>CM067329.1:117235833-118611666 GCA_034376525.1 Nicotiana benthamiana
AAAACCTTTTCAGAGTACCATAATAGGGGTAAATTCATATAGTCTATTTAAGGTAAGAAGCCTATAGTACACGTTTTGAGAAAATAAGAAAAATGACGTAATCAAATAGCCAAAAATTTTAAAGTCTTGAATGAACTTCGTCATGAAAAGAGGGGAAGAGGTTAAGTTGTAAAAATCTTTAGCAAATCAATCGAGGCTTAGTAAAAAGGAGATTAACATCTATCATAAGCTAACAAAATTATTTCAGAGGCAAACCCTTGCATATAAAGCATACCAGTGTCAAGCAAGAAATAAAATTTCGGCCTAAACAGTTTTAAAATCATAAGCTAAAAGCAAGTTTCAGTTCATTTTATAAACTCAGCACGACTTTGAGGGCCTAGGATTCCAATAGTAGAACCCTAGAATCAAAACTCGCAAAAACATCCCAAACACAGGGTTTCAGTTCGAGTGGGACACAAAAAAGAAAGGGCAAGCCCTCACAATAAGCTTAGAAACTCTTTCAGACTTCCTTGAGGAAATACACAAACACACGTAGCAAATCGGAAGCAGTAGGGTGAAAAAATTGTAAAGAACAAGTTTAAGAGAAAGCTCAGAACTCAAGTGAAGTCAGAAGAGAGAAGAGATGCCACAGAAATTTTTGGGAAGCAATAAAAGAAACAAGTTTAGAAACCAAAAGAATCAAAATTCTTGCTCCCATTGTACCATTTGTATCTATATGCATCAGGATCCCGATTCATGGATCTCTCAGTTCGAGAAATCAAAATAAGAGGCTCGAACCATTTCTTCTGACTCTTTTTCAAATTCGATATTGGCAAACAATCTTAGTAGGAGAAGCAGTAAAGGACATGCAAGATAAACACGCAAACCATACTTGTAGAAATAAGAAGAAGAAGAGGAATCGTATTAGGATTTTTGAAAACCCTAATTTTGAGCAGACTAATTTTAAAAAAGGAAAATTGGGGAAAAGTATTAAAACATCGAGTAGAACACAAATCATTACATATTCTAAGAAAACAAGGAAAGAAAAACCTCGAACAAGCTCTTTAGGGTTTCTCGAAAACCCTAGAAACGAGAAGGCCTGGAACAATCTGGTCCTGAACAAGTCTGGGCCATGGCTAAGCCTTGTCAAAGCTCGAGCATGCCGGAACGGAGCCGGAGAACCCAAAGGATCACATGTCGGCGGAGGATATGAACAGGCCTGGTCAAGGCTGGACCTTGAATACCCACGATTTGGGGTGAAGGGGAGTGAGCGCAGGCTGTCCATGGCCTGAGAAGCCATGGACTCCGGTAAGAACTGGTCGGAGACAAGGATATAGGCGGCTAGGGTTTCGAGTGTTAGAGAGAAGCTGAGAGACGAGGGAATTTGGGTTAGCTGCTTTGTTGAAAATGATTTAGGTTTAGTGGTTTTGGCAATTAAAAATGGTAAGTGTGAACGAGGGCCGTTGATTAAAACAATCAACGACCATGATTTAAAATGGGAAGCAGACGGATTAGTCAAATGGGTTTGGAGAGGGTTGAAATTAAAATTGGGTTGTTAATTAGGGGGTTGAATTGGGTTGAAAGTTGGGGTCAATTTGGGCTAGAATTATATTAAAAGGGGCCAGCTTTTAAATGGCTATTTTTCTCTTTTTAATTAATAAAAATAGCGTAAAATGATTTAAAAATAAATTAAAAATACATAGCTAATTAATAATATATAAATATCAATCCAAAAATACTAGAAATGATTTTATAATTATAAAATGCGGCTAATTATAACATAGGCTATAATTGCAATTTCATGCAATTTAGCTTTACAAATTAAAAATAAATTTTTAGAAATATGAAAAAATAAATTGATTGTATTTTATTGTAAATATAAGAATGAAATACGTTATTAGCCAAAATATAATAATTTGGGAATAATTTTGAATTTTTTATTGTTAAAAATAGACAATAAATAAATTCTAAAAACCCTTAAATATTGAGGAAAAATACCAAAACTTTTGGGCATGTTTATATATGCATACGTATACTATTTTGAAAGTATTTTAGTATATATAAAAAGATATAGGAAAAAATTGGGTATCAACATGAACTCGAAGTCAGGGGTCCCGACGGCCTAAGCTCGTATCAATTCAATTCAGCCTCAGCCGAGGAATGACAATGGGCTCCACGGGATATCGTATTAACCAATCAAGTACTGGGGAACACCTACACCCGGGCCTGTTATTCAGACTGATATGTAGTATCGTGCTATCAGATTCTTCACAAACGCAAATAAAAAAAATCAGGCATAAATCAGGTACGGAATTGAATAAGCACTTTCATTAGTAAATGAATATTTAAAAATCCCACAGCGGATCAATACACATGACTACAAAAGCCCATGAATGGTCCTTACACAGAAATAGAGAAACAAGAAATATATATAACAACTACAAGCTCAATCTGCTCTCGGGGGATATCCTCGTGGGCAGTATCTTCGAGGACCTTTTCCTCGGGGGCCTCATCTCGGTCTATCAAATGGTATCTTCAAGATTGATGAAGAAGAAGAAGAAGATGATGAAGAAGACGCAGAAAAAGATGAAGAAGCAGAAAAAGGTGAAAAAGTGGCTAGGTGAAAAATTTAGTGAGTATGGTTCTAGCTAGCACTACTATTGTGAAGTCACTTCTTGAGACGTTGCACCGGTACGGGATGCAACAGTCAGTAGATGACACCACCTCACTCCACGGAAAGCTAAAGGGGTGAAGCGTCGGACTAGGTAGTTCAGAGAGATGAGTAGAAGTTCATAGTTCGCATATCTTTTAATACGAAGATAATTTGAGATTTCTCTCTCATTATTTCAGGCCAACAACAACAACGAAAAACAAGTGCAATCCCACTCAACAGGGGAAAGCTCTAGGAAAGGTCTGTGGCATAACTGATGAGAATATTGCCGTGTGACCTTATGGCCACCAGCTTCAAACATAGGAAATAGTGTTAGGTGAGGACGAAGAGAAAAAAGGAGTAAAAGGCAGTTGAAGAACGTTTGAATGAAGTTTTGGTTCAAGAAAGCTTTCATTTTAGAAAGGACGGCAGCGTAGCAGACGACGCAATAAATGTCTTTGGAAAATGTATTCACATGCTGAATAAATGCTTGTTGGGAGATGAATCAGTGACGATAGTATCTCCTTGAGAAAGTAAACCTATGCTACATTAAATATTCCGAGGAAAGACGTATCGGTAAGATGTCTTAGTCATTGCAAATGAAGTCATAAGTATGACATCATCACAAGAGGCTCAAAGAAATCGGTGTCAAAATCGGTTCTCATCCTTTTAATCTAAGAAAAGCAGGGACTAACTGTATACGGTAAAAATCGGTGGTCTAATTTTATGATCATTAAGGTGCCTCGTAAAGACTGTCTCCAGAAGGCTCGAAGCGCAGCTTAGGGTTTCGACCCCGAGTTTCTAAATGATCGACCTCGAGGCAGTGTAACTCAGCAGCTATTGTGGATCGATGCAAGGTTCCCAAGGCACATGACTAGAGATGACAAAGTCTATTTGGCTAGTTCAAGCCCATATCGTGGCATTAAATGGATGTACCAATCATATATCTTGGTAATAAATGCATTTGTACTTTTTTTGGATTCCTTTCTTTTAAATATATATATACACAAACAATATTGATCTCACTACTGACTTTTATTGGTTACATTTACTGTGTTCCATTTATTGTTCTTCATTTATTGCTCATTCTTGGTTATAAAGAGCTGCTATTGAATTTATCATAACTGTTAATCCTCCATCGACTGCCCTTAGCCGGGCATCCGACTTGACCCCGAGGCCCCGTACACACAAGCTCGAGGCCCCAATTTTCAGCCATTCGGTTTGATTATTATACCATCTACAAGCTATTGTCTTATTGTTTCTAATCCTTCACTTAGCATCTGTTGCCTAACATGTAGCATAAAAATAGATCACATATTTTTAGAACCATAAAATCAAATCTAATTGTTATTACTATTTTCAAGGTAAACTCATGGCTAATGGACAAAGATCTCCGGCGATGCCAAGGCGAGGTGCACATGTAGGTGTCGATGCTTTGTGCTGAGGGTGACACAAAACTGGGTGGGGGAGAGTGTCAGGGGCCACCACGTTATCATGCCACGTAAGTGACACTTGGCATATATTTTTTCATATGGAAAGCTTACACATGAAATAGACTCCCACATGTAGGAAGGTTGTAGAACAATATGGAGATTTCTCATGAAAGACCTTAGAACTCTATGGAACTTTTAGGAATTTAATTAGAAGATTCCAGAAATGTAGAAAATTCTAGAGAAATGACTCACTTGTAAATAATATAGGGCTTGCGTAATAATTTCTATTTGCTCATTAGCCCTTAGGAGACGAATATATCAAAGGAAATATTCATTTGTAAATCATCAATCAAAACAATTTAGTTTTCCACAATAAAAAGCTTCCTTTTGCATATTTCTCTTGTTCTCTTATCTAACAATCTCTTAGGATCTTGAGTGTAACATTTTAGGCTGACCTGGCAAAGCAAGATCTTGCGTTAGATGTACAAGATTGTGAAAATATTGTCTAAGTGATAAACGTGCGCTTAGTGTAAAACTGATGACGTGACATAGTCATTAATTTTAACGATTTGTAAGTGTTTCGAGGGGAATATAGGAATTACACGTTATTGAAAATGACCCTAAATAAGTATGTTGTTATGAAATAGAAGATTCTTACACTTCTATTTAAGGTGAATGTCTTTAATGTATTTAATTAGAGAGATTTTAGAGTTCTATTATTGGTAGCAAGATCTTCCTCCTCCCTATAAATAGAGGTGCTCTCTACCATTGTAATTCACCCCTCTCAACACAATAAGAAGAACTCTCTCTACTCTTCTGTCTATTGCTATTGTTCTTGCTCTATTGTTCTTGTCTTTTGCTTTAGTTTATAACACGTTATCAGCACGAGTCTCTAACCAATTGAAAATTTTCGATTGTCTTAACTTTTGTTTGTGTAGGGTTTTGCTTCAAAGAAAGAAGGAAAAGAAAAAGAAAAGAAACAAAAGGCAGAAGCCTTATTCTCTTTTGAGAATCAAAAACGTGAAGAACGAAAAGAAAAAAAAAGGACAGAAAGCAAAAGAGAAAAAGGAACGAAAAAGTTGAAAAGAAAAAGGAAAGAAAGAAATACTGAAAATATATTTGGTATACCTTAAAGGTAAGTATTTTATTTTTTCCTTTCAAATTCTTGGAATTCTATAATTTGATTTTATATACAAATATAGACAATCAAGTTTGAGTATAACTCTAATGGAGTTTGTAAGAAATTATAACCACATGAAGTGGTAAAATCTCTATGTCCTGCCATGATTAAATTCATGTATGATTGTGGGCAAATAATTGAAAATCCGTCCCATTGAATTTGCTCCATTCCCTTTAGAGAATGTGGAAGCAGTATATGATAAGTCTGAAAGAAGACTAAAATATTACCATGAAGGTATCAATGAATGTGGACGTGGCAAAGAATTCTGTCCAATTGAATTTGCTCCATTCCCTTTAGAGAATGTGGTAGCAGTATGTGATAAGTCTGAAAGAAGACTAATTACCGTAAAGGTATCAATGGATGTGGACATGGCAATAGACGAAGTTATAATCGTCATTATTGTGGTAATGAGAACAATAAGGATTCTCAAAATAATCTTTCACTTTATGAAAGTAATATTTGACATGAGATTGTGTAAAGCACATGATTTTGATCCATTCCCTGAAGTGAATGTGATAATTGTAATAGAGCTCGTAAGTATGAACACGCTCTTGATGTAATTTTGGTTTATGTCTGACATTATGAAAAGAAAGTTCGTTGCCCTTGAAATTTCGGGCAAGAACTATATGACATGGGCGTTGGATGTTGTAATCCACTTAGATGCTATGGGTCTTGGAGACGCCATTAAAGACAGAAATAATGCATCCACCCAAAACTATGCTAAGGCCTTGATTTTCTTGCGCCATCACCTTGATAAAGGTTTGAAGATTGAATATCTCACCGTCAAGGATCCACCTATCTTGTGGAATGGCTTAAAGAAGAGATGACAACCTGAAGTTGGTCACTCTGCCACAAGCACGATACAATAAGAACCCAAAAGCAAATAGTTTATAAACTATATATTATCGTTGCGGTGAAAACGGGCACTGGTCAAAGGCTTGCCGTATACCATGACTTTTGGTTGACCTTTATAAAGCATCTCGAAAGAGTAAACGCCCTGAAACGAATTTTGTCTCTGACGACAACTTTGACATCACCCACTTGGATGTGGCAGACTTCTTTGAGCAACCCGAGGGGAAGATAGACCACCTAATCGGTGATGGATCCGTGATGAAAGAAGATGGAGCTATTTGATTTTATTTTACTTGTTTGTATTAGTGAATGAATAAACTAATAGCCATTAGTATTAGCTCGTATTAGTTAGTTCATGATGCAATGTTAGCAGTAGTTCTTTAGAATATCTTCAATATGCTCAAATATCAATAAAAATTTTATTTTCCAGTGGGGGTAATCGACTAGCCTGAAAAACTAGTCGATTATCTACTATTTTCGCATTAAAACTGAAAAATAATTGATCAACAATCGATTGTCTTTGTCTAACAATCGATTGTCGTTAGACAGTGTAATCTGGAATTTTTCAAAAATCATCCACAATCGATTGTCTATGTCTAACAATCGATTGTCGTTAGACTGTAATCTGGAATTTTTCAAAAATCATCCACAATCGATTGTCTATAGTTAACAATCGATTGTCTTAAGACAGATCTGGAATTACAAAAACAGTCAACAATCGATTGTCTATGACTGACAATCGATTGTCTTTAAAACAGCTGGAATTTTTCAAAAATAGCCAACAATCGATTGTCTATGCAGAACAATCGATTGTCTTAAGACAGTAATCTGGAATTTTTCAAAAATCATCCACAATCGATTGTCTTTGTCTAACAATCGATTGTCTTGAAACAGTGAGGTCTGGAATTTTTCAAAAATAGCCAACAATCGATTGTCTATGCATAACAATCGATTGTCTTAAACAGTGTGATCTGAAGTTTTTCAAAAATAACAAATAATCGATTGTGTGTGTTTAACAATCGATTGTCTATGTTCAAACAATCGATTGTGTGTGTTTAATAATCGATTGTCTTATGAAAAACGCTGAAAATTTTCAAACTGCAAAGTAATTAATTATGGATAACATATCTGATTTTGTTAGTCAACTGTTAGCAGCAGATTTTGAAAATATTATGTGACACAAACGAATTGAAGTTGTTTATTCTCATGTTCGTATATTTTCTTTTGTATATCAAACCATGGGAATTAAATTGATTGAAGGCTCCGGAAGAGCAACTGTAACTCTGCCCAAAGGCACGACGTTTATCTTAGAGAATGCAATATTCTCCTCCAAATCTAAGAAGAACTTGTTGAGTTTTAAAGATATCATTCAAAATGGATATCATATTGAGACAATAGATGAGAATAATCTTGAATTCTTCATGAAAACGAGGCTGCCCATTTCGGTTTGGGTTCACGCCATTTTGCATGCAGCAATGCTAGTTCGTCGGCTGCCCACTTTGCTTTGGGTTCATGCCATTTTGCATGCAGCATTTTAGTTTGTCGGCTGCCCACTTTGGTTTGGGGACACGCCATTTTACATACAGCAATGCTAGTTCGTCTCTGACTGACGAATTGACACAAATATTCCCCGTTGCAATTGGTTTTGGGTCATGGACCCAATATATCCCATTTAAGAATTTTTGGATGCGCAGTATATGTGCCTATAGCACCGCCATCCCGCACCAAAATGGGTCCGCAAAGAAGGTTAGGAATATATGTTGGGTTTGAATCGCCCTCCATCATTCGCTACCTCGAAACATTGACAGGCGACTTCTTACTGCACGATTTGCAGACTGTCGATTTGATGAGTCACTTTTCCCAAAATTAGGGGGAGAAGTTGGTGAAACCAAACGGGAAATTTTGTGGAAAAATGCATCATTATCTCATCTTGATCCACATACCTCTATTTGTGAGAAAGAGGCACAAAAGATTATCCATTTGCAAAGAATAGCAAATCAAATGCCTGACGCATTTATAGATTTGAAAAGGATAACAAAATCACATATCCTCGAAGTGAATGTGACAACATTTGATTCACGAATACATGTTCATTATTGGAAGAATATGAACATGAAATTGGTATTAAATATACCACACTCACCCCTAGAAGGAGGTTTGAGATGATACCACACTCACCCCTAGAAGGAGGGTTGAGATGATATATGGCATGAATGATCGTTGGTCACGTACCTATTGTACGCCAAAGTATTTTGGAAATATGACTATTAAAGGACAACGATAATGCAAGAAACATATCTTGCATATAAGTTTGACATGACCATAATGGTATAACTTTCTCTTTAAGAAAGATATTCACCACATGGATGTTGATGAATCTGTGGTAGTACAAAATTAATTGAGAGCTCTAGAAGAGCCAATTATTACTATGTTGGAGAAACACAATTGAGTATTGTGCTGTAGTAAGTCTCAAAGAAACTTATTCAGTTTCCAAAGTACACGCGAAAGCGATTGATTATATTGAGACTATAAATAAAGGAAGGCTTTGATATCTCCTATTACTACAACTTGTAGCGGGGTAATTTGCATATGAAAAGCTACCCGCTTTGTTCTCCAGTTTGTACTACACAAAAGAAAGAATGCCACAATAAAGTGGATATCTATTGGTATAAAAACCCATGTCATAATAAACCTGAAGTTTATTAAGTGCACATGTCATGGTGTAAATTTGAAGTTTACCAATATTGATAATTTGTTCAGTTAGCATTCGTGTTAGCCATCTCATTTTAAAGTATGATGTGCAAATTCACACAGGTGAATATCAAAGAACTAGAAAGTTCTTTACGAATTCTCTTGTATCACTTGTTCTCATTAATGAACTGACCAACTAAAGAGTTCGGGTTGAAGCCCATAAATTCTGGAAATATCAAAGGTGAATATGGGCCCATTCACCTGTCATGTATACCACATATGATGCATCTATGATATGGTTACATGCGCAATTGTTATTGACCCGCAGCCTGGCCGGTGTTTGCGAGGTAAATTGCTCAGTAATCTAACTTCGAGCATAATTTCCAGATTCTCTACTCAAGACAATTCATCTTGATAAGTTGGTTTATATCAAAGTTGGTTTAGCAAGATAATTATTGAGTGCTTCCACTTAATAGCTAAACTGTTTCTTATGAGAACAAAGTCATATATATCAGTTTGATATACGTTGTATACGAGAGTATATTCTCCCCTCACAAGTGGTTCAGGGTCAGGAACCAAATAATTTCATCTTATTATTAATGTGTTGTGTATATTGACATGATAATGCACAAAGATGATTTCCCAAAGTTGAGGAAACAAGTTAGCTTTACTAACATGAGGGGGAGACATGATAAACACTTGAGAAAAGGTTACATGGGATGAATTTTCATTTGTATATGTATATCCCCGAATATCATGATATGAACCTGTAGTTCATAAAAAGGGAAATGCAATTGCAACATATTGCAAAGCATGCTATACGCATTTGCTGACTCAAAGAAAGCAACTAAATGGAAGAGATACAATTCAAGAAGAATTGATTCCATATAAAAGACATGTAGCTTTGAACCTGTAGTTCATATGCTTGAAACTATAAAGTCAAAGGTATGTATAATCAATTTTCGATACCTTATTTGTTTAGCATGACATGAAACTTTGATATGCAGCTAAAGTCTATTATATGGCTTATATGACTTAACTTGAAAGATTCAAGTTGCTTGAAGCATATGCAATTCATGGTCCTGAAGTACACCACATCCTAAGTACAATTTGTGTACATATGTATCTTGCTATAACTATAAGCATGATGGCATTGAGAATGCATCTATGGAGATATTGAAGAGCTATTCCACGACATTATATGAAGATGTTCATATCTATCAAGAGTGATGATTTCAAGGTGCGGAATATTTATTCAAGACAACATGGTTGATTTATTTATCAAATATCTACCAAAGATCGTTTTGAAGATGATGCACAAGGTTGGAATGCAAATGCTCAAGGATATAAATTGATGTACTCATTAGGGGGAGTTAATGCGCGTTGCACTCTTTTTCCCTTACAAGGTTTTTTCCCACTGGGTTTTCCTTGCAAGGTTTTTAACGAGGCAACCAATAGGCGCATATTCAAACATGTGTACTCTTTCCTTACTTTAATTTTTCCCATTGGGTTTTGTTTTAAGGTTTTAACGAGGCACATCATTGAATAGACATTCAAGGGGGAGTGTTATGAAATAGAAGATTCTTACACTTCTATTTAAGGTGAATGTCTTTAATGTATTTAATTAGAGAGATTTTAGAGTTCTATTATTGGTAGCAAGATCTTCCTCCTCCCTATAAATAGAGGTGCTCTCTACCATTGTAATTCACCCCTCTCAACACAATAAGAAGAACTCTCTCTACTCTTCTCTCTATTGCTATTGTTCTTGCTCTATTGTTCTTGTCTTTTGCTTTAGTTTATAAGATATGTCATATTATTTCAAAATTTTGGCAGCATGGTAAGTATTCTTTTTCTCTATATTTTAACTTAGTACTGCACTTTTGCTGAAATAATGTTTTACTAATAACTAGCTAGATCAAATAACATTTAACATGTTACACATTAAGAGGAGTACGGCAGTTGGGATGTTATTGCATCATGACTTAAGGGTGTGTATGGTATAACGAAAAATATTTTTTAAGAAAATAGTTTTTTGGATAACAAGTACTCTTTATGTTCTAATTTATGTAAACTTGTTTGATTGGATACGAGATTTAAAAAAATATTTAAATTTTTAAAATTTGTTGTGGGGCTCCAAGTTTTTGTGTGGTTATGAAAGCTTCTCATTAAGGGTAGAATTGTAAGTTTAAGCTAAATTGTTTTCAAATTTAGAAATGGGTCTTTTTTTTGAAACTGTCCAAAAAGGAAATATAAACTGGAACGGATGGAATAGTAATTTTATTTATTTTCCTATGTTTGGTATGCAAATTGAAGAAAATGACTTCTCAAGAGTATTCATAAGTAATTTAGATATAATAAATGAAACCATAAACTTTCAAACTAACAACTTTGCGAACTCATAAATTTCACAAACTTTCGAAACCGCAAAATTTTGTACCCGTAAATTTTATAATTTCTAAACGCATAAGCTTTCAAACACATAAACCTCTAAACTAATAATTTTGAAAGTTGTAAATTTTTTAACCTTTAAACTAATAAATCAAAAAACTAAAACTAAAAAATATATTTAATTTGTTTTTGGGGGAGGGGAGGGGTGGGGGAAGAAAAATAAGAAAAATAGAAATTTAAAATTACGAAAAAAGGAAAAAAAAATTTTTAGGGACGGGGAGGGCAGGTGAGGGGGTTGGGGTGGGGAAAAATGAAAAGAAATAAAAATTTAAAATTGCGAAACAAAATAAGGTAATTTGTTTTTGAGGGAGGGAGGGAGGGATTGGGTGTGGGTAGAGTTGTGTGGAGGGGTAGTAGGTTTCAGAAAACCAAAATTTGAAATAAAAAAGCCTTTTTTGGAGAGAAAGGTAAGGTGGGTTCGTGATGGTGGGAATGTTGAGAATGAGTTTTGAAAAATATTTTCTCTTATGTTGATAAAAATAATATTTTTCTCCAATTGGACCAAAATGAGTTCATACGGAAAATATTGTTCAAAATATTTAAATCAACAAAATATAAAAAAATTAAAAAATATTTTCCTTGGAACCAAACACACCC
This sequence comes from Nicotiana benthamiana, assembly GCA_034376525.1. NCBI lineage: Eukaryota > Viridiplantae > Streptophyta > Magnoliopsida > Solanales > Solanaceae > Nicotiana > Nicotiana benthamiana. Next base: position 117,247,664 of record CM067329.1, read on the forward strand.
TTAATCGACAGTCGAGGTACAAAAGTGATAAAAAAAATGTGTTCGCTATCAGCGAAGAAAAGGACAGTTAAGAAAGATGAAAACAAACGCAGATATATCTTCATTTCTCAATGTCAATACTTCTACTGTCAATTGAAATTTTGTCGTTCTTCAAGTAGTATGTGAGTTGCACCAAGCTTAACATGCATAAGATCCTTACCCCTCTATTCATAGTATTGCAGAGCTTCCCTGTATAAGGCACAGAATTATGCACGTACGCAATCATCTTAGCCACTTACCTAGCTACTTGAATGCTACGCGCTGCTGTCACAACTCACAACCAAGTACCAACATATAGATTCAAGCAGAATCACATGCTTTAGTACTCCCTTTGAGTTATTGTATGCCCAGAGCTTGTCTTCCTCTTCTTATGCTACAACTATATACTACTTCTGGCAGGAAATGTATAATTTATCGATATGAAACGCTTTATTCTTAAATAAATTTTGCGGGATGAGAATTTGAATTAGTCACTTGGAGTGTTTAATTGATAACATGGTCTGTTGAGGTATTTGTATGGTCGTTGATGACAACATAATGTGGCCGTTTATTTATTTCGCCTTGATTTTTTGAATATGTCGCTTCTGGCTTGTGTTCTACTTTACGTGCAACTAGTACCGTCTGAGAAGTTAAAATGGTTTTATTTTAATGAAGGTTTATCTTAAATATTTTAAATTATAAGTTGTTCTTATTATCCTACTTTTCATGTAATTGTATTTTATTTAAAAACTTGAAATGTCTATATTGAAATTTACACCAAAAATTAACACACATACTATGAATCCCACCACATAAAAGTGAAATGAAAGGATTATCGACTGCTTTAATACACATATCATCACAGTTGCAGAATCAAAAATTTAGACAATGTTGAGAACGCATGTTTGTTGTTGCCACGTGACCTGGAGGTCAGGGGTTTAAGATGTGGAAACAGCAACAACAACAACAACCCAGTATAATTCCAGTTAGTGGGGTCTGGGAAGGGTAGTGCGTACGCATACCTTACCTCACCCTGGGGTAGAGAGGTTGTTTCCAAATAGTCCCCCGGCATCCTTTCCTCCAAGAACTTTCCACCTTGCTCTTGGGGAGACTCGTACTCACAACCTCTCGGTTGGAAGTGGGGGTTGCTTACCATCAGAGCAGTCCCTCTTGTCTAAGATGTGGAAACAGCCTTATACAGAAATGTAAAGTAAACCTATGTACGATAGACCCTTATGGTCTGGCTCTTTCCCATATCTCACACATAACAGGAATTTAGTACACCGGGCTACCATACCATTTGGGTTCTAACTTGACTACTTGAGATAGAACCTAAGAACAATATAAATATGTATATTGAGCTCGACTCTAACACAATGAATTCTGTCAAAGCCGCAAACCTCTGAAATGGGTCATTGCTTATGAAGTCCTTGTGTTACCATTATTTTCCTCTAATCTCCACCCAACCCATCCCCCAACTACCACACTGTTGCATCTGCAGTAGTGGAAGATAGTCGGGCGTACGTTCCAGACAAGGCCACTTACTACTCTCTCGTTTCAAATTAAATGAAGTACTTTCCTTTTGTTGAGCTAAAAGACTACCTAGCATCTAAGCCTAAACACATACATTGATTTGTGCTGTATTTTTTATTGTATTTGTATTGTATATTGTGTATATGTTGTATACCTTTATTTTTGGGCCTGTCGCAGACTTGCCCCTGAGCCCATTTTCATTTTAGCCCATTTCTTTTAATTAATCCGACCCAATGTATTAGAGGGGATATATGTGGCTTCTAGGACCTTCTGCTGTACATAGAGATAGACAGAGAACTCATTTTTGTCTCTAGAGAGTTCTTCATCTGAGAAATGGGAAACTTCATCTTTTTCTCCATTTTGATCTTCAATGTTTTCATGGTATCAGAGTCAGGCCCATCCCAATTATTGTTACCGATGTTGGGCCCCCATTTATGTTGTCCACGCTTCAGAGATGTGGACGTCAGGGGGGTGTTGAGTTGTCCCACATCGGAGGGATTTGAGGTCCTTGGTCTCCTTATATGGCTTGGGCCTAACTCAACCCCAAAAGCTAGCTTATGAGGTGAGGATTGCCCAAGCCATATAAGGAGACCAAAGACCTCAAATCCCACCGATGTGGGACAACTCAACACCCCCCTTACGCCTAGATCTCTGGAGTGTGGACAACATAAATGGGGGCCCAACATCGGTAATAATAATTGGGATGGGCCTGGCTCTGATACCATGAAAATATTGAAGATCAAAATGGAAAACTTCTTCTTTTTCTCCATTTTGATTTTCAATGTTTAAATCTATTCTTGTTCTAGGTGCTATATGCTTTGCATGTGGTTTTTGATACAACTCTAGTTTTCCAAACTGTTTACCGAGACTGTTTTTGATTTCAAACGCATTGTTGTTCATGACTTCTAACATGAGTGTTAATACATCCTCTGTTGACCCTACCAGCCCTCTTTTTGTTTACTCCTCTGATATTCCTGGAGTTTCTCTTGTCTCCACTCCCTTCTCGGGTAGTGGTTATGGGGGTTGGAAGAGGAAAATGATTGTCGCCCTGTCTGCTAAGAATAAAATTGGCTTTGTTGATGGTACATGTCCTCGACCAGCCACTAATGTGGCTGAACAAAAGTTATGGGACAGATGTAATAATATGGTAATCTCCTGGTTAATTACTTCCTTGTCTCCTCAGATAAACTAGATATGGTACTACTAACATACTTATCAAGGATCTGTAGATGTAGCCTCATATTTTAACAAACATAAAGGGCTGTGGGATGACTTAGGAACAATGTGTACAAATCATGGGAAAATATGTATTTGTACTGCCAAAAATGGCATCATACAGGAAGATGATGAGAATAAGGTGTTTCAGTTTCTCATGGGCCTTAATGAAGCATACATGGGGGTAAGGAGTAACTTACTGATGATGCAGCCTCCTCCTACCATTGATAGTGTCTATAATATAGTCCTCAATTATGAGAAACATAGACAAGTCCAGTCCATTTCTCAGTTTAATCCAGACTCTATGTCTTTCAATGTCAACACAAACAAACATTCAGTTGGAATCAATCAGGTCACAGTGCCTAATCCTTCTCATTTAAGACAAAGAGTTAATTTTGACCCAACCAGAGGATCTGTATTCTGTAGATACTGAAAAATCTGGGCACTTAATTGATAAGTGTTACAACATTCATGGGTATCCACAAAATTATTTAACAAAGGGAATGAGACATGCTACTGCTCATATCACTACTGGTGTGGATTTCCCTTCTTCTGAAGGAAATATGTCTGCTTCTCATGGAAATCCTCCTGAAAGCCATCACCCTGTTCCAAACATGGATGGCTAGAGTTCTGTGATACCAGGGTTGAGTAGACAACAATATGACCAATTGATGACCTTGCTACAACAAACTCAGTTAGGGGACTCTACTGCCCAGACTCATCCTCCCATGTATGCTGCCAATTTTGCTGGTACTATGCTAACTGAGAGCCCTGTTTCTGATTCCAAATTCTGCATGCTTACTCATATTGATTCTGCCACCTGGATAATAGACTTGGGGCATCTAACCATATGACCTCTAATAAAAATTTACTATTTAACATCACACCTTTAACTGTGTCTTATCTTGTAACTCTTCCTAATGGATATAAAGTGAAATTGACATGCACATGATCTTTTGCATTAACTCCATTCATCATTCTTCATGATGTCTTGTTTGTTCCTTCTTTCAAATACAACTTGATTTCTGTCCACAAACTAGTAATATAGTTGCATTGCATAGTCTTGTTTATTGCAACTTCCTGTTTCCTCCACATGTTACAGGCCCCTTCTCTGAAGATGCCTCTGGATCTTGGTAAAGAGGAGGCTGGTCTATACAAGTTTGCTTGCGTGCCAGCTTCCACTTCTTCTTTTAATTGTTGTTCATCTGCTTCTGTATGTTCCCTTTCTGAATCTTGTAATCATGATTGTTCTTCTAGCCATAAAGTTTTTTCGTTACCTTCAACTGTAAATAGTTCCATCTGTAATAATACTGTTGCAACTGACATGAATTACATTTGGCATTTGAGGCTGGCTCATATTTCATTTGCAAACATGAAACACATTTCTGCCTTGTCATTTCCATTTGCTTCTAAACAACCCTTCCCTTGTTCTATTTGTCCTATGGCTAGACAAACTAGGCTTCCCTTTTCTGATAGCACAATAAGTACATATAGGCCTTTCCAATTGATTCATGTAGATACTTGGGGTCCTTATCACACTACCACTTCTTCTGGCTCTACATACTTTCTTACAATAGTTGATGACTTTTCTAGAGCAACCTGGACACATTTACTGGGGTCTAAAAGCAATGCTTTCTGCATGCTTAAGTCTTTCTGTGTATGGGTAAAACCCAGTTTAGATCTGTTGTTCAAACTATTATAAGTGACAATGCTTTGGAATTGGGGTCTAGCATTGATGGTGCATCTTTCTTTAGCCAACAAGGCATTATTCATCAAACAACTTGTCCCCATACTCCTCAACAGAATGGTGTTGTCGAAAGGAAACATAGGAATCTTCTTGAGACCTGTAGAGACTTACTCTTCCAATCTGGTTTACCCATCTCTTTCTGGGGAGACTGTCTGTTGACTGCTACATACCTTGTTAACAGGATACCCTCCAGGCTCCTTCAAGGCAAATCCCCTTATGAAATTTTACATGGCAAGGCCTCTACTTACTCTCATTTAAGGGTATTTGGTTGCCTTGCCTATGCTTCTGTTCCAATCCCACAGAGGGATAAGCTGAAACCTAGAGCAATTTCCTGTGTTTTTCTAGGATATCCTTTTGCCAAAAAGGGTTACAAGTTGTATGATCTCAGTTCCAAAAAATGTTTTGTGTCCAGGGATGTTGTATTTCATGAGACTTCATTTCCTTTTAGAACTGCCTCTAACCCTTCTATTTCTTCCTCTTCCTTTCCTTTTGTTTCTTCTCCTGAGCAGTCCTTTTCTGAAACTGACCTGTCTGTTCCTATCTCTACCTTTCCTTCTTCTCCTTCTGCTACTCCTCCTTCCTCTTCAAGTCCAGTCACTTCCTTTGTTCCTCCATCACTACCTCCTCCTCCCAACCTTCCTGATTCCAGTCCTCCTTTTAATCCTGATATTTCTCCTCCTGCTTTACCTCCTTTCACAGCACCTAATGTTCCCAGAAAATCTGGAAGGCAGCACAACCTTTTATCTTAAGGATTATGTCTGTCACCTACCTGCCTTTTCTGGATCTTCTTCTTCTCCTCTGGAATTTGAACCTCTTTATTATTCTCAAGCTGCATCAGTCCCAGTATGGCAGGATGCCATGAGAAAGGAGTTTGATGCATTGGATGCTAACCATACCTGGGATGTTGTTCCCCTTTCTCCTGGTAAGAAACCCATAGGATGCAAGTGGGTTTATAAGATCAAATACAAGACCGATGGTTGTGTTGAAAGATATAAGGCTAGACTTATTATTAGAGGGGATACTCAAATTGAAGGGGTTGATTTCACTGAGACCTTTTCTCCTGTGGTTAAGATGTCCACTGTTAAATGTCTTATTGCTGTGGCTGTTAAGAATCATTGGGATCTCTTTCAGCTTGATGTTAATAATGCTTTCTTGCATGGTGATCTGGATGAGGAGGTTTATATGAAACTTCCTCCAGGTTTAACATTTTCTGTCCCTTCTACTGATTCTATTTCCTCTGCATCCCCTCCTCTTGTATGTAAGTTGAAGAAATCTCTATATGGATTGAGACAGGAATCTAGACAATGGTATGCTAAACTGTCTTAGGCCCTCTACACCAGAGGATACACACATTCTTTGAAAGATTATTCTTTGTTTATCATGGGCCAACCCGGTTGTCTTGTGATTATGTCAGTCTATGTGGATGATATTATTATTACTGGGAATGACAATGATGAGCTTTCTGCCCTGAAACTTTTTCTGGATGACCAGTCAGGATTAAAGACCTGGGGTCTTTGCATTATTTCCTGGGCATTGAGATGTCTGTTGTTCCTGGTGGAATGCATCTTACCCAGCATAAATATGTCTCTGACCTGATGCATCAATTTGACTGTATGAATGTTTCTCCTGTTGTTTGTCCCTTGGATCTCAATGTCAAACTCCATGCTGATTCTGGTGACCTCTTCTCCTCCCCTGATCAATATAGGAGCCTCATTGGTAAGCTCTTATTTTTGACCCACACCAGGCCTGACATCTGCTTTCCTGTTCAGCATCTGAGTCAATTTTTGAAGTGTCCCAGAGTTCCTCAAATGTCTGCTGCCCTACATGTCCTCAAATATCTTAAGGGCACTATGCATTTGGGTCTTTTCTATTCTACCATTTCTGATTTGTCAGTCCATGCATATTCAGACAGTGATTGGGCTGCATGTTTGATACTCGCAAGTCTGTTACTGGTTTTTGTGTGCTTTTTGGAGGTAGCTTGATTAGTTGGAAGTCCAAAAAGCAGCCAGTAGTTTTTTTATCCTCTGCTGAAGCAGAATATAGGGCGCTTAGTAAGATGGTTGCTGAATTATCCTGGATTTCTCGACTGCGCACTAACATTGATGTTTCTGTCTCTCTTCCCTTTTCTGTTTTTTGTGACAAACAGGCTGCTATACATATTGCCAAGAATTCAGTCTTTCATGAGCGGACCAAGCATATTGAAGTCGATTGCCATTTTGTTCGAAATCAGTTGAATGCTGGGATGATTTCTCTCTCTCATGTCTCTACTTCTCATCAACTGACTGATCTTCTCACCAAGCCTTTCCCCTGGCACTGTTTCGCCATTCTTTGCTGGTCAAGTTGAAGGTGGTCTGCCCCTCCAACGGTGTTGAGCTAAAAGACTACGTAGCATCTAAGCCTAAACACATACATTTATTTGTGTTGTATTTTTATTGTATATTGTGTATATGTTGTATACCTTTATTTTTGGGCTTGTCGTAGACTTGCCCCTGAGCACATTTTCCTTTTAGCCCATTTCTTTTAATTGATCCGACCCAATGTAATAGAGGGATTATATGTGGCTTCTAGAACCTTCTGCTGTACATAGAGATAGATAGAGAACTCATTTTTGTCTCTAGAGAGTTTTTCATCTGAGAAATGGAAAACTTCATCTTTTTCTCCATTTTGATCTTCAATGTTTTCACCTTTTTAGTCTGTTTCACCATAAATGACACATTTTGATTTGAAATAATTTCAACTTTTTACTCTTCATTTTATTTATTTAATCATTAATGAAAAGCTTTTGTAACAACAACAATGTCATGACCCCATAAAAATTTTATCCCTTAAACTACTAAGACCACAAGTTTTAAATTTTCTTTTCTTAAATTTCATACCAAATTAAACTACCATATCTCAGTTGAAAAGATTAGAGAGACAACAAAATAGTACACATATATTTCTTAGTAGCTTTTACCTTTTCCCCTTTAAACTGTCTCGGCTTAGCTCAAATTCGAGTACCCTATACAAATAAAGGTTTATCTTACAAGAAACTAGGACGGTAATTAATCGACGAACTGTAGCACTAAACTGGACAACCAGTTTTTCAATAGTAGGAGATGACTAATATTGGGTAAGCTTCCCAGCACCGTCGTACAGATATTTATAGCGTCCCAAATAAGAGAAAAGGAGAGATAAAATTTACTCCCTCCCTTCCAATTTAATTGAATCAGTTTAAGTGGGCACATAATTTATTTCACTTCCAATTTATTTTGACCTGTTTAAGTTGTCACGAAATTTAATAAATAAATAAAAATTTTAAAATTTGTGGTCTTAAACAAGTCTAAATAGGATCCAGAGTATTTGTGTGATTATAAAATTTTTTTTCTTAATGATAGAGTTGTAAGTTTAAGCTAAATTGTTACTAAATTTAAAAAGATTAATTCTTTTTAAAACGAACAAAAAACGTTCACATCAACTGCAACAGAGGAAGCAGGAAAGAAGTTACTCTGAACTTGAAATTCGATATATATATATATATATATATATATATATATATATATATATATATATATATATATATATATATATATATATTTTATATAGTCCTGTCAATATTGTCCCTTTGTTGTTTTGGAAATATGGGTTCTTATCGTTTTTCAACGGAACCTATGTTCAAAACTGACCTGATGTTCGGCTATTTTTTTTGGGCCAAAGTTTGGCCTAAGGTATTTTTGGCCAAAAATTAAGGTGTTTGGTCAAGTTTTTGTAAGGAAAAAAAGAAGTACTTTTGAGGTGAAACAGAAGCAGTTGTGGAGAAGGAGAATTACTTCAGAGAAAATACACTTAGAAGCAGTTTTTTACAAGCTTGGCCAAACACTTACTGCTCAAAAGTGTTTTTTTAAATTAATTAGGTAAACACAAACTGCTTCTCACAAAAATTATTTTTTTAAAAGCATTTTTGAGGAAAACACTTCGCAAAATAAGCAAATAAGTTTGGCCGAACAGGCTGTAATTCCGATAAATTGCCCATATAAAGCCCACTATAATTCCGATAAATCGCCCGTAGCACTCTCTACAAAAGAAATCAATTCCGGAGTTCGAATTCGAGACTATTGGTTAAAGACAAAGGAACATTTACTATATTCTATCACATTTATATGGTAGAACATGTACTCGCCTTACAAACATGAATATTTCAATAGTCAAGACTTTAAACTTGGTATTCTTTGTCTTTCAACTCCTTATCTTCTTAACATCGCTAATATTTGAAGCCTTTAAACTTGTCACACTCCGTTTTCTGAACTCCTAATCGTCATAAATACCTAATTAATCTTTACAGACATAATTTAACATCTGATAGGTACAGTTCCATGCATGTACACTTAAATATCTCTCTCTCTCAAAACGAGAAGAAGAAGAAGAATGTTCATTAAAGTATGTGACGCTGTTATACCAGATCTACCTGGTTTTTTCTTTCTTTATACATTTTATGCAAAAGACGTCTAACCTCATCAATTTTTCCCCATATTTCAATTCTAACATAACTTGCTCATAAGTAGCTAGCCCAGGTAGCCTACACCGTTGGCCCAAGAACTTGTACACACACAAAATGAGAGAACATACGGGCATCATCACCTTAGGCTTGACATTATGGATTTATTCTGGGATGGTGTTTGGCCGCTCCACACTCCTCAGATATGCATGCCATGAATTTTAATATACACTTACACGGGATAAAAAGGACACAATCAACGCACCTGTTGCAGCAGAATACCTATATATTGTAGGTTGCTAATTTCACTTATTTATCACGATTGGGGCCGGAAGTAGTGTGCTAGTTATGGATTCAACTGAACACATAACATACCATGAGTATTAAAAATTAATGTTAAAATTCATTAAAATTAAAAAAAATAGTAGATACGAATCCATAAATTAAAAAAGTGTGATGGGTTCAATTCTAAAAATCATAAAAATGGAACTCGTGGACTTTAAATTATGGATCCGCCTGTGTTTACGATTATTTATAATTGTATTTTAAGTCCTAGCAAATTTTTAGTGGGTCAGATTCAAGAATTTAGTCACTTCATGACTTCATGGATGTTCATGACTTGCTTCTCTGCTTCATTTGATAAACGAAAAAGAAGAGTAAAGAGAGAAGTGCATATACTAGAATCATTTCATTTACATAACTTCTTCTTCTTTCTGAAAATTCAAGGAGGCAGGCTAATAAAAGCAGTGGTAAGTCTTAAAATTGTCTGTCATGAATAACAAAAGCTTTAAATTTCCTGCATGAACTGATGGAGAAAAACAGAAACTTTGGTCCTCAAGATTAATGAATTTTAATTATCTTTAGACTAGAGTACTAGTAATTCACAAGTGTAGATCTAAACTCACATGATCTTTAACTCCGGCCTTTGTTTCATATCCGAACCCTCTTTGAGAACTTGAGCTATTGATGATCGGAGAAGGCTTGAAATCCTCATTATTAGCAGCAAACACTGGCAATGGCTGCATATTCATCGATCGTTCACGGCCAAAATTAGGTGAAGACAATGAAGTATGAACATTAGTTGCTGCAGGGATTCTCCACACAGCTAAAGGACTTCCATTTATAGGAGTTTGATGAGAATTATAAGGGGTAGTAACAGTACTATTAACATTGTGGTGGCTTCCATAAAACCTAGTAGCACTGTTAATATTGTTGGTTGTGTAGTGATGATGATGATAAGCTGTTGTTGGTGCACTACCAAGACGATGGTAATTCATTATTCCATAAATATTTGCCTCTGTTAAAGCACCGTGTACCATTGCAGATTGAAGATGAGCTCTTTTTGCATGCTGGCGTTCTCTCTTATGAGCATTTTGATGTCCTCCTAGTGCTTGTGAAGTAGGAAAATTCCTGCAACAATAATGGCACTCGAATTTTCGACTGCTCTCACTATTGTTGCTAATATGGTCTTTGATTTCTTCTTGGCTAGGGTTTGTCTCAATGGATTCTGACTCATCTGTTGCAGCCATGGAGTCACCAGCAGCACCAAATTCTTTGCCAAAAAGCCTAATGGCCTTTTCTTTAGCTGGTGCTGGTCGAATAAAGGGTAGCTGAGAGAAGGACTCCACGTTCATGAAATCACGAGTTTCTCTGTCTGTTTTCTCCATTGATTCGGTATGTGTCTGTGTGAAAATGGACAAAAAGCTAGAAATGAGGGCTTGGGAGAAAAAAGATTAGAAGGCTAAAGCAGAAGCAAAGGAGTTTGTTGTCTATTTTTCTTGAGTTGGAAAGAGGACGGGGAGGGGGGAGTTTAGGGACCAATGATAAATGAAGTGGTCTGATCCAAGGATAATTGGAGCTGACCCCTTCAACATATTTGTGTGATTCCTGAGACTTTTCAAAGCCCCACACAAATTTTGGTGTATCCTAAAACTTTACTTATTTTTTAAAATTTTATTATTTGAATAATTTTAATTGACAGCGTTGAAAGTATCTACCTGTACAATTAATTCATCAACAACTTATTATAATCTCACTTAGTGAGTTCTGGGGAGAGTAGTATGTACGTAGACCTTACCCCTACCCTTGGGTAGAGAGGTTGTTTCCAAATAGACCACCGACATCCTTCCCTCCAATTAGTTCCCACCTTGCTCTTGGGGAGACTCGAACTCACAACCTCTGGGTTGGAAGTGAGGGCTGCTTACTTGTACAATTAATTCATACTTCCTAATTGAAAAACCAATAATTTGTTCACTATCAGATATTATTCGTTTTAACAAAGTAAATTTGTTTGATCGATTCAACATATTTGATGTTTTAGAAAAATAAGAAATCATTTTTACCTTTTTCCCTATTTCTTCCCTACTCTCTTATTTGGTGCTATGTTAATGAAGTGAAAAGTTTTAAGAGTGATATGTAATCCTACGTTCGAAAATACTTTTATGATTAATTGCAATAAATTTCCTTCTTAAAAAATATGTGCAAAAATCTTAAAAGGGAAGTAATATAGACTATATACTACATATATACACCCTAAAGAAAAATTGTAGTGTATATGGTTCAAAATTCATGGCATTTATTGAACTAACAAATCTGTGCAATTGATATTAACGTATCAAATGTAGATAGGTAATTAGGATTAACTGCTACTATATATGGTTGCAAATAGAAATAAAAAAAACATCCTCATTAAGCTAATAAAAAGGAGATATAAATTGTCCCACTTGGATAATTAGGTTGGTGTCAAATATATCATAATAACAAATCTCTTTGAAAATTTGTGCATTCCACACAACTAAAACAGTACATTTAATTATCTCTAACTTTCTTAAAACACAAGACATTTATCTTGCTTATGCCTAAATAATATCTACACCAAAATATATCCTATTGTCTTAACTGCTCTACTCTTAACATATTTCCCACAAATCACCATTTCTTCTTTTAATGAATGAAAAATATTTCCAAAGATGCAATATGATTACCAAATTTGGACGTGAAATCCACATTTATTCTTTTAATTCGGTATCTGTCAATTTTATTGAAACATTTGGCCTTAGCCACCTCAAATAATTTCAAACCAATCTACTTTATGGCCATACTGAACAAATGAGACAAATTCTGGACAACAGAGTATTTTTTCCCAATCAATAGGACTTCAAAAATAGATAACTAGGTTTTGAATTAATTTCCCTAATAGATCTTGTACATGCAATTTAAGAGGAAAAATAAAACAAATTAGCTATTTCTTGTGGGTCCATCTCTAGCAGGACCAGGTACTTGTAGTTGGTGATTCATCTTTATTAGTGTTTGTTATTTTTTTTTTTTTTTTTGGGCTAGTCGTCGGTGGTCCTGTAAATTGATATAAAAGATAAAAGATTACTAAAGCTGCATTATTTGGATGTTATTATACATATAGAATTTCGGCCACGGTGGTTTCATGTTTCTTTTTCATGACTCGTGAGGGAAAAAACCATAAAATATCACTGAAACTAGTTTTCTAACAAGAGGCAGGTTCATTTATTACAAGTGCTCTAACAAGAGGGTATTCCGTTTACGTATATCTTTTATTTCTGTTTTTAACTGCTGCAAGTGTAACGGCTTTCCTAATTTACCAAGTTACCAACTAGTAATACTAATTATCAGAGATATAACAATATTTTGGCATGATATCTTGTCTGCTATAATCTTCAGTTAGGGTTTTACACCGGCAATCATATATATATATATCACGAAATGTCATTTACCTTTCCTTTAATATTAAGTTTCACACAAGACAAAAGAGTCATTTAATTATATTTGCCTAAGAATAAACTTTCTATTTGTCTGAATAATATGTACAAGTATGTCATCATCCTAAAGCTGGACTTGCAGCCCTAGCTTTAGCGTGCATCTATACTCTCTTCTACTAACTCTAACCTTCTGAAATCATTACTACTTATTATCCTGTATCTTATTGCACCTGGTAAGATCTTCCCCTTATTGCTTCATGGATAGAAGTTTAGGCTGGCCATCTGCTTTTCTAGTCTTGATACTTTGCTTCCTTTGCAGTGTCTATCTGGTATAATCATCGTCGCAGTCACATCTTCTAATCTACATTTGTTCTGGAACAGTTTCGGGTTCCTTTCCTGTAGATATAGTAGATGCTCCCACCTAAAGTCATTCTACGTATTTCAGCTTTTCCAGATTTTTCTCGTGCATTATTTATTTCCAATATTATCTCCTCAGACCATCCCATTACAGTTTTGTTGACACCATGTCATGTGAGATTGTAGCTGCTATGTCAAAACAAGCATACAATAGCTTTGAATATATCGCATCTCCTCTGCAGAATAGGAGCAGTTCATATGCAAATCCCAACTGCACTAAGTTTAGCTTTGCACACCTAGGGTGATAGTTAAAATCGGAATTGTTCTTCAGAGTCTTCAGCAACCTGGTAAGGTATTCTATTGCTATTATAAAAAGATATAGAGATAGGGGTCCCCTTGCCTCACCCCTATCTTTGCAGCAAATGGAGTAATTTCCTTGCCATTAACAACAATATTGTAGAATACTGTTTGAACACATGTCATCAGGCATTTCATAAATGTATTAGGGAAATTGAACCAATAAGCACCTGCTTCAAGAACACCCATTCCAATGAGTCATAGACTTTTTGCATGTCATTCTTGATTATGCATCTAGGTGATATTCCTTTTCTCTCATACCCCTTTATTAGCTCATGGCTAAGTATAATATTATCATTGATCACCGTACCAGGTACAAATGAAGCTTATTTTTTTATCACTCAAGTCATCCATAACCCCTTTTAGCCTGTCAGTCAACATTTTTGATATATTTTTTTATATTGTAGTGCATCAAGAAATTGGTCTAAATTCCTTCACATAAGATGGATTCTTTATTTTTAGCACTAGTGTAACAACAATAGAGTTTATTGTCCTATACTTGTCTTTGATTTCAAAGAACTTAAGCACTGTATTGCTCACCTCCCCCCTCCCTCCCCCAATCATTGTACAGACTTTTTTGAAGAAACATGAGTTGAAACCATCCGTCCCTGGTGCTTTAGCTTCATCTATCCCATGTAGCATTTGATATACTTCTTCTTTGTCGAAAGGTCTAATGAATGCTTGTTTCTACCTTCTATTAAGTATATGACCTATGTTCATTATATTAGGTTGTATTGCTAGCAGTGTTGTATTTGCATTTCCTAGAAGCTGCTTGTAGAATTTGAGCATTTCCTCCTCTATACCCTTCTCTATTTGCAGCATTCTTCCTTCAGTAGATAATAATTGAGATGGTTTTGTGCTCTCATATTCTTTACGCTTGCAAAGAAGTATGCTGAATTGGAGTCTCCTAGATTTAGCCATTGCACCATAAATTTCTATTTGTATATGCTTTCTTCTGCTGGTGCATTGACGAATTGCCATCATTCACAACGTTATTAAATGAATTATTACCTTCATGTATTTCCTGGATTACCTCTGTCAAATATGTCTCTATTTCAAGTGGGAATAGATTCCAATCAGTTGCTGTTCTCATACCCTCTCTAAGGCTTTTCGATTTTGCTGCTGGTCAACCAATTGCATGAGTCAATTTTGTAAAACCAACCACCCAATTACCATTGGCATTCCTGAAAACACCACCTAAGCCACAACTTTGGTTATTGTTATTGAAATTAAAATCAACGTTTAGTTTAAACCAACCCGTTGGAGGTTTATGCCAATTGACTTTAATGAATAATTTCGGAGGATCTATAGAGAGATTTTTGTGAGTAAATTGAATTCTATAGCCCTCTGCATAATGAGAGAATCATTGATTGGGTTGGTAGTGTTATTATGATTATTATTATTATTATTATTATTTCTATTTATCCAAATGTGCCAAATAATAAAGGAAAAATAAGAGTTCCAGTTTAAGTATGGTTATTAAGAAGATAGTTAACGTATCTTACATGGATAAGCCATTGGTTACCATTTAAACTATTGTGGTTTTGCCATCGAAGGAAAGACCAGAATGTTTTGATGGCTTTTCATTCTAGTAAAATATATGTTATGGTTTCTTCATTAGGACATTTACAGATGGGACAATAAAGGCCAACGTTTAGCCCAATCTGTGAAAGGTATTTCCTGCAGGGATTCGATCATGAAGACATTGCCATAAAAATATTTTATTTTATTGGGGCAACCTAGTTTCCAAATCAAGTCAAATTCTAAGTCAGTATTTTTTTGGTGTTTCTAGAAGAGTATAACAAGACCTAGTAGTGAACACACCCTTTTTTGTTGAGAGGCCAAATAGGTAAATCATTGGAGTATCCATTGAGACGAATCTTGATCTTTTTGATATTAGCTAATAGTCCTGGAGGAAGAGGAAAGGATTGGCCACCCAAGTTCCAATTGTATCCATCGAAGATATCTCTAAGTTTTGTCACTGTATCCCTAGTGGAGGATGTGTCTATCACACTTTTTCTTAGGATACCAAATTTAGGGATCCAATTTGTTTCCCATATGTTAAGATTGGATTGAAGGTAGGGGGCCATATTATACCCTTATAGTAAATTTCTGAACCTTTTTAAATACTTTTCCAAACGAAGAAATACCTATTCATTATGGTACTAGTACAATAGTATGAACTGATAAGCTTGGACCAAGGGATTGTGGCATTTGTAAGAATTTTCCAACTTAGGCTAGCTACAAGGTGCACATATTTTTATTCAAAGCATTATGGATACCTAAGCCACCATTAGGTTCTGCCTGGCAAAGAGTAGACCAGTTGACTAGGTCAATTTTTCTTTTTTCTATTGAGCTACCCCATATAAAGTCTCTTGACTTTGTCACTTTCTTTTAGGGTTTGATTGGGAAGAAAGGTATATTGCATGTAGTGGTTGCGTATGGAATACATGCATGATGTTGCAAGGGTTGTTCTTCCTGCCAGATTAAAGAGCTTTATTTTTCAGGAGGCAAGTTTTGTTCTCATCTTGTCGATTAGGAATTGATAGTCCCTAGGTTTTGGTCTATAGTTTATGATAGGAAAACCTAGGTAAGTGAAAAAATTAGAACTTTTATTAATACCTACATAGTGGTAATATCTCTAATGAGAGTATGATTACAATTTTGGGAGAAGAGTATTTTAGATTTTGTAATATTGATACATTAACTTAATAGGGAACAAAATTGGTCAAGGCCATATTTAATGGCTTGAAATGATTTATCATTTGATTAACTATTAGGGTAAGATCGTCTACAAATTATAAATGAGAGATTTTTGGGCATCTATTTCCTAAGGATATGGGATCCCAATTTTTAGTATCCACTTGATGCTCTATGTATCTAGTGAGCATTTCCAAATATAGGGAGAAATGGGATCTCCTTATCTTATTCCCCTACTTGGCTCAAAATAATTTGTGATGAATCCGTTTAATAAAATTGCTACACTACTAGTTGAGATGCGGCTCACTAACAATTTAAAAAATTTGGGTGGGAATTTAAAGTAATCAAGAGTTTGATGAACAGAAGACCATTCTAAACGATCGAAGGCCTTTTCTATATCAATTTTTAGGACTATGTGTCTATGCTTTCCTTTTAATTTAATAAATTTAGAAACCAGTTCCCCGATGATGATGACATTATCAGACGCTCTTTTATTTTTGATGAAGTTAGCCTGATATGAACTGATCAATTGATCGAGTAATGGTTGAAGACAGTTTGAAAGGATCTTAGTAATTAGCTTGTAGATAGTATTGCATAAAGCAATAAGCCTGAAGTTTTTAATGTTGTTGCCATTATGGATTTTAGGAATAAGGCGGAGAAAGGTTTTGTTAATTTTAGAAGGGATTTCTTGGTTGCTAAAAATGTCATGACAAAGGTTACAAACTGATTGACATATGTGGTTCCAATATTTTTTGAAGAAAAAAAGATGTAGACCATCAGGACCAGGATATTTAAAGGGTTTGAACCAAAAATAGCTCTATTAATTTCAGAGTTTAGAAAGGGGCATCTAGATTGCCTAGGTTGATTTTATTACAATTAAAATAATGATTTAGGGGTTTAGCCAGCTAGTTTGCGAGTGAGAAGATGTAAAAGTAGAGATAAAATACTTATGAACATGAGACATAATCAGATTATGATCATTAATCCAGTTACTAGCAACATCAAAAAAGAAATTAATTTTATTTCTTCTTTTCCTATTGGTGGATGAGACATGGAAACATTTTGTATTTGTGTCTCCTTCACTTAGCCACAAGACTCTGCACTATTGTTTCTAATAATCTTCCTCAATTTTTATAATGTCATTGAATTCATTTGGAAGATCTTATTCTAAATTACGAAGGAAAGTACCGGTAGCATGACAATTGGAATTTTGGATACCTTGGAGTTTAGCTAGTAATTTCCTCTTCCTTACTACAAAAAATTGGAACAATAGCGGAGGTTCAATTTGCTTATAGCGGCGGTTATGTTGTTACTGGCGGCTTACCCAACCGCCATAATCCTTACCGCCAAAATGTATACTACGGCTATTTTCCATTAACCGCCGCAATATGCAGATAAAGCCGCCGCAATATGCAGGTTTAAGTTACAGCAAATTCACTTTGCTTATTGTGGCGGTTTTTACCGCCGTAATTGCCGTGTCTTTCAAATTTAGCCATTCTTTATTGTCATAATTGTAATAATTTTAATAAATTGTGGACGAGAATCCTTACAAAGTTTTGGGATGTGATTTGAACGTTTAGTGCTTGCTAAATAAATTAAAAAAGAATAGCCCAAGTAGTGGAAGTTGGGTGCAACCACGAATTCAAGAAATCTATAACCAACCCTTTTATTTCCATTTACAAAAGTGACAAAACATTGTACTACAACATAACCAGCCAAAATGTTGAATCCACACTTCGTGAACTTCGACTTGATATAATAATAATTACAACACAAAAATATAGTTTCCTAACAATGATATCAAATTGTTGTTAGCTCCATTTTCATAGTTACTTCCGTCAAAGGATTTTCTAGGCCCAGATGGTGACGTAACGCCATCTCCAACGCTATCTCCTAAATTAGGTGCTTGCATAACATAACATTAAATTATAATGGGAAAAAAAAGAAAACACATAAACCGTAAAAGGACCTAGTTCAGTAAATAGATCAACCAAACCCAGAACCACAGATATATATTAACAAAGGGTCCTATAAATCAGATTCTATATCAGAAAGACTATTTAAAAAGGATTTTATCTGCTCTACAAGCAAGAATTTCGGGCAGAAAACAAGTGGTCCTAGGTCAGAGTTCACCAATATGAAAGGAGCTGTAGCACTAGACATATCCCTATAATCCTCTAGGTTAAAAAGCTAATGCAAGTGAAAAAAAACTATAGACTGACATAGCAAAAAGAGCAGGACAAATTGTTATGTTACAGAAGCTGGATTCAGTCTTCACAAGGAAATGTCACATGTTATAATATCATGTCTCAACTTTTGAGGCAAGCCCTTTGTTTGTATACTGGCAGAGAAAGGCAAACAAACACTAACTGAAAGTGTTTTTTGTTTCAAAAAAGGTTGAAAAGCTTCTGCAGTAAAAAGTTTTTTTCAACCAGGTGTCTTTTTAAACCTGTCCAGTTTAAACAAGGCTGCGAAGGAGGACAGTGTTTGAAACCTGCCTGGACCAACAATTCAAGCTCAAGAAGATACAAGACCAAAGTCAATCAAGATGCAAATATAAGGATAAGGTGCGCTTAGATCAATGTACACAGAAAGAGAAAAGAATTGGGGGTTGCTGAAGCTTTAATTCTTCTTTGGAGTTTATTATTGTCTAATGGGAATGTTCAATTTGCAGGAATACGGACATAAAGCGGCAATTTATCATGGCAGTATGGAGGGTGTTCAGCGAGCTAACATCCAGAAGCAGTGGAGTAAAGATGAGATCAATATTATATGTGCAACTGTTGCATTTGGAATGGGTACGATTGAGACTTATGTGGCTTTTTAAAGATGATTTCCTGTTAACTAATCAGCATTAACATGATCGCCTCAGGTATCAACAAGCCAGATGTTCGTTTTGTCATTCATCATTCTTTGCCAAAATTAATTGAAGGGTACCATCAGGTGGTTGCTGAAGCTTTAATTTGTAGTTCTTTCTTTTGCTTCTCGGAACAACAGTAACTAGTGTTAAATTCAGTTCAATAGAGTATGAGATTGACTCTGCTGTTATGACTGTGCAATAGGAGTGTGATCGTGCTGGTAGAGATGGTCTACCTTCCTCTTGTGAGTTACAGTGATTATGTGAGTCTCCGTCCCAATGGCATACATTGGAATAAAGAATTATTGTCCTCAGCAAATAAAAGCATCTTATGCTTCTGCCAGGTGACTACCCTTAATGACTCTCTCAAGAGAACCATTTTGAGTGAGATCACATTTTAGCAGATGGTCAAATCCACTAAAGCAAATGGAATTAGACATATTTTATGACTCTTTCAATTTCACAAAATCCCCTCTCAAATTGCAAGTCGAAATCGCACCACGAAGAACATTAGAAAAACTATTCAAGAGTGTGGCCAAGTGGTTAATGAAGTGGTTAGAAATCATAAGGTCTTACAAATAAAAAAAAACAAAAAAAAATGACAAATTGCTTCATTGATAGATTTTCACAATAGCTTATCTAAAGAAAGTCCCTGGACACATAATCCTGCTAGAGTGAGCTTTCTCGAGTATTCTCTAATAATAAGAAACTGTATTTTCATATGACATGCAAAATAGCTGAAATGGAGATTTTTAAACAAATGAGGCAATTAAAAAAGAATTTCCAACCTGTTTATTAACAGAGCAGAAACTTGCCATGCAGAGACCATAAAATGCGACCCAGCCCATACTCTATACCAACTGTCATTATAAACTTCAACTCTGAAACTCAAGGTACAGAACATCAACGTCGAAAATAAAGAGAAGACTTACCTGTGAAGGAGTCGGAAATAAGTGAGCAAACTCCTCGGGGATATTTTCTATTTTCAATAGAAATAAGCTTGTTAGCCATTTAATTGTGATCTCATATTTATCATCTCTTACACCCATTGTGGAGGTGGAGCACTAGTGCTAGCAGCGCCCATATAAGAACAACCACCTCGTCTTGATGTTTGCTTGAATACTACAGTTGGAACTGCACCCATGCCTAAGCGTCGAACACTGACAGGGTGCTCGGGACCGAAGACTACACCAAGCGCGTCATTCGGTAAAATTTCTGACTGCGTTTCTGATCTTTGAATTTTTTCCTACACGAGGAAAATAAATCCACATGAATCGGTGTGGAAGAACTCAAACATTTCTAAGTTCCT
Organism: Nicotiana benthamiana; assembly: GCA_034376525.1. Taxonomy (NCBI): domain Eukaryota; kingdom Viridiplantae; phylum Streptophyta; class Magnoliopsida; order Solanales; family Solanaceae; genus Nicotiana; species Nicotiana benthamiana. Next base: position 117,267,962 of record CM067329.1, read on the forward strand.
ATATCTGAACTTCTTTAACCACAATGTTTTTTGAGAAGTCTAAAACACTAAGATTTTACTTCTCTAACAGGAACTGAGGAATAGATCTAAACTGGTAAATCAAATTTCGAGAAAGAAACACAAAAAGCCGACGCGTGCTCACACACAGAGGGAAAATCAATTTAAAAAATCTTTTAGGCCATTTCGCTTAAATTCTATTGCTGGATTCTGGAAAAGAACTGAGGTAAAAAAATTGCTAGCATTACGCTACAATTTTGGACGTTCAAACAGTGAAAGAGAAGAAGCCAGAAGAAAAAGAAAAAGAAGAAGTCAGAAGAAGAAGAGAAGAAATTAGAGGAAGAAGAAGAGAAAATCATCACGTACCTGTTGATTTCACATATCTAAAATAGTGATAGACACTTACCCCAATTTCCTTAGCTTGATCATTCACATAACTCCCATCTTTCCTCTTATGAGTCTCAGTCCACACTTTGCCGCGATCAACTTCTTTCCCCATTTTCTTCTGAAATATTAAAAAAATAAACTCATTTAATTAAGAATATATTAATATACATAACGTATAAGTAAGAAAGTCATATTAAACTACCATCAAAATCCCTTCTTCTAGCCAGACTCATAGCACCACTAGTATGAGAAAGTGTTTGTTGTCCTCGAATCCGTTGATTCCTCAAGCAAAGCTCCTACGAGTCAAATTAGGAGAATTTCTATTATATATAATTAAATAAATTAATGTGATGGAACTTAAAAGATATAATTAATTTCGGGCTATTTAAATTTTCTCTCAATTCCTATAGAATATTCAGACTGCATATGTTCATATCTACTTGCCGTTAGATTCTTGCTCATCAGAGAAAGAGCAGTAGAGACAAGCAACAAAAGAAGAAGCCACAACAGTGGCAGAGAAAGAGCAGCAGAGACAAGCGGTGAAATAAGAAGAAGAATACGAACCTTTGTTTCCTCTTTGGATCGATAGTTAACAAACAATGCCCGTTGATCCATGGGAATGCCTTCTGGAACATTTTAATGATTTCTTCTTTGCCCAATAATGGAGCATTAGCCGTATCCCATAGCTTAAGCCTGAATTCCTTCCACTTTTTGTTAAGCGAATTGTTAAGCGAACCTTTTACCTTTTTTTGATCACTACTAAAGAAAAACCGAGGCTTGACCAAAATAATATATGTTAGTTTACTGCTGATAGACTTTCCAATCAACAACACAACAACTCTTTCCAACAAAAATCTAAAACAACTATACAAACTAAGCAAAAGAAACCTAGATAAAAGATAAGTTTGGGCTCAGATTCTATGGAGATCTAAGGGTGAAAATGGCATTATTGCCCAAAAGCATTTCAGATTTTTTGGCTTTAAAAAAGACAGGCTGTGTGATAATCTAGGCATGAGGAAGCTTAGTTTAGGTATAGTAATAGCATTACTAATCCAAGAGATAGATAGCACAAATGGAAAAATGAATTACCAATATGAAATCATTAACAACAGGGTGCACAAAAGGTTTAGGCATTAATGACCAACTCTCAAAGCCAATTGGAAAGTAGCGAGAATTTTTATCAAGCTCCCCCAAAAATCCCGCAAGAATGCCGGTTGATTTTCCAATAGGTTGAGCAAACGCATCACATTCAACAATTATGCGCGATCCATTCTCCAAGTTACGGACATCCTAGACCTTCAACCTAATAGATTTTGTGACTTGGCGTTCATACAACAAAATGAAGACCATGCAATGATAAGTGAACTCTCATACTAAACATATCATTAAGGCAATATTCCACTATCATATGAGTCAATTGTTATTAATTATTGAAAGGGGATCTTGTTCAATAAAATAAAAGGGGCCACAAAATCTCTAAAAAAATCGCCAGCATTTCGCTACTATTTGGACGTCGAAACAGTGAAAGAGAAGAAGACGAAGAAGTCAAAATAAAAAGAAGAAAAAGAAGAGAACAAGTCATCAGAGAACAAGAGAGGAAATCAGAAGAAGAGAAAATCATAACATACCTCTTGAATCCACTAGCAATTTCTGGATTCACTTATATGAATCTAAAGGCTACATACCTATAACATCAACAACCCAACCACGAGGCTCCGACTCTGCTTCATCTGTAACTCGTCTATGTCTAGTTGGTTGTGAAGGGAATCCACCAGATGATGAAGAAGCAATAACATTATGTGGCGAGACCGCATAAGATGATGAAGATGGAATGACAGGATGTGTATGACGTGAAGAAACTCGATCAGAAGACGAAGATGAAGCTTGAGCCTGAGCATGTGATGACTGAGACTGAGTATGTGACGAATTCTCTGGAGCAAGTGAAGTGATTGATTTGAATAGATTTTTCACCCTATTTTGCTTCGGCATCTCTGCATACATGAAAGAGAGTAAACAGTAAAGAAGGGTAATTGATGGAACGTTTAAATGTCCTAACAGAAAATCAAACATACAATCTCATATTGACTTGCAAAAGGCAAACAACACAAGTTAGAAAAAGAAATGACATTACAAGAACATCAGCAACATTAGGAATTTACTCATGGCACAACATAGAAAAGAAGGCATCATCTTACACATTCAACTAAACTAAACTAACTTAAAGTCAAAAGTAGTAACTGCAAATAATCATTCTGTATCCAAATTCAGAGGCATAAATTGCATTAATTTCTACTTCTCTGTATAAGGAGAATTTATAAGGAGCAATTTAACTTGGTTTAAACCAAGCAATAAGCACAAGCAAATAGAAACCAATTGAAATTTCAATAGTAAAAGAAATTAGCTAAATGAGTTGGCAGTGGGTCTTCAAATATGTTCATATTCCCCAATCTCATCTTCAATGTCGAAGTCACCTAATACTTCATCAATTCCATCGTCCCAACCCAAAATTAGATCATTCACATCATCAAAGAATTGATCTAACTCTTGCACCAGAAATGGTTCATTCTTAGGAATTTCATTCTCTCCTTCTCCCATTTCATATAGGTCTCTTGGTTTCAAGTGAACAACAATACTCTATCCTTTATTAACCTCATCATCCACATAATATATGGATCATGCTCTTCACGATCACCAATGTGAATCAATTGTGAAAAATTAACAGAAGGAAATCCCTATGCATCCTTTCAAAACCCTCTATTCATAGTTGTGTCAGCCCATTTACACTTGAATATTGTAACCCTAAATCGATAGTAGTTAAGCTCAATGATGTCTTCTAATTTGCCATAATATGGCAAATCTGCTTGCCTCAGGTTTCCATCACCACCACTAGCAATACAAGATGTGGACGATCTTAAATTATGTAAACCTTCTAGCATATGGTGCTAGACAATCTGCTAAAAACATTAGTTAATCAGACACAATATTTGAAATGTATGGATTAACAATCTGAAACAAGAATGTAAAATATGTTAGTCACAAATATAAAGTTATAAAATTCTAATACAACTGCTACCAAATTTTCGAGGAAACCAATCAATGAAGTGTTTATTAACTATCTTCTCAATCTCCATGTTTGAAGGCTTTCGACCCTTCCACCGCCTCCGCTCATAAGCTTTAAATTTATTAAATGAAATTTTGATATAAATATAATAATTAACTTATGCTTTTATGTATTTAATGCAAGTTTAATTTAGATTTGCCTTAAATACTCACTTAATGAATGGCATGACTTGTAGATAATTTAGTAACACATATCAATGGGCTTGACGTTTTGCCATAGGTGACAACTCAAATGTTACAGCTCCTTGTCCTTTACCAACTGGTGGGAAAATAGTTGATGAATTCCCAAGCCTCTATCCTCCGGAAAATCGTCAACAAGGCGTGGCCTATTAAATCTTGTCTCAATCCCTTCGATATACCGGGAACAAAAAGTAAGAGCCTCTTCAGCTAGATATTCTTCCGCTATAGAACCTTCTGGTTGTGACATGTTCCGCACATAGGATTTGAAGTGTCCCAAATACCTGAACAAAAGATCCAAAATTAGATATATTCTTAATGAACAAGCTCTAATAAAGCAATAAGAAATATTATTTACCTCTCAATAGGATAAATCCACCGACACTGTTGAGGTCCCCCAAGTTTGGCTTCACCAGCTAGATGACAAGTTAAATGAACCATGATTGTAAAGAATGTAGGAGGGAATAACATTCCAGGTGATTCATGGTGATAAAATATCGAGATTGGATCCTGTCAACTTCTAAGGGACTTACGTATTTGGCACACAGTTGACGGAAGAAAGAGCTCAACTCTATTAATACCGCAGTCACCTTGTCTGGTAAAAGACTACGTATGGCAATTGGTAACTAGCGATGCATGAGAATGTGAAAATCATGACTCTTCATTGACTTGAGCTTTTGTTGTTTCAAGTCAACACATCTTGAAATGTTGCTAGCGTATCCATCGAGCATTTTGACATTCTTTAAAGTCTGGAAAAATATGTCTTCCTTAAATCCACTTTTCTTTTAATTTAAAAGAGTGAACAAGGCTGGACGATAGCTTCCACTCTCGTCTGCCTTCTTTCCATATACCCATTTATTTAAGATCATTGCGAGCTTTAAGATTGTCTTTTGGATTTTCAGTATCATTGAGCAAAGTATATATCACATTCTCACGCACATTCTTCTCAATGTGCATAAGGTCTAGATTATGACGCACCAAGTTCGATTCCCAATAAGGAAGATAAAAAAATATGCTTTTCTTTCTCCACTGTTTCGATCTATCTTTAGCAATAGTTTTTACTCGAGTTCTTTTACCTTTGGTATTCGACTCAGGCACTTTCCCAAAATTTGCATTGATTCCCTCCATTTGTTTCAAGATGTCTGACCCTGATAATGCTATTGGTGGCTCCCATTGCTCGATTTTCCCCTTAAAACGGACACGCTGCAATCTAAAAGGATTGCCACTTTCAAGAAAATGGCGATGACCCATGAAACACCATTTTTTACTATGCTTTAACCTGCAAGAGTCTGTTTCAAAGTTACACGTGAGACAAGAAAACTGAGTGTATGTGTTCAATCCAGATAACTTGCCAAGCCCAGAAAAATCACTAATCGTCCACATCAAGGCTGCTCGCATTTTAAAATTTTCATTCGTTGAAGAGTCTAATGTCTGCACTCCATCGTACAACAATTCTCTCAACTCTTGGATAAGAGGCTGTAAGTACACTTCTATGTCATTGACGGGTGTTTATTTTACGGGAATGATCATTGAAAGAATGAATGAAGTTTGTTTCATACACTCCCAAGGAGGACGATTGTACGGAGTAAGAACCACAGGCCAAATACTATAGTTCGTTTCCATTGCTCCAAAAGGATTGAAACTGTCACTAGCTAGGCCTAGTCGTACATTCATAGGATCTACACCAAATTCAGGATGAAGCAAGTAAAATTATTTCCAAGCCTGAGAATCCCTTGGATGCCTCATCAATCCATCTTGGTTACCCCTCTAAAGAATGACATCTCATAGACTCAACAGTTTTAGAGCACATGAACAATCTCTGTAGCCTTGGCTTTAGTGGAAAGTAGCGCAATATCTTTGCGGGCTGCTTCTTTTTATTGTCCTTCCAACTAAATGTCTTGCATTGTTTGCATTCTTGTAAACGTTCATCCTCCCCAAAATATAACATACAATCATTGGGGCAAGCGTGGGTCTTGGTATAATTAAGGCCAAGTTTGTTGATGGTTTTCTTGGCCTCATAAAAAAAAATAGGAATCTTGGCATCTTCAAAGGCATCTTTTAACAATTCTAATATGATACTCATCGTTTTGTCAGTCATTCGACACAAACACTTAATATGATACAATTTGACTAGAAAGGACAATTTGGAATACTTTGAGCACCCTTCGTGTAATGGTTGATTGCCATCTTCGACCAGTTCATAGAACTATGCATATTATTCATTATGCCCCTCAATATGCCCTTCGTTAAATATTTCTTCACTATTCATATTTTCACAAGACACACAAGGCTCATTGAAATTGTTCCTCATGAAACCAAATGCATCGTTAACCATGGTTACCATTGGATCATGGGGCTGCAGAGTTTCTTCTATGACATGTGTGCTATGAAACGTTTGTGGCATAGTTGCATTTGATTCTTCAAAATGCAAATACCAAACTTCATAATTTTTTGGAAAAGGCTTACAAGTCAGGTGTTCTTCAACTACATTTCTTCTTTGCCACTTCTTAAAACCACATTTCAAACACGGACACTTTATTACACGGACACTTTATTACACGTCCATCAATAGACCCATGCTCAAAAGCAAAATCCAGAAATTTTCTAAGCCCATCCGCATATTCAAGTGTATTTCGTGATTTTCTAATCCAAGATTTATCAATTGACATGGCTAGAAAAGAAGATAAAAGATAACATCACAATACCAAAATGGAAAAGCTAGTTCATAGCCATTATATGGAAATCAAAAGAATAGTAATCAATTAATCTCACTTTTTAACTTCTGAAGAATAAACGGAAACCAAAGCTACCAAATTTTCAAGAAGCTGCATCAGGTTCTGATCACACGACTCCAAAAATGAAACTTTAACCAGTTTTAACTCAAGTCTCATTTATGGAAGAAGAGTTATTAGAATTGGAAAGGCTATCACAAAAGCATGATCACTAGTTAACATTTAAAGATTTCAGTCCAAAATCCACATGATCACTTGTGCTAAGAATATTTAATTGGTCTTGAATGTAACAGGCATATCCCTACAAAGAGAAACGGGAAGATTAAGGCACTGGAAAAATAAATGTTCTGTTAGATTAATAATAAACAAAACTATTATCCAAAATCTATTAAATAGGAGAAATTTTCAGGAACAAGTTTGTATCTGCTTCCCCGATAGTAGTAATCATTAGACTATTATGTGCAACAATGCAAGGCCAGAATAACTAAAACAGTGAGTTACCTGTTAAGTATTGGAAGAAACCCTATCAGTAGCACCTGAGATAGCGCAAGTAGAATAGGCAGGAATAAGTAACAGCTAGCTCAAAATGATCATTATTGAATTAACTGAATAGAAATGTAAAGACACGAAGTATAAATTTCTTCAGCTAGAATATAGAGAAATGATAATGAGCCAAGGCCAAAATGCGTTAAGATGAAGTGCAAAAATCACTTAGAAATGACAGAAAACTACCCATAGCTTATTAAATGGTTCTGAAATTTTCTATGTCGCTTGTGATACAAAAAGAAACTTGACAGCTGAACCAGTGAAATAGACGTATGAATCTATAAAATTGACTGTCAAACGGTGAAATTGATAGCTTATGCAATGAATCAATAGCTAAAATCAGTAATTTAAACTGATCTTCGTGAAATACACACACATGCACGCCTAAAATCAATGAAATCAATGGCTAAATCAGCAAAATCGAAACCTAAATCAGTGATTTAAACTTATATCTATCCAACACACACGCACGCCTTAAATCAGGAAATCAACGGCATTTTGAAGCGAGTATTTACACTAACGACTTGAAGCGAAACCTATAATGCCGATTTACCTTACACGGGTTGACACTTGATCTCCTTATGGAATCTCAATATGAATACCAATTTGGGGAATCGAAGAGAGAAATGAATTTTACAGTGAGTTTAGAGAGAAGATCGAGCCGTCGGTTTAGAGAGAAACAGAGAGAAGCTACGTACTGTACTGAGAAGGTGTTAGAGAGAAGCCTTCGTCGATTAGAATTAGGTCTAATTATTTCATTTGGGCTTTCAGAACAATTAAACTTTTGTGGTGGTTCAAAACCGCCGTAAATTTTAAAAAGTGCCGTATTAAATTTTACGCACTAATGGGGTCTGTGAAACCGCCGTATTATGATACATATTGTTGCGGTTTCAAGTAACTGCCGTTATTTAACCGCCGCAATAATTCCGGTTTTTTGTAGTGCCTTCCCATAATATTACCAAAGGTGTTGTTTTTCCAAGTTTTAATTTTTCCACAAAGTTAAGGCTGACTTTGAAGTAGTGACAACCATACCAATTATTTTTTACTATATTCTGGAATTCTGAATGTTTACACCAAAAAGTCTCTAGTATAAATGGTATTTTATGAAGAGGCCTATTTTTTGGAATCAATTCTATATGAATAAGGTTATGGTCAGAGTGGGTTCTAGTATGTGGATTATTGAGCTTTTAAGGAAGAGTAAAATCGACTCCTCATTTCCAAAAACTTTGTCTAATCTTTCCATGATAAAACCCTTTTTATTATGCATGTTGTTTGTCCAAGTGTATTTACTACCTTTAAATCCTAGATCGAGAAAGTTACACTTATTAGTTTTTGACCATATGTACCTAGCTCTACTATTCGTAATAGTTTTACCACCGAGTTTTTTAGTAGCGGCTAGAATATCATTAAAATTACCTCCTACTAGCCAAGGCCTTTAATAATAGTTGCTAATATTTTCTAGACGTTACCACATTATATTTCTATTGTAGACACAAGTACTAGCATATATAGAAGTAAAAAGCCAAGATTTACGTACAGGAAGTACCTCTATAGTTTTATGGATTTCCTAGTTCCTACGTACCATTGATACATAATTTTTTTCTATGTATTTTTATACTCAAAATACTTTCGAAATAGCATATGTATGCATATATAAGCATGCCTGAAAATTTTGGCATTTTTTCTCAATTTCTAAAAATTATTTTTATCAATTTACTGCCTATTTTAACAAGTACAAGATCCAAAATTATTTCCAAATTATTATTTTTCGGTAAATAATATATTTTACTCCTTTATATACAATAAAATATAATTAATATAATTTTTATTCATTTTCACAAATTTATTCGGAACTAAATCTTAATTGCATAAAATTACAATTATGGCCTATTTTATAACTAACCGCATTTTATAATTATAAAATTATTCTTAATATTTTTAGATTATTATTTATATATTATTAATTAGTTCTGCATTTTTAATTACTTTTATATTATTCAACTATTTTCTATTATATAAAATGGGTAAAGTGGCTGTTTAAAACCTGGCCATGTTTCTTTCCAATTTTAGCCTTAATTAACTCCAATTTCAACCCCCCAATTAAAAAACCCAATTCCAATTCAATCCATCCCAAATTCAATTCATTAAACCAGCCCTGCCGCCCATTCAATCGGCCACCCTCCCTTCTTTCCTTTTAAATTCCACCCAACCCTAACCTTACTTATTATCCAAAATCAGCCACCCCAAACTCCCTCGTCTCTCAAAATCTCCTTAAAACCACTCGAAAACCTAGCCGCCTACCGCTTTCTCCGCCCAAATCCACCGGCGTCGATGACTTCCCAGGCCATGAACAGCCTATACGCTCTTTCATTCACCCCAAACCATGATTATTCAAGGTTTTCAAGGTTCGATCTTCAACAGACTTGTTCAAGTCCTCTGCCGATCTAAGTTCTTTTGGCTTCTCCCGCTCTGTTCCAGCTTGTTCGAGCTTTGACAAGGTTTAGCCATGACCCAGACTTGTTCAAAGACCAGATCTTTCCAGGCCTTCTCGTTTCTAGGGTTTCTGAGAAATCCTAAAAAAGCTTTGAGGTCTTTCTTCCCTTTTTTCTTAGATCTATAACTTCTCCGTGTTATTTGGTTTTCAAACGATTTCTTAAGCTTCTTTCAAAATCTTCGCTTTCAAAAACTATTCGTCTTCTCCGACTTAGGGTTTTCCTGATGTTGCTTGTTCTACTATGATTTTTATGTGTTATTCTTACTATATTTTCCCTACTGTGACTCCCATGTGTTTCTACTATGATTCCAAGGTATTTTCTTCTATTATGATTTCTTCTACTGTCCCTTTATGATTTCCTCACTCTATTTTTCTTTCATTATATTTTTTTTCTAAAATGTTTGAGGTTCTAAGTTCCTTTGGGTCTTTTGAGCCTATTTCGTTGTCACTTTTGCCTGATTTGTTTGTTTTGTCTTTTACACTCGTTTAATGGCGGAAACCCCAGAATTTGGAGGTTTTCAGACCATTTGTATGTAACTTGCTTGCTTCTTATCTTTGAACTGATTTTAATTTCAAAACCCTAATTCCTGAACTCATCTTTGTTTCTTATGCAATTCTAACTGTTTCTAAGCTTTGCAAGACCTTTTGTTCGACCTCTAGCATATTGTCTGATACTTTCCTTTACTCATTGGCCTTTGGTTTCATGATGCTTTGCTATTGTTTAACCCGGCCTCACATGTTTAAAATTCATGCCCCTTTATAGTTAGATCTTTCCCTCTCAGAATAACCTTTGAATTAGGGTTTGGTTTCAGACTGCTTTGTGTGAATTCGATTGTCCTTGTTTAATTTTGAGCCTGTTGATTCCCTATTGTATGGCTTGGTTCATTTATTTTCTGAATTACAAATTGTGCTAATTGATTTACACTTTACATTATTTACTTAACCATGTTTTTCAAATTCCCTTTCCTTGATTAAGATCCACATATATTTACCCTTATTTCTATGCTATGCACAGTATGGTTTATTTGATCGCCTTACCTTAAAAATCTCATGTCCTTTACTGATCAATTTAGGATTCCTTAATTAAAGTAACCTCTGTTAATTGATTGATCCTAATTGATACTGGACTATTTTCTTTCCTTGCCTACTTGCCTGACTTCAAGTATAAATACCTGCTTCTCTTTTGACACAAGACACACTCACTACACGAACACCTCTGCCTTTGAAATCTGTTACTACTTGCTCTACTATTACCTTATCTACTACTATTCTCTACTACTAACCTCTACTACTACTTTCATATTCTACTACTGAGCACTCTACTCCTTTTTCGCCTACTGTCTCAATATTCTGGAGCTCCTCTGAACTCCCAAGTGCTCTCTGAAGTTTGAGTTTCTCCTGTGAATTCTTTCTGGATGTCTACTTGCTGTTATTTCTCTGCTATACTAGAATTGCAACTGGTATATTTTTTCCTAGTTAAATAACACCCTCCTTCTATGTATTTACTTCTCCTCTTCTACACATCTTTCACTATGTGTTTATTTATGCTTTCCTGCACTATGTGACTACATTGAAGTATGTTATGCTCTTTATTTGGTTTTGCATATTCAGTCTTCTATGCTTCCTTAATAACCTGTGTATACTTCTAGCCCCTTCCCTTTATTCCCCTTTGTATGTGAGTTGTATCCTGAGTCATGGCAGCATCCCATATTGCTATCCATGACTCGGAACAAGGTTCTCCGAGTCTCTACTCAAAATCATTTCCCCTTCCCTCTACCCTTTATGTGTTGAGATTTAACTAGGGTCTAGTGGTGTACTAATCACAATTCAAACGTAAGTTTCACTCTCCAGAGTTTGCTCCTATTTGTTTGAACCTAAGCATGGGGTTAGGGGTCTGGAAGCTTATGCCATGGCTGGGTATGACCACCTTCTGCTGTGGTTCTTCTCTCACTTGGCATTTATTCCTAGTTTCCTAAGTTCTGGCCCCCCGATAAGCAATGCTTTGCGACCCTGGAGCTCCCTCTAAACTTGGATGCTTGAGGGCTGGCACTTTCACACTGTACTATTCTGATACAACAGTTATCATTTGGAGTGTATGCATTGGCGAGGGTTATGAAGGCTCCTTGGAACTTTGAAACACCCTGAATAAGAGAAGGCTTTGGAATATGAAATCTGGATTTGGTGAAACACATGTTATTGGATATCAAGATTGAATTAGGATGCTGGTATCTCGTTGTAGGCTGTGATGTAATTTTTGTATACCTTATTTCTTCTTATTTTGTAATAACCTTGTAAAAAGAACTCAGGGAAATATTAGTAAAGGGTGTGGGAGGGGTTTACTTTATTGCTAAAGGGTAGATACCATGCCCATATGACCAATGTTGTTATTTAATCACTTAGATATCATGCCTGTAGGTTCAACGCTTTAAATCACTTAGAGATCATGTCTATATATTTTTACATTCTTTTTAATCATTTTGAAATCATGTCTATAGAAGTTAATGTTCAGCCATGATGCAAATCAGTAGATATCCTGTCTATAGGATCTAATAATCAAACAACTAATTAGATATAGAAATCATGTCTATAGGAAATGCATAAACTCTAGGCAACTGTAGGGTAATCAAAGACTCATTTCGAAACCTATCTAATAACAGTAACGAGTCCTAAAAAGAATCCAAGGTATAGATATCAAGCATATAGGGGCTTAAACTCGCTAATATGTGTTTAATGATCTGACAATTGCCCTTAAACGTTTTTTTTCTTTAAGCTTGTCCAAACCTGTTTGCTTTTGAAATTTGTCCAAACTTATTCATTTTCAAAACTCTTATAAATCCGCTTTTAATTCCCTTCAAACTTATATTTTTCTTCTAAATAACGTCTTTAAACCTTTTGTCTAAATTTCCCTTCTAGTTTTGAAGTTGTCTTCTGAAACAGTGTTTCAACTCTATCTTTTAAAGTATCTATACTCTTTAAACTCTTTTACAATTCTCATGTCAAGGAAATATTTAACAGTCAGCTTCTTTTAGAATGTCTCAATTTTGAAAACAGTGCTTTGCACTTCTGGTGTATTTTTAGTTAAACAATTCTGTCAATTTCAAAGTCATCTCTGAATTCCTGCAATTTTCAAGCTTCTATCTTAAACTATTCTGCATTAGGTTCTTAATCAGTAACTTGTATAAAATACCTCAACATCTGACAATTGGATTTGGGTGGCCTAATGTATACTTTTTATCCAACTCTATGTGCTGAACCAATCTGTCCACTATTTAATTTTTAAAGACCAAATCAGTATATGCAAGACAGGCTAAACTAGTTGCTATATGATTTACGGGGTTTTATATGAGCCTTTGTGTGTTTGTTTCAGTCCCTATTCATTTGCTATTTGTTTTGATTGACACCGTAGTATTTTATCATTTTGAAACTCCATATATGCCTACACTCCCTTTCTTCCCCTTAGGATTAGAAGTCCTAAATACCCCGGGACTGATAGGTTGGGACGGGTATTAGCATGCAATAAATAAATGAGACTAATCGCGTTTAATGCCTTAACGGGGTGGGAAGGGTAGAATATGGATGTGATGACTGATGCACTAATATCTCGTGCGAGAGTGATTGCTGGGTATTGCACCAAGGTGACCATATTATATTTAAGCCTAGGACCCCTTTTCCTTTATTTATATGAGGTGATGTTTTTCTTTTAAAAAAATAATGTCTTCTTCAATTAATCTTTCTATTTCCAAAATCACTCATGTCTTTCCTCTTTCAAAATTTCAGCTTATTTGTAGTCCCTATATGCAAACTCTATGTGTTTCTTTTTACTCTGCTTAAAGTCACAATTAAGTATGGCCGGAAACCACACTAGTGGATCTTGAGGGGTGCCTAACATCTTCCCCTCTAGATAATCTCAAGCCCTTCCCCGAACTATGGTTTTCTTTCATAAACCTTCTTCTTTTCTTAGAAAGTATCCTAATGCACTATAATCATTTGGTGTCGACTCTTCAATTCCATAATCTGATTCCTCAAAAGGGAATACGAGTTGTTTTGTCCATAATATCGTAAACCCAATTTCGCCTTAGAAAAGGGGGCGTTGACACATACTGCATTGTGAACATTGATTACTTCATCATTCCATGTCATAACCATGCCTCCTAACTGACCCTCCAAGTAACTTCAATCATCTCCGTGAACTCAAAGTCATTAAGCAAGGCTGCATGGTTAAAACTTCTTGTTTCCACCAATGTTACCATGCAGGGCCTATGAGTATCAATCATTTCCCAAAAATTTCTCTTTAAATTTTCATTGTTCCCTCCCTTAATATTCAAAATTATTAAATTTGTAAGATGGTTCATTGATAGATTAACTTTTGGATTTTCCCTCTCTCAATTTCCCCTTTCCCCCATAAAAAGGACAGGGTTTCTTCTCATCAAAGGTACTAGTATCATCGCTTTGTTTCCCACTGTTTGATCATATGGTGGACAGATGTCCATCGAGCTGTTGTATAGGACTAACGGGTAGCTATGCACATGCCTCATCTCGTGCCTTTCTATGAAGAGAATGTTTTTATCTCGTCTAGGTTTGAGGGTTCTATGACTTGTCCTAAGTTTAGGTTTAGATGGACATTGTCCTCCTCCATTTTTTCTTCTACCAGACCAGGTATTGGGTCTGCCCGTTGACGTTGTGGAGATACTAGAGGGGATACCGATGGGTTTAGAATCTCCTAGTTCCCCTGGTTGATGTGTGTACATCTCCGAGGGGAAGAAGGGAAGGTCCAAGGGAGCATTTTGAGGATTTATGGGATTGAACCGGGGTGGCATGCTCCATTGCTCTCTCGTTACCCGAGCCATTTGAGGGTTTAATGATGGTGCCATTGGATGAATGATGTTGTTTAGATAAATTGGTTTAGATAGTTGTTCATGACTAGCCTCATTCCTTCCATTATGAGTTGTGCTAGATATCGGGTGTGTGAAGGACTACTATTGCCTCTTGACCATTGATTATGACTACGAAGGATATTGCATGGACCATGAGGCCTAGCTTCATCCAACTGGCAGGATGATAGCCTTGCGTTTGAGGGGGTTGGGCATAAATTATCTGACGGTGTTCATTAGGGTGAAGGGATGGAATGTATTCCATGTTTAAAGGTCTGTGTTGGCGTAGAATTTGAATTAGACGGTTCATCCTTCATAGGGATGATGGAATCATTGGAATTTTGGATAGGATAAGGAGTATTTAATGAACTAAGACTAGGTGTTGGGACAATGTTAATGGAAGAGAGGGAAGGATTGGTGGAAGAATCAATGATTGAACATTCCAATTTTGTATCTTTTAGTTGCTCAATGTCTTGATATATAGGACTAGTAATTTCTTTTTTTTTTGGTTTTCTAAGGGTGTCGCCATTTGGCTTCACTTTTCATCTTCCATGGCCATTTGGCCAACATGTGGTGGGATGGTGAATTGGCCAAATCTTAAGGAAGAATTTTTTTGAGATCCTTCAGATAACACTTAGATTTTGGAAAGAGTTTTGCTTTAGGGGGTTGGGGGTGGGTGGAGAGAGTTTAGGGTAGTAGGGGTATGATTATTAGGAGGGTTAGTACTGTCCATTAAGGTACTATTTTGCATGACATTATTTGTATCTAAAATGTTAGAATCATTTGATGCCACGTTGGGGTCACATTCATACATGTGTCATTTTCTCCAGAGGCCAAGTCATCACTTAATTGAATAAATTTATTATTACAAATAAAATTAGTATTAGCCATAGTGGTTTTTGGAGAAATCATTTTCTTATTGTCTAAGAAGTGCTTTTTGGCTAGACTAGTGGTTTAATATTTTGTAATTGAGTATTAGCCTTTGAGGGCAGATTAGAAGTGGGATGATCTTTAGATTTATATTGAAGCATTTGAGTATCCAAATACTTACCTGTATTAGCATTGAACAACTTAACCCATATACCTGGACCATTAATGCCTTTTTCTTGGTTGTTGATAGGATAAGATGTAATTTTCCTACCTTGATTTATTCTCTTATCAAATGAAACGATTATCCATTCTGCTTCAGTATCTCCCTTTATATCTATATGTTGATGTTCTTGTCCTGCATGGTGAGGATCATTACTTTATTTTTTGATATAGTTGCACTGTCTCATTGTGTGAGCAAATAGATCACAATTTTTGCAAAGGAAATCTTCCCCTTCTTAATGAATGTATTGCTTTTGGTGTCTAATAAATAGGTAGGGTTGGACTAGAATTTCTAGAGGAATTTCAACACAAATCCTTGCATATCGGTAGACGCCCTATTGTATTCCATTTTTTTCTAGGATTTTACAACCGTAAAATTCCGTTGGCTATTGAGGGATCCTAATCCATACAACGGAGGTAGTTAATTTTTCATTTTTAGCCACAAAGTTTGGTTTCCATCTGGAGATGGGCAGAAAATGGCCATTTATGAACCATGGCCGTTGGTGGATAGCTTTGTCCATGTTTTCTTTCCTTTTGAATTTGATGATATAATTATATTTTCCAATATTAATTAGTGAGAAATCTTCCGTTTGATTCCATAGATCTTGAATTTTTCTCTTTTGATAATGATGTAGAATATATTTTTTTACTAGTTTGATTATGATAGAATATTTTCATGGTTCATAGATACGTTATCTATTTTCTGTGGAGAGGAAATTTTTTATAAAACCTCTTGTGCTATCTTCTGGATCATGCACAAACTCCTTTTCTACTATGAATTTGTTGTGTAGACCATATCTTCCTGTTCTACTGCAGGAGCAAAATCCATTGGATTTGACTCCAACTATTTGTCTTTGAAGGATGGGAACTTTTCCAAATCATTTTGCGATGGGTTGACATAAGTAAAATTATATAATAGTTGTAGCTAAATTAGATAATATATGAGTTGTAAAGTAAAATCACTCTCATAATACTGCATATTTATAGGAAGATACATAGTTCAAAATTCCTTCCTAAATTGAGTAATTAGATAAATAGGATACAATAACTATTATTATTTTAAAACACTACTTTTTCCTTTAAATTTCTTTTAGAATAACTCAAAAAGTAATTTCAATTTAAAATTTATATAATTTTTTTAAAATTTTATTGTCATTAATACGAGGTACACAAGCAATGCGCCTACCATAAAACTAGTTCTATCATAAATTAAAACAAAATAGTAGTAGTACATATTATATAATTTCTTTTGTATTGTTGTTTGGACAATATTGTTTGTTAGTATACATTTTCTGTATCAATTCATCCTCTTAGCAGAAGCTTCTAGTTATGGATATATTATAAAGGATCAGCTGTTATTGTACATCCCCCAAATGTAGGTAATTTCGTACTCACATTTTATGTGGTTTATTATTTGTAAGAAATCTACATTTTAGCTTTCCTTTTTAAAAAAAAAAATAATTTCCAGCTATACTGGGGTGTTGTATTAATGAAAAACCAGAGTTTCGTTATTACAACATAAGAATAGGCGCACACTCTTAAAAAGATGAGGCATAGGAGATTACATACGAATATAATGTTTGACTTATATTTAACGTTTCCCCCCAACGAATTGGAAATTTTTTCTGTTTTAGATGTAAAACTCTGAAAATATGATGCAATAGAATTTCACTAGTTAATTAGTATTGTCACGACCAAAATCCTCTAAGGGTCGTGGTGGTGTCGGACACCGCTGTCAGGTCTGCCAACTAAAATACTTGATTGAATTCTTGTTTTGAAAATTTCGAAAATACTTCTTTATTATGGTTAAAACAATACTCAGTATATTTCTCCAAATAAATAATGAAATATTTAATCAACTTTCAAAATTTCTGAATAAATCCAAATACATCCCCAGAACCCGGAGTCACAAGTACATGAGCAATTTTCTAAGAGAAACCAAATAGGTACAATAACAGTCCGGAGTACCATTGGACAGAATGTAAATGAACGCCCAAAGGAGACTATACTAGCTGAGAAATCGCTTCGAGGAAGTACAACTCACCTAGTCTCTGCCCGTCATGCCGCTATGCCGCTAAGCTGCAAGCCACACAATAAACCTGTGCAACAAAATGCACAGCAAGTGTAGTATGAGTACGAAAATAAGGTGTACCCAATGGGTTTCCCGCCTAATCTCGAAGAAGTAGAGATAAGATGGCAACTACTAGAATTCGGTCAAAAATCGACCAAAAAATGCCGATCAAATTTGATCTATCAAAAAAAGCGAACAAAGTTGGTCGACAAACCTACGAAAATAATAAAAAAAACATTTGAAATACATTAGCCACCATGAATTGTTGCTATTCAGACGCACATTTAGTCAAACTGTTGACTGGACTGGTCGGAGTAGCTTGGTCAAAGATATTCTGAGGTTAACGACCAAAGTTTGTCGCTAACTGAAGGATAAGAAGTCAGCGACCAAGTTTGATCGCTAAAATGGGACCCAGTTATAATATTTTACTAAATACATGTTTATTTAAAAATTTTATGAAATACAAATAAACATAATTCAAAATTAAGCGGCCAAAGTTGGTCGCTTAACGAAATAGAGACCAACGTTGGTCACCACTGTGGGACCCAGTTCTACCGTTTAATAATTTTTATTTTTTTTATTATTATATAAAATATAAATAAATCTGATTAAATTTTAGTGACAAAATTTTGTCTCTAAATTAAATTAATGTACAGTTAATGACGAATGTTGGTCGCTAAATTAAATTGCCGCAGAAGCGAAAGTACCAGCAACAAAATTACTTCAGCAGCCTTCAACTTAAAAATTTGATCCGTTAACCATCTGAAACCGACCCGAGGCCCCCAAGACCTCCACGAAACCTACCAACCAACCCTAAAATACATTACGGACTTGCTCGAGGCCTTAAATCATATCAAATAATGCTAAAATCATGAATTACACCCCGTTTCAAGCTATATGAACTTTGAACTTCCAACTTCTACTTCAGATGATTAAACTTATCAAATCATGTTCGATTGACCTCAAAATTTGTACACAAGTCATATTGAACATTATAGACCTACTCCAACTTCCGAAATCGGATTTCGACCCCAATATCAAAAATCTCACTTCCGGTCAAACTTCTAAAAAACTTCCAATTTTCTATCTTTAGCCAAATGACTTCAAAATGACCTACGGACCTCCAAATTCACTTTCGATCGCGCTCCAAACTACAAAATGTTCATATGGATCTGCTCCCAGTTTCAAAATCCCAAACAGACATCGATAACGCAGAAATGCATTTCAAACCAAAATTATAAAATTTCTTCCAAAGTGCCACTTCCACTATAGGCGCCAAAACGCTCCTTGGTTATCCAAAACTCGATCCGGGCATACTCCCAAGTTTGAAATTATCATATGAACCTGTTGGAACCTTGAGATCCTTTTTTGGAGGTCTTTCACTCAAAATTCCAATCCCAATTCAGTCTTCCAACTTTAAGATTCCAAACTGAGAATTCTCTTCCCAGTTAAACTCCGAACCTCCCGAAATTCAATTTCGACCACGCGTACAAGTCATAGCACCCTAAATGAAAATGCTTATGGCCTCATACTGTTGGACGACATGCTAGGGCTCAAAATGATCGGCCGGGTCGTTACATTCTCTCCCACTTAAACATACGTTCGTTCTCAAACGTGTTGAGAACTATACTGAAGTAGTCTGAAATCACTAATTAACACCTCATGCAACTTCCCGTGCTACCACAACTTAGTTGAGCACATCAGCTCAATAGATTCTGGAGATATTCGCTTTTATTCAAGCAATTAAGCCTTAGAACCCAATTTCAACATCCGGAATTCTATGCCAGGCATGTTTTCAACATACGATCACTATATGAAGTCCTACATGGTGTACTCAAACATGAGTGCATAACGTCCACGTACGGCTCCGTGGAAAGGGCGGTGGACAGAAATGGACTTGTTGTACCTCACTCTCGTCTTCAATGGGGTCTGCTCTTTCTTTTTTGGGAACCTTGCTGAATTTTCACTTTGCAACACATAATCCACAGGACCACAATAACATCTTCTAAGCATAATAGTCGAAATTCCACGAATCAGATTCTCCCATTGCACCCCATGACACACACAAGTCTTACTTTAGCTCTTACAATTAACGCCACAACGGATGAGATGTGCCGAAATCCATAATCAACTGCCGAGTCGACCAATCATTGAGTATATACTTATGACTCGAAACATCACCACATTTTGAACCAAATAATGATCCTTGATACTTAGTGTACTTCATATAATTAGATTACACTGATCCTACATCCAAAAATCTCGTCCCACCCAGTATGAACTGCTCAGGCAATAAGCCATCCTGGACATGATAAAAAGTCCCATATGATGCCACAATGTGGCAATAGGCTACCAATTAGGATGCGATACAAAAGGAAATATGAACTTTGAAAAGCAAGTGCAATTACCTCGTTCGCAAATCATACATGAGATGCGGGATCACCGCTAATACGAGATTTCCTCAGAAGACGAGATTTCCGCTGAACATCACATTGTTGTGAAGTGCAAACCGATCCAAATAATATACCCACAGGGCGTGCCACCTGATCCACACATAGAACTCACATAAGGAGATGTACATCGAGCTAAATTGCTCATTACAACAAAATACTAAAACTATATCATAAACACACTAAGCGTATAATACCATTCTCTTAGGAGACATATAATGCTATACTCTACAAACTTGGGCACAACAGAGGTGCGATACAAGATATGAATCTCAAGAGACATTCTACTCATATAACATCATCTCTATGCGGAATAATAACACATAAAAATTTACCAAGCCATCTCAAAACTCATACGGCGCAATACATCATTACCTGGAATAGCTGATGACAAAATAACACCCCGAATGTTGCTCCATAAGGAACGGTTGGTGAAAAGAACACAGCAAGCCTGATATAAAGCCCTGTTCAAATATAAATCAATCCACTGATCTCAAGCCGATTTCTGATTGTACCAACTTGGCTAATAACCTTTCAAAGGTCCGTAGTAACTCCCTTTGTCCTCATAACACATATGAACAACAATCATAACTAGAGCAACCTCCTCAGTTCATTACCCAATAAACAAAGTTCCCTCAAGGCATAAATTCTCAAATTAATGATATTACCACAATCCTCATACTTGGCTTAAATCTTTAGTCAATCAAGTGACTACATGTCACACTTATACAATCTTCCCGTGGGACACGCTCCCACAATCTTCCGAAATAAATAACGGGTCCGCACATCTAAACCATCGGCTGCACTAACGCTAAAAAGTGATCAAGAATCCTTAACCATGATGCAAAGCCTCTTTCACAACATATCAATCTCAAATGACGCTGAATACAATACCAATTTACTTTAAACATTCCACATTTTTCTTGCTCATCCGAGCTCGTGACATCCTTATGAGCAGCAAACTGCAACCTTGATCCTCACTTCGATGCTACTCATTGCACCCAACGTTCCAACATACGATAGAACACGATTTTCATCGTAACTTTGAAATCATTAATATTTTAGCACATCATCATATAAGAAATTTTCAGTTAACTCACTTCAGGAGAATCATAGCAAAAACACACAGGTAAATTTTTATAACTGTAGGATATGCAAATCTCTAAGTAGTGGTCCAAGCCACCATAGCCCTTACGGAATCCGCCCACTTAACAAGCCATAACAGAAGAATGCTTCTGAATAAGATCAATTACGACGGCTGACAAGCCTTACACGTACCACCAAAAATCATACATAACTTGATCACGCTGAATGAACTGATCACTGACCCCAATATACCAATTCAACTATGGCTAATCAATCTACATCCTTCCAGTTTAACCTTGATTGCGTTGGAATTAATACTAACTCTATTTAACACAAAACATACTCCCTCTACACTCAGCCCAAGTGACCTTGAGTTACGAGACCATGCTGCCTCAAATCCCACAATCTATTTCATATATCTCAAATGCTACACCACAAGTCAAAGTATCACAGAAGATTCTGGGCACCTTCTTAGAAGCTGTTACAAATCTTGATCCTTAACTGTACTCATAGGTTTGAAATCACTGGGCAACAGACTTTATCTCTTGGGATCTACTAGGACCGTTGTTGAGAGCCATCCGCTCTGACTTGGTCCGGAATAAGGCTGACCATAGTATGCATCCAAAAATTCTTTTACTCAAATTACCACTTATGGTCTTTTCACGTAGCTGAAACAACCCATCAATATGCACGTAAACGAAAACCTCACAAGTAGGTAACCATGCAACCCAATCATAGGCGGTGGGACTCTCCCACTTATCTTGAAGCCATTATTTCACAACTCTGTAATTCACTGGGATTCTTTATCTCTTATTGACATAACCAAGCACAATCACTGCCAAAATTCTCAAAATTATTTAGTAAACACCTATTTTTGATACTCTGAATCATCAACCCCATTCGCACGACCGATCTCTTTGTTGTATAACAAAAAGTGTTCTTTGTAGAAGCCTTCCCAACCACGCGACCGTTAACCTTCTCACAGGAAATAACCCTCATGTGGAAATCACTTCCTGACATCTTCCAATGCTGTTGCACGGGACATAATCACCATGACATCAACAACAAAATCCTAGGTCCAAGCTTACTCTTTAACTACACCAGTCCGTTCACTCATCGTGGACATCAATTAATTGTGCGGCAACACCTTTCCGAAATTAATAGTTATGCTGCATCCTTCTTCAATTCATGCAGCTCCTTTATGATATACTAAATCTCCTACCGTATAATGGACCGTACTTTAATTTATATCCGTAGACTTCAATTGCCAATCGGTAAAATCCCAGATCATTCCAAACACTCCTTAGACGCATAGTCATCCTACTACCAAACCCATATGCAACATCTGCCATTCTCCCACTTTGGGAAAACTCGCTTCTTTAATCAACTACTTAATCTTTGATTCATATACCTGGCCTTCTAGGAAATTTTGACACCGCCTGACACTTCTCGCATGTCTTTCCTCAAACTTTGCTGCTCATTTGCGACCTTAAATAAACTCTATCTTCAGGGAACTTCAACCCACAATAGCTGCTAACTTCTAAATCTTTCCAAAGGTCATCTTTATCAAACCTTCAACATTAGAAATTCTAATTCGATCCTAAACCACCGCACCTCGGGATATCTGACAGTTGTAAAAGGAGAATTGTAGCAGATTATAACACGAACAAACTTAGTAAGTTCAATTGGGACCACGACACCCTCCCATAAAACAAAGCTCCACCACACTTGCAAATACCAAGCCTCATTACTTCCATCAACGCACATCTGACCATTCTTAGTCTGAGTGCCTTTCTCCTGCCAGGAATAAAATACGGAAGCTTAATTACACACTAAGTAATCCTCCCTTCATTTCAACCACTACCCCGACACATGAGCAAACATCCTACCATCACAACAACACTGCCGAATAATCACTCAAAGCATCATGGCAACTTGTACCTAGCCTCAAGGCTCTAAGAAGTTCTGCTACTTAGCTGAAACAATGAAATATCATTCCATAAGGTGACTACAATAGTCCAATCAACTATACCGGGAGAATCATCCCACACCATATTTGTATTGCCATTATAATCTTTTAATTTTTGATATATAACAAGTGCTCGCATAAGATTGAGTAGGAAGAAATCAAAGGCATAAGCATCAGAGGAATTGAACATCACGATAAGGAAACAAAGAAGGGAAGTACTCCTAATAGCCCTATAGCCTCATGAGGATAAGTACAGACATCTCCATACCGATTCGCTAGACTCTACTAGACTTGCTCATGACGCGTGAGACTGACGCGAACCTAGTGCTATGATACCATGTTGTCACGACCCAAAATCCTCTAAGGGTGGTGGTGGCACCGGGCACCGCTGTTAGGCCAACCAACTAAAGTAATAAATTAAATTCTTGTTTTAGAAATTCAAAAATACTTCTTTATTATGGTTAAAACGCTACTCAGTATATTCCTCCAAATAAATAATGAAATATTTAATCAACTTTCAAAATATATGAATAAATCCAAATACATCCCCAGAACCTGGAGTCACAAGTACATGAGAAATTTTCTAAGAGAAACAAAATAGGTACAATAACTGTCTAGGATATAATCGGACAGAAAGTAAAAGAATGCCTGAAAGACACTATACTAGCTGCGGAATTGCTTCAAGGAAGTACAACTTACCTAGTCTCTGCCCGTCATGCCGCTATGCTGCTAAGATGCAAGCCACACAAAAAACTTGCGCAACAAAAATGCATAGCAAGTGTAGTATGAGTACGAAAACAACATGTACCCAATGAGTTTCCAGCCTAATCTCGAAGAAGTAGAGACGAGATGGCCAACTTTAACTATTACTAATGGTCTAGTAATAATATACTAAAATGTGAGAAAGTCATGAATTTATATAGCATGCTCTAGTTCACAAAGTTGTAAAACAGGTAAACACCTTTAACAAATAACAAAGGAATTTTAGGATTTCTTTCCATTTATCTTCAGCAATTTATGTCAGGCAAAAAGACAATATCAACATCAAGTATTTCAAGTAAGAAATATAAAGATGCGCTTATTATGCCGAGGCGACGGCTCGATCCAACAGAAATATATAATGTGCACTGCCGAGGGTCAAACAACCCGAACAAATAGATGTATCTATTTCTCCTGTTCGCGAATTATCCATGCGACACGGTCAACACAAAATAAACAAATACCATGCGTGCAAATCATCCATGCGACGCAGGTACACTCAGGAATACATGCTCAACCAGTCAATTATGATTTATCGGGGAACATTTTATCAAATAAAAACCAAATCCTCTTTTAACAATTTCAGAAAGTGAAGTTTTTTAATCCTTCTTGAAATTCATTTACTAGTTCAATTGGACATTAACAATTCAAATGCAAAGAAGATTGCAAATATCTCAAGTATAGCATGCCTTTGGGTCCTATACTACCTAGACAATAGCATAATAGTAGCTACGCATGGACTCTCGTCAACTCGTGCGTACGTAGCCCCCACAAATACGAGCACATAACCAATTAACTCACCTACGGGGATAATTTCCCCTCACAAGGTTAGAAAGGAGACTCACCTCGCTCAGAATACCCATAAACGGTATTCTACATTCGGTTGAAGACTTGAACCAACGCACAATGCTTCAAAATTATCCAAAGATCTTACAAATACATTAATATATGCTCAATTAAGGATTACACCCCATTTGTAACGATTCCTATCCCCGAACGAAAAGTTGACAAAAATACCCTCGGGCCCACGTGCCTGAAATTAAAAATTTCTCAAAGATAAGGTTTACCCATGATATCACGAACTCAAATATATAGTTTTCACTTAATTTCATACTCAAAATCGTGGTCAAAATTCAAGAATACTAATTTTCTAGGTCTTCCCTCGAACCCCAAGTTTTTCTACAATTTTCATGCTCAAATCAATGTATAAACCTTCTATTTAACTCAAATCTAGCATAAATTCTTGCCTATTGACAAGTGGCGAAAGTGGCGCCTCAAAGCTGCTCTCTATCGACTCTAATGGAAGAAAAATGGAGTTGAAATGAGCTCAACCCTGAATTTTAAAGACCTCACTGCTCCAATCATTTTTGAACCTTCGGACCCTGGACCGCTTCTACGAATCCGCAGGTGCGGTCATCATGCCACTTCTGCGATCCACCCTAGCTGCCCCAACTTCTGCTTCTACGCTTCCTTTTCCGCAGATGCGGTACCACATCTGTGGCTCCGTGACCGCATCTACGGTCCCACCTTTACTCACCAAAATTCGCATCTGCGGTCTTACTTTACCACTTCCGCGGTCACATTTCCGCAAAAGCAAAAATACCAGCAACCAGATTCCTTCAGCTACCTTTAACTTCCAAATTTCATCCATTAACCATCCGGAACCCACCCGAGACTCCCCGGACCTCCACCAAACCTACCAACCAACCCCAAAACATATTACGGACTTGCATGAGGCCTCAAATCATATCAAACATCGCTAAAACCATGAATTACATCCTGATTCAAGCTTTATGAACTTTGAACTTTCCAACTTTTACTTCCGATGATTAAACCTATCAAATCATGTTCGATTGACCTTAAATTTTGCACATATGTTATATTCAACATTACAGACCTATTCCAACATTTGAAATCAAATTCCGACCCCGATATTAAAAAGTGCACTTTCGGTTAAACTTCTCAAAAACCTTCAATTTTCTATCTTTAACCAAACGGCTTCAATATGACCTAGGAACCTCCGAATTCACTTTCGATCGCGCTTCCAATCCAGAATCACCATACGAAGCTAGTCCCAGTCTCAGAATCCCAAACGAAAATGGATAACACTAAAATACAATTCAAACCAAACTTATCAAATTTCTTCCAAATTGCCACTTCCACAATAGGCGCCAAATACTCCCGGATCATCCTAAATCAGATCCGGGCATACGCCCAAGTCGGAAATTATCATACGAATCTGTTGGAACCTTCAGATCCCAATTCCGAGATCGTTTACTCAAAATTCCAATCCAAGTTTATTCTTCCAACTTTAAGCTTCCGAATTGAGAATTCTCTTCCCAATTCAACTCCGAACCTCCCGAAATTTAATTCCAACCACGCGTACGAGTCATAATACCTGAATTGCTCATGGCCTCAGACTATTGAACGACATGCTAAGGCTCAAAACGATCGGTTTGGTCATAACAAGTATACAATTGCCTTAATATTCAGCTTTCCATCCAAAAGTTATTGCTAATCTGTATGCTTTAATTTATTTTCTGTGCTCTAGATATCCACATCTTGTTGTATGATGTAAAATTACTTTAAATGTAATTAAGGAATATTTTCTATCTTCACATCTTGAATTGGACAAATAAATATTTATAAATCTGAATAAAAAAATGTTATTTGCTGTTGAATTTTAATTAACAAGAAGATGCACCTAAGAATTGAATGAACCAGAAATTTTTTCTTCAATTCTGGTGGAAACGCTAAATTTGTTGGGTAACAAAAATGTACAAGATGAAAATAAACATATCGCAAACCTGGTTAAATCATTATAATTGCCTTTTTTTCTTCAATTTAAACCTTTTCCTTACTTTTGTCATGGCAAGAGTAGTCACTATCCTCTAGAAAAGAAAAAGATAAAACAAAAGAATAGCCTCTATCTCATTGGACACAAATAAAGATGAGACGGTTTGCCATAATTGAACAAGTTTTTAACTTTGTGTTTAAATGGATGTTCACTCGTTTCTTCTCTTTAATGGATTGCACCATCTCAATGGAAGTGGAGCCCCAAAAACCTGTCTTTGAAATTCACATCTCATAGCAAACCCCAACAAAGAAACAACAACAACAACCACCTTCATTCATTTCATGCAAAACCCTCTTTACCATTAAAGTCATAGTCTCAGAGAGGTATAGAGGGGACCGTATATGCATTTTCATTATTCATTTTCGGGCACATGTATCAAAAGAGTTAGTTCAATTCCACTGCACCACTTGTGCCTTCATAAAGTAGGAAAACAATCTTACATAATCCCATTTCCTTTTCTTTATATACATTTGTTTCTTGTTTTCTCAACATCAACTTCGGATACTACTGGATTTTCAATTATTATTCTCATTTTTGGACACATTTATAGGTTATGACATAATTAGGTAGTTGAAAGAGGTTATAAAAACTTGTCACTAAAATTAAAATGAGTAAAGTGAAGAGTTTAAAATTAAATTCTTTCTAGTAACAGAAATATGTCATTCTTTCTGAAACCGGACTAATAAAAAAAGTGTATTATTTAAATGGGATGACTTTTAGTCTTGTAACAAATAAATGTGCTTAATAGTTGGGCGATTTCTTCAAATAAAAGATAGGCGCGTGAATTATTGGAATTGTTAATTTTTGTGAGATGCATATCAAATGTTTTTCATACACTAACACGAAATTGACTTTTGTTTTAATCTTTTTTTTTTCTCTTCCAAGTTGCATGAGGATGTGAGATGTCATACTTCGCACCACCACAAGAAGTGTCACCATCTCGAAGAACCCTTATTCTCTTTAACTAGTAAAAGGCTGTTTAAGTTATTGTCTTTCCTTGCCTTCGTGTCCCCCTTTCTCTCTCTATCTCTCTCTCAAGGTCACTTTTTTGTTGTTCTTGATCATCTCTCTTTCAGAATAGGTGGCCTGAATATGACATTGCCTATGATAAACTATTGTCTTTGTGGACCTCTTCTTTCTTCTTCCATAGCCTTTGCTTCTCCGGCAACATGTGTTCCCCATGTGTGGACTATGTGGAATCGGTGGACAAGTTTATTTGATCCATCCCTCTCTAGTTCATCTTCTTGTTTGAATCTGATCAGTGTATGTACTTGCAAGGCCACTGGAGTGTTCATGCTTAATTCTAGTCTTAAAAATTATGAATAAGCGGTTGCTACAAATATAATTCGGTCTGAGAGTCCATAGTCGAATCCCACAAAAAACCTAAGGTTTAGCTACAACGGTTCATTATCACTAAGAAGACAAGGTCGAATAAATTCTTAAGTTATAATTACTAAGATTCATATGTCTAACTAATTGACTAACAAAATAAGGTAGTAAATTAACAACTAAGGATATTAATAGTTGCAGACAAGATGAAAGAGATTAAAGTTTTGATTTTTTCAATTGCCAAAATCATTCCCAATATATCTCCTACAATTTGCCTATGTATTCTTTGCTGGACATGAACACCCGACTTAACGTAATATATATGGTGGAAATCGACGGCTCAATTTTCGACGACTTCCGGTGATCGATTCCGAGAATTCTCAATAGTTCAACTTTGAGACAGTGTATGTAATGACCGCCCTGAGACAATGTGAATTACCGGTCTCGGTGGGTCAAGGCGGAGTTCCCAAGGCACGTGCGTATGGCAGGTCAAGTCTAGTGGACTAGCCCAAAAGCCGAATCAATGCATTAAATGGATGTACCAGCCCATATATTTGTATTTAATGCATTTGTACTATGTTAGGATTCCCCCTCATATATAAAGAGGATCCTTGTCATTTTGTTAACTTCTGTTGCTCCATACTTAATATACTTTAACATTCTCTCTACTATCTAACATATTCTCATTATCTCATCACTTTGTTTATTGCTCATATTTATTGAATTCTACTTTAAGTTCATCATTTATTGCTTATTGTTGGCCATAAAGAGCCGTCATTGATTTATTTATAACTGTTAGTCTCCATCGACAACCCTCGATAGCTTCCAGTTGAGCTTCCGACTCGACGCTGAGGCCCTCGAATAGCGAAGCTCGAGGCCCCGATTAACAGCAATTCGGCTTGGTTAACATCTCATTTTTAGCTCTTATCTCTTTTCTAACTCTTTTACATAGCACTAACTGCTTAGCAACTAGCATAACAATAGATCACGTATTTTTAGAATCACTAAATAAAATTTAATAGTTATTACAATTTTTGCAGTAAACAGTTGGACCACCACCGCAGACCTAAAATAATAGTGATTATTTTCTTGATGGTTTAGCTATATCACGTAAGTTATTTTTCATACTTTTTCTTACCCAAGATCATTGATTATAGGTCAAAATGTCTGACTCAGTGAATAATAATCTTGAGAGCCACAGAGAAAATGGTGTGGATGTTTTAGGTGTTGAAGTACCACCACGAAACCTTGAGAACGCTCCTGAACCGATTCCTGTGGTCGCGGTCTCACGTGATGCTCAACACGTCGATGTAAGCTCCCACACTAACATGAGCGTGCACCAAGAAGACCAACATAAGCTCAGGAAACCCCGACTAGGGAAGAAAGGGAGGTTAGGCTTCACGTTATTTTTGAAATATAGTAAGCACAACAGCTAGCGATTGCTTAGTTGCAAAGTCATCAGAAACTCCCAGCACCGTAATGTAGGGGACGACTCCCCCAACAAAGCAGGTACCGGAGATATCAAGCAACAACGGCTTGGTAGCCGACCCCGCCATCATACATATTCTCGAGGACCTCAGAAAGAGGATCGAATCAGGTGAGAAGAGGATAGAAGCAAATGACAAAAAGGTCGAGACCTACAACTCTAGGTTCGACTAAATTTCAGGAGCACCCCTGATCCTGAAAGGTGTGCATTCGAAAAAGTTCATACAAAGGCCATTCACAGAGGAAGCAGCTCCAAAACCCATTCCAAACAAGTTCACAATGTCAGACCTTATGAAATACAATGGAACCTCAGACCCCAATGAGCACATTACTGCTTACACTTGTACAGTGAAGGGCAATGACCTAAAGGACGATGCAATCGAGTTCATCTTACTAAAGAAGCTCAAGGAACCACTACCGAAATGGGCCATGATGTGGTATTACAACCTAGCTCCTAAATCTATAGACTTATTTTCCATATAGTTTGATTTTTTAATAAAGGCACATGGCGATGCCATCAAAGTAGCAACAAGGAAATCCGACATCTTGAAGATCAAGCAGAGAGAGAATGATGTGCTGCGAGAGTTTGTATCTCGCTTTCAGATGGAACGAATGCAATTACCACCAGTCTCTGACGACAGGGCAATACTTGCCTTCAATAAAGGTCTGAATGACCAAAGCTCGGTGGCTACAAAGAAGCTGAAACAGAATATGATTGAGTATCCTTCCGTGACCAGGTCCGACGTTCACAATCGATATCGATAAAAAATCAGGGTCGAGGACGGCCAACTAGAAGACCTATCAAGCTTGGTATTCCCAAGCAAGCTTCCGGCAAAGGATCCAAACCCAAACAAAGAGAGGTACCATCCATACATCGAAGACAAGAGAAATGCCCTGAGGCGTAACATACCCCGTAATGATCGAAGAACGGAATGAGTCCAAAATCCTCGGGGACTCGTCAACAGAGCTGGGATCGATAGGTTCACGGGACCGACAGAAGTGCCTCTTTTGTTGGAATACAACTTCAACGTCGATTTATCTGATATCGTGCTTGCCACCCATAAAATTAGATATACCAGGTGGCCAAGACTACCATATGATCCTTCACAAAGGAACCATAGCTTAGTGTTTGAATTTCACAACACATGCCATCACAAGTCCAAAGATTGCCGACAACTCTGGAAAGCGGTAGCCCGACTACTCAGCAAAGGTGAACATCGGGAATTCCTCAGTGACCAAGCCCGAAATCAACTATGGGAAAGATAGGTGACCAAAAATAATGAAGTAAATGAGCTGCAACATGTCACTCATACGATCTTTTAAGGTGTTGTGACCTGTAGAAGCCCACGATCAAGAGAAAAGAAAACATCCCTCACTAGGAAAAAGCAAACTCGAAACTATATCTCAGCCCCATAACGATGCACCGATAACATCTTTTCTTGTGGTTACACTGCAAATTAAACTTGTGCTCTAGAAATTAACCTTCCTTTTCTCTCTCTAAAATTTTTTTCTCTGCCTTCTCTCTAAAAAGAAGAAGATTGAATAGTGATTTCGACACTATTCATCGGAATAATTCTCTGTCTCCGGCAGTGAAAGATTGAATTCATTGCGATCTTTCATCAATTGTTTTCATATCAAAATCTGTAGCCATTTTTTCAAGATCTTACTTTTGAATTCTATAGCGCCAAAATTATATTCTCGTTTGTCCAGATCTATGGATGAACTTCTGTCGCATCGTTACTATCTTGCAGAATTCACGTGAGTGCCATGGCTGCGCAGATCTCTCCCAGCCTTTGGCTGTGGGAGAGATTATTAAGAAACTCGCATCAGACATTAAAGAATGATCACATCCATCTTATGCTGCAGTTACTGAATATAAACAGACAGCTCTGACGAAAATTGAGCTATGCTCAGTTAATTTCGATCATGAACATCCTATAATTCAATTCACAATGGAAGATGTTAATTCTTTCACCAGAGAAGAAGGTTTACACCAAGCAATGGTGCTAAAATTTTCCTATGGAAGACCTGACATATCGGAGGTACGATGAATTTTTTCGTCGCAATTTGATGTTTAAGGTTGTTGTAATGTCGGGCAGTTTGAATTTCAACACCTCTTGGTCAGATTTGATCTCTACAGTGATTATGTTCACTTACTTTCAAAGTCGACTGGATCTATTAAATCCAAAGGCGATGAATACTTTTTTAGAACATTTCCATGGTCATTCTGATTCAATCCAAATGAGGAGACATCGATGGCAGTTATATGGATCTCTCTCCCAGGCTTGCCACCAAATTTATTCGCTAAGAGGTCATTAATGTCAATAGCTTCAGCAGTTGGAAAACCTCTTGCAGTTGACAAGGCGACGCAAGAAAGAACGAGACCTAGCGCGGCAAGAGTCAAGGTTATTGTGGATCTATTAGGTAAGCTTCCTAATAAGATCACTTTGCAGATTTTAGATTCTGGAAATGGAAAAACTGTCGAGATCCAGCAGCAAATTGTCTACGACAACCTTCCTAAGTATTGTGCATATTGCAAACATCAAGGCCACGACGAAAAATCTTGTAGATTTAAAAAACAAAAAGCTGGACCAGAGGAGGCAGCAGATTACAAACTGGTCAGACAGAAACAGAATGATGTTGTCAAATTGCAAGGAGACGCAAGGGATTATCTAAATGAAAAAAAAGCTGTCCAAGTAGGTAATATGCATAAAAATACAGTGTTGAAGAAAGATTTTAGTCGAGATAATTCATCTGTTCAGATGTTGGTAAATGAACAAGTGAAACAGAATGGAGAATCTAAGACTATCCATACTGATGTGAGTGATAAAGCAAACACAGTAATGGAGAATGCTGTGATTTCTAATGTTTCAGAAGATTCACATGCAGCAGATTCAGGAAAGTCTAAGGATGAGGTTTTGAATTTGGACAGTCGACCACACACTACTGCTAGGGATATACATGATTCATATGTAGAAAGTAATGTGACAGTTATGACCTCTACAAATAATGTCACATGTGATGCACTCAATGGATATATGCCTGATATAGCTGGTCAGTCAGAAAAGGAGTTCTCAACATTGAATGTTACTGTTGCATCGAATATAATAGCAGGAGATAATGAAAAATCTTATTTATCTTCTGATCGTGTAAAGAAGTCAGCTGGGCAAATTATTGCAGATGTCTCAATAAATGATAGTGCTGGCATTGGTTTGTACTGCAAAGATCATGCTACAACTGCAGCACTTTCTGGTCATTCTTCAGATCAAAATGGTCAGTCAGACAAACTGGTATCACATTCGGATTCTATTGCTGAATCTCATGTGTTAGCAGGTGACAATGAGAAAAGCTCTGGCCAACAGTTGAGAGAGGATTCTGTTTCCTTAAATTACAATACAGACTCAAATGTTTTACCTACTGAAACTGCTGAACCTATGGAGAAACAAACTGTGACATCTTGTTTTGATACCACTAAAAAGGAACTGTCAAGTTTGGTTACTGAAAATGCAAATGTCAATGAAAAAAACAGGAAGAGGTTCTGGTTGATCAATAGCACATTTCTCTGAACTCTACTCTGTCGGTTCAAACTTCAGTTGCTAAGGAAAGAAATTCAAGTGCAATGTTCAAAGAACAAAAAATTCGGAATAAGGTTCAACCATTTCCAGCAGAAGAGCTACATGTCATGCATAATGAGCATACAATTCAAACAATAGATGGTATGAGAGCAGTTGTTACAGAGGGATCCATCAGTTCCAACAGTTTATTGCACCATGAAACGATGCCTGCAGGCAATGTTATGACAAATATGGAAGTCACACTGCAAAGTGTTTCAGATGGAGCTAAACCTTTGGATGATGACAATGCACAAGTTACTTCTCCACAGGACATAAATAGTAAGCTAGTAACAAGAATACAGAAAGAGGATATGACTAAAAAAACAACAAATCCAGCAGATGAAGTCTTTATGCAGAACTCTCCTCAAGAGTCAAAAGGAAGAGATGGTTCAACAACACATTTCGAACTCCTACGCAGCTGGACAATAGAAAACAAAGAACAATCAGTCAGCGACATAGAACAGAAATGAAATTCAGAAAATTGATGTACTTAAACAGGTTACAGATACAACAACAAGCTGAAACTCATTGGTCGCGCGTGCAAATGACAGTAAAGATAAAGGACAAGTGTATGAAGGAATGATTCAGAAGGTTTCAAGCTATCCTCTCACACCAATTACATATGTCGACGAAGAAGTCAATGAGTGTGTGGAATTTTTAAGCTTCAATGCTAAGAACAAACCAGTAGCTCTTGCTAACATGAGAGATTTGGTAATTAAATCGAAACTCTGGGACCAATGCCAATTTGATGATGTCGAGGGCTGGGACGAAGATTCAGATGGTAACTCATCTGTAAAAGAAGGCCAAGAAGATGATTACAATTCTTCAGGAGAAGACAATGAGGAGCAAAATGAGCCTAAATTGCAAAGGAAAGCTGCAAATATAAGTTGGAATGAAAAAATGAAAGCTGTTGCAAGTAAATTGAACCACAAAGCTCCAGATTACATTCCAAAAAATAATTCAACAACAGGTTTTCAAAGGTGATAACAGGAAAGATCGACAAAAAAGAAACAACACAAATGTAACTAAATTTTCGGGTGAAACATAATATGGAGGAAACAAAATGGTTCTGCCATCATCTGGACAAAATCAGATTAGAGTCTTCCACAATAGTCAACCTCTAATGAACTGCCCTGATGAGGATAAAAAAATTAGTAGAATTTTCACAAGTAGATGAGCAAGTATCCTCTGCACTGATAATCTCCTCGGAGCAAATCCAGAGTGAAATGGAAGGAAGACACATATATGAAGAAGGGGAGGAAGAGGATACCTTAATGCAATGCCGGAAACATGCTGCAAGAATAGGAGATTTGTCACCAACGCACAGTAAAACAAATAAAAAGTGTCATCAAGGGGATAGAAGCTAGGATGGCAGGATGGTTGAAGATGCAAACAAAAGGAAGCTCCCAATGAGAGTTGCAAAACAAAAACAGGTCACCTAAACTACTTTTACAAAGTCCAGTAGAACAAAAAACAAAGCATGAATAGTGAAGGCCTTTTTAGAAAATTTGTGGATGAAATCAATATACTCCATATTGATTACATCACAAAGTTGGAAAAAGGACAATTCCTTAGTCGTTTGATCATAATTTTATTTTCCCATCGTAATATCCTCATATGTAATATCATTACAGTGTATGTTATAAACACTGTGATGATCATGGCTTATTTGGCACAAGCAAGTTATTATGTTGTAATTTTCAATTTCATTTTCTTAATAAAAAATTAACCCTAGGCTCTACCTAGTGGATTGCCAAAAAAAAAGGTCAAAGTAGCTCGGCCAATATTATCAGGTTAAGGGAAACAGAGAAACATGGACTACTTAACCAAATTATGCCCGCCCCTCGAACCCTCAATCGATTCAACACAATGACCACAAGGCATATTCTCGACTATTTTTGAATGAACAAAGGGTCGTACCGCATCCTTCGAGCAGATAGCTGAAAGGCCTACAGAGGTTCAAAGAGCCATCGCCACTAAGGCTTAACCATCTCCCTTTTCAAGTTACACCTCATACTCACATTTATGTTGCTGCATGACTGAGATAGTCAAAGCGTTAATGCAGCTCGAAGACCTTAAGGTTTTAAAGCAGACATTGCACTTTTTTCCTTAGACTGAGTTTTTATCTATAAAAGGGTTTTACCGAGTACGTTTTTAATGAGGCAACACCTATATCCTACCAAAGGGAGATCCAGCAAGCATTCAAGACTTCTTTTGCAATCAACCTCGAATATTGTGTATCACACCTCCTTTTTCCTACTATGAGAAGGGTATAAAGCTGTTTTTCCAATTAAAGGACAATCGAAACAGGATTTATTTTAAAGTTTCGGAGTAGCCACTTGGGAGATTTATGGTGTCCCAAGCCACCGGTTTTAATCCTTAATTGAGGAAAAAGTTTACTGGATAAGAAATTCTGTTAACCCGGGAAAAGGTGTTAGGTATTCCCGAGTTTCGTGGTTCTAGCACGGTCGTTCAACTTTTATTTTTGTCCTAAGTAAATTATTTTATTACATGTTTAACCGACTGTGCAATTTTAAAATATTTACCACTTTCGGTCAATTATTAAAGAATATTGAACGTAATTTAAAACATGTCCTTGGATTGCGTCACATGAAATGCTCCCGCAATCAGGAACGCATCTTATTCGATATTTTAGGATTTTGATTTCGGTCACATAAAATGCACACCCGAGTTCAGGAAGGTAAAATTATTATAGAACGTGCCTAAAGCAACTAACGCGTTGTTAACTTACAGAAAGCCATGAAAATTCGCTAATGGCACATCCTGAGTTCTATGGACTTTTCATAAAATATAATTACTGAGGGTCACACAATTAGTGATTTTTATTTGGCGCGACGCACCTTAATTCCTTTTTTAAGGACATCTTGACAAATGTTCTTAGAAGGTAATGAACTATTATTATCTATTTGGGTCACCTCCGCAATCATTTAAAAGGACATAGCTAATTTACTAGAGGCCTTGAATGATTGAAATTCCATATGAACATAATATTTTTTAAACCTTATGAATCAGTAAATGGTAAAATGATGAAGGGAGGGAACATGAAGCCCGAATGAGGAGCAAGGCTCAAAATTAATGAAATCCAAACAACTCCAATCCTTGGTGGGCTAATATAAATATGAATAATAGTTGGCTTGTTCGTGCGACTGGGCCAACGTTGGGCCCAGTTCATGTAATCCAAATGATTTGAACCATATTATAAAGATACAAACATAAATCAATGCCAATTCAAAAATATGAAATGAGGATATTTGAAATTCTAATTTAACCATTTCGACACAAATTAACCCAAAACACCATTAGATTCAAATTAAATGATTGGGCCTGTGAATGAGCCCAAATTCGAATAAGGATCATTGCCAAAAAGGACATGACCCTTAGCTCGAATTTGCTACTCAACTACAAGTCAACCTCCATTAGTTTCCCTTTTAATAACAAAAAAAGGACAAACTGTAGGAGTGAAATGTTCAACACTTAAAGGAAGTGTACGAACTCCTGTATTTTAGATGTATAGATTTCCAGACATAAATAAACAACTGTATTAGTCATACAGTTATGTTCATGCTCATATGATATTCCCATTTAAAATTCAAACAAACATTTTAAAAGACATGACAGCAGACTTTGAGAATTCTTAATAGGAAATAGTTTATTGTAGATTAAACTCCTAATACATTTCATGTTTCATGAACGAACAAAGGTTAATTATTATGAAATACCAAACATATCAAGCTTACACATGCTGAACAGTAATACACATTGATAATTCCAGAATCACTCCCACATTCAACTAGTATGTATTGCGAATTAACTTGCAACACTAAATCTAAAAAAACAACAAGATCTAAACATGTCATAGTCTTAATAATCCGTGATTAATTAAAGCTTGATTCTTAGCTATTCTAGAGAAAAATCAACTACATCACTGATAGAAATGGAACAGGCATAGAGTCATGAAAGAAGTAACACTTTTAGCACAAATAAAACTAATATTAAAGGTAAAATCTGCTTCATTCAATCTTCAAAACTCGGTTTAACATTATGAGATTCAAGGTTTGTACTTGGAAATTGAAATAAGGAAAACCAAGGAGAATCAGCAAAGTAACACATCAGTCAAAACCCAACAGCAATGCAACTCAATCAAATCAAGTGCCAAAACCAAAAAAGGGCAACATCACTCAAATAATACCCATAGCAATCCAATTAATAAGAGAGTAAAACCAAAACAGTGTCCCACAAGTATAATAAAATGATTTCAATCAAATGCAAAACCCACACCTCAAATTCAGACCATAAAGCCAGATTCACATCATGTTTGAGCCTTAAATGAAACCGAAAAACACTTCAGATGTAAAAAAAATCAAGCCATAGGCAATGAAACAATATTTTTGGTGATTTTGCCACCTGGAGTTTTTCAGTATTTTTAAATGCCTCGAATCCTCCCTTCAGCTCTAAGTAACCATGCCTTTATAGGCAAGTTACTAGGGCTAATTCCGACTTATAGTTTTTATCCTTTAGTCCTTTTATTTTTCTTGTTTTAGCTACTTAAACCTCTTATTTGCTGACTTGTTGGTCAAGTTATGCTGCCAACTTCTTAATTTCAAATTAGAACACTAATCTAAATGGTTCTAGGGGGTTCCAATTCAATTTCTGGAAGATTCTTTTATTGTAAAATATCTATACTACCCGTGATTTTACCCCTGAATTATTATTGATTAACTAACCCCTGCCCTTTCACACTTGGTCAATATAACAATGGTTAGTCATTAAGGGCCTGAAAATGTTCAGCAACACCCAACAATTTTCAATTAACCAAACCTTCCTACAATCGAGCTAACAGTCCAACTAAACATTAGGTCTTAAATTAATTAATACGAAATAAGAACTAACTAAGGAACTAATATGAATAGACAAATTCAGTCAAATCCAAAATTAACACAGAATCGACATGAATAGAGAAGAAAAATCAAAAACAGAAACAAAAATCAAAGCACATGCATATATACTAGTTAAGTTATAAAACTAAACTAATAGAAAATGAAATTAAAGACTTAAATCATATTTTAACAAAACTAAATAAGCCTGGAATAATTAGGGAACAAATTCAAGAAACAATCTTGGCTTCAATTCGGAACCCTGGTGTAACGCTACTGAAATAGGAAGAACAAAATGAAAGAAAGACACGAGGACTCAGTGTCTAGGCTTGAATCTTGACCCTGGATTTTGATTGGCCCTCAAAATAATGCCAAACGTTTGTTCTTGGTGAAGAAGAAATGGACACCATTATTTTGTACCTAAAATCAATAGAGAAGACCCACAAACTCAAAGCATTGCTGCTTGCCTGAATCCCTTTTCTTAAAAACCCTAGGCTCGTTCTTTGATTAGAAATTTGAGACACTGGAGGGGAATTCGGAGAATATCAAATGGAGCTTTGGGATTAGGTAGAAGAGATGGTTCGGGGGTGTGATTTTGGTGAGGTTTGGTGGAGGCCCCATCAAACACGGCAGAGGCGGCTATTAGGATTTTGAATATTTGATGGATTTGGGGTTGGGGGGGGGGGGGGGATTTCAGAAACATGGAGCTTGGATTTGGAATGGCGATGTGAAGGATAACATGGGGTGTAAATTTAGTGGCAACTACAGACTCGCCGCCGGCGAAGACTCGTTCTTTTTTTTTCTTTTCTTTCTTGTTTTCTCCTCTTTTCTTTTGATTTTCTTTCTTGTTTTTCTTCTATTTTCTTTTATTATTTCTCTCTTGTTTTTTGATTTTTTATTTCTTTTCCAATTGATTAGGTCAAATCCTATGGAGATTGCCTATGTACCATGACCCTACATGAATCAGAGCAAGCATAGTTCTTGGAGATAAATGTAAAATAATAAAACAATTTTTTTCTTTGCATTTTCAATTTTTAATAATAGGAAAAACTTTGATTACAAAGACTCGAAAACAAACAGTCTTAACCAAGAAACTAAGATACTCTGACAAAAGACGAAATACAAACTCAAAAAACAAACAACCCACATACCCTAAATGAAAGAAATACAAACTCCAAGACAAACTGACAGACTTTAATGAAAAGAAGGTACAAACTCAAGAAATCGCGAATACATCAGTGATTCAGTTGTCCTGGGACCCGCGGGGCATCATTCTGCCTCGCTGCGGGTCGACTAGCTAAATCCCCTTGGAAGTGGTGGAGATCTTCCATTACCCGGCAAACAAAAATTATCGTGGTGGCGAAGAACGTATATCTAGTCATATCCTCACAGTTGCTGCACTTCATTGCGATGTAATGGGCGATTCTTCTGATAATCTCTCTTATGACACCATTCTCTTGTAATAACTGCCCAATCTGCTCAGTTCTGGCACCCAATGTTTGTTCGACTTCCTGATTTTGCTCTCGGAGTTGTTGAAAATCGCTTTCTAGCTGTGCCATTGTTGCATAGCACTGTTTCCTTTCAACCTTGATGTCTTTCCCCTGACTGATTTTCTTATTCTCCGTGGTGATGTCCTTTTTTCTTTAGCCCTACGACCTCGTTGTCATATTCTTCTATCAATTTCTTAACCAGACAGGCTCGTTCTGCCTCGCTTTCAGCCAATTATTTTCGAGTCCTGGCTAGTTCTCTGTCTGCTTTCTTCGGATCAAAACTATTATCATTCACTTTCTACCTCAAATTATCTATAAGTTCCGTATCTTCGGCACTTCAGATAAGGTTTTCTGTTACCACTTTCATTTTCTGAATTTGGTCCCGAAGGGCCTTATTTTCTTTTGCTAGTTTCTTCTTCTCGCCCTCAACCGCGGTGACCTGTAAACCATTTTCAAATTGCAAATCCCTGAATTGGTTTTAGAATTTTCCTATTGTATCCCTGTAGCTCTCCTCTTTTGCCATCAAACCCATTGTTCTTGTGAGTTATCTGTAAATTGTTGAACATGGGCTCTCTTAGTAGGTCTTTGGGGGAATCTGGAATATTTTCCCGAACCAAACATGATACTTAGTTTCCACTTCGCCTCAAGATAGAACTCCTACCATTGTTCTAGGCTCGATAAATCTACATTCATTCCATGGCATGCGAATTTTATCTTCTGGAAATGCGGCTTTTGTGCCCAACTCTATGACTTGTTTACTCATGTCATTATTACTGGGGGCGACTTGAAACCTTCCTAATTGGCGCATTACCCGGTGGGGAGCATATGGATAGATACTGCGGATGCCCATTAGAAGAATAAAACACTCTCGAGCTGACATGTGTACCGCCTCAGTGAAGGAATCCATCCAAATTCCCATTCAGCTTTATCGGCATTCAAGGATCTCAATTGTATAAGCCAAGCTTTAGTACCCTCGGGAAATTCAACACCCATTACTCATTTTTAAAATTCTTTGATGTAACTTAACCCGGTCAAACATAGTTCATATATCCGACATGGTGGCAGAGGTGTTCTTGCATCCACAATTGAAGTAACAGATTGCAACCTTGAAAATTTGTCCCTCCTTCCCGGCATATAGTCAAAGCTCGGTATAATTCTGACACGATCAGGGGAACAACGGTACTATTAGCCTTCTTGATCGCAACATCGATCATCCCTACAAGTCCTATCTCTATCTTACCATCTTTTCGTGGATAGATCACAACCCCCATGAATGCTACTATGAACTCAAAGCCTCTCCTTGCTTCCCATTTGTTCTATTTCCAGCATGAGTCAGCCCAAGATTCGGCTCTTTGAAAACCCGAGGATTACCACAATGTTGATATAAGAACACGGGAGTACAACATCCTCTAGATAAGTACTCATTATGTACATCCCGATTAATACTCAATAGATCAAAAAATCGGTATGGAGATACCGGTTTTGGTGACAAAGGATTGACCTCTCAGGTTTTCATTAAGGCCTGCATAACCCGCGACTTCCTACAGCGTGGGTGTAAGCTCAAAGTTGGAGAAGCAAAATACATTTGCGAGTCGGGTCATACAAAGGTATTAATGCTTCGATGATATCCAATCTTGGCTTGACATTCAATAAACTGACGAGACCTCCAAGGACTTTCACCATTGCTTCTTTGCTACCTTTTCCTAATCATTCTACCACATGTGAAGCTGTAGGGGGATCTCATTGAAGACTGTGAAAGGTTCAATGTCATTCATGCTCATGTTGCACATTTATTAAGGTGATTAAGAAATAATCAAAATTTATTTGACACCAAACAAAGTTGACATGTTTCTTGTTTTTTTTCAAACTAAAATAAAATACCCGGTTTCGCGAACACGACCTTTCAACACCTCAGGGACGAAAATTTTAAGGTTGTGTTGGCTAATCGGCCAAAACCTTAAATAATGACTAAAGGTGGCTATTTTTGCAAAAGCAGCCCTCCGGCGCCCTAATAGGAATATTCGGCTGTTTTTGACACGAATGATATCACCTTAATTATTTTCAAACAAAATATTTGTGCTTTTTAGGCTATTTTTGCAAAAAGGAAGTTGGGCCCGATGAAGATTGCCTATATATTCCACACCTTGTGAGATCAAATTGGCGTTGTCCGGGCAAATAACACTAACTATTTTTGAAAACAAAAACGTCTTTTCCTTTCCTTTCTTTTTTTATTGGCAAATAAAGCAAACTATTTTTGAAAACAAGACTCTTTTTATTCTTCCTATTTTTTTTCATTTCATTTTATCAAAAATTTGGCAGAGTCTTGGCACTATTTGAACATTGGTTTTTCAAAGCAGGTAATTAGCTCTCTTAACCCTCTACATTGCTATTTCTCTCTCTCTTTTTTTCTCAATTTTTCCAATATTCAAAAACCGATCAGCATTCAAGTC
This sequence comes from Nicotiana benthamiana, assembly GCA_034376525.1. Classification (NCBI taxonomy): domain Eukaryota; kingdom Viridiplantae; phylum Streptophyta; class Magnoliopsida; order Solanales; family Solanaceae; genus Nicotiana; species Nicotiana benthamiana. The sequence goes on from CM067329.1 coordinate 117,309,830, forward strand.
CGAAACAAATAAATGTATAAGTAGCAAGTAAGATGCATCAGGATGGTCTTTTTCATTTCGGGTGCACCTGGCCTAGACAGACACAACCCCTGTATTGAGTCTCCAAAGTCAAATGCACATGATGCAAATAAACCTTCCTACTAGGGGTCCGGCATGAGGCTGAGTTATTATAGGTTCAAAACCTTGGTTTGTTATACTAGATCTGGATTACCCGAGCGGACAGCTCGAGCCAAGGCGGAGGCAACGTACAAGGAATACAGAAGCTGCACCGGCTTAGCAACGTATCCGAACCTCATTCTAAAATGGGATTGAACTCTAGACAGAAAAGAAGTCACACGATGTGCAACCTTCTTCATGATTTAGAAGACTCACAGAGCAAATGGATTTAAGAAAATTTTGTATTCAATCCACATAATATCAAAGCGGTAAAGAAAAATTTAGCACATTTAGGCCCAAACATGTAGTAAATTTACATAAAACCAAATATAAAATTTAATTAAGCTCGAATTTTGAACCCCTAACCAAAATTTCTGGGTTCTTGTCCTCATCAGAGTCGCCAGAGCTGTCACACCTCATTTTTCCTACCCCGAGAAAGGTATAAATGAGTTTTGGCAATTAATGGACAATCGAAATAAGATTTATTTAAAAGATTCAGAGCCCCCACTTAGGAGATTTATGGTGTCCCAAGTCACCGATTTTAATCCTGAATCGAGGAAAGAGTTGACTTTGTTTAACAGTCCGCAAACCAGAAATCCCGTTAAGGAATTATGTTAACCAGGGAGCAGGTGTTAGGCATTTCGAGTTCCGTCTTTCTATCACGGTCGCTCAACTACTATATTTGGCTTATGTATTTGATTTTAGTGCATGTTTAACCTGTGGTGCAATTTAAAATATTTACCACTTTCAGTTACTTTTTAAAGAACGTTGAACATCGTTTAAAACATATCTTTGGATCGCGTCAGATGAAATGCACCCGCAATCCGGAACACATCTTATTCAATGTTTCAGGTTTTGGATTTGGGTCATATGAAATGCACACCCGAGCTTAGGAAGGTAAAATTATTAAAGAACGCGCCTAAAGCAACTAACGCGTTGTTAACTTTGTGGGAATCCATGAAAATTCGCAAATGCCACATCCCGAGTTCTAAGGATTTAAAAAAAATATATAATTAAAGAGGGCCATGCAATTTGTGATTTTTGTTTGGCACGGCGCACCCCGATTCCATTTTTAAGGACATCCTGACTAAAGTGTTGAGATGGCCATGAACTATTATTATATATTGGGACACCTACACAATCATTTAAAAGGACCTAGCTAATTGACTAGAGGCCTTCGGTGACTCAAATTCAATATGAACATAATATTTTTTAAACCCTTAGAATCAGTAAATGGTGAATGATGAAGGGAGGGAACGTGAAGCCCAAATGAGGAGCAAGGATAAAAATTAACGAAATCCAAACAACTCCAATCATTGTTGGGCCAATATAAATATGAATAATACTTGAGCTTGTTTGTGCGACCGGGCCAACATTTGGCCCAGTTCGTGTAATCCAAATGATTTGAAACGGGTTATAACGATACAAACATAAATCAATCCCAACTAAAAATATGAAATTAGGAGATTTGAAATTCTGATTTAACCCTTTCGACACAAATTAACCCAAAACACCATCAAATTCAAATTAAATGCCTGGGCCTGAGAATGAGCCCAAATTCGAACAAAGATCACTTCCAATAAGGACAGGACCATTAGCTAGAATTTGCTACTCAACTCACAGGTCATCCTCTCTTAGTTTCCCTTTTAATCACAAATAAAGGACAAACTGTAGGAGTGAAATGTTCAACACTTAAGGAAAATGTACGAACTCCTGTATTTTAAATTAATAGATTTCCAGACTTGAATAAACAACTATATTAATCCTACAGTTATGTTCATACTCAAACAATATTCCCGTTTAAAAGTCAAACTAACATTTAGGAAGGCTGGACGTCAAGACTTCGAGAATTCTTATCATGAAATAAGGCTATTATAGATTAAACTCCTAATAAGTTTCATGTTTCATGAACGAACAAAGCTCAATTGTTATGAAATACTAATAATATCAAGCTTACTCATGCTGAACAGTAATAAACTTTGATAATTCTAGAATCACTTCCACGTTCAACTAGTATGTATTGCGAATTAACTTACAACACTAAGGCTAAGCAAAGAACAAGATTTAACCATGTCATAGTATCAACAGTCTATGATTTATTACAGCCTGATTCTTAGGTATCAATAAACAACAAGATCACTGATAGAAATGGAACAAACATAGAGTCATGAAAGAAATATACTTTTAGTACAAATAAAACTAATATTAAGAGGTAAAAACTGCTTCATTCCATCTTCAAATTTTGGTTTCACATTATGAGATTCAAGGTTTGTACCTGGAGATTGAAATAAGGAAAAACAAGGAGGATCAGCAGAGTCAAAACCCAACAGCAATGCAACTAAATCAAATCGAGCGCCAAGACCAAAAGAGGGTGACATCACTCGAATAATACCTACAACAAACAAATTATTAAGAGAGTTAAACATAAAAAGAGCTCAACCAGTCCAACCAAACGATTTCAATCAAATGAAAAAACCCACACCTCAAATTCATACCATTGAGCCAGATTCGAATCATGTTTAAGCCTTAAATGAAACCCAAAAATGCTTCAAATATAAAAAAAATCAAAGTAGAGACAATGAAACAATATTTTTGGTGATTTAGTCGCCTGGAATTTTTCAGTATTTTTAATGCCTCGAATCCTCTCTTCATCTTTAAGTAACCATTCCTTTATAGCACGTTACTACGGCTAATTTAGATTTTACATTTTTAGCCTTTAGTCGTTTTATTTTTTTTATTATTAGCTACTTAAACCCCTCATTTTATGAGTTGTTGGTCAAGTTATGCTACCAACTTCCTGAATTTTAAATTAGAACCTAAATCTAGGAGGTTCTAGGGGGTTCCAATTTAGTTACTGCATGATTCTTTTATTGCAAAATACATATACTACACCAGACTTCACCCCTGAATTACGATCTTAGGTTAGCTAACCCAGCCCTTTCACACTATGTCAAAATAACCATGGTCAATCACTAAGGTCCTGGAAATGTTTAGTATCACCCAACCATTTTCAATTAACCAAACCTTCCCACAATCGAGCTAACAGTCCAACTTAACCACTTTAGGAGTAGAATTAATTAACAGAAAATCAGAATTAACTAAGGAATCAATGTGAACAGACAGAATCAGACAAACCCAAAATTAACATAGAATCGACAGAACACAGAAGCAAAATTTAAAACACAAACAAAAATCAAAGAACATGCAGATATACTAATTGCTTTATCAAACTAAACTAATCGAAGATAAAATTAAAGACTTAAAACATATATTAAAAAACTAAATAAACATGGAACAATAAGGGAACAAATTCAAGTAACAATCCTGGGTTCAATTCGGAACCCTGGCCGAACCCTAATGAAAGAAGAAAAACAAAATGAAAGGAAGACACGAGGACTCACCGACTAGGCTTGAATTTCAACCCTCGATTTTGATTGGGCCTCAGAATAATGCCAAACATTTGTTCTTGGTGAAGTACATTTAGTACCCAAAATAAACAGAAAAGACCCACAAACTCAAAGCATGGCTGTTTGGTTGAATACCCTTTTTCAAAAACCCTAGGTTTGTTCTGTGGTAGGAATTTTAAAACACTGGAGGGGGATTCAGAGAAAACCAAATGGGGATTTGGGATGAGGGAAAAGAGATTGTTCAGGGGTGCAATTTTGGTGAGGTTTGGAGGCGGCAGAACCGCACACGGTGGAGGCGGCTATTAGGGTTTCGAATATTCTATGGGTAGCTTGGATTTGGAACGGGGAGGCTAAGAAGAACATAGGGCATAAATTTTGTGGCCATCGGAGACTCGCCGCCGGCAGAGGTGAGGACGGCGGAACTAGGGTCTCTATGATGGCGTGTGAGAGAGACGAAGGATAGGGAGGGGGTTTCTAGGGGGCGTACCGTTTGGAAATTTAAATATTAAGCAATGTGGGCTTCACGATCATCCGATCAAGAAACCTCGACTGTCCTGATGGCTTGAGACCAAAACGACGTCGCTTAAGGAGTTAATGTGGCCTAGACCGGGTTGGGGTGTTTGGGCTTGGATTGAGACGGGTTATAGGAAGGAGATTTGTTTGGGTTGGAGTCAAATTTTGCCCAAAAGCCGGGTCTTTTATTAAGACCTTTATTTCTGTGAATTTGTTTTAAATTATTCTCCTTTTTCCCATTTTTTTATTTTTGTTGGATAAAAAATTAAAAATAAAAAGGCCAATTTAATTCTAAAATTAAAGTAACTAATTTTCAAAGATTAACTCACACCTAATTTTAAAGAAAACTAAACAAAATAAATCGAAAACAAAAAAAACGAAATACGAAAAGGACTGCTTTTTGTTATTTTCTTCAATTTGTTGTAATGTTAATTAACTAATAGAACTAAAAAAATATAAAAGGATAATCCTAATTTTAATGCAAACAAAAATGCAAACAAACACAATATCATGCTATTAATTCCCTAAAATTAAATAATTAAAAGGATAATCCTAATTTTACGAATTCTACATCAGTAATTCAAGCAAGGATCAAATCACATACTCACATTGGGGGCATCGCTTCAGAAGGTCGCTTACTCGGAGAAGCTAAGATACCCCAAACATTGGGCTCGATAGGAAAATAATGTACCGGGCCAAACGGTCGAACGATCGTATCTATATAAACCGGCCCCTTAAACAAAAAATAAATGTCAATTTGTACCAAGTAATCAAAGAAAATTTCCCAAAAGAATTTTGCGTGTCAAGGATGCTTGACAGTTTTTACAAAAGCTTCCCCAGAGCCAAAAAAACGTCCCGAAAACTCGGGGACTGGCGTCAACAACTCAAAAGAATACGGCCCCCGGGTTAGAGCTTCAAACTCGTATGCCCTCAATAAGGAAACAATGACATCACAAAATAAACTCTAGAGCCCCACGTCAAAAACTCAACGCTACATGACCTACGGGTCGGAAACTCCAAAATCACAATCCCGCAACGAGGCAATACCAAGTTTACCAGTACTGGATCCCGAGACAAGAAACCCTTGATGACTTGAGGACTGTCCGTCAATTTCCATCTCCATCGACTTATCAAAACCCGAGGTCACAAGACCACATGCAGGAAGTTTCGTCCCGTAAGACTTATATAAGGCAACATCAATATCTAAAAACCCTCAAGCAAAGCATGAACCATACTTGCACCAAGTATCTAAAACTGTAAGACCTCAAAGGCATATAAAACTTGTAAGACCTTATTAAAGGCATAAACTGGATCTCAAAGTTTAGGCTATATATCGAACATGAAAGACCCCTAAAAAGAGCCCTCGATATCGATGCCGAAACTATTTCACTTGAAACATAAATGCTCTCGCCAAACACAAAAGACTCTGGTCACAAGGCTGTACCAACGAAACTAATGCAACTCAGAGACGACCGACCATCGCTATAAAATCATAGGCCTTCAATTACTTCGAAGATACTTCGAAAAGAACCAGTTAAATAGGCTATAGCCGACTTGGGCAAAAGAGGTTCATCAACTTTAGCTCCTAAACACTGCCTTCGAGATACTCAGACTCTGAGCCAAACCTCCCGAGGTGCTCGATCATCTCCATATAACGGCTCACAATCAACGTTTTTTGTTAAGCTGTCGAAGATTCAGGAAAATATTATTTCAAAACATACTTAACGTGGGAGAATTAAAGCCTATATAGAGGTCACATCGACCCAAGGCATAAGAGCTATGATCGCCAGCCCACATAAAAAGTCACATCGACCAAGGCGTATGAGCCACTTTCCCCAGCCCGCACAATACTAAAAACCTTAGGGTCGAACGAGGTCGAGTCAAAACCCGATTTGGAGACTGAACCCAAAAAAAATACCTAAATATGCCTAAGAGCAAAAGCGTAAGAGCCATTTTGCCACCTCACATAAAAGGTCACATCGACCAAGAGTGTAAGAGCCTACGAGCCATACTGCGAATATAAGGATTCCTTTCAACTCAAGGACCAGTTCATCTGGCTAGAATCAAGGAAAAAGAAACGCAAAAAATACAAAACTCTGAGGTTTCCTCTTTATGCATACATCTGGAAAATAATAGAAGCTCTATTTATACCATAAATTAAAAGTATTATATAAAGAAATATACGTTCCCCTTGGGGTCTATGGCCCCAGGGGCCCAACCTCGCCATCCTCAATATCAGATAGAAGGAATATAGCATCACGTTCTGCCGCCTTGACTTGCTTGATCTTTTCCGAGAGGAATTTACACTTCACGTACTCTTTACTATTGCTCCTATGATGAAGAGATTTACTTAGCTCATCTCTAGTATGGGCAGCGGCCTTACGATAGGTCGCCACTTTCTGGCTAGCCTTAGTACGGCTCATTACAGCCTTAGCATGGACATTCATCAACTCGCCCTTTACCTTCAAAAGCTCGGACTCGAGCCTTGTAGATCATATTCACTCGGACAGAATCATTCACATAAGCGTTATAGGCGTACACCTCGACGGCATAAGCCTTAGCCAAAGCACCCTCCTTGGCCACGACCTGGGCATCTACTTGAGCCTTCAACTCGATAAACTCACGTTTGGCCCAGCCAACTTCGCTCCAAAGTTGTTCCAGCTCTGCCATTTTTCTCACCAACTGAAATATTGAAACATTAATCTCCGGAATTAAAGGGGGAGAATGCACGAACACGAATTACAGGTTACATGTCTTTCGAGATAGCTTTCGCAGTTCCAAATTTATTCCGACTCACACCGCAGTTATGCCATCTCACTTTCCTGTCTCGCACAAAGTAGCCTAAGGAATTTCTCCCTATCAAAAGCTTTCTGCAGCCTCGTCTTATGGCGAAGCAGCTCAAACCTAATCTTGTCAAAGGTCTGCAAAGGAAAATTCAATAACAAAGGAAGGGCGCAAAATCAAGATGAACATATACCGGCTAGCAAAGCTTACCATAAAGCCAAGATGCTGAGCCTCACCAAAGGCTGATCCAATGTCCAATGTCCTAATATCCCCCGAAGTGACTTTTGTAGAAAAAGAGGAAGGCACCGCATGACCCTCGTTCCTCGAAGTACCTTCGATGGGAAGGAGAAATGTTCAATCAAAATAGAGGCTTGCGAAGCCGGAAGATCGTCCGACTCGCCTATTTTGAACCCTAGAAAAAGAATCGCCCCACCCGTAGAATCCTCGCACCTCAGAGACTTTTTCCATTTATTATTGACCCTCGAACCTGAGGTCAGTAATCTCTCCTCATCCCCTAGGGGGCACGACCTCATCTCAGAAAAATCTCCAACACCTGTGGCGGCAGAATTAGTGCACTAAAAATAAAAATGCCTTTTTGAGGAACAAGACACTAAATGCCTACTGTGGTGCTTTGCCTCCTATCTACCCTTGGACAAGTCTCGCCACCAGCTCTTATCATAGGTCGAACAAGCTGCCCTCTTGCGGCACCATTCAGCCAGATCAGGGACCTCGTTTGGTAATTGAGGAATCTATACAAAGATTGAAATAGAAAGATGCCTTTATGGAGCTCGCCTCCGTTATGGACAAAGAGATAAAAATACAAGTATTCCACTTATGTGTGAAATTCCATTTCTTAGGAAATGTCAAAAACTCTTCAAGGATAGTATCAATTGTCTGTGCTCAAGCAAACTGGCTCATCAACCCTGGGTCCTCATCCTCTTCGTCGTTAACGACATGGGACAGAGTGGATCAATGTTGGAGTGTAATCAAGCCCCGATAATCCAGCGGCAATTATAACCTAACGAGATGGTTGAGGGTGAATTCAAGCCCGGCCTTATCCGTAAAGTACCTTATCATTAGAACTATCTTCCAAAGGGATGGGTGATCCTATGCTAGGGTAACCTGGTATTTCTTACAGAATTTAAGCACGATTCCATTGGGGGTACCCGACATAAAAGGAAGCATATACACTCTCAAAATTCCCTCAGCATGGGTCACAATACTCTCCTCCAGGAAAGGTACCTGCAGTACAACTCCTTTTACCCATCCACAATATGTTTTAATCATCTTGAGGTGATCCTCTCTTATCGTGGAGATGAACATCGATGCACGCTCACGATGCCTTTAACGTTGGGAGATCTTTCCAACATAAAGTATCTCCTTGAGACAAAGCACCTTGAGGCCCGCTTATCGGGTACCGGTGGTGTACCACTGACCGAACACGAAAAAGAGGTAGAACTCCCCTCTCTTTGATGGGTGGATGTCGATGTAGGAGTTATGGATATGGTAAATTAGAAAGAGGAGGATGAAGATGTTACAACCCATATGAATGTATGTTAGCTCATACCATAAGGTAGTCAATAATATTCAATGAAAAGATTATCTTTAAGATGATAAAAAGTTAATCCTATTGGTATTAAGTGGTACAAAGGTGTATAAGGGTGGTTAACGAATCAATGATGTTGTCAATGGTATTTTCGGGTAAAACTAGAGGTTAAACGAATCAAGGTTGTTGTCAGCGGTATTTTCGGTTAGTACTAGAGGTTCTTAATACATCTATGAGGTAGTGTCTTAAGGTATTTGAATCAAATAATATCCGTATTATAAGTCTTGAAGTCTAACGAGTTATGAGACAAAAGTCGACAAAATTTATCGCAACTTAGTTTCATAATTTTGCTTAAACATTAGGTCAAATGATACTAAGATTTTCTCACAATTTACTTACAATTATGGGTGATCTACCCACTCAATCTAAGATCTGCGAGTCTTCTTTCCAACACATTAAACTGTTCATTGATATGATCTAGGAGTAGAGAGATATTCGCGTTTTTGCAAGACTGCGCCAATCACCTCTCTATGAGGCCCAATTAGGCGATTTAAGACACTTGGATATATATGATCCCTCCTACCCATTGTAAGTCGTTTTTTCACTATGTTAATGCCTTAAAACCCTAGGAACAACCTCTAAAGGTTCTCTCAAGATTCAAGACCCAAACAAAAGGCAAACAACACAAATCAAGTGTCGGGAATCATGTGACGCTAGTATGTTTCTTGTTCTTCTTGTTGTTGCTCATTTTTGTTATGTTCTAGCTCGCGTGGGAGGTTGTTTCAGGGGTTTTATATTATATTAATACTCCCTCATGTTATTAATATCAAACCTAGGTTATTTTAGTCCTTCTGTAAACGATTCTAGTACCCAAAAACCCTAATTGATGCTAGTTTTGCTTCGTTTTTGTTGTGACAGCGTTAGAGGGATATTTCATGGACAATTAAGGTCAAATTGGAGTTTTTATTTCTCTATAAAGGTAAGGAACCTCTAACTATACATGTATTTAAGATTTTCCATGTTGCGGCTAAGTCATTGAAGCTAGAACTTGTGAAATATATATTGAAAGGCTTGGTAGTAATGTTATCGGTTGGTGGACTATTTTGGGAGGTTCAATATGATTAACATTGATGTTGTTTGGTAATTTTTTCACTTATGGGAATTAATATAAATAAGGGAGGCGTTTTCGGTTTCATTGTAAAATAGGATGTGGTCAGTACAGAATAGTTACAACGCTTAAATGTTAATGATAGTGTCATTTCTCCTATTGTAGACTAAAGAGTCGTGATATTTGCATAGCTTGAGGTTGGGAAGTATATACAAGGTATGTGAGGCTAACCTTTACTTCTTTTGCATGACTCTGATTGTACATAATATAATGAACGAGCTTCCAAAGATACTCCACTCTTAGAAAGTAGCATTACTTACATTGTTTGCCTTCTTATGGAGCGATTGATGTTTATGCTGCTTATCTTATTTTTATGTTATCAATCTTGTTAGTACTTTCTGATTCATATAATATTCATGATGAAGAGTTAGTCCTAATAAATGTACAGAGGATACTGACCTTATGTCACTCCGAAAGATTCAGAATATTACTCCAATGAGTCCAGCATGCATTGTGTATATATATATATATATATATATATATATATATATATATGTATATATATATATATATATATGTATATATGTATATATATATGTATATATGTATATATATATGTATATATGTATATATATATGTATATATGTATATATATATATATTTATTTTACTCGACCGAGTCGTGCTATAGATGGCCGGGTAGGGTAAATATTGTACAACCTTTGATCAGTTGGGTTTACCAAGCTCCACATGACCGGATACGATTCTACCAAGCCTTTTGATGGCCGGGTACGTTTTTACCTAGACTTTTACGGTCGGCTATGATATGATGATGATGATGATGATGATGATGCCCACAGAGGCATATTTTTAAAATATTTATGTATATATGCATACGTATCATGCATTTCATGTCAGTAGCCCTCAGAGCTACCCATATGTTACAGGTTCTATATTCTCTATTCGTTCTTGCATTATTGTTCAAACTTATGGTTCCCCCCCTTACTTACTCAGTACTTTATTCATACAGACGTCCTTTTATTTGTGGACGCTGCATGTTATGCTGCAGGTCCTGATAGACATGCAGACGCAACTCCCCCACCACAGTGGGCTTTCCTGTTCAGCGGTGATTTGTGAGATCTCTTCTTCGGACTTGCTGTGGTCTTGGTATGCATTTTTGTTATAGACATTATGGGTATGTCGGGGCCCTTTTTTGGCTAGGTTGCAGCATTTCTGTTCCTTGAGAAACTCATAGACAAGGGTCGACACATGTATAGTTTGGTATGCCTTGTCGGTTGATTTTTGCTGTATAGACTTTATGGTAGCTTGGTAGCTCGTACCTCATATATATATTTTCGTGATTCTCCGGTCATCCCATCTTATGCAGGTTCATGCCATCATCGTTTATTGTTGGTTATCCATTGTCCATATCTACCATTGATATTGATCTCGTCGGCCCAAAAAGCTATTAAATAAGGTTAGATAAAATGTATATTGGTGCTGGGCAAGTATTGCTAGGTCCTAGTCATGGCCCTCCAGTTTGGGTCATGAAAAACTTGGTACCATAGCAAGTGTGCCCTAGGGGTTATCTATGAGCCTTGTCTAGTAGAGTCTTGATTATGGATGTGTAGCGTTCCATATTTATAATTAGGATGCTACATGAATCTAGGGTTGTTACCTTCTTCCTGAATCTAAATCGGGCATAGAGTTGAGTCGTATGTGTTCGTCTAATATTCACCTTATTTTCTTTCAGTGATGCCTTCGACTAGGAAGCAAACAATTTGTAGACGACTTGATACAATAGCGGGAGAGGGTACCAATCAGGTGCCCCACGCTAGAGTAGGTGAAAGTGAGGCTCAATTTGAGATGCCCTCTCATATCTTATCTACTCTGTCTCCTCCAGAGGATATTAGGAGGCACCCAGCACCTCCAATTACTCCATCTGACACTACAGACTAGGGTATGCGAAGTGGTTTGCAGTTGTTGACTAGCTTGGTAGCTGCTCAGGCTCAGAGAAAAAATATAGGTGCTGCTGATAAACAAGTTAGTACGAGAGTTCGTGATTTTATCAATTTAGACCCTCCAATGTTTACCAGATCAGACCCCAAGGAGGACCCATAGACTTTTATTGACCTAGTTTATCGTACAATACGGGTAATGCATGCTAGTGATACGGAGGCAAAAGAGTTGGATTATTATTGGATACAGGATTTAGCAGTTTTTTGGTATGATAGTCGGGAAAGATCCAAGGGTCGCAATGCTCCTCCTGCTGTGTGGAAGGAATTTTCTGAGGCCTTTCTTTATCACAATTCGCCAGTTGAGATATAACGAGCTAGAGGTGATAAGTTGTTGAACCTTCGACAAGGTTATATGAATGTGCAAGAGTATAGTATGTAGTTTGATTCTTTATCAAAGTATGATCCCTATATGGTGGCCGAGATGAGTGATATGGTGCATTTGTTCATGAACGTGTTTGATACCGCATTTGATAAATGATTGCACTACAGCCTCCTTGGTGCAGCGCATGGATATTTCCCGTATTCAGGCATATGCCCAGACCCTAGAGAATCATAAGCGCCAGCAGAGGGCAGACATGGAGCAAGATAGGTGCAACCATAAGAGGGAGGGATTTATAGGGTATTCTAATGAGTTTAGAGGCAGCGTCAGGCCCCAGTCTTCGAAGAGTTCGGCGCCACTTCTATCTAGTGCTCCTCTATAGTTTCAGAGTCCTCGATATGATTGATTTAACTATTTTTGTCTAGGTCAGAATTCGTGGGCATCATGCTCACGACATCATAAGGATAGTAGTCAGACGAGACCCCCAACACCACGTTGTCATTAGTGTGGCAAGGCCCACTTTGGACTATGTTGTCGAGGGTTTGATGCGTGTTATTCTTGTGGACAGCCTGCCATATTATGCGGGATTGTCCTAATATAGGAGGTGGTGGTGTGGCTCAGTCGTCTATATCTAAATCTAGTTCTTCCTCATCAGTTTGACCTCCATCATGGGGTTTTAGTAGTCGATAAGTTGTGGTAGAGCTAGAGGTGTAGTGCTGAGTTTGAGTGGTGCTCAAAATTGAACCTATGCTATAGTAGGTCAATAGGATCTAGAGACATCTCCAGATGTTCCTATAGGTATATTGTTAGTGTTTTCTTATGATGTATATGCGCTGATTGATCCGAGATCTACATTATCATGTTCTAAACCCTCCGTGGTTAATACATTTGGCATTGAACCTGAATTGATAAGTAAACCCCTTGCGGTATCTACTCCGATAGGAGATTATATGATTAGTAGAAGAGTATATAGAGGTTGCACTATGATAATTTGTACTCATCAAACCTCGGCAAATTTATTGAGTTAGAAATGGTTGATTTTGATGTGATAATGAGAATGGACGGGTTGGCCTCATGCTACGCAAATGTTGACGATTGTACGGAGATGGTTAGGTTTCATTTTTCTGCTGAACTTGTCATTGAATGGAAGGGGAACAATTGTACACCGAAAGATAGGTTTATTTCTTATCTTAAGGCAAGGAAAATGATCTCAAAAGGTTAGATTTATCATATCGTTCGTGTTAGGGATGCGGAGGTGAAGTTGCCTACTCTACAATCAATCCTTGTGGTCAATGAATTTACTGATATTTTCCTAGATGAACTCCCAGGCGTTCCCCCTGAAAGGGATATTGAGCGTACCATTGATGTGTTTCCTGACAAACTACAAATCTCTATCCCTCCATACATTATGGCCCCAGTAGAGTTGCAAACATTGTTGGCACGGTTATAGGACTTGCTAGATAAGGGATTTATTAGGCCTAGCACTTCATCTTGGGGTGCGCCGTTTTGTTCGTGCGGAAGAATGACGGGTCGTTAAGGCTGTGTATCGATTATGGACAGTTGAATAAGTTTACTATAAAGAACAAGTATCCACTTCCAAGGATTGACAACCTCTTTGGCCAACTCCAGGGCGCCAAGTATTTCTCCAAGATTGAAATACGTTCAGGGTATCATCAGGTGAGGATCCAAAGACGGCCTTTTGGACAAGATATGGGCACTTTGAGTTCTTGGTGATGTCGTTCGGGCTAACAAATGCCCCAACTATTTTTTTGGATCTCATGAATACTGTATTCAGGCCATATCTTGATATGTTCGTGATTGTATTCATTGATGACATTCTAGTGTATTCTCTTTCGGAGGCGAAATATGGGGGACACTTGCGGATAGTATTACAGATGCTTTTGGATTGTAAGTTATATGCTAAGCACTCCAAATATGAATTCTGGCTGAACTGAGTTGCATTCCTTGGCCATGTGATATTTGACTAGGGTATTAGTGTTGATACTCAGAAGATCGATGTAGTAAAGAATTGGCTGAGACCTACAATACTATTAGAAGTCCGTAGCTTCTTGGGATAACTGGATATTATAGGCTATTTCTTGAAGGGTTTTCCTATTTATCAACACCATTGACTAAGTTAACATGGAAAGCTACTAAGTTTTAGTGGTCTGACGCTTTTGAATGATGTTTTCAGTTGCTAGCGCTCACTCTTCCTAAAGGAACCGAAGGTTATGTGGTATATTGTGATGCCTCAGGTATAGGTTTGGGGTGCGTATTGATGCAGCATGGGAAAGTGATTATTTATGCACCAAGACATTTGAAGAAGCATGAAAAGAATTATCCAACCCATGATTTGGAATTGGCTGCAGTAATATATGCTTTGAAGATATGGCGGCACTACTTATATATGGCATCCATGTTGACATCTACATAGATCACAAGAGTTTACAATACATCTTCAAGAAAATAGAGTTGAATTTGGGGCAGAGTAGGTGACTTGAATTACTGAAAGATTAACACGTCGAGATATTGTATCATCACAGTATAGCCAATGTTCTGGCAGTCGGTCTCAGCCGTAAGTCAATCCAAAGCTTAGTACACATTAAGGCTGGTAGATGGTGTTTGACTAAAGAGTATCATCAACAAGCCAATATGCGAATCAGATTGTTAGACTCCGATGATGGAGGTGTTACTGTACATAATATATCAGAATCATCTTTGGTAGCCGAGGTAAAGCACGGCAATATGACGATCCTATCTTAGTAAAATTGACAGAGAGATTTAGTAGTGTAAAATTACGACTTTTGAGATTAGGGCACTAAGATACCAGTGCTGATTATTTGTGCCTTATGTGGCACGGTTGCGTGAGCATATTATGAATGAGATTTATCATTCCCGATATTCTATCCATCCCGGCTCAACAAAGATGTATCATGATGTCAAGGAGCAGCATTGGTGGGATAACATGAAGAACTCCATTGCATAATTTGTAGCCGAGTGCCGCAATTTTCAACAAGTAAAGATAGAATATCATAAACCTAGTGGATTGCTACAAAAATAGAGATTTTGACCTGGAAATGGGAGGTGAGTGTAATGACCTGACCCGTCATCACATGAGTTACCACCCCATTTTCTTCATATTATGCGTCACTATGATTTGATATCATTATTCGACTTGGTCGAATAGAATTCGATTGGTCTTAGTTGCAAATGAGATATTTAGTCTCTTAAAGTGGAGCTTGTTTGGAAAGGTCAACTAGAAGTTGACTATCTAGTTAGAATGCTCGGATGTGAATTCTGATGATTTGGTTAGCTTCAAGGATGATTTGTGGCTTAGGAGTGCAATCAGAATTGAATTTGGAGGTCCGGTGTAGAATTAGGCTTGAATTGGCTAAGTTTGAATTTTGGAGAAGTTAGGAAATTGGTGAAGTCCGGTTGGTAGGCGAGAATTTAATTCGAGGGTCAAAATAAAATTCTGAGAGTTGCAGTAGCTTTGTTAGGTGATTTTGGACCTGTGTGAAAATTTTCAATTGATTCCGAGGTGTTTAGGTCGGGCTTTTGATTGAATGAGAATTTAGAAAGTTATAGTTTAACTTAAGCCTTTATTTGATTAAAATTGACAATTTTGATGTTAACGATAGTGTTTTTATGGTTCGAGCAAGTTTGAATAAGATAATAAGTCGTGTATGTACTTTCGGTTGAGGTCCCAACGGCCTCGGGGTGATTTAGGATGGCTTACGGGGATTTTTGAGTTGGAAAAGTGAGACACAAATTGCAGAGCAAAATTTGCTCATCGCGATCGCGAGCCTATGGCTGCGATTGCATAGATTAATTTGGAAGGGGCTCAAATTTTCTGTATGTGATTGTGTAAATGGGTCTGCGTTCGCATAAGTTTGGGTGATTGGCCAGTGCGATTGCGTGATGTTGTTTGCGATCACGTATGGTCAAGTGGCAATGTTCTGCGGTCGCATGTGAAGGCGTGCGATCGCATAGAGGAGGAAGGCAATTCTGTGAGAGTGCGTGGGATGTGCTGCAATCGCATAAGAGGAATTATGCCTGGGCAGAATGCTTTTAAGGGTTATTTCATCCGCGACCCATTCATAATTTCCTCCATTTTAACACTACCTCAAGAGTTTTTTGGTAGATTTGAAGAGGGTTTTCGATGGGTATTGATCGGAGGTAAGTCTCTTGACTTAGAAACATCTTTTATATGAAGAATCAACCTTAAATTCATGGAAAATTTGGGTAAAACTTGAAGAACTAGGGCTTGAGTTTTAAATTCTTAATTTGGGATTTGATGGCCCATTTGAGCTCCGTTTTTGGCAAATTCTATATGTACAGGCTTGTGGTGAGACGAGGAATCCGGTGATATGACTTTTCTAATTTTTTGAGAAGTGGGCCTGGGGCTCGGATTTTTCAAGTTTCGTGAACTTCAATATTTTTCGAGTCTTTTTTATTGGGTTAAATTCCCTTAGCCTACTGTAATGAATTCATTGTGGTTTTTACTAGATTTGTTGCTCGATGAGGCCGATTCAAGAGGAAAGGGCATTGACTAGTCTACGGCCGGCTAGAGGTGAGTAATAGATGTAGATGATGACCTGAGGGTTTGAAACCCCAGTATATCACACTGTGACGCTGCATTGAGGCGAGACACGTACTCCACGGTGAGTGCGGGGTCATTTGTGGACTGGGACTATGGCTTAGTCCGTCCGAGTGATGTTCATACTGTGTTATTGACTAGAAGTTGATTGGTAAACATCCTACTTGGATTGTTATGAGCATATTTAGGCTGCGTGCTGATTATTTGGATCCCTTAGGGATTATTATTATTACTGTTCCATGATATTGAGCGTATTTCCATGATATCAATCATGAGTTAAACATTGTCTAGAAAAGATTAGTAAACTTCTAAGGTTTTAATAACACTAAAGCTATAATACCTGCTAAATGGAACTAAAAATGGTAAACTTGATTGTGCTCGTGTGGCTTGCATGCCTATAATTGAACTGATGTGGACCGGGCTGCACGCCGCAGCGATTGCTGCAATGATATTGCGCTGTAGGAGCCCCTCTAGAGTCTGAATCCCCACAGTGAGCCCGCGTTCCGAAAAACCACACTTTCTTGGAATTATTATCGTGCGTACTTGATTCAGCTTGGAACATAACTCTTAAAAATTCTTTCCTCACGTCTGTATACGCACATGAGTGCTCAGTATTATATGTGCTTTGATGGTTTGCGATTCCCTAATTGAGGGGCGAGATGTATTTTTCGTGTGGTTGATATTGGTCCAGTCTGGAGGACTTGAGGCCGGATCTTGCCTATGGCTTGAGCACTGAGGTGCTAATCGTGTGAGCAAGTGTTTTATAATTATATATTTGGTATTGTCGCTATTATCCCGAATGGCAGCGTTGTATTCACGTGATGAGTATGTTAGTACTGAGAGATGCAATTATATGACTTGGTAGTGACAAAGAAGTCTGCTGGATAATAGATGAACTGTTAAGTGATTCGTTTCCTATTATGGTTCGATGTGTAGACCGAATATGGGTGCATGAAGAATCTTTTCAAGTCACATAGTGGGAGTGAAGTAAATTGCATGATACGGCATGAGCTCCGACTCAGGAAGACTAAATTGACGATGCAGCGTATATGACGGTGGAATGTGTGATGAAATATTAACCTTAAGTGAAACACGTGGGTTATCCCCTACGGAGTATTTTTAAGGTGTACAATTCATATGTATATTGCTAGCAGGTCTCGTGTGTAATTGAAAGGCGCGTATTGTAATTTGAAAATTTTGGGTCGCTTCAGAGAGTGGACTCAACTGACTTGCGGGATGAATGCAAGGTTATCAATGGATTTAGTATCCAAGGATCGGTGTTTTCATAAACTAGTAGATGCTTTCAGTTTAATCTCACTATAGTATTGTGGCATCATTAGAGTAAAAGTATTATGGGATATTAAGTATGTCCTGATAAGATGGTTTCGAGTCAAGTTGGGGAGGTTGATGTTGATTAGCTGATCACATGGTTATGTGCTATGTTGTTTTCGTTTCTAGGTATGCTGACGGATCAGTCCTGGTTGCAGAACATGAGCCAAGGATGGCACGAGTGAAGCAAAATTTGTATAAAGGATATATGGTGATTCGTGGATGTGAGAAAATACTAGGATATCTTGAGTTGTTATTGATAAAGAATGCTCAATGTATAGAGAAGGAATATGGTTATTTGTATTGGAATGAGGTCATGTCCTGCACTGCCATAGTGCAAATAAGGCACGAGTAGTTCTATTTGTTAAGTCAAAAAATTTAAAGATTAATAAAAGGGAATGACTCTCGAGAATGGTGTTATTGCGTAAAAGATTTGGCATGTAACAATCATTGTCTCCAGGTTGTATATGTTGTCAGAGACTGTGTTTTCATCGGAAAATGTTGAGGCTTGTGGTATTCTTATGTTAACTATATGATTTAATGTATCCGTATCTTGAAGGTAATGGTAACAAATTCAGATGTCGCAGGAAGTTCTTCAAAGTAAATTATTCTAGAACGTGGTATTTCTGGGAAAGTTTGAGAGAGTAATCAGTGGCCTATGGGTCTTATACAGTGCGGCCTTATGTACGGAGCACCTGTGGTGAGCCTTGATTGAGGCATTGATATGCTACATCGAGGGCGACATATCAAGTGGATGATGAATAAAAAGAGAAATTTGATAGACGGAATAACTTGATAATAGACCGACTCAGTATGGTAAGGGTATGATTAATATTTTGTATGTGTTTGAGGTAGTGATACTTTTCAGGAACCTTGCAGCACTGCTCTTGGGTTTTGATGGCTTGCTTAGCTTGGGTGAGATGGAAGGATTCAGTCATGGCAGTTTAGCTTGTACAAATAGAGACGGAATAGAATTTCTTGCTGGGTTTTACTGTGGTTTGAAAATGAGTATATTTCTATGGGCATGCAAAGCTTGGAGTGGGTAAGGATGTTTCTTTTAAATGGGATCAATGAAAGTTCTAGACTAGTTGAGTGCGTCGATGTCTGCAGTGTCGAAGGGAGATAAAATTTCTCATGTTATCCGATTGTGGTATGGTAGATGCGATATGTTGTGGAGGATTGAGATTTGTATGTCTGAGGCTCGGTTCGGTTTAGAATGGAAAGTCATTAAATTCTTAAGCAGCACGGGCAGCTGCAGGTGATTTAAAAATTGATCATCAGATGATTAGGGTGAATGGTCCTTGTATGACCAAGAAAATGGTGTTGCTAATCATAATGATTAGAAGAGGGTATATGTTTTAGAAAAAGAGCAATGTGATTAAGTTGA
This sequence comes from Nicotiana benthamiana, assembly GCA_034376525.1. Taxonomy (NCBI): domain Eukaryota; kingdom Viridiplantae; phylum Streptophyta; class Magnoliopsida; order Solanales; family Solanaceae; genus Nicotiana; species Nicotiana benthamiana. The sequence goes on from CM067329.1 coordinate 117,328,996, forward strand.
TATCACTTCGGTAGTGTTGCGGCATTTTCTTGATAGATCGACTGTTGATATCCGAGTTTGTTTGGTGCACGTGGAATTTCGGAATATCTTTTGTGGAATGATTGGGTACTCTAGGTGTAACATGTATTGATACTGCAGAATTTGGTATTAGGTATAGTAATTTGTGTGTTACATGGAGCTGGGGACTGGGAGTTCTCATATTCAGGCTATGTAGTGGTTGTGGATAGTATGTATTGGTACCGCTAGCAGCTATTGGGGGTTTGGAAGCCCGAGTGGATCTTTCTTTGCTTGGTATACCGGATTCTAGATATGATATTGGGGTGTAGACGGATTGTACCAGTGTTGGGTTATTCTAGACGATTGTGCTATGAGATATGTCAGAAAATGCCACAGGTTGCGTGGCGAGGTGCATCGCATTATGTTCTAGCTGAATGGCTATGTTCTAAAGACCAGCAAACGGTTGCGAAGAATTACTTTCCTTAATTGGGCCTTTGTGAAAGATATATGTATAGAGGTTTCTACTAGTGATTCACTTCCGGTATTGAAGGACCTTTACGGATGTGTTCCTTGGGACCGGGCATGTCGCTGGGCGAGATTGTGGATTTCAGTATTTATTTGGTGTCGGGCACTATATCGTACAACTCTGGCATGAGTTATAGTAGTGGAAGGAGAAGCTTCAGGCTTCTTGGCAATGAGTTTGTTGGTAAGCTGATTGGATACATGTTTATCTTGAGTTGGCTTGGTTAGTCCTGAATTGTACTAATAAACGATGGGTTGATTCGATCATTATTGGACCTGCTAGTTATCTAGGAAGATCTGTGAGTTGATTTTCTGTCCTATGAGGCGTTATGATTTTGGACGGTGGGCACATATAATGTGGTGCTATCGAGATTCATAGTGGAAGCTGAGTTTTGTAGCTTACAACGCCATAAGTAGATATGATCATGCACTCAGTGAATAGCGCATTGGTTGTGTCCTTTGAGGATTGAATGGTGTATATTACTTGCTTCACCGTGGGTGTGATGGACTGCTTGGTTTCAGTCATCAATCTGTTCATGTCTGTCTACTTTGAGCATGGTTACTTGAGGTGCTTCATGTGTAACACTATTTGGATAGGATCGCGCGTTGTGGCGAGGCCACGTGAAGCTATGTCCTTGCAAGGAGGATTCAGCTTTTCTGTTTCTATGAGGTGAGACGGGGTCTCAGCGTTGTGTTGTAATGGCACTGATGAGCTTGAGGTGCAACTCTTTCGTTTGAGTCATTCATGCGAACACGTAGTTTCCACTTGCATACCATCGTGATTGCGAAAACTATATTGCAAATGCAAAACACAAAAGGGCCAGGACCGCAGCTGCTCTATTTACATTACGTGAACACAGGATACACATTGCATTTGCAAAACACTCTGAACGTCACCGTTCGCGGATGCGAGACAACCATCGCGAACACGAAGGCCAACTTCACATCCTCCGCATGCATCCCTTCGCGAACGTGAGATCCTTATCACGAACGCGAATGCCAAAAGTCTGCAACAGAAACTTCAGAAAATCTGCAACTTCAAAATACCAAATATGGTCCGATTGACCATCCGAAACTCACCTGAGGCCCTCGGGACCTCAACCAAAAGTACCAACAAATCCTAAAACCTCATTCAAAGTTGTTCCAATTCTCAAAACACTTCAAACAACATCGAATCACCCAAAACTCATCGAATTCAAGCCTAAGTTTTCCAAAAAATTTCGAAATACACTTTTGATCAAAACCCGACCAAACGACGTATGAATGACCTAGAATATCGCACACACAACCCAAAAGATATAACGAACCTACAGAAACTGTCGGAATTTCATTCGACCCTCGGATCAAAATCTCACCTAACAATCGAAATTCATCAAAATACTAACTTTGCCAATTCAAGCCTAATTCTACATCGGACCTCAAAAAATAAATTTTGATCACGCTCCTAAGTCATAAATCACCCAACGAAGTTAGTCAAATCATAAAAATTCCGATGAGGTCATATACAAGTAAGTCAACTCTTGGTCAAACCTTTCAAATTCAAAATTTTCAATTGAGACCGTTCTTTCAAATTCATACGGATTTTCGTAAAAACTAAAATCAACAATCTACACCAGTCATAATATGTCATACGCGGCAAGTTATGCCCGAGAACATGCGATCAAAGTGCAAACACTCAAAACAATCGGTCGGGTCGTTACATTTAGTCACATTTTAGTTACGGTTTATGGGTGTTGGATATAATGAAGTAAACAAGTGTTTTATCAAACAACTTAAATTCTAAGATGAGATATTAGATCAGGCAAAGATACTGAGTTTAAAGAATTTTCACGTATTTGACTCAAATAATCAACATAATATTAAGGTGCATGATGAGAATATAATTAAAGAAATAAAAGTATTATTTTCAAAAAAGTTCAAAGTTATTGATAAATGATTACCCACTTTACCAGCGAAGTATATCTATATAGTAACAATTTGGCATCATGAACTAATTGTTATATCCACAAATTTATAGTAATTTTTTTACACCACCCTTACTTATAAATAATTAACAAGCTAGTACTAGCAAAAATCTTTCACAATATAGAATAAGTATGATTCCCTGTCTTCATTCCCATCCCCTCTCCTAGTCTCCTAAGTAATAGAAAATATAAATCAGAGTTCTATCTTTAACAAAAAGGGCTATGTGAAGTTATTAATCCACTTTGAGAAATAAAGTCCTTAAACCTATATATATATATATATATATATATATATATATATATATATATATATATATATATATATATATATATATATATATATATTATTTTTTTCTTTCAAACTGAAGTTAGTTAGTACGAACATTTGTAACTTTTTTTCTATATAATTCTTGTCTGCAACGAAGCTAGAAGCAGAGAAGGATAAAGATGTTGAATTCAGGATAAAAGAAGAAAAAAGAGAGTTATGGTTTTGGGACATGCCTGGTCTTTGGCTTTATGTGGCTTTCATCGCATGTAACCTTTTTTGCATATATAAAGCAGGAGCAGACCAGATTTAATGTTTGGGTAATAGATATTTTTGGAAATGAAAACAAAATTAAGACTGGCATGTGAATGCAAGAAAACGAGTGCAATATCCAAGTGAATAAATAGTACATATCCCACCATCTTCATTATTTTCTATTTATTTTGAAAAAGACACATGCATGATGAATATTTAATAACTTTCAAGTGTTTGGTGGTGGTGTTTGGGATGGGAGGGGGCTACATGTTCCGATCATGTACAATATGGAAATCATCTTAACTGTCAATATAAGAACAGCTCTTTGAACTCCTTAAAAGCTTGGGTGTGATCCATCATTTTGTCCTGAACTGAAGCTTATTTGGACCACCAAAGGCATCTATTCAGATGTTGCATTTACTTTTCCATTGAGAATGTTCGGGGGGAAGGGGGGGGGGGGGGGGGGGGGCAGCTTTAAATTTACCACCTTTCCTTATTTATCTTTACGAGCTAGCTGCAAATCAATAAAGCTGAAAGTCAAGATAGTCTAACTCTCTTTCCTTTATTAACTTATATATATTCTGACTTTATTTTGTCCAAAAAATTTATATATTGCCTAACTACAACCACATTGAATTAATATACATATTTATACTTTGTTATGCATGTTATACACTTACTCCTAATGAGTAATAAAAATGATGCTCACAATATAGTTTGAGTTTTGCTCCACATATTTGCCAATTAGTCCGGGCTTTTGTTATTAAGTAGGCTTATACATAGTTTACCTCCTAACCTTTGGCCTAAATTTCCCTTACACATTTTCGGTAGACTGTAATAACCTTACACATGTGACCTTTCTAAAGTGTGCCTAGTACACCTCTCCTTTGACCAGATCCTGTTAATAAGATATACGTGTATTTTACGCGTTTGACTCTACTTAATTTTATCCCATTACGTTATAATTAATAACTCGACCTACCTGACCCTACCCGACCCACAAGGTAAAATGCATTTTACCCTAACTTATCCCAAACATTTCTCAAAATTCGATACACCAAGAAGGTGCGACTGCAAAGGGGATTCCGCCGACCATCTCAAGCTACTCTTTCATCGTGGATTTTCGATGGATTTATGCATTTAATAGATTAGTAATTTTTTTCTCTTTGCATTACCCGTCTATTTTAGTCGTGGGTAGGTTGAACCAAGGGTTTGTTTTTTGAAATTTCTCGTATTTTGCCTAGGGTTATCAGACTTTTTAAAGGGGAATCTTTTTTCATTGTCAATATTGCAGTGAAATTGTCGTCATGTTACATTTACAGATAGTATTTTTATAAAATTTATCTTGTGTTTGCAAACCATGTGTAAAGTTAGGCTTTAACTGATTATTGTAATAGAATTGCTTTGAACAATGTGATATGCTTTTGTCTTTGTCTCAACTTCTGTATTTCATCTGTACTCCTTTATTTTCAATCGTTGCATGTGAAAGTCCATTTGTTTGTCCCTTATTTTTCCTTGCAGATAATGTCTTTTAAAATCATTACCCTCAGGTGGTACCATGATGGGGTATAGATCCTGTTAACTTTGCTCGTTATGTTTGTGGTAGTCAAATATTGACTTTCGATGAAGATGTGAATTTACTGTCTCTTATTGAAATGATGAACTACACCTGGATCTATGACTGAAAAAATGTGGATGGGTTATATATTAGTCCGATGGATAAGGCAAATAAATTGGTAAATATTCTCATAGATAAGGATATTTTAGACATTGTAATTAAACGGAAGATGGGGATACTTTAGATATTAATGTAACTCGTGCTGCCTATTTATGTGTTGTTATATTAAATGAGGCTAGTAAAGTGGTTGGTGGGTCTAATAGTGGAGCTTTTAAGAGCACATCAACTTTAGAAGAAGAGGAAGATAGTGAATCTGAATCAGAATCTGCCCTTGCTCATGAACATAGCCCTTAACCTTCCCATTCCCCTTCTTCTTCTCATGAACCTGCCCCTGTCCCTGCAGCTTCAAGAGAACATGATAGAAGAGTAGATAGTGAATCAGACTTTGATAATAGTGAAGGTGATGATGACGATGAGAAGGATTCAAACTATTACAATAGTAATATTGATGAGAGGGATGGTGTAGATTTAAATGTTCATGATGATTTGGGTTATGGATCTGATGTTCATTAAGAATTTGTAGAGTGTAGGGAAGAACTGAGGAAGTATAGGAGGAACAGGAGTGAAAGGACAAAAGATAGAGGTGATATTAACTTAGGTGATGCAGGAGTTGATATTGGTTTTGATGAATTAAGAACTGTTAGCAAGTAAGATAGGTACACAGGTTTAGTAGGTACATATGGGCCTTACTTTGGGTCTTCAGATGCTAAAAGTTTCCCTTTAGATGCTAAAGATGAATTTGATAAAGAACATAAGGAGAAAATGATTGCCAAGAGAAGGAATAAAGCCTTGATATTTGATCAAACTGTTAAGAAAATAATCTAGGAGTTGGGTCTAATTTCTGAGAGTGTTGAGCAATTTAGGTTTGATGTTAGTAAGTATGCAATTCAGAAAGGAGTTCAAATTGAAAAGTATATTAATAAACCTGGTAGGTAAGGGTATGATGCATGCATCCAAAATGTGCATGGATCTTGGATGCAAGAAAAGGTATCAGATCCAACAATTTTAAGGTAAAAAGGTATTGTCATGTCCACAAGTGTTACAAAATAACTAAAAACAAGCCGTGCATCTCATGATTCCTATCAAAGCGTTACTAGGATAAGATTGTGTGTCAACCAAATATGAATGTTTGGGAGTTATAGAAACTGATTAAGTATGAAATGGACGGGTATGTTGGTAGGTCTACTATGCATAGAACTAGAGCAAAAATTTGAAAGAGATAATAGGTGATGTGCATGCTGAGTTCAAGAGACTCTATGACTATAGAGATGTTCTTTTACAGACAGATCCAAGTACAACATGTGTTGTGAAGGTAGAAGATCAAGGTGAAGGCAAGGTTGTTTTCAATTCATTTTATGCTTGCTTGTATACAATGAAAAAAGGGTGGTCTGAAGGCTGCAGAAGGATAATTGGCCTTGATGGTTGTTTTCTGAAAGGAATTTATAAGGGTCAACTTCTTGTAGCAGTTTCAAAGGATGGAAATAATAAGATGTTTCCTATAGATTGGGCCATTTTAGAGGTTGAGAAGCTTCACTTGGACATGGTTTCTGAAGTGTGTGACTTACCCATGAATAATTAATGAGAAGAAATATTTTTTCTAATTAGACAATCAGGATATCATGTATATAACACCAATTCATTAACATTAATTGCTTTATTTTAATGTCTCAAAATATACACACTTTCATAGTTTGAAGTGGAACAAGTGATTCAAACACAACATAACTAGTATAACTTTCACAATACCAATATTATAATATCCGCACTATGTCTACGGAGCCTCTAATAGATACAAATAGTGCTATATATTGCCGGCAAAAAGGACTAACTATATCTTAAAATATAACTCATATAAATATAAGATACACGGTCCCGAAATGAAGTGGGGCTCACAAGGTCAACTAAGAAGAGGGTATACCGCTATCACTGATCAATGCCACTTGCTGCAAAACCATCTGCATCAATAAAAGATGCAACACCCCTGGCAAAAGGGACGTTAGTACATATGGAATAATACTAGCATGTATAATTAAATACCCCCTCATTTTAAAAAAATAATACAAGAAAGAACAATCATAAAATCAAAAGAAGCCTCAAACAATACCAAAACACCAAGTTAGGAGAAAGATAAGTTTTCAAGTAATTTTCCATATGTTGGGTTAGGAGATCTTTTGTACTGATATACCACCGTATTGTTACTATGGAGATCGATCTCAGTCCAATCAGCTAAGACCTCTCATAAGAGACATCCATTCACAACACCACCATATGTGAGGCATGTCATTCGATCTCAACCTGATCGGATAAGCTGTCTCACCACAATGTCGTGTGAGTCGACATCACATTCATGCTAGAAATCATCTCATTCAAAATAAGGGAAATAATCTCATCACATCAATCTTATCCCAATTAAGTGGAAAAATCTCATCACATCAGTACGGAAATTTATCTCTCATTCACTCCTACACCGGCACGTATATTTTTTTTGGTTTAGGTTATTTCGACCTACCATTCCTTGATGACTAAATGATACTTCCAAATCATTTATTATTTAAAGGATTTACAACTCATGTCATACTCTTTCGCTCATCTTACCATTTCACTGGCACTAGTGGCCACAATTATAATATCATTTTGGGCACTTGAGACTTGCTCATACTTCATTTTCAAACATGAAACACATTTCTGGATGGTCTTTTCCTTTTGCTTCTAAGCAGTCTTTCCCTTGCTCTATCTGTCCTATGGCTAAACAGACTAGACTTCCCTTTCCTGATAGCACAATCACTACTTCTAGACCTTTCCAATAGATTCATGTGGACACTTGGGGCCCCTATCACACTCCTACTTCTTTTGGTTCTAGATATTTTCTTACAATAGTTGATGCTTTCTCTATGGCTACCTGGACACACTTACTGGGTCTAAATCAATCCCTTCTGCGTGCTTAAATCATTTCTGTGTATGGTTAAAACCTAATTTAATGTTGTGGTTCAAATTGTTAGAAGTGACAATGCTTTGGAATTAGGGTCTAGCATTGAGGGTGCATCTTTTTTAGTAACCAAGGGATTATTCACCAAACAACCTGTCCTCATACTCCTCAACAGAATAGTGTTGTTGAAAGGAAACATATGACTCTTCTTGAGGCATGTAGAGCTTTACTCTTTCAATCTGGCTTACCCATCTCTTTCTGGGGGACTGCTTACTAACTGCCACCTATCTCCTTAACAGAATACCATCCAGATTTCTTCATCATAAATCTCCCTATGAATTTTTGCATGGAAAGGCACCAACCTACTCTCATTTGAGAGCATTTGGGTACCTTTCCTATGCAACTGTTCCAATTCCTCAAAGGGACAAGTTGAAACCTAGAGCCATTTCCTGTGTATTCATTGGGTATCCTTTTGCCGAAAAGGATTATAAGCTTTATGATCTTACTTCCAAAAAATACTTTGTCTCCAGGGATGCTATATTTCATGAAACCTACTTTCCTTTTAAAACTGTTTCATCTCCTGCTCCTTCTTCCTTTCCCTCAGTTCCTCCTCCTGAGCCTTCCTTCTCTGATACAGACTTGTTTATACCTGTCTGTTCCTCTCCTCCTCCTCCTTCTGCCACAACTTCCCCTTCTTCTAATCCAGCCTCCATTCCTCCCTTCAATCCTGATATTTCTCCTCCTGATTTGCCTTCTTCCACATTTGCTCCTGCTCCTATAAAATCTGGAAGACAGCATAATCCTCCCTCTTATCTTAAGGACTATGTCTGTCAACTTCCTGCCTTTTCAGGATCTTCTTCTTCTTCTCTGGAATCTGAACCTCTCTATTACTCTCAAGCTGCATCTGTTCCAATATGGCAGGATGCCATGAGAAAGGAGTTTGATGCCTTGGATGCCAACCATACCTGGGATGTTGTTCCTCTTCCTCCTGGTAAAAAACCCATAGGCTACAAATAGGTTTATAAGATCAAATATAAGGCTGATGGCAGTGTTTAAAGGCATAAAGATAAGCTTCTTATTAGAGGTGATACTGAGGTTGAAGGAGTTGACTTTACTGACACTTTTTCTCCTGTGGTTAAGATGTCCACTGTTAAGTGTATTATTGCTGTGGCTGTTAAGAATAACTGGAATTTATTTCAACTTGATGTTTACAATGCTTTCTTGCATGGTGATTTGGATGAGGAGGTATATATGAAGCTCCCTCCAGGTTTGACAGTTTCTTCTCCTTCTTCTGCCTCTGTTTCTTCTACCTCTGCTCCTCTTGTTTGTAAGTTGAAAAAGTCTCTCTATGGGCTGAGACAGGCTTCCAGACAATGATATGCTAAATTGTCTTCTGCTCTATATTCCAGAGGCTATACACATTCTTTGAATGATTATTCTTTATTCATCAAAGGTAAACCTGGATCTCTAGTGATTGTAGCAGTTTATGTGGATGATATTATTCTTACTGGGGATGACTATGATGAGATTGCTGCCCTGAAACTGTTTCTGGATGATCAGTTCAGGATTCAAGACCTGGGGTCTTTGCATTATTTTTTGGGCATAGAGGTGTCAGTCTTTCCTGGTGGGGTGATCCTTACTCAGCATAAGTATGTTTCTGACCTGCTGCATCAGTTTGACTGTATAAATGTTTCTCCTGTTGTTAGTCCTTTGGATATTTATGTCAAACTTCATGCTGATTCTGGTGATCTTTTCTCCTCCCCTGATCAATATAGGAGTCTTGTTGGTAAACTCCTATTATTGACTTACACTAGGCCTGACATCTGTTTTGCTGTTCAGCATATGAGTCATTTTCTGAAATGTCCCAGAGTCCCTCATATGAATGCTGCACTCCATGTCCTCAGATATCTTAAGGGCACTTTATCTTTGGGTCTGTTCTATTCTTCCAGTTCTGGTTTCTCTGTTACTGCTTATTCTGACAGTGATTGGGCTTCTTGCCCTGATACTCGCAGATCTGTTACTGGTTTTTGTGTTATTTTGGATGGTTGTTTGATTAGTTGGATGTCCAAAAAGCAACCTGTAGTCTCCTTATCTTCTGCTAAGGCAGAATATAGGGCACTCAGTAAAGTGGTAGCTGAATTGTCTTGGCTCTCTCGTTTGCTTACTGATATTGGGGTTTCTGTTACTCTTCCCTTCTCTATTTTTTGTGACAACCAGGCTGCCATTCATATTGCCAAGAATCCTATTTTTCATGAGCGGACCAAGCATATTGAGGTGGATTATCACTTTATTAGGGATCAGTTGATTGGTGGGCTCATTACTATCTCCCATGTCCTTACTTCTCGACAGCTTGCTGATCTCCTCGCCAAGCCTCTGCCTGGGACTGTCCTCCATCCTCTACTGCTCAAGTTTAAGGTGATCTCCCCCTCCAACTTGAGGGGGGGTGTTGAGCTACAAGCTTATCTAGCTTCTAAGCCTAAACATAGACATTGATATTGGGTGTATATATTTTGTATATTCATTGTATACTTTGTATATTGTGGGCTTCGTTAGCTGTTTGGGCCTTAGCATAATCTGAGCCCATTTCTTCCTTACATTTTACACTTGGGCCGTCTGACCCGGCCCAAGTATTATGTATGTATATCTGTATTAGGAACATATTTTTTGGATTATGAAGTCATTCTCTCTCGGACATTCCAGAGAGTTCTCTCATCTTCTCTCTCTTTCTCTCACTGTATCTCTTACTATTTTGCCTTCAAATCTGTATGTTTTCAAGCAACAAAAAAAATAAATAAAAGTATCTTTAGCTCACCAAAAGAGTGCAACAAGACTCACGCATGCTCTTTACTTAAAGAGGACCAGGACCATTGGCCTGATCAAGCCCTAAGAATATCACTCCAAGAGTAAGAGTGTGAAATGTGTGGGTTGGTCGATTTGAGCAGGTCATAAGTTAGATGGATTGGGTTAAAATTGGCTAAAATTTGAGTTATAGCCCAACCGTTCCAACTCTAATCAAGCTTTACTTAATATGTGCTATTGTTTTATGAATTGTATAATTACTAAATAAGATTTTTTTCTTTTGTTATGGTCATATATAACGTATCAAACAAAAAAAAAATCAGTTCCAAGACATTTTGGCAAATTTACTTATGTATTAATTTGGACTAAAAATCATCCTAATTTTAAATGGATTGAGATGGGTTTGGGTCAAGATAGACTGAATACAATAAATAAACCGGTCAATAACCAGCTCAACCTTGAACGGATTGGGCGAGTCATTTAAGCTTGGGCAAAATTTGACAGCCCTATCCAAGAGCTTTCCTCAAATATAGTTGTTTCGTCAAGCGTCAAACAACCAAGAAAAAGATTATATCTCCAGTATTTTTATTCTGTTTTTTTAATCCACGACCTAACAAATGATACGAGAATGTCATACTATGTTAAGAATCCGTTTTAAATTGACTTAACCGAACAGAGCACTATATTTATTGATTTAATATGTAATGGATCATGCATGTATGAAACTTACAATGGTATCCAGAGCTCTGATGATCATCACAGGCGCTGACACATATTGCTATTCCACCTCTGGTACCTTTATATGTGCTGTGTGGAGTGCGATGATCTTCCCACATATAGCTTCCTCCCCTAATTGAAAACCTTGCCTTTGTTTTAAAATCATATATATATATTGATGAAGTTTTGTTATGAAGAGCCAAAATTCCAAAAAAAGATTCATTAACCTGTTTATTCTGCACATGAACTGCAAATCTACAAAAGTTCCACTATGACAAGCATCGATTATAGCATGATGTGTGGCACCACGAGGTAGAGGCTTATAATGGTTTGATTGATCTCATCATCTAGTATTCGTCCTTCTGTCTCTACTCAATGGGGCATTGTGATTCATCGTATCCACCAACTTCATCGCCGTTAAGGTCACGTACTCGTGAGCCATGGCCAGAGTAATGAAATACCAGTGAATCACCAGGTTGGCAACTGTGAACAAGCCAACGCAGGGCTGCTCTGATATTGGCTTTGGTTTGAATTCTAAATGCATCTTTCTCATTCTCTGCAATTTTACGTGTTACAAATGATGAGAAGTAGAAGTAGGCACTTTAGCCACTCAACTCAAGTGAAACCCTACCTGACCCTATATAAGACATAATTCTTTGAACTTGTATTTACTCTTGCTCCAAATGTTGGTCATTTAGAAAATTTGATGTTATAGAAAAAGAAGAAATCACATATTACTTTTTTTTTTCCAAAACAAGAAGTTATTTATGAGTACTTTTTCAGTTCTTTCTTTTTGCATCCACCCTTATTTTAAAAAGTCAGATAATATAATCAGAGGTAGTAATAGTATTTCATTTTTTGCACTCCTAAAGTATCATGTAATGTGAAATGAGACAAATCAAGACCAATAAGATATTCCCTGCGTTCAAGAACTCGTGTAATGGATTTTCTCAATCACAAAAAATGTTAACTAGTTGTCTCCTAATTAGTAAGAAGATAACCTAATGAATGATGAAAAGTATGTATTGGTCTTTCCTTTTTCCTTCACGTTATTCTTGAAAACAGGATGAGCCGAAACGAATTTATCAATCTTTAACAAATTTTATCGACAAACATCTTGATTAGCGGAGCATCGCCTTCAGGGGCAAAGCTATGTATGACCAAAGGTGATCAACTAAACACCGTTCGATGAAATATTATACTATGTATAGGGTAAATATTATTTATTACTAATTAAAACATGGATTTTCAACAACCTTACATAGCTACTAGCAAAGAGTGTTCAAAATTTGAACACCCTCATTAATTTTCCGGCTTCGCCACTGATCGCCTTCTCTCTCGAAGTGAAAGACTAAAACAAGCATTTACATATATGGAGTTGGTGATACCTGTAAGAACAACTACTGATACATTGGGGAATCCCAACTTGTCGACCAAAAAATATCTCATGGCTAAAACGTCGTTGATGCTACCTTTCAAACTCTTGTTATGCCCACGGTAGTTAGCTCCACATAGAACTGCTCGCTTCCGTCCATGCACTGGTGGTGGAGGCGGAGGTCGCATGACCTGTGGCCTATAATTTCCATAACCAAATGCAGATGTTACTGCCCTTGGTTTGGCAGGATAAGCTGGTAGCCATGTGTTCATTGCATTAATATTGTTACTATACGGCCCGTCGGCATTGACAGTAGGGACACCGTGCATATTATTTCTTGGTTGGAATTGTGTGAAACGTTGGCACCTTGGACAGTAAATGCCTTTTGCTCCAATAGGAGCTGGCAGCTGCAGTCCACATTGCCTGCAGCTGTGCCTTCTGCTTTCCATTACTCTGCTTTTGGAGGATAAGTGATCAAGAAATTTATTTCTTAGTGTATTGGCCAAGTTAAAGAGACAAGCCCTTTGAGGGGAATGGTATATCTAGTTATTTGACTAACAGATCCCTCAATATATAGGCCCGTTGAGGTATTGCACGATCTTTAGAAAAGATGCCTCACAAAATGAGAATAAGAAGAGAATTTATAAGCTGTCCAACCCCCTCATCTTTAGACTTGAGTGACTGAAAGGGGTTGACTCTTAAGAAACATCTCACGAGGTGAGAGTCAAAGAAACTAAAATAAAGGTTATATATAACTTATTTTCAATAGTAAAGGAGCAAATGTGAAACAGAAGTGCAATGGTTAACTGCTAATATTAACAGCAGAAGTCTCAGAAAAAGCATCTTAGGTGTGGTGTTTGCAGCAGTAGTTTACAACATCTGGAGGAACAACAGAAGATTTCAACAATCAAGCACAGACGCCAAAGATCGAGCAAAGGAGATTACACTTCAAGTGCACTTTACTAGCATAAAGCTATCTAAATGGTCACCTATTTTACAGAACATTAACAGCTATCCTTTGTGCGAGTATCCAGAATTGTAGCAATTTTCTCTCTGTTAGGATATTAGCTTAACAACAACAGTTGTAAAGTTTCAAATTGATCTGTTCTAGAGTCCAAAAGAACAGATGATGTAAATTTATGAAATAGTTGAAATAAACAACAAATTTCTTCTTAAAAAAAGGAGCAAATGTGACTTTCTTCTAAGGCCCTTATTTTCCATTCTAACAATCAACCGTACCTTATTCTTTTTGATAAAAAAGTTATTTTAGCTTTATTCGCTCTTGACGAAGTTAAGGGAGAATAGGAATCAGAGTCTGCAAGGCCCTATTGGCATACAGGATTCATCTTGTTGCATCCATTTTGGTTTTAGCTTTAGTTACCTCAAAAGAACTTTGACACGTTCTTTAATCTCCAGGAAAAAGATAATCCCAATAATGTAGTGGGAGAAGTACCAAATCTTGAGGAAATCCCGATAGCTCCAATATGTTGTTGTTTTTCTATACAAAAAAGCATATATACTAAGGGCAAGTTGTTCTACGCCTAATGAAAGAATATATACTCATGACTTTTATCTCACATCATATCAGCACTTTTACTGTCAAAATCATTTTCCTTTATCATGAAAGCATCATTTGTAATTATCTAATTTTTCTAAGACAATTATAACACATTGCCGTGCTGAGGATCTTAATTTCTCGTAGGCAACTCAAAATTTCAAAGTTGTATTAATTAAAAAAAAGACTAACCACGTGGACAAGTTAAATCATAATACGTGTGGTGAAGAATGATATGGACAAAATTTGAAGAGCGACACGCAGTACTAAAGTTATTGACTACATAGTTACACCAAATCTGATACGAAGAATCACTTTTTCGTAAATATGAAAAGGAAAAGAATCAGCTAATCCTCGATAAAGTGGGATTAGATATAAATTTTTTATTAGTTAAGATTTTCAATGTAATCTATATTTATATTATATTAAAAGCACGAATACCTTTAGTAAATGGAGCAGTATACTCTATACTGCGTGCACATACATTGCTACGAAGAAATTAGGAATGCCATTTTTTATTTATTAATTTGGTGGTTTAATTATGAGCACGCTTATAAACATGACAAAAAAAATATAGATTAAAAAATATACAAGAAACCTATTTGGTAACAATTTTCTCATGAATTTTTTTTTTTTTAAAATTATAGTTTTCTTTTTGAATCAAATTAGACTAACTTTTAAAACATCCCAATTAAAATACAAAAATTGATTGTACAAATACAAGAAAGCTCACACACTAAATCCGTGAGAATTGATTGAAAAAATAAACTCTAAATTAGATTTTTACATGAATTTCATATCTTTACCCCTTCTAGGTAGTATTAACGTCTTATGTAAGTTGGATGACATCATGTTTACGTCTTTTTAATTAGAATTAACATAAGAGTATATAGCTTTTTGAAAATAAAAATATAATAATTCTAAATCTTTAAAGTTATGTGATTTAGTTAAACTAAAAAGGATGCGTAACATGTAAAATTAAAGAAATAAAAGTATAAATTTTCAATAAATTTTATGTTAAATATATTGACTGAGATGATCGAGAATTCCTGTCGGAAATAGTTTCTTTTTTTTAATGAGTTAACAAAATAGAATCAAGAATCAAGTTTCTTCCTGACATGTATTTCATGATTTAATCAGAAATTTAATATAATTTTTTAAAAAATTGTACTCATTTAAATAGAAATACGCGCGCAATGTTCGTATCGTTGATCTAGTTATATTATAAATGCGAACGCTATAACTAAAGAGTTAAATTACTTTAATATCCATCTAAATAACCTAAATATTTTATTAAATTTAGTTATTATATTTAAATAAGATTAATATTTTAATTTGTGTTTATCCTTCTCCAATGCTTGTATCCCTCTGACTAATCTTTTCAACTCTAGAATAATCATTGGTGGTTGTAACGAAAAGCCACATACTTATATGAAAGTACTTGTCTGCAGCAGCCAATGAACTGTGAAGGTTTTTTTTTTTTTTTTAACACTAATCTACCAAATATTCTTCGTTGAAAAAATCTACCAAATATTATTGACTATTTACCGACGTTGATCATATCATAGTACTTCTCTATTTTCGTAGGCTTTTCGCGTGTAAGTCCTTTTCTTTCGGTTCCACAGTTTCAAACAAAGATTAATTCCAAAACTACAAATCTTTGGTGTTTGGATTAAGAACCAACATTTGTATTAGATTTTTTATTATCTTATCTCAATTAATTTCGCCTCACTCTATTTTCTTCCATTTTATGCTATTCATATGGTAAAACTAGGAATTCTCTATATCCATGGGCTTAGTTAATTTTTGTTTCAAGTTTCAAACTAAACTAAGATTGATTCCAAAACTTTATTTTATGATGTAGGCGTCAGAACAAGTGGTGTCGGATTTGGTGGGAACGCGGAATTACATATGCCTTTCTGTCCTTTCGGGCAGGGGTAAGACTCGTCTACATATTACCCTCCCCAGACCCCACCTGATGGGAATAGAACAAGAACAATAGAACAAGAACAATAGCAATAGAGAGAAGAGTAGAGAGAGTTCTTCTTATTGAGAGTTAGGAGTGAATTACAATGGTAGAGAGCACCTCTATTTATAGGGAGGAGGAAGATCTTGCTACTAACAGTTGACTAACAAAATCAGATATGTTGTCCATAATCAATTACTATGCAGTTTGAAAATTTCAGCGTTTTTCATAAGACAATCGATTATTAAACACACAATCGATTGTTGGAACATAGACAATCGATTGTTGAACACACACAATCGATTATTTGTTATTTTTGAAAAATTCCAGACCTTACTGTTTCAAGACAATCGATTGTTAGACAAAGACAATCGATTGTTGGCTATTTTTGAAAAATTCCAGAACACTGTTTCAAGACAATCGATTGTTAGACAAAGACAATCGATTGTTGGCTATTTTTGAAAAATTCCAGAACACACTGTTTCAAGACAATCGATTGTTAGCCAAAGACAATCGATTGTTGATCAATTGTTTTTCAACTTTAATGCGAAAATAGTTGATAATCGACTAGTTTTTCAGGCTAGTCGATTACCCCCACTGGAAAATAAAAGTTTTATTGATATTTGAACATATTGAAGATATTCTAAAGAACTACTGCTAACATTGCTTTATGAACTAACTAATACGAGCTAATGCTAATGACTATTAATCTATTCATTGACTAATACAAGTAGAATCAAACAGCTCCATCTTCTTTCATCACGGTTCCGTCACCGATTAGGTGGTCTATCTTTCCCTCGGGTTGCTCAAAGAAGTCTGCCACATCCAGGTGGGTGAAGTCAAAGTTGTCGTCAGAGACAAAATTTGTTTCAGGGCGTTTTCTCTTTCGAGATGTTTGATAAAGGTCAACCAAGTGTCTTGGTATACGGCAAGTCCTAGACCAGTGCCCATTTCCACCGCAACGATAACATATAGTTTCTGAACTATTTGCCTTAGGATCTTCTGGACCCCGTTTCTGCTTTCGGTGATTATCTCTCTTTGGGGGGTGACGGACTTCTTTGGAATTTCTTCCTTGGAATTTCTTCCTTGTCCACGTCCTTGGCTTTGACCCCGTTTATGACCGTGATCATGGTCCCTTTTATGTTTGGCATAATGCGAGTGCACCATATCTGCTTCAGGCAGTGGTGTAGACCCAGTTGGTCTATTTTCGTGATTTCTCATGAGCAGATCATTATTACGCTCAGCCACTAGTAAGAGAGAAATCAATTCAGAGTACTTCGTAAAGCCTTTCTCTCGGTACTGTTGCTGCAGTACCATATTGGAGGCATGAAACGTTGTAAACGTTTTCTCAAGCATATCGTAATCGGAGATGTTATCTCCACATAGCTTCAGTTTAGAAGTAATTCTGAACATAGCAGAATTATATTCAGAAACGGACTTAAAGTCCTGTAGCCTCAGATGGGCCCAATCATATCGTGCTTGTGGCAGAGTGACCAACTTCAGGTTGTCATATCTCTCCTTTAAGCTGTTCCACAAAACGAGTGGATCCTTGACGGTGAGATATTCAATCTTCAAACCTTCGTCAAGGTGGTGGCGCAAGAAAATCAAGGCCTTCGCACAATCTTGGGTGGATGCTTTTTCTTTATCTTTGAGGGTGTCTCCGAGACCCATAGCATCTAGGTGGATTTCAGCATCCAACACCCATGTCATATAGTTCTTGCCCGAAATTTCAAGGGCAACGAACTTTCTTTTCATAATGTCAGACATACTCGAAAATTAAATTAGGAAGAGGGAAAATACCTTGGATTTTCGAGAATGATACTTGAGACGGTAGAGTCTCGTGCTGATAACGTGTTATAAACTAAAGCAAAAGACAAGAACAATAGAACAAGAACAATAGCAATAGAGAGAAGAGTAGAGAGAGTTCTTCTTATTGAGAGTTAGGAGTGAATTACAATGGTAGAGAGCACCTCTATTTATAGGGAGGAGGAAGATCTTGCTACCAATAATAGGACTCTAAAATCTCTCTAATTAAATACATTAAAGACATTCACCTTAAATAGAAGTGTAAGAATCTTCTATTTCATAACAGGATAGTTATTGTTGTTGTTGTTGCTAATTTTTACTTTTACCAAATTATATATATATAAGCTTATCCACTAGAAAAAAGTAACGCAGATTTTCAGAATCTAATTACAAGAAGATAAAATACTGAAAGGTTACCTAGCTTACGAGACCATAAAGGAAATCTCTCTACATGCAATCGCATTAAAACAAGATTAAATGCAACTACATTCAACTTCATAAACTATGTGTCCTCATTCCAATAAACATTTGTGGATTTGAGGATAATACTACTTTTTCTGTTAATTTTCCGTTCGATGTCTGGTACCTGCATTGGGAACAGACTAAATTCGGGTTCGATCTGGAAATGTCACGATCCAAACAGGAGGGCCATGACTAGCACCCGACCATACTTGCCGAGTGCCAACGTACATTTTATCTAACCTTCTTTATTATCTTTTAGGGCTGAGGAGATCAGTATAAATGTTGGACATGGATCATGGACAACCAACAATAAAATATGATGGCATGAACCTACATAACAAGGGATGACCAGACAATCAAGAATATATATATATATATATATATATATATATATATATATATATATATATATAGGGTATGAGCTACCACGCTGTCATGAAAGGCTATACACCAAAAACCAACCGACAAGGCATACCAAACTATACATGAGTCGACACCTGTCTATGAGCCTCGATAGGAACATAAGTGCTGCAACATAGCCGGAATAGGGCCCCGACATACCCATAATGTTTATAACAAAAAATGCATACCAAGAACAACGCAAGTCCGGAGAAAGGATCTCGCCAATCACCGCTGAACTGGATAGCCTACTATGGCGGGGAAGCTGCAACTGCCTGTCTATCAGGACCTGCAGCACGACATGCAGCATCCAAAAACAAAAGGACGACAGTACGAATAAAGTACTGAGTATGTAAGGCAGGGAACCATAAATACGATCAGTAATGTAAGCAGGGATAGAGAATATACAACCTGTAACATCTGAGTACATCTTAGGGCTACTGACATGAAATTCATGATACATATGTATAAATACATTAACTTTTAAAATATTCGCCTCTGTGGGCATCATAATCATCATATCGTACATGGCCATAATGGGCTGGTAAATAACTTACCCGGCCATCATAAGGCTTAGTAGAATCTTACTCGGCCACGTGGAACTCGGTAAAATCCAACTGATCAGTGGTTTCACGGTAGGTGCCGTACCCGGCCGTTTATAGTGCGGCTCGGTAGTGTAAAATAGATACATATATATAATGCATGCTCGACTCATGGAATTACGTTCTAAACCTTTAGGAGTACCGTGAGGTATCCTTAGTACCCGTTATTTGGACTAACTCTTCACTATGAACCTTGTAAGAATCAGGAAGTACCAACAACATTGATAACATAAGAATAAGAGAAGAAACATTAACATCAATCGTTCCATAAGAGTGGAAACGATGTAAGTACTACTAGCTTCTAAGAGTAGAGTATCTTTAAAAGCTCATTCATTACATTATATATAATCGGAGTCGTGAAAAAGAATGAAAGGTATAGCCTCACATACCTTCTATATGTTGCCCAAATCTCAAGCTATGCTATTGTCACTCCTTAGTCTACAATAAGAGAAACGATACTATCGTTATCATATAAGCGTCATAGCTATTGTGTATCGATCACAACATATTTTACGATAAACGAACAACACCTACCCTATATATATATGACTTCACACCATTCAAAACAATCACCAAATAGCCCAAACAACATCAATAATAATCATATTGAGTCTCCCAAAATAGTCCACCAATCGATAATATTACTACCAAGCCTTTCAACATATATGTCACAAGTTCTAGCTTCAATGGCTTAGCCACAAGTTGGATAATTTAAATATAGTTAGAGTAAGAGGTTACTTACCTTTATACAGAAAGAACAACTGAAATTGGACCTTAAATATTCATGAAATATCCGTCCAATGCTGTCACAACAACAAGAAAGCGAAACTAGCGGTCAATTAGTATTTTTCGGTACTAGAATTACTTTAAGAGGATTGAAATCACCTAGGGTTGATTTTAAGAACAAGGGAGTATTTACAGAACCTAAACCCTCTAAAAAAACCTCCCACACGAGCTGGTACAACACAAAATAGAGCAACAACAAGAAGAATAGGAGACTTACTAGCGCTACGGAATTTCCGACACATGATTTGTGTTGTTTGTCCTTTGTTTGGGTCTTGAATCTTGAGAGAACCTTGAGAGGATGTTCCTAGGGTTCTAAGGTCTGAAAATAGTGAAAATAAATGACTTAAAACGGGTTGGAGGCATCCTATATAGGTCCAAATGTCTTAAACCGCCTAAGTGTCCCTAGGAGAGGTGCTTGGCGTAGTCTCGCGAAAACGTGAATATCTCTCTAATCCGAAATTGTATCAATGAATGGTTTAATGCGTTAGAAACTACACTCATAGATCTTAAAAATAGTGGCTATTAGTAAATTGGGAGAAAAACATAGTAACAATTGACTTAATGTCTAAGTAAAATTATGAACCTAAGTTGCGATAACTTTTGTCTCATAACTCATTTGACCAAGGCTTAAAATACGGATATTATATTATTAAAATACCTTAATATACTATCTATTGAGTGTACTAACCACCTCTAGGTGCATCTGAAAATATGGGTGACAACATCTTTGATTCGTTTAACTTCTAGTACTTGTTATCCACCCATATACACCTTTGTATCATTTAAGACCAATAGAATTAACTTCTTATCATCTTAAAGATAGTCCTTTCATGGATTTTTGTCGACTACCGTATGGAATGAGCTAACATACGTGAATATGGGTTGTAACACCCTCCCCCCACATAGGAACATTCGTCCTCGAATGTAAGGGTCTATGGGGAGTCCAAATCATCGTGGATTCCAACGGAATTTTTTTATCAATTTCCCCCTATAAAATTGTCACTAGCCAAACTTGAAAGCACATAACCCCAACAAATGGCCTGCTATGCAAAGCATTATGGATATTTATACATTCATATCACTATTTAATATTAAAGAGGAATATTCTCAAGTTATTGCGTACCTCATAGAGCCGTTTCACCTTCCAATGTATCCTGTGTTCCACCACCATCCTTGTTATCTTCATTCTGGAATAGGTAAGGGTATTTAGACTTCATCTCCGCTTCTAATTTCCATATCATCTCTTCCACATTCTTGTTCCTCCACAATACTTTGAGGGAATCTACATCTTTTGTTCTCAGCTTGCGGACTTGTCGATCTAATATAGCCACAGGCACTTCTTCATATGATAGGTCCTCCGTAACGTGTACATCTTTGATAGGAACAACCCAAGAAGGGTCCCCAATACATTTCCTTAACATAGATACATGAAATACCAGATGGACAAATTCCAATCCGGATGGCAATTATAACACATAAGCAACCTGTCCGACTCGTCGAAGAATTTTATGCGGCCTGATATACCTTGGACTTAGCTTACCTTTGTTCCCAAAACGCATAACACCCTTTATTGGTGAGATCCTCAGAAAAACCCAATAACCAACCTTAAACTCCAAATCACGATGCCGGACATCGGAATAAGATTTTTGCCGGCTTTGTGCTATCCTCAATAGCTCCTGTATCACTTTCACCTTCTCAATAGCTTGATGAACCAAATCTTGCTCATACAATTCTGTTTCACCGACTTCGAACCATCCCACTTGTGCTCTACATCTCCTCCCGTATACTCCCTCGTATGGGACCATTTTAATACTAGAATGATAGCTATTATTGTAGGCGAATTCTATGAGTGGAGTATGGTCATCCTAATTCCCCATAAGATCTAGAACACATGCTCGTAGCATATCTTCCGGTTTTGAATAATACGTTCAACCTGTCCGTCAGGTTGTGGATTAAACGATGTGCTAAGAATCACTTGTGTGCGTAAAACCTTTTGAAAAGACCTCCAAAAGTTAGCCGTAAATTGAGCTCCTCGGTCTGATATAATAGATACTAGAACACCATGAAGCCTAACAATTTCATTGATATAGAAAATCTTCAGTCGTGTAGGATTGTCTAAACTGGCAGAAAATGGGAAAATTTTTTAGGTCGATCAACTATCACCCAGATGGAGTCAAACGTATGATAAGTGCGAGGTAATCCAATAACAAAGTCCATATTAGTCATCTCCCATTTCCAGGTCGAAATCTCCATATTCTGAAGCAATCCTGATGTTCTATCTTTACTTGTTGGCAATTGGGACACTGGGCTACAAATTCTGCAATAGACTTCTTCGTGTTATCCCACCAATACTGCTCCATGACATCATGATACATCTTTGTAGAGCCGGGATGAATGGAATATCGAGATTGATGAATCTCATTCATAATCTTCTCTCGCAACCCTGCCACATTAGGCACACATAATCGGCCTTGGAATCTCAGTGCCTCATCTCCTCCGGTCTCAAAAGCCATAATTTTACACTACTGAATGCTCTCTCTCAATCGTGCAACGTCTGCCACAACATTGGCTTTAATGGGATGATACAATATCTCGACATCATAGTCTTTCAGTAATTCAAGCCACCTACGCTGCCTCAAATTCAACTCGTTCTACTTGAAGATGTATTGTAAACTTTTTGTGATCTATGTATATGTCAACATGGACAACATATAAGTAGTGCCTCCATATCTTCAAAGCATATATTACTGCAGCCAATTCCAAATCATTGGTTGAATAATTCTTTTTATTCTTCTTCAATTGTCTTAATGCGTGTGCAATCACCTTCCCACGCTGCAGCAATACGCACCCAAACCTATTCCTGAGGCATCACAATATACCACATAACCTTCTGTTCCTGCAGGGAGGGTGAGCACTAGTGCGGATGTCAATCGATTCTTTAGCTCTTGAAAACTACATTCACAAGCGTCAGACCACTGGAACTTGGTAGCTTTCTGTGTTAACTTAGTCAATGGTGCTAATATAGAGGAAAACCCTTCTACAAACTGCCTATAATGCCCTGCTAGTCCTAGGAAGCTGTGGACTTCTTGATGGCGTTGTAGGTCTCGGCCAATTCTTTACTGCATCGATCTTTTAAGTGTCGACACTAATACCCTCGTCAGATATCACATGGACAAGGAATACTACTCAGTTCACCGAGAATTCACATTTGTAGAGCTTAGTATATAACTTACAATCATGAAGCGTTTGTAATACTATCCGCAAGTGGCTCGCATGTTCCGCCTTCAAACGAGAATACACCAGAATGTCATCAATGAATACAATCATGAACACATCAAGATCGGGCCTGAATACAGTATTCATGAGATCCATAAATGCAGCTGGGGTATTTGTTTGCCCGAACGACATCACCAAGAACTCAAAGTTCCCATATCTTGTTCGGAAGGCTGTCTTGGGAAAGTCCTTCTCCTTAACCCTCACTTGATGATACCCTAAACGTAAGTCAATCTTGGAGAAATACTTGGCACCTTGGAGTTGGTCAAAAAAGTCATCAATTATTGGAAGTGGATACTTGTTCTTTATAGTAAACTTATTCAACTATCGATTTTCTATACACATCCATAACCACACATCTTTCTTCCGCACGAATACGACTGGCGCACGCCAAGGTGAAGTGCTAGGCCTAATGAAGCCCTTATCCAGCAAGTCCTTTAACTACACCTTCAACTCTCGAAACTCTGCCAGGGCCATTCTGTATGAAGGGATAGATATTGGTTGAGTGTTACAAAACACATCAATTCTGAACTCAATCTCCTTTCAGGAGGAAGGCCTGGGAGTTCGTCGGGGAAAACATCTGGAAATTCATTGACCATGGGGATTGATTGTATAGTAGGAGGCTTTGCCTCCGCATCCCTAGCGTAAACGAGATGATAAATGTAACCTTTTGATATCATTTTCCTTGCCTTAAGATAGGAAATAAACATACCTTTTGGTGTAGAAATGTTCCCCTTCCATTCAATGACGGGTTCACCAGGAAATTGAAACCTAACAATCTTCGTACGACAGTCAACATTTGCATAGCATGAGGCCAACCAGTCCATTCCCATTATCATATCAAAATCAACAATTTCTAACTCAAATAAATTTGTCGAGTTTTGACGACTATAAATCATAACAGTGCAACCTCTATATATCCTTCTAGCAATCACAGACTCTCCTATCAAAGTAGATACCACAAGGGGTTTAATTATCAATTTAGCTTCAATGCCAAACTTATTAGCCACAATGAGTGTAACATATGATAATGTAGATCCTGGATCAATCAGCGGATATACATCATAAGAAAACACAGACAATATACCTGTAACAACATCTGGAGACGACTCGATATCCTGTCAACCTACTAGAGCTTAGTTTAGATTTTGAGCACCACTCGAACTTGGTACTACATCTCTACACCTACCACGACTAGTCGACTGGTGAAAAAACCGTGCTGGAGCTCAAAGTGATGAGGAAGAACCAGACACAGATCTAATCGGCTGATCCACACTATCGCCTCCTATGTTAGGACAATCCCGTATCATATGGCCAAGCTGTTCGCACGAATAGCACGCATCAGAACCACAGAACAGTCCAAAGTGGGCCTTGCCGGACTGATCACAATGTGGTGTTGGGGGTCTCATCTGACTAGTATCCATGTGATGTTGCAAGCCAGATGCCCGCGAACTCTGACCTGGACCAGAACAGGATCGATCATATCGAGGCCTCTAAAATTGTGGAGGAGCACTAGCTATAGATGGCCCCGAACTCCTCGAAGGCTGGGGCCTGACACTGCCTCTGAAGTCATCAGAATACCTTGCAAATCTCGCCCTGTTATGCTGGCCCCTATCCTACTCCCTATCTGCCATCGTCTGGCGCTTACGATCCTCTAGGGTCTAGGTATAAGCCTGAATATGGGAAATATCCATGCCCTCTACCACGAAGGCTGTCGTGCACTCATTTACCAGAGGTGGTCCCAACCTATTCACGAACAAATACACCCTATCACTCATCTCGGCCACCATATGGGGAGCATACCTTGCTAAAGAATAAAACCGTATACTGTAATCTCCCACATTTATATTACCTTGTCTAAGGTTCAAGAACTTATCAGCTCTAGCTCGCCGTATCTCAACTAGCAAGTAGTGACGAACAAAGGCCTCAAAAAGTTCCTTCCACACTGTTGGAGGAGTGTTCAGACCCCTGGATCTCTCCCAACTATCATACCAGAGAACCACTAAATCACGTAACCGATAAGAAGGTAACTCTACTGCCTCAGCGTCACTAAGATGCATAACTCGCAGTGTACGATGAACTTGGTCAATAAAAGTCTTCCTTGGGGTCTGATCTGGTAAACACTAGAGGGTCCAAGTTAATACAATCACAAACTCTCCTACTAATTGGTTTATCAGCAGCACATGTATTCTGCCTCTAAGCCTGAGCAGCCACCAAGCTGGTCAATAACTGCAAAGCACTCCGCATATCATGATCTGTAGTGCCAAACGGAGGAACTGGAGGTGCTGGGTGCCTCCTAATATCCTTTGTAGGAGACAGAGTATATAAGGTATGAGACGACGTCTCACTCTGAGCCTCACTTTGGCCTGCTCTGGCTTGGGGCACTTGACTGGTACCCTCTCCCGCAGCTGTATCAAGCCGTCTATTAATTGTTTGTTTCCCAGTTGAAGGCATCTCTGAAAGAAAAAAAATGTTAATATTAGAGAGGAACACTTACGACTCAACTCTACGCACGATCTAGATTAAGGAAGCTATGCAATTGTCACATTCCTTAGTCTACAATAAGAGAAACGATACTATCGTTATCATATAAGCGTCATTGCAATTGTGTATCGACCACAACCTATTTTACGATAAACGGACATCACCTCCCCTATATATATGACTTCACACCATTCAATAAAATCACCAAACAGCCCAAACAACATCAATAATAATCATATTGAGTCTCCCAAAATAGTCCACCAACCGATAACATTACTACCAAGCCTCTTGACATATATGTCACAAGTTCTAGCTTTAATGGCTTTGCCACAACTTGGATAATATTAAATACATATAGAGTAAGAGGTTCCTTACCTTTATTCAGAGAAAGAGCTCCAATTTGACCTTAAATTTCCATAAAATATCCCTCCAATACTGCCACAACAATAAGAAAGCGAAACTAGCGGTCAATTAGTATTTTTCGGCACTAGAATTACTTTAGGAGGCTTGAAATCACCTAGGGTTGATCTTAAGAACACGAGGGAGTATTTACAGAACATAAAATCTCTATTAAAAAACCTCCCACACGAGCTGGAACAACACAAAAATGAGCAACAATAAGAAGAATAAGAGACGTACTAGCGCCACGAAATTTTCGACACTTGTTGTTTGCCCTTTGTTTGGGTCTTGAATCGTGAGAGAACCTTGAGAGAATTTTCCTACGGTTCTAAGGTCTGAAAATAGTGAAAATAAATGACTTAAAATGGGTTGGGGGCATCTTATATAGGTCCAAATGTCTTAAGCCGCCTTAGTGGGCCCCATGGAGAGGTGCTTAGCGCAGTCTCGCGAAAACTCGAATATCTCTCTACTCTGAGATCGTATCGACGAACAATTTAATTCGTTAGAAAATAGACTCATAGATCTTCAATTTGGTTGTTATATCAATCCTTAATTCTTTGTAAATTGGTAGAAAAGCTTAGTAACATTTAACCTAATGTTTAAGTAAAATTATAAACCTATGTTGCGACCACTTTTGTCGACTTTTATTTCATAACTCATTTGACTTTAAGACTTATAATTCGGATATTATATGATTAAAATACCTTAAAACACCACCTCTTGATTGTACGAAGAACCTCTATGTTTATCCAATTGACAACATCTTTTATTCGTTTAACTTCTAGTACTCGTTATCCACCCATATACACCTTTGTATCATTTAAGACCAATAGAATTAACTTCTTATCATCTTAAAAATAATCCTTTAATGGATTTATGTAGACTACCTTATGGCATGAGCTAACGTACGTGAATATGGGTTGTAACGGGAAAGTTTCACATTATAGGATAAAGCGCTCCCTAATAAAGGTGACTCCATGCCCTGTGCTTGAGCCTGAGACCGCTAGTTAATAATGATGAGGTACTCATCACTCTACCACAACCCTTAATTGTTGTGCGTATACTACTACTCAGCTCTCGCCTTTATCATCTTTCTCTATCCTTTTATGTTGCAAAATCTCAAGTAAAAACTTCAGCAAGGTAACTAAGTACTCTTTCAGCGCCAATGAACATGGTTCTATCCAGCTTTTTACTCCTCACTTACCATCCTATATGAATGTTG
Source organism: Nicotiana benthamiana (assembly GCA_034376525.1). Lineage (NCBI taxonomy): Eukaryota > Viridiplantae > Streptophyta > Magnoliopsida > Solanales > Solanaceae > Nicotiana > Nicotiana benthamiana. The sequence goes on from CM067329.1 coordinate 117,356,448, forward strand.
TCTGCGCCATTTGTAAGACGCACCTTTTGTTGAAATAATTGTAGTAAAAAAGGCCATCTAGAAAGTCAAATGTAACAGCCACGTACAGACAATCTGAGGTTGAACTCGGCAAGAGATTCGTTGCTAAATTAGGCTGAGTTAAATTACACAACGTGATCATGCAATGAAAAAGTTAGAAGTCATTTTGGCCGGGATTAAAACTCTTACTCTAGTCTTTCATTTTTTATTTTATGACACTGAATACTACAAGACTCATATTCACGTGCAAATTAAAGCATGCATAGAGAAATTAGTTGGTGCAAAATGCAATTAATGCGTCTAATGGATGAACGTGAAATTAGGGAAACGGTTACGAGTAAATACACTATTTAAACCCCTCTTTCCCTTCATGTGTATCCATCTGCATATTACTACATTATTCCTGCAATCAAAGCACTGTAATCGTGCCAATCAAGATTCAAGAGAAATCAGAGAAGAGCTATTCTAATCTATAAGAATTCTCTTTTATTTTATTTTATATTATTTGAAATGATCCGGCCGATCGTTTTATGTACTTAAGTCATGTTTTACTATTTGATGCTTCCCGTATGTTTGTTTATTATTTTATAACTTACGGTGATGAATGGTCTAGATTTGGGAAGGTTAAGGAGCAAATTAAAACAATTAGATCCATAGTTGGAAGGTTTAGTTGTAAGATTTGACCAAGGTTTGACTTTCTCGTCACGATCTTAGACCGGTGATTAGATAGTTCTAATAGGTTCGAATGGTAATTGTGAACTTAGGCGTATGTTCGATTTGGAGGTTTCTAGGATGATTTGGCTCTATTTGTCGAAAGTTAGCACTTTGAAGGTTTAGAGAGTTCATAAGTTTGATTGAGATTTGATTTTTATGTTATCAGACTCGTATTCCTTTTTCAGGACAGGAAATAGGTTCATTTGGTCAATTGAAACTTGTTTACAAAGTGTGGTTGCGATCTGAGTTAGTTAGGTGTGAATCAGACTCTTGGTTGGAAGTTTAAAAGCTTATGAACTTAAGAGAAGTTCAATTTGTGGTTTGATCATCGATTCGTAGATGCGATTATCTCATATGTATTTGCAGGCTTTGGATAGATTCAGGTAGCATTTACAAATTAATTGGTATGATTGGACGGGGTCCCAGGTGGCTCGGGTGAGTTCTAGAACTTGTTTGATATTGCAGATTTCTGCTGGTATCTGGTATGCTTCGCGATCGCAAAGGGTTATTTTGAGGCAGTTGAGATTTTTTGCGCGTTTGCATTCTTAGGACTGAGTTTTTGATGGTTGCAATTGGTCTTATTATTCGTGCAGGCATGGACAATTTGTGCAACGCGTTCGCGAGGTAACTACCACGTTCATTTAAGGTCTTTTTGAGGCTATGAGTATTTATGCTCATGAACCCAAGGCAATGATCACGTTCACGAAAGGTATCGCTTGGCAGCACACTTAAGTGCTATAGTTTGGGATTTTAGCCCATTCTCTCATATTTTGAACCCTAGAGTTGGAGAGGAACGATTTTTAGGAGGGATTTTAACACAAGAGGGTAAGTGATTTTCATTTGATAATGATAATATATGTTGTTTTTCATGGATTATTACACATAGATCATGAGATTACAGAGAGAATTTTGAGGGTTTTAATAACAATTTTGGAGAGTGTAAATTAGGGATCTGAGAATTGATTAGGACTTGGTTTTAGAAATCTAATTATATAATTGGACTTGTGGGATTATACGTAGTCGGGATCTACCACTTAACTCGAGTTTTTGGAATATGTGCCCGGGTTAACTTTGGTTGATTTTTTTAAAATTGAATAAAAATCAAAGTTTTATTGTTTGGAATTTATTCTTGTAGCCTTGTTTGACGTAATTGATTTATTTTTGGCCCATTTGACCCGTTCTGAGGTTGGTTTGAGAGGTAATGGATTTTGGAGTATTAATTCTCGCTCATTCATGGTAAGTATCTTGCCTCAGCTTGGATTGAGGGTATTTTCCTACAGACTATGATGTTTTCTATATATTGGGGTGACGCATATGCAAGGTAACGAGCACATATGCGTGCACCTTTGTTATTTATGATCTAGGTAGACTATAGGCTATTATATGCCTTGTTTTTGGTATCATGCTTCGTTAATGCCGTATTTTCTCAACTTGTTTGACTACGGGCTATTGCTCCTGCTAGAAATCATGTCTAGGTTATTTATTATATATTTCAGACATAATTAAGTTATTTTTTCTATGTTGAACTATTTGCCTTAGTTGTAGCCTTAATTTTGAGTTATGATATTATATTCGCATGTCATATCTCCATCTTTATGCACTCATATTATGTTGTTTCACATGTTGTTAGTATCCTTGTATTTGTGATAGAGGTTTGAGTTGAGTTGTGACTCATTTTTATATTACGTGCAGTATTTTGATAATGGAACTATGAGATGTAATCACATTGAGACTTGAGGAGATCGATGATTGATTTTAGGCCATAGAGCCATATCGAGCGGATTGATGACATAACTTGGGTGATTGAAACGTGTTGATATTGGTTGTAAGGTGGTGCTTGCGTCAAGGCCCCATGTCAGACTCAATGATATTGATCGTCAACTTTTGATTAGATCATCGCTTTTGTTAGGATCCTCCCCTCCGAGGTCATGTGGTGGCCCATGCAACTTTGGGTCTTGTGAGTGCAGACACATTATATGTGCTTAAAGGGGGGCTTATGTCAGACACCCATACAGTGCGGAATGTGTGTGTGTATGTGTGATGATTTAGTGAGATTTTTTTTTAGTATAACTGTTAATTACATTGATATCAAAGGATTTACAGTGTAAGTTCCATAGTAGTAGCATTGACTGGCTACTACTCATTTACAAACATCACTAAGCTAATACAACTTTCAAAACAAAGCTATCTTAGTATGGGACTGTTAGACTATAGCTAAGGATAACAGTTTAGTTGCCGCATACCGTCTTGCCATCTTTTACAGTTTCTGCCTCGTATATGAATAAGCAATGCTACTTCTCTACAAAACTGGTCTTCTACAAATGCCTTATCATCAAAACAAATGCAATTTCTTTCTCTCCAAATAAGGGCAACAACAGCCACAAAGGCAGAAGCAGTGATTGCTTTGTGCCATATTTTGCTCCTAGCTTTGCTGCAGATCCATTAAAGTTCATCTTCCCAATTGCCAACTGTTCTTTTGTACCCCAACCAACAACATATTATGGTCCATAGTCGATTAGTGATTGGGCAATCAAAGAACAAATGCTCAAAGTTTTGAGCATGCTGATTACAGAATACACAGTTAGCAGGCACTTGAATTCCATACTTCTGCAATCTATCAATAGTAGGCAGCCTGTGTTGAGCAGCTAGCCATACAGTGAATTTTTTTCTAGGTTGCACATTAGTAGTCAGCATCAAATTCTTCCAAACTACCTTATTATAACTAGGAAGCATTGCAAGGTATAGTTTTTGAATTTGGAATTTGTCCAGCCTGCACATTGTTTTCAACCTGTTAATGAGATCCCCTTGTAGCTGCTGGTTCTCCATAACAGCAGTCCTGCAGTCCAGAATCTTTCTAACAACCCAAGAAGCAGTCTTAGGCAGAGGTATAGAACCAATGTCACACTGTTTGATGTAGTAACAGTGCAGCCATTTGATCCAAAGGCAATCTTTTTTCTTGGCCAAGTCCCAAAGGAGTTTAGTGACAGCTGCCTTATTCCACACAGTCATATCAATAATGTTAAGTCCCCCAGCAAAAATTGGTTTACAGACCTTTTCCCATGCAACCAAAGCCCTTTTAGACACAGTAGCACTGCCTGTCCACAGGAAGGACCTGCATATTGCTTCAATGGTTTTCAATACCTTCTTTGGCAATATGAATACTTGTGCACAGTAAGTTTGAATGCCAAAGATAACAGCTTTAATCAATTGACATCTTCCTGCATAAGAAAGCATTTTGGCTGACCAGCAAGTGACTTTAGTAGTGATCTTCTAAATCAGTGGTAAGTAATGATGGATAGCAAGTTTTTTAGAGTTAAGTGGAATCCCTAGATACTTGACAGGAAGCTGACCCTCAATTAACCCCAGCTTTTCCATTATTTCTTCTCTGGCAGACTGCTGTACACCATCCAAATAAACAGCACTCTTGCTAATGTTAGCCAGGAAACCAGAAGCTTCAGAGAACTCAAGGAAAGCCTCTTGTAGAATCTGGATAGAAATAACATCAGCTCGACAGAACATATGAAGTTCATCAGCAAAACAGACATGTGCACAGTTTAGTTTTCTACATTTGGGATGAAAGTTGAAATCTCCATTTCTGTGTAGCCGACCCAATATCCTGTACAGATACTCCATGGCAAGAACAAACAAATAAGGTGACATTGGATCACACTGTCTAATACCCCTCTTGGCAGTGAATGGCTTAGTTAGACCACCATTCAGTACTAAGGAATAGGAAACAGAAGTAACACAAGCCATTATCCAGCTAAGAAACTTAGCAGGGAATCAAAGGTCAATAAGAATCTGTTTAAGAAATCCCCATTCAAGAGTGTCATAGGCCTTCCTCAAATCCCCCTTTAGGACACATCTGGGGGATACTCCCTTTCTTGAATATCCCTTGAAAATTTCATGACTAAGCAAAATATTATCTATAATGCTTCTTCCTTCAATAAATGCTGACTGAGCTTGTCGAACTAGACCACCAATAACAACTTTCATACTCCTTGTAATAACTTTGGAAATGATTTTATAGACAGTGGTACAGCAAGCAATATGTCTCTAATCTTTAACAGTTGTAGGAGTTCTAACCTTAGGCACACGTGCAATAGCTGTAGTGATCATGTGAGGCAGATTGCAAGTAGAGAGGAAGTCCTTAGTAGCAGCAAGTATATCTTCCTTTACTATCTCTCAGTTGCTATTAAAGAACTTCACAGGAAATCCATCCACACCTGGTGCTTTGTCCTTAGGCATCTCCTTTAAAGCTTTTGTAATTTCTTCCAATGTTACCTCTTGAATTAGCATTCTTTGCTGTGATAAAGTTAGACATTGTCCTTCTTTCATAACAGCAGTATTGACACAAGGCAGTTCATCAGCACATTCTCCCATCAATGATTTGAACACCTTAGTAAATTCCTGTTCACAGCTAATGGATCTGTTAGTTTTATGCCTGAGTCAGTATATATAGAAGTAATATTATTCTGGCTTGTTCTGATCTTCCACTGAGCATGAAAATACTTTGTATTAAGCATCTCTACAGTCAATCCAACAAGCTTTGGATTTTTGCCTCATAATCTGTTCCTCCTCCTTGCTCCATTTCTCAATTTCATGTTATGCTGCTTTCTCATCATTAACCAAATTCTGTGAAAGTGGATTATGCTGCAACTGACTTTGTACAATATCCAGTGTCTCCCTAGCTTGAATAAGCTTCTGTTTGTATGAAGCCATCTGGATATTAATCCCCTTTAAGTGCTGCTTCAAGTTCTTCAATTTGGTCCATACCTGCTGCATAGGTGATCCTTCACAATTCTGTGCCCAAGCTTGCTGCAGAATGGAAGTAAACTGAGGATCCTCCATAATTGCAGTATAGAATCTGAAAGGTTTGGGGTGCAGAAGTTTTTGGCTGACAAATTTGATGAGTATAGGGGAGTTATCAGAAACTGAAGGGTTCATGAAATCAGCTTTAAGGTGCCCAGACTGTTGAACCATGAGTGTGTTGAGTGTATAATTGAGATGTATTTGTGTCGTGACACTATACATGTGCTCAGATTTTGTATAATTGATAATTAACTGTGATGTCAATGATTTTGACATTTATACCTGTCATACATGCATATAGTTATTTTTTCTCATGCTAGTTGGTATTTGATGCCTCTATTTGACGTTTAGAGTTTAAAATTACATTTTACTTTGATAAATTCATGGCTAGGTAATGTTTTATGGAAAAGTTGATGTCTTGACTGTTATACTTGAAAAATATGCTTATTTTCCTTGTATTGTGATAGAGTTGAACCATATATTATTTGAGGTGGTTTTCTTATTTTCCCTTATTATGTTGTTATTGTTGTTGTTGGCTGTTGGAAGTGACTACTGGACTTTTGCAATGTCACGATCCGAATTTCCCATCTTCGGGACCGTAATGGCGCCTAACATTTCACTTGTTAGGCAAGCCAACATTAGCTATATTTATTAATATTTTTAACAATTCTAAATTAAATGACAACAAATAAACCAAATAGTCTAAAATACGATAATAAAATGATAAGTGACAAAATCCAAATACAAATCATGGAACTGGTGTCACGAGTACATGAGCGACTAGAATACAACAAATAGTGGTGTAACATACATAATTGTATTAATAAAAACAAAATGCTAAAACAAAGTAGAAGGGGACTTCAAGGTCATGGAAGCCATACAACTATAGCTCAAATCTCCACAGATATCTAGATCTGAGAAAGTCTATTGAACATCGTTGGGACCAACTCCAAACTCTACACAAGAAGTATACAGTGTAGTATGAGTACAACCGATCCCATATACGCTGTAAGGGCCGAATCTAACCCCGACAAAGTAGCAACTACAATAACTTATATGCAGTACAACAACAACAACAACAATGACAAAAACAACAATAATAACAACTACAATAACAACAATAACAACAACAACAATAATAACAAAAACAATGACAACAACAACAAAAAAAATAATAATAATAGAAAATGAAAGTAATGCAGTTAATTTATTAGAAGAAACACAATCCTTGTAATCAGAGAACCTAAAATAACCGGTCTCTTAATTTAATGTAACAATGCGGGAAACCAACACAATAACAACAATGAATACAACACACATAATCCGTTTCCGCACGCAACCCTATCCTACCGTACACACACAATCCTCCCTTATTTCACCATAGAATCTTTTATCAATATGAAGAATCGCATATAAAATCAGTTGTGGTGCACCACCCGATCGCACCATATGACCATAGTCAGTATCATAATCCTCTCTTATTTCACCATGTCACGATTTATTTATCAATATCAAGTATTACGTACACAACCGTTGCGGCAAACCCTGTCCCACCATATCAATATGAAAATCCTCCCTTATTCTACCATATCACAGCCGTTGCGACGTGTAACCCGATCCATAAATAAATTTCAATAAGTGTAATCAATCCAGTAGCTCAATTCACAAGAATATGACCATTAAAGAATATGAAAGCAGAGCAATAAATGAACCATGTACTAATCAAAGAAATGGTACAAATAATACAATAGCAATAAGATAAGTCAAGTATGTGACAACTAAGGAGTACAAGTTAGACAATTAAGGCATGTAGCAATTGACAACGGAGTCACGGAAGGGACGAGCATTTCAATACAAGAATAATTAATAACAAGTAACATATTACCGCATGGGAAAGGAATTAAAGCATGTAACAGTTAAAGCACAAGGTTAGATAATTCATAAAATACAAGAAAGACATAGAAACAAAAATATTTGACGGTGTATATATACTCGTCACCTCGCATATACGATGTTTCGCACGTAATTCACATATTATATAGTTCAAGGGTTCGTAATTTTCTCAAATCAAGGTTAAACTCAACACTTACCTCGCTCTACAGTGAAATCATAGCTCAACCGGGGCCTTTCCTCTAAAATTCTCCTCTAAACCAATTCAATCTAATTAATATCAATATAATATAATCAAATAATGCTAGGAAAATTAATTACAATACAGAAAGCAAAGGTTATTAACTTTCCAAAAAAGTCGACAAAATTCTACCATGGGCTTGCTTGACAGAATCAGTGATTCGGACCAACTTCCAATTACCACACCCCCATCCCGATTATGTGATTAATTTCGAAATCGGGTCTTAGTTTGAAGTCTAAATCTCAATTTTATAGAATCCCTCAATTCTATCCAAATCCCTAATTTCTACCACGAAAGAGCATAGATTAAAGTTTAGAGATCAATGACTGTTGATAGAAATGGAAGAAAAGAAGTTAAAATATACTTACCTACGAAGTGGAGATTAAATTCTTCTTCAAAATTGCCTCTTGGACGAGCTCTAATGTGAAGATGGTGAAAAATAGGTTAAATCCCGATTTCAGAAGTCTTAAAGACTGGGTGTCAGGCGCCATTTTCATTCGTGAAGCACCTAACGCATTCGCGAAGAGAACTTGCCAAAAGGTCATCGCGATCACGCTCAAATCATCGCGTTCTGGAAGGTTTAGCCCCTGCCTTCGCGTTCGCAAGCCAACACATGCATTCGTGTAGAGCCACTGCCCAGCACCCCCAAGAACCCCACAAAGTTTTGTATTCGCGGAGGCACAGTCGCGTTTGCAAAGGGTAAGCCCCCCTCCACTTTGCATTCACAAAGTTCACGAGGAGTAAGTCTTCCCCAGTCTCAATTTCCCCCTTCGCGATCGTGAGAGTAACTTCATGATTGCGAAGACCAAAATACCAAACATCAGATATCAACAAAAACAGCAGATTCCTTAGTCCAAAAATCATTTTGTGGCCTAACTGAAACTTACCCAAGTCTTTTGGTCTCAAAACCAAACATGTACACAAGTGCAATAATATCATACGGACTTGCTCGCGTGATAAAAACAACAAAATAACATCTACTACGAATCAGACATCAGAATGAGTAAAATTTTCGAAGAAACTCAAGAACTTTCAAATTTACAACTGGACGTCCAAATCACGCCAAATAAATTCTATTTTGCACCAAATTTGTAGACAAGTCATAAATAATTAAACGAAACTATACTAGTTCCGAAACCAAAATCTAAACCATGTAGCAATAAAGTCAACCTACGGTCAAACTTATGAATTCATTAAATCTTCAAATTACTAGTTTTTACAAAATAATGTTAAATCAAGTTAGAACTTTTGATTTCAATTCTGGGCACATGCCCAAGTCCCAAATCACGATACAGACTCATCGAGGCTGTCAAAATAGTATTTTGGGTCTGTTGACTCAAAATATTGACCGTAGTCAATACAAATTTCATACATTCTTCAAATTTTCACATTAAAAATTCCTAGAAAAAAGACATGGACTGTGCACCCAAATCAAGAAAAGCTAAACGGAGGTATTCAACGTCTTGGATAACAAAAATAAAGGTTAAAACTCAAAGTGACCTATCGAGTCATCACATCCAACCTCATCACTGCCTTTCACTGAGGTTAGGCTTACTACTTATGGAGTATATGGGGTCTGTTTTACGCATACTACACTTTGAATTTTATGGAGATTCAAGAGTTGGACCTAGTCAAACATTATGAGCTAAGTTGTGTCGTGCTATTGAGACCAAGGTAGAGTTGCTTCCTAATTGCAGTCCCTTGCATCTTTTGCTATTTGTATTATTGATTAATCTTTCACACATTACTGTATTTTCTATATCCATTGTATTAAGTACTCTTTAGAGCAAATTCACTTGATAACACCAGAGTTTGGGGTAGTTGTCAGTTGTATTGTCATTTTGCCTATAGTTAGTTATGCTATTTTCTTTATAGAGACTATTTCTTTCTATTGTTGATGTTTATTTTTGCATATTTGTTGTTGGCTTGCGTAGTAAGAGGTGTTATGTCCCTCCACGGCTCTGGTGGGATTTGGGGACGTGACAACTCTTTGTTTTCATGAGTCATGAGCAGGTCTAGTAGAGTCTTGCGGATCGGTATTGAGATATTTGTACTTTTCTTCGGCAGTCTACATGGCTATTAGGAAAGCATCTATTTTTTTTCATTCACTGTCGTATAGGTCTGTTTATACCTAAGTCTGAATATTTATTCTTTTATTTTCTTGTAGATGGTGAGAACACATTTTTTTGGTATAACTGAGTAAGCGCCAGTACCCTAGGCCAGGGCCACAAGAGGTCGGGGTCAAGGTAGAGCTAAGGGTAAAGCACATCCTGTATCTACGGGCACTACTCGAGTAACTACCATGGAGCCACCAGTAGCTTCTATTGAGGACTAAATTCCTGACTATGTTGAGCTAATGGGACCAGCTTAGGTTCCTCACTATTTATTTCTAGACCAGTTGTTCAGGATACTTTGATCCGCATGGTTTGTTTGTTTGACAGTATGGCTCAGGACAGGGTGTTCACACTGCACCATCTACTTATCTTGTAGGGGGCGAAGAGAAAACTTCAACAACCCTTAAGCAGATTTATCCGGGTTTTAAAACATCGGAGTTGTTCCAGTTTTTGCAATGCAACCAGTAGTTGTTGTTGGACCAGTTGTTGAGCCTTCTTTGTCTATGGATGAGTAGAGAGGTTCGAGAGGTACCGAAGGATGGACCCCCACCCCTCCACTCCCCCCACCTTTATGGTTCTACGGTAGGTGATCTCTAGGATTTTCTTGATGGTTGGTATGAGATTTTTCGAAATCTCTAATTGATAGAGTCTAATGGAATGTATTTCACCATGTTTCAGCTTAGACATCCAACCTAGAAGTGGTGGCAATCATATGAGCAGGGTAGAGTAGTTAGTTCCCCTCATCAATCAGGCTATCTATCAATCGATTTGAAAATAGCACGCCTACGTCCGCTTTTCTCCGCCCGCAACCCAATAAGTTTATCTGGCCTCTATTATCCAGGGTCTGTTTGGAGAAGTTTGTGCCCCGCACTAGGAGAGAGGAAAGATGAGAAAGAAATTTGGCATCTTTGGTAGAGCCATATTTCAGTTACTAAGTATGAGATGAGGTTTACCAATTGTCCCATGATGCTACTATTTTGGTTCCCTCTAAAGATGAGTGAAGAGGAGAATCACCGATGGTCTTGACCACGGAATTTTCCTTGTTATGGGTAAGTAGGAAGAGATTGGGACTTTATTTCACTAGGATGTGGAGATAGAGCATCGTATTGAGCGCATCTGCGATGAGGCTAGACATGATCGCGGTAGGGACAAGAGGTTCTGATATTCAGGTAGCTTTGTGCTACCTCATCTGAGGATGAGATCGATTAGGGAGAGTCCATTCTAGCAGGCCAGCTTATCATGCATGGCCGCCTTATCGAGCAACTTATATGTACAGTGCTCTTCCAGCACAGAGTTCTCATCACCCTCCAGCTATTTAAAGTTCGTCCATATAGGGTTCTTCTGGTGTATATTCCGGTTCACGGGTCAAATTCAGGTCCCTGAGACATTTTTTATCAAAGGTTGCTATGAGTTTGGAGAGTCAGGGCACCAGAAAATACTGTGTCTATTTTATAGAAGTTTAAGACAGCAGGGAGGTCAGTCGATGATTTTTGCACTAGTTGCTACACCACCCTCTCGGGTGGAGGTTATCTAGAACGTTTTCATCCTAAATGGGGAGCTCAATCTAGTAGATGTTAGGTGAGATGCTATGCATTCCCGGGGAAGGCCGAGGCCATCCCTATTGATGCAGTTATTACAAGTTATTTCTATGTGTCACAAGGATGTTGCGGTATTGTTTGATCCTAATTCTACTTATTCATATGTATTGTCATACTTTGCTTCTTGTCTAGATATGCCGCATGATTTTGCTTTCTACCCCTTTTCATATGTCAATACTGGTTAGGGATTCCATTTTAGGGGATTGAATTTATCTGTCAGGTCTGGTGAATATATGTGGTTTTGAGATGATGGTAGACTTACTATTTTTAGATATAATGGATATTGTGATCTTGGGTATGGATTGATTGTATCTATACCATGCTATTCTTGATTGTCCTGCTATAGTGTTGGCTATGCCGAGGTTGCTAAGGTTGGAATGAAAAGGTTCTCTTAGTTGCACTCCTACCATATTGATCTCATTTTTGAAAGCTCAACGGATAACTGAGAAGGGGTGTTTGGCGTATCTTACTTTTGTTAGACCTATTAGTTTAAATACTCTTACTGTCGAGTCAATTATAGTAGTGAGATAGTTTTCAGATGTGTTTCCTGTCGAACTATCAGGTATGCCACCAGATAGATATATTAATTTAGGTATTGATTTGGCATCAGGAACTCAAATCATATCTATTCCATCGTATCAAATGGCTCCTACTTAGTGGAAGGAATGGAATTAATGAGCAGTTACAAGAGTCGCTGGATAAACGAGTCATCAGGCCTACTTTTTCATCTTAGGGTGTCTCGGTGTTATTTGTTAAGAAACGTGATGGTTCTATGAGAATGTATATCAACATCATGCAGTCGAACAAAGTTACTATGAAGAAAGAGTATCCACTGCCACACACTGATGATTTATTATCAGCTTCAAGGTGCTAGGACATTCTCAAAGATTGACTTGAGATGGAGGTTGTCATGCCCCAAATCCGTGGGCATGACCGGCACTCAACTGGGTATCCCCTGTCGAGTGGACCTGGGTGCCTTTCCTATTCCCCACGCGTTACCCAACATTATTCAATCATAATTAGCCAACAAATATTAAATTTTCAATCGAAAGAACATATGTTTTCTCTTTTATTACCACACATTATGATTAACAGGGAACATCTTTTACAAAACATGTATTATGATTAATTGGGAACGTGGAATACAAGTTTACAGCACCCAAAACATACACTTCCATAGATAAGTTCTAACCCACATACCAATGTCTACGAAGCCTCTAAGAGAAAGATAATACAACACTTGCAGGCGACAAGGCCCCAGCTATACCTTTACAAAAGGGACACAAGACTCCAAATACAAAAACATGGGTGGCATGAGCCACACAAGGCCGCAGAAGGAAAGGGGCTCAACAACACGAATACCACCGATAGAGAGGAGGAGGAGCTACGAACGATGGATTGAAGTGCCTGCCACGGATCGACCTACAATCATAACACAGATGTAGCGCTCTCGGCAAAAGGGACGTCAGTACATTTGAATTGTACTGGCATGTATGAACAAACTCTATCTTAATTAAACTCAAGCAAAAATGCATATACAAGTATAGAACTGAACAACAATAGCACAACTACAACCATGGAGCATCAACCAAACATCTCACACAATTGATTCAAGTAGTCATACAAAGGGGCAATCAGTGCCCCACAGGTTACAAACTCTCATGCTGTCTCCTTTCAAATTTTCACATTTATCATTTCATGATTCATATTCATATCAATAGTGATATTGGATCACATTTTCCACCCTTATTGCCTCATCCACCCTTATTGCCTCGTCCACCCTTATTACCTCGGCCACCGTTATCACCCCAACCCACACCTTATTTCACTATCTTGCGGCGCGCAACCTGACCCCGCCTAACAGTTTTCAATTCACAACAACAAACAACACAACAACAAATACAAGAAAACAACTATGGGACATTATTGACATAGATCCACAACAAGGGTAATGCAATTCCATAACTAGCAACAACAATTCCTTGGTTCATCATATTGGTACACAATTTAGATCATCACAACAATTATTTACAAGTAATAACACACGTTATTTCATAATACTTCCATTTTCACTATTCAACATTATTCCCATTTCCATTTTTCCACATTGTTCCATTTCCATTGTTCCACATTGTTCCATTTCCATAATTCCACATTACTTTCCATTTCTGTTATTCCAATTATAAGTTCCACAACATTCATCAGAAATTATTAACCACACAATCATGCAACACAAAAGCCTCACATTGATTTTCACATGAATATCTACTATCAGCAATTCCACAACTAGCATAGGGAGATTTCATAAGGATCATAGTTAGCCATACATACCTGGAGTTGAGATTCCCCCCTTTAAACCTCTAGTCCGAATTTGCAAAGCAATCAAGAAGTCAATCTAGTTCATGAACAACACTTAGATTTTAGAAATTTAAACTCATTGTTACTACCCAATTCTCTTTTTACAAGATTCTTGAGTTTTGAAGACATGCATGTAAATTTTATAAAGAAATTTCAAAGCAAGAGTATGGGGTTCCCTTCCAATGCTTAATTTCGAAATTGGGGGAAATGGGTTAGGGATTTTACTTGAGAAATCAATAGAGAAGACATGCACCAAGGGTTTTCCACACTCCAATGATTTTGAGATCAATTAATGAAGAACTTGCTTTCTCTCTCTAGGACCCTCTCTTCCTCTCTCTTATTTTGTTCAGAAAATGGGTTAAAAATGAGGGATGGGGTGTTTTTATTAAAGAGGAGTCGGGCATAGATTTAAAAAAAAATAGCTGGGCGAGCTCAATCTGCGACGCAACTCAGTGGTCGCAGAACATACATGCAGTCCGCATAATGGACCGCATAAATTGCTCAAGTTTCAAACCTCTCGGGTTGGGAATGCGGTAGATATGTGGTCCGCATTTGCATTCTGCGGTCACAGAATGCACCGTAGAACAGACCCTCAAATTTGCTCAAGGACAATATGCGATCACTCTGTGGTCCGCATATTGATTATGCGATCGCAGATTTGACTGCATTTTTGACATAAAAAATTAGTTGCTCTCTGATTCACTCTGCGGTAGGAATGCGGTCAGCATAGCTGAAATGCGACCACATTCTTGACCTCATTTTGGCCATTTTATGGAAAAATTTTGATTTCACGTTTTTAAGTTCAAAACAGTGAGAGAATCCAATTCACATAGGTGGACTCGAGTCCATGAGTTGCTAACATCTGAGCACTCATTTCACGGGGCCTTACATCCTCCCCCGCATAAGATCATTCGTCATCAAATGAGGACTGGGAACCAAATGAGTTTTGAAAACATGATTTGCAAGTTTCTACACCTTTTATTAATTTTCAAGTTTATTGTAGAAAAATTTTTCCTGAGTTTCCTTTGTACTATGGACGTAACCACCTGTCAAAGAATCCCCAAAATACGTTCCCAGGCATAACTACACAACCTTACTACCTTTACAACAGTTGTAAAATGCGTAATCCTTACACTTGCACATATTCAACCTCTTGATACACTTAACCATCTGGCACATAATATATAATCAAATTAAGCATTAATTGTCTGCACTATTAAAGCCATTTACCTTTCACAAGGGTACGACACACTTATTCACTTCTGCCCAATTCCTCCATGCAAAACTAATCATTACACAATTAGAACACTTTGATACACAGTCTCCATGAGAAAGTAATTATTTCTTCCATCCATCAGCTTACCATGAGAGTACAAAACTTCTATTACCAAAAAAAACTGCACATTGTTCAAACAATCACAACACATGAATTTTGTCAGCCCAACTTGGAGAAACTACAATAATAAGGCACTTGGAAAGAGAAGATATGACTCTTACACCTAATGGAACACAACATTAGCTCTCATAGCAACAAGATTCACACGATTATTTCTAACTTATCCAAATAGATGGGGGTATTTCATCTTCATCTCATCTTCCGTTTCCCACGTGGCTTCCTCGACTTGCTGGTTTCTCCACAACACTTTTACTGAAGCATTCTCCTTGTTCCGCAACTTTCGGACTTGCCTATCCAGAATAGCAACCGGAATCTCCACATATGAAAACTCTTCTGTAACATTGATGTCTTCAACTGGCACAATTTTAGACAAATCACCCACAACTTTCCTCAACATGGATACATGAAACACCAGGTGCACTAAGGACATTTCAGGGGGAAATTCCAACTTATACGCAACTTGACCGATCATTTGAACGACTTGATGAGGCCCAACATACCTAGGACATAGTTTCCCCTTCTTTCCAAAGCGCATGAATCCCTTCATAGGAGACACCCTCAAGAACACCCAATCTCCCTCTTGAAACATCAGTTCTCTTTGATGCACGTCCGCATAGAATTTCTGGTGACTTTGAGCAACCTGAATTCTCTCCTGAATGACTCTTACTTTCTCCATGGCTTGATGCACGAGATCTGGCCCTATTAACTCCGCTTCACAAACCTCAAACCACCCGATCGGGTACCTACACTTCCTTCCATATAATGCTTTGAATGCGGCCATTTGGATGCTAGCACGGAAGCTATTATTATTAGAAAACTCTATAAGGGGCAGGTGATCATCTCAATTACCTTTGAAATCCAAGACACATGCCCTAAACATATCCTCGAGCGTCTTAATAGTCCACTCTGCTTGGCCTTCGGTCTGCGAATGAAAAGTTGTGCTAAGATTCACTTGAGTACCCAAACCTTGCTGAAATTTCCTTCAGATGTTAGATGTAAACTAAGCTCCTCGATCCAAAATGATATAAAGTAGCATACCATGAAGCCTCACTATCTCCTTGATATACAAACGTGCATATTGTTCTACAGTATCGGTGGATTTGACTGGAAAAAATGAGTTGATTTGGTTAAATTACCAAAATGGAGTCGAACTTGTGCTCAATATGAGGTAGTCCTGTCACGAAGTCCATATTGATCATTTCCCATTTCCACATCGGTATTTCTATAAGCTGCGTCAACCCTCCCGGCCGCTGATGCTCGGCCTTCACTTGCTGGAAATTTGGACACTTAGAGACAAAGTACTCTACACTCTTCTTCATACCACTCCACCAATAGATATCCTTGAAATCGTGATACATCTTTGTAGAGCCTGGGTGCAGTGAATACCTGGAATGATGGGCCTCCGCCATTACCCTTTCTCGAAGATTATCCACATCTGGGACACATAACCTATCATGGCACCATAGCACGCTATCATTGCTGCTAAGTGAAAATGCTGAAATTTTGTTACTTAGAGCTACCTGCTTCAATTGCGCCAATGCTGGATCAACAAACTGCTTTTCTTTAACCTCTGCCATGAGAAACGATTCTGCCGTATTATGCACCATAAGTTTCTCCTCATCCGGGGACGATATACAAACCCCAAGGCTTGCCAACAGATGTACTTCCTGAGTTAGGAACCTCTGATCCGCTCTCAAGTGAGCCAAACTACCCATGGATTTCCGACTGAGGGCATCAACCACCACATTCTCCTTCCCTGTATGATACAAGATGTCCATATCATAATCCTTAAGCAATTCTAACCACCGCCATTGCCTGAAATTCGCCTCTTTCTGCTTGAACAAATATTGAACACTCTTGTGATCTGACAACTCACTACCTAAACCCCGTAAAGGTAATGCCGCCATATTTTCAAGGCGAACACCACTGCCGCAAGCTCCAAATCATGCGTCGGATAATTCTTCTTGTGATTCTTGAGTTTCTTGGAAGTATATGCTATAATCTTCCCGTTCTTCATCATAATACACCTTAGACCAACCCTGAAGGCATCATAATAAACCACAAACCCCTCTGTGCCTTTTGGTAAGGCCAATACTGGTGCCGAAGTCAATATTGTCTTCAATTCCTAAAAACCTTTCTCAAAAGTATCTGACCACTGGAACTTAGCTGATTTCTGCGTCAATTTAGTCAATGGGGAGGCGAGGGTGGAGAACCCATCTACAAACCTCCGTTAATACCCTACTAACCCCAAAAAGCTACGGATCTCCGTCGGGGTCGTGGGCCTAGGCCAATCCTTCACCGCTGCAATCATTTGGGGGTCTACCTGAATCCCCTCACTTGAAACAACATGTCCCAGAAAAGCAACAGACTCCAACTAATATTCACACTTATAAAATTTGGCATACAATTGGTGCTGATGTAGAATCTGCAAAACCGCTATGAGGTAGCTGTCATGATTCTCCCTGCTCCGCGAATACACGAGGATGTCGTCAATAAAAACAATCACGACGGAGTCTAATAATGATTTGAAGACCCGATTCATAAGATCCATAAAAGATACCAGGGCATTGGTTAGCCCAAAAGACATGACCAAGAACTCAAAGTGGCCATAACGCATCCTGAAAGCAGTCTTAGGAATATCCTGCTCCCTGAACTTCAATTGGTGGTACCCGGACCGCAAATCAATTTTGGAGAAGAACCTTGCACCTTGCAATTGATTGAACAAGTCATCTATCCAAGGCAAGGGGTACTTATTCTTGATGGTGAATTTATTATGCTGTTGATAATCGATACACATCCAAAGTGACCCATCCATATTTCTGACAAAAAGAACCGGAGCACCCCATAGCGACACACTTGGCCGGATAAACACCTTCTCCAATAAATCTTTCAACTGCTCTTTTAACTTCCTTAACTCCGCTGGCGCCATTCTGTTTAGTGGAATAGATATTGGCTGAGTATCTGGCAATACATCAATCCCGAAATCAACCTCCCTATCTGGCAGAATTCCTCAAAGCTCATCTTGAAATACCTCAAGGAACTCATTCACAATTGGCACGGACTCGGGGGCAGGAACCTCTAGAGTAGTGTCCGCCACTCGGACTAAATGATAAATACACCCATTCCTGATCATCTTCAAGCTTTGACGTAGAAAATAAACCTACCCTTTGGCACAACACCATTTCCCTTCCATGCAACAACTGGCTCATTAGGGAACTTGAGTCTCACGACTCTCGTTCGGCAACCAAGTTTAGCAAAGCATGAATAGAGCCAATTCAACCCCATAATTACATCAAAATCCACCATCCCAAGCTCGATACGGTAAGCCGTGGTGACATGACCACCTACCATGACGACACAATTCCCATAGACCCGCGCGGCTATAATGGAATCACCAATCGGAGTCGATACAGAGAACGACTCAAGAAGCTGCTCGGGTTCTACCCCAAAACGCGAAGCAACAAATTGAGTGAAATAGAACAAATAAGACCCCGGATCAGTAAGAGCATAACAATCAAAGGTCGGAACAGATAGGATACCTATGACAACATCTGGGGAAGCCTCGGAACTCTGACGGCCACTCAATACATAAAATCTGTTGGGTCCGCCCCTGCCACGAGCTCCACCTCTGGCTGCACCACGCCTTGCTGAGCTGGAGGCGCAGCGATGACGTAGCAACTTATGAACTGGATGGCTGAGCAATTCCGTACCCGTGCCTGCGTGGGCGCACGGCAGTCACGCTGTATGTGTCCTCTCACCCCACCATTGTAATACACTGGAGCATCCAAGTAACAAGCCTCTGTATGAAATCTCCCATACTTAGGTCATATACCTCCCTGCTGTCGAGGTCTCATCCCTGAATGACTGAACTGGCGGGACCTCTTGCTGTCTGAACCTGGACCCGAACTCTACTGGAAAAGGTGCACAGATAGCGGTGTACTAGCTGAGGACTGAGTATAAGACTGAGATGATCCTGCTGACCCTCTCCCTGGAGCTGACCTCCTTGAGTGACCCATAGATCGGCCCTTGCTGCTACTCTCCTTATCTGCTCGAATCTTCAACTTCCTAGCCAATGTGACCTGAGCAAAACCCAGGATCTTCCCATAGTTCATGTCTGAATGCAAAGCCATTGTAGCAACCTTATTTACTACCAACGGACTGAGACACTGAACGAATCACCAAACTCTAGCCTCCATAGTCGATACCTACTGAGGATCATACTTGGACAACCTCACGAACTCCATATGATACTCCCAAACACTCATGCTACCCTACTTAAGAACCTCAAACTCATTGGGACGTGCTGCCATGGTCTCGGTAAGAATGAAGTGGTCCATGAAGGCATCCAAGAACTCATCCCATCTAGTTGAAGAGCTCCCCACCTCACAGGAATCCTCCCACATCTTAAACCACGAACGCACAGCCCCCTTCAATCTGTATGAAGACAACTCTATCCCCTCTATTTCTGTAGCCTTCATCGATCGAATGGTCTTGTACATCTCATCGAGGAATTCTTGCGGATCAGACTCTAGGTCTGTGCCTGAGAACTCTGGAGGACTCAATCGCATAAAGTGATGAACTCTGGAGCAGGAGGAATCTCCCTGTCTACTGGAGGTCACATGGGCATCATGAGATCTCTGGGCCTGAGCGGCCATTTGCTGAGTTAGCATACAGATAGCTCCTCTAAGATCTCCATCAGAAATCTCGAAATCGGAAACTGGAGCAACATAAGGATTAGAAGCATTGGCAGGAGGGATAGTAGCACCCTCGGCCATTGCTGGAAAATGATTGCTTGGAGCAGGAACAGATGGAGCAGGCAAATTCAGAACGGGGGAATCACTCTCACCCACGGCAGTCGGCACATGATCCACAGCTGCACTGGAAGTGGCATTGGCCCCTAGGCCGAGTCTAGCTTTCTTCATAGGTGCCATCACTAAAAGTTTGAAATAGAGCACGAATAAAACACAACATCACTTCTCCGCACGAACTTGGAACAACAAAGAAGAGGATCATTTTTCCTAAGTGCCCGTGTAGCCCCCAACTTATAGATGTGGTCGACAACACACCGATAAGAAGGGATCTACTAGGAACCGCTCCGAGACATCTTCGGACTCCTTTAAGACCTTAGGATCTCATACTAAGTTTGTCACGCCCCAAATCCGTCTGCATGACCGGCACTCAACCGGGTACCTCCAGTCGAGTGTTCTTGGGTGCCTTTCATATTCCCAACGCGTTACCCACATTATTCAATGATAATTAGCCAAAAGATATTGAATTTGCTATCGAAAGAACATACGTATTCTCTTTTATAACCACACACTATGATTAACACGGAACATCTTTTACAAAACATATATTATGATTAATAGGGAACGTGGCATACAAGTTTATAGCGCCCAAAACATACACCTCTATACATAAGTTCTAACCCACATACCACTGTCTGCAAAGCCTATATGAGAAAGATAATACAACACTTGCTGGCGACAAGGCCCCGGTTATACCTTTACAAAATGGACACAAGACTCCAAATAGAACAAACGGGTGGCATGAGCCACACAAGGCCCCAGAAGGAAAGGGGATCACCAACACGAATACCGCCGATAGAGAGGAGGAGGAGCTACGAACGGTAGACTGGAGTGACTACCACGGATCAACCTACAATCATAACACGAATGTAGCACCCCCGGCAAAAGGGACGTCAGTAAATTTGAATTGCACTAGCATGTATGAACAAACTCTATACCAAGTAAACTCAAGCCAAAATACATATACAAGTATAGAACTGAACAACAATAGTACAACTACAACCATGGAGCATCAACCAAACATCTCACACAATTAATTCAAGTACTCATACAAAGGACAATCAGTGCCCCACAGGTTACAAACTCTCCTACTGTCTCCTTTCACATTTTCATATTTATCATTTCATGATTCATATTCATATCAATAGTGATATTGGGTCACATTTTCCACCCTTATTGCCTCGTCCACCCTTATTACCTCGGCAACCGTTATCACCCCAACCCACATCTTATTTCACCATGTTGTGGCGCGCAACCCGACCCCGCCTAATAGCTTTCAATTCACAACAACAAACAGCAAAACAACAAATACAAGAAAACAACTATGGGACATTATTGACATAAATGCACAACAAGGGTAATGCAATTCCACAACTAGCAACAACAATTCCTCGGTTCATCATATTGGAATTTAGATCATCACAACAATGTTTCACAACTAATCACACACGTTATTTTATAATACTTCCATTTCTACTATTCCACATTATTCCCACCATTGTTCCACATTGTTCCATTTTCATTGTTCCACATTGTTCCATTTCCGTTATTCCACATTACTTTTCATTTCCGTTATTCCAATTACAAGTTCTACAACATTCATCACAAAGTATTACCACACAATCACAAAAGCCTCACAATGATTTTCACATGAATATCTACAATCAACAATTCCACACCTAGCATAGGGCGATTTCACGAGGATCACAGTTACCCATACCTGGAGTCGAATTTTACCCCTTTAAACCTCTAGTCCAAATTTTCCAAGCAATCAAGAAGTCAATCTAGTTCATGAACAACACTTAGGTTTTTGAAATTTAAACTCATAGTTACTACCCAGTTCCCTTTTTACAAGATTCTTGAGTTTTGATGACATGCATTACAATTTAGTGAAGAAATTTCAAAGCAAGAGTATGGGGTTCCCTTCCCAAGCTTAATTTTGAAATTAGAGGAAATGGGTTTGGGATTTTACCTGAGTTATCAATAGAGAAGACAATGCACCAAGGGTTTTCCACACTCCAATGATTTTGAAAGATCAATTGATGAAGAACTTGCTTTCTCTCTCTAGGACCCTCTCTTACTCTCTCTTATTTTGTTCAGAAAATTGGGTTAAAATGAGGGATGGGGTGTTGTTATTAAATAGGGGTCGTGCTTATAATTTAAAAAAAATAACTGGGCGAGCTCAATTTGCTACGCAACTCTGCGGTCGCAGAACAGACATGCGGTTCGCAGAATGGATCACAGAAATGGCTCAAGTTTAAAACCTACCGGGTTGGGAATGCGGTAGATATGCGGTTCACATTTGCGTTCTACGGTCGAAGAATGCACCGCAGAACTAACCCTCAAATTTCCTTAAGGACAATATGCGATCTCTCCGCGATCCGCATATTGATTATGCGATTGCAGATTTGACCGCATTTTCAACACAAAAAATTAGTTGCTCTCTGATTCACTCTACAGTAGGAATGCAGTCCGCATAGATGATCTCCGACCGCATTCTTGACCGCATTTGGCTATTTTATAGAAAAATTTCAATTTCACGTTTTCCAGTTCAAAACAGTGAGAGAATCTGATTCAAATAGTTAGACTCGACTCCATGAGTTTCTAACATCTGAGCACTCATTTCACGGGGCCTTACAGAGGTATCACCAGTTGAAGATCAGGGCATTTTGACATTTTAAGAAGACTTTTAGGACTCGTTATGAGCATTATGAGTTTTTGATGATGTATTTTGGGTTGACTTGTGCCCCTGTAGCTTTAATGAATTTGATGAATAGTGTGTTCCAGCCTTATTTGGATTCTTTTGTTATTGTGTTAATAATGATATATTGGTGTATTCTTGTAGTAGGGAGGAGAACAAGTAGCATTGAAGATTGTGATTTTGACTTTGAGGAAGAAGACATTGTATGCTAAGTTCTCCAAGTGTGAATTTTTGTTGGATTCAGTGGCATTCTTATGCCTCGTGGTGTGCAGTGACAGGATCAAGATGGGACTGAAGAAGATTGAGGAAGCTCAAAATTGGCAAAGACTTTCTACCACTAGAAATATCAGAAGTTTCCTAGGTTTAACTGGTTAATATCATCAGTTTGTGGAAGGGTTTTCATATATAGTAACTGCATTGACTATGTTGACTCAGAAGGGTGCTTTATTCAAATGGTTTATGAATATGAGGAGAGCTTTCAGAAGCTCACGACATTATTGACGACAATTCTATTTTTATTGTTGTCACATAATTGGGGATGCATAATATTTATTGTGATGCTTCATTCATTGGCTTCTGGTATGTGTTGATGCATGACGGTAGGATTATTGCGTATACATCACGCCAGTTGAATCACCATGAGAGGAAATATATAGTACATAATTTAGAGTATACATGTATTGCACACACACTCATGATTTGGATATATTACTTACATGGCATGTCTTGTGAGGTGCATATGTATCATCAGAGTCTTCAGCATCTATTCAACGAGAAGGATTGGAATTTGATGTAGTGGAGGTTGTTGGAGTTATCGAAAGATTATGATATCACTATCTTGTATCATCTAGGTAAGGTGAATTTGGCAGTGAATGCCTTGAGTAGGAAAGTAGATAGTATGGGGAGTTTGGCATTTATTTCAACTATCGAGTGACTTTGGTTATGAATATTCTTACTCTAGCTAACAAATTTGTAAAGTTGGATATTTTTTAGCCTAACAAGGTTCTCGTTTACGCTTTTGCATATCATCCTTATTTGGGCGAATCAAGACTCGTCAGTATGATGATCACCATTTGCTTGTCCTTATGGACATGGTATTGCACGGTAGTGCTAAGAAGGTGGCTATTGGTGATGATGGAATACAACGACTTTAGGGTTATATTTGTGCTTCTAATGATGATGGTTTGGAGGAGTTGATTCTTGAGGAGGCTCATAGTCCGCAATATTCTATTCATCAAGGTGCTACAAAGATGTACCATAATTTGAAGCAACATTACTGGTGGCATAGAATAAAGAAGGACATTGTTGGATATTTTTGTGCCGATGTTTGAATTTTTAGCAGGTTAAGTGAGCATCAGAGAACGGGTGACTTGCTTTAATGGTTAGATATACCGGAATGGAAGTGGTAGTGTATTACTATAGACTTTGTGGTAGGATTTCCACGGACCTTGAGGAGGTTTGATGTTGTTTCGGTCATTATGTATAGAATGATCAAGTCTGCATATTTCATTTTTATCATGACTTGCTACACTTCAGAGTAGTTGGCTATGATCAACACTAGAGATATTGTCCACTTGTATGGTATGCCTATGTCTATCATCTCAGATTGAAGCACCCAATTTATATCCTACTTTCAGAGTGCGGTTCAACATGAGCTAGGCATGCAAGTTGAGTTGAGTAATGCATTTCACGCTCAAATAGATGGACAGTTCAAGCAGACAATTCAACTTTGGATAATATGTTGAGGTCCCGTGTTATTGATTTTAGAGGACAGTAGGATGAGTTTCTACCATTAGAGAAGTTTTCTTACAACAACAATTATAATTCTTGTATCCAGATGGCCCTGTTTGAGGCCTTATATGGGAGGCGATGTTGTTCTCTAGTTGGTTGGTTTGAGCTTGATGAGACTAGGTTTGTGGGCACAAAATTTGTTCGTGATGCTTTCGAGAGGTGAAACTAATTCAGGAGCGGCTTCGTATAGTGTACCAGGTAATAGATTTATGCTAATAGGAGGGTTTGTTATGTGTCATTCATGGAGGGTGAGAAGGTTCTTCGCTGAGCCTCTCCTATTAAAGGTGTGATGATATTTGGGAAGAAGGGAAAGTGGATCCCCCGATATATTAGTACATTTGAGGTGTTAGAAAAAGTTGGTGAGGTGGATTACAAAATTTCTTTGCCACCCAACTTGTCGGGCGTTTATGTGGTGTTTCATGTTTCCATGCTTTAGAAGCATTACGACGACTAGTCACATGTGTTGGATTTAAGTTTAGTTCAGTTCGATGGAAATTTGGCTTATGAAGAAGAGCAGATGGCCATTTTGGGTAGGCATGTGCTGAAGTTAAGGTTTAATGATATTGCACCAGTGAAGGTTGAATATCGGTCAATGAGGTGACTTGGGAGGCCGCGCATGATATACAAAGCATATATCCTCATATTTTTGTCCATCCAATTATGATTCTAAACCTGTTCGAAGATGGAATTTTGTTAAAGAGGGGGAGAGTATAATGACCCAACATGTCGTTTTGTGTATTAGAGTCTCACTTCCCTATTTAATGCTTCATGTATGTTTGTTATTTTGTGACTTTCGGGGATGGTTAGACTGATTTCAGAAGGTTTAGGAGTGAATTGGAATATTTAGTCTATTATTGGAATCTTAAGTTGTAAGAGTTGACAAAAGTTTTGATTTATATAGTCAAGCTCCGATTGGTGACTTTATAGTTCAAATAGGTTGGTATGATAATTTTAAACCTACGAGTATGGTTAGATTTATATTTTGAGGTTCTGATATTTTGGCTCTATTTATTGGAAGTTGGCAATTTGTAAGTTTGGAGAGTTCAATGATTTGACTGGGAGTTGACTTTGATGATGTCAGACTCCTATTGTTAATTTGGGACATGGAATAGATTAATTGTATTAATTGG
Organism: Nicotiana benthamiana; assembly: GCA_034376525.1. Taxonomy (NCBI): domain Eukaryota; kingdom Viridiplantae; phylum Streptophyta; class Magnoliopsida; order Solanales; family Solanaceae; genus Nicotiana; species Nicotiana benthamiana. Next base: position 117,382,019 of record CM067329.1, read on the forward strand.
AACTTGTGTGAAAATTTTGGTTGCAATATGAGTTGGTTAGGTGTGAATCGAACGCTTGGTTGAAAGCTTAGAAGCTTATCATTTAGGAGAAGTTTAATTTGTGTTCTGAGCGTTGATTTATTGATATGATAGTCTTTAATATGTTTGGAGGTTTTGGATTGGTTTAAGTAGTATTTACGAACTTATTAGTATGATTGGAGGGTGTCCCGGGTGGCTCGGGTGAGTCTCGGACCACCCAGAGCTTGTTTGATGTTGGGAATATCTATTGGTGTCTCGTGTGGTTCACAATCATAGAGAAGTTCTCCCGATCACGGAGGCTAAGGGTTATTTTAGGGAATATTAGATTTGTTCTTCACGTTCGCATGTTGAGGATTGTATGCGCAACGGGTTATGGCAGTTGGCCTTCGCGTTCGCGCCTTGACGGTCACGTTCACGTAAAAGTTAGGTAGGCTGGGAGTTGGGTGGAGGTTATATATCTGTGTGTTTGTGGGGGTGTGTGTGGGGCATCTGCGCATCATATTCACGAGTGAATACCGCGTTCTTGTATTGTCATTTTAGGGTTGTGACTGTTTTTGCTTCACGAATGCGAGACAGTGACCACACTCGCGGAACTATTGCTGGGAAGAACACTTAGTGCTCTATTCAGGATTTTAGCCCATTCTATCATATTTTTATTCTTAGACTTGGCGATGGACGATTTTTTAAGGGAATACTTACACAAGGCAAGAGAATGAAAGATTTCTAATAGATTTTCATAATATTTCTTATTTCCCCGTGGATTATTACACATAGATAACGAGATTTCAAAGAGAAATTTGGGGGTTTTGACTGTATATTTGTAGAGTAGAAATTGAGCATTTGGGAGTCGATTTGGACTTGGTTCTTGAGTATATTCATATATTTGGACTCATGGGGTTATAGATAGTTAGGATATACCCTTAGCTCGTGTTTTGACCATGTGGGTCGTGGTTGACTTTTATTGAACTTTTGGGAATTGGATAAAGATTAGAGCTTTATTGTATGTGGTTGTTTGTATAGCTTTGTTTGACGTTGTTGATTTATTTTTTTGCTAGATTTTACCCATTCGAACGCCAATTTAAGAGGCAAGGGATTCTTGGAGTGTTAAGTCTCGCTCATTTCAGGTAAGTATCTTGCCTAAGCTTTCATAAAGTTTATTTTTCTCTAGGCTATGATGTTTTCCATATGTTGGGAGTGATGCATATATGAGGTGACGAGCACATATACGTGCACTGGAATTATACATGATCCGGAGAGACTATAGGTTATTGCATGCCTTGCTTTTGCTACCATGCTTTGATAATAACATGTTTTATCCACCTGTTTGACTTCATGAGCTATTATTCATGCTAGGAATCATGTCTAGGTTACTGCTTATGTGTTTGAGACATGATTGAGCTTTTTTTTTTGGTTTGTTGAACTATTTGCCTTAGTCGTAGTCATACTTTTCAGTCATGATATTATATTCGCATGTTATATCGCTGACTCTTGTGCACTCTTATTATATTATCTAACATTTTGTTAGTGTCCTTGTGTGTGTGATACTGGTTTAAGCTAAGTTGTGCGATATTGGTATATTTCGTGCGCTATTTTGATAATGGTACTGTGAGATGTAAGCATACCGAGACTTGAGGAGATTGATAAGTGATTTTGGGCCATAGATCTATATTGAGCGTATTGATTACTGACCTTGGGCGATAAAGCTGTGTTGATATTGGTAGTGAGCTTACGCTTGCATCAAGGTCCTATGCTAGGCTAAGTGATAGTGATCATTGACTTTTGATCCAATAAGCACTTAGGCTAGGATATGTCCTTCTTGAGTCAGGTGATAACCAATGTTACTTTGGGCCATGAGAGTGAAGGTACATGATATGTGCTTAGTGAAGGACCTATGGAAGACATCCATATAGTGCTGAGTGTTTGTGATTATTCAGGGGAAATTCGCAAGATGTAAGTGTGCGAGAGTATGATTGAGGGGTATTTGTGTGTAACGAACTGACCTGTCATCCCGTGAATTATCGTCCCGTTTTCCCCAGTTGATGCTTTTATATGTATCAATATATGTATTTGGAGATTTTGAAGTAATTAGGATGGAGTTTGGATAGAAATTAGACAATTAGTCTCCTTAAGAGAAGGTTAGCTTGAAAAAGTCAACAGAATGTTGACTTATGCGTTAGAGGGCTCATAATGGATTATTGATGATCCGAACGGTTTCGGATGGTGATTTGTGACGTAGGAGCGAAATCATAACTGAATTTGGAGGTCCGGTGTAGAATTAGGCTTGAATTCACTAAGATAGAATTTTGGCGAAGTCCGGTTGATAAGTTAGATTTTTATCCGAGGTCGGAATGGAATTTCGATAGTTGCAATAGCTCTGTTAGGATCAAATGCAAGTTTCGGAAGTATTAGTTTAAATTAGGCTTGAATCCGTGGTAATTTGATGATTTTGATGTTTATGATAGTATTTTTCATTTTGCGACGAACTTTGAATGAAGTAATAAGATGTATCTGTGCATTTGGTTGAGGTCCCGATTGCCTTTTGGTGATGTCGAATGATGAAAACGTTAATTTTTGAAGTTGCAACAGGTTTGTTGCATGAGGCTTCTGGTGTTTCCGCAAAAGCAAAAGAAACACCACAAAAGCGACTACTGCAAAAGCGGTAAGAGACCGCAGAAGCAGTCTTGGACTATTGAGGGGCACCGTAGAAGTGGTCAATGCGATCTTAGAGGTTGAAACCTCAAAAGCGGATTAAGACTGTAAAAGCGGCCCCAATTGACTTAAAGGAGATCGCAAAAGCGGTCTATTGAGCGTAGAAGCGACAACCGCAGAAGCGGTCAGTGTGTCGCGGAAGCGAAAATCGCAAGGAATAACAAACAGTGTTTGAAAATTTCATAAGTTAAGAAAACACTTTTGACTTCGGGAAGAGACGATTTGTGGGCGATTTTGAAAAGGGTTTTGAGGGTTTCCTTCAGGTAATGAATCCTGGCCATAGATTATGTCTATGTGGTGTAAAATAGTAGATTAAACACTGAAATTCAAGGTTTTTAGGTTAAAAATGGTGGTTAGGGCTTGAAGCCTAAGAGAGGCTAAAGTGGTGATTTGAGAGGGTAAACGAATTTCATTTTTGATAAACTTTATATATACTGACGCGTGGCGAAACAATGAATCCAAAGATGTAATTTTTAAAATTTTTCGAGAAGTGGGCCCGAGGCTCGGGTTTTACCAACTTCTTGATTTTTGCGTTTTTCAAATTATTTCGATTGGGTTATGTTTATTTAGCGTATAATAACATATTCATGTACATTACATTGCATTTTTATCTGGTACTTGACTATTAAATTTAATATTATTTGTTGTTAGCTCGTAGCTAAGAAATAGGACTGTTAGATTTAGCTTTGCTTTGTGGCATTTCATGGAATTCTTACTTTCAGATATTTTTCTATGCTTATTATTCACTGAGTCGGTAGTACTCACCCCTACTCCCTGCACCTTGTGTGTAGATTGAGGTACACAGGAGGCCTAGCGGACACTCATAGTCTCCAGTTAGTTCCAGAGTCATTGAGGTAGCTGCATGATGTTCGTAGGACCTGGCTGCTCTTCATTATTTTCTAAGTTCATTACTATTATATACTTTCCCAGATTTCTATATTGCTATTCGGACATTATTATTAATAGTCAGTTTAGTTTAGAGGCTCTAGACTCATGATCACAGATTCTATGGGTGTGTTATCAGTTTTTCGTATTTGTATATATTACTCTACTAAAATTCTTGGATTATTATTTTTCTAAATGTCGATTTTGTGTCTTATTATTAAATTGAAAGTGATTGTTAGTCAGGCTTACCTAGCCTTAGGGTTGGGTACCATCACGACCGGGTTTGGGTCGTGACAAGTTGGTATCAGAGCCTAGGATACTAGGCCTCACGAGTCATTAGACGGTTTAGTAGAGTCTTGTTTATGGATTTGTCCTGCACCCCACTTATAAGCAGGAGGCTACATAACTTTTAGGAAACACCTCACTTTTCTTGAAATTTTATGATTCAACTTGAAAGAGTAACTCTTGGAATTCCTTCCATGTGTTTGCATGCACGCATGAACGCTCGGTATTATATGTGCTTTGATGGCTTCTGATTCCCCGATCGAGGGGCGACATGTAATCTTCGTGAGTTTGATATTCGGCTAGTTTGGAGGACTTGAGGTAGGGATTTGCCTAAAGCTGAGAACGGAGGTGTTTATCATATGATCAAGTGTTTTGAACATATATGTCCGACATTGTCGCTATTAGCTATAATGGTCGTCTAGTGATCGTGTGATGAGTATGCTAGAACTGCCAAATGCAATTATATGACCTGGTAGTGACGAAGGAGTCTGCTAGCTAATGGATGAACTATCAAGTGATTCGTTTCCTATGTGGCCCGATGAGTAGCCCGAGTTGTGGGCGCGTGAAGAGTCTTTCGAGTCTCCTAGTGGGAATGAAGTAAATTGCACGATATGATATGAGTTCAGACTCAATAAGACTAAGTAGCTGTGTAGTGGGTATGACGGTGAAAGGTATTCCGTAATGTTATACTGAGGTGAAGCAGGTGGGTTATCTCCTGCGAGGTGATCTGAAGTGCTGAGATTCTTATGTGTGTATATTAGAAGATCTCATATGTAATTGGAAAGAATTTTCTACGTGTTATGATTCGAATAGATGCAATGCATGTCTACATATTAAATTTATAATAAAATACATGTAATATTGAGATTAATGTTGGTGATATACATTGTGATGCCTTGTCAGGTTGTGGATGTGTTGTTAGGATGGTTTTTGTGATTCCCGGGCAAGTGGATAGGCTCAGTTACAAAGGAAACTCTGCCGAAATTTTTGAAAAAAATTCTGTGACTTTGTAAAGAATTTTGTCGCCGAAAAAGTGGGCTCAACTATTATGTGAATGAATGCAAGAGTTGCATAAGAGTTAAAACTTCTGATGATTCGTGTTTCCATAAGCTTATGAAAGAGTGAGTTTAATCTTACCATAATACTACGAGAGCAAAAGATGTATATGTGTTGTGGTATATATGTCCTCGAGCTAAGTTAGGGAGGTTGCCATTGATTAGCTGATTGTATGATTCGGTATTGTATTAGTTTTGATTTGATGCGTACGGGTGAATCAGTTCTGGTTGCAGATATTGAGCCGAGGATGACACGAGTGAAGCAAAAAAAAAGATTGACAAAGGTTATATGGTGCTTCGTATAAGTGAGAAGATAATAGGATGTTTTGAGTTATGAATAAGGAATGCTTAGTGTAGAGAGAAGGAATTTGTTTGGTTGTATCAGAATGAGATCATGTCCTGAGGTGTCAGAGTGCTGATAAGCCACGAGTAGTTCGATTATTTAAAAATTTGAAGTGAGTATAAGAGTGGATGACTCTTGAGAATGATTTTGATGTGTTGACGATTCTATACGTAGCACTCAGATGTATTAAGGCTTAGTAGATGACCAAGTCAGTGTTTTCATAGAACAGGTCAAGACTTGTGCTCTTTTTACATCAATTTCGGTATTTTATGTATCGGTATCTGGGAAGAAAAGATAGCGGACTTAGATTCGCAGGAAGTTCTTCAAAGTAGGGTATTCTAGAAGTTGTATTTTTCGGAACGTTTGAGAGAGTATATAGTGGCCTTTTGGTCTTAGAAAGTGTGGTATTACGTTCGATTATTGTGTGGTAAGCCTCGGTAGTGGCATTATGGTGCTACAGCAATAGCTTATGTCCAGTTGCAAATGAATCAAAAGGAAATCTAGACAAATGAAGTAGATTGTTAGCGGACTGTATCGTATGGGAAAGATATGATAAATTACTTATTTATGTTCGAGGTAATGAGCCCTTATGGGGTATAGGGCGGCAGAGCTTTTGGCTCGGAAAACATGCTTAGGCGGGTGTGGATAGAAGGACTTAGTTCTTACAGTATATCTTGTGGTTAGGAAATAGAAGTTGGAGTTCTAAAGTTACCCTAGTATGGTATGGTATGTGCGGTCTGTTGTGGAGGATTGAGATTTATGTGTGTAAGATACGGTTCTGTTTCGAATGGAATGTCATTAAATTCTTATGAAGCTCGGGCAGCTACATGTGATTTAAGAAGCGACCATAAGATGATTTAGAAAATGGTAATATTATTCTAGTAATTTGATGGGAGTGTAGTTTTAGTATTAAGGGAAGGTGATGTAAACTGATAATTATTCGGTGGGATTAAGGCAATTTCCTATTGGATCGACTGTTGGCAAATGAGTCTCTTGATGGCACGGGGAAATTTTAGAATATCTTTCTTGTAATGAATGGGTACTTGATGTGTAATATATATTCCTACGACGGAATGTGGGACGAGGTATAGTGATTTGTATGTTATATGGAGTTAGAGACTTGGAGTTCTCCGGTGCAGTCGATTTAGTGGTTGTGGATTGTGTGCATTAGAACCGCAAGCGGCTATTGGGATTGGGAAGCCCTAGTGGATCTTTATTTGTTGATATGTTAGATTTTGGACATGATGATGCGGGTAGACTGGTTGTCTGAGTATTAAGTTATTCTCGACTATTGTGCTTTGGGCTAGGTCAAAACATTCCACAGGTTGCGTGGTGAGGTGCATCAGACTATGTTCTAGGTTAATGGTTGTGTTCCAAGGACCAGTGATTCAGTTCCGAAATTAAGGGACTTTTCGGATGCGTGTTTCAGTCTCAGTCGACTTGGTGGGCTCTGAATTGTATTGTCGAGGGATAAGTTGACTCGACCATTGTTGGTCTTATCACTAACTGGAGAGATCTATGAGTTGTTTTCTACGTTGTGAGACAATATGATTTACGGTCTATGGGCACATATGGTGCGGCTCTATCGAGATTCATAATGGAAGTTGAGTTTTGTAGCTTACACCACCATAAGTAGATATGATTAAGCATTCAGTGTGCTTGTGACCGATATTCAGTACTTTGTAATTAGCTCGATATGCATCTCTCTACGCATGATAGTTTGATGGATCGGGTGGCACGCTACCAAAGGGTATGTTATCCGGATAGGGTTGCGCGCCGCAACAGTGTGACATTTAGGATAGTTTCCGTGTTGTACTTTGTATGCCTTGTTTCCTGGTTACTAGGGAAAGTCTGTATTGGGAGTTTCTTGGCGAAAAGCACATCGACTGCGTTCTTTCAGGATTGAATGGTTTATATAACTCGCTTCACAGTTAGTGTGATGGATTGCTTGGGTTCAGACCTCAATTTGTGCGTGGTTGTCAAGTTCAAGTATAGCAACTCAAGGCTCTTCATGTGGAATGCTGTTGGATGAGATCGCACATTACAACGAGGCTGCGTGGAGATTAGACCCTTTGGGAAATATTAAGGTATTCTATTCCTATGATGTGAGAAGGGATCTCAGCCTTGTGCTATTACGATATTGATGAGCTTAAGGTGCAACTCTTTTGTTTGATTCATTTCATTACTTGAATATGTTCAGACCGTCTCTTGTTGGTGTGTGTGTTATGTAAGTTGTGGCTTTAGCCGTAATGAAGTGTCATGTCACCAGGAAGGTGTGTTTGGTCAGAAGAGACCTTTGGGGTCATTAATGGTACCAACGAATTTGGTTTCCGCTTATTGGAAGGTTAATATCGACTTTCGGCTCGGAGATCCTATGGGTGTGTTATCAGTTTTTCATATTTATCTATATTACTCTATTAAAATTTTTGGATTATTATTTTTCAAATTGTCGATTTTGAGACTTATTATTAAATTGAAAGTGATTATTAGTCATGCTTATCTAGCCTTAGGGTTGGGTACCATCACGACCGGGTTTGGGTCGTGACAAGTTGGTATTAGAGCCTAGGTTACTAGGCCTCACGAGTCATGAGCAGGCTTAGTAGAGTCTTGTTAATGGGTGTGTCGTGCACCCCACTTATAAGCAGGAGGCTAAATAACTCATAGGAAACACCTCACGTTTCTTGAAATTTTATGATGCGCCCTTGATTCAGCTTGAAAGTGTAACTCTTGAAATTCCTTCCATGTGTTTGCATGCACGCATGAGAGCTCGGTATTATATGTGCTTTGATGGCTTGTGATACCCCGATCTAGGGGTGACATGTAATCTTCGTGAGGTTGATATTGGGCTAGTTTGAAGGGTTTGAGGTAGGGCCTTGCCTAAAGCTGAGAACTGAGGTGTTGATCATATGATCAAGTGTTTTGAATATACATGTCCGGCATTGTCGCTATTAGCTAGAATGGTAGTCTAGTGATCGTGTGATGAGTATGCTAGTACTGCGAAATGCAATTATATGACCTGGTAGTGACGAAGGAGTCTGCTAGCTAATGGATGAACTTTCAAGTGATTAGTTTCCTATGGTGGTCCGATCAGTAGCCCGAGTTGTGGGCGTGTGAAGAATCTTTCGAGTCTCCTAGTGGGAGTGAAGTAAATTGCATGATACGATATGAGTTCAGACTCAGGAAGACTAAGTAGCTGTGTAGTGTGTGTGACGATGGAAGGTATAGAGAAATGTTATACTGAGGTGAAGCAGGAAGGTTATCTCATGCGAGGTGATCTGAAGTGATGCGATTCTTTTGTGTGTATATTAGAAGATCTCATATTTAATTGAAAAGAATTTTCGACGTGTTATGATTCGAATAGATGCAATGCATGTCTACGTATTAATTTTATAATAGAATACATGTAGTATTGAGATTAATGTTGTTGATATACATTGTGATGCCTTGTCAAGTTGTGGATGTGTTATTAGGAGGGTTTTGTGATTCCCTGGCAAGTGGATAGGCTCAGTTACAAAGGAAACTCTGCCGAAATTTTTGAAAAAAATTCTGGGACTTTGTAAAGAATTTTGTCGCCGAATGAGTGGGCTCATCTATTATGTGAATTAATGCAAGAATTGCAGAAGAGTTAAAACTTCTGATGATTCGTGTTTCCATAAGCTTATGAAAGAGTGAGTTTAATCTTACCATAATATTACGAGAGCAAAAGATGTATATGTGTTGTGGTATATATGTCTTCGAGCTAAGTTAGGGAGGTTGCCATTGATTAGCTGATTGTATGATTCGTTATTGTATTAGTTTCAATTAGATGCATACTGGTGAATCAGTTCTGGTTGCACATATTGAGCCGAGGATGACACGAGTGAAGCAAAAACAATTTGACAAAGGTTATATGGTGCTTCGTATAAGTGAGAAGATAATAGGATGTTTTGAGTTGTGGATAAGGAATGCTTACTGTAAAGAGAAGGAATTTGTTAGATTGTATCAGAATGAGATCATGTCCTGAGGTGTCAGAGTGCTGATAAGGCACGAGTAGTTCGATTATTTAATTCAATTAATTTGCAGTGAGTATAAGAGTGGACGACTCTTGAGAACGATTTTGATGTGTTGAAGATTCTATATGTAGCACTCAGATGTTTTAAGGCTGAGTAGATGACCAAGTCAGTGTTTTCATTAGAAGAGGTCAAGACTTGTGGTATTTTTTCATCAATTACGGCATTTTATGTATCAGTATCTTGAAAGTAAAGGTAGTGGATTTAGATTCGCAGGAAGTTCTTCAAAGTAGGGTATTCTAGAAGTTGTATTTTTGGGAACGTTTGAGAGAGTATATAGTGGCCTATTGGTCTTAGAAAGTGTGGTCTTATGTTCGACTCTCGTGTGGTAAGCATGGGTCGAGGCATTATGGTGCTACAACAAGAGAGTATGTCCAGTTGCAAATGAATCAGAAGGAAATCTATACAGATGAAGTAGCTTGTTAGCGGACTGAATCAGTATGGCAAAGATATGATCAATTACTTATTTATGTTCGAGGTAATGATCCCTTATGGGGTATTGGGCGGCAGAGCTTTTGGCTCGGACAACATGCTTAGGCGGGTGTGGATAGAAGGATTTAGTTTTTGCAGTATATCTTGTGGTTAGGAAAATGAAGATAGAGTTCTCAGGTTACCCTAGTATGGTATGGTATGTGCGGTCTGTTGTGGAGGATTGGGATTTATGTGTGTAAGGTGCGGTTCTGTTTCGAATGGGAAGTCATTAAATTCTAAAGAAGCTCGGGCAGCTGCATGTGATTTAAGAAGCGACCATAACATGATTAAGAAAAATGGTATTTCTATTCTAGTAATTTGATGGGAGTGTAGTTTCAGTATTAAGGGAAGGTGATGTAAGCTGATAATAATTCGATGGGATTAAGGCAATTTCCTATTGGATCGACTGTTGGCAAATGAGTCTGTTAATGGCACGGGGAAATTTTAGAATATCTTTCGTGTAATGAATTGGTACTTTATGTGTAATATATATTCATACGGCGAAATGTGGGACGAGCTATAGTGATTTGTATGTTATATGGAGTTAGAGACTTGGAGTTCTCCGGTGCAGTCGATTTAGTGGATGTGGATTGTGTGCATTAGAACCGCAAGCGGCTATTGGGATTGGGAAGCTCGAGTGGATCTTTATTTGTTGATATGTTAGATTTTGGACACGATGATGGGGGTAGAATGGTTGCCTGAGTGTTGAGTTATTCTCGACTATTGTGCTTTGGGCAAGGTCAAGACATTCCACAGGTTGTGTGGCGAGGTGCATCGGTCTATGTTCAATGTGAATGGTTGTGTTCCAAGGACCAGCAGACGGGTGGTAGGAAATGCTTTCCTTAATTTTTCCTTTGAGGCGGGAGGCAGTGTAAAGGTTTTTACCAGTGAATTAGTTCCGAAATTAAGAACTTTTCGGATGCGTGTTCCAGTCTGAGTTGACTCGGTGGGCTCCGAATTGTATTGTCGAGGGATAAGTTGACTCGACCATTGTTGGGCTTATCAGCTAACTGGAGAGATCTATGAGTTGTTTTCTACGTTGTGAGACAATATGATTTACAGTCTATAGGCACATATGGTGCGGCGATATCGAGATTCATAGTGGAAGTTGAGTTTTGTAGCTTATACTACCATAAATAGATATGATTATGCATTCAGTGTGCTTGTGACTAATATTCGGTACTCTGTAATTAACTCGATGTGCATCTCCATATGCATGATAGTTGGATGGATCGGGTGGCACGCTACCACAGGGTATGTTATCTGGATCGGGTTGCGCGCCGCAACAGTGTGACATTGAGGATAGTTTCCGTGTGTTACTTTGTATGCCTTGTTTCTTGGTTTCTGGGGAAAGTCTGTATTGGGAGTTTCTTGGCGAATAGCACATCGACTGGATTCTTTCAGGATTGAATTGTGTATATATCTTGCTTCACAGTTAGTGTGATGGATTGCTTGGGTTCCAACCTCAGTTTGTGTGTGGTTGTCAAGTTTGAGTATAGCAACTCAAGGCTCTTCATGTGGAATGGCGTTGGATGAGATCGCGCATTACAACGAGGCTGCGTGGAGATTAGACCTTTTGGGAAAGATTAAGGTATTCTATTCCTATGATGTGAGACGGGATCTCAGCCTTGTGCTATTACGATATTGATGAGCTTAAGGTGCAACTCTTTCGTTTGAGTCATTTCATGACTTGAGTTTGTTCAAACCGTCTCTTGTTGGTGTGTGCGTTATGTAAGTAGTGGCTTTGGCCGTAATGAAGTGTCATGTAACCAGGAAGGTGTGTTTGGTCAGTAGAGACCTTTGGGGTCATTAATGGGTACAAACGAATTTGGTTTCAACTTATTGGAAGGTTAATATCAAGTTTCGGCTCGGAGATCGTACGGGTGTGTTATCAGTTTTTCGTATTTATCTATATTACTCTATTAATATTCTTGGATTATTATTTTTCAAATTATCGATTTTGAGACTTATTATTAAATTTAAAGCGATTGTTAGTCAGGCTTACCTAGCCTTAGGGTTGGGTACCTGAGCCTAGGTTACTAGGCCTCACGAGTCATGAGCCGGTTTAGTAGAGTCCTTTTATGGGTGTGTCGTGCACCCCACTTATAAGCAGGAGGCTACATAACTTTTAGGAAACACCTAACTTTTCTTGAAATTTCATGATGTGCCCTTGATTCAGCTTGAAAGTGTAACTATTGAAATTCCTTCCATGTGTTTGCATGCACGCATGAGCGGTCGGTATTATATGTGCTTTGATGGATTGTGATTCCCCGATCTAGGGGTGACATCTAATCTTTGTGAGGTTGATATTAGGCTAGTTTGAAGGACGTGAGGTAGGGCCTTGCCTAAAGCTGAGAACTGGGGTGTTTATCATCTGATCAAGTGTTTTGAACATTTATGTCCGGCGTTGTCGCTATATGCTAGTATGGTAGTCTAGTGATCGTGTGATGAGTATGCTAGTAGTGCGAAACGCAACTATATGACCTGGTAGTAACGAAGGAGTCTGCTAGCTAATGGATGAACTGTCAAGTGATTTGTTTCCTATGGTAGTCCGATCAGTAGCCCGAGTTGTGGACGCGTGAAGAATCTTTCGAGTCTCCTAGTGGGAGTGAAGTAAATTGCATGATACGATGAGTTCAGATTCAGGAAGACTAAGTAGCTGTGTAGTGTGTATGACGGTGGAAGGTATACAGAAATGTTATACTGAGGTGAAGCAGGTGGGTTATCTCATGCGAGGTGATATGAAGTGATGTGATTCTTATGTGTGTATATTAGAAGATCTCTTATGTAATTGAAAAGAATTTTCTAGGTGTTATGATTCGAATAGATGCAATGCATGTCTACGTATTAATTTTATAATAGAATACATGTAGTATTGAGATTGATGTTGTTGATATACATTGTGATGCCTTCTTAAGTTGTGGATGTGTTGTTAGGATGGTGTTTGTTATTCCCTGGCAAGTGTATAGGCTCAGTTACAAAGGAAACTCTGCCGAAATTTTTGAAAACAATTTTGGGACTTTGTAAAGAATTTTGTCGCCGAATGGGTGGGCTCAACTATTATGTGAATAAGTGCAAGAATTACAAAAGAGTTAAAACTTCTGATGATTCGTGTGTCTATAAGCTTATGAAAGTGTGAGTTTAATCTTACCATAATATTACGAGAGCAAAAGATGTATATGTGTTTGTTGTATCTGCCACAGGGTATGTTATCTGAATCGAGTTGCGTGCCGCAACAGTTTGACATTAAGGATAGTTTCCGTGTGCTACTTTGTATTCCTTGTTTCCTGGTTTCTGGGGAAAGTCTGTATTGGGAGATTCTTGGCGAATAGCACATCGACTAGGTTCTGTAAGGATTGAATGGTGTATATAACTCGCTTCAATGTTAGTGTGATGGATTTCTTGGGTTCAGACCTCAATTTGTGCGTGGTTGTCAAGTTCGAGTATAGCGACTTGAGGCTCTTCATGTGGAAGGGTGTTGGATGACATTGCTCATTAGAACGAGGCTGCGTGGAGATTAAACCCTTTGGGAAAGATTTAGGTATTCTATTCCTATGATGTGAGACGGGATCTCAGCCTTGTGCTGTTACGATATTGATGAGCTTAAGGTGCAGCTCTTTCGTTTGAGTCATTTCATGACTTGAGTATGTTCAGACCGTCTCTTGTTGGTGTGTGTGTTCTGTATGTTGTGGCTTAGGCCGTAATGAAGTGTCATGTCACCAGGAAGGTGTGTTTGGTCAGAGGAGATCTTTGGGGTCATTAATGGGTACAAACGAATTTTGTTTCAGCTTATTGGAAGGTTAATATCGAGTTTCGGCTCGGAGATCTGTTGAGGTATTAGTCAAAGAGGAAGCAAGGAATTGTGAATGGTTGATCCGAGAAATGGCTATGATCTACTGCGTGTTCATTATCATTGATAGACTATATCAGTGTTGGGATAAGACCTTAGCTAATTAGAGGTTCCCATCGATAATTATGTACTTTGGGCAACGGTTGTGAATAAAGAATATTGTGTCGAGTGTCGAATTGTGTTGTTTGGTTCATGGGTTCACCTGAGGTTGCGGGAATGGGCTATGACAACCGGTTCAGGCTTATTCTAAGTATAAATGGGAGGTATTGATCTGGTGTATAGTTTTCCGAGGAGCAATGTGGTTCTACAATTATAGGCTAGATGGCCTGAGAAATATTTAGCTGCGTTGTATTATTGGACATATATGGGTTAGGGCGACGTGGGATCACCCCGGGTATATGGTTAGTAGGGTCATTTGTAGATTGGTTGGCTCCTAGTAAAACTAAGAGCACGCTCGAGGACGAGCGTTTGTTTAAGTTGGGGAGGATATAACGACCCGACCCATCATCCCTTGAATTATCGCCCCGTTTTCCCCGATTTATGCTTTTATATGTTTCAATATATGTATTTGGAGAGTTTGAAGTAATTTGGATGGAGTTCGGATAGAAATGAGACAATTAGTCTCTTTATGAGAAGGTTAGTTTAGAAAAGTCCATCGAGCGTTGGCTTATGAGTTAGAGGGCTCGGAACAGATTTTCGATGATACGACCAGTTTCGGATGGTGATTTTTGACTTAAAAGCGAAATTAGAACAAAATTTGGAGGTCCGGTGTAGAATTAGGCTTGAATTGGCTAAGTTAGAATTTTGGCGAAGTCCGGTTGATAGCTGAGATTTTGATCCGAGGGTCGTAATGAAATTCCGACAGTAGTAGTAGCTCCGTTAGGTGATTTTGGATATGTGTTTAAATCTTCATATCATTCAGAGGTGTTTAGGTTGGGTTTTTGATCAAATGCAAGTTTCGGAAGTTTTAGCTTAACTTAGGATTGAATCCGTGGTAATTTGATGATTTTGATGTTTATGATAGTGTTTTTATGTTACGAGAAAGTTTGAATGAAGTAATAAGATGTATCTATGCATTTAGTTGGGGTCCCGAGGGCTTCGGGGTGATGTCGGATGACGAAAATGAGAATTTTTGAAGTTGCAATAGGTCAGTTGCATAAGGCTTCTGGTGTTTCCGCAAAAGCGGAAGAAACACCGCAAAAGCGGCTACCGCAAAAGCGGTAAGAGACCGCAGAAGCGGTCATGGAATGTTGAGGGGGACCACAGAAGCGGTAAATGGGATCGCAGAGGCGGAAACCGCAAAAGCGGATAAAGACCGCAGAAGCGGCCCTAGTTGACTTAAAGGATACCACAAAAGCGGTCTATTGATGCAGAACGACAACCGCAGAAGCAGTCAGTGTGTCGCGGAAGCAAAAATCGCAGGAAATTAATGAACAGCGTTTGGAAATTTCATATGTTAAGAAAACACTTTTGACTTCGAGAAGAGACGATTTGTGGGCGATTTAGAAGAGGGTTTCGTGGGTTTCCTTGAGGTAATGATTCTTAGCCTCGGATTATGTCAATATGGTATAAAATAGCGTTGATACCCAATTTTTTTCTACGTATATTTTTGTACCCAAAATACTTTCCAAATGACATGTAGATGTATATATAAGCATCCACAAAAGGTTTGGTATTTTTCTACATTTTTATGTATTTTAAAACCAATTTACGACTTATTTTGTACTATGAAATCCAATATTTTGTCTCAAATATTGTCATTTTGATAAATAATTTATTTTGTTCTCTCATTTTCATATAGATATAATTTATATAATTTTTTACAAAATTTTACAAAGCCATTAAATATTTCTAAATTAAAATTGCATTATATTGCAATTTTAGCCTATTTCTCAATTTAATAAGTATTTCAAGTGCAAATTTATTCCTCATATTTTTTAGTTAATTCCAAAACGTATTTTATTATCTCAGAATTTTTATTGGATTTTTATAAAATTGTTTACTATTTTCTATAAAATTAAATTGGGAAAATGGCAGTGGAAACCCTAGCTTAAAAGGGTTTCTTTCTATATTTTCTATGTGTAACCCTAGCCGCCTCCGGTTTCTTTCTTGTGCTTTACTACATGTTACTCTAATTGCTTCTAGTCTATACCCGTTCAAACCTATGCATCTTTTATAGAACTACTTTCCCCCTTACCCTGAAATCCTAATTGATTTTTTTGTACAACTGTTTAATTCTCTAATTGCTCCCTATTTTTGACTAAGTTCGAATGCAAGTAGTATCTTGACTCCTTGACTTCCTGGGTGATTACTTGCCTTATGTGTTTACCCGTGTGATTTTCAAATTAACTTGCATGTACATACCCTATGTTCGTGATTAATACTTGATTTTCTTCCCAAAATTAGACTAGGGTTTATTTATTTCTATCTGGTTCCTTAATTAAAGGGGTTCCCTTCTACTTAATTTATGCTGATTGATATTGCTGAATATTTCTTTGCCTTATTGTTGCATCCTTTCAAAACTATAAATAGGCCTTCTCTTTTTCTCACTACACACACGAAAATACGACTTCTCTCTACTCTTACTCACTGAAAACGCTCTTCTCTTCTCTGTTACTTGCTCTCTTTGGCTAAGAAATAGTCGGCTGAAAGCCAAGGCTAGATATAAGGTTTCTCTTTGCTGTGTTACTCATGTGCGCAAGTGGTATGTTAGATTATATGCTCAACGCTAGAGGGGGGGTGGATAGCGTTTAATAAAAAAATTGCAGGAATAAAAATCAATGTAAATGCAGAAATAAATGAGTAAGGAGGGAGCACACCAAATTTATACTGGTTCGCCACAACGTGTGGTTACGTCCAGTCTCTCGAGAGACTCTCTCAAGTTTCAACTAACTCCGTTAAGCTTACAGGTGCTCAACAAACCAATACAACCTGAGAACTTGAGTCACACAAGCCTCAACAATGTTTGCTCGAAGATACCGCACTTCAAGACTTCAATCGAAGGAATGAAACTTTCCTTCTTACAACAACAAGGGATTAAAACTTCCCTTCAAGTGTATGCAAACACTTAGCACTCAAAAACAAGACTCTCTTACAGAGTAGATATGAGTATACTTAATACGCTCAAGAACACAACAACTTCTTCAAGATTTTGGCTCTTAAAAGCTATGAAAAATGAATGAATTTTAATGCAATGTAAGTATATCAGTTTGTTGAAGAAATAATAATCAGTTGTTATAAAAAATGAGAGGTTTTGAGGTATATTTATAGCCCTCAAAGATTAAGTGACCGTTGCTCAATAGTTAAACAATAATTCTGATTTTAAGGCAGCATAATCGATTATTTTAAGTGCATAATCGATTATCTTACTTTAACATTAAAAAAACTAGTCGTTGGATGGCAACAGTAACTAGAATAATCGATTATTCTCAAAGGATAATCGATTATTTCTCAGAGAATAATCGATTATTATACCTCTCTGTAATTTCCAGTTCTAGCTGGAAAATAAGGATAATCGATTATCTTATAGTGATAATCGATTATCTTGCCATTCTGTGATTTCCAGTTTTAGCTGGAAACACAGGATAATCGATTATCTTAAAAGGATAATTGATTATCTGCAGTATAATCAATTATAAAAACGTTTTCCAAGTGTTTAGCTGATGACCGTAAATCAAGTGTGTTTTTTATGAAAATAATGATTTGGAATATGTTTAAATTATTTCCAGAAGTGGAAACCAATGTCAAAAACCATTTTTGCTAAAATGAAAACGTTAAGAATCATTTTGTTTTATGTATCACAAAAATATTTATGATATGCATGATTTGATAAAATTATTTTAGAGAGACGCCAAGACTTGAATCTATTGTCGGATCAAGATCACAATGCAAAACGACTCATTTATGTCTTCAGTACATCTCTTGATCTTGTTCTTCTCTCTTCTGTACTTGGACTCTACTTTGGTCCGTTAGCCATTCTTGCCTTGCTTATTCAATGATATGACTTGCCAATTTGTTAACTTTGCTTTCATGTTCGATTTGTCATTCATCAAAACCTACAAGAACGAACACGACTTTTAACGATAATGAAAGTGTGTTTCAATAATAACTTACGACGATTTTGCATTTGTCAACTTTGCATCCACGTCGGTTTTTCATTTATCAAAACCTACAAAAATGAACACAACTTTAGTTTAATGTCTTTGAGAGTGTGTTCCAACAATTTCCCCCTTTTTGATAATGGCAAACCGAGATGAGGATATGCATATGTGATTTTAAATGAGTGATAATGGCAAACCAAGATGTATAGGTGATTGAAACAATTTAACTGATTGTGCCAAATACATAATGAGTTATAATGAGTTCCCCCTCAATTTATGCCAAATATGTTAATGTTTGTGCATAGCCCTTTTTCTTAAGGTATGTTATAGCCCCTTTTCTTAACAAAATGTTAATTTTGCATAGCCCCTTTTCTTCCCCCTTTTGACATTAGCAAAAAAAAAATCTTATTGATTAAGGGAAAGAACATAAAATACATAATGGAAGCATAAAAGAAAAAAAAACATAGACTAAAAATTATTCAAAATTAGGAACTATCGTCATCTTCGACATCATCATCCTTCTCGGTTTCCGGCACTTCACTTGACTCTCCCGGAAAGTCGTCGTTGGCATGAGCATAGGAGTAGTGAACGTGATCAAAGTACCCATGAAGCTCACGACCCAATTTCTGCACATTCCTTTCCGTGTGGGTGACGTTCCTGTCAATCCGAGTGATAGAGGTACATAAGGCTGCAAGTTGCTCCGAAATTGATTGGAGGGTGGCAGCCGAAGGGGCACGGGAGCTACGCTTTTGAGGAGGAGGCGCATCCGGTTGATCACCCCTAGCATGGAAGGAAGTCTCTTGGATTTCCCAATGCTTAGTACGGTTTTTCTTTGGCCCGACGTCCGTGTGGATTCTAAGATCTCGAAAAGAGACATTACGGTAGGGGCATAAGGGAGCGACTTATCATCCCCGATTGCATCATGCATATGGGTCATCACAAGTTTGCACCAATTGATGCGCGCGTTGTTAATGATGGCGTGCATGAGTTTAGCATCCTCGTGTGAGAGGGTGGTGTGGTTGAATTTTCGAGCTTGAGAATTCGTGTGATGATATAGAAAATAAGGCGGTACTCTGGGAGCATCCGAGTGATAGTTGGACGACGATGCTCCGCAGTTGGAGTGAATGCCCCAATTCCAATTTGTTGAAAAAGGATTTGCTCATCGAAAAGCACTCCTTCTTCCCGGCGTAGTGCACGATATCATCACTGGTTCGAGGCAACTTTGTGAGGATGCTTATGTTTTCCTCACTTAAAGAAATGTGAGCTCCACTGACATAAGAGAGGAGTTCACCTTCTTTAAATTAGAATAGAAGGCGCGGATAAGATGCGGGTGAATATAGGAGGTTTGGAGGTAAATAAATTCAAGAAGTTGGTTTTGAATCAATATATTTCTCGTTGATAAAGGAACAGAATTGCCGAAGTAACGAGCGGTTGAGAATCGGGGAGGAAGAATTTCACGATTCTCAAACTTTTGTAAATACCGAGCGAGGTCGGTCTCATTTTCGAACCATAAGAATGAACCGTCCTTGTAGTTATGGACAGAGGGAGGAGGAGGAACGGAAGATGAGGCAACGTTCTTTCCAGAGCATGCTCTTTTTGAGCTTTTACCAGCCATTTTACGAAGAGCAACAGAAAATTTGCAACGATTTATGAGTTTTTGAATTGAATTTTGAGAGGAAATTGCTTGTGATGTGAGGATTGTGAAAGGATTTCACCTATTTATAGTGAAGAGGTCTTGAAGACCCTTGAGCAATTAAAAGAGCTGAATATTTGGCTTTCAAACGGTAAAAAAACGGTCACAAAACTTAAATCTTACCGTTGATAATCGATTATCTTTAAGGGATAATCGATTATCTGCCTTCAGTTGAAGTTGCAGAGGCCTCAGGCAATCGATTATCTGATCTGAATAATCGATTATCCTGTTTTTGTGCCTAAATTCTGAAAAGACAGAAACATTGGATAATCTATTTTGTTAGTGTCAATAATCGATTATGTGCTACTAAAGTTCTAGAAAATGTCCAATGTGACTTAAAAAGGTTCGAATTTATTCCCCCTGACTTTGAGGCCATTTTGATACCAACAAAAAAAGTTAGACGTCTCCGACGCTCAAGTTAGTAATGGTTTAAGTAAAATATTTCACTAATGCACATATTATATCATCGTGGAATAAAGTATTCCGATTTCGCTACGAATGCGGAAAAATGACTCCTTCTCTAAAGGTTTTGTGAAAATGTCGGCTAATTGATATTTTGTTTCCACAAACTCAATCCCGACATCACCTTTGAGAACATGATCTCTAATGAAATGATTCCTAACTTCAATGTGTTTCGTCCTTGAATGAAGAACGGGGTTCTTCATCAAGCTTATGGCGCAAGTATTATCACACCGAAGAGGGATATGATCAATACTAAGGCCATAATCCAAGAGTTGTTGCTTCATCCAAAGGATTTGAGCACAACAACTCCCCGCGGCCACATTTCGGCCTCGGTGGTGGATAACGCAACACTTACTTGCTTCTTACTAAACCATGATACTA
Organism: Nicotiana benthamiana; assembly: GCA_034376525.1. Classification (NCBI taxonomy): domain Eukaryota; kingdom Viridiplantae; phylum Streptophyta; class Magnoliopsida; order Solanales; family Solanaceae; genus Nicotiana; species Nicotiana benthamiana. The sequence goes on from CM067329.1 coordinate 117,402,320, forward strand.
AGGAACTACCAAGTAAGTGGCATGTTCCACTCGTGCTTTTGCGGTCCAATTTGCAACCAGCAAAATCAGAGTCGGAATAGCCAATGAGTTGTCATGAAGAACCTTTGGGATACCAAAGTCCTACATTCATAGTGCCAACTAGGTTTCATTATCCGTTTTACCGCAGTTAAGTGCGATTCCTTCGGACAAGATTAATACCGAGCGCATAAACAAACGCTAAACATAATGTCCGGCCTACTTGCAGTAAGATAAAGAAGGGATCCGATCATACCTCGATACTTCTTTACATCAACTTCCTTACATTTTTCGTCTTTGTCAAGGTGATCGGATGTGCTCATGGGAGTACCCATTGCTTTGGCGTTGTTCATCTCAAAACTGTTGAAACACGTTCTCAAGACACTAAACTAAACGTGTGTTCATATTTGTAGGTTTTGATAAATGACAAACGACGCGCAATTGACATATGACGAGGTCCAAGCACAAGCGCGCCATTGACACATAACAAGGTTCAAGCACAAGACGAACAAAGATCATGATCAAGCAAAGAAATAAAGTTATACATGAGTCGTTCTTTAATTGTGATCTTGATCCGACAATTGACTCAAGACTTGGCTTCTCTCGTAAAATCATTTTTATCAAATCATGCATATTTAATTTAAAGCAAAATGATTTCAAACATTTTATTTTAGCCAAAATGATTTTTAAACATGCCTCTCAAATCTGGACAAAGATAATCGATTATGTACTTTATGATAATCGATTATGTTAAGACAATGTACACCAGATTTACAAAGCTAAACAATAATCGATTATGTACCTTATGATAATCGATTATGTTAAGGCAGTGTACATTAGATTTTTCAAAGCTACAAGATAATCGATTATGTACCTTATGATAATCGATTATGTTGAGGCAGTGTCCATCAGATTTTTCAAAGCTATAAAATAATCGATTATGCACATTATGATAATCGATTATGTTGAGGCAGTGTCTATCAAATTTTACAAGACTTTAAAATAATCGATTATGTTCTTTATGATAATCGATTATGTTAAGACAGTGTAGTCCGAAGTTTTCACAATATAAAAGATAATCGATTATCCTTATAGCATAATTGATTATGCAAATGACCGTTGCCAAAGTATTTTTAAACTGAAAGATAATCGATTATACACAATCTGATAATCAATTATGCTAAGTAAAATCTGCATATGATTTTTTGAACGTTGTAAGATAATCGATTATACACAATCTGATAAACGATTATGCTTAGTAAAATCTGAATATGATTTTTTGAACGTTGTCAGGTAATCGATTATACGTTTTGGATAATCGATTATTCTGCTTAAAATCTGGGAATGATTTTTGAACGATTGGAAAATAATCGATTATGCAAATCAGATAATCGATTATCTTAGCACAAAATCAGCAATTCTTGATTGGCAATTAGGCAACGGTTGTGGGGGTTTTGAACACTATAAATACAACTCAAAATCAGTCTTCTAAGTACAACAACTGATCATATTCTTGCTAAAGCTTGCATACTCTCATATACATCATTTTATATTCATTTCATAAGTTTTTGAGAGCCAAACTCTTGAGGAAAGTTGTTGTGTTCTTGAGCGTATTTATTTTACTCATATCTACTCTTAAAGAGAGTCTTGTCTTGAGTGCTAAGTGTTTGTATACACTTGAAGGGAAGTGTTAATCCCTTGTGGTTGTAAGAAGGAACGTTTTCATTCCTTCGGTTGAAGTCTTGAAGTGTGGTATCTTCGAGCAAAGGTTGTTAAGGCTTGTGTGACTCAAGTTCTCTGTTTGTAACGGTTTGTTAAGCACCCGTAAGCTTAACGAAGTTAGTGGAATCTCGAGAGAGTCTCTCGGGGACTGGACTAGCCACAGGTTGTGGTGAACCAGGATAATTTCGGTGCATTCGTTCCTTATTATTTACTTACCGCACTTATTTCAATCCTGCAATTTTTAATTCCGCAAGTTTATATTGTTTTTTATTATAACGCTATTCACCCCCCCCCCCTCTAGCGTTATGTGTATATTCTAACAATTGGTATCAGAGCCCAACTCTCTGAAAGACTTAACCGTTTGAGAGAAACAATCCATGGCTTCTACTCGTGACTTTAATGCAGGAATAGGTGAAGGACAATGCTCCACCAGACCACCACTATTCGATGGCACAAACTATACGTACTGGAAGGAGAGGATTAGAATATTCATCCAATCGAATAATTTTCATCTATGGAAGTTTATAACGAAGGGAGAACAAATTCCAACCGAAAAGGTTGAAAGTGAATGGGTTCCAAAATCGAAGATAAATACGATGCGGATGATATCCGAAAAGTGCAGAACAACGCTAGAGCCATCAACTTATTATATTGTGCTGTAAATGCTGATGATTACAGAAAAATATCATGTTGCACAACGGCTAAGCAAATGTGGGATAAGCTGGAAATCACGTACGAAGGTACGGACCAGGTAAGAGAAGCTAAAATTGATTTTCTAACCCATGCATATGAGCTGTTTCACATGAAGGAAAGCAAGAGGATCGATGACATGTTCGAACGATTTTCAAAAATCGTCAATGACCTACATGCTATTAAGAAGACCTTCACGGATAAGGAACTTGTCCGAAAAATTCTCCAAAGTCTCACTCCGGAATGGCGCTCCAAGGCCGACGCGATTCAAGAGTCTATCGGCGTTTCAAATGTCACCATCAACAAACTAAGAGGTAATCTTAAAACCTATGAATCAACTATACTTAACCCTCCGTTTAATGATCAAAGGAAACAAAGAATCGCCCTCAAGGCAAGCACGGCTCAACCTCAAAATGATGAGGACTCAAACAATGGAGATAACAAGTTCGGACTCGTTATTAAGAGGTTTCAAAAGTTCATGCGAAAAGAGTATGAACGAAAAGGCAAACAACAAGGAGATCAAGTAAAGTTCCATGGATGCGGAGAAATCGGGCACATTAAATCAAATTGCCCAAATGTGAAAAAGGAGAAGAAACCCTTCAAGAAACAACGAGCATACATATCTTGGGGAGGTGACTCCGGAGACGAGTCAAGTGAGGAAGAAGAAGACGAAACCGCAAATCTTTGTCTCATGGCGCACGAACACAATCAAGAAGAGGTACGTCAAATTTCTTCTAAAAATTTCTTTTCTCTTGAGAAATGCAAAATGCTTTTGATGAATTGTATAGTGAATTCATTAGAGCTTCCGAAACTGTTAGAGACGTAAAGAAAAATTATTCTTTGAAAGAAAAAGATTTTGAAAAACAACTCTCTTTGAAAGAAAAAGATTTGGAAAAATTGATTTTGGAAAATGAGAAGTTGAAAGAAGAAAACAAATTTTTCGGCAAGAGAAGCGCCGACAAACCCGAGAGTTCTAGTAAAAATTGTATTTCTTGTATGCATCTAAAAGATGAAGTAGAACGACTTAAGGGCACCCTAGATAAGTTCAATTCTTCTCATAAAAATTTGAATGATGTTCTTGTCAATTTGAAATCAACCAAACATGGCATAGGTTTCAAAAACGAGCCTACAGAAAAAGTTGAAGTCATCCCCCAACAACCCAAGGCTCAACCTAGGATAAATAAAATAAACATTCATCCTAGAAATAACCATCCTAGAATCAATATGCATCCTAGACCAAACACTAGAAGAAACTTTGAACATCTTAGAACGCCTAGAAATGGCCTTCAACAATCGCAACCTAGACATACTCGATCTAGAAACAATTATTCTAGAAACGCTGCATATCCTAGAACAAACAGTAGGAGAAATGATTTTCAAGGATTGCGCAATAGCCATATTGTCAAAAATAGAGCAAACGATTTTCGTACCTCCAACTACTACCAACCTAGAAGAATGCATAATCCTAATGTCATTTGTCATTATTGTAGTCGAATAGGACATATTGCAGTACTAGACACAGACACTTAACTGCATGTCAAGCACAACAGCATTTTACACCTAACTCTCAAGGACCCAAAACAGCTTGGGTACCAAAAACTCATTAATTTGTCTTGTAGGTATATTTGAAGGGATCAAGTGTACTTTGGTACCTTGATAGTGGATGCTCCAAACACATGAGCGGAGACGTATCCAAGTTCCTTCAACTAGAACACAAGGAAGGACGAAACGTTATTTTTGGAGATAACAACAAGGGAAAAATTATCGGCATTGGCTCGGTCGATAAGAATGAACCTTCTTCCATTAAGCATATATTGCTAGTTAAAGGTCTAAAACATAATCTCTTGAGCATAAGTCAATTATGTGACAAGGGAAATCTTGTTTTGTTTGACTCGGAAGAATGCTTAGTTTTTCGTCGTAGTGATTTTAAAATTATTCTTCGTGGTTTTAGAATTGATAACATCTATATGGTTGATCTTGAAAACTCTTCATCAGAGTATGTGAATTGTCTTATGAGTAAAGAAGATGATATGTGGTTATGGCATCGTAGAGTAGCTCATATCAACATGCATCTTTTAAACAAATTGGTTTCACAAAATTTAGTTATTGGTCTTCCAAATTTGAAATTTGAAAATGACACTATTTGTGATTCTTGTCAAAAAGGGAAGCAAACAAAAGCATCTTTTAAATCTAAGAATATTGTTTCAACTACAAGACCTTTGCAACTTCTTCACATGGATCTCTTTGGACCATCTCGCATTGAAAATCTTGGTAGAAATCGTTATGCTTTTGTTATTGTTGATGATTATTCTAGATTTACATGGACACTATTTCTTGCTCACAAAATTGAGGCTTTTCAAAATTTTAAATGTTTTCTTAAACGTGTTCAAAATGAAAAGAACACAACCGTCACTTCCATAAGAAGTGATCATGGGGGAGAGTTCGATCACATTCTCTTCGCGGACTTTTGTGACGAACTCGGTATTGAGCACACCTTCTCTGCTCCACGTACACCACAACAAAATGGAGTGGTGGAACGGAAAAATAGGTGTCTCGAAGAGATGGCTAGAACCATGCTCGGTGAGGCTAAGATTCCAAACAATTTTGGGCGGATGCCATGAGTACCGCATGCTACGTTTTAAACAGAGTAGTCATAAGGCCAATACTCATGAAAACTCCCTATGAACTCTATAAGGGAAGGAAACCTAATCTCTCCCATCTTAGAGTATTCGGTTGTAAATGCTTTATTCATAACAGTGGAAAAGATAATTTGGGAAAGTTTGATGCCAAATCCGATGAAGGAATTTTTCTTGGTTATTCATCACGTAGCAAAGCATATAGAGTATTCAATAATAGAACCGAACCTGTTGAGGAATCCCCTCATATTGTGTTTTCCGAAAATAATGCTCACTTGGCGAGAAAGGATTCTGGTTTTGATCTTGCATGTATTTTAAACACAATAAGTCCTCAAGACAAAGCACAAGAGGAAAATCTAAAGGAAATTCAAGATGAAATCTTGGAACAATCATCGGAGGAAGCGCCACCACTGGAGAAAGAAACGAAACTGCCCAACGCGTGGAGGACAATCAAAGACCATCCTCTCGACAAGGTAATTGGCGACATTGAACAAAAGGTAAGTACTCGAAACAATCTTAAGAACACCTTAGGACATACTGCTTTCGTTTCTCAAATTGAACCCTCAACCATTTCCGAAGCAATTGGGGATGAGCATTGGACCTTGGCAATGTAAGAGGAGCTTAACCAATTCAAACGAATTGACGTTTGGGAATTGGTGCCAAGACCCGACAATCATACCATAATTGGTACGAAATGGGTTTTTCGAAATAAATTAGATGAAAATGGTGTAATCACTAGAAACAAAGCTAGGCTTGTAGCAAAAGGTTACAATCAAGAAGAAGGAATTGACTATGAAGAAACGTATGCACCCGTAGCAAGGTTACAAGCTATTCGTTTATTACTTGCTTTTTCCTCTTCTATGAATTTCAATTTATATCAAATGGATGTAAAGAGTGCTTTTCTAAATGGTTTTATTCAAGAAGAAGTTTATGCTAAACAACCCCTGGGCTTTGAAGAATTTAAATCTCCCGATCATGTTTTCAAACTTAAGAAAGCCCTTTATGGTCTTAAAAAAGCTCCTCGAGCTTGGTATGAACGATTGAGCAAATTTCTTTTGGACAATGAGTTCATTAGGGGGAAAGTTGACACCACACTATTTATTAAGCATAAAAATAATAATATTTTATTAGTTCAAATCTATGTGGATGATATTATTTTTTGTGCTACTAACAATGCTTTGTGCAAGGAATTTTCTGATTTAATGACAAGCGAATTTGAGATGTCTATGATGGGTGAGCTAACCTTCTTCTTGGGGTTGCAAGTGAAACAAATGAAAGAAGGAACTTTCATTTGTCAATCTAAATATTGCAAAGAGTTGCTAAAACGATTTGAAATGAGAACCGCCAAAGCAATGGCCACTCCAATGAGCACATCCGATCATCTTGACAAAGATGAGAAAGGTAAGGAAGTCGACACCAAGAAGTATCGAGGTATGATCGGATCCCTTCTTTATCTTACTGCTAGTAGACCGGACATAATGTTTAGCGTACGTTTATGCGCTCGATATCAATCATGTCCGAAGGAGTCGCACCTAACTGCAGTTAAGCGGATAATGAAGTATCTTGTTGGTACTATAAATGTGGGACTATGGTATCCCAAAGGTTCTTCATGCCAACTTGTTGGCTATTCCGACTCCGATTTTGCGGGTTGCAAATTAGACCGCAAGAGCACTAGTGGCACTTGCCATTTGCTCGGTAGCTCTCTTGACTCTTGGTTTAGTAAGAAACAGGTAAGTGTTGCGTTGTCCACAACCGAGGCTGAATATGTAGCCGCGGGGAGTTGTTGTGCTCAAATCCTTTGGATGAAACAACAACTCTCGGACTATGGACTATGTATCGATCATATCCCTCTTAGATGTGATAATACTAGCGCCATAAGCTTGACGAAGAACCCCGTTCTTCATTCAAGAACAAAACACATTGAAATTAGGCACCACTTTATAAGAGATCACGTTCTCAAAGGTGATGTCGAAATTGAGTTTGTTGAAACCAAATCTCAATTGGCCGACATTTTCATAAAGCCTTTAGAGAAAGAGTCCTTTCTCCGAATTCATAGTGAACTCGGGATTCTTGACTCCACGTTGATCTAAGTCATGCATTGCATTTTTGTTTTCATTACTAACTTGAGCGTCGGAGGCGCCTAATTCTGTTTTGCAGGTATCGGCCCAAAGACAGGGGGAATTATAAAGCACTGGTGCAGAATAATCGATCTCTTTTAAGAATAATCGATTTCTCTTAAGTACATAGTCGATTATCAAGTATCAATAATCGATTATGTTGACATTATATTGTCCCTTTTATAATTGCAATATTGGTTAATCATTAAACTAGTTATTTACTTATTTTTTTGCTAATGTCAAAAGGGGGAAGAATAAGGGCTATGCACTTAATATTTATTGGCATAAATTGAGGGGGAATTTATATGTTGAGGGGGAACTAATTGCATATCTATATACTTGTCTTGGATCGTCATTATAAATTATCTAATATGCATATCCCGAATTGGTTTGCCATTATCAAAAAGGGGGAAATTGTTGAAACACGTTCTCAAGGCACTAAACTAAACGTGTGTTCATATTTGAAGATTTTGATAAATGACAAACGACGCGCAATTGACATATGACGAGGTCCAAGCACAAGCGCGCAATTGACACATAACGAGGTTCAAGCACAAGACGAACAAAGATCATGATCAAGCAAAGAAATTAAGTTATACATGAGTCGTTCTTTAATTGTGATCTTGATCCGACAATTGACTCAAGACTTGGCTTCTCTCGTAAAATCATTTTTATCAAATCATGCATATTTAATTTAAAGCAAAATGATTTTCAAACATTTTATTTTAGCCAAAATGATTTTTAAACAGGCCTCTCAATTCTGGACAAAGATAATCGATTATGTACTTTATGATAATCGATTATGTTAAGACAATGTACACCAGATTTACAAAGCTGAACAATAATCGATTATGTACCTAATGATAATCGATTATGTTAAGACAGTGTCCATTAGATGTTTCAATGCTACAAGATAATCGATTATGTACCATATGATAATCGATTATGTTGAGGCAGTGTCCATCAGATTTTTCAAAGCTATAAAATAATCGATTATGCACATTATGATAATCGATTATGTTGAGGCAGTGTCTATCAAATTTTACAAGGCTCTAAAATAATCGATTATGTACTTTATGATAATCGATTATGTTAAGACAGTGTAGTCCGAAGTTTTCAAAATATAAAAGATAATCGATTATCCTTATAGCATAATCGATTATGCAAATGACCGTTACCAAAGTATTTTTAAACTCTGAAAGATAATCGATTATACACAATCTGATAATCGATTATGCTAAGTAAAATCTGCATATGATTTTTTGAACGTTGTAAGATAATCGATTATACACAATCTGATAATCGATTATGCTAAGTAAAATCTGAATATGATTTTTTGAACGTTGTCAGGTAATCGATTATACGATTTGGATAATCGATTATTCTGCTTAAAATCTGGGAATGATTTTTGAACGATTGGAAAATAATCGATAATGCAAATCAGATAATCGATTATCTTAGCACAAAATCAGCAATTCTTGATTGGCAATTAGGCAACGGTTGTGGGGGTTTTGAACACTATAAATACAACTCAAAATCAGTCTTCTAAGTACAACAACTGATCATATTCTTGCTAAAGCTTGCATACTCTCATATACATCATTTTATATTCATTTCATAAGTTTTTGAGAGCCAAACTCTTGAGGAAAGTTGTTGTGTTCTTGAGCGTATTTATTTTACTCATATCTACTCTTAAAGAGAGTCTTGTCTTGAGTGCTAAGTGTTTGTATACACTTGAAGGGAAGTGTTAATCCCTTGTGGTTGTAAGAAGGAACGTTTTCATTCCTTCGGTTGAAGTCATGAAGTGTGGTATATTCGAGCAAAGGCTGTTGAGGCTTGTGTGACTCAAGTTCTCAGTTTGTAACGGTTTGTTAAGCACCCGTAAGCTTAACGAAGTTAGTGGAATCTCGAGAGAGTCTCTCGGGGACTGGACTAGCCACAGGTTATGGTGAACCAGGATAATTTCGGCGCATTCGTTCCTTATTATTTACTTACCGCACTTATTTCAATCCTGCAATTTTTAATTCCGCAAGTTTATATAGTTTTTTATTATAACGCTATTCACCTCCCCCCCCCCCCTCTAGCGTTAAGCGTATATTCTAACAAAAACGTTTGACGAACTCCTTGCAATACTTAGATTGACAAATGAAAGTCCCTTCTTTCATTAGTTTCACTTGCAATCCCAAGAAGAAATTGAGCTCACCCATCATTGACATCTCGAACTCACTTGTCATCATTTCCGAAAATTCCTTGCACAAAGATTCGTTAGTAGCACCGAAAATAATGTCATCTACGTAAACTTGAACCAAGAGGATGTCTTTGTTTTTACTCTTGATAAAAAATGTTGTATCAACTTTCCCCCTTTTGAACTCATTGTCCAAAAGAATTTGCTTAAACGTTCGTACAAGGCTCGGGGAGCTTGTTTGAGACTGTAGAGTGCTTTCTTGAGTTTGAAGACATGATCGGGGGATTTAAAGTCTTCGAAACCCGGGGGTTGTTCAACATACGCTTCCTCTTGAATAAAACCATTGAGGAAGGCACTCTTGACATCCATTTGATATAGATTGAAATCCATAAATGAGGCAAAAGCAAGTAATAAGCGTATAGCTTCTAAACGTGCTACCGGTGCATAAGTTTCTTCAAAATCAATTCCTTCTTCTTGATTGTATCCTTTAGCTACGAGCCTAGCTTTGATTCTAGTTATTATACCGTTTTCATCAAGTTTATTACGGAACACCCATTTCGTACCAGTTACGGTGTGATTATTGGGTCTTGGCACCAACTCCCAAACGCCATTACGTTTGAATTGGTTAAGCTCCTCTTGCATTGCCAAGGTCCAATGCTCATCCTCAATTGCTTCGGAAATGGTTGTAGGTTCAATTTGTGATACAAAAGCCATGTGACCTACGGTGTCCTTAAGAGAGTTTCGAGTACATACCCCTTTGTCGATGTCGCCAATTACCTTATCGAGAGGATGATTTCTAGACGTCCTCCAAGCATTCGGCATCATCGTCTCTTCCTCTTGTGGTTGTTTCATGACTTCATCTTGGACTTCCTTTGGGCTCTCCTTTTCCTCATCGTCTTGAAGATTAATCTTCTCCAATGAATCTGCAAGATCATCACAAATATCCTTTCTCGCCAAGCGAGTATCATTTTCGGAAAATACAACATGAGGGGACTCCTCAATGGTTAAAGTGCGTTTATTAAAGACTCTATATGCCTTACTACGTAATGAATAACCAAGAAAGATGCCTTCATCAGATTTTGCATCAAATTTCCCTAAGTTGTCCTTTCCGTTATTGTGAACAAAACATTTACAACCAAAAACTCAAAGATGAGAGAGGTTTGGCTTTCTTCCCTTGTAAAGTTCATAAGGCGTTTTCATTAGTATCGGTCTTATAATGGCTCGGATTAATACGTAACTTGCCGTACTCACGGTATCCGCCCAAAAATACTTAGGAATTTGTGACTCATCGAGCATGGTTCTAGCCATCTCTTCGAGACACCGATTTTTACGTTCCACCATTCCATTTTGTTGTGGTGTACGTGGAGCAGAAAAGTTGTGCTCAATGCCAAGTTCGTCACATAAATCCGCAAAGAGATTTCGTTCGAACTCTCCACCGTGATCACTTCTAATGGAGGTAATTGTTGTGCTCTTTTCATTTTGAACACGTTTAAGGAAACTTTTGAAAACTTGAAATGCCTCACATTTGTGAGTTAGAAATAATGTCCATGTGTATCTAGAGTAGTCATCAACAATAACAAAAGCAAAGTAGTTTCCACCAAAACTTTTTATTCTTGATGGTCCAAAGAGATCCATGTGCAAGAGTTGTAAAGGTCTTGTTGTTGATACAACATTTTTTGATTTAAAAGATGCTTTTACTTGCTTCCCTTTTTGACATGAATCGCAAATGTTGTTTTTCTCAAACTTGATATTTGGGAGTCCAACTACTAAGTCTTGTGAAACTAATTTATTCAAAAGATTCATGTTAACATGAGCTACTCTTCGATGCCATAGCCACATATCGTCCTCTTTACTCATGAGGCATTTAGCAAATTTTGATGAAGAATTTTCAAGATTAACCACATAAATATTATCAATTCTATCACCATGTAAAATAACCTTATTATCACTAAGACGTTCAACCATACATGATTTAGAATTGAAAATCACATGATTTCCCTTGTCACACAATTGACTTATGCTCAAGAGATTGTGCTTAAGACCCTTAGCTAATAAAACATTATCAATAGAGGAGGTTTCATTTTTACCAACCGAACCACTGCCGATTATTTTTCTTTTGCTGTTGTCTCCAAAGACTACACTTCCTCCTTTTGCTGCTCTTATTTGTAAAAACTTTGATGCATCTCCGGTCATGTGCTTGGAGCATCCGCTATCAAGGTACCAAAGTACACTTCATGCCTTCAAGCATACCTACATACCAAATTAATGAGATTTTGGTACCCAAGCCATTTTAGGTCCTTGGGTGTTAGGTGCAAAGTGGGAGTGTGTGAGATGTCTATGTCTAGTGAAGCAGACCGGAGCTATATGTCCTATCTTATTACAATAATGACAGATGACATTTGGATTATGCATTCTCATAGGATGATAATAGCTTCTAGGTGGTCTAAATTAATTTACTCTATTTTGGGAAATGTAGTTTCCATGCACTTTTTGAAAACCATTTCTAGATGTTCTAATGTGCTCAATATTTCTCCTAGTATTTATTCTAGGATGTCTAGTGTTCCTAGAATTATTATTTCTAGGTTGTCTATTAACATTGAATTTGTCTTTCCTAGGTTGAGCCTTGGGTTGCTTAGGATTTACTTCAACTTTTTCATTCATATTAATGTTATTTTCAAAACCTATACCATGTTTAGTGGATATCAAATTGTCAAGAACTTTATTGAGGTTTTTATGAGAGGAATTGAATTTGTTCAATGTACCCTTAAGATTTTCTACTTGATCTTTGAGGGATTTACAAGACGTGCAACCTTTGTTTGAGCCTTCGGGTTTGTCGGTGCTTCTTTTGCCCAAAAGTTTATTTTCTTCTTTTAATTTTATATTATCTAGGCTCAATTTTTCCAAATCCTTTTCCTTTAGAGAAAGCTGTTTCTTCAAATCCTTAATAGTTTTAGAAGCGCTAATAAATTCGCCGTATAATTCATCAAAAGCATCTTGCATATCTTCATAAGTATAATAATTTTTAGAAGAAGTTTCGCATACCTCTTTTTGTGTTTCCTCATGTGCCATGAGACATAAGTTGGCAGTCTCATCTTCTTCTCCGTCACTTGATTCATCCCCGGAGTCCCCTCCCCAAGAGATGTGGGCTCTTTGTTTCTTGACGAACTACTTTTCCGTCTTGGTCTTTGGACATTTGGGTTTGATATGCCCAACTTCTCCACATCCATAGCATTTGAGTTGTCCTTCTTGCCTCTTTCCCTTCCGTTCATACTCTTTACACATAAACTTGTGACTCTTATTAATAACGAATCCAAACTCGTTATCCTCATCGCTTGAATTCTCAATGACTTGAGGTTGTGATGTGGAGGCTTTAAGTGCAATCCTTCTTTTCCTTTGATCTTCCAAAGGAGGGTTAAGAATAGTAGATTCGTATGTCTTAAGATTACCTCGAAACCCGTCTATAGTGACGTAGGTGATGCCGATTGATTCTTGAATAGCATCAGCTTTGGAATGCCACTCCGGAGTGAGGCTCCGCAGAATTTTTCGTACAAGCTCCTTGTCTGTGTACGTCTTTTTGGGTGCATGGAGGTCGTTGACGGTTTCTGAAAATCGTTCAAACATATCGTCTATTTTCTCATTTTCCTTCATACGAAACAATTCATATTCATGGGTTAGAAAATCAATTTTAGCTTCTCGGACTTGGTCCGTACCTTCGTAGGTGACCTCTAGCTTCTCCCACATTTGTTTAGCCGTGGAGCAACATGAAATCTTTCTATAATCATCGGGATTTACTGCACAGTACATCATGTTGATGGCCTTGGCATTGTTTTCCACCTTTTTGATGTCCTCCGCATCATATTCGTCTTCCGTCTTTAGGACGACTTTATCCTCGACTTTCTTAGTGGGCAATTGTTCTCCATTTTTGATAATTTTCCACAATAGAAAGTTTTTTGATTGGATGAAGATTCTCATCTGCTCCTTCCAATAAGTGTAATTAGTGCCATCAAAGAGTGGTGGCCTTGTGGTGCATAGTCCCTCACCTATTCCTGCATAAAGATTGCGAGTAGAAGCCATAGATCGTTTCTCTCAAACTGTTAAGTCTTTCAAAGAGTTAAGCTCTAATAGCAATTGTTAGAAAATATGCTCAACGCTAGAGGGGGGGTAAATAGCGTTTAATAAAAAAATTGCAAGAATAAAAATCAAAGTAAATGAGGAAATAAAAGAGTAAGGAGGGAGCACACCAAATTTATACTGGTTCGCCACAACGTGTGGTTACGTCCAGTCTCTCGAGAGACTCTGTCAAGTTTCAACTAACTCCGTTAAGCTTACAGGTGCTCAACAAACCAATACAACCTGAGAAATTGAGTCACACAAGCCTCAACAACGTTTGCTCGAAGATACCGCACTTCAAGACTTCAATCGAAGGAATGAAACTTTCCTTCTTACAACAACAAGTGATTAAAACTTCCCTTCAAGTGTATGCAAACACTTAGCACTCAAAAACAAGACTCTCTTACAGAGTAGATATGAGTAAACTTAATACGCTCAAGAACACAACAACTTCTTCAAGATTTTGGCTCTTAATAGCTATGAAAAATGAATGAATTTTAATGCAATGTAAGTATATCAGCTTGTTGAAGAAATAATAATCAGTTGTTATCAGAAATGAGAGGTTTTGAGGTGTATTTATAGCCCTCAAAGATTAAGTGACCGCTGCTCAATAGTTAAACAATAATTCTGATTTTAAGGCAGCATAATCGATTATTTTAAGTGCATAATCGATTATCTTACTTTAACGTTCAAAAAACTAGTCGTTGGATGGCAACGGTAACTAGAATAATCGATTATTCTCAAAGGATAATCGATTATTTTTAGGATAATCGATTATTTCTCAGAGAATAATCGATTATTGAACCTTTCTGTAATTTCCAGTTCTAGCTGGAAAATAAGGATAATCGATTATCTTATTGTGATAATCGATTATCTTGCCATTCTTTGATTTCAAGTTTTAGCTGGAAATACTGGATAATCCACGTCGGTTTGTCATTTATCAACTTTGCATCCACGTCGGTTTGTCATTTATCAAAACCTACAAAAATGAACACAACTTTAGTTTAATTTCTTTGAGAGTGTGTTCCAACATGGTAGGCTCCTAATTTCAGTTATCAACGTGTAACTATCTGTTTACTCTACCCTGTTCTTTTCCTGTTATGCTTTCAGTTAAAATTCAGCATGTTTAATCCCTTTCCCTTGTCCCCTTGTCTGTTATGTATAAGTTCAATAGGTCAATCCCTTTCCCTTACCTGTTTGTTTACTTCAGTTTGAGTTTTCTACCATGTTTAATCCATTTCCCTTGTCCCATTGTCTGTTATGTTTAAGTTCAATATCTCAATCCCTTTCCCTTTCCCTTATCTGTTTGTTTACTTCCGTTTGAGTTTTCTAGCATGTTTAATCCCTTTCCCTTGTCCCCTTTTTTGTTATGTTTAAGTTCAATATGTCACCCCTTTTCCTTTCCCTTGTCTTTTTGTTTACTTCAGTTTAAGCTTTAGTATGTGTAATCCCCATTCCCCATCCATTATATTATGTGTTTGAGCCTTGACAAAGGCCTGTTGGTGTCCTAATCACCATACAGACCCCTGTCTGACTTGATTACAAGTCTACTCTTGTTTGATAGCCTTTGTAAGTGGTTAGGGGTGTGCCAACCTCACTCCGTAGGCTTGGTATGACCACCCCCTACAATGGTCTTCCTCTAATCTATCACCTTTACACTTATTCTTAGTGCTTTAAGTCCTACTTCCCCTTAGTAAGCCATGCTTAGGGGATCCCAGAGTCTCCTCTGAACTTGGATGCTTTGGGGCTGGTAATTTCACACTTCCACTATTCAAATTAGAGTGTAAGCAATGCCTGTGTTTCTTTGAAAGCCCTTGGAACTTTTTAACACTCTAAAAAGAGAAAAGCCTCGGACTTTGGGAGCTCGGATTTGGTAAAAGGAATATGTTGGATGTTAAAGTTTCTTGGGGACTCCTCAAGCCTGTTATAGCTGCTGATGTATTTAACTTTTATTTCTTTTAATGTTCTTTTCCTTTTCTACCCAGATTTATAATAATTTGTAATAAAATAACTCGGGTATATAGTAAAAGGGATATGGGGAAGGATTTACTTGCTTGCATTCATTAGAGACCATGCTTATAGGTTTGCATTACTTCAAAATTAAAATGGATACCATGCATATTGTTTTATCACTATTGCATCAACATCATATAGAAAACATGCCTATAGGGATTTTAATTTTCTTGCATCAATATCGCATAGAAATCATGTTTACATGCTTATTTTTGCGTCAGTTAGAAACCATGTCTTAGGGCCTTACTTTATTGCATCCACACATATCGTTCATGTTCATTTTACACTGTTGCATCGATACCATGTAGATACCATGTCTATAGGCTTTTCGTTATTGCCTCGACTTCATAATTGAAATCGTGCCTATAGGTTGCATTCTTACAGTCTCATATAGAAATCATTCTCATAGGTTTTCATTTTAATCTCTCCTAGAAAGCATGCCTATAGGAACTATATAAACGCTATTCAAAACAGTAGGTCGTCTGCAAGCAGTAACTAAAGGGTTACTAAGTATGTTATAAGTCCAAACTCGCTTGATGTTTCAAACGTTTTGGTTCAACTTGTCCTAAATATGTTTACTCTGAAACGGGCCCAGGTCTGCCCACTTTCGTAATGCTCTGAGCCTGTAAACCGCTTTAAATGCTGAATATGTGCTTTCAATCGTTAGTCTGCTTGAGTTTAAATGCTCCAAGATCTTTTAATCTTCTTTTCTCGCATCTCGCTTTTTTCTCAAATTAGTGCGGCTAACTTAGAAGGCCTTTTCTAAACTTGTCTGCATCTTTAAATCTTTTAAACAGACCTTTGTCCGAAGCTTCATTTTCTTTTATATCAATTGATTTTCTAAATCTTGTCAACTCCTAAAACGGGCCCGGGGAGCTCGAAGCTGATTTTCTATCCAACTCTTAAGTGGTAAACTAATCTGCCCGATCTTCTAACCTCCTTCAAAAGACCAAATCTGTAATTGAAGTCATGCTAAACTATTTGTTGTATGTTACGGGGTTTAATTGTGCCTTTAACTGTTTATTTGCATACCTCTTATATGCTACTTGTTTTTTTACTGTCGATCTAGTGTTACTACCTATGGAAACTCCATATATATATTATCTATGTCTTCCCCTTTCTTAGTATTAGAAGTCTTAATACCCCATGACTAACATTTTGGGACGGGTATTAGCATGCAATAAGTAAACGATACCAACGCATTTAAATACCTTAACTTGGTGGGAATGGTAGAATATGGAGATGATGACGATGCGATAATATCATAAGAGACACCTCTTTGGGAATGTGTGCGGGATATTGCATCAAATGACCCATGTTATAGTTAAACATATGACCCTCCTTTCTCTTATTTGCTTTATTTCATATGGTAATACTTTCCTCAAATTAATCCTTTCTTTTAAACTTATGCCTCTCCTTTTTCTTTTAATAACTCTCAAGTTATGTAAACGTTATATATTTGCACCTTATTTACCTATTTGCTTCATGTTCTATTAAAGTCACGATTAAAACGGTCGGGAACCACACTAGCGGATCTTGAGGGGTGCCTAACACCTTCCCCTCGAGAAAATCTCAAGCCCTTACCCAAACTCTAATTTTCTTTCAAAAAATTCTCTTTTCATCTCAAAGTGTCCTAATGCGCTATAATCATTAGGTGGAGACTCTTCAAATTCTATAACCCAACTCCCAAAGGGGAATGAGAGTTGTTTTGCCCGTAATGTCGTAAACCCGATTTCAGCTTCTTTTAGTAGTTGAAAAAGGGGGGCGTCGACAGCATGGTGAAACTTAGCCAAATCGGTTATGTCATCTGCATAATGACTCGTTAGGATAGTATAAACCAAAAGTCCGTGGGGTTTCCTCGAAACCAAAACGGACATTCACGTTATGTGCATTGATTTGGAGAATTAAATACATCTTGCTAATTATTGATTTAAAGTAGTTGAGTCCAGTGGGCTTAAGGGCCTAACTCTATATTTTGCAGGAAAATGAGGCACGAGGTCCCCAGATTTGGTATGGTATCAAACATTCATCCAAAGTTGCTAAGCTGGTGGGATGATTTGCATTGTAGTGATCGGGTTCTTGTCCGCAAGCACTTAGGAAATCTTCCCTCACTCCTAGAATTTAGGCCAGATAACAAGATTGGGGAAGCTGCTACTTTTTTTGGGATAGTGAACGGTCCGTCTTCCGCTTTGGGGGTATTGAAATAACACCACTTTTGGAAGAAATTGGGGGTCTAGCCGGAATTCCTTGGGATAGCCCGGGGTTCCTTATGCCGAAAAACTACAAAGGTAGAGGGTTCCATAAAATGATGGGGCTCAAAGGGAATCCTAACTGGACCAGTCTGAAAGACTCCTACATATCCTTCGACTTCATGTATGAAAGGTTCAGACATAGCAAATCTTACCGCACTCACATGGATGAGTTCTCCCTCATCTCTTTGGGGCACATACATAGGAGATCCTATGTATTCATGTTCTATTTTCTAGGCATTATAGTATTTCCTATGAAGAAGGCTAGAATCCACACAAGACTATTCATGGTGACCAAAGCCGTAATGGTGGGTATCGACGGGAAGACATTCAGCATAGCACCCATGATCCTCACCAAACTGTACCGAGCCTTAGAAAAGTGTCAACAGGGGGCACCACACTTCGAAGGGTGCAATCATATAATCCAACTCTGGCTCATTTTAACATCTTCAGAAGGGAGAGTATTGACAAGAGATCATACGACGAGATTGGGATGACCATATTGCTTGCCATCATCCAAAGTGAATGCACTTCATGCCGGATATGTCACTCACCTGGAAGACGCCAGTAGATGGGTAGAACTATTAGAGAATCTAAGAGAAGAGCAGGTACAATGGATGTACAGTGGTTTACAACTGGAGAGTTTATCATTCGGTCTAGGGATGCGCCATTCCGTGTACTCATTGGCTTAAGAGGAACTTACCCTTATGTCCTTCTCCGAGTCATGAGGCAAGCGGGAAGGAAGCAGATTATACCAAGGGTGGAAAATATGAGTCACTACAGGGGTGTTTTCCAACATGACGATAGCCCACACAGATGTCGGGCTCAGCATATGTGGCACTCCATACTCATGTTGGACAAGGAATCTATGGATCCAGACAGGTATCAGGCAGGTTATATGCCGCTTTATCCGTGGTGGCTAGAAGATGATCACATTGGCTTGGGAAACACGGGTTTTGTCCATGGTCACAGGGTTATTGATGAAGAGGCTATACCAAAGGTTAGGAATAATCAGCTATGCAAACGGATTCGAGAGTGTGAAAGCGAACATCGAGAAATTCAAGAGGCCTAAGAGAAGGTAATAAATGAGTGGACGGACATGGCTGTCTGCACGAACAACCGTTTAGGGTATTTGGAACGGGGTCTGGTGGAGCTTGAAAGCAAGTTTCTGAAAAGGAATAACGACTGTCAGGAAGCTGAAGGTAATGAAGGTGGGCACTTGGCTCGGGCTTACTTGTTGTTGGGACTGCGTGAGCTGATGAAACTGTACGAGGGATGCAAATTTACCGAATCTGGGGAAAGTCCTTCTGGGACCAAGTAGTTGGGATTTTACTGCTTTCTTGATGTAATAAGGCCCTTGACCATTAGTGACGGTTTTTCTTTATTTCAGCCTGTTTTGACTCGTTCTATTTTTAGTCAATAAAATGAGGCACTTGGTGTTATAAATTCTCCAAATCGTATCTATCGCTAGGCCTACCTCGGGCATAAGGAGGCACCCAAATAGGAAACGACTTATTGTCCTGCAATAATGTGTTTAAATACCGCAGCGTTTTCTTTCTCAAAATCTGCACTAACTTTTTACCTTTTTATTTTTCGTTTATTTTTTATTCCCCTCCCTAAAGGTTAGTTCGTGCATTCTGGAACCATCAGCATACTCAACAAGATCTAAGGGTCCTTCTCCTCCACTTCTGTGTCCTCCCAGAAACAGGAACAAAGGAAAGATGGGAGATAACGAAGCCATAAAGGAAATTGAAGGAACTTCTCAGGGTACCCCGACCACCAAAGAGACTGCTGCTCATCTGGAGCAAACTTTGCTAAGGTTTCGAGAAGAAATACACCAGGTCCGGAGTTTGTCCAGTTTTTCCATCTCCCTTGCTGCTGCAGATGTCAACAATCAGGTCCCTACACCTCCCCAGAAGAGCCCAACACAAGCTCGCAACAACGCTCCACTGCTCATCCCTGAGCCCCAAAATGCTCCAATTCACCAAGATACCCCTATCTTTGTGGATACTGTGCCATGCTATACACAACCCATATCAGATGTGTCAGAATCAAACTCACTCATTCAAAACTTGCTGTTGAACTTAAGAAACTCACTAGCAGGGTTCAAGGCGTGGAAGGTAATAAAGGATTATAGAGTCTAAATTATGTAGACCTTTGTGTTCAGCCTGATGCCGAACTCCCAAAGGGGTACAAACCTACTAAGTTCGAAAAGTTTGATGGTACAGGTGATCCCAAGGTTCACCTCAGGATATATTGTGACAAGTTAGTGGGAGTTGGTAGAGATGGAACGATCTGCATGAAGCTGTTCATGAGGAGTTTGAAAGGTGATGCTTTATCTTGGTATATCAGCCAAGATTCGAAAAAGTGGACGAGTTGGGTAAACATGGCGTCCAATTTAATGGACCGTTTTAGATTCAACACTAAGAACGCGCCATACGTGTTCTATATCAAGAATTTGAAGAAGAAGCCCACCAAAATCTTTCGCGAGTATGCTACTCGTTGGTGGTCGGAAGCGGCCAAGGTTAGGCCGTCGTTGTGTCACGCCCAAAAATTTGAGGAGCGTGACCGGCGCTCAACCGAGGAAACCCGACCGAGCAAGCCTGTTAGATCTCATTCTACCCAAACTAACTCATGAATAAATAGGAGGTGGACTCCACTAGTCAGTTCCTATAAACATATAATTAACAATTTCCATTCCATTTTCATTAGTAACTTCATTTGCCACTTTATAGATATTACAAATTTTGTACATCATTGCCAAACATCAACATTTCTAGTTTAGTTTTCAATACCCGACACTACCCACAACATGTTTACGGAGCCTCTAAATACAACCAAAGAAAAATAGGGAAATGCTGGCGACAAATCACTGGCTATACCTAACACAAATACCAAAATAGACTCTGGAATAAAAGTGACATGAGACACGCTTTGCCCCGAGAGGAAAGGGGCTCACCAATGCAGATGTCGGAAGTGGAAGAGGTGCTACTGTATTAGGACTAGAGTACCTTCTATGGAACCACCTACAATCATAACACGAATGTAGCGCCCCTGGGAAAAGGGACGTTAGTGCCATTGAATAGCACTAGTATGTATAACTAAACACCGGCTAATTAGAACGAACTATCAAACAAGAATACAGAAATCATAAGTAAAACTCAAACACTTTATAAATGATCACAACATTTTCAAATAAAGGTTATCACATAGCTTCCACATAAATTTCCATACCTCTAGGTTGTGTTTCATAGCCCGTCCAATGAGTTCACGTATCAAATTATACACCTATGCGTTTCATAGACCGTCCATAGGGTTCACACACCATATTATATTATACACCTATGTCTTTCATAGCCCGTCCATAGGTCCCACATGTTACAGCACACACTTATGCGATTCATAGCCCGTCCATAGTTCCCACATGTTACAGTATACTCCTATGCGTTTCATAGCCCGTCCATAGGTCCCACACGTTACAGTACACACTTATGCGTTTCATAGCCCGTTCATAGGTCCCACATGTTACAGTAAACACCTATGCTTTTCATAGTCCGTCCATAGGTCCCGCATGTTAAAGTACACGCCTATGTGTTTCATAGTCCGTCCATAGGTCCCATATTAAAACACATCAAAGGCATCACCGAGTACATTTATAATTCAAGTTCTCAAGAATAGCACATTGATTACGTTATAATGTATCTACCACAAATATAGCGTCACAACACCAATCCATGTAAAGTATCAACCAAAGCAAGAATCCAAAGTTCAGTCTTACCACATTTACATAAGCATCGAAGAGCTCAATTTCTAAAAGACGGGGTTTTAGCCATACATACCTCAATTGAGCTTTCCTTAAGTAACTACAACACTCCAAAACTATAGCAATTCCAATATATTATGAGACATAACAAGATTAAACACATATTAGAAAGATATTCGTGAAACTATCTCATTTGAGCATTTTATCAAACAATAGTTGAGCATCTTGATTACAAATTCCCTTTTCAAGGGTTTCCTCCATTCCCCAACCAAATCTTCACTTAATTAGGTTCAATAATCTTCCCATAAACCTAAGTTGACATGCAAGTAAGGAATCCACTCTTATACTCATGAATCACCTCTCTAATTACTCCTTATAACTAAGAATGGAGATAAGAGCTAGGGTGATGAAATCTTACCTCTTGGGACGAAGATCTAGGGCTTTCACTTGATTATCGTCAAGGAACTAACAAGATTGTTTGGAGAAATTTGATGGGAGAAACGATCCCTCTCTAAAAACCCTCTCTCTCACTCTCGAAATACTCAGAAAAATGCTCAAAATGAGCTATGGGGTCAAATATAACGATAGGGGGTCGAGTTTTGAAATTAAAAAAAATAACCCCACGATGTTGATTCTGATGTAGCAGAACGGACCGCAGAATTGACATGCGGTCTGCAGAATACTTTGCAGAATTGATGCCCAAAACTGAGCTTCTCGGAACCATTCTGCGGACAAAATGCAACCACAGAGTGTATTCTGCTGTCCAAAATGCGGTCCGCAGAATTGACACAGGACATCAATTTCCAGCCTTTGGTAATTTGATAATAACTTCGTGTAGGAATGTACAAATGATAAACGGTTTGAAGCGTTGGAACCTAGACTCAAAGATCTTTCATTTAATATGATATTCACCACATAAAAACTCAGACATATATATTCCCGTTCAAAGTGGAGCCTTGTGCAATTCCATTAGAAATTTTAGCCTATTGCGATATTTTTCCCATTTGGCATACATTTAGGCTTCCATTTGGACCTCACATCACATACCATAAGACTTATACTCATATTTACCAAGTATAATTGTTTACCCCAGGTTAAGAGCATATAAAATATAATAATTAGCTTACGCGGCACCAGAAAATCCTAGATTACTCAGCGAAATATTCCGAGGCCTTACATTCCCCCCCTCCCCCTAGGATCATTCGTCCTCGAATGAAGAGTATAGTCTTCCCCAACACTTTAACATCAAACATGTCTCTTATAACCTATCTCAAGTCCCTATGTTTATTTATTTATTTATATTTACTAACTCCCAAAATTATTATTAATTGTTTTTAGAAATTTCGGCAGAGTTTTTTTCGTAACTATGCCCATCCACCTACCTGAGAATCACCAAATTAATCTCAACAACAGATCCACAACTATACATAGCACCACAATGAATATATCCACAATCATAATCCCAGTGTTACAAGCATTACATTATCATACGGATACCAGAACATGGACTACACAGTTTTACATCAAAACACCTATATTGTACATTACAAGTCAAAATTAACCGGTATTCAATCAAACGAAAATATTTTCCTTCCACGACACGTTTAGCCTTCCAGATGACTTTATGTACTTACAAGCATTGTCATGACAGCTTCTCAAAAATAATATCAACTCCCAAACATACATTACAAGGATGACAGATAAACATCTTGCATGAGATAACTATCTATTGACTTTACCTTTCAACAATTTCTACTGTACAATTTACATTTCACTGGATATTGCAATTCATGGTAACAACATTAACCCATAATTCGCTTACATAGCATCATACCATCGAGAATGTCATCTCATAGTAAACAAACGATCATGTGTTCATAATAGTCCTTACCATTAATGTAATCACAAAGGTGTTCATCAACAAGAATATAATTTCATTTCAATCAACAGCTCATATGAAGTCAAGCCATCATGATTCTTTCTAGTAATGCATCATATAGGATATTTTCATGATCATATAGTTTATTCAAACCAACTTATTACCTTCTTAGACATAACATATGGAAACACAAAGTACATGAGAAACAGTTACGGGGGATATCATACTTCTATTGCAACCTATTGTGTAATAAAGTCATGTTACCTTTATTATCAACTCACATAACATTTTTAAGGGAACACTCACACTAAACCCTTGATGACCCTTAATAGTTACTCTAAGATGTGATACCATAAACTGACCATCAAATTATCTATCCAATATATATTTATTTTTTATCTGACAACACTATGAGGCTTTATCCTTGACTTGTTTGATCTTACGCTACCCGATGGATCTAATAAAATAAGGAACAACAGAGTTCAAGATCAGGCTGGAGTTATTCAGGAATTCATTAATGCACTGAGTAGCGCATTCCATGAAGTTACATGTAAAGATATAAGAGGATTTCTATTCGTGGTGCTAATGTGGTTAATCATTGTGATGCCATCAACTATAAGGTAATTAAGGCATCGGGGTAACTCGTACATTGGAAATAGGAACCATTAAGGAGAAGTGTCCAAGTATGTGAACCACTTGTTTCCTAGAGTGAAGGGTAATTTCGTTTATCAAGAACAAAAGTATTTTGGCACCTTTAATGCGATATGGATTTCAAAATACATGAAGTCGAATAACACTCTTAACATTACTTGACACATGGAATATATTCCACAAGACCATGACGATGAAAAGAAGTTGAACGCTTATGAGGTTATCATATTTCAGACAGCTTAACCTTTCTGATGATTAATCATATACAAGGGAACAACAGATACAACCACTTGTCATTCAAATCAATATGCTCAGGATATTTGCAAAATAATCATGGAGGGTTTGTAGATGTTCTTGATGAATTCTCCATAGATTGTGACTTGAGAAAAGGAGTATCACAGTGACACATCGAATGGGCATGTTCTCTCATGGTTATCAAACAGGTGTTGGGATCTAGAACAATGAATTCACTAACCAAAGAAAACAATTAACATGGAGGTATAAGGAGAAAATAATCGTTTGTTATGAGCTGGGCAAGCCTCTACTATATTAACTCAAAACTGCAATATGCGACCAAGCCACGGGCAACCTTAATAATAGAATAAAGAGCTACATACAGCGGGAGGTACTAAGTGGACACGAAAGTGATAGCAGTACAACATTTTCATATGACGGGGATGTGAGTACCCCAATTTTCAGAGAAACTTTATGCAGACGGTAACCATTTCGATTTACATGCACTCCTGTGAGAGGTGTTAAGGTATACCCTTATGTCATTAGGAAGTGGGAAGCTTTCAAGATAATATTCGCAATAGAGTAGATTGACTATCCAAACCATTTAATCTATATATGCAACTGAGTAAAACAGTGTCTTGAGAAGGATCACAACATTGGGATACTTTTCATGGGACTTGACACCACATAGTAAAACTTGACATGTATAGGCTCAAGCGATTAAATATTTGTCCAATTAAATAAAAAGATTCTATAAAAAAAATTCATCGTATATAATCCCTTGGTGAAAATTTAGGAAAATCAAGTGGGAAGTATTAATAGTGATATAACTCATGATCATACTTATAGAGCCCAATTCCATAGGAGGTTGTGAATAATAAAGCTGTGATTGGGAGACTACGTAAATAATACGCCCCATTCAAAGAGTTGGTACACAGGATGTTTTGTTATTCAACGCCTTGTTAGGACCATGTTTATGAGAACTCTTCAATATAGATGTACATATAAAATGAGTAGAAGTTCTGATTTTGACTCACTTAACGGCATTAGGTTGATGGGGAAGTAGCTTAATCGATACCCCTCGACTCCACATCTCTAATGTACGTAGGTAACATGCTGACATACCACCTACTCAACATAAAAAATCCTTTCTAAGCACTTAACTCACGTTTTAAGCATGTGTAAACACCTAAAATCCCATTCCCATCTCACCTGATCATTTCTGTATGAGTTAAACTTAACGAGTTTGGAGGTCTAAACATGTAAGGAAGTATCACCCCATGGCTAGTCTTTCATGAGATGAAATTAAATGGTCATATCTATCCACATACATCATAGAACAAGGGGGGGTTAAATGAATTACTTGTTGCTCTTCAGTTGTTAAGGCAGTGCCTTAGCTAATGTCCATTAACTCCGCACCCGAAACACTCGTTGGTGCCCTTACGACACAACCCTAGATGATGCCTCCTACACTTAGGGCAACGGGGTTGCTGCTGCCTCTGATGGCTCCCACTAGACTGGACTTGTTGGTTAGATTTCATGTTGCCTTGGTCTTGCATATTATGGCCACACTGCTGCTGATCAAGCCCTGAGGGTAGCGCCTTAGCTGAGGTCGGAAGGATTGACTGTGAGGGCTCGGATGACACTCCCCTGTGAGATTCTTTCCCACCATAACCATTACCCCCACTGTAGGGGCCATTATAATTGCTCTCAGATCGGGTATTTTTGTTACCCTCTCTCTCCATTTTGTTCTTCAATTTACAATCCTCTGTAGCCTTAGCAAATGCCACCATCTTCCCATAATTCATGTACAAATTCAGTGCAACTGTAGATGCCTCATTAATAGTTAAAGAATTGAGACCCTAAATAAACCGACGCACCCTATCCCCCATTGTGGGAAACACATGAATAGCATACTTGGACAGGCGAGCAAACTCCATATGGTACTCCCACACACTCCTACTACCTTGCTTCAGATTCTTAAACTCTTCCGCATGAGCTGCCCTTATCTCACTAGGTAGGAAATGATCTAAAAAGGCATCAGCAAACTCGCTCCACCTCCTCGAAGGGCTCCCCTCCTTGTGGGAACCTTCCCATAACTCAAACCATACATAGGCCACCCCTTTCAGACGGTAGGCAGCCAACTCTACTACATCCGTCTTAGACGTACGTATCACCCTTAGAGTCTTGTGCATCTCATCAATAAAGTCCTGAGTGTCTTCTTCTGGATTGGCACCTATGAATATTGGAGGGTCTAACAAAAGAAATCTGTTAATCCTGGAACTAGTAGAATCTCCTAGCTGGCTGGACGAACTGGACGCAACATTTCACCTCTGGGCCTGAGAGGCCACCAACTGAGTCAACATCTGAATAGATCCCCTAAGATCCCCATCGGAAACACCAGAACCCGAAGTAGGGGCTGGAGGTGGGACAAGAGTATCAGCAGGAGGGATAGTGGCACCCTCAGTAGGTGTAGGCACTGTGCTATTCTGTCTCGGAATAGAAGGACCCGACAAAGTAGTAGCAGGGCGACTACCCTCACCCGCAACATCAAATAGTGAATCATCTGCTACTTCTAGGGTGGCATTGGCTTCTTGGCCATTTATCGTTTTCTTCGTACGTGCCATCTACTTGAAGATAGAACAATGCACTAATTAGGAGAGAACTAGTTTCACCACACGATCCTGAATATCAAAGAAGGATGTTATTCCTAAATGTCCGAATAGCCTTCAACTTATAGATGTGGTCGACAACACGCCGATAAGAAGTACTCTACTAGACCTGACTCCAAGACATCCTAGGACACTTCAAAACCATATGCTCTGATATCAAGTTTGTCACTCCCCAAAATACGAGGAGTGCGACCGGCGCTCAACCGAGGAAACCCGACCGAGCAAGCCAATTAGATCTCATTCTACCCAAACTAACTCATGAATGAATAGGAGGTGGAATCCAATAATCAATTCCTGTAAACATATGATTAACAATTTACATTCCATTTTCATTAGTAACTTCATTTGCTACTTTAAAGATATTACAAATTTGATACATCATTGCCAAACATCAAATGTCTACGGAGCCTCTAAATACAACCAAAGAAAAACATGGAAATGTCGGCAACAAGACTCCGGCTATACCTTACACAAATACCATAATAGACTCTGGAATAAAAGTGACATGAGCCACGCCGGGCCCCGAGAGGAATGGGGCTCACCAATGCAGTGGTCGGAAGTGGAGGAGGTGATACTGTAGGAGGACTGGAGTACCTGCTATGGAACCACCTACAATCTTAATACGAATGTAGCGCCCCCGGCAAAAGGGACGTTAGTGCCATTGAATAGCATAAGTGTGTATAACTATGTAGAAAATCATTCTATCTATTATATGTGCGCTTTGGTTGTATAAGCATGATTTTCAGGTATAGGTTTTGATGAATGACAAACAATGAAGTCAAGTGTCAAACAACGATATTATATGACAAACAATCAAGATTGAATACCGAGAAGCATATTGATGACGGAATTGCATAGACAAGCCAAAGACGAGATCAAAAGTTCAAGACCGAAGACCCAAGGCGTAGGTCATTAGGTAGAACCAATGTAAAAGCAACGTTTAAGTTATCTCGTCTTTTGGCTCAATATAGGTCATCATAAATATGCATAAAATCATTTTATTAAATGATATATATCATAAACATTTTTAATATACTTCAAACAAAATGATTTTAATATTTTATTAAATCATATATATCATAAACATTTTTATATACTTCAAACAAAATGATTTTAACATTTTCATTTCAACATAGGTCATCATTAATATGCATAAAATCATTTTATTAAATCATATATATCATAAAAAATTTTAATATACTTCAAACAAAATGATTTTAACGTTTTCATTTTAACCAAAATGGTTTTTGAAGTAAGTTTTCGATTCTGGTATATTTTGGTATACTCCAGCTTTGATTATGGTATGCTCTGGTATATACCAGCTTTGTTGAGTTTCCAGATTTTACTGGAGCAACATAATCGATTATGTGATTGGAATAATCGATTATTTCACTATCTGTTGCTTTCCCAACGTTCCGTTTTATGAACGTTGAGAAGATAATCAATTATGCAATCACATAATCGATTATTTTGGCATAAAATCAGCATAATTGATTGTCAATTAAGCAACGGACATGCACCTTTTAACCCCTATAAATAGAAGTCTTTTGAGCTGATTTTAAACACACAACACCTCTCATTATTCATATACATATTGATCATCATTTGTGCATCATTATAGAGCTTTTGTTGAGCCATTTGAGAGACAACTTTGAGTTGTTCATAGAGCTTATTTTGTATCTCTTTATCTACTCTTTTGAGAGAGTTCTTTTTGTAAAAGAGAAAGGTGTTTGAGAAGACAATATCTTCTCATTGATTGTCGGGTTTGCTAAGTACCCTCAATCTTAGTGGTTGAAGTCTTGTGGTGCGGTATCCTCGAGCAAAGTGAAGTCTTGAGGTGCGGTATCCTCGAGCAAGTTGAAGTCTTGTAGAGTGTACATCTACGAGCAAGTGTAACGGTTTGTTAGGCACCCGTAAGCTTAATGGAGTTAGTGGAATCTCGAGAGAGTCTCTCGGGGACTGGACTAACCACAAGTTGTGGTGAACCAGGATAAATTCGGTGTGTTCTTTCCTTACTATTTTAATTACCGAATTTATTTTATCCCTGCAATTTTAATTCCACAATATTTATCAATATTCTCGTGCCGCACTATTCACCCCCCTCTAGTGACGGGCATAAATCCTATCTATTGATATCAGAGCCTAACTCTCTGAAAGCCTTAACCGCTTGAGAGAACAATATATATTTTTTGTTGAGAATATTGAACGCAGGAATGATGAGCGAAGGACACTCTACCATTGAGCCTCCACTATTTGATGGAACAAATTATACATACTGGAAAGAGCGGATGAGAATCTTCATCCAATCAAATAACTTTCGCTTGTGGCAAATCATTAAAAATGGTATGCCGACAAAGAGAGTTGGGGAAGCCATGTTTCCGAAGGAGGAGAATGAATACAACTCCAAGGCCATCAATATGTTATATTGTGCGCGGAATCCGGATGACTATCGGAAGATCTCCTATTGCACAACCGCCAAAGAAATGTGGGATAAACTTGAAGCCATTTATGAAGGTACGCCTCAAGTCCAAAAGCATGTGACATGGAACTCGGACAGCTCGTGTGATGAAACGACTGCCCTATGCTTCATGGCCGACGAAGAAGAAGAGGTAAGCACTTCTAATTCTTACTCTTTTGAAGAATTACAAGAAGCTTTTAAAGAATTACTTGGTGAATTGAAAAAGTCTTCAAAAATCGCCAAAGAGGCCAAGGATAAAATCAAAGCTTTAGAAGAAGATAATACATTTCTGAAAACTGATAATGTTGATCTTAAAAATAAGATTAAGGCGATGAATGAAACTTCTTCAATTGATCAAAGTTCTAATTTCTCATCTTGCGATTAGTTGAAAATAGAGAACTTAGATCTTAGGAACACACTAGAAAAACTTAGTGTAGAAGAGCCTAAAACGGTTGAAGAGACTAAGAAGGAAAAGCCCAGGAAAAATAAAAGGCGTAAAAAGAATAAGAATCATGTTAGAAATTGCGATGCACAACCTAGAAATAATTCTAGGATTTTTGTAAACAAACCTAGAATTAATCATTTTAGGCCACCTAGAAATGATTCTAGGATTTTTGTTAATGAGTCTAGAACTAATCATTTTAGACCACCTAGAAACGATTCTAGGAATTGTTTTAATGTGTCTAGAAATAATTATTCTAGACCACCTAGAAATGACTCTAGGAATTTCAACGCGTCTAGGAATGATGACTTTAGATCACCTAGAACGTATTTGGCTCAACCAAGACATATGCACAACCCGAATGTTATATGTCATTATTGCAACCGGGTAGGACACATAGCACCCGTATGTTTTGCAAAACATAGAGATTTATCATTTGGATATGATTATTATTTGCCTAACCCCCAAGGACCCAAAAGCGTTTGGGTACCGAAAACATATTTTTTGGTACGTTTGCAGGTGTGCTTGAAGACTACAATATTGTAGTAGATGCACCAAGCACGAAACCTCATTGCATCGAGGGTGAATTTCGGTTAGTTATTATATTTTTGATAAAAACGTAATAGTTGATATGTGCTAACGATTAATATATCTTTAATAACAATTGATATTAATTATTTTTGATTCATGTTTTGATAACTTTTATCTTGAATAACAAGTGGTATCAATTATTTTTGTTAAAAATAATGATGATGTTTTGATGAATTTTTTTTTAGTGTGAATAACAGTTGGTATATTCGCTAAAAATAACCTTTGATATGGTTGTTACATTTTTACTAACATTTGGTATTATTTTATGTTGGTATGATTTTTTAAATATCGTCAATGTATATTCCTTATTATATTTCCAATCTTATATTTGACACTAACAATTGATATACCCAAAAGGGGAAAGTGTCGAAAGGGGAAAAGCAGCCTTTGTATACTTCTTTTTGCTAATGCCAAAAGGGGGAAGAAATTGGGCGATATGTATCAAATAAGGGGGAATGAATTTACGTTATAGTATGCCTTATTTGAGGGGGAATCATCATAAAGGGGAATTGTTTGCATAAATTGTATTTTGAGGTATAGCATGAATTTAGGGGGAATCCAATACGCATATCTCCTGTTGTTTGTCATTATCAAAAAGGGGAAAATTGTAGAAAATCATTCTATCTATGATATGTGCGCTTTGGTTGTATAAGCATGATTTTTAGGTATAGGTTTTGATGAATGACAAACAATGAAGTCAAGTGTCAAACAACGATATTGTATGACAAACAATCAAGATTGAATGCCGAGAAGCATATTGATGACGGAATAGCATAGACAAGCCAAAGACGAGATCAAAAGTTCAAGACCGAAGACCCAAGGCGTAGGTCATTAGGTAGAACCAATGTAAAAGCAACGTTTAAGTTATCTCGTCTTTTGGCTCAATATAGGTAATCATAAATATGCATAAAATCATTTTATTAAATCATATATATCATAAACATTTTTAATATACTTCAAACAAAATGATTTTAACATTTTATTAAATCATATATATCATAAACATTTTTAATATACTTCAAACAAAATGATTTTAACATTTTCATTTCAACATAGGTCATCATTAATATGCATAAAATTATTTTATTAAATCATATATATCATAAAAAATTTTAATATACTTCAAACAAAATTATTTTAACGTTTTTATTTTAACCAAAATGGTTTTTGAAGTAAGTTTTCGATTCTGGTATATTTTGGTATACTCCAGCTTTGATTCTGGTATACTCTGGTATATACCAGCTTTGCTGAGTTTCCAGATTTTACTGGAGCAACATAATCGATTATGTGATTGGAATAATCGATTATTTCACTATCTGTTGCCTTCCCAACGTTCCGTTTTATGAACGTTGAGAAGATAATCGATTATGCAATCACATAATCGATTATTTTGGCATAAAATCAGCATAATTGATTGTCAATTAAGCAACGGACATGCACCTTTTAACCTCTTTAAATAGAGGTCTTTTGAGCTGATTTTAAACACACAACACCTCTCATTATTCATATACATATTGATCATCATTTGTGCATCATTATAGAGCTTTTGTTGAGCCATTTGAGAGACAACTTTGAGTTGTTCATAGAGCTTATTTTGTATCTCTTTATCTACTCTTTTGAGAGAGTTCTTTTTGTAAAAGAGAAAGGTGTTTGAGAAGACCATATCTTCTCATTGATTGTCGGGTTTGCTAAGTACCCTCAATCTTAGTGGCTAAAGTCTTGTGGTGCGGTATCCACGAGCAAAGTGAAGTCTTGAGGTGCGGTATCCTCGAGCAAGTTGAAGTCTTGTAGAGTGTACATCTACGAGCAAGTGTAACGGTTTGTTAGGCACCCGTAAGCTTAACGGAGTTAGTCGAATCTCGAGAGAGTGTCTCGGGGACTGGACTAACCACAAGTTGTGGTGAACCAGGATAAATTTGGTGTCTTCTTTCCTTACTATTTTAATTACCGAATTTATTTTATTCCTGCAATTTTAATTCCGCAATATTTATCAATATTCTCGTGCCGCACTATTCACTCCCCCTCTAGTGACGGGCATAAATCCTAACAAACTAAACACCGCCTAATTAGAAAGAATTATCAAACAAGAATAAAGAAATCATAAGAAAAACTCAAACACTTTATAAATGATCACAACGTTTTCAAATAAAGGGGATCACATAGCTTCCAAATAAATTTCCATACCTCTAGGTTGTGTTTCATAGCCCGTCCAATGAGTTCACGTATCAAATTATACACCTATGTGTTTCATAGACCGTCCTAGGGTTCACACACCATATCATATTATACACCTATGCGTTTCATAGCCCATCCATAGGTCCCACACGTTACAGCACACACCTATGTGTTTCATAGCCCGTCCATTGGTCCCACATGCTACAGTACACACCTATGCGTTTCATAGCCCATCCATAGGTCCCACATGTAACAATACACACCTATGCATTACATAGCCCGTCCATAGGTACCACACGTTACAGTACACACCTATGTATTTCATAGCCTGGCCATAGGTCCCATACGTTACAGTACACACCTATGCGTTTCATAGCCCGTCCATAGGTCTCGCACGTTACAGTACACACCTATGCGTTTCATAGTCCGTCCATAGGTCCCACAATAAAACACATCAAAGGCATCACCAAGTACATTTATTATTCATGTTCTCAAGAATAGCACATTGATCACGTTGGAATGTATCTACCACAAATATAGGGTCACAACACCAATTCATGTTAAGTATCAACCAAAGCAAGAATCCAAAGTTCAGTCTTACTACATACATACCTCAATTGATCTTTCCTTATGTTACTAAAACACTCCAAAAACTCTAGCAATTCCAATCTATTATGAGACATAACAATACTAAGCATATATTAGAAAGATATTTGTGAAACTAGATCATTTGAGAATTTTATCAAACACTAGTTGAGCATCTTGATTACAAATTCCCTTTTCAAGGGTTTCCTCCATTCTCCAACCAAACCTTCACTTAATTAGGTTCAATAATCTTACCATAAACCTAAGTTGACATGCAAGTAAGGAATCCACTCATATACTCATGAATCACCTCTCTAATCACTCCTTATATCTAAGAATGGAGATAAGAGCTAGGGTGATGAAATCTTACCTCTTGGGACGAAGATCTAGGGCCTTCACTTGATTATCTTCAAGGAATTAACAAGATTTTGTGGAGAAATTTGATGGGAGAAAATTTCCCTCTCTAAAAACCCTCTTCCACTCTAGAAATACTCAAAAAAATGCTCAAAATGAGCTATGGGGTCAAATATAACGATAGGGGGTCGGGTTTAGAAATTAAAAAAAATAACACCACGATGTCTATTCTGTTGTAGCAGAACGGACCGCAGAATCGACATGCGGTCTGAAGAATGCTTCACAGAATGAACGCCCAAAACTAGGCTTCTCTGGACCATTTTGCGGCAAAAATGCGACCGCAGAGTGCATTCTGCGGTCCAAAATGCGGTCCGCAGAATTGACACAGGACATCAATTTCAAGCCTTTGGTAATTTGATCACAACTTCGCGTAGGAATGTCCAAATGATGAACGGTTTGAAGCGTTGGAACCTAGACTCAAAGATCTTTAATCTGATATTCTATTCACCACATAAAACCTCATACATATTTTTCCCATTTTGCATACACTTAGGCTTCAATTTGGACCTCACATCACTTACCATAAGACTTATATTCATATTTGCCAAGTCTAATTGTGTACAACATGTTAATAGTATATAAAATATAATAATCAGCCTATGGGGCACCACAAAATCCTAGATTATTTAGGAATATTTATCGGGGCCTTACACTTTGGAAGAAGAACAAATGAACAGATTTTTCATTCGCGCTCAGGACCCACAGTATTACGAGAGATTGATGCTGATAGAGGGGCAGAAGTTCGCTGATATCATCAAACTAGGAGAAAGAATTGAAGAGGGGATCAAAAATAGTATGGTTACTAACCTTGAGGCACTGCAGACCATCAACAAAGCCTTGGAATCTGGTGGTACGTCGAAGAAAAAGGATGTAAACTCCATAATGGATGTGCAAAGAAACCACTCTTTCATGAAATATCAACCCTACCCTCCAACCCCACTCACATGCCAACCCTCTCTAAATTGCAAAGCACCTTCACCTACCTATCAAAATCCACATCCCATCTACCAAACATCTCCACCACCAACATATCAGCCCACCTCGCCAATATATTCCCAAATTGCACCCGTATACCAAGCTTACAACTCCCAACCTCCTCACTATCCATCAACACCTGCCCGCCAAAACTTCCCACGACCGAGAACAAACTTTGACCGCAAACCGCCTAAACAGTACACTACTATTGTTGAACCCATTGACCAAATGTATGAGAAGCTCAAAGCCTCTGGATATGATACACCCATCCCATCCATAACCCCAGAAAACCTCTCCCAATGGATCAATCGAAATAAAACATGCGCATACCATTCGGGGATGAAGGGTCATACCATCGACGAGTGCCGCTCGTTAAAGAACAAAATTCAGACCTTAATTGACAACAAGGTCATCATGGCTAAGGAGCCTGTTCCTAATGTTCATAACAACCCTCTACCAGATTATAAAGGTGGAGGTATCCACATGATTGAGGTTGGGGAAAACTAGGACCTTGAAGGGTCAATTGGTTTGATATCTGAAGGAGATGATCCCAAAAAACCGACAGTCACTCTTAATAATATTGTTGTGCAAATTCATCCATCTGAGGGCAATGTGGTGAATATATCTATACCATTTGGGTTCGAGGCACCTCCTGCAAAAGTGCCAAAACCAATTGAGGTGGAGTTCGGGACTCCGAAGGCGCCCACACCAATTGAAGTTGCTATGGTGCCCCCAAGGGTGCCCATTTTGGTCACCATGTCATACATAATCCCATTTCAGTCAAATGCAATACCTTGGGGCTACATATCCGAGGTGAGAAGAAAAGGAAAAGCATGCACATGTGAAGCAATCTCCGCAAGGCATGACTAGAACAGGTAGGGTGTATATACCAAAGCACCTGGCTGAGTCTAGCAGCAGGCCTCTGGACGTCCCATTGAAACTAGACCTGATGATCTCTGCAAAAAGATACATGCTAAGGAATATTCAATTGTTGAACAGCTAAAGAAGACTCCGGCGCAGATCTCCATCTTAGCGTTGCTGCAGAGTTCCGTGGCATACAAAAATGCCTAGATTAAGATATTGAGCGAGGCTTATGTCCCGAGCAACATAACAGGAGGAGAGATGGCAAACAGTATAGGGAAGGTATTGGAAAGTTGCAAAATCACTTTCCATGAGGATGAATTTCCACCTGAAGGGCTCAGTCATAACAAATCACTACACATCACTGTGCAATGTGAGGATCATTTCGTCACCAGGATTGTAGTCAACGGAGGATCTAGCCTCAACATCTGTCCATTGATCACCCTCAAAAAGTTAGGCAAAGAATTGCACGAGATAAAAGATGGGGATATTAAAGTTAAGGCTTTGACGATTTTTAGAGGTCCAATCTCGGGGAGATTACCCTATGTTTGCAAATGGGGCCCACTTGGTTTGATGTTGATTTCCAAGTCATCGACATACCAACATCTTACAACTTACTGCTGGGACGACCCTGGATCCACGCTGCTGGGGCTGTGGTATCAACCTTACATCAGGCTGTGAAGTTCGAATGGAACCATCAGGAAGTAATTATCCATGGCGACGGTAGCAACCCCATATACAGTCGCCAGACCATTCCAATGATCGGAGGTAGAAGAAGAATAAGCGGAGAGACATATCATCATATTGAACGGGTCAACGTAGTGGACAAGGAAAAATGGTAGAGTAACAAGGTTGAGAGAACTCTTAATTTGAGTGGGTATGAACCAGGGAAAGGACTTGGTAAAAATCTTCAAGGTATCACCAAACCTATCCAGTTGAAGAAACATGGTACTACCTTCGGACTAGGGTACGTGTACACTTGGCAAGAATTCAAAAATTGGTCATCTCCATGGCCCGGACCATATTACCCATTGGAACGCCCCATACCTCAGTTGGAGCAAACATTTCAACCAGCCGACACTCTCTACGGGTTAGAAGAAGACGAGGATCTTGCGGCAATGAAGAACCTGTTTCTTGAGGACATGGACTGTTGTGTGATTTTTGAAGAGGAAGGGGAGGAAGGCCCTTCCATTTAGGCAATGCATCAAGGGGAGCGCCTCATAACCTGGTCAATCAGGACCACCATCGCCTAGATACCTTCGGGGTAGCAAGGATGAACAAGCATCCTGCATCTTTGTCTTAGTTTTTTTCTTTATTTTCCACATTTGTCTTTACTTTCCAAAAGAGCTCCGATGTTTTGAAATTTATGAATTTAGTCAAAATCATTTTAAGTTTTATTAAATATCTCGCTATTCATTACTTTTCCTTGCTATTTACTTTATTTTAACACAACATTACTATTACATATCTTGATGATGAGCCAACAACTGTAACTTGCAACGAGGCTATGCAACAAACAGACATAGACTTAGAGGAGGATGATATATTAGAAGTGGTTTTCAGATAGGTCGAGAATTTTGAGAATAGACCTAAGTCCAACTTGGATGAAACCGAAGTCGTCAGATTGGGAGATACAAAGAATTTCAAAGAGACGCGCATTAGTGTGCACTTATCACAGACAGAGAATATGAGGATATCTTCGCATGGTCTGACGATGATATGACTGGCCTCAGCACATCCACCGTTGCTCATAAGTTGGCGACAGATCCTGCATGTCCCCGGTAAAGCAAAAGCTCAGAAAATTCAAGCCAGATATGAGTTTACAAATCAAATAGGAGGTCACCAAACAGGTCAAAGCCAGAGTTCTTCAAGTGGTAGAGTATCCAACTTGGTTAGCTAACATTGTGGCGGTACCAAAGAAGGATGGGAAAGTTAGAGTCTGTGTCGACTACCGGGATCTCAACCGGGCTAGTCCCAAAGACAATTTCCCCTTTCCAAACATACACATTCTAATCGACAACTGCGCCAAGCATGAGTTGCACTCATTGTTTTGCGGGATACCATCTGATACGGATGGTCAAACAGGGTGCAAAAAATGGCGTTTATCATGCCTTGGGGAATGTGTTGCTACCGAATGATGCCATTCGGATTGAAGAATGCGGGAGCTACTCATATAAGGGCCATGACTACCCTCTTTTATGACATGATACATAAGTAGATTGAGGTAACGTGGACGACGTCATCATTAAGTCCAAGAAGGCTGCAGATCACATGGAGGACCTCCGAAATTTTTTCAACAGACTAAGGAGGTATAACTTGAAACTGAATCCTGCCAAGTGTGCATTTGGGGTCCCTGCGGGAACGTTATTGGGCTTCACCGTGAGTCACCGAGGAATAGAGCTGGATCCATCAAAGGTCAAATCTACACCTCCAGTCCTGGTTCCGCCTGAGCCTGGGAGGCCCTTATTGGTCTATCTCACAGTTTTCGATGGAGTATTTGGTTGTGTCTTGTGACAACATGATGAGACGGGGAGAAAGGAGCAAGCTATTTACTACCTCATCAAGAAATTTACCCCGTACGAGGCCCGGTATTCCTTGCTAGAACGCACATGTTGTGCTTTGACTTGGATAGCTCAGAAATTGAGGCATTATTTCTGTGATTACACTACCTACCTTATATCAAGAATGGATCCACTAAAATGTATTTTTCAGAAGCCCATGCCCACCAGCAAGATCGCCAAGTGGAAATTTTTGTTGAATGAATTCAACATTGTCTATGTCACCTAGAAGGCAGTTAAAGGACAGCTTTGGCAGATCATCTCGCAGAAAATCCTATGGAAGGGTAATACGAACCATTGAAAATGTATTTTTCCGACGAGGAAGTAGCTTTCATAGGAGAAGATATTGCAGAATCCTAGGATGGTTGGAGGATGTTTTTCGACAAAGCTGCAAATTTCAAAGGAGTTGGTATTAGAGCAGTCCTGGTATCAGAAACTGGTCAACATTACCCGGTATCCACCATTCTCAAGTTCTCGTGCACCAATAACATGGCCGAGTATGAAGCTTGCATCTTGGGGCTTAAACTGGCCATTGATATGAACATTCAGGAGCTGCTAGTGATCGCTGACTCAGACCTACTCATACACAAGGTTGGATAAGATTGGGCAACCAAGAATTCAAAGATACTCCCTTATCTGCACCACACACGGGAGTTTAGAAAAAGGTTCAGAAAAACGGAATTCCAGCATGTTCCAAGGATACAGAATGAGTTCGCTGATGCGCTTGCCACTTTATCATCCATTATTCAGCATCCAGATACAAATTTCATCAACCCTATCCAAGTAATGATTCATGACCAACCGGCATATTGTGCACATGTTGAGGAAGAAGCCGACGAAAAACCTTGGTACCACGACATCAAAGAGTACATGACAAAAGGCGAATATCCAGAGCTTGCTAATGCTACTCAGAATCACACGCTTCGAAGGTTGTCCAACAATTTCTTTCATAGTGGAGGAATCCTGTATAGGAGGACTCCCGATTTGGGATATTAAGGTGTGTCGATGCGATAGAAGCAACCAAGTTATTGGAAGAAGTGCACTCAGGGACTTGTGGGCCGCACATGAACAATTTAGTTCTAGCAAAGAAGATACTCCGAGCAGGGTATTTCTGGATGACTATGGAAACGGATTGCATTGAGTATGCCCGGAAGTGTCACCGCTATCAGATACATGCGGATATGATAAAGGTACCTCTGAACGAGCTCACTGCAATGAGCTCACCATGGCCGTTCGCCGCTTGGAGAATGGATGTAATTGGACTAGTCGAGCCTACCGCATCAAACAGACACAGGTTCATTCTAGTGGCAATTGACTACTTTACTAAATGGGTTGAAGCAGCATCATACAAAGGGTAACAAAGAAATTCGTGGCAGACTTCGTTTGAGATCGTGTTGTCTTTCGGTTTGGTTTTCTAGAGTCTATCATCACTGATAATGGTTCCAATCTCAACAGCAACTTTACGAAAGCGATGTGTGAAATTTTCAAAATCAGACACAGAAATTCTACAGCTTATAAACCTCAGACGAATGGAGCCGTGGAAGGACCCAACAAGAACATCAAGAAAATACTAAGGAAAATGATCGAAAGGCATAAGCAGTGGCATAAGAATTTGTCACTCGCAATATTGAATTATCGTACTACAGTTTGCACATCAACCAGGGCAATTCCCTATATGCTGGTTTACGGTACAGAGGCGGTAATTCCGGCAGATGTAGAAATTCCGCCCTTGAGAATCATACAAGAAGATGAGCTAGATGACGCAGAATGGGTCAAGGTTCGATACGAGCAGTTAGCCCTTATAGATGGAAAGAGAATGAACGCTTTCTGTCACGGTCAGTTATATCAGAATAGAATATCCAGAGCCTTCAACAAGAGATTTCAACCAAGGAAGTTTACACCAGGGCAGCTGGTGTTGAAGAAGATATTTCTACATCAATATGAAGAAAAGGGAAGTTCTCTCCCAACTGGCAGGGTCCGTGCATGGTTTACCGGGTTCTAACTAGAGGAGCCCTTATTCTTGCAGAAATGGACGGAGAAGTTTGGCCAAAACCGATCAAATCAGATGCAGTGAAGAGATACTACATTTAGTCATTATGCTTTCTTTATGATGTAATTTGAACTACGCCTGACCCGATTCACATTTAAGAGGGGATACGTAGGCCCTCCTATGGGTTCAGTCACATCTTTAATAAAATTCCATTTTTCCCCCGCATTTGGAGTTGGGGCAGAATTTTGAAGAGGACCCTCAAAATTCCGAAGTCAGCTTGTTTGTTTCCGCACCAGCATCAACCCAATAAACTATGGCAAAATTTTGAGGATGACCCTTAAAATTTCGAGGTCTATCCGCTTTCAACTATTCAGCGCCGCCGTCAACAGCGCCAACCAAATTTGGGGCAAAAGTTTGAGGAGGACCCTCAAAATTCCAGCGCCAGCAAAGTTGTCGTCTTGAACCGCGTTGCAGTTGTTGGTTCATCATAAAACAATACTATCTTTTTTATCTACTTACATATATATAAACTTGCATCATGTTTACCAAAAATTGCATAAAATCATTTGGATCACTCTCGTTAAGCAACGCTACCCCAAATGGTACAAGACGTCACAAGTCGAGTAACCTCCCCTTTAGAGAACTCACGGTTTTTCTTTGGATGTAGGAACTCAGGATACAAATGGGCGAGGCATGTTCCTCACATAACCGAAACTCCTGAAATGACTACTCATGTCAAATTGTTTACTAGCTACACCTTATACTTCCCCAGCAGTCACGATATCACAATCATATACCAGCTAAGAATATACTATCTTCTCCTTTATATTTTTGCATCGCATAAGGCTATTCTCTGCCTTCCGAGGTTAAGCTCTACCTCCTTCCTGCATTAAGGCTATTTTCTGCCTTTCGAGACTAAGGTCTGTCTCTATCTGCATTTTTGCATTGCATAAGGCTATTCTCTGCCTTCCGAGGTTAAGCTCTGCCTCCATCTTGCATAAGGCTATTCTCTGCCTTCCGAGGTTAAGCTCTACCTCCATCCTGCATTAAGGCTATTTTCTGCCTTTCGAGACTAAGCTTTATCTCCATCTGCATTTTTACATTGCATAAGGCTATTCTCTGCCTTCCGAGGTTAAGCTCTGCCTCCATCTTGCATAAGGATGTTCTCTGCCTTCTGAGGTTAAGCTCTACCTCCATCTTGCATAAGTCTATTTTCTGCCTTTCGAGACTAAGCTCTATCTCTATCTGCATTTTTGCATTGGATAAGGCTATTTTCTACCTTCCGAGGCTAAGCTCTCCCTCCATCTTGCATAAGGCTATTCTCTGGCTTTCGAGGTTAAGCTCTACCTCCATCCTGCAGAGGGCTTTTTTATGCATTTTGAGACTAAGATCTGTCTCCATCATGCATTTTGCTTAAGGCTACTCTCTGCCTTCCAAGGCTAAGCTCTGCCTCCATCTTGCATAAGGCTATCTTCAGCCTTTCGAGGTTAAGCTCTACCTCCTTTATTTTGCTTGGCTGAAATATCGCCACCCTGTTTCATTTGGTTTAAATATCGCCACCCTGCATTTTAAACTCTCGCTTTGGATGAAACATCACCACCCTTGCATCCGTTCGGCTGAATGATTGCCACCTTTTCAGGGGCTGAAATATCGACGCCTTATTCAAAGGCGTCATAGTTCGGAGGAACAATCTGCATAGCCCGAGAAAACCATTTTATGTCCTGCAAATCTTTACTCTTATGCTCTTCATATCCCGGACATCATAGTCTGAGGACGCCATCCTAATCGTCCGAGGACAACATTCATGGTCCACTGGGAACTTGCATCACGCATAAATTATGCAATATGTACGCATATCAGTCATTTGCATGTACATTGGCTGGCACGACCGTCTCAGCGGGAGCCATCTCGCTCTAGTTCTCCACAGCTTATCCAATCTCCGAACCCTTGCTAAATCTCAAACCCCGTTGCGTCCGCCTCTTCCAAAATTTTCATTGGCATACTCCGCCAATGGCTCCTGAACTAC
This sequence comes from Nicotiana benthamiana, assembly GCA_034376525.1. Taxonomy (NCBI): domain Eukaryota; kingdom Viridiplantae; phylum Streptophyta; class Magnoliopsida; order Solanales; family Solanaceae; genus Nicotiana; species Nicotiana benthamiana. Next base: position 117,444,331 of record CM067329.1, read on the forward strand.
ATACACCCTGATTCCTGTAAAACCAGGGATATATAGGCAGCTCATACGCGAGAGCGCCGGTCAAAATTCTCTTACAATCGTCATTTTCGGTAAAAAGTGGCCATTTTATCTTTACCAGACAACTCTTTCATCCTCCTTGGGTAAAGAGGGGCAGCTGTTGATACCCATTTTTTCCCTATGTATATTTTTGTACTCAAAATACTTTCAAAAGGACATGTAGATGCATATATAAGAATCCACAAAAGATTTGGTATTTTTCTACATTTGTTAAGTATTTTAAAACCAATTTACGACTTAATTTGTACTATAAAATCCAATATTTTGTCTCAAATCTTATTATTTTGATAAATAATTTATTTTGCTCTCGCCTTTGCATAGAAATATAATTTATATAATTTTTTACAAAATTTTACAAAGCCACTAAATATTTCTAAATTTAAATTGCATTATATTGCGATTTTATTCTATTTCTCAATTTAATACGTATTTCAAGTACAAAATCATTCCTAATATTTGTTAGTTAATTCCAAAACATATTTTATTATCTCAATATTTTTATTGGATTTTATAAAATTGTTTACTTATTTTTATAAAATTAAATTGTGAAAAATGGCTATTTAAATTATAGCCCTTTTTGTCTTTCAATCTTAACCCAAATTGAAGCCCAAATCAGCCCTAATTTTAATCCAAATTTCTCGACCCGAATCTAAAAACACCCGACCCAAACCCACCTAAATCTAACCCGCCCGGTCCCCCTAATAATCCTGGTCGTTGATCTCACAGATCAACGACCCAAAATCCACGTAAAAAAATTAAATCCTAAATGAACCCTAAGCCCTAATCATTTCTTCCAAACCCGTCGCCTTCACTCCAATATACTCTCTAAATCTCTCAAACGCTAAATCGCCTCCGACTCTTCTCACCGGCGTTTATGGTCGTTCAAGACATGAAACTCCATTATTAGTTCACTCCTCACCTCTCCTGGCCTATGGGTTCGAAGATCAGAACCTTATTGCAAAGGTGGCTAGACCAGAGGTCCTTCGATGGGTTTTCACAGCCATGTCCAGCCCTTTCTCTGGCAAGCCTTGAAGCCTGAGCCCTTTGCCGACTCCGACGAGTCCCTTCCACGATTTTCTCGCCATTTCGTGACCTTTCTATGAAAATCCTAATATTCGAGGTTCTTTTTCATTTTTCTCTGTGTTTATCTTACGATCTTCTCTAAGCTCTAATTGTTTTCTAAAAATTTTTTAGTATCTCTCATCCTTTCTTCGCCTATTTGTGTTTTCAAAACTGTTCGCCTTTTAGACCTTGGGTTTTTTAAGAATCATCTGATTTCTTTGAGCTCGTTGTTTATTTTGCTACTGTATGTTCTTCTCCATGATTGTGAACATTTTTCTACTATGGCTCTGAAATGTTTTGCTACTGATTATCTCTCTATGGTTTTCAGTTAATGTGCTATGTGTTCTTATTTAGGATGTTCTGTTTTGTTCATCCTCATCTATGTTATTTTCTTATGCTCCGATATGCAGTGGAAACCCTAGCTTAAAGTGTTTCTTTTTATATTTTCTGTGTGTAACCCTAGCCGCCTCTGGTTGCTTTTTTGTGCTTTACTACATGTTACTCTAATTGCTTCTAGTCTATGCCCGTTCAAACCTATGCATCTTTTATAGTACTACTTTCCCCCTTACCCTGAAACCCTAATTGATTTTTCTGTACAACTGTTTGATTCTCAAATTACTCCCTGTTTTCTGTCTAAGTTCGAATGCAAGTAGTATCTTGACTCCTTGATTTCCTGGGTGATTATTTTCCTTATGTGTTTAAACCGTGTGATTTTCAAAATAACTTGCATGTACTTACCTTATATTCTATGATTAATACTTGATTTTCTTCCCAAAATTAGACTAGGGTTTATTTAGTTCCATCCGGTTCCTTAATTGAACGGGTTCCCTTCTACTTAATTGATACTGATTGATATTGCTGAATATATTTTTGCCTTATTGCTGCATCCTTTTAAAACAATAAATAGGCCTTCTCTTTTTCTCACTACACACACTAAAACGCGACTTCTCTCTACTCTTACTCACTGAAAACTCTCTTCTCTTCTCTGTTACTTTCTCTCTTTGGCTAAGAATTAGCCGACTAAAAGATAAGGCTAATTATAACGTTTCTCTTTGCTTTGTTACTCAAGTGCGCAAGTGGTAGGCTCCTAATTTAAATTATCAACCTGCAACTATCTGTTTACTCCACCCTGTTCTTTTCCTATTATGCTTTCAGTTTAAATTCAGCATGTTTAATCCCTTTCCCTTTTCCCCTTGTCTGTTATGTTTAAGTTCAATATGTCATTCCCAATCCCTCTCCCTTGTCTATTTGTTTACTTCAGTTTGAGTTTTTTAGCATGTTTAATCCCTTTCCCTTGTCCCCTTGTCTGTTATGTTTAAGTTCAATATGTCAATCCCTTTCCCTTTCCCTTATCTGTTTGTTTACTTCAATTTGAGTTTTCAATCATGTTTAATCCCTTTCCCTTGTCCCCTTATCAGTTATGTTTAAGTTCAATATGTCAATCCCTTTCCCTTTTCCTTGTCTGTTTGTTTACTTCAGTTTAAGTTGCTACCATGTATAATCCCTTTTCCGTGTCCCTTTGTTTGTTATGTTTTAAGTTTAAGATATCAATCCCTTTCCTTTTTCCTTGTCTATTTGTTTACATCAGTTTGAGTTTTCTAGCATGTTTAATCCCTTTCCCTTGTCCCCTTGTCTGTTACGTTTAAGTTCAATATGTCAATCCCTTTCCCTTTCACTAGTCTGTTTTTTTACTTCAGTTTAAGCTTTAGTATGTGTAATCCCCATTCCCCATCCCTTATCTTATGTGTTTGAGCCTTGAAAAAGGCATGTTGGTGTCTTAATCACCATACAAACCCTTGTCTGCTCTTGTTTGATAGCCTTTGTAAGTGGTTAGGGGTGTGTCAGCCTCACTCCATAGGCTAGGTATGACCACCTCCTACAATGTTCTTCCTATAATCTATCACCTTTACACTTATTCTTATTTCTTTAAGTCCTACTTCCCCTTAGTAAGCCATGCTTAGGGGACCCAAAAGTCTCCTATGAACTTGGATGCTTTGGCGCTGGTAATTCCACACTTGCACTATTCCAATTAGAGTGTAAGCAATGCGTGGGTTTCTTTGAAAGCCCTTGAAACTTTGTAAGACTCTAAAAAGAGAAAATCCTCGGACCTTGGGAGCTCAAATATGGTAAAAGGCATATGTTGGAAATTAAAGTTGCTTCGAGACTCCTCGGGCCTGTTATAGCTGCTAATGTATTTAACTTTTATTTCTTTTAATGTTATTTTCCTTTTCTGCCCAGATTTGTAATAATTTATAATAAAAGAACTCGGGGGTATAGTAAAAGGGATATGGGGAGGGATTTACTTGCATGCATTCATTATAGACCATGACAATAGGTTTGCATTACTTCAAATTAATATGGATACCATGCCTATAGATTTATCATTATTGCAACGACATCATATAGAAAACATGCCTATAGGGATTATAATTTTCTTGCATCAATATCGCATAGAAATCATTTTCACAGGCTAATTTTTGCATCAGTTAGAAACCATGTCTAAGGGTCTTACTTTATTGCATCCAGACATATTGTTATCATATCCATTTTACTCTGTTGAATCGATACCATGTAGGTACCATGTCTATAGGCTTTTCGTTATTGCCTCGACTTCATAATAGAAATTGTGCTTATAGGGTGAATTCTTGCAGTCTCATATAGAAATCATGCTCATAGGTTTGCATTTTATTCTCGCCTAGAAAGCATGCCTATTAGAACTATATAAATGCTAGGCAAAATAGTAGGTTGTCTGAAAGCAGTAACTAAAGGGTTAATAAGTATGTTATAAGTCCAGACACGCCTAATGTTTCAAACGTTTTGGTTCAAATGATCCTAAATCTGTTTACTTTGAAACGGGCCCAGGTCTGCCCCCTTTCGTAATGCTCTGAACCTATAAACCACTTTAAATACTGAATCTGTGTTTTCAATCTTTTGTCTATTTGAGTTTAAATGCTCTAAGATCTTTTAAACTTATTTTCTCGTGTCTCCCCTTTTACTCAAATCAGTGCGGCTAACTTATAAGGCCTTTTCTAAACTTGTCTGCAACTTTAAATCTTTTAAACAGACCTTTGTCTGAAGCTTCGTTTTCTTTTAAATCAACTAATCATATCAACTCCTAAAACGGGCCCAGGGATCTCGAAGCATATTTTCTATCGAACTCTTATGTGTTAAACAAATCTGCCCGCTCTTCTAACCTCTTTTAAAAGTCCAAATCAGTAATTGAAGTCATGCTAAACTATTTGTTGTATGTTATGGGGTTTAATTGTCCCTTTAACTGTTTATTTGCATACCTCTTATATGCTGCTTATTTTTTACTATCGCTCTAGTGTTTTTACCATTGAAAACTCCATATATATATATATATATATATATATCCTATCTCTCTCTTCCCCCTTCGTAGAATTAGAAGTTCTAATACCCCAAGACTAACAGCTAGGGACAGGTAATAGCATGCAGTAAGTAAATAATACCAACGCGTTTAAATACCTTAATGGGGCGGGAAGGGTAGAATAAGGAGATGATGACGATGCGATAATATCATAAAGCGACCCCTTTTTGGGAATGTGTGCGGGATATTGCATCGAGTGATCCATATTATAGTTAAACCTAGGACTCTCCTTTCTCTTATTTGCTTTATTTCATATGGTAATGCTTTCCTCAAATTAATCTGTTCAATTAAACTTCTGTCTCTCCTTCTTCTTTTAAAAACTCTCATGTAATTTGAATGTTATATATGTGCACCTTATTTGCCTATTTGCTTCATCTTCTATTAAAGTCACAATTAACACGGCCGGGAACCACACTAGTGTATCTTGAGGGGTGCCTAACACCTTCCCCTCAAGATAATCTCAATCCCTTACCCAAACTCTGGTTTTCTTTGAAAAAAATGCTCTTTTCATCTCAAAGTGTCCTAATGCACTATAATCATTAGGTGGCGACTCTTCAAATTCTATAACCCAGCTCCCAAACGGGAATGAGATTTGTCTTGCCCATAATGTCGTAAACCCAATTTTAGCTTCTCTTAGTAGTTGAAAAAGGGGGGGTGTCGACAAAGGGTATATTAAACACTATAATTCAAGGGTTTTAAGATTAAAAATGGTGGTTAGAGCTCGAAGCCTAAGAGAGGATAAAGTGGTGATTTGATAGGGTACACGAACTCTTGTTTTGATAAAATTTATATGTACGGACTCGTGGCGAGACGAGGAATCACAAGTTCTAATTTTCAGAATTTTTAGAGAAGTGGGCCCGAGGCTCGGGTTTTACCAGCTTCGTGATTTTTTTGCGTTTTCTAAATTATTTCGATTGGGTTATGTTTATTTAGCCTATAATAACGTATTCATGTGCATTGCATTGCATTTTTATCTGATACTAGACTGTTATATTTGATTTTATTTGTTGTTAGCTTGTAGCTAAGGAATAGGACTGTTAGATTTAGCTTTGCTTTGTGGAATTTCGTCGATTTCTTACTTTCAGATATTTTTCTATGCTTAGTATTCATTGAGTCGGTAGTACTCACCCCTACTCCCTGCACCTTGTGTGAAGATTCAGGTACACAAGAGGCCTAGCGGACACTCATAGTCTCCAGTTAGTTCCAGAGTGCATGACGTTCGTAGAACTTGGCTTCTCTTCATTATTTTCTCAGTTCATTATTATTATTATTATTATTATTATTATTATTATTATTATTATTATTATTATTATTATTATTACTATTATTATTATTATTATTATTAATATTATTATATACTTTCCCAAATTTTTATATTGTTATTTTGAATTATTATTACTTCTCAGTTTAGTTTAGAGGCTCTAGACTCGTGACCCCAGATCATATGGGTGTGTTATCGGTTTTTCGTATTTATCTATATTACTCTATTAAAATTCTTGGATTATTATTCTTAAAATTGTCAATTTTGAGACTTAGTATTAAATTGAAAGCGATTGTTGGTCATGCTTAAATAGCCTTAGGGTTGGGTGCCATGACGGCCGGGTTTGGGTCGTGACATTGTGCCAGGTACATATCATGTGCTGAGATTTTGTACACCTGATAAATAAATTGTGGTGTCGATGATTTTGGCATGTATACTTGTCATGAAGGCATAGTCTTGCATTTTCCTCATGTTACTTTGTAATTGATGCCTCTATTTGATGTTTAGAGTTTGAAATATTAATTTACTTTGATAAATCCCTGTGTAGGCGATTTATATGGATAAGTTGATGCCTTGATGATGTAGTTGGATAGTATACTTATTCTCCTCTTATTGTGATATAGTTGAACATAATATTATTTGAGCTACTTTTCCATTTCTCCATTATTATTCAGCTATTGGTGTTTTTGGTTGTTGGAAGTTAGTATTCGACCTTCCCAACATCGTTACTTCTTTCAGACTGAGGTTATGACTTACTACTTATAGAGTACATGAGGTCAGTTGTACTCATACTATACTCTGCACTTTATGTGCAAATTCAGGAGTTGGACCCAGTTATGCAATGTGAGTTGAGCTATGCCGTGTTGTTGAGATCAAGGTAAAGATGCTTCCCGATCATAGTTTATGTCATCACTTCCTATCATTTATTACTATTCAATCGTTTAGACAATATTGTATTTTTTTTTCAGACTTTGTCCTTAATACTCTATCCAGCTCATGCACCTGATGACACCAGCTTTTAAGGTTGTTCTCAGTTGTGTTCGCATTTTGACTTCAGTTTATATGAACCCATTTAACTAGGTACAGAGTTTAAGAAAATAGAGAAGATTTTTGATTTTGTGGTGTAAAATGAGGCACATAAATTTTGTGTGGCTATAAATTATTGTGTAAAGATAAATTGTTTCTAAATAAGGAATTAGGTCATTCTTTTTAGCACGAACTAAAAGGAAAATAGGTTCACATAAATTGAAACATAGCAAGTGGTAGATAGCAAATTAACTGAAGTCAGCATGCGTATCCAAAAGCACCTGGCATAACTGCTATAATCGTATTTTGAATTGTCATTCTCCTAAGATCTGATGGAACCATGTATCTCATATAACATTAAACCTTCCAAATGATATATATGTGTCACCTAAAGCTGTCTAACGATGGGCGGGGCCGGTCCAGACCCATTTTTTTACCCGTCCAGGACCGTGTCCAGGTCGGTTATGGATTAATTTTTAACGGGTTTAGCAGGTTCGGGTTAATCCGGGTAAAAATTGAACCATAAGGATAACTGGTTGAGGGGGCCGGGCCGGGACGGGTTCAGCGTATTTTTATTTTTTTTTTGAAATTTTGTATAACTATTGTAAGTTATATTAATACTTTGTATTAATTTAAAGAATGCAAATAAGATGGGAAAAATTGCACTTATTGCAAGTGCTACTTTTATTTCTTAATTTAAAGTTTCAAACATACAAAAATAAAAAGGTTTACATTTTTTTCAACAAGTAAAGTAGTAATTTCAAATGTTTTGCATCGCCTTAGCAAGTTCATCATAATCAATATGAACTGATTGACCTTCTTCTGGAGTGTTAAATTCGGATGGGTTTCCATGTGTTAATATATCTCCAAGTTCCTCGTCTTCTGGCCTATCAACATTTTCTTTTACATTGATTTCTTCGTTCCGATGTAATCCAATTTCTGAAACATACTAAAACTTCCAAAGCATTGCTTCCCAATGAGATGCGGGTGTCTCCAAGTTGGTGTCTTGCTTGGTTAAATGCAATCTCCGATGCAGTAGTAGAAATTGGCACATTCAGCACGTCCCGAGCCATAACGAAAAGAATAGGAAATTATTTTGCATTTTCATGCCACCATCCCAACGGTGAAAATTTCTTTGTGCGAAGCTCTTTTTGCTTTTGCAAGTAGAATTAAAGTTCATCAATGTTCCTACTACTTGTTTGATTGTTAGAAAATATAAAAAAATATTAAAACTATCAAGTCCTTCTTCATCATCCACAGTAGCAGAAGTGCTATATTGCATAGTGGGATTAACATTGCTTACAGCACGAGCATCATCATCAATTTTATTTGCATAATAATTATATAGTTGTTGTAAATATTCATTTAGCTTGTTCGTAGAAACATATAAATCTGGGGTTTGAATTGGTCCAATCTCCATATAAGTATATAAAACATTCATTAATTGGTGACGATCACACATTTTAATAGAAGGATTTAAAACTGCACCAATTAAGTAAATCGTAGGAATTGGAAAGTAATATTTTTCGATTTTTGCTTGCATTTTTTCAACATCGTTATATTTTTCTTTCTTCTTAAATTCAGATAGTAGAAAAGAAATTTCATCTATATGTACTAAAGCCATTGTAACAAGTGGGTAATATGCTCCAGAAAACTAAACCGTAGTTGTATAAAATTTATGTAAAAATTTAACAACATCATTAGTGACCTCCCAAGTATCACTTGTTAACATACGCCTTGGATCGGTACAATGTGTATTAGCAACTTCAGTTATAGGGAATCTATATTTGTATCAATATTTTAAAAATATATATGTATAATTCCATCTAGTAACAATTTCGTCTGGCATGAATCTAGGTTTAAGGTTATACTTGATACACTTATTCTTGAATTGGGAATCTATCTTTTATTTTAGATTGTCTATTATTTACTTGAATAACAGCAACTGCTCTTCTAACATGAGTAATCTCAACTGAAAATAAATCAAGGTCACTGTCACACCTCCTCTTTCACTACACCCGCAAGGGCATAAAGGCATTTTTTCAATAAAAGGACAATCGAAACGGGATTTATTATTAATTATTCAGAGTCGCCACTGGAGAGATTAATGGTGTCCCAAGTCACCAGTCGAATCCTTAACCGAGGAAAATATTAACTATGTATTACAGTCCGCGAATCAGAAATTCGGATAAGGAATTCTATTAACCCGGAAAAAGATGTTAGGCATTTAGCTTATTATCTGATTTTATTACATAAAGAACATATGTGCCAATTTTTACTTTTAACCGCTTTTATTCAATATGTATTTATTATAAAAGAAAGTTGAATGTCGTTTAAAGTGTGCCTTCCGATTGCGTCACATGTAATGCACCTGCAATCCTAAGCACTCTATTCAACGTTTTGGGATTCGATTTGGGTCGCATGAAATGCACACCCGAGTTTAAGAATGTAATTTACTACAATCGCGTCTAAAGAAACTACCGCGTTATTATCTTTTGCGAAGGCCGTAAAATTCACTAAACGGCCTTCCCGAATTTTTATGTATTTTTAATATAAATAGTTATCGAAAGCCCCGCAATTTATCTATTTTTATTTGGGCGAGACTCGTCTTATTTTATTTTTAACAAAAAAATGCTACCTTAAAATGACTATGATTTTCGATTTTTATTTTTAAAAAAAAAAGGAAAAGGGATCTAACTAAAGGGTATTATTAATTGAAAACTTAGATGCCAATATTGATTACTCAACACTGGCCCAGTCGTTTCAGGGCCCATGACTGGCCTCACGTCTATTTGGCCCAAGCACACTTGATTCATCAAGGTTCTGGGCCAGCTTGGTGCCTGTTTTCCGCTGGGATTTTGATTACAACAACATACATGGATGCATGCAAATCTAGAGTTCCACACTATTTGAATCAATTATATAAACGATCAACGTGATATACATGTATCGAGTTACTAACGAAGAAAGAGAATCACATTTTAAAAAGCAATTACACTGAGCTACAGGACAGAACGTATGTCTAAACATTTAATTTCCAGGATCATTTTATGCATTTTTAAAACAATCTTATTAAAGGAGCAATTTGCTTAAAGGGCACCCCAAGTGATTATTGCAGAATAAGCATACTGAACATGAATATTAAACAGGGTATCTACACCTATTTAAAACAATTCAAATGGTGTTGCAGGTGTAATGCCAGTAGGCTGCTGCTATTCACATGCTAACGTGCAATCACTCATAGTGACTAAACAGTTGTGTATTAAACAGTTCAGTACATATCCAGACAATTCAACAGTCTAATTAAACAGTTCAATTTTCAGTATAGTTGTGTATTATAAATGCAGATCTAAGGTAAGCATAAACAAATACCAATCTCCTAATGTCTACTCTAGTACAACAATTGAACACACACACACACTTCAAGAGGTAAATAGTTGAGCCTTTTATTTCAGCATTTCAATTTGAAGCTACATTAACCAATCTCGAGAATGTGTATCTGGAAAAATAAAGTGCAAGATGAGTGAGGATCAATCAGCAACGACCCAGTAGTCAAGAAACAATTCAAAATCTAGCAAGTATTATCGACAACCAGTCGAGAACTGATTCGAAGAAGTCAAAGCATCAAAATAGACTAAACAGATTGGAAAAATGAACCTAAACCATCCTTGAAGCTTTTAATAGACCTCAAACACAAACAAACCAGCTTGACCGACCTTAAACTGACTCGAAAACACCTAGACAAACTCAAAACTAACTCTAAAGACGTAAACCTTCTAGAATCCAGCTCCAACCCAAGGGCGGCGATGGAAAAGATGACAGTCAGGCGGGGGACAATGAGCAGAATGGCGGTGACGCAAGGGGTGACGGATGAAGTGGCGAAGCTCCTTAGGACTTGTATATATTCTTGTGTTGTTGTACTTTGGAATGCGATGGGGACCTTTTGTAAGGTTGGGTGTACGTGCATTTTTTGGATTATAATGAAAGTCGTACTTTTGCTGCCATTCCTTTACTTTTATATCTTTTATTTTTGGTACCTCACCTCCGTAGAGAGGGTGCTCGCTTACTTGTCATAGTCAGACTGAGTCGACGATTGATAGCGGTGGCCTTAGCTATGTACGTAACTTTGACTATCGTCGAATTATTTGCTTATCGTTGTCGAGCTACGTTGACTTCTTGATGATAATGGCCTTATCCAGAATATTATCGATCGCATTAGCCATGTACATAACTTCGAATGTTGTCGAATTACTTGCTTGTTGTAGTCGAGCAGGGTAGACTTATTGATGCCAATGGCCTTAGCCATATACTTTCGATGGCCTTTGACATATATGTGACTTTGACTGTCGTCGAATCACTTACTTGTTGTAGTCAAACTGAGTCAACTTATTGGTGACGATGGCCTTAGCCATAATACTATCGATGGCCTTACCCATGTATGTAACTTCGGCTATCGTCGAATTACTTTATTGTCGTAGTCGAGCTGGGTTGACTTATTGACAACAATGGCCTTAGCCATATAATTTCAATGGACTTAGCCATATGTGTGACTTTGACTGACATCGAATCACCTACTTGCTATAGTCGAACTGGGTTGACTTATTGGCGATGATGGCCTTATCTATAATACTATTGACGGCCTTAGCCATGTACGTAACTTCGACTGTCATAGAATTACTTACTTTTCGTAGTTGAGATGGGTCGACTTATTGACGACAATGGCCTAGCCAAATAATTTAGATGGTTTTAGCCATTTTACACATTGGTGATTATGCTAGTCCAGTCCCTTTATCATGTCGGCCTTAAGAGTGTATGGAGAGGCTGATATAATGAACTTGTTCCGCAAATATCCACAGGTATCCCCTCCTCCACCTCGTTAAAAGCCTCCCCGAGAAAACCCAGTTGGGACAAAACTCAGGTAAGGGAAAAAGAGTACGACTCGGGAGACGCCTTTTAGAAATGGAAATAATTGAGGTGGACGACGTTCCAATTTTTTGTTGGAGCATTTTTCCTTCCATTTTTTCCAATTGGAGTGCTCATTTACTTGCTGTTGTTGTGATTTTGTAGGGTCCATCCCAGTTAGTGCCCAGTTTTCCTTTGCTTGGGACTTTTGATTCTAGTATTTTGGCTTTGAGGACGTAGTCTCCCACTTTGAGCGGTCTTATCTTGGCTCTCTAGTTTTAGTACCTCTCGACCTATTGTTTTTGAGCCACCATTCTTATGTAGGCCATTTCTCTTCTTTCCTCGGCCTCATCGAGGTCTTGGAGTCTGTTTATGTGGTTCTCTGCTCCACTGGTGTATGAATACCTCAATCTTGGTTTGCCGACTTCAACTGGTTTGACCATGTCGGTTCCATAGACCGGTGGGTACGAAGTTTCTCCTATTCTGGATTTGAGTGTGGTCTGATGAGCCCATAATACTTCTGGTAGTTGCTCGGGCCATAGCCCATTAGCTTCCTCGAGTTTCTTTTTCAATATGTTCAGTATTGTTTTTTTGCAAGACTCCCCTTGGCCATTAGCGGTGGGGTGATATGGCGTGGACAGTATTCGCTTAGTATGCCAGTTGTCGAAGAACATTGTCATCTTCTAACTGATGAACTATTGTCCGTTGTCACAGCTGATTTCCTTGTGGATGCCAAAACGGAAGATGATATTCTTCCATATGAAGGCGATGACTTACTGTTGAGGTATTTGGATGTACACATCTGCTTCCACCACTTGGAGAAATAGTCAGTTAAACTAATAGAAATCGTACCTTTCCTTGTCCTGCTGGTAGGGGAGCGACTATGTCCATTCCCCATTTGATGCAAGGCCACGGGGAAGTTACTGAGTGGAGGGTTCTCCTGGTTGGTGTATCATAGGGGCATACTTTTGGCATTGTTCACATTGGACGTATTCCGCTGCCTATTTCTTCATAGTGGGCCAATAATAGTCAGCTTGTGTTTTGCAGCGCACGAGGTAAGGTTACCAGTATGGGCGCCGCAGTGACCCTCATGTACCTCTTCGAGTACTGACCTCATTTTGTCCAGCCCTATGCACTTGGCCAAGGATCTGTCGAACGTCTTTCTGTAGAGCTTGTGCTTTATCAGGCAAAACCGGGCAGCCTGTACGCGGAGCTTCTTTGCTTCTTTTTTGTCGAGTTGGAGTGTCCCATCCTTCATATAGGATAAAAATTGTTCGCGCTAGTCCCAAGAGATTACCTTAGTATGATCAATGGCTGAATGGAGGAGGGTGACCACGCTTCCTTTGCTGGAGTTTTAGTAGCTACGGCCAATTTTGCTAAATTGTCTGCTTCGACGTTTCGTGCCCTTAGAATTTGTTCGAAGCGACACTCATTGAGCTCATTCACTAATCTATTGATTTTTTACTGGTATTTTTGCAATCTCTGCTCTTTAATTTGGCAAATCCCAGTGACCTGGCTTACTACGAGTTGGCAGTCGCAATAGAGAAAAAGTCGTCGAGCCCCATATTTGATGGCAAGTTTTATACCTGCAATAACAGCCTTGTACTCGGACTCGTTGTTAGTCATTTCGGGGAATCGTATGGGCTAGCAAATTATTTTTCCCATGGGGACCTCGAGAACAAGTCCAAGTCCCAATCCCGATGCATTAGCGGTACCATCAGCATAGAGAGTCGATAGGTCAGTCTTGAAGGGGGCACGACGTGCCTCTAGTTATGCCTTTGGTAGTATATCTGTGCAAAAATAGGCTATAAAGTCGGCAAGTACTTTAGACTTGATGGCATTTCTTGGGTGATATGAAATATCGTGCTCGCTGAGCTCTATGGCCCATCTGGCGAGCCTGCCTAATAATTCAGGATTATGTAGGACGCTTCTCAATGGGAAGGTCGTTACTACTTTTATAGGGTGACACTGAAAATAGGATCGGAGCTTTCGTGAAGCTACGACCAATGCCAGAGCTAACTTTTCAAGGTGGGGATACTCTGTTTCGCCATCCACTAAGGTTTTGCTAATATAGTTATAGGATATTGCGTACCTTTATTTTCGCGAACTAAGACTGCGTTGACGGTGACCTCGGATATGGCCAGATACACCAGTAGTGGATCGCCTGGACTCGCTTTGGCTAGCAGTGGTGGTGAAGATAGGTATGCTTTCAATTTTCTCAAGACTTCAACACATTCCTCATTCCACCGTAACCCATTGTCCTTTCTCAACACATTGAAAAATTTATGGCACCTGTCGGAGGATCGTGAGATGAACATGGATAGGGCGGCTATTCACCACGTCAGTTTTTGTACCAATTTTTTTCTGTTCAAAATCACTAGTATTGCTTCTATCGCCTTGATCTAATCTGGGTTGGCCTCGATGCCTCGTTGTGATACGAGAAATCCTAATCTCGTACCTTCTCAATATCCCTAAGGCTTCTTTCAGATGGTCGATATGGTCTTCTTTCCTTGTCGACTTCACCAGCATGTCGTCGATATAGACTTCCATTGTCTTACCGAGCTGCTCTTTGAACATTTTGGTGACCAATATTTGGTACATAGCCCCTGCATTTTTGAGCCCGAAGGGCATTAACTTGTAGCAATATGCCTCTTGGTGATTGATGAAAATCATCTTCTCCTGGTCTTCTTCAGGCATCATGATTTTATTATAGCTGGAGTAGGAATCTAAGAAGCTTAACAGTTAATGTCCTATGGCGGTGTCGATCAGTTGGACGATGTGGGGGCAACGGGAATGAATCTTTTGGACATGCCTTGTTCAGGTCGGTGAAGTCCACACACATTCTCCGCTTCCCATTTTTCTTTTTGACCATGATGACATTGGCGACCCATTGGGTAACTTCGATTCTCTGATGGAGCCGTTGGCTAGTATCTTGTCTACCTCTTCACTGACCGCTTTATTAATAGTGGCGTTGAATTTCCTTCTCATCTGCCGCAAGGGCGAATGTAATGGATCGACATTCAGCTTGTGGGTGGCAATGTCTTGCGGGATTCCCGGCATATCTTAATGGGAAAAAGCAAATAAATATGTGTGGTTAGTTAGGAATTCACGATAATTACATGGGTAGGCGAGGCCATGCCCGATGTAGGCTTTCCTCGTAAGATTGATGTCGTCCAATTATACTGGGTTGAGATCTTCGACCGTCTCTTTACAAGCCTCTACGACGTCAGGGTCTTTAATGGTTTCTGTTGTCGGGTCGACCTTGGTCCCCGTCATAGCTAATTGTTGTGCCTCAGCACTCGCCCCCTTTAGTTGTTTGGTAATGGGCAATATTGAGCTATTTTGCAGCATTCCTGCACATTGCGCGGTGCGTGGCTCACCTCGAATGCTGAATACTTCCCACGGGATAAGGAATTTGATCACTTGATAAAATCTTAAAGGGACCACTCGGATGGCGTGTATCCATAGGCGTCCTATGATGGCGTTGTACACCGTTTCCTGATTAATTACGTGGAATGTTGTTTCCAGCGTGACTCCTCCTGCTAAAACAGGAAATGATATTTCTCCAGAGGTCGATTCCACTACATTATTAAAACCAGATAGTGTTATGCAACGTGGTATTATCTTATCCTCGAGTCTCATTTGTATGAGGACCCTCAAAAGGATAATACAAGTTCCACTTCCATCGTCAACCATGATTCTTTTAACAACCGTATCCGCGATACGTCAAATAATAACTAAAGCATCATAATGAGGGAAAGATAAACCGTTGGCATCGTACTTATCGAAGGTGATACTATCTTCGAAGTCTTCATCGCGTTACTGGGCGATGGTTCGTTTCAGTAAATGTGTGGTGGTGAACTTGATATGATTGAGTGCTGGGTCGTCACCGCCTCCGACAATCATGTGTATCATACGTGCCGGGGAGGGTGGCCTTGGAGGCCTATTGGGTTGTTCCTGTCCACGTGCAAAGTTGGTTTTCCCTTTGTCACTGAGTAGTTCCCTCAGGTATCCATAGTTTAGTATCCTGACAATCTCTTGCCGTAGGCCTATGCAGTCTTCGATTTTGTGCCCTCGCTTTGATTTCCTTGTGGTAGGGTCTCATTTCATCTTCGTCGGCCACTGCACCTTGGTGCCCAATTTCTCCAGTGCGTATACTATTTCTGAAGGAGACATACAAAAGTTATGGGTAGATAATAAAGGAGGCATACCTCTTTTGTTTTTGAGTGGAGCGACATGTTGCAGAAGTGCATTTGTGTGGCTTAGTGGTGGAGGATGGGAAGATCTGACGTTGGGCTGGTGCCTTTCTCTATTGAGACGTGGGATTTGCTCCCGTCATCCCTCGTTCTGCCGATCCCTTCTGATTTTAGGGTGTATCGTTGTTAACCTTTGGGTCGGCCCATTAAGATCGTCCTCGTCCACTCGTACCTTGACACAATAGGCGTTGTGGACTTCCTCCTATGTGGTAGGAGGATATTTCATGAGGCGGCTCAGTAGTTTCTCAGTCTCCCTTGAACCGTCTCTATTTTACCCATTTTGGAAAGCGGCGACCGCCATGCCTTCTGACACGTTTGGCAAGCTCATCCTCACCCTATTAAACCTGGATGGAAGTCCCTAAGTCCATCTCTTAAGGTTTGCATGACATCGAAGATATCATTGACCCTTGCTTCTGCTTTCTTTGCTCCGGTATAGGCAGTGACGAACATGTCCGTCATTTCCTCGAATGTAGATATAGTCTTAGCTTGTGGCTGAGAGTACCACTCATGGCCCCTCCTATCAACGTCTCACCAAACTTCTTCAGCAGCACGAATGGTACATGTTCCCTTGAAAGTTCGTTGCCCTTCACAGCAGTGACCTAGTGGATCAGATGTTCCTCAGGATCTGTGGTTCCATCATATACCCTTGGTAGGGTGGCATCTTGAAGGTTTTTGGGATAAAGTGAGGGGAAGCTTCTTCGGTGTATGGTTGTTCAACGAATCTTCCCACATCGCGTTTTGGTAACAACTTGAGAGCACTGGGGATCTTGTCTACTCTTTCTTGATGTTCTTTCATTTGGTCATGAAGTGCCTTATTTTCATTTTCAATTTCTTCCATCTTCTTAAGGATGGCTGTGAGTGTTCCATCGTTGGTTTGTACATCGATGGGCCCATTATTTTCTCATATAACCTCGGGTTCACCCATGGTGGCAGTGATGCCTACCATTGGCATACACCTGACGTTACTTTGCGGTGACTTCTCAACAAAGCAACTTAGAGTACTTGTTAGCCATTCCTCCAGTATCTTCTTGACCACCAAGGGTGCTTCCTTGGCCGCAAATGTGGAAGCTCCTTTTTTCATGCAAGATCATTAGATTTTCGGATGTGGAAGGTGAGATCTCGGCACCTGGTGTAATGCTAGGGGTTGCATTCAAGATTCCCTTGTCACCGGCCTCGTTGAGAGGACCAAGGAGATTGGCTGTAGCACGCACTATTATTTTCATTCTTGTGTTATTTTCGGCCATCTTTTATTTTTGTATGGTGTGGACAATCGTAGTTGGTTGTTCTCTAGGTGGATACAATAATTTTGATTCTCAAAATACCCACAGACGACGCCAAATTATTTGGCTAAAAATTTATCAATGTACTTTGTAAGCTTAGAAACAGTCAAAAGTAAATGAGGGTAAATCGTGGTCAAATATAATAAGACTTAGAGATAAAATTAAATATATAGTTTGTAAGCTTAAAAACAATTGAAAATAAATGAGGGTAAACCGTAATCAAATATTATAAGACTTAGAGATGAAAAAAGAAGTTGCTATTGTAGATTTGATAATATAGAAGGATAACCTCAACTTGAAAGAATGTATTCATTAGAGATAGAGATAGAGATAGAGAGAGAATCGGAGAGTTGTATTATTCAAGAATAATAATGATGCCCCTTTTACAATGTGAAGGTCTCCTTTATATAGTAAGAGACCTTCCTCGAAATAATCAAAAAATACAAAAGTAAGTAGCTTCTTCTTAATGAAAACGCTGAGTCTTAAACAATGTCACTTTTATCTCCATGTCCAAGTCATACCCTTGCTTTAATCGCCATATACTCACTGGGCTTACCCATTGGCATAGAGACGTTGAGGATCAAATTTGACCCTATACAGTTGTATATCTTCTTCCTGAAGTCCAAACAAAAAAAAAATAAAGGCATCAAGTAGTATAATAGAAAATAAACATAAAAAGCATTTAGTATGCCTGATATGGCATAAAGGATTCACTTGGATAGTCAAAGCTTCTTCCTTTATGCTCAATCTCACATCATTGAATTCCATATCAGAATCAATTAGCAATCTTTCAATTTCTCACAAGATTCACATATGCCATCAAGAGAAAAAATATGAGAGGAAAATCCTATGGGGATGAATTCGTATTCGCACGCTATACGATAAAGACCTCGTGCAAAAATATAACAAGATCACCATAATCGTATGGTAGAAACCTCATGCTTTATCCAAATTAATCCACTCAACATGTCCAAATGTGTAATAATCATAACAATTCGAAATAATTTTCCATCTCTACGGATGCGTACACTCACAAATAATTAAAAGATGCATAAGGCCACAATAATATAGGTGTGGATGTGTGTTAAAGATATAAATCATAATTATGGATAAATCGGGTATATCAATGATTTCACGAATAGCTTATTATAGCCAATTAAGATGTAGTAATCCTAAACATTGTTACTAACTAAAAGAATAAGCTCCCGTAATCAGACATTTGGTTAAAATATTAATCATGGAAACCATACAACCAAACAAGGCATAATGGAAGGCTAATCTAACCCAATCACGAATAATCCATAGCACTCGTATATGCACTTGTCACCTTGTTACTCCCCATACATTTAAAAATCATCTCTGGAGGGCACAAATCTAATAAAATAATACTTATTAAGGTCCAATAAAAATATAAAAAGTTATTCCAATCAATAAAACTTTAATCTTTATTCAAATATCGAAAGTCCACTCAGACCGACATGGTCAAAACCCAAGTTTAGGGATGGATCCCATTTACCCATAATTTTATGAGTCTAGATATAAGATTAATTATGTTCCAAATATGGGTCTAAATTGGTGTTTACACCCCCAAAAATACTCTATTGAATTGTAGATAAATACCCCAAATTTCATTTAAAATTTCATATTTTACTTTATTTCTAGGATTAGCTAGGGATTCTATGCCTTGTACATTTTACTCAATACTCCAGTGGAGGCTTCATAAACTTGGCTTTATGGTTGATCATGCTACTTTGTGTTATTTTCAATACTTCAACTAATTAAATTTTTTTGATCTTATGATTACTTTAGAACATATGCATAAAGTTTATAAGACGTAAAATTATTTGCTTTCTTTTAAAGGTCATTTGACATGATGATACAAGGTAAAAATCAAGTTAAGGTCCGATCATGCCAATAAAGTCGTATCAGTAAAGTCTTATCTATGAGTATGTAGAATGCCACACTTATATAAAGGAGAATAAAAGCATCTAATAAATAGTTTTCACTCTTTCTACTATAGATCATATGATACAGTGTAACATTAAGAATGTTTCTAATACATTTGTTTTCCTGAGTTTGCAGAAATGACTTGTACTAGCAACTTTTGTAATAATTCTCTAACCTTCGCTACTTCGCCAATCCTGCTACATCTACAACTATTAAAAATCTCATTAGCTCTTACTACCCCTATTATTTATATTATAGTTATAAAAAACTAAAAAAAAATTGAAAACCTTACTTATAGAAAGTGAATGTGCTCAAGCATGCAAAGAAAGTGGATCAAGAGGAGCAGGATGTTTAGAACCAAGTACCAGCACTAACCTCGAGTTTGTTAAGTGGATCAGGTCCATTAGAGAAGCTATGGAGATGTTTACCATCTTCGTGGCTAATCAAAGATAGAGAGGAGATGGTACTCCACCTAGGCTAAGAAGAGTAGGTTAGTCGCTTTATTGCTCTATAATGAGTTCTGTTTGACCAAATTTCCGAACCCGATCGTGATAGCACCTCTCGTGAGGACAACGCCAGCTAACGGAACAAAAACACCTCTTTAAACAGTTACTTAGTATGAATGATTCTAAAATATAGATATATAATCATAAGTGCGAAATTAAAGTGATATAACCGGAAAACCATCTCGACATAGTCCGAAATCGGAGTGTCACAAGTTATGAGCTACTACAGAGTACTAAAGTTCTACAAAGTCTGGAGCTAGGAACAAAGTCTAAAGATAACATGAGTGAAAGATGATAAGGGAGAAACGGGCTACGGACGTCAACAACTACCTCGTAACTCCTAGTCACCGCCTGGTCTGGAAAGAATCAGCGTTCAGGAGCAAACTCTGCTTTACCTGTATCTGCACATATGGTACAGGGAGTAATGTGAGTAATCTGACCCAGTGAGTAATAAAGATAAATAATGACTGAAAGCATGAAATCTCATAAAATCATAAAGAAATCCTATCTCAAAGCAGTAAAATCAGTTAAACAGTAAAATAGTGAAGTATCAAATAATTCTCTTTTAATACAGTTAAAGACAAATGTTTTTAACAAGTAAGAAATAATCAGAAACCCACTCCTAGGTTGCGCTCATAGAACCAAACGCATAACGGATATGGAAATCCAGTAAATTTATACTATGTTGCATGAATTTTGTTCTGCTTGTCCAATACATGTTTCAGTGAATGAATGAGCTTCTATAAGCCACTTTGCCCCAAAGGATATTCAGCACAAAGTTTCTCGTCTTCAATGATAGATGCATGCTCCTCACTCACACATGACTCTGTATTTTTCCCAAACAGAATAGAGTCTAGAATAAGAATTTTCATAAGCTTAACTGCATCATCATCACTCTCGCATACGTGTGCATGATTCACAGCATCCTTTGGAATTTCAGTGATAGTCATAGAACTTCGAATTTCCTTCAAAGTCACACCCTTGGACTTACCAAAATAGCGATTCAGAATAGCGCTCTCTCGATTAAATATCTTTTCAATATTATTTATTGCGATCCGCAAACCACACATAATGTGAAAGTCTTCAAGGGTGAAGGAAACATCATGCCCAAAAATATTGAAACTAACGAAGTCTCGACCATTTGTGAATATTCGAGAAAGACACAAACAATGAACCAACTTCATACTGCTTTTGAAATTCTCCATAGCAATGATGTATCTAAATGCACCATTAGTAAGCTTATCACTTTGTGTAGGAATTAAGAAAGTTGCATTTAATGTCTTCAAATCATGGTTCCCCTTCCAGTAACCCTTAGAGTTAAACCATTCTGTATACTCAAAATATTTTTCTCATGTTCTTGTAGGTGGAGGAGGAGGGACATAAGGACTTGTTGCTACTACAGGTAGTCTAGGTTTTTTATATGCTTTGCCTTCTTTAGCTACTTTAGGATATTTAGGTGCTTTAGGAGCCATATGTCCAAAAAAGTAAATGATACAAATAATAACATCAGGACATTATCAAAAAATCATTTAAAACTTCAAGACCTAAAAATGCTTAGGTTCAACAAGTATAAAACAAAAACTTCAAAAACAACTTCAGCTCTAGAGCTGAAGTTCGACAGGTATAAAACAAAAACTTCAGTTCTAGAGCTGAAGTTCGACCGATATAGAACAAAAATTTGAGCTTTAGAGCTGAGTTTCGGTAGGTATAAAACAAAAATTTCAGCTCTACTAGTAATAAACACAAAGCCTTCACCTCTTAAAGCTATAATTCAGCAATTAAAAACACAAGAACTTCAAATCCTAAAGATGGAATTCACCAGTTACAAACACAAAAACTTAATTTTGGTTCTTTATACAAGCACAAAACATTCAGCAAAAAAATAAAAACACAAATTCAAATCCGAATAAATAAGATTCTTTCTCGAGGAATGCCTCCTTCCATATTTCAAGTGATCAACACAATTAGACGCAAGACAAAAAGAATTTTCTAAGGATGAGATAGCAAACAAAGTGAACACTAAGAAATAAAGTATGTATATATTTACATACAGGATTCCAAAACTAAGAAAAAAAGAACTTTTTTCCATAGGTATGGTTGAAATTTATTTAAAATATATGGATAAGTCAATCTACAAATTTCGAGGAATATTGAAGGTGATTTGGACTAATTTGGTATCAAAGTTTGTAGATAAAGTCGAGTTTAAAAAATTTTTCTACGATACATTATCACGCATATATCATACACAGAGGTATATATGGATATACATATGATATATATTTGATACAATTATGATACATTTGTAATACACAAATAATACATAGTGTGATACATTTTAATACAATTATGATTCTTCTTCTAAAGTAGCGAGCCAACCCAGTGTTAGTTCAAATGTGTGTTCGAGGATGAACGATCACTCCTATAAGGAAGTGGTTGAACTCTTAATAGGATTCGAGATTTAATGACGGAGAAACAAGAAGCTATCGAGAATCATGGAAAGATCTACTGAAGATGCTAACCAAGAATAGAAGGCTCTCATTTAAGAAACTGAAAACGGAAGCATCTTGAAAATAATGCAGATCTGATCAATAAAAAATATAAAGCTTGAAAATATGGGCAAATCACCATTATCGCAAAATAAATTTGCCAGATTTGTTCTTATTTTGACAAATTAATGATTGTGATTCATTTTTTATGATATTTGAAAATTATATTTTAAAATTGAGCTCATTTGGAGTAGATTGGCCATTAAATCGCGTCTTGAAATGTTGAAATTTGAAGAACAAGTTTATGTCTCGGAATGTAAGATTTAATTTTTGAAGTTGCATTAAAAACATAGTTTTACCTACGTTCCAATTTATGTGAACCTATTTGACTGGGCACAGAGTTTAAGAAAAAATGAAGACTTTTGAAATTTGTGGTCCTAAACAAGTAAAAAAGGGGCCTATAATATTTGTGTGGTTATAAAAACTTCTGATTAAGGGTAGAATCGTAAGTTTAAGCTAAATTATTTCCAAATTCAGAAAGGGGTCATTCTTGTTGGAACCGACCAAAAAGTAAATATGTTCATATAAACTGGAATAGAGGGAGTACTATTTAAGGTTCAAATTTCTAAAGATGTATTTAAAGTATAAAAGAAACTTAAGATTTGATTTCGCAAGTTGCATTGAAGAGATAATATATTTAAGATTTGAATTTCTAAAGCTGAATTCAAAAGATCGAAGAACTTAAGATTTGACTTTTGAAGTTGTATTTAAAAGATAGCATTACATAAGATTCGATTTCTGAAATTGATTGAATAGATATAACTATTTCAAGTAATAGTAAGTAAATTTTACATGTGAAAATCTTCAACCTCAAAATCGGTATGGGAAAATGTTCCCTTGGCACATGGACTCGGGGGAAACTTTATAAATGCGACGGAACGGTTTCAAATCGGTTTTGTTTAGCTCAAAAGTTATGTAGATACTTATTAGGCTCAAGAACAATCAAAAATAATGAGGGTTAATCGGAATCAAGAGTAATATGAACTGGAAAAAATCGTATAGCTAAGATCTGGAAAAAATCGTATAGCTAAGATCTGTAATAATAGTAAAGATAGCTTGAGACACAAGAACAATAAGGCAAGTAATAATCTTTGCACGAGAGAGAGAGAGAGTTGTATATTCTGAATGGCAAAATACACATCAGTATTTGAAAAGGGAAGGTCCCCTTTATATATTAAGGGACCTTCCTCGAAATAATCAAAGAAAAGTACAAGGGTTGGTGGTCTCAGTGTACGAGAGACTCAGAGCTTCAAACGACATCGTCTTGAGTCATGTCACTCAGCCCGTTCCCTTACTGGGGCCGACCTTACTCGAATCAACCTCAATTAGGCCGCTCTTTACGGCAAGGGCCTGCGTAGATAACATGAGAACATAAGGAACAAAATTTTCCCAATACAGATAGTCCCCCCGTTTGTTGGGGACGTAGCCGAGAGACGTCTTCAACGAACGAATATACGTGCTCGTCCTTTCTAGAAATTTGGTCGTACCGGTAGATATTGCGGAAAAGGGCATGATCATATGCAAAGATGTTATGTCATTGACAGATAACCTCCTTTTAGGGATCCTTTTTAGGATGACATCATCGATCACGTGCGTGATCATTACTTTTGCTCCCCAGGCGGTTCAGGCCATGACGTGACGTTTTGGGTTTCCCGCACCGATTTTTCGAAGCATGCCTTTTTGATTTCCGTATGCCTTTTCTTACAAATAGAGGGGGGGTTGAACCCAATCTACCTTTCAAACTTTTTTTAGAGAGTATTTCCTCAATCTTTTCGTCATCTTTTTCTGGTACTTGTTGCTCTTTTCTTTTACAACTTTCGTTTCTAGTAATCGAACCGGGTGTCCCCGAAGCGCCTTTCTCTTATAACCTCAATCATGGTTAAGCGTCACCGCGATAGTACCAGGACCAAGGATGATACCCCTTCTAGGGTTTTGTCGTCTTCAGATGATGGGGAAGCCGAGGAGGTTCTCGTTCCTCTATCAACGGGCAACATACTCCCACTGGACATATGTACGCAGATGGATTTTAAGAACAAGTGTAAACTTCCTCCTTGGGAACTCAGCGAGCTGACACCATCTCACTTGGCTCCTCTCAGGAAGTCGTATGATATTCTTGATTACGTTTAGATGGCTCCCGCCGGGATGGAATATGCAAATGTGCACAGGCTTGGATACTTCACATTCTATGAGTATGCTTTTTGAATCGGGTATATCTTCCCACTCAATCCTCCGGCGGAGGAGCTTTGCCGTCTGTAAGGGGCGTGACCGGCCTAACATGCCCCGTACGGGCTGAAGACGTGTAGTATTCTTACCACTTATGCGGCTAAGGCTGAGAGGGAGGTCTCCATTCACCACCTCCTGTAAATGTTCAACGTGAGTTTCATGAGAGGCACCATGCTCCAGTTAGTACGTCGGGGAAGGAAAAGTCTTGTGGTGCCGGTTGATGACAAGGCTAGTCGTAAATTCTATAAGAATTTTTCTATGTGCGTACTGAACACCTGGTGTCTAACCCCCAAGGGTTTCCGGAGGCATGGAACGAAGCATGTAAAAATTCTTGTACGCTGTTTTTTCGGCAATCCTATTTTGCTGGCTTTAACCATTGTAGATTTCTTTTTACCTTTATGTAGTGACAGCTTGCACTCCACAAAGGATTGACGACATTGGGTCGTGGGTGCAAACATTGATACCGTTTGCGGAAAAGTGTCATACCTGGCTAGAGTTCCTCAGGCTCTATGGCCCGATAGGTAACGACATTGCTTTATTTTTCCCTTCCGTTCTGGCTTGGGGGTTCCCCATAATTTCCCTTGCTCAACTCATACATGTTTTGGTAGGTCGGGGTGCTCCTAAGAAAATGAAGAAGAAGAAGAAGAAAACTGCGGCCGCCCCCTCTAGAACCGTACTTAATTCTAACGAGAAGGATATGATCCTCGTAGGTACGTCTAGGGGGCAGTGCTTCCCCCCCCCCCCTCCCCTCAAGACAAGAGATTGCATCAGAGGCGGCTCTAGAGTTAGTGTCTGGGGCAGTGCTTGGGGCCATACTTGAAATGACGCTCGAGGAGATACCAGCGGCGGTGCTTGGGACCGTCCCCGAGGTTGCCCCCATAATGACGCCCACTGTCGAAACGATGCCATCTGAGCCCAACTTGCGTCCCACGGAGGGGGACCTTGAAGAGGAAGATTCGTTGGAGATGAGGAGATGGCGGAGTCTTACTGGCAAGGCGGTGGTCGCTCAGACAGAGAAGGTTAAACCACCCAGCCCTGAATCTAGGCCGATCTATATGGCTAAGGCCATTCTCTCGGGGAGGTTCGCTCCTAGGAGGGAGGCCGCTACTAACCTCCGCTCGACACGTGCTCGGAATGGCGGGTCGCAGGAGGCCGCGGAAAGAAGGGGAAAAAGTGCGGACGTGGCAGGCCCGGAGATCGCCATTGAGGATTCAGGCAGAGAAGGCGGATCATTGGACCAAGTGGAGATAGTGGCTGGCCAGTCTTCCCGTCGCATAGTGATTCCTAGTCATTATAAATTGTTGGAAAATATCTAGGAGGCAGCCACCAGCATGACGCTTTTATGTGTGGGTGCTGAGGACGCGGCCCTGGCGGAGCTCGGTGACAAGGACTTGGCCCGAAGAGTGGCGGGTGCGGCCTTGTAGGTATGTCTTTTGTCTTGATTGATGATTTTTTCTTTTACATTTATGGAGTGTGATTTTCCTTGCTCTCAACTTTCAGCTTTTTTCCAAACTCTTATCTTGGAGGCGGAGAGGGGTCGACACCTGAAGAAGAAGGTGGCCAATTATAATAGGTTGGTGCAGAAATACAACAGGACGCGTCAGGCGCACCAGACCTTGGCCGATTTGTACAAACAAGACCCTAACTTCAAGGTGATCCGTGAGGGCCTCGTGCAGTCTGAGGAGCAGTTGAAGAAGAGGGTGGCTGAGCTGGAGAAATTCGATGAACAACTCATGGCCGTTGTTGCTCGGACTGCGGAGATGTAGCTCTTTATTCTGGCTAAGGACGAAGAATTACGGCACAGCCGCGTAGTGGCAGAGGAGGCGGAGGAGATTTTCACTCGGGTTGCGGCCTTAACGGCAGAACTTGATGCCAAGAAGTCTGAGGTTGAGGACCTCAAGCGGGTTCTTGCGCAGGACGATGCATCTCTTGAGGCACACAAGATGTGCATGTATGTATAGACCCGGCTGGTCGTACTTGAAGAATTTTTGGCGGTCGGGCGAGCATCTGAGGCAGAAGTTCAGAGCCAACGCCAGTAGGTTAGAGCTTCCCGTGAAGCGGCCGGCTATAGTCCTGAATCACCGGCCCAAGAGGGGGGTAACCCTGCATATGTCAACTGTTTGGAGTCCAACTCTTGGATTTCCAAGGCGTATCCTCCTTGGAATGAAGACGGGCCAGATGAAGACCAGTCGGGGCAGGATAATCAGAGTGGCGGAGGCCTTTAGGATTTTCGTAAATATGTTTGTAAATACCGATTTTTTTATCATAGGTGATGAACCTTTTGAGGATAAAGATATATTACTTTTGCGACAGTTAATATTTTATGTTTTCTGGAACATTGTTATATTTTTTGCCGTAGTTGAAGCTAAGTGGGTCATTCGGTGGCCTTGATCATGTAGAAACGATGGTCGTAGCCATGTAAAATTCGATGGCCTTAGCCGTGTATAAATGATATTCGTAGCCGTGTAAAATTTGACGGCCTTAGCCGTGTAAAAAATGATAGCCGTAGCCATGTAAAGTTCGACGGCCTTAGCCATGTAAAAACAATGGCCGTATCCATGTAAATTTTGACGGCCTTAGCCGTGTAAAAATGATAGTCGTAGCCATGTAAAATTCGATGGCCTTAACCGTGTAAAAATTATAGTCGTAGGCGTGCAAAATTCGACGGCCTTAGCCGTGTGAAATCAATGGTCGTAGCCATGTTAAATTAAACATCCTTATCCGTGTAAAAACAATGGCCGTAGCCATGTAAAATTTGACGGCCTTAGCCGTGTAGGAACAATGTCCGTAGTGATGTAAAATTCGACGGCCTTAGCCATGTAAAAACAATGGCCGTAGCCATGTAAAATTTGACGGTCTTAGCTGCGTAAAAACATTGGCCATAGCCATGTAAAATTTGACGGCCTTAGCCATGTAGAAACAATGATCGTAGCCATGTAAAATTCGACGGCCTTAGCCGTGTAAAATCAATGGTGATAGCCATGTAAAATTTGACAGCCTTAGCCGTGTAGAAAAAATGGTCGTAGCCTTTTCATACATTTGGAGATGGTCGTAGCCCTTTTATACATTTGGAGATGGTCGTAGCCCTTTCATACATTTGGAGATGGTCGTAGCCCTTTAATACAATTGGAGATGGCCGTAGCCCTTTCATACATTTGGAGATGGTCGTAGCCCTTTCATACATTTGGAGTTGATCGTAGCCCTTTCATACATTTGGAGATGGTCGTAGCCCTTTCATACATTTGGAGATGGCACTAATCTAGTCCCTGTATCATGTCGGGCTCGGAGAGTACGCGGAGAGGCTGATATGATACACTTGTACTACAAATATCTCCAGGTGTTCCCTTCGCCGCCTCATTAAAAACCTTCCCGAGAAAATCCAATTGGGACGAAACCCGGGTAAGGGAAAAGAGTACGACTTAGCGGACGCCTATTAGAAGTGGAAATGTCTGAGGTGAGCGACGTTCCAGTTGTTCTGGAGTATTTTCCCTCCATTGTCTCTAGCTGGAATGCTCCTTTCCCAGCTGCTGCTGTGATCTTGTAGGGTCCTTCCCAGTTTGTGCACAGTTTTCCTTCGTTTGGGTCTTTGGAGGCCAACGTCTTGGCTTTGAGGACGTAATCTCCTACTTTGAGTGACCTTATTTTTTCCCTTTTGCTGTAATATCTTTCGATTTGTTGTGTTTGGCATACCATCCTGATGGGGTCCATTTCGGTTCTTTCTTCGGCTTCATCAAGATTTTGAAGTCTGCTAGTGTCGTTTTCTATTCCAATGGTGTGCAAATACCTTAGGCTGGTTCGCCTACTTTGACAGGTATGACCGTGTCGGTTCCATAAACTAGTGACAACGGGGTTTCCCCAGTGCTGGACTTGGGTGTAGTTCTCTGTGCCCACAAGACTTCGGGCAGTAGTTCGGGCCACAGCCACTTTACATCTTTAAGCTTCTTTTCCAGTATGTTTAGAATTGTTTTATTGGAGGACTCCGCTTGGCCATTGGCGGCGAGGTGGTATGGAGTGGATAGTATCCTTTTGATACGCGATTTCTCGAAGAACTCAATCATTTTTTGACCGATGAACTGGCGCCAGTTGTCGCAGCTGTCTTTGAGGATGCCGAAACGGCATATGATGTTCTTCCATATGAAGGCGATGACTTCTTGTTCGCGTATTTGCGCGTACGCACCTGCTTCCACCCACTTAGAGAAATAGTCAGTTTAAACAAGTAAAAATTGTACCTTTCCGTGTCTTGCGAGCAGCATGCTGACTATATCCATTACCCATTTGATGAATGGATAGGGGGAAGTGACAGAATTGAGGGGTTATCCTTCTTGGTGTATCATTGGGGCGTACTTTTTGCATTGCTTGCATCGGAAGACATATTCAGCTGCCTATTTTTTCATAGTGGGACAGTAGTAGCCGGCACGTATGATGCATCGCACGAGGCGCCGCAATGGCTTCGTGCACTTCTTCGAGTACCGGTCTCGTTTGGTGCGGCCCTAAGCACTTGGCTAGGGGGCCACCGAACGTCTTTTTGTAAAGGTTATTGCTGATCATGTAGTATCGGGCGGCCTGTAGGCGAAGCTTCTTCGCCTCCTTTTTATTGGGGGGCAATGTCCCGTCTTGTAGATAGGATATCAACTAGTTGCGCGAGTCCCAAGTCAGGTTTAAGGAAAGTACCTTGGTGTGATCAATGGCGGAGTGGACGAGAGTGACCACACATTTTTGTTGATGTTTTTGGTGGTTGCAGCTAACTTTGCCAGGCCATCAGCTTCGATGTTCTGTGCTCAGGGAATTTGTTCGAAGCGGCATTCGTCGAATGTAGCCATCAGTTTGTGGATTTTTTGTCTAGTACTTTTGTAGCCTTTTCTCTTTGATTTGATAAGTCCCAGTGATCTGGTTTACCACAAAGTGGGAGTCGAAGTGGAGGAGGATTCGGAAAGCCCCAAACTTGGTGGCGAGCTCCATGCCTGCAATAACGGCCTCATACTTGGCCTCATTGTTAGTCAATTTCTGGCATCGTATGGACTGGCGAATTTTTACGCCCTAGGGACCTCAAGAACGAGTCTCAGTCCCGATCCTGATGACCCATAGGTCATTTTCGGAGGATGCGCGTTGTGCCTCGAGTTCTGCATTTGGCAGGACTTCCGTACTAAAGTCGGAAATGAAGTCAGCTAAGACTTGCGACTTGATGGTGGTCCTCAGAAGGTATGTGATATCATGTTCGCTGAGAGTTCGGGTTTGTGTAAGACACTCCTTAAAGGGAAGGTCGTTACTACCCTTATGGGGTGGCATTGGAAATAGGGTCGTAGCTTTCGTGAAGCTACTACGAGTGCCAATGCCAGCCTCTCAAGGTGTGGGTACTGGGTTTTGGCGTCCACTAATGTTTTGCTAATGTAATAAATAGGAGATTTCATACCTTTATTTTTGCGTACTAGGACGGCGATGACCGTTAATTTCGATACGGCCAAGTACACCAATAATGGTTTGCCTGGGTTGGCTTTTACTAGTAGGGGTGGCGATGATAGATATGCCTTCAAACTCCTCAGGGCGTCGACGCATTCTTTGTTCCATTTCAGTCCTCGGTCCTTTTTCAATACACCAAAGAATTTATGGCACCTGTCGGAAGAGCGTAAGATGAACCCGGAGAGGGCGGCTATCCGACCCGTCAGCTTTTACACTTGTTTTTTGCTGCGTAATATTTATGGGATGGCTTCTATGGCCTTGATCTGGTCCGGGTTGACTTCTATGCCCCTTTGTGACATCAGAATACCCAGGAACTTTCCCGAGGCTACGCCGAAGGTGCATTTTTCAGGGTTCAATTTCATACAGTACCTTCTTCATATTTCGAAGGCTTCTTTCAAGTGATCGAGGTGGTCCTCTTTTTTTTGATGAATTCACTAGCATGTCGTCAATATAGACCTCTATCGTTTTGCCAAGTTGCTCTTTGAACATCCTAGTCACTAGCCTCTAGTATGTAGCCCCCGCATTCTTGAGACCGAAGGGAATTAACCTGTAGCAGTATGTTGCCGGAGTACGCATCCAGGAAGCATAACGCTCATGCCATGCTGTTGCGTCTATCAGTTTGTAGATGTGGGGCAGTGGGAAGGAATCTTTCGGACATGCTTTGTTTAGGTCGGTAAAATCCAGGCACATCCTCCACTTCCCATTTTTCGTTTTGACCATTACAACGTTAGCGACCCATTCTGGATACTTGGGCTCCCTAACGGAACCGTTCGCCAGCAGCTTGTCTACTTCTTCACTTACTGCTTCATCGATGGCGCCATTGAATTTTCTCCTTACCTGTAGCACGGTCGGGTGTAGCGGATCGACATTCAGTTTGTGGGAGGGAATTTCTCGTGGAATCCCTGGCATATCTCATGGGAAAAAGCAAATAGCTCTACGTGGTTAGATAGAAATTCACCATACTTACTTGGATTTGAAAGGTCGTGAACTATATTAGCCTTCTTTGTGGAATCAATGTTACTCAGCTGGACGGGGTTGAGGTCTTCGATTGTGTCATTGTTAGCCTCAACATCATCGGGATCTTTGATGGCGTCCTCTGTCGGGTGAACCTTAGTCCCCGACAGGGCTGATTGCTATGACTCCTCACTTGCTCCTTTGAGCTTTTTAATGTGAGTGTAATCTTGAGCTATTTTATAACACTCTTGGGCAGTGCACAACTCGCCCCTTATGTTGTACACCCCCCATGAAGTAGGGAATTCGATCACTTGATAGAAACTAGAGGGGACTGCCCTCATGGAATGTATCCATGGACGTTTGATGATGGCATTATATGCCATTTCTTGGTTCATTACGTGGAAAGTGTTTTCCATCGTAACTCATCCTGCCAGAACGGGTAGCGTCACCTTCCCAGAGGTTCTTTCCACTGCATTGTTAAAACCAGTAAGCGTTATACGGTGTGGAATTATCTTATCCTCGAGTACCATTAGTGCAAGGACTCTTGGATGAATGATACATACATCGCTACCGTCATCGACCATAATCCTTTCAATGTCAGTATCTACTATGCGTAAAGTAATAACTAATGCATCATAATGGGGGAAAAACAAACATTCGGTATAAGACTTATCGAAGGTGATACTATCTTAGAAGTCGTCATACGGTTCATGAGCGATGGTTCGCTTTAATTTGTGAGTGGCGGTGCATGTGACATGGTTGATTGCTGAGCCATTTCCATCCCCAATGATCATGTTGATGGTACGTGTTGGAGAGAGCGGCCTTGGTGGGCCGTGAAGTTGTTCCTGCATGCGTGCGAAGTTAAGTTTTCCTGTCGCTGAGCAGTTCTTTCAAGAATCCTTGGTTCAACATCCGGACCACCTTATGTAGGAGACCTATACTGTCATCGGTTATGTGCCGTCATTCCTGGTGAACTTACATAGGGCGTAGCATTTGATTTTCTTGTTGCGGGGTAAGACTTCATCTTCACTGGCCATTGTACTTTGTTGCCCATCTTCTCCAGTGCGTACACTACTTCTGAAGGAAATACACAAAAGTTATGCGCAGATAGTAAAGGAGGCATGCCTCTGTCGTTCCTCGGTGAGGCGACATGTCTTTTCCAAGTGTCTGCGTGCCTTTGCAGATGCGAATATCTAATGTACGGTTTGTGCCTCTCCCTGTTGAGACGTGGGACTTGTTCCCGTCGACCCTCGTTGAGTCATTCTCTTCGATTTTCTGGGTTTACCGTTATTAGCCGCATGGTCGGGCCATTAAGATCTTCGTCTTCTCCACGTAACTCGGTGTAGTAGGCGTTGTGAATTTCTTCCCAGGTGGTGGGGGATATTTCATATGACGGCTAAGAACTTTCCTGGCCGCACGTGAGCCGTCCCTGCCGAGTCCATTCTGAAAAGATGCGACTGCCATGCTTTCAGACACGTTTGGTGGTCTCATCCTGGCCCTATTTTGCCTGGCTAAGAACTCTCTAAGACCTTCTCCTGAGACCTGTCGGATAGCAAAGATGTCGTTGACCCGTGCTTCTGCTTTCTTGGCTCATGCGTTGGCGGTGAGAAATTTACCTGCCATTTCCTCGAATGTGGAGATGCTTTTGGCCAGCAGCTTGGAGTACTACGTTAGAGCCCCTCCGATTAGTTTTTCGCCAAACTTCTTCAGAAGTACGGATGGTACCTGCTCCTTTGATTAATCATTACCTTTGACTGCCGCGACGTAGTGAATCAGGTGGTCCTCGGGATCTGAGGTCCCATCATATACCTTCAAGTAGGGGGAGCATTTTGAAGGTCTTTGGGATGGGGTATGGTGCATCTCCTTCTGTGTAGGTTTGTTCGACAAACCTCCCCACGTCTCGCTTTGGCAGCAACTTAGGTGCACCCGGGATCTTGTCCACTCTCTCTTGGTACTCCTTCATCTGGTCGCGATGAAACCTATTTTCGTTTTCCATTTACTCCATCTTTTTAAGGATGGTATCAGGGGGCACGTTGTTTGTTCGTGTGACCTCGAGTTCATCTTCTGTTACGACATGGTCTGTCACTGGTGTTGGTGTGCATCTACCACTTTGGGGTGGCTTCTCGGCTAAACTACTCAGAGCATTTGTAAACCATTCTTCCCGTAACCTCTTTACCTCTGGGGTACTTGTTTAGTTGTAGATGTAGAAGCTTCTTTTTCACGTGGAACCACCAGATCTTCAGAAGAGGAAGGTGGGTTTTCCACGTTTATCAGGGTACTAGTGGTTGCGTGTGGAGCATCCCCTTCGGCAGCCACGTTGAAAGGGCCCAATACATCGGCTCTAGCATCCATGATAGCTTTCATTCTTGCGTTATTTTCAGCCATTCTAGGCTGTAGAAAGTGATTTTAGAAGGATCTCTAGAAGCAAACTACAAATTAGATTCACCAAATCCCCAAAGAAGGCGCCAAATTATTTAGCTAAAAAGTTATGTAATTACTTATTAGGCTCAAGAACAATCGAAATAACGAGGGTTAATCGGAATCAGGAGTAATATGAACTAGAGAAAATCATACAGCTAAGATCTGTAATAATAGTAAAGATAGCTTGAGATGTAAGAACAATAAGGCAAGTAATAATCTTTGCACGAGAGAGAGAGAGAGAGAGAGAGTTGTATATTCTGAATGGCAAAATACGCATCAGTCTTTACAAAGGGAAGGTCCCCTTTATATATTAAGGGACCTTCCTCGAATTCATCAAAGAAAAGTACAAGGGTTGGTGATCTTAGTGTACGGGAGAGTCAGAGCTTCAAACGACGTCGTCTTGAGTCATCTCACTCAGCCCGTTCACTTACTGGGGCCGACCTTACTCGAGTCGGCCTCAATTAGGCCGCTCTCTTCGTCAAGGGCGTGCGTAGATAACATGAGAATATAGGGAATCAAATTTGCCCAATACTTCATTATTTGTGATTTTTTACTATTTGAGAGTAAGAGTTAAATAATTTTAACTTTACCGCAACTTTCTTAAATTTTGCCGAAATATCTTTTCACAACACAAAATTATGATTTCATAATACTTTGGGTAGTTCCTAAAGAGGAAAAAACCTTAATTTCAAAGAAGACTGATAAATGCGCTTTATAAAGTTTGTAGTTCCTAATTATGATTTATAATGCTTTGGGTAGTTCCTTAACTGGAAAATATTTTATTTCGAGAAAGAATGAATCAGTGTCCATATTTCAAGCCAAATTTGATATGCAACTCTCTTTACAGTTTCAAATATGTTATTTTCTGAAGGGACTTAAAAAAGAAATTTAGAATAGTTTAAGAAAAACTTTATTCCTAAGAAGGAACAGAAGTCAGAAATCAACGTACGCAAAAATCAAAAGAAACAAAAATAGAAGACAAGAGAAAAGTGGAAGATTCCCACTTATGCTTGCCACCTTATCTTGTATGATTATATATCATTGGATCAAAATGAAAATGACACCAACCCACAACATTTCTAAAGTTTCCACGAAGTGGGCTCCTCCCCAAATGATTATCCTGTTTAAAAACCAACATTTTGTAGAAAAAAGAAGAGTTAAAGGATAAAGCAAGCAAAGCACTACTGTTATTCAGACCTTTTGCACCACAATGAGTATATTCTTAATTGGCTCCAACCTAGACATAACTGGTGCCTAATAAGCAATGAGGACTATACAAATCCAATGTCATCTCTTTCTTTCTTTCTTTCCTTTTTTTTGGGGGGTGTGCGGTGGAGTGTGGGGTGTGTGATCAAGAATAAAAAAGAAAAGTCAGAATTTTCTAATTTCTGTAGATCTAAAATTGCACCAAAATTTCAAAACAAGATATTTTTCTGTGACTAGATTATATTTAAGTAATATAATACTGTTAGGTGTAGAGTTCTTTTCTTGTAAGAATGTTTAACATATTATAGCTTGTTATTTATTATTCTTATTCTTCAATGAGGTCCTAATACCTCCTCAACTATTTTAAAGCAGAGTATACGCCATTAGGGATTTTTAGTACAATGGTGGAATATCTCATGGGATTAATTATCACATCTTTTATATGGGAGCTAATTCCACCATTTTATAGATCGTTTCGTACGCGGGATAAAGTGGGATAAGATGAAATAAAGTGTGGTACTAAATTTATATTATATTTGGTTGACGGTATAAATTTATTTTTATAAGTTTACACTATCAACCACATATAGCATAAACTTAGTCCCAGACTATAACGACCCGACCGATCGTTTTGTATATTGTAGTCTCGTTTCCCTATTTATTGCTTCGTCTATGTTCATTTATGGTTATGTGACTTGTCAGAGTGGTTGGAATGGCTTAGGGATGAGATTGGAGTGAATTGGGATACTTAGTATCAATATTGAAGCTAGTTAAAAAGAATTGATCGTGGTTTGACTTATGTGTAGACGACTCTAGAATAGAGTTTGTTGGTTCTAATAGCTTCGTATGGCGATTTTGAGCCTAGGCGTATACCCGAATGTTTATTTAGAGTTCCTTAGGTTGAGTGATGTTTTTTTGGCAAACGTTGGAAAGATGAAGGTTTGAAAGGTTGAGAAGTATAACCAAGAGTTGACTTTGTTGATACAACTTTTTGTTCCGGGAACTGAAATAGGCGTCGCGCCCTCATTTTTCCTCAATCGCAAATCAGGTTTATGACATTTTGGATATGGGACAATTCTTTCCTTTTGGGAAAGGGGTTTTGCAATTTTATAGAGTCGCCACCTAATGATTTTGGTGCATTAGGATACATATAGTGTTCATTTATAACTAAGTTTGATAACCAGAGACGGGGTAAGGGCTCAAAACAATCTCAAGGGAATGATGTTAGGCACCCCTCAGGATCCACTGGTGTAATTTACGACCAGACAGTTTTTATAAATTTGTACAATTAGCAAATAAATAAGTATATCTCAAATAGTATGGGATTTAAATTCAAGTACACAAGTGCTTGAGAAAACAATTAATGAACAACAAGACTTTGAAAAGGAATTACAATCTAAGCATAAAAAGGAAGGAGGGTCCTAGATTTTTTTTATAATATCGATCATATTAATGCAATATCCGGTATGACACTATTCAAAGAGGGGTTACAAGTGGTATTAATGTACCGGTTATCATATCTGTATCTACCTTTTTTGCCCCATGTGAAGGTAGTTAAACAGTTGGTTGGTCTCGACCTCTATCGCATGCTGTTACTCGTCCCTTCCTATCAGTCCGGGAGTAGGACTCCTATCCTATGGGGGATGGGCGTTTCTAGGTGTTAGTTAATACGCTTAACGCTAGAGGGGGGGGTGAATAGCATTATAATAAAATTTAGCATAACTTGCGGAAATTAAAATTTGCAGGAAATAATTAAGTGCGTTAAATAAACAAAAGGAAAGAACGCACCGATGTATTCTGGTTCACCACAACACGTGGCTAGTCCAGTCCCCGAGAGACTCTCTCGAGATTTTTCACTAACTTGTCAAGCTTACGGGTGCTCAACAAACCTTTACAACTTAAGGACACACGCCTTAACACCTTTGCTCGGAGATACAACACTCCAAGACTTCAACCAAGGAAACACAAGTTCCTTACAACAAGAGAATGACAATTCTCTTACAAGTGTACAAAACACTAAACACTCAAACAAAACACTCCTTAATGAGTAGATATGAGTAAAAGAAGTAAGCTCAAGATCACAACAACTATGGACAAGACTTTGGCTCTCAAAAGCTTTATGAAATGAATATAAAATGATAAACAATAGTATGCAAGCTTATCGCATTAGAATGATCAGTTGTTGTGAGTTGTTGTGTTTAAAACACTGAAATGAAGCTGTATTTATAGTTGAAAAACTTGGCATTACCGTTGCCTAATTGCCAATTAAGAGTTGTTGATTTTACTCTGTGACAATCGATTGTCAAGAAGCCACAATCGATTGTTTGCCAATCGTTCCAAAAATCAATCCCAGATTTTACGCTTAACAATCGATTGTCCAAGATCAACAATCGATTATTGGCAACGTTCAAAAAATCAATTCCAGATTTTACGTAAAACAATCGATTATACCAAATCAATAATCGATTATTCAGCAACGTTCAAAAAATCCTTTCCAGATTTTAATTTCAACAATCGATTGTACAAAATCAACAATCGATTATTCAGCAACGTTAAAAAAATCTTTTTCAGATTTTAATATCAACAATCGATTGTACAAAATCAACAATCGATTACCTGACGGTATTTGAAAACTTTACGACAACAGTCAGCTTCACAATCGATTGTGCAATGTTAACAATCGATTATTTATCAGACTTTGAAAATCATTTTAGACACTGCCTCGTGACAATCGATTGTTATATACTCACAATCGATTATTTAATAACTTTGAAAAAGTTTGGAAGTCACTGCCTCAACACAATCGATTGTCATAAGTTCACAATCGATTATTTTGTGACTTTGAAAAAATCTGAAGGACGCTATCTCTTCACAATCGATTGTCATTAGCTTCACAATCGATTATTCTGAGTTTTGAAAAACTTTGATGGACACTGCCTCTTCACAATCGATTGTCATAAGGTTCACAATCGATTGTCATGCAGGTTTGAAAAACCTGATGCTCACTGCCTTAACACAATCGATTGTCATTAGTTCACAATCGATTGTCATGCAGTCTTGGCTTAACATAATCGATTATCATAAGTACATAATCGATTATCTTAGTCCAGTTTTTAGAGGCATGTTTAAAAATCATTTTGACTAATGAAAATATGCATGATTTAAAATCATTTAGCATTAAATTAAATATGCATGATTTTGTAAAAATAGTTTTACGAGAGAAGCCATATCATGAGTCAAGTTGTAGAATCAAGAACACAATTAAGAACAACTCATTTAAACTATAAAACTTTATCTTGTGCTTGAATCTCGTTATGCATCAATTATGCGCTTGTACTTGAACTTCGTCCTATATCAATTTGCGCTTCCTTTGTCATTCATCAAAACCTACACATAGGAACACACGTTTTAGTATAAAGCCTTGAGAACATGTTTCCAACACTAGGAAGATTCTCAAGTTTAAAGGAAAAATACTAAGCGACAAAAAAAGAACATGTAAGACTGCATTTGGGAGGAAAACATAGAAGCAAATAGAAGGCTTGGGTATACCTCCACAAATAATACACACAGATAGCACGACTCATGCAAAACTAAATTCTGAATTGAGAATCCTAAAGCAGGGGTCTAAGTGGTAAATAGCATAACAGATTTATTATATGACACATAAAAGAAGTTCGAACCAGGCTTGCCTACCGATTTTAACAGGTTGACAGTTAAACAAAGGCATTTCCTGTTTTAGTCAAGTTATTACCTAAGGCTTGCCTAGGCATAAAGAAATATGCAGCAGTTATTCAGAATTATTAAAAGACGGTTTTGAAATTATTTTAACCTAAGAGCATGTTGTTCTAGTTAAAACTACACAGAGAATATTACAAATCATTTTAAATAGAA
The DNA here is from genome assembly GCA_034376525.1 of Nicotiana benthamiana. Classification (NCBI taxonomy): domain Eukaryota; kingdom Viridiplantae; phylum Streptophyta; class Magnoliopsida; order Solanales; family Solanaceae; genus Nicotiana; species Nicotiana benthamiana. The sequence goes on from CM067329.1 coordinate 117,482,714, forward strand.
TAATCAAGTGTGAAGTTGTTTTACCGCTTTTATAATCAGCAATTTACACTGAGTGTGAATGTAAGTACAAATGAGATCCTAAAATATTGTATCTAAGATCCAGGTAGAAAACTCATGATGCAGAATTCCTAGAGCAGGATTTCAAAATGCATATGACATGATTGAAAAATTTACTAAGAGCGGGATTTCTAAATGTACATGTCAGCGTAGAACATAATAGCAAAAATGATTAATTGTTAGCACATTTCAACACATGATTTTGTAAAGGTGCACATGCCGAGACAATAAACATGAGACCTAATAGTATAATTTCTAATGCATGCATGAATCCTAAGTATGGTTTTTATTGCGCAATTATGAACATAAACCTAATAACATGTTTCTACCGTAACAACTACTACATGCATATTTACCCCATCCCTTTTTACTAGCCAACCCCAATACTTGTTTATAACAAGTTATTACAGACCAATATTGAAATGAATTACATAATGAAAATAAGAAGTTACACTATAAGAAGACTAATTAGGACTTCCTCTCTGAGTTATGTAATAAATCACCTCAAGTGCCAATATTGTTCCATAGCCCTTCTCATACATTGGTGTGCCAGAGTCTCAAGAATCCCGGGAAGTGTTCACACCTAGATTTTCATAATTAAGATAGAAGAGGTGCAGTGTGGAAAGGAAAATTCTTATGTTTCCAAGTTCAGAGGTAGCTCAAGGGTCCCAAGGCAAGGCTCACACAAAAGGGACAGGACCTACAAATCTAAGAGTATACGTGAGAGTGCTTGATATGGGCTTAAAAGAGTTGAGTTGGAAAATTTTTTCTGAAAATGATTAGTTTGTCAAAGTTTGCAACAACAATAGAGAGTTGCTTGGAAGAACAATTTTGAAAGGAGAAAGGGACAATAGCAGGAACAGCACACACAGAGCATGTTCAAAGAACAGTACAGTTTCAGAAGTTACAAATAGGAAAGTAGGGGTTGGGGACATAGGGGCCCAAATTAGAAACACATAAACATGGATTAGAAGAGATGCATATAGAACAGCAAATACAAATAAGAAGTAGGGGATGGTTGGTCTTCATATCACAAACAACTACTTAAAAAAAAAGTTAATAAGGGAATCATGCTTGTCAATATAATAGTAATAAGACATAGGGACATGGTATGGGAGTAGTCTTGCAGGGATTTATTACGCATAATTAGTCAAATACATTAAGAAACATACTGATTCATGGATATAAATAAGAACTCAAGTAGACATGTTGGTTGCATTTGAACAATAGAGGGTAGGACTTAAACATGCTGAGTAAAGCAGTGCAATTAAACTACATGAGCCATTAAATTAATGCAAAAAGAGACATGGATTGAAAAACAATGGAACACATAGAGTTGAGTTTCGGAATTGAATTAGGAACATACCACTTAATAAAGAAAAGTGCAGAATAGTAAAGCAAATAGAATTTCATAGTCTAGCCCTGACTTTCAGCCGGCTAGACAAGCAGTAGCACAAGTAGTAAAGAAAGAAGATAGAGTTTGAGTGCGTATGTGTGTTCTAAACTAATTGTTCGTGTCTTGAAATGAGAGTAGATGAGAGTATATATAGTAGTTTAGGAGTGAAACAGAACAAGGTAAACAAATCATAGTTCAACAATCAAGGAAATTACACATGAAATTAGCGTAGTCTTCCTTGAATTAAGAAAAATACCCAATGGTTAAAGGACATGAGTCACTTAAGGAAAGAAAATCAAATCAGACCCAAGTAAAAAGGTAAGCAAATAGAAGTTTAATTAAGGAAGTAATCGTGAAAAATCTATGACATTACGGATAATAAGGTAATAAGAATAATTAGAGTTATAAATAAGGGAATGAACCAATAATCAGTACATACTTTTAAAAAAGCAAATCAGTCAAATGAGATTAAAAATAATACTGATTTGAAGAGAGGACAAATATTAGTTTTCCATAAATAGAAAAATAAGAAAAAAATAGAATTTCATAAACATGCATAAACTTGCCAAGGGATCGACTCAGAAACCGCAGTAGAGATGAACTAGGATAAAAGTCATCAGATACCGAATTAGGCTAAAGGGGAAAATTATGAAAGTCAAAGCACAACACCAACAATATAACAAGTAGCTCGGAAAGTCTAAGAATCGAAGCAAAACATAAGAAAATTAAGGATTTAACGGAAACTAGTTAGGGTCCTGATAATTGTAGTAGAAATCAATCCATAATACCTAAGAGTATATGATTAACACTTGAAAATTATGGAAGTTTTGAGAAGATGAGTTTCAGTAAACCCTAGTTTAGAAAAGAGCAACTAAAACTGAAGTAGTTACTCAAAACAAGAGATTACTAAAGGATAACGTTTAATAACACTTGAATCATCTCAAATCTATAAAGATCTGAGAAGAACCGAACAGTAGCGAGTCTAGGATTTTGAAAACTAGTAAGAATGAAGAAAAATCGGTTAAAATTTCATTGATACACTTAGATCTAAGACAAATCTAAAGAAAAGTGGAAAATCTCAAGAGCTAGGGTTTCAGAGAACCCAAAGGAGATGAGAAAATAATAGATCGTTACCAGTTTCAACCATGGATCTTACTCGAATGACCGTGGATTGTCGGAAAGTAGCATAAAAGACCATGGATATAAGTTGAGCAAGATTTGGACTATATCTCTTCGAGATCTTTCCACGATATCACAAAAACAGGCAACCAGGAGACGTGTGAGACAAGTATATATCTCAAACAGCCATGGGAATCCATTGATTGAGTGAGGATCAAAGGGGATTAGGACTGGTTTGGGTGGGGGCTGCAGGGGTTAGATTTAGGTCTCAGAGGAAAGGGGATTCTATGGCAGAGGTTTGGTAGGAAATGAATTATGTTGGGGGATCGTTCAGGTGAAAAAAGGTAAGAGGGAATAAAGACCGCTGATCTTAGAGATCAGCGGCCAGGATGCGATGGGTAGGTGGGGTTCCGGGTCTGGGCATGGGTAAAGAGGATGTGGGTCAGGTTTCAATTAAAATTGGGATGGGAAATTGGGGTCTGTTTTAGGCTACAATTGAAAGCCAATTTGGCTACATCTTAAATAGTCATTTTTTCCCTATTTAATTTATAAAAATAGTAAATAGTTTCTTCAAACTAATAAAAAAGTACTAAAAAATTTTATTATATATAATTAATAATTTAAAAATACAGGATCCAATTTTATGCATAGAAACATAATTAAATCATAAAAGGGTTAATATTATAATTATGTACAATTTAGCTTTGAAAATACAAACTATAATTACAAAAATTATAGACATATTTTAACATAAATACAGAAATCCAATAGGTGAATTATCAAAATCATAATTTTGGAAATTATTATTAGGGGTTTTATTGATAAAAGCGGAGAAAATAAATCAATTTAAAATTTTTAAAAATATGGAAAAATAATAAAACCCTTGAACATGCTTATATATTCTATTTTGAAGGTGCTTTGCATATTGAAAATATATAAAAAAAAAATTGGATATGAACAACATGTATATTGTGTCATTTAGGACTAGTGTGCAAAATTTTAGATCATTTGGAGTTGATTTGATATGGTTCTGCATGAGTTTTAGAAGTTCAAAATTTATTATTTTATTAGGCTTAAATTGGGTGTGATTCATAATTTTGATGTTGTTTATATTATTCGAGGCTTCAAGTAAGTGTGTGTTTATATTTTAGGACATGTTAGTATGTTTAGATGGACTACTGGAGGTCTCGGGTGTGATTCGGATTGGTTCGGATTCATTTTGGACTTAGAGGAGTTGCTCAAGGAAATCTCTCTTCGGGTTTTTTTGCACTTGCAGTGGGATTAGCCGCAGATGCGAAGTTGTTTTGGCTGGGGCAATGATCGCAAATGCGCAAAGGTTTTTGCAGAAGCGGATGCTCTTCTATGATTGAGGCTCTGCGGGAGCAGAGTTAGGCTGGAGGTGGAGAAGAGCGCAGGTACGAGGTATTTTTTTCATCTGCAAGCCCGAAGATGCGGGCAAGTGAGCACAGAAGTGAAGTATGGACGAAGGACTAGGTGTCTACAGATACAAACTTTAGAGTGCAAAAGTGGTTCCACATGTGCGGAAAGGTAACGGCAGGTGCGCATAGTCGGGATTGTAGTGGATCTCGCAGATGCGAGAATTTGAATGCAAATGTGATATCAGATGTGGATTTGCTAGACAAAAGTATATATCAAGAGTTTGGTCATTTCTTCTCATTTTGAAATTTTGGAGCTTGGTCTAGGGCGATTTTAGGAATCTTTTTCACCATAGTTGAAGAGGTAAATGACTTTTACTGCTAAATATTAATTACTAATTGATTATTACACCTAATTTCATGAATCTAAGGTAGGATTTGTAAGTTTTTGGATTATGTTATTGGAGAGTGATATTTGAGGGCCGAGGCTTGAGGCAGATTTGAACAATGAGAGACAAGCTAGAACAGAATTCTCGACCACGGTCTTGGTGTCTCTTTTCTTATATATTGTTGTCTTTAGTTCAGATGATATTGTTATTTAGCTTTTTCATATTTGTATTCTGTTGTAGAACTCATGACTATGTATTTACCAGTTCTGAGAAATTTATCTTGTATTGGTTTTATTATGTTATATTAAGGTTTCAGACTTATGTTATTTCTGAAAATTCTCCCATTATGGTTCTTTATTGTTATGTCCGACTTGCCTAGTAAGTTTCTTAGGCACCATCACGGCTGATTGGGTTTTTAGGTCGTGACACATACTTATTTCTGGATATCTCATCTTATCCCACATTATCCCATCAAACATGGTATTATTTTATCACCTTTCAGATATGATAAATTAAACAACGGATTATAATTCCAGGACTATAATCCTGGGATAATTTAATCTTTTGTGTAAAATTTATCTCAAAATTAACTAATACACCATATTAAACATGGGATAGAGTTAATCCCAAGTTTTATATCAAAATTATTATTCTTATCATATGTACTAAACGAACCCAAAGAATATGTAATTCGAGAGTGAGAATTTAAAATTTGTTAAAATATTAAAATTTTCTGTATTTTATCTTTTTTCTTTCCATTTCTTCTTCTTCTTCTTTTTTTTATTTTCATTTTCTTTCTCTTATTTTCACTTCTCTTTCAACCGCTCGCCGGATTTTCAGACTGTCAGAAAATAGCTTTTTTCACCATTGCCATCGCCTCCTTCACCACCACTAAATTCTTCTACCATTCTTCCACCATCCAATCAGACTTCTTTGATCCACGTTGTTGTCGTCAACTGCCATATCTATGCCGCCACCTTCTCTGTAAGGGTACAACACTATTTTTTAGACATAAACTAGATTTTTCCATCCTCACGCCACCACCAACTCTTTCGCTGCCTCCAACTTCTTTTTTCATTTTTTATACCATAACATAACCAGATCTCAATCAGGAATGTCACCCACCATCACCATTGAAAGACCAACATATTAAAGACCAACAGTGCTACCATCATTACCTCTCCGGCTCCTTTTTATATCAATCTTTCCTTTTCACGAAAATCTTACTATTTTTTCTTTTCACAAAAAGTTTATCATTTTTCAGCTTTTGGAGCATTTCACTAAAACCACAAACCAATAATGTTAAAAGGATAAACTTCATTAATAAATTCTATTAAAGAAAGAAAAAGAAAGTAAGTTGAGTAGAATGGAAACAAATGAAGAAGATCATTGTGATGAGCAAAGAAGAAGCCAATACATCATTCTGTTTAAATTTGGATGACAACGACAAATATCTTTTGCTGCAAAGGAATGAAATAGAAGAGTCAGAAATCAAAGTCGAAGCTTTTTGGACTCAAGAAACCAAACAACCAATTACCCAATTAACAGATAGCGCATGTAATACATGTGCTATATTCTTTATATTTTCATATAATTATTGTCATGATAATTAATAATATAACACATATAATAAATGAGCTATGTATATACATGAGCTATATGGGCATTTCAGGTGCCCAAGGCACTTATAGTCGCTTACTTAAGGTCAAATATTCATTCTTGAAAAAATCATTCCTGAGTGAATTCGAACTAATTTGATTTTGTTCTTCAGCATCCTTTATACGTACCTTCATCTTCATCGATATATACAAAGTTCTATTTGAATCTTTCTATGATATATGATGAGCGAAGAGTTAAGGTTGCATTATATTGGGATGAAGAGAGTATGGTGGAGAATAGCTCGGTGCATTATAAATGTTCTCCATAGTGTATTGTTAAGTTGTCAATCACATTGGGGTACCACACATTGGTAGCACTAATTTTTAAAAGAATGAGTATGAGTAGGCACTTGGTTAATCTTAAGGTAACTGAAAAATATCTGTATTTCCTTACTTCACAAGATGTGGCTTTTTATGTTGAATTTGACATCGATAACAATGAAACTATGCAAGATTTTTTGAGGACTCTTGATGAACACAAAGATATTGTTAGAATGTACGTAAAGTCTGAAGATGTCACATGATTGAAATTCCGCAAACTACGGCTAACACTAAACCATCAGGAGTTATTTTCGAAGTTGTTTTATCCAAACAGGTTCCATATGAAAGAGTTTGGCCTAATCTAAACTTATCTCCACATGTCAACAAGGAGCGAAGACACAGCTTCTCACCAATGCTGCAACACGGAGGTGACCAACTTTACAGAATTCACAGGTCGAGGGCTAAATTGCAACTTACCTTGTTGTAACATAACTATTTATTTTGTGTGTATGATAGTAATAAATCGTATTTTTTCATAAGGGTTACCGGTCAGATATGAATTTTACTAGTTATGTACTAACCAACAATGAGAATCTACCAACTTTTAGAGGGATGGATCATGTTGGTACATCCTTGGGTCATCAGTAATTTGATAATGTGCATCACTAACTATTTACAAATTATGAATGATATGTTTAAGCGTTAAAGTTAATACATTATGTTGAGATGTACAAAATATTAATTATCGATTGATTATGCAGGGTAAATATGTAACATGATGGTCTTGTCCTAACTCAATTGGGGTGTGGCGATATTTTGAATCTGTATTTGGCAGATGCACACAGTGAGGAATATGATAGTGGCTAAGACAAAAATTCTAATGAGTCAGGAGATGAAACACCCTTATCAGATAAGAGTGACGATAAGGAACCATATTTCACATATGAGGGTGACTAATGAGCAACAAGATTTGATGAGAGAGAATGATGCCACCACTCAGTATGCTCCGTATATGTTGACTCCACTTACCATTAGACCAGTGGTGTATTGTTGCGTGTGCCATTTTTTTCAAGGGAGATTTATTACCTTGATCACTTGCCAGGTATGCCGGATGTGGATTCCATCACAAGGGATCTTGATGAAATTCATACTGCAATATGGGGTGAAACTAGACCAATGGAGCTTTGAAAAAAAATACTTTTCAATGACAAGGCTCGCCTCTGTAGGGCCATGCAAATTTACAGCATATAAAATGTCGTGAGATCGAGGTTGCTGAGTCACCTAAAAACATATAAGGTGGTCTATCATAGATGGGATCACGGTTGTAAGGGGATGTTGCATGGTAAAAAGTTGCAAAAGTAATTTGTGGGTAGTGAAAAAATATATTGGCAAGCTTACATGTAATATGGACACATTCAATGAGAATCATTTTAACTTGAACGTTTATTAGATTTCTATTATCTTGATTCCACACATTGAATCGTCCATAACATACAAGGTGAAGGAGTGCATAAGATTCGTTTCACGGGTATATAGGTGTATTATTACTAATTAAAAAGTATTTTCCGGCGTAAACGTGCACTAGAGATTATTTATGGAAATCGGGATAAGTAATTTGCGATTTTACTGAAGTACATGGCTGTTGAATGGAAGCACAACTGGCGTTATGACGTTGAAAAAAAATATATACAGGTATGTGTTATAGGTATTTAAACCATCCATTGATGGCTTTGTTCATTTTCGGCTGGTAATCTCCATAGACCGCACATATATATATGGGAAAACGATAAAAAGATGTTGATTTTCCATTGAAGTAGATACTAATGGAAAATATTTTCTCCCGCCTTTGCTATTTGTTCCAATGAGAGCCAAGAAACTTGGACATGGTATTTAAACCACTTGAAAGTGCACGTTATGAGACAACATTTCAGTATTTGTCTAATATCTAATCGACACCCTGATATTTTAAGTTTTGTGCATGCTTTGAATGAATAGAAGGAGTCGTACGGCTACCACCGTTACTGTGTTAGGAACTTGAAGTCCAACTTCCAGTGAGCTTATCCAAACAAGAGGTTTCAATCTAATGTGGATGGCTGCAATAGATCAGCAAGAGATCAGCAATAGATGAGCTTATCTTTGGTTGATGAATCTTGAGATTGAGAAGTGGACTCTACATGAGAATGGTGGCAGAAGATGAGGAATATTAACTACAAATGTCTCAGAGTTTTTCCATGAGTTGTTGAAGTTAGCCTATAGACTACCAGTCAGTGTCATGGTGCATTGTCATTCAAGCAGCTGGCAGAGAGGTTCATTGATAGATTTTGCAGTGCATTCTCCTAGGTTGAAAGGGCGTTCAAATTATGAAAAAACCGATGCAACGGTTTGAGTATAATATGAAGCGATTAGAATGGCATACAAATCTGCTTGACTGTAGTAACTGAAATATTTTTGAAGTTTGAACTAGTTTGCATCAAGGGACTTGTGATGACTCAATAGGTCATTTTGAGTTTTATCCTTTATTTTTATCAAGGTACGTGTGCAGTCTGTGTCCTAACTTGAAAGATCTTTATGTTAAAAATTGAATAAAGTATAAAATTTTACCTTAAAAATGACTTGAGTTGTCTACGGTCAACATTTATTGTAAACGGTCCTGAGTGAGTGTTTTGACGGTCCCCGTAGGTCAATATCGTGAATTGAAACTTGAGCGTGTGTCACGACTCCTGTTCGCCCTCTGTGAACATGTCGTGATGAAACCTAGTCCCTACAACAAGGTAAGCCTAACAATGCGGAATAAAATAAATTGCGGAAATAAAGAACTAAAAGCAATAGCTAAGAGAAAACTGTATATATGTATGCCGCTTGGCATATACAACTCAACATCACAAATTCTATAACAATATCCCAAAAACTGAAAACTCACGGGCAACACAGGTTAGAGGAATACAAATAAGTGCTCTAAACTCCAGAAAGGTCTACATCAAAGTACGAAAGAAGTCTAAATGCTACATGATAGAGTAAGAAGGAGACTCTTCGGTCTATGGACGCGAGAGAGATATCTCAAAGTCCCCGTATCTCTCCATGCCTCAATGGTAATGCGCCGAAGTGGAGGTACCTAGATCTGCACATGAGAAACATGCACAGAAGAGGCGTGAGTACACCACAGCGGTACTCAATAAGTGCCAAGGCTAACCTCGGTCGGGTAGTGACGAGGAAGGTCAGGGCCCTACTGAGGTTAAACAATATAATAATTATGTATAGTATGAAAGCATATGAAAATAATGTGAACAACAGTGAAATAAGACAGAATTTAAAAGGCAACAACAAATAAGCGATGAACAAAGTAAACACAGAAATGTACAGCCCAATAATAAGTTTCGAAATGAGGATCTCCCTGAATAACATCATATAGTACTTTCTCAACTGTCTTGTGGACCTCCCAGGATACCGTCTCGTAGTCCAACTATCAATGTGCATGGGATCTATCAGGAATCTAACCCATAGTCCCAAAGTAAAAGTGCAGGGGGATCTACCGAAAATATAACTCGTAGTCCCAAAGTTAACAAACATGGGGGAGGGCTGCTGGAATCCCAAATCCGTAGTCCCATTGTAAATTTGCAACCACAACCAAAAGTTATTTAGAAATGAAGTATAAAGACAAGCAACAGATAGTACTAGCTAACATGCTTCACATAGTATAGTCAAGGCATAAAAGCAAATAGGCAAGTTAAATCAACTAAACATGCTTTTTCTAATCTAACACATGTTACAATTACAAGTAATATAAAGCAAATACAGAAGACACTCGGTCTCAATATCATAAGTAAAAATCAGATTTTCAATAATTAGCTCAAGTACATGATCGTCACCCACTTACAAGGCACTCAATTACCAAATAACATATTCTAAGGGAAAGGTCCCCCACACAAGGTTAGACAAGCCACATACCTCGAACCAGCTCCAAAATAAACTCTAATTTATACTTTCGCCACGAGTATCCGACTTCAAATGGTTCAAATCTATTCAATTCAATTACATATCATAAATAACATCTCAAGCAGCTGATTCTACTATTTAACTCAAACATAAGACGTGAAATTAGGTAAAATAACCAAAGCACCTCTCAGGCCAATGTCTCGGAATCAGATAATTTTTATATTTTAAGAACCCTCACTCGCGCGAGTCTAACTATATAAAAATCTCTCAAATCGGAGGTCAAACACCCATTCCAAACTCAATAGTTTGGTCTATGATGTTTTACCCATTTTTCTTTCAAAAATCCGAAATTAAGGATGAAATCGTGATTAGATTAGTGGAGTTTAAGCATAAGAGAGTAGATAATCGCTAGCCAGTAGTTTCCCTCAAAAACCCTTTGAAATTTCTCCCAAATCTGAGCTCCCAAACTTGTATTTTGATAGAAATGGCTAACCCTCGTTTTTGAATGATTTCATATTGTCCAAGTATTTAAAGCACCATGAACTCGGAGGGAGTCTCGCGTTCGTAAAAAAGAAAAATGGATGCTGAAAAAAAATCCCTTTGCGAATGCGAGGAAGGGATTGCAATCGCGAAGGCCTAGAACCAGAAGCTACACGAACGCATCAGATGGAATGCGAAAACAATAAAAGGAGACGTAAAGCTTCGCGAACGCGAAGCACTAAACGCAAACGCGATGAAAAGACTGGTCCTCCTCCAGGATTGCTCTACGCGAACGCATGTAGGAGGATGCGAAAATAAAGAAGGGGGAAGTCAAAGCTACGCAAACGCGATGGAAGGGCCGTAAACGTGAAGAAGGAGATGGGACCTGCAACAGCTGAAGGATTTTCTGAAAATTTTTACAACTCTAAAATGCTCCATTGAGCATCTAAAACACAGCTGAGGCCCTCGGACCTCAACCAAAACTATGAACATATCCCATAACATCATTCAAACTTGTACCAATCCTTAAACCACCTAAAACAACGCCGGAAACTCGAAGTAATCAATGATTGAGCCTAAGAACTTCAAATTCCCTCAGAACTTGCTTTCGATCCAAAACCTAACCAACATGTCCGATAGACCTGAAGTTTTGCACACACATCCAAACTACATGACGGAGCTACTGCAACTTCAAATTTTCATTCCGCCCCTCGGATCAAAAACTTTCAAAATTCCAACTTTGTTATTTCAAGACTAAAAGAGCTACAAACTTCCAATATACATTTAGAAAATATTCCCAACCCTGAAATCATCTAACGGAGCTAACAGAACCATAGAATTTCCATTCCGAGATTGACATTTCAACTACGGACCACTCTTCAACACTTAAGCTCTCATTTAGGGACTAAGTGTCCCAAAACTCTCCAAAACTCAACACTAAACGTCCCGAAAAACTAAAATAACAGAAATGAACTTAGGGGAAGTAGTTAATAGGAGATTTGGGGAAAAAATTATAAAAACGAACATCCAGGTCGCCACATCCTCCTACACTTAAACATTCATTCGTCATCGAACGAGCATAGAGAACATGCCTAAAGTGGTGAAAAGATAAGGGCATCGGCTGAGCATATCCCGCTCGGTCTCCCAAATTTCCTCCTCTACCGACAGACCCCGTCACCGAACCTTTACTGAAGCGATGTTCTTTGACGTCAACTTTCTGACCTGCCTGTCCAATATAGCCACTGGATCCTCAACATAGGATAGATCTTTATCCAACTAGACTAAATCGAAATCCAATATGTGCGACCGATCACCCTGATACCTACAGAGCATCGAAACATGAAATATAGGATGAACCCTGGCCAAACTGGGAGTTAAAGAAAGCTCATAAGTAACCTCCCCAACTCGCCTCAAAATCTCAAAAGGGCCAATAAACCTCAGACATAACTTCCCTTTATTCCCAAATCTCATAACGCTCTTCATAGGCGAAACCCGAAGCAGAACCCGCTCTCCGACCATATATGAAACATCACGAACCTTCTGGTTCGTGTAACTCTTCTATCTAGACTGGACTGTACGGAGTCTATCCTGAATCACCTTGACCATCTTCAATGCATCCTAATCCAACTCTGTGCCAAATAGCTTGGCCTCACCTGGCTCAAACCATCCCACAGGAGATCTGCACCTCCTACCATATAAAGCCTCGTACAATGCCATCTGAATGTTGGACTGATAACTGTTGTTATAAGCAAACTCTGCCAATGGAAAGAACTAATCCCAAGACCTTTCAAACTCAATCCCACTCGAACGGAGCATATCCTAAGGAATCTGAATCATGCGCTCGGACTGTCCATCCGTCCGGGGTTGAAATGTTGTGCTCAACTCCACTCGAGTACCCAACTCCTTATTAACGGCTCCTCGGAACCATGATGTAAACTGAGTACCTTTGTCCGAAATAATAGAAAGTAGAATACCATGTAGATGAACAATCTTCCAGATGTAAATCTCCACTAACCGCTCCAATGAATAAGTAGTAAACACAGGGATAAAATGAGCGAACTTGGTTAGCCTTTCCACAATCACTCAAATGGCATCGAGCATTCAGTCCGAGGGAGACCAACTACGAAATCCATGATGGTCATCTCCCATTTCCACTCCGGAATCTCTATTTGCTGAAGCAACCCACCTAGTCTTTGGTGCTCATACTTCACTTGCTGACAGCTGAGACATCTAGCTACATATCCAACTACATCCTTCTTCATCCACCTCCACCAATAGTTTTGTCTCAAGTCCTGATATATCTTTGCGGCCCCCGAATGGATGGAATACCACGAACTATGGGCCTTTGCTAAAATAAACTTTCGAAGCCCATCAACATTGTACACACAAATCCGACCATGCATCCACAATACCGCATCATCTCCAATGGTCACATCTCTAGCATTACTGTGTTGAACAGTGTCCTAGAGGACAAATAAATGAGGTCAGTATATTGTCGTTCTCTGATACGATCAAACAATGAAGACCGAGAAACCATACAGGCCAGAACCCGCCTAGGCTCAGAAAGATCCAATCTCACAAAATGATTGTCTAAGGCCTAAACATCAATCACCATAGGTCTATCTGAAGCTGGTAGATATGCCAAACTCTTTGCCCGGCGACTCAAGGCATCGGCTACCACATTGGCCTTGCCCAGGGTGATAAAGAATAGTGATATCATAATCCTTCAACAACTCTAACGACCTTCTATTGCACAAATATATATCGTTTTGTTTGAACAAATGTTGTAAGCTCCGATGATCCGTAAAAACCACATAAGTCTCGCCGTACAAATAATGACGCTAGATATTCAAGGCATGAAAAATAGCAGCTAACTCAAGATCATGGACACGGTAATTCTTCTCATGTATACTCAACTATCTGGACGCATAGGCAATCACCCTACAGTCCTGCATCAACACCGCTCCAAGGCTAACCCGTGGGGCATTGCAATAAATTGTATAGGACCATGAACCAATAGGCAATATAAAAATTAGGGTTGTAGTGAAAGATATCTTGAGCTTCTGAAATCTTGTCTCACATTCCTCTATCCATTGAAATAGAGCACCTTTCTGGGTCAATATAGTCATTGTTGTTGTAATCGATGAAAACCCCTCCACAAAACAACGGCAATAATCCACCAGGCCAAGGAAACTACAAATCTCTATAGCTGAGGAGGGCCTAGGCCATTTCTACATGGCCTCCACCTTCGTCGGATCCACCCGAATGCCCTCACTCGTGGCCACGTTGCCCAAGAATGCCATAGAACTCAACCAAAACTCGCATTTTGAGAGCTTGGCATATAATTTCTTCTCCCTCGGGGTTTAAAGCACGATTCTCTGGTGCTCTTCATGATCTTCCCGACTTTGGGAGTATATAAGAATATCATCTATGAAAATAATGATGAACAAGTCGAGATACGGCCCCATAAAAGTTGTTGGGACATTGGTCAGCTCAAATGACATAACTAGGAACTTGTAATGATCATACCGAGTCCTGAAGGAAGTCTTCGGGATGTCTGTCTTCCGAATCTTCAATTAGTGATAACCTGAGTGTAAATCAAATCTTAGAAAATACATGTGCGCCCTGAAGCTGGTCAAATAGATCATCAATGTGAGACAAGGGATAACGGTTCTTCACTATAACCTTGTTCAACTGGTAATAATAGATACACATACGCATAGAACCATCTTTTTTCTTCCCAAACAAGATAGGAGCACCCTACGGTGAAGAACTGGGTCGAATAAAACCCTCATCAAGCAATTCTTGTAACTAATCCTTCAACTCCTTCAACTCATGAGGAGCGATACAATACGGAGGAATGGAAATGGGCGGAGTTCCCGACAACAAATCAATGCCAGAATCAATATCTCTATCGGGTGGCATGCCCAGAAGATCAGCTGGAAACACATCGGGATAATCCCATACCATGGGACCAAATCAACAGAAGATATATCAACACTGGCATCTCTCACATACGCTAAATACGTGGCACACCCCTTCAACACCATATGCTGAGCTTTAAGAAAAGAGATAACTCTACTGGGAGTGTGATCTAAAGTACCACTCCACTCAATACACGGAAGACCCGGCATAGCCAACATCACTGTCTTGGCTTGATAATCAAGAATAGCATAATAGGGCAACACTGAGTCCTGCCAAAAATAATATCAAAATCAACAATACCGAGCAACACTAACTCCGCTCTTGTCTCAAAACCATGAATAGTAACCAAACATGTCCGTTAGACACGAACCACAACAAGAGAACCCCCCACGAGAGTAGAAACATATACAAGAGTACTCAGGGAATCTCGGGGTACACCCAAATGTGGAGAAAAATAAGAAGACACATTAGAATAAGTAGATCTTGGATCGAATAGAACCGATGCCTCTTTGTGACTAACAAGTATAATACCTGTAATGATAGAATTGGAGGTAACAGCCTTGGTACGAGCAGGAATAGCATAATATCAGGCATGGGCTCTCGCTCGAGGGTGACCTATACCTCCTCGACCTCCGCCCCTAGCTGGCTGGGCAAATGGGGTAGCAGCTGGAGTTGGGATCATGGCTTGAGAACTTTGAGGAGAACGTTGTGGCTGAGCAGTCTGTGAAGATTCACCCCTACCAAGTCTAGGCCGGTCTCTAACAATATGGTGTGTATCGTCACACTCGAAAAAAGCTCTGGGAGGACGTGGTGGTTGTGACTGCTAGGGCCAAGTCTTCTAGAATGACCTCTGAAAGCACCCCGTGCAGAGCACGCTAGAAACTGGAGGTGCATAGTAAGGCTCCTGAGGTCCAGGAGGAGCTGAAGCACTACTAGCTGCTGGAAGAGGTGAATGAACGGGGCGACTCATATAACCCCTACCATGTCGACCTGCTGCTGGGATACGGGCACCAGAGTAGTGGCCTTACTCTCGAGACCTCTTGGCCTCTCTCTCATCTTGATCCCTAGCGAGCATACCCTCGATACTCCTAGCAAAGCTCACAACCTGCTGATAAGGAATATCCATCTCCAACTCTCGAGCCATCCTAGATTGGATGGGTGGGATAAGACCCTCAATAAACCGGCAAAATCAGTCACGGACTGTAGCAACCAAGGTCGGTGCATGCCTCGCCAATCTAGTGTAATGGATGGCATACTCTAAAACTATCATAGAACCCTGGCAAAAACGCTCAAAATATACGTTCCATGACGTCTCTGAGGCTCTGGGAACAAATACTCTTGGGAACATATATTAGAACTGGGTCCAGCTTAGTGAACAAGCCTCGTCTGAACTATCTAACTTGTATGTGCACCAGTAATCATAGGTTTCTCCACGAACCTGGAAGGTAGTAAAGGAGACCCCACTAGATTAGGCTATGCCCACAGTGCGAAGAATACGGTGGAACTCCTCTTGAAACTCCAAGGCATCATATGTCGCTAATCCACTGAAAACCGGAGGATCATACTTCTTGAATCAACCTCCACTGCTCGTCCTCTAAACAGCTGCCCCATCCACGGACTGAACTGGCAATGCAGGTGGAATGGGAATTATCATCGGGACCTTATCAACATGTACTCGTTGCTCGGGAGTGTGGGCGGAATGAGTCTGTGCTCCTTCCCCGGCTTGGGATGTCGCTGCAGCAAGGAGAAGAAACCCTTCCTGGCCCAGAGTGGTGTACTTATACATGAACTGAGCAAACTCTCCTGAAAGGCTAAAGTAGTTGTGGCAGTAGGCATTTTCGGTGCCTAAACTCCAGGTGGTTCTGCTGGAGATACCTCAGTGGTAGCTCGCGCAGGTGCTCTGGCTGCACTAAATGCGTGTCCATGGCCTCTGCCCCGGCCCCCGCCTCTGATGGCTGCAACAAGGGGCGCAGGTGCCTGATCATCCCGAGTAGCATAGGTCCTCACCATCAGTGAGAGAATAGAACACCGAAGTTTAGAATTGATGTAGAAAATATCGCACGACAAGGTAATCAAATGAAGTGAAGATTTTTTCCTAATCATTTAATCAAATGAAGTGAAGATTTTTTTCCTAAATAGTTACATAGCCTCTCATAGATAAGTACAAACGTCTCCGCAATGATCAACGAGACTCTAATAAACCGTACTGCGTTTCGTGACTTCTATGAACCTAGAGCTCTTATACCAACTTGTCACAACCTCAGTTTGCCCACTGTGAACATGTAGGGACGGTACCTAGTCCCAACGACTAGGTAAGCCTAACAATGCGGAATAGGATAAATTTTAGAAATAAAGAACTAAAAGCAAAAACTAAGAAAAAAGTTTATATATATGTGTCGCTTGCCATATACAACTCAATCATAAAGTCTGTAACAGTATCACAAAACCGGAAAACTCACGGGCAACACAGGCTAGAGGAATACAAATAAGTGCTCTAAGCTCTAGAAAGGTTTACATAAAAGTACTACTGAAGTCTAAACGCTACATGATAGAGTAAGAAGGAGACAGTCTACGGATGCGACAGATATACCTCAAAGTGCTCGTAGCTCTCTCTGCCTCAATGATAATGCGCCTGAGTGGAGGTACCTAGATCTGCACATGAATAATATGCGCAGAAGAGGCGTGAGTACACAACAACAGTACTCACTATGTTCCAAGCTTAACCTCAGTCGAGTAGTGACGAGGAAGGTCAGGGCCCTACTAAGGTTAAACAATATAACAAGTATGTACCGTATGGAAGCAGATAGAAATAATGTGAAAAACAATAAAATAAGACAGAATTTACAAGGCAACAACAAATAAGCGATGAACAAAGTAAACACATAAATGTACAACCCAATAGCAAGTTACAAAATGTGGATATCCCAGGATACTGTTCTGTAGTCCTTTCTCAACTGTCCTGTGTATTTCCCG
Source organism: Nicotiana benthamiana (assembly GCA_034376525.1). Classification (NCBI taxonomy): domain Eukaryota; kingdom Viridiplantae; phylum Streptophyta; class Magnoliopsida; order Solanales; family Solanaceae; genus Nicotiana; species Nicotiana benthamiana. The sequence goes on from CM067329.1 coordinate 117,500,280, forward strand.
GCATACCGTCCCGTAGTCCAACTATCAAAGTTCAGAGGGATATAGTGGGAATCTAAACCGTAGTCCCAAATTAAATGTGCAGGGGGGTCTACCGGGAATCAAATATATAGTCCCAAAGTAAACAAACAAGGGTGAGCTACCGGGATCCCACATCCATAGTCCCACTGCAAATATGCAACCACAACCATAAGTTATTCAAAAATAAAGTACAAAGTCAAGCAAAAGGTAGTACTAGACTAACATTATTCACGTAGTAAAGTCAAGGCAACTTAAGCAAATAGGCAAGTTAAATATACTAAACATGCTTTTTCTAATCTAACACAGGTTATAATTGCAATTAAAATAAAGTAAATACGAAAAAAACTCAGTATCAATATCTTAAGTAAAAACTTGATTTTCAACAATTAGCTCAAGTACCCTCTCATTACCTCACGTACAAGGCACTTAATTACCAAATAGCACATCCTAAGGTAAAGGTCCCTCACACAAGGTTAGACAAGCAACTTACCTCGAACTGGCTCCAAAATCAACTCGAAATCACACTTTTTCCACGAGAATCTGGCTCCAAATATCCCAAATCTATTCAATTTAATTACATATCGTAAATAACATCAAAAGAAGCTGATCCCACTATTTAATTAAAATATAAGACGCGAAATTAGGTAAAATTGCAAAAATACCCCTCAGGCCAACGTCTAAGAATCGGATAATTTTTACATTTTCAAAACTCTCGTACTCTCACAAGTCTAACCACATTAAAATCTTCCAAATCGGAGGTTAAACACCACTCAAAACTCAATAGTTTGGTGTATGAGATTTTACCCATTTTCATTCAAAAATCGAAATTAAGGATGAATTCGGTATTAGATTAGTGGGTTTAAAGAAAAAAAGAGTAGAGAATCGTTACCGAGTTTTTTTCCATGAAAAAACTTCAAAATGTCACCCAAATCCGAGCTCCCAAACTTCTATTTTGATAAAAATGGCTAACCCTCATTTTTGAATGATTTAATATTGTCCATGTATTTAAAGCATCGCGAACTCGGAGAGTCTCGCGTTTGTGAAGAATAAAAATGGATGCTGGCGAAAATTCCCTTTATGAACGCGAGGAAGGGATCGTGAATGCGAAGGCCTGGAACGGCGAAGCTATGTGAACGTGTCAGACGGAATGCGAACGCGGTGAAGGGAGACTTGAAGCTTCACGAACGCGAAGCACTAAACGCGAATGTGATGATGAGACTGCTCCTCCTCCAGGATTGCTCTAGAAGAACGCGTGGAGGAGGAAGCGAACCCAAAGAAGGGGAAAGTGAATTGTGCGCGAACATGATGGTAGGGTCGTGAACACGAAGAAGGGACTGGGACCTGCAACTACTGAAGGATTTTCTGCAAATTCTTACAACTCCAAAATGCTCTGTTGAGCATCTGAAACACACCCGAGGCCCTCGATACCTCAACCAATCCTACGGACATATCCCATAACATCATTCGAACTTGTACCGATACTTAAACCACCTAAAATAATGTCGAAAACTCGAATGAATCAATTATTTGAGTCTAAGAACTTCTAACTTTATCAAAACTCTCTTTTGATAAAAAACCTAACCTAGACACGTCTGATTGACTTAAAATTTTTCAGACATATCATAAACGACATGACATATATACTGCAACTTCCATAATTCTATTTCTTCCTTCGGTTCAAAAACTCATTATCAGACCGAAAACTTTCAAAAATTTCAACTTCGACATTTCAATCTAAAATGAGCTAGGAACTTCGAAAAAGTTTTCCGAACACGCTCCCAGCCCCAAAGTCATCTAACGGAGCTAATGAAACTATCGAATTTCTATTCCAAGGTCGTCTTCATATTGTTCCGACTACGGACCACTTTCCAACACTTAAGCACTCATTTAGGGACTAAGTATCCCAAAAATCTCCGAAACTCAACACTGAATGTCCCGTCAAACCAAAATAGAAAAAATGAACTTAAGGGAAGCAGTTAATAGTGGATCGGGGCAAAATATCTAAAAACGATCGGCCAGGTCATCACAACGTGTGCCCGTAATTTAATTCGGAAGTCCCTAACTTGTTTTGACTCATTGTGCCAAAAATTAGAATTTTTAAAAGTTTGAAATTATTAAGTTTGATAGTAACTTAGCGAATGGGTTTAGATCTTGATGTTTAAACTTGGAATAGTTCTATATTTCTATTTGAAACTTGTCTACAAATTTGGTTCAATTCTGAATTCATTTGACATGATTCTAATGCTTAAATGTGATTTTAATGCTCTTGAGTTTTACTATGAAAATTCATTCATTTTGAGGATTGATTAGCGGATTTAGGTGTTATTTTGCTGATATTATTGCACAAGAAAGTATGTGTGATGTTATTACACTTGTGTGCGTGTTTGGTTTGGAGCCCCAGGGGCTGGGGTGTGTTTTTGACATGTCTCAAATGAGTTTTTCTTATGAGAAGTCTGATGGTGCTATGCCAGATCTGGTGCTTTGTTTCTGGTCTCGTTATTGCAGGGTCTGGCTCGAAATTATGAGTCCCGTTTTTTAGAACAATGGTTTGCATTTATGAGCATGGGTTGGGTTGGGTGATACTCGCATTTGCAAGAATTTGATCACTTTTGCAAATTGTGGACCTTCGATTTTGTGAATGAAATGGTCGTTATTGTGACCACTGACCACTAGTGTACTACTTCGCTTTTGCGAAGTTTTTTGTAACGACCCGACCAATTGTTTTGAACTTTTTCACTTTAATTGCTAAATTTCAGGCATGATTAGGCCCTTGTGCTGTGTTATGACTGATGTAAATTGTTAGTTTTGGTTTTCACGAAAATCGGTATGAATTCGAAAGAAAATTTCTTAGTTGTAGCTTGAAATTGGAAAGGTTTAACCAAGATTTGACTTATTTTTATATGATCTCGGATCGGAATTTTTATGATTTGGTTAGCTCCGTTGGGTGATTTGGGACTTAGGAGTGCGATCGAAATTGGTTTTGGAGGTCCGTAGTAGAATTAGGCTTGAATAGGCGAAGTTGATATTTTGGTGATTTTTGGTTGACATGTGAGATTTTGATATAACGGTTGGAATGGAATTCTGAGAGTTGCAGTAGCTTCATGATGTCATTTTGTTTGGATGTGAAAAATTTTAGGTCATTCGGATGTGGTTTGGTCTGGTTTTTTATCGAAAGTGTATTTCTGAAGTTTTTAGAAAACTTAGGCTTGAATTCGATGAGTTTTTGGTAATTTGATGTTGTTTGAGGTGTTTTGATGATTGGAACAAGTTTGAATAAGGTATTAGGATGTGTTGGTACTTTTGGATAAGGCCCCGGGGGCGTCGGGTGAGTTTCGGGTTGTCAATCAGACCATTTCTAAGTTTGAGAAATTGCATGAAATCAGCCCAGCAGTTGCAGGTACTTTGGCCTTCTTGTTCGAAAAGGGGAACTCGTATTCGCAAAGGGATGATTTCTGTGAGCTACACATTTGCAAGGGTGTAGGCTGTGTTCGAGAAGGCTAGAGAAGGTATCTCATCACGTTCGCGAGTGGGTTACGCGATCGCGCAGAAGGATTGTAGTCAGATTGCTCCAAGGCAATTTTATTCAACGTGTTCGCGTGAATGTTTCCGCATTTGTGAAGGTTTAAGAGGAATGGGCATCACGTTCGCATCTAGTACGTCACACTCGCATAAGGAAATTATTGGTCAATGCGATTTTGTGCATCGCAATTGCGAGATGTTTAGCGCGATCGCAAAGAAGGAAAGGCCAGACCTGGGCAGAATATTTTAAGTCAATTCATCCGCGATTTTGGGGTTCATTTCCCCCATTGTTGATCTTTTTGAGACATATTTGAAAGAAATTAAAGAGGGATTCAAGATGAATCGATTAGAGGTAAGATTTTTGAACTTAAAACTTATTTTTATTATGAAATCTACCTAGAAAATCGTGGAACTTAAGCTAAAAATGAAAGAACTAGGGCTTGGACTTTTTTGGACTTTTAAATTGGGTTTTGAAGGACCATTTGAGGTCAGATTTAAGAACTTTTGGTATGTATGAACTCGTGGGAGAATAATGAACCCGTTGTTGTAAAATCTTCTGAGTTTTGAGAAGTGGGCTTGGGGCTCGCGTTTTTGCTAATTTTGGAATTTTTGATATTTGTCAATTGTTTCGCTTGGTCGTTGTTCCCGTAGAATATTGTGACGTATTCATTCTAATGTTGGAAAGATTCGACGCGCATGGAGGCCAAATTTGAGGGGCAAAGGCATCAGGAGAGAGATTTCACCAGTTCAAGGTGAGTAATAATTATAAATGATACCCTGAAGGTTTGAAACCCCGACTTTCCCATCGTAGTGCTATATTGAGGTGAGATACACGCTTGATGATAAGCATGGGGCCGATTACTATTCGAGATTGTGACTTGGTCCATCCTGATTAATGATTTTACTGGGTATTTCACAAAAACTTATTTGTTATCATCATGATTTGAACTGATTACCATATTTGGGCTTCGTGCCAACTATTTGAACCATTCGGTGATTTGTATCACTGTTTCCTCACTATATTGACTTATTACTTGAACTCAACCATGTTGTTTTCCAGTGTTTTACAACTCATCCACTTTTACTCAGTTTTGAGACTTAAATGATATTTTAAAGGATGTTTTGGGTTGAGCACTACTGGTTTACTAATACCAAAGGGGCTTGTGATAATTGTTTTGACTGAGTGCGATCGAGGGCAAGATATAATGATACACTGAGTGATATAAGGCTGAGGGCCTGAGATGCACTTATACGCCACAAGGTGGCTTGAGTGATGTGAGGGCGAGAGCCGAGAGTTGATGCCACAAGATGGCTTGATATTGCGCTTGTGTTGTAAGGGGACCCTCTGTAGTCTGTACACCCCTAGTAAGCACAGGTACCCATTGTGATCTGAGAGTGAGCCAGAGGGGCTAATATTGTTCTGAGATATTGCCCGAGGGCGAACCTTTACGTGTTAATAATTCATATTTACTTGGCATTTTTCCTATTACACTATGGTATTTGTGCTTAACGACACTAGATGATTTGCATTTAGTTGCGTAACTATTGAAAAAATCATTTTAAAAGAGGTTTAAACTGAGCTAAGATATTTCTAAAGATTTCACAGCTTCATTGCTTTTTCTCAAAATGGTTTTACACTGCCTTTATACAGCATGCTGATTTGCTTTACCTGATTTCTTACTGCTAAGTTGTTATTTACCTTTATTACTCACTGAGTTGGAGTACTAGCTTTACACTCTGCACTTCGTGTGCAGATGCGGGTATTTATTCACCTGGTAGCAGGTTGTAGGCTGAGTTATCGGATTTTAGCAAGGTGGCTGCCAGCGTTCGCAGCACCGCTTTTCTCCCTTTTCGTTCATCAATCTTGTTTTGTACATTTCAGACCCTGTAGTTTTGTTGATACTCTAATAGATGCTCTTGACTTGTGAAACCCTAGTATCGGGCTGTCTTGTGGCTGTATTCCGCACTTTATAAAGAAATATTTTGCTCATTTTGTGGTTGTCTAACCATACTAAAACTGTTTATTAATATTTACTATTCAGAAAAGGAAAAATGGGTTAGTTGGATGACATTGTCTTCACGATAGGCGCCATCACGACCGGATCGAGGTTGGGTCGTGACATTCTTGGTCGCATTTGCGATGTTTCTGGGTTTGCATTTGTGACCTAAATGTCGCATGTGCAACTTTTGCTCTTCTGTGATAGGGTCCGTATTTGCGACTCTTATATCAGAAATGCGGTGTTCACAATTGCAAACAAGACACCGTAATTGCAACATCCGCAACTAGGTTAAGAGGGAAAAAACGAGACTTAGCTCATTTTTCACAATCTCTTAACCCTCGATTTCCCACGAGGCATTTCTTCCCAAATTCATTAGTAAGTAATGTTAATCTATTTCTTTTCAATTATCCATTACATTTTATGAGATTTTATCATTAAATTTAGGATTGCCATGGTAGAAATTAGGAATTTGAGTAGAATTGAGGATTTTTGTAAAATTGAGCTTTAAACCTCGAATTAGGGTTGGATTTCAAAATAATTCACATAATCGACTCGATGGTGAATGGGAGATTGGGTTTCGGTCAGAATGTTGATTTTGATCAAGCGGGATCGAGGTTAACTTTTGTTTACTTTTTAAAAAATGATATGAATTGAACCTCTTTTATTTGTAGGTAATTTTCTAAAGCTTATTTTGAATTATTTGGTCAATAATTTTCTAGATTTGGTTTTTTGGAGGCTTGTTCATAAGACAAGGTCATGTTTGGTTGATTGCTTTAGTTACGGAGTAATGTAAGTGTCGGATCTAACCTTGATTTGAGAAAATTAAGAACCCTTGAACTATATTTTATGTGATTTACGTGTGAACCGGCGTATATAAAAAGTGACGAGTGTATATACACCGTCAAATTAATTGTTTCCCTGTTTTCTCGTATTTCATGAATTATCACATGTCATGACTTAACTGTTGCATGCTATAACTCTTTTTTATGCCGTAATTTGTAACTTTTCATTAACTATTCTTGTTTTATATAGTTCGACCCTTTCATGACTTTGTGATTAATTGCTACATGCCTTAATTATTTTAATCTCTCACCTTAATTGGCAAGTACTTGAATTATCTTGTTGCATTCATAATATGTTTTGCATTCCTTGATTATTACGTGTTTCATTTATTTCCTTGTATTCACACTCTTGATCATAGAAACTCTTGTAAATTGAATTATTGGATTGTTTATGTTTATTAACACTGATTGGGGATCGAAATGCATGCTACAACGAGAAGGATAATAAATTGAAATGGTGTAATAAAGGAGGATTTTGAAATTGATTATAATAATGATATGGTGGGATCGGATTGTATGCCTCAACAATTGTGTACGTAGTACTTGATATTGATAAATGAATATACAGTGTGATAAGGGGGATTATAACATTTAATTATGATGGTAAGGTAGGATCGAATTGCACGTTGCAACGGATTACATATGTGATTCTTGATATTGATAAATGATGCCATAATGAAGTAAGAGAGGATTTTGTGTGTACGGTGGTATCGGATTGCATGTAGCAATAGATTGCACGCTGCAACAGATTTTGTGTGTTGTACTCATTGTTGTTGTTGTGTTGGTTTTCATCATTCTTATATGAAATTATGAGTTTTGTTATTCTGGGTTCTCATATTGCAAACATTGTGTTAATTTTCATAAATTAACTACCTTACTTTTATTTCCTGTTTTCCTTCCCTGTTATTATTATTATTATTACTGCATTTAGGTTATTGCAAGTGACCCACCTTAGCCTCGTCATTACTTCGTCATGGTTAGGCTAGGCACTTAAAAAGTAAATGGGGCCGGTTGTACTCATACTAAACTCTACACTTTTTGTGTAGATTTTGAAAGGGGTCCTAGCGGTGTTCAGTAGATTTTCTCGGATCTAGTTGTCGACGGAGACTTAAGGTATAGTTGCACAACGTTCGCAGCCCTGAAGTCCCTTCCCTCCTATATTTATTGTTTATTCTGAGTTTCAAAACACCTTATTTTATTCAGACCATATTTGTAGCACTCTAGATATGCATGTACTCGTGACACCTATTATTTTGTTATGTTTAAACTCATGGATCTGTATTATTATTGTATTAGACTTCAAACTTGTACTGTTTTCATTGTTAATATCCTATCAAAAATTTTTAGAAGCAAATAATTTTTTGTTTGCATCGGCTTGCCTAAGAAATAGATGTAAGGCGCCATCATGACCCCAAGGTTGGGATTTCGAATCGTGACAAGACTGGTGTTTGATCTGTGATCTGCTGGCGTAGTGCCTTCGGGTGCTGCCTAGCATGAAATAACTGTAATCAACTAACTCACTAATTGTAGACCCCTCAGTCTGATGGGATTTAATGAGCCTCTACAGCATCTATAAATAGTCAAGCCTCATATACTTTCTAATCGTAGGTGAGTAGTGCACAACAAGATCATCAACAGATAATCCAAATAAAACCTCTACATCTTGTAACGTGATGGTGTCCTCGCTGGTAGGGAAATAGAATGTATGAACAATCAAAGGTGTGATCAATGGCTAGTCGAACTGTAACCGGTCGATCTCAACGATTCGGTAAAAACTAGTCCAAGTGACGCAAGGGACAGTGCGATGGTGTAGTAGGTGATCCCTAATAAGCTCCCAAAGATCCTCTGTGCATCTTGAATAGAAGTTTTAGCTAAGAAACTCTCCATTCCATATATGCGATGACCTATGGCCTGGTTGGAGGGTAAGTAGCTAATGCGAAATAGGACTAGGATGAATAGTCGGGCAATCCATAATGATGTATGTAGGTCGTTTTATATATTCAAGCTACATTTACTTTCTTAAAGCTTTATGTATGTGTATTGGTTGTTATGTTACTCAAGGGGATAGTTGGTTTTTTGCACTGAGGTTTTGGAATGATTCGGAATGCTTGGTTCTTAGTTTGGAAGCTTCAATTGGAAATATTGATCGGGGTCTGACTTTTTTTATAACAACCCCAAAATGGTATTTTTGATTGTTCTACTAGGTTCGTATAGTGATTTTGGACTTAGGTGGGTGCTTGAAATTGGATTCGGAGGTACCTAGATCAATTTATCTTTTTTTTTGCTGAAGATGGGCAATTTAGAAAATTGGAAATTTCCTAAGTTTTACCATGGTTTTACTTTGTGTCTATCTCCTTTAAATTTTGGGTTCGAGACTTGGAATACGTCCGTTTTTTCATTTGGAACTTGTTTACAAAGTTTAGTGTTATTCCAAGGTCGTTTGGCAGGAATCATACGCTTGGTTGTGAATTTAATTAATCTTGAGTTCCATTGTAATTATCATGCGTTTTCGATGTTTGCTTCGTGGTTCAGGATGTTATTTTGTTATTTTCATCTCACGAGCGAGTTCATATGATATTTTTATATTTTTTGGATATTTGGTATAGAGCCCAAGGGGCTCAAGTGAGTTTTGAATGTTTTCTGATTGATTTGGACTTGTTTCAAGATGTTGGTGTTGCGGTTATCGCATTATGATGTACCAGTTCAAAATTGCGAAAAGGGCAGGGGGTGTTAAGTTGTCGTAAATGAGACACCTTGATCGCATTTGTGAAGATAGCACATGGATTGGTTAGGTCGCATTTTCGACCACTTGGTTATTTTTGAGAACATGATGCAACCGCAATTGCAAAGTCCAAGTTGCAGTAGCGACATTTGAGTGGGCTGACAGGGTATGTTAATGCGATCCCTGTGTCGCATTTGCAAGTGGTTGCATTTATGACATCTGCAGCTTAAAAAAAGACTAGGATTTTGGGACTTAGTCTCATTTCATCATATTTTGAAGCTCTAGACTCGGTGGGAGGCGATTTTAGGAGAAAATTTCATACAAAGCTATTAGGTAAGTGTTTTTAACTCACTTTTGATTATATAACATGATTATTTATGAGTTTTAACCTCTAAAATAATGCGATTTGAAGAGAAATTTTGGAGAATATTTATTATATTTTGAAAAATAAAAATTTGAGTTTTATAAGACAAATTGGACTCGGATTGGAAATCAAACATATAGATGGACTCTTGGGGCTATGGATAGTCGAGATGTACCCTTTCACTCGTGTATTGAACAGGCGAGCCCGAGATTGACTTTTATTAACTTTTGAAAATTTTTGTAAAGATATTAAATTTATTAATCAAACTTTATGCTTTTGTTATTTGATAAAATTAAAGTCTTTTTTATTAGATTGAGCCGAATGGAGGTAATTTTGAAGAAAAAGCTATTTTTGGGTGTGGATTTAGATAACTAGAGGTAAGTATCTTGCCTAACTTAGTGTTGGAAATTACTTGTTAGGATTTAGCTTAATTGCTTATTGTCTTATGTGTAAACGATGTGTACATGAGGTGACGACTGCGTACATGATGGAATATGTGATTTATGACCAGATTGGACCGGAAGTTACTCTTATTTCCTTATTTTGGTTGTTAGATTTCTACACTATGTGTTTTCTCTTCGAATTATTACTTGAGTTCATGTTCCTTGCTAGAGATCATGTATTAGGGTTTGAATTTCCTAAATTGGCCAAGTTGGGCGTTTTTGAGATTTCTCCTAAATTTAGTTAGCTGAATTCATGTTATTACGTTGAACGTACATCCGGATTTTCCTCTATTGGTTTGTCCTTGTGCACTGCATTGGAAAATTGTGAATTTATATCTTTGTGAAAATTGTTGGCATGTTTTGTTATTGTGATTATGACACATGTGGACTTATCGGGCGGATTTTCGTCTCTTGCATGAGGTTTCTGTCATGATATTATTATTGTTAATATGCATACGGTGAGACAATGTGGGATATCCTTAATGTTCCTGTGGCAAGATATGACGGGTAATTACTTTATTGTTGTGCACGCAGTGAGATAACAATGGATATGTGGGGATAATATATAATGGCTTGGGGCATTTTTTTATGAAAAACAAGTATTCTTTTTTGTGCTTATGACTTCCGTATGGGTGTCATGCCTTTTACGTGATTTGTTGTAATGTTTCCAATGTGCTACTCTGTGTCTCAGTTATTTCTTGATGACTTGGATGCCAATGGATTTACATATGTGAAGTTATTATCTCATATTCTGTTGAATTATTGGTAACATGACGTATTGAAATAAAAAGATAATTTTTTCATGTATTACTTTATTTTATTCTTGATCAATTTCCTTTGAACGTGTTATTGGGAACTGACATGGGTAGGATATACGTGGTGGCACGAGGTCATTGTCGTATGGTTGTGTTATATGGTGTGGCACGAAGTCTTTTGCCGTGCAAGTGTCTTAGAATGTGACACAAGTTATTTGTTGTGCAAGTGAGACTTATATTGTTTGTCGTGCGAGTATGACTTATATTGTGTCACGAGGTCCTCGTGTGCGAGGGTGATTGATAATGTGGGCACGAGGTGTTGTATGTGTGATTCTAATTGATGACTTGTTATCAGAAGGGGACCTTTACTTGTTTTAAATGGTTATCATTTAACCTGATGATATTATAGTTATTGCTTCTGCTATTCTTTCTATTTCCATTCTTTTTATTTTGCACAGGTTATCTGATTAGTGAGTCTTTTGACTTGAACCTCGTCACTACTCTACCGAGGTTAGTCTTGATACTTACTGGGTACCGACCATGGTATACTGATTGTAACGACCCAATTCTCGAACCCAGTTGTGATGACGCCTCTCGTGAAGACAAGGCTAGCCAATAGATTAATAATACGTCTTTAAGCAATTACATAGCATGAATGAGTTAAAAAATAACATTATCATAAATGCGGAAGAAAATAATATAACAGGGAACCATCCAAGCTCAGCCCGAAATCGGGTTGTCACAAGTCACGAGCATCTAAAGAATCCTAACACTATTACAAGACCAGTAATATACAAAGTCACCTGGCACAACTACGACAGCAAGATCTCCAATCGGCTCAAAACCCGATACCGGGTGAACAATTATCTGCATGTGCACACGAGGTACAGCGAGTAAAGTGAATACTCCAACTCAGTGAGTAATAAAAGTAAATAATAACTAAGTAGTAACAAATCACGTATAACAGATCATCATGTTGTATTGAAACGGTGAAAAGCCCTTAAATTGAGAAAGATCAGTGAACTGTGAAATATTTCAAAAATATCATGGCTTAGTTTTAAACCTCTTTTGAAAATGATCTTTTCACCGGTTGTGAAAATAATTTGAACCATTAGTGACACTATGCACAGAAACCCGCCCTCGGACAATATTCTTATTCCTGGTCAGCCATTGTTACCTGACCAAACGTATCATACAGTGTCATTGTTACCACTCTCTAAAATTTATCCTCTTCAGGAGTGATCAAATAATACGAGAATAGTAGATAGATATCTCAAGATATATCGCAGACAACAAATAATGAACAAATGCACAAATGCAATGCGATGCAAATAACGGTACACTCTAGTACCCGCTACGGCGTGCAGCCCACTCAATTTATTTATCATCGACGGTGCTCACTGGGGGTGTGTACAGACTTCGGAGGGGCTCCTACAGCCCATGCACAATATCAACCATTTCGTGACATCAAATAGGCTCCCGGCCTCAATATCAATGTATTATTGTTCCGGTGCATAGCCCGATCCATATCATAGGAAAACATCCTCACTATCGGGTCCTCAACCCATCTCAGTAAAATAAATTCACAACCACTCGGGCATAACATATTGTAGGGATCTCAGCCATCATATTCCTTTCATTTATGATTCAAGTTCAAAATGATGTTCTTATAATATTTTAAACACTTGAAAACGTGACTGAGAGTGTAATTTATGCAAACAAGTGAGAAAAAACATATGAAGATCACCTAAGGATTCTACAGGTCGACACAAGACCCCAAACATGGCAATAAGCACAATTCGCAGTAATAAAGTATGCATCACAATTGCCAATAGAGTAAAAATAACACTCGGGATGGACCAAGTCACAATCCCCTATAGTAAACGACCCCGCACTTATCATTGAATATGTGTCACGCCTCAATATAGTGTTACGATGTGAAATCGGGGGTTTCAAACCCTCAAGATATCATTTACAAGCATTACTCACCTTGAACCGGTAAAATCTCTAGCCCGTGACGCCTTTGCTCCTCAAATCGGCCTCCACGCGCGTCAAATGTATCCAAAATCAGAGCGAATACATTACAATATACTAAGAGAAGAAAGTCGAAGCGAAAATAGTCAAGAACGAGCACAAATCCCGAAATTACCAAAATTCGAGTACCGGCCCACTTCTCGGAATGCAGAAATTCCTACACATTTAGACTCTTCATCTCATCCCCAGTTCATACATATCAAGAATACCAAAATGAAAGTTCATATGACCCCTCAAATCCTCAACTTAACATCTCAAAACTCAAGCCCTAGTTCTTCCCCTTTTTGCTAAGTTTCCACAAATTTCAAGGTAAATTTCATAATTAAATTATGTTTTAAGTTCATAGAACTTACCTCCAATCAATCATCTTCGAAACCCTCTTTAATTTCTCCCCAAAAGCTCTCAAGGTGCTCAACAATAGAGGAAAATAACCCCCAATGTCGCAGATGAAATATTTTAAAAACCCATTATGCCTACCCAGATTTCCTCTATGCGATCGCATAAAACAAATAATTACCTTTGATTTAACCCTATGTGTGGGACTATACTGGGTAGTTGTTGTTGTTGTTGTTTATTTAACCCAATGTGATCGCATAAGGGACCCCACGATCTCATTGACCAGACAACTTCAGCTGTGCAATCGCATATACATCACTGCGATTGCATTGAACAAAAATTCAGCCTCCAAATTTATCCTCTGTGCGATTGCAACACTGACACGTGATCGCATTGAACAAAGAATCATGCTCCCAAAATCCTTCTATGTGTTTGCACCCCTACTCATGCGATCGCATAGAATAAATATTTGCAACACTGATCTGGATCTTCTGCAACATCCCAAGTCAAAAAATCTTTCGTTTAGCCATTCGAAATCACCCCGAGGTCCTTGGGGCCTCAACCAAAAGCATCAACACATCCTAAAACGTCATACAAACTCGTTCCTATCATAAAAACACATCCAACAACACGAAAATCACCAAATCTCAACGGATTCAAACCTAAGTTCAACCAAAACTTCCGAAACTCGCATTCGATTAAAACCCCAACCTAAACACCTCCGAATCAACTGAAATTTTGCACACACATTCCAAATCACCTAACGAAGCTACTGCAACTCTCGGAATTCCATTCCAACCTTCGGATCAAAATCTCACCTATCAACCAAAAATTGCCATAACACTAGTTTCACCAATTCAAGTCAAATTCTATACCGGACCTCCAAATCAATTTCGATCACATTCTTATGTCACATATCACCATACGGAGCAAGCCGAATTATAAGAACTCCGATCGGAGCTCATATACATATAAGTCAAATATTGGTCAAATCTTTCAAATTCAAAGTTTCCAACTGCAACTATTCTTTCAAATTCATCCCAATTTTCCTGAAACTCGAAACGAATGATCCATATCAGTCATAATGCATACCATGGGGCAAGTACTGCCCGAGAACTGGCGATAAAAATACAAAAGCTCAAAACGATCGGTTGGATCATTACACTCATACTACACTTCTGTATATTTTTTTGTGTAGATCCAGGTGTTAGAGATAGGTACCCAGGCAGCGAGAGTTTTCTTGATCGTGAGGGTTCAAGGTAGAGCTGCTTTGATTGTCGCAGTAGGTTAAAGTCCTTTTCCTTACATTTGTACTGTCAATTCTCTATCTGAATAATATTGTATTTAACATATTTTTATGTATTCAGTTAGAGTTCGTGACTATATACTATCTAGTCTTGGAGATTTATTGTGATTATTGTCGTGTTAGCCTGTATCACCTTTATTTTCGTATTTAGATTAAACTTTGCTTCATAATATCATGTTTTATTGGTTCTATGATTGTAAGTGATTGGCTCATCTACTATTTAGAGATTAGGTGCCATACGTTCCTAGGATAAAATTTTGGATCGTGACAGTATTGATTAATGTTAATCAAACGTATGTTATCTTACTTTTTCATAACGAAAGATTTATTTATTACTGCTGTTTAAGATGATAAGGAGTATTATCTAACTGTATGAAATATTCTTTATTTATCGTTTATTTAATTCATACCAATTTATACATTACTATTTTAGATTTAACAATAAAAATTTGGTAGATTTTCCTTTGTACTGACAACTATTAAAAATTTTATTCGTCAGTCAGAAATACCTGCAATATTTTTCTAGTTTTAATTCTCGGGATATATCAAATATTTTATTAATTAATTTATAAGAATTATTAATTAGTATTTATTTAATTCATAAAAGTTTATGCATTATTTTTTTAGATTTAACTATAAAAATTCGATAGAGTATCCTTTTTACTAACAATTATTCAAATTTTAATGCGTTAGTTGTATAAGTCTACATTATTTTAAGTTGTATAAATTTTTATCCTCTGTACTGCCAAAAATTGTAACTATTCCTAATTTTTATATTGTAGAATTAAAAAAAAACGAAATCTATTCAATAAGTTCTACAACTTACAAAAAAAATATAAAAGATCCGAAATAAAGTGCGCAGTAGTTAATACACATAATGTAAATAATTAAAACAGAGGAAAGTGTTAAGAAATACCAAAATTTGAAGAATTATACAAAGTTTGAATGTGATTTGGACGACCGTGATTGGAAATTCAGCCAGCTACTTTGTTCTACGCCACAGGTAGCCCTTCAATCTTCGAAAAAATATAATATACGCGCTCTTTTTTGTGAGACCTTTGTGGGCTCCAATGGGGAAAAAATTAAGAATGGAGGAGGGGAGACCGGTTGTTCTACCCGGGGAAGAAGGGGTATTTATTTTATTAAGGTATAGCAAATGAATTACATGCCCCCTACATTATCTATTTTGGATTAAGTTACTGCGCATGTATTATATGTGTTGTATATTAACGGGATAACTGATTGTTAACATATATGATAAAATTATACCCAATTATTTTATGCACTTATTTTGGTGTCTTGAGCCCAAATAATTGTTACTTCGGCTCCGGACTCTAGAAGGAGGAAAGGAAAAAGGTCAAATAGGAATAGAAAACGATAAGGGAAAAAAAAGAAAAAAGGAAAAGAATAAGAAAAAGATTTAAAACAATATAATATTACTTGGCAAAGCGCTCGCAAATCACCACCTAACACAGATTTGGGTGCAATTTTTTGTTATCTCGAAAATACGAATAACAATTAAATTTATTTGTGATTTTAAATATACGTGATTTAGTCCAATACTAATTAATAATCAAGAAATCTAACGTATAAATGAAAGAAGCAGGTTGAATCAAACAAGTGCTTAAGCATGTCTTGACCTCGAGGTATCGTGGACTCGAGGTTGGTCGACAAGAACAGTGAAGTAAAGACAATAAAGTAAAGAGGCAACTCTGATGAGTAATGAGCAAGAAAGTAAGAGAGTATATTCTTTTCCCAATGATTGATGATGGTTACAAATGATTGGGGTCCCCTTTATATAGTATGGAAACCCTAAATAAGGTATGTTTTTACAATAAGGAATCTTTTGGATAGCTGTCTAACCACCTAGTACAAATTCATACTAACTCGTATAAATCTATTCCAGAATTTACGCCATGATCTTGGGATGTGGAAGGAATCTTGCTTTTTCTGTTATAAACTCATAACGGCATCATCTCACGGTTAGTCATACTCGGCCTCAGTGCTCATCGTACACTTCGATTTTCGAGCCATGTATTCTGTCATCCGGCTCGAGCTGGATCCACCCTAGACTCGAGCTTGAAGTGACTCTTCGAGCCAGTGATATCGGACATACCTGATTTCGACCGTGTACATATAGTCCCTGCGTTACTTGAGCAAGATGATAAAAAACGATTTGCTCCTCGATCCTCCAATGCCTCGATCATAATGTAAATCTCGTGACGTCAGCGATTGAAGTGATTGAAAGGTTGCGTCTACATAGTTCTCAAGGCCATTAATTGAAGGTGGCTGATGGTCGGCCATTTGCTTCCCCAAATCGTTAAAGTGACCACTATAAATAGGTCAATTTTACAACTTTTACAATCTTTACTTCTCAAATCTTTCTCAAAACCTCAACAGCTTCTTCATCATCTCTGAGTTCACCGATTCTTAAATTTTTTCTTGCAACAACATCAACTCCTTCTCTTCTTTTGAATTTCTCAACAATAATGGCTAATACATCTAAAACCGTTCCTCAAAAAGAAAAAGCCTCCTCATCATCGCGGTCAGCTGGCATAGAACGACGACTCCACCTCGTATCGAGGAATGCATTCCTGGGCCATGCGAGCTATCCTTCGATTTCAAATTCGATATGCCTCCATCAGTTCCACACCGATGCGAGCCTATGTCCCGTTTACATCAGCTCGATACCTGAAGCCAATCTCAAGCATGTGAAAGAGGACTGTGGTTGGAGAACAAGGAAATGGTGTTTCCTTCCCCAGAGGAGGATATAACTACTTATGTGGAAGGATACCTAAGTGTGTATACTTATCCTTTAACATTGATCCCCGTAGACCCGATATTGGGCCATTTAGATCTAGTTATTTTCAATTTTTGTCACCAGTAACGGGTGACACTTGGCTAGATCTACCTTTCTTTCTATCGCATCGTCAAATTTCTCGGGTTTTTCTCGGTCAAAGTCGAAGGGGGTTTGCCTTTTACACTTAACCACTTGATCTGGTTATAAAAGCAGTTGCCTATAGTTTGATAAAGCTCCTCCTTGAATGCGCTATTCTCCAATATCGACGAGGACAAAGACCAAGGATGGATGGGCCGGTTTTTCCGAATCAAGACCTCTGACATAATTCCTGCGGATAGGATGCCATTCCTGCCAACAGCATGCCAACACCTTCGGGGTGGTGATGAAAAAAGAGAAGATGCCGACTAACCATTGGTAACTTGAAAGAGGGGGAGAACTAAAGATTCGAAGACTACTGACCCGACAGTGGCTGATGCGATTCAATCTCGAATCGAATAAATCTCAGAAGGGAGTTCGAGCATAGTCCCCGAGCAATCAGGCGGTAAAAGCACTATTCGCCTAGGAAGACATCCCACCGAAGAACCGAGGAGCCTAACTTTAAATCCCTTCAAAATGAAGAGAATTTCCCAAGTGAATCACTTGGGATAATTAACATAGACCAGTCCCTGGTGGGCCTTGTCCAAAGGGCAGTTCCGAGATACTCGGGCCATGAAGACACCCGACGTAGGGACGACCCACAAAAGGAATGATATTTTTCATGAATGATTTACGGGAGTCAAAATGGTCCCAACCCAGATGCTTTGTTTATTTTTGACGAGGCCCAACGACTTTTTAAACAAGTAAGTTTCTACCTTCAAAATTATGCTTGTGTTTTATTTTTGTTGTTCTGAGCCTAACTTTTTCCCTTTTGAGTGAAGGTTGTGGCGCTCCATTGAGAAACATTTTCCATGTCTCGAATCAAGATCGCTCTATGTGAGGCTCAACTTAAGAAGCTCGCGGGATAGAGGGATAACCTTAAGATCCTCTATGTCAAAAAAGAGGGGGAGATCAACGATCTTCGAGCTGAACTAGCGAGTGCTCATCTGGAATAGACTGATCTCATTGAGCAGGTAATGCAACCTTTTGCAAGTTAGTTACATGTTCGTTTTGTATAATGATTAGCTCTTTTAACTTAGTAGGCGCAGCAGAAAGGCAAACTGGTCAAGAAGCTTAGAGAGGAGGTTAAAATGAAAGAGGCCGAGACCCTAGGTGGAAGCAGCAAATGGACCATCTTGCCTCGGAGAAAGAGTGATTCGGGCCCAGTTGGATTTGGCTGAATGTCAGCTTCAAAATGCAAAGAGGGAAAACTTGGCCCAAAGCTGAAAGATTAGGCGCTTGAAGCTAAATTGGCATTCGTGTTTGCGAAGGTCAAATCTGAAGGGGGGCTTTGTAACCTCTAATCAAGATGATGCCGAAGTTGCTAACATTCGGGCACAGGAAATCTCCAATGCTACTGATGTCAATTGTCATGTTCTTTTAATCGATTCAGGCAACAATCCCTAATAGAAACTCTCGAGGAAGTAAATGCTCGCGGCTTTGACCTGTAAGCATATATTGAAAAGGTAAAACTTTGGTGGACGAGGCTGCCGCTTTACTCTCTAATGATGAAGATTCTGGTAGTGCTTCCAAGAGCATAGGAGATGAGGATGAAGTCCATGAGGAGTAAGATCCTAAAAATGAAGGTCTCGAGGATGCGACTCCCTAGGATGCGGCTCCCAAAATAGATTAGGCTCTTTTTGTTTTTGTTTTTTGTTTTTGTGTAGGGACCCTTGTGGGAACTGTAAATACCCTTATGTAATTCCTTTTCCTTCTGCTTCATCTCCAATTTGTTTCAAATTCTACTTGATCTTTGTTTGGTGAAAATATTTGATGTCATAACTTCAATGATTGAGTGAGCACCAGCTCGGACTCATAGTAGAACAAACCATTAGGGTTTTTAGTAATTAATAGGTGATCTTTGAACTTATAATGGAATACCTCAGGGTTTTTTGATGATTCCTCGAGCTGTGCGGAAGTCAATTTTATGTGATCTCAGGATGATGGGAATCTTAGGTATGAGTTAAGTGAGAGCATGTCTCGAACTCTACATGTTTTGGCCCTTAGGTTCTTTTGGATCGGGCCATTATGGCCTTTAGGATATGAACATTGTTTCTCTTTTTTGGCTTAGAAGACTCGGTAAAAGTTTATTTACGCCTTGGCATGCATTTATTACCCATTGGGTTTTCTTAAGGTTCCGTGTCGATGGGAACCCTATGTTTCTAGTGCCTTAGCAAAAGTTTTTATTTGAGTAATTCGATACCTCGTAAGTTTTTTCGAGGGCAGATTATGTCGAAGCCCTTTGATCATTTGGTCGAGGGTAGCCTTTATTTAACCAATTTTTTTGTGAATTCGAAGGCCTTCTTTGATTGCGGAATTCGGACGTCTTCGAGCTGTGTTATTTTGGTAGTAGCCTTCAATATGCCCGTAGACTTCAATATGGTTGTAGCCTTCGGGTGTGTCTCTTGGACTTATTTCCTGATAGTATTTCGAACTTGTTTGAAATGTTAGTCCTCGAGTATGATGGCCTTGGCCATTATGTCGAGGGATGCCTCTTTGAGATCTTATGAATTCGAGTTTAGATGACTCAAATGTATTGATTGTCAATGACAAACCCTGAGAATTTGAGTTGTATTTGTGTTTTGTCCCTTGAGCCATTTCTCATAGAAACACAAATATAGAGCTCGTATAATAGTAAACGTCTTTGAGACAAAAAGTGTTTGATATAGAAAGAATGTTTCTTTGAATAATTCATACATGCGTACATGTTTTGCCATCGGGACTCGACTATCCTATTTGTACACGGTTCATCTGACCTTTTGACCATTATAAAGTTTCCCTATCAAGGCCCTCTTTGACGTGAAGTATTTTTCTAAAAACTATAGCCTCCGAGGGGTTATTTTCCATAGTATTTCGAGGTTAGTTGTAAAGAAACCTTGGATACTGCTGAATTCTCCCTAGGTAGCACATAGTTGTTTCCTCGTTAAGAACCTCACCAGAAAAAACCCATTTGGGAATAAACCTGATCTAAGGAGAAAAGAGTGCAACACGTGCTTCAAAACCTAAGGTCTTCGTGTAGAAAGGTGCCCTCGACGTCTTCGATCGAACACCTGCAATGAGTGAGTCTTAAATAAAAATGGAGAAAAGGAGGAGGTCAAACCTTAGCAGTAATATCATTGCGTAGTGATACATTCCAATTTTTTGGAAATTATTCACCTTCCATCATTCCAAATTTGTAAGATCCTTTACCGATAACTTCGATGACTCGGTACGGTCCTTCTCAATTCGGGCCTAGTTTCCCTTTGTTCGGGTCTTGAGTATTTAGGGTGAATTTTCGTAGAACTAAGTCCCCGATTCCGAGGTGTCGAAGGTTGGTTCTTCTATTATAATATCTCTCGATTCATTGTTTCGGTGTGGCCATCCGAACAAAGTGTAGCTTCTCATTTGTAATGCAATAGCTCGAGGCTAGTAGTAAGAGCCTCGTGATTCGACTCCTCGGATGCATGTTGAAATCTGAAATTGGGTTCCCTAACCTCAACTAGAATTAAGGCCTCAGAGTCGTACACAAAAGAGAATGGGGTTTCCCCGTGCTAGACTTCAATTTCTTTTGATATGCCCAAAGAACCTCAGGTAGAACTTCTCTCCATTTTTATTTTGTGTCGCTCAACCTTTTCTTTAAATTTTGAATGATAGTTTTATTTGTCGATTTGACCTCTCTGTTCCCGCTCGGGTGGTACAGTGTTGATAAGATGCTCTTTATTTTGAGTGCTTAGAGGAACTCTGTTTCCTTGTTGCCGACAAATTGCTTCTCGTTGTCGCATACGATTTCGGCAGGTATCCCGAACTAACACACTATGTGGTCCGAGATGAAGTCAATAACTTCTTTTTCTCTCACCATCTTAAATACTTGTGTTTCCACCCATTATGAAAAGTATTCAGTCATAAACAAAATGAATTAAACTTCACCTAAGGTCGTTGGTAGACGGTCGATGATGTTCATTCCCCATTTCATAAAAGGCCATGGGCACAAGACCGAGTGAAGCTGCTCTTCGGGCTGATAAATCATCGGTGCAAACCTTCGACTTTTATAACACTTTTTAATAAACTCTTTAGTGTCTTTTGCATGTCCCAATAATACCATGCTCTAATAATTTTGCGAATCAAAGACTCAGCGCCAAAGTGATTCCCACATATGCCTTTGTGGGTTTCTCGTAGAACATAATCGGTATCCCCCGGCCCTAAACATACTGCCAATGGTCCATCGAACGTCCTTCTGTACAATGTTCCATCTTCATCCAATGTGAACATAGCAGTCTTGGTTGGTAGAGCCCTTGATTCTTTATGCTCCTATGGGAGCTTTCCATTTTTCAAATATTCGATATACTTATTCCTTCAGTCCCAAGTCAAACTTGTAAAATTTACCTTGGAATGACCTTCCTCGACCATAGATCTCGATAATTGGATGACAGTCCCCAAGATAATATCATCTACTTCAACTAATGACCCTAAGTTAGCAAGTGCACCGGCCTCACTGTTTTGTTCTCGAGGCACATGATCCAGAGTCCATTCCATGAAGCGGTGCAAGGTTACATGTATCTTGTCTAATACCTTTGCATCCTATCCTCTCGAACTTCGAAGTTTTTGTTTACTTGGTTCACCACCAACTGAGAATCGCACTTGTATTCAATGACTTCTTCCCCCAAGCTTTTAGCTTGCTCGAGACGTACAATTATGGCCCCATCCTCATCCTCATTATGAGTCAACCTATAAGTTTTAATAGATTGTCTAATAGTATTACCTATAGGTGGCTTCAAAACGACGCCATGTCCAGACCCTTCCACATTCGAAGCACCGTCCGTGAAGAGGGTCCATACCCCCGATTATGTACCCGATATTCAAAAGTTCCTTATCCACTTCAAATACGAAGGTCGGTATAAAATTGGCCACGAAGTCAGCTAACATTTGAGATTTTATGGTCATTCGGGGTTGATATTTTCTATCGTACCCGCCAAGTTCGATTGCCATTTGGCCAATCAGCCTAATAACTTGGTCTTATGCAAAACATTTCAGAGAGGATATAAGGTTGACACACATATTGGGTGACACTAGAAATATGGCTTTAGGTTTCTACATGTGCTTATTAATGCAAGTGCTAATTTTTCTAAGTACGGGTATCTACTTTCAGCATCTCCTAAAGTCTTACTTGAATAATAGATAGGGAATTGCGTACCTTTCTCTTCTCGAACTAGTACACTACTTATCTCTATCTCGGGAACTACCAAACATAAGTAAAGCTTTTCATCTACCTTCGAAGTGTGAAGCAGAGGTGGGATCAATAAGTATCGCTTCAATTCGTCCAATTCTTGCTGGAATTCCGGGGTCCATGCAAAATCCTTTTTTCTTTTTGAGTAAGGAAAAGAAACTGTGGCTTCGATCTGATGACCTTGAAATGAATCGGCCCAAGGCGGCTATCCCCCCTGTTAACCTTTGTACGGCTTTCACACTATCTATTATGGTGATATCTTCGATGGCCTTGATCTTGACGGGGTTGATTTTGATTCCCTGATTTGATGCCATGAAGCCGAGGAACTTGCCTAAACCGACCCCAAAGGCAAATTTTCTGGGCTAAGCTTCATGTTGTACTTCCTCAAGATTTTGAATGTTTCCTACAAATGATTTAAATTGTCCTCTACGCAAAGGGGCTTAACCAAGATATCATCAACATAAACTTCTATTTATTTACCTATTTGTTCCTGGAACATTTTGTTATCTAGGTGTTGGTATGTAGCTCCAACATTTTTGAGTAATGGCTATGAATGATATACTGAGGGTTTGAAACCCCGTATTTGCACTTTGCGGTGCTATGTTAAAATGAAACATGCGCCATGTGATGAGCGTGGTGATGTTACTGTTGGGGACTCGCACCTGGTCCATCTCGATTGATGACTTACTGCACTTTTTGAATGAGACTGAGCTTGTACCCGTATATTTTGGGCTAGTTGCCATGTTTGGGGCCTTGTGCCGATCTGTAGAACTCCTAGGGAGCATGTTGAGCTATTTGACCTCACTTTACCTATTAAACACCCACGATTTGTCATGTCTTAACTATAAATCATGAAATAAATCAGACTTAGTAATTTGCACCCTAAATGAGCAATACCTAGGGTTGAATACCTTGTCTTAGCTGAGCGGGCCCGAGAGGCCAAGTCTATATTGGCGGAGAGGGGTCAAGGACCCCATAGTGAGGGTATTTTATATATACCGGATCAAAATGCACGCCGCAACAGTATATACATATACATGTATTGGAACGGACTGAACGCCGCAGTAGTATATTATATGGATCAGACTGCACGCCGCAATGATATATTATATGGATCAGACTGCACGCCGCATTGATATATGGATCGGACTGCATAACGCAGCATTATAGCGTTTGGGATGAAGGAGCCCCTCCGGAGTCTGCACACACCCCCAGTGAGCGCAGTCGACTATATTTATTGGATCGGGCTGTGCGCCACAGTATATTATATATTATATTGGATCGGGCTGCACGCCGTAGTAGTATTAGTAAATTGTCGAACAGAACGTAGAAGTTTTTACCCTTTAAAGAATTGTATGAATTCCATTCCCTGTAATAATGAAAACTCAGTTGTCCTTAGTAATATATGTTGGAGTCTCACCTCAAATGAACGATTTACAAAATCTTCATTCTACCAGCTAATTCATAATAACAACAACAATACCTTAAATAGCATCTGATTTTGGAAACTCCAATGTCCTAACAAAATAAAATTCCTCCTATGAAAAATATACAATGGACGCCTTCCCACAAGAAGCTTAGTATCTAAAATAGTATAAACATTGATCCTTTATGCCCTAGTTGTAAAAATAAAAAGGAAAGTATTCACCACATATTTTGGGAATGCCGTATAGCAAAACTCTTTTGGCACAACTTTGGTATCAACACTGTTGACAACCCTAGCAATAAACCTTGGATGGACTTCCTCTTGAACACACAACCAAAAATTAGCCCTAAATATGTACATTGGCACCAATTAATATTAATAATAATACCAACCCTATCAACATTAAAAAATATTTGATTACACAAATGAATATTACTTTTTGACTAATAAAAATGTGATAGTAGAGATGACAATATTATTACAAGTAAAGTGGATGAAACCACCCTTCGGGTGGTACAAAGAAAATATTGATGGCGCTTTCGACATAAAAATAATGGAAGGTGGCATTGGAACTGCTATACGTGACTCGAAAGGACACTGGTGTATAGGATCATCGATGAAAATTCTTGCAACATCACCATTACAAACTGAACTCACGGCTCTACGCCACAGCCTTCAATTAATAATCAAGGAAGACCTCTTCCCCGTGGAAGTGGAAACTGATGAAACGGATAAATTAAACATAATATATAATAACACCCTTACTAACGACAAACTTTCCTTTGAAATACAGATTATTAGTGGAGGAGGCAACCAAGCAGGGAAGGATATCATTCATGCATAGCTTCAGACAAGGAAATGGCGTGGCTCACACTTTAGCAAATAAAGCTCTAAGAAACAAGACTTTTGACAAACTATGTATTTTTGCTAAGCCTCCTAATTTTGTAATCGATCTCTATGAAAGAGATATGGAGGACTATTTTTACATAAGATCGTGTAGTACCAAATAATGTGAAACTCTAGCTGCTCTAGGAAATATTAGTGTCATAGATAACCTAAGGGTCGGTAAAAGTAATACATATATATACCATATCTATAAGGAGGAGACAATCCTTCCTAAAGCCTTATATATATACACTTTTCTTTTCAAGAAAAAAAAAGAATAACCAAATGAGTTGAGCCATATAATCCTTCTTTACTAACTAGATACAATTGCAACTTTAATGTAGAAACTTATTCCGGGAGTATAAAAATAGTAAAATATCTATACAATTCGTACAAAGAACATGATAGTTGTGTTCTTTATATCATGTTAGATGAGGGAAAAGTCAGTTTAAGTAATCGTACAAAGATAGTATTCAAAGATTTTAACATATGTGGCTACGTGCATATTGAACCAATATGGCTCCAAACATGTGTATTCCAAGAATTCAACTTTTTCCTTTAAAAAGTGGATATCCTTTTATATTTATTTGAAAATAAGTGCATTTGTCTTTTCAATAACAAATGCTCATACAATTTTCAATGTTGTACTATAATTACGGCGATATGTTTTCTATCCGAACAAATTTACGTTGCATTATTAAAAGGTATATCAATTTGAGAATATTAGAGTATTAAACATCACTCAATAACTAAAACAATATAAGCATCTAACTAACTTAATTAATTTGATTACTTTTGCAAGTTCAAACATTAATTTAATCATTTCAAATTTAGGTTTGCCTAAAAATACACGTGCAACGCATGTACGTAGAAAGTCGTAAATTAAAACACAATAATTATGTAATAGAATTTGTAATGCCATCGTTAAGATGTTTTCCTCAAATGATATACACACTTTGCGAGCTTAAAACAATCAAAATAAATGGAGGGTCATTCGTAGCAAATCGTAATAATCAAATGACCAAAATGGAAAGTGCAAGAAAACAAATGTTATTAGTGAAGGGAGGAGGCTAGAGATCTTTTATTGATAATAATGATTTGGTCTACCTGTCCATCGAGAGGTTCAGAGCCTTACAAAGTGACATTCTCTCTTCTCTAGATAAGTGTGACGAAAAAGAAGAAGGAGAAACAGCCCCCCCTTTAAGGGTTCTTTCTCTTAATATTTATAGTTGTGTATCTTGCTAGCTGGTGTTGAATGGTCGTGGTTATGTTGCGGGAGAGCGTCCGCCAATAGTAAATAGGCCGTGGCCTCATTGATTAAGCCGAGTGTTCTTCGAATGTTTATTCTTAACGATTAGTTACGTCATTTGTTAGCCCAAATATGCTTAAGAGCCAGTTAATCTTATTAATTATCACGAGTCAAGTTTTGACCCATATAGTTAGTCCCTCTGCTTATCGAGGTTGGGATTCTGTCGAACTCGATGAGCGAACTTTATCGAATGCTGCTCAGAAAGATTCGGAAGATGGGATTGGATGTCATTTCGGTCGTGATTGACAGGGTCGTAGGTGTTCGTGCTTCGAAGACAGCCATAGCCGTTAATATTTGGGGCGGTCATAGGCAGATTTACTTATTGAGAACGGTTGTAGTTGTTCTCTACCTCAAAGTCATCCGTGGTCGCTTATATTTATGAGACAATCATAACCACTTGAATGCCTAGAGAATGGCCGTGCTATTTTACATCAAGAGAATGGCCGTAACCGCTTATGCTTGGGGGATGGCTATAGTCATTCGTATTTGGGAGACTGTCGTAACCATTTTCATTTAGAGGAGGTCCATAGCCGGTTGTACTTAGGAGATGGTCGTAGTCGTTTGAGTTTAGAAGATGATTGTAGCCATTTGTACTTGGAGGAGAGCCATAGTCGGTTGTTCTTAGGAGATGGTCGTAGCCGTTTGCGTTTAGGAGACAGCTGTAACCATTTGCACTTGGAGGAGGGCTGTAGCTGGTTCACCATAGCCGTTTATATTTAGGGGATGGTCGCTTGATGTTTTCATCCAGGTCCGTTTATTCCCGCAGGCAGCCACTGGGGATATGGGCATGTGGAGGCATACTGGACGCCTTTCCATAGTACCTAGATCATTAACCCTGCTTCAAAGACAAAGCGTCGATTGACGTTTTGTGATGTCTGTCATAATGACACTCCTTACTAGTGGACTCGAATCTTTTGGCTATTGCTTGTGCAGTTAATGGTGGCTTTTGGGAATCGCGAAAGCCACTTTGCATTATAAATAATGAGTTATGTTAACTGTTTCTCAGCTTTCAGTATTTGTCTAAGTAAGATTTGTGAAGAAACAACTTCTCTTACTCTTTTTATTCATCAATTTGTGTTGTTCTTTTCTTCTTTCACTCAATCTCCATCTTCACTCCTTCATCGGTGAACCTCATTCGCTCATTGTCCAGTAATCAGCAGTGGCAAGGAATTCTCACACAGAGCTTTCTCTGGTGACTCTTCCGGCGAGGGCCACCGAATTGGCAGAGACCGATAGGATCCCTCGGTAGTAGATATCCTTTCTCTGCCCATGGGTCCGACAATCGGCTTCACCGCCGATGAGGGGGAGGATCATTTCAATGATGCCCCACTAATGGGTGAGGTGAGCCTTGACCAATTAAGGGAGTAGTGGGGTACACCTCGTTCTGCTGACATCTCCCTTGCGAGGAGCGAGGAGAGGGTTCATATCGACCGCCCCGAATATTGCGTTTTCTATGCTTACCCTTTAAGTTTGGGGTTCAGGCTCCCCCTCCCGATGTTGGTGGCAAATATTTGCTGCTATTACAAGGCGTGCCCTGGGCAACTCTTCCCTTCTTTCTATAAGCTCTTTTCCATGCTCGTCAAGTATGCGGAATTGGCCCGAAGAGAGATAGCGCTGCGGCACGTGCTGACTCTGTACGCCCCTCAGAGGGTCCGCAGTACCATGATTGGAATGGTCCCCTGTGGGGTCAGGGTTTATACTGAGGAGCTGGACGATGCGGTCGATTCTCATTCTTATGAGAATTTTTTCTATGTCAGGATCGATCATTTGGTGGGGATTGCCAGTGAATTCCTAGAGACTTGGAACCATATACGTAAGCCTCTTATTCGTCAGGTCCTGTCTTACATTTTTTTTTGTTCTGATGAGCGTTAACTTTATCTTGCATTTGCAGCTGAACGGGCGTCCCTGGCCCATTTGTCCGGCATTGGTGAGTGGATCGAGGCCGTACTCCCTCATATAACAAGGAATTCGTACATGGCCATCCTTCTGGGAAAAATTTGGTCGGAGGCCTGCTTCGGGTGAGTATTTGATTTATTGCATTATCCTTGTTTAGTTGTGCAAAATTTCTCTCCTCTTAATTTTTTTTCTTTTGTTGATCAGGGGCGGTGCCCCGTGTGACAGCTCCTTAGCTTGGTTTCCGCAAGCCGGGTGCGATTACTCAATTGAATATAGCATCGTCCCCATGCCCAGTTCTAAGGGTGACTTCAGTCGAGTTTTTGGTGGCCCACTCCCCAGCACGGTTTTCAAATCGGGTCGAGGCATCTTCGGGGGTTCTTCACCCCACGGCAGAACCATTATTGGACGAGGAGGAGGAGGAGGAGGAAGAGAGACCGTTGGTTAGGCAAAGGGTCGCCTTCATGCCTACTGAGGAGGTGGTACATTTTGACTCCCCGCCATCGGATGCTGAGGGGAAGGAGGTGGTCGTGCCTTTCCTTGAGGGCGAAAACACAATGGGGGTTGCCCCGGTCGACTTAGGCTGTAATGAAACCGTCGCTTCGGCAACTCCATCATAAATCCCAGCTGCTGAGAGGGAAGGGTTCCTCAGCAGCTGTTTTGGTTAGGGAAGCAAGTGTCAACCCATTGGCGGGGGGAGAAGCTTCGACCTCTTGACTGGTTGAGGAAGGAAGAGATGTTCGGGAGGGGAGTTAGACTCTGAATCCGACCTGGAGTCCGACGATGTACGCAAGCTCCAGGAAGGCTTCACCAATGCGAGGCGCATGCAGAGGGGCGGTATCCTTATGCCGAGATTCCTACTGACCAGAACTTTCTGCTCGAGAAGAATAATTTGGTGTCGATGTTTTCACCATTGTGCTCGAAGGAGGAGAGTAGGTCGCTGAGGGACGTCTCAGATGTCCGATTGATGACCAAGGCAGCCGTGATGGGTTTTCGGGTATGTGTGTTGATCTTTGTTTATTTTTTTCTTGCCTTGGTTTGTTTCCTAACTTTACCGCTGCTTTTGTCTTGCAGACTTTTCTTCTGGAGGTAGAGAGCATGCGCCGGGCCAATGTCTGCTCGGGACCCTTCTTGCGGGCACTGAAGAAGTATCGCTGCTACCAAGATAGGTGATGCGTGATACACGAGCATTTGGAGAATGACCCTCGTAGCCGGGAGTTGGTTAAGGAGTTGGCGAGGCAGGAGCTTCTAGTGCAATAGGCTCAGAGCAGGGTTAGTGCTCTCGAGGAGGAACTTCATCATAGGGATGGGGAGGTGGAGGCCGAGAGAAAAGCCATAGTTAAGAAGGAGCACTGGAGTCACAAGGCTTTGGAAGAGGCCTCTGAGTCCCTGATTCGGCAGGTGGTAAGGCTAGACGAGGAGCTTAATGCTTCGAGGCGGCAAGACAATGACGCTTCGATGAAGGCTGGGGCGTTGGAGGCAGCGGTTCGCGTTTGCGAGAGGTAATGGGAGTTGGAAAGGTCTGCTTCGGCTTTCATGGTGGCGGGGCTAGAGGAACGCATTGGCGTTTACGAATGGGATACCCAAATTGCAGCAGATCGAATCGTGGCCTTGGAGGTTGAGAATAAGCGCCTGAGGGACCAGGCTGCCTCTTATGGCCCCACTCGTGATCGTTGGTCTTTTGCTAAAGCCCAGCTTGATGTGTACCAAATATAATGGAAGGCCGATGTTGTGACTGAAGCTGTTTATGAGGAGTCCCGCCAAAAGGCTCGAGATGTTCGTCTTGGCTGTGGCTTTGACCCGGCCACTCCAGGGGCCGATGACGCCGCTGAGGGCACTGGCGATGGAGCGGGTGGCCGTGAGGGTGGCGTGGGTGGTGCTGAGTAGAAGGGATTTTTATAGAGTCAGTTTTTATTCTGTTTTGTTTTGTTGTTGTTTTTTTGTTGCCGTTTGGCTATATGAAAGAGAGCCAGGCCCGTTGTAAATGAAGTTGTGAATATATATATATGATTTTATGTCTGTCCTTCTTTTTGTTTTGTTTTTGATTTTTCCTTTTTGCTCATTCAAGGGGGTTTCGCCTTTGGAGTTTTCTGGGGGGCGTGTTGGCCTCCCTACGACTTTAGTCGTGATAACGTCGGTGGCCTTGGCCATGACAACGCTGATGGTCTTGGTCAATTAAATTATTTCGACTGTTGTCGGGTCGTTAGCTTGCCCTAGTCAAAAACTAGATGGGCTTCTAGCGTCGATGGCTTTAGCTATGATTGACCTCTCTCTATTTATCGTTTTCATTTACTCAGTATGAGTATGTTGTAGACGTTATTTGGCGAGGGTGGTGCGTAGCCTTAGTTCCAGTTCGGGCGCGGTCGAATTGTTGGTCGCAGCCTTGTAATTCGACTGGGGCCGAACTTATCACAGCCTGAAAGTTAGTTCGGGTTAGGCGTACTTACTTAATTGGCGAGGGTGCTTAACTTGTCCCTTCGTTCGTAGGGGAACATTCCTTGTAGCGTTCAATGGTGAGGGCGCTTGGCCTGAGCTTCGGTTAATTCGGTAGTTAAATCTTTGTGCGAGACCGTGTGGTCTGGGTAGTTAGTTGTTCAACTGTAGTTGAACCCTTGAAATTCCTGTGTCGAGGGCACATAGCCTGAGTTGTCATCCAACCGTAGTTTAACCTTTGCGATTTTGCTGTCGAAGGAACATAGTCTAAGTCGCAGTTCAACTCATAGTTGAAATTTTGGGCAAGGGCGCGTAGCCTAAGATATTGTTCAACTTTAGTTAAACCTTTGCAATTTTGTTGTCGAAGGCACATAACCTGAGATGTTGTTCAATCGTGGCTGAACCTTTGCGATTTTGTTGTCGGAGGCACATAGCCTGAGATATTGTTCAACCGTGGTTGAACCTTTGCGATTTTGTTGTCAAAGCTACATAGCCTGAGTCCTAGGTCAACTCATAGTTGAACGATTGGGCAGGGGCACGTAGTCTGAGATGTTCTTCAGCCGTGGTTGAACCTTTACGACTTTATTTTCGAAGACACATTCCTGAATCCCAGTTAAACTCATAGTTGAACATTTGGGCGGGGGCACTTTAGCCTGAGATGTTGATCAACCGTAGTTGAACCTTTGTGATTTTGTTGTCGAAGGCACATAGCCTGAGTCCTAGTTCAACTCATAATTGAACTTTTGGGTGAGGGCGCGTAGCTTGAGATGTTATTCAACTGTAGTTGAACCTTTGCGATTTTGTTATCGAAGGCACATAGCCTGAGTCTGAATTCAACTCATAGTTGAACATTTGGATGAGGGCGCGTAGCCTAAGATGTGTTTCAACCGTAGTTGAACCTTTGCAATTTTGTTGTCGAAGGCACATAGCCTGAGTCCCAATTCAACTCAAAGTTGAACTTTTGGGCGAGGGCGCGTAGCCTGAGATGTTATTCTGAAACCTTTACAATTTTGTTGTCGAAGGCACATAGCCCGAGTCCAAGTTCAACTCATAGTTGAACTTTTGGGCGGGGGCACAAAGCCTGAGATGTTGTTCAACCGTAGTTGGATGATTGCAATTTTTTTGTCGAAGGCACATTGCCTGAGTCCCATTTCAACTTATAGTTGAAATTTTGGGCGAGGACGCGTAGCATAAGATGTTGTTCAACCGTAGTTGAACCTTTTAAATTTTGTTGTCGAAGGCACATAGCCTGAATCCTAGTTCAACTCATAATTGAGCTTTTTGGCGGGGGCACGTAGCCTGAGATGTTGTTCAACGGTAGTTTCACCTTTGCAATTTTTTTGTTGAGTGTACATAGCCTGAGATGTTGTTCAACCATCGTTGAACCTTGTAATTTTGTTGTCGAAGGCACATAGCCTGAAATGTTGTTCAACCGTGGTTGAACCTTTGCAATTTTGTTGTCGAAGGCACATAGCCTGAGTCCCAATTCAACACATAGTTGAACTTTTTGGCGAGGGCGCATAGCCTGAGATGTTGTTCAATCGTAGTTGAACCTTTGCAATTTTGTTGTCGAAGGCACATAGTCAGAGTCCCAGTTCAACTCATAGTTGAACTTTTGGGCGGGGGAACGTAGCCTTAGATGTTGTTCAACCATAGTAGCACCTTTGCAATTTTGTTGTCGAAAGCACATAGCCTGCGATGTTGTTCAACAGTGGTTGAACTTTGTAACTTTGTTGTCGAAGGCACATAGCCTGAGATGTTGTTCAATCGTGGATGAACCTTTGCGATTTTGTTCGAAGGCACATAGACCGAGTTCTAGTTCAACTCATAGTTGAAATTTTGGGCGGGGGCACATAGCCTGAGATTTTGTTCAACCGTGTTTGAACATTTTTAATTTTATTATCGAAGGCACAAAGCCTAAGTCCCAGTTCAAATCATAGTTGAACTTTTTGGCGGGTGAACGTAGCCTGAGATGTTGTTCAACCGTAGTTGAACCTTTGCGATTTTATTGTCTAAGGCACATAGCCTTAGTACCAGTTCAACTCATAGTTGAACTTTTGGGCTAGGGCGCATAGCCTGAGATGTTGTTCAACCGTACTTGAACCTTTGCTATTTTGTTGTCTTCATAGTTGAACTTTTGGGCTAGGGCGCATAGCCTGAGATGTTTTTCAACCGTACTTGAACCCTTGCTATTTTGTTGTCGAAGGCACATAGCCTGTGTCCCAGTTCAACTCCTAGTTGAACGTTTGGGCGAGGGCGTGTACCCTAAGATGTTGTTCTACCATAGTTGAACCTTTGCAATTTTGTTGTCAAAGGCACAGATCCTGACTCCCAGTTAAACTCATAGTTGAACTTTTGGGCCAGGGCGCGTAGCCTTAGATGTTGTTCAATCGTAGTTGAACCTTTGCAATTTTGTTGTCGAAGGCACATAGCCTGACTCCCAGTTCAACTCATAGTTTATCTTTTGGACGGGGGCCCATAGCCTGAGATGTTGTTCAACCGTAGTTGCACCTTTGCAATTTTTTTGTCGAAGGCACATAACCTGAGATGTTGTTCAACCATGGTTGAACCTCGTAATTTTGTTGTCGAAGGCACACAACCTGAGATGTTGTTCAACCGTGGTTGAACCTTTGCAATTTTGTTGTCGAAGGCACATAGCTTGAGTCCTATTTCAACTCATAGTATAACTTTTGGGCGAGGGCGCATAACCTGATTTGTTTTTCAACCGTAGTTGAACCTTTTCAATTTTGGTGTCGAAGGCACATAGCCTGAGTCCCAGTTCAACTCATAGTTGAACATTTGGGTGGGGACACGTAGCCTAAGATGTTGTTCAACCGTAGTTTCACCTCTGCAATTTTTTTGTCGAAGGCATTTGCTTGAGATGTTATTCAACCGTGGTTGAACCTTGTAATTTTGTTGTCGAAGGCACATAGCCTAAGATGTTGTTCAACCGTGGTTGAACATTTGCAATTTTGTTGTCGAAGGCACATAGCCTGAGTCCCAGTTCCACTTGTCGTTGATCTTTTGGGTGAGGGCGCGTAGCCTGAGAAGTTGTTCAACCGTAGTTGAACCTTTGCAATTTTGTTGTCGAAGGCACATAGCCTGAGTCCCAGTTCAACTCATAGTTAAACTTCTGGGCAGGGGCACGTAGCCTAAGATATTTTTCAAACGTAGTTGCACCTTTTAATTTTTGTTGGCGAAGGCGCATGGACTGAATCTTGTGTCGTCGGTGTTTAACAGCTGAAGCTCGGTTTTTATTCGAGATCTTGAGCAGCTCATGCGTTCTCTTCCCGATCGAGGTATGTAGGATTGGGTGACTCTCGGTTCGGTATATCTTCGTGCCGATTTCCGTCCAGATCTCGCATGAGGGGTGCGAGGATGCCTTACTGAGATCCTCCTTTTGGTCCATAGGAGAACTACATGATTCTTTCCTTTTGGTCTAGAGGAGAACTACTCGATTCTGCTATGAAGTCTCCTCAAACGGCGCCAAATTGTTTTCCTCAAACGATATACACACTTTTCAAGCTTAATCAAAATAAATGGAGGGTCATTCATAGCAGATCGTAATAATCAATGACCAAAATGGAAAGTACAAGAGACAAATATTATTATTGAAGGGGAGGAGGGAAGAGATCTTTTATTGATAATAATGATTTGTTCTGCCTCTCCATTGAGAGGTTTAGATCCTTACAATGACATTCTCTCTTCTCTAGAGAAGTGTGACGAACACTACTAGAATTCCTGCAAAAAGCGACCAAATAATAGTGACCAAATTTTGTCTATGGGAATAAGCGACCAAAGTTGGTTGCTAAACTAGCAAAAATAATAAAATAAATTCTGGAAACAAAATAGCGACCAAAGTTAGTCGCTAAAGTAGTCAAAATATTAACTGGCTTGGTCAGACTTGCTTGATCAAACTTTTACTGAGATTAGCGACCAAACTTGGTCACTAAAGTGGGACCTGCTTACAAAATTTTAATAATTATGTTATTATTTTAGAAAACTATATATATATATATAAATAAATAAAATTAGCGACCAACGTTGGTCGCTAAATGAAGGAAAGAAAGGTAGCGACCAATTTTGGCCGCTTAACTGGATCCCAATTGTTTAATTTTAATAATTATATTATTAATTTAATTATCATATAAAATATAATTAAATATGATTTAAAGTTAGCGACCAACTTTGGTCGCTAATCTAAATTCATGAATAACTAGCGACCATAATTGGTCACTATTCTGGTCAGCAATAGTCAAAATTAAAAATCACTTTTGTGTTTACTATGTTTATTAGATAAATGTAAGTCGTTAATAGTTTTGTAATACAAGGGATGAATAGTACTACGAAGCGGGCATGTGTGTCTATATATACAATATATGTACTTACGCTATACTATATGAGATAATACCTTATCGAATACAACATATATATATATATATATATATATATATATATATATATATATATATATATATATATATATATATATATATATGTTACATGTAATTACGCTATATTATGCACTAAGTATTGGTGAATGAGGTATTACCGTATCGAATACAACGTATATATATATACAATATATGTACTTACAGTATACTATGCACTAAGTATAAGTGTATGAGGTAATATCGTATCGAATACAGCTTATATATATACAATATATGTACTTACGCTATACTAAGCACTAAGTATAAGTGTATGAGGTATTACCGTATCGAATACAACTTATATATATACAATATATGTACTTACGCTATACTATGCACTAAGTATAAGTGTATGAGGTAATACCGTATCGAATACAGCTTATACATATACAATATATGTACTTACGCTATATTGTGCAGTAAGTATAAGTGTATGAGGTATTACCGTATCGAATACAGCTTATATATATACAATATATGTACTTAAGCTATATTGTGTTCTAAATATATGTGTATGAGGTAATATCGTATCGAATACAGCTTATATATATATACAATATATGTACTTACGCTATACTATGCACTAAGTATAATTGTATGAGGTATTACCGTATCGAATATATATATATATATATATATATATATATATATATATATATATATATATATATATATATATATATGTACTTACACAATACTATGCACTAAGCATAAGTGTATGAGGTATTACCGTATCGAATACAGCTTATATATATATACAATATATGTACTTACGCTATACTATGCACAAAGTATAAGTGTATGAGGTTACCGTATCGAATTCAGCTTATATATATACAATATATGTACTTACACTATATTATGCACTAAGTATAAGTGTATGAGGTAATACCGTATCTAATACAGCTTATATATATATACAATATATGTACTTACGCTATACTATGCACTAAGTATAAGTGTATGAGGTATTACCGTATCGAATACAACTTATATATATATATATATATATAATATATGTACTTACGCTATACTACATCGAGTATGGCGTGTGTATATATATATATATATTATTTAAATAAAAGTAATTTAATTTTTTAAATTGAATTAAGCTTAATTAAATTGAATTAAGTTGAATTAAATTTAATTTAATTTTTTAAAATTAAAATTATTTGTATTTTTTAATTGAATTAAAATTAATTGTATTTTTTATATAGAATTAAAATTAACTGAATTATAATTTTTGGTCGCTATTTTGGTCAAAATAGTCAAAACATTTTTTGTACCAAAAATAGCTACCAAGGTTGGTCGCTTTTTTGAAAAAAGAGAATTAAAAACGGGTTCCCCCTCCAATTCTCTTATTTTCTTCAAACAATTCCTCAAACCCTCTCTTCTCTCTCTCTCACACTCAACTCCCCCCCCCCCCCTCCCTTCCGTCTCCCTCCAACAGCGGCACCACCGACGCCCGCCGGCGGCAGCAACAGCTCTGTTGGTGTCCTCCATTTCCCAGCTGGTAGGTTTCTCTCTCCTTTATTTTTTTTCGAAATATACTTATATATTTTAATTTGTTTAATTCCTTCTAGTTTGAACCCTAAAAATTAATTGTTCTTAGCTAAATTAAATCTATGATAATTGTTAGTAGCTAAAATATTTGGTTTTACCTATTAATTGGGCAAGAAATGGTTTGAAGAGAAGAAACCCTAAACTTTTATGGTTAATCATTTTTTCCTGTGATTCGAACTTTTAGGGTATAAATTGAACTTTTAGTTTAATCTTGATTAGTTTATAGGTAGATATTTAATATAGACACGTGATAGTATATATATTTGGGTTTTTTCTTGAAGTTCAAGACAATTTAATGTTTAAGGCCTTAAGTGAATCGTTGTGTGGCTCTTGTTTGAGTACAACGAGTCACCCACATAGAGGATAACTAACATTAGGATATGACTTGAAGCTTTTTGGATATGAGTTGAACTTTTAGGATATGACTTGAGCCCTTTAGGTATGAGTTGAAGCTTTAGGGTATAAATTGAAGCATTTATGTATGAGTTGAAGCTTTTAGGATATAAACTGAACTTTTTAGTTTAAGTTTAAACCCGTAGGATATGAATTTAACTTTTAGAATATAAATTGAACCTTGAATCTTTGTATTGTCTTGATCGTTTAGTTATAAATACAAATTTTAGGATATGACTTGAAGCTTTTAGGATATGAGTTGAACTTTTAGGATATGACTTTAGCCTTTTAGGTATGAGTTGAAGATTTAGGATATAATTGAAGCATTTAACAATGAGTTGAACCCTTAGGGTATGACTTGAACTTTTGTGGATATGAATTGAACCTTTTAGGTATGAGTTGAAGCTTTTAGGATATAAATTGAACTTTTTAGTTTAAGTTTAAACTCGTAGGTTATGAATATAACTTTTAGGATATAAATTGAACCTTGAAATTTTAGGATATGACTTGAAGCTTTTAGGATATGAGTTGAACTTTTAGGATACGGCTTGAGCCTTCTATGTATGAGTTGAAGCTTTAGGATATAAATTGAAGCATTTAACAATGAGTTGAATCTTTAGGATATGAATTGAAATTTTGATTTATGTTTTGAAATTTTAGATTGCGGGAGGTAAATGGTCAGAAGAGGTTGAAGACGTTATTAGACATGCAATGGAACTTCCACTAAGAATAAATAAGATAAAGTACCTGGCAGAATGTGCCTTTAATTGTTGTTCTAATTAGCGACATTGATGATGAAAAAGCTGTGGCATGTGTTGCACTAAGTGATGGTGTAGGTAGAAATTTAGTATTTCCTAAGTAGATAAAATAAGTAGAGTAATTCTCTACTTCATTTTCCATGAGGAAAAGATGTTTAATTGAGAGTGACGAGGTTGATACAGATGGTATATGTTCCGTCGGTCATGACGGTTCCCATAAAATGGGGATTATAAGACTTTATGATGACATAGATTTAGGAAGCTTTGTACTCGACTTTCTTCCAAGGTTAATAAATACAAGCTTAATGTGATATCGGTGATAGTTCGGCGGATTCAGACGAGATTAGACGGACAAAAGTATGGAAATTTTAATAAAAAAATTAGAGGTTGAATGTTTTTACCTCTAATTCGTTTTGTCAAAATTTCCATACTTCTGTTCGTGAAATCGTCGTCTGAATCCGACGAACTATGACAAAGATCATATTAAGCTTGTATTTATTACCCTTGGAAGGAAATAGATTACAAATGTTCCTAAAATATTTGTCATCATAGAATTTTATGATCCACGTTTTATGGGAACTGGCACAACCGACGGAAAATATTCCATCTTTATCAACCTTGTCGCTATCAATCATTTTTTTTTCTCTTGGAAAATGAAGAAGAGAATTTCTCTATAACCTCTTTTATCTACTTAGGAAATATCAAAATCCTATCTTCACCATCACCTTTTGAAACACATGTCGTTGACTTCTCATTATCATTGTAGCTAATGAGATCAATAATTGATCAAAGACATACCCTATCAGTTACTGTATCCAAGTTATCTCCGTATCCAAGCTTATCCCGAGTAATAGTACCGTGAAGACGTTGATGACGTTATTAGACATGCAATGAAACTTCCACCAAGAATTACTAAGATACAGTACCTGGTGGAATGTGCCTTTAATTGTTCTTCTCATTATGATATTTTTTTGGATTCAGACACTGATTTGACCGATATAAGTATGAAAATGCTCTTAAAAAACGTTTTAAGGGCATTTCCATACTTTTGTTGGTCAAATCAGTCTCTGAATCCGAAGAAATATCACAATTATCATATTAAACTTGGTGGATCTGACTTGAAAAAAAATTTAGAACAAAACTTCTTATTATCTTTGTTATCATAAAATCTTATGATCCCCTCTTTATAGGAACTGACACGACCAACGGAAAATATTTTATCTTCATCGACGTTGTCACTATCAATTAAACTTCTTTTCCTCTTGAAAAGTGAAGTAGAGAATTTTTCTATAACCGCTTTTATCTACTTAGGAAATGTCAAATCCTACCTATACCATCACCTTTTTGAAACACATTTCGTTGCATTCTTATTATCATTATAGCTAATGAGATAAACAATTGATCAAAGACACACTCCGTCATGTACCGTATCCAAGTTATTCTCTGTATCAAAGTTCATCCCGGGCACGAGGATAATCACCAAAGCCACCAGATAACTTTATGATGCCAATGAAGCAAGATGAGCTATTCAATGAAACTCGTATTGTAAAAAGAAGAAAGAGACAGATTTCAGAAAGGAGGGTCAAGCCTCGACTTCATACATGTAAGTTTTTACTTTTCATTAAATATTTTGATTTGCTTTTATATAGATTTTGAAATACTAATTCAATATAATTTTTCATATAGGTTCAATTCGCTTCAGAACTGACTTTGGGGAATTCATACGCAGTCAACCACCTAATGAACCAAGCGAGGCAATCCAACTTTCAGACGAGGATGTTGAAAGAACACTCCTTCAGTACTTTAAATATTATTGTGTTAGTTCTAATGTGTTAGAACTAATTTACTATTATGTTAGAACTAATTTACATTGTGTCAGTTCTATTTTGTTAGAACTAATTTACATACCAATTTAGTATTATGTTAGTCCTCTTTAGTTCGAATGGGCTTGTAATAAGCGTCAACATAATTTTGTTAGCTTAATGTATTAGTTCTATTGAAGTTTATTCTTTGTTGATTTTAATTGCCTTTTATTGTTGTTTTTGTTGGCATAAAATGCTTATTTAGGAAATTGGTATGACGGTAGGTGGTGTAGCTGTAGAAACGGGTCGTTTCTGGAAAAATAATACACAGAAAAGCGATCAAAGTTTGTCTCTATTTGGTCGCTTTTCAAGTACAAAAAAAAACTTTTCTGGAGAAAAGTGACCAATCGCTATTTTCCCAGATTTCTTCCAAAAGCGACCACAGTTGGTCGCTATTTCATTAAAAACGAAATTATGCTAATATAGAGACCAAAGTTGGTCGCTATTATTTAAAACTTAAATTAAACTCATGTATTTAGGGACCAAAGTTGGTCACTAAATTAATAAAATAAATAAATAATTGAATAAAATAGCGACCAATATCAGTCTCTAGTTTCCATATTTTAAAATATAATTTTTGGATTAGAGACCACAGTTTGTTGCTATTTAATGATTAATAATACATAAGTAAATTTTTTTTATTTAGAGACCAACTTTGGTCGCAAAAGTTATATTATTAAATTAATATAGCGATCAAAGTTGGTCTCTATAGTCAACATCCGAAAAAATGGGTCCATTTAGAGTAGAGACCAAAGTTGGTCACTAATTAGTAACCAACTTTGGTCCCTAAATAAAAGAGACCATCAATATAGCTACCAGACCACTTTGGTCGCTTTTTGGTCGCTTTTTAGACAAAAAACGAATAAAGTTGGTCGCTTTTTCCGGTCGCTTTTTTCCGAATTCCTAGTAGTGAAAAAAGAAAAAGGAGAAACATCCCCCTTTTAGAATTCTTTCTCTTAATATTTATAGTTGTGTATCTTGTCAGCTGGCGTTGAATGGTCGTGGTTATGTCGAGGGGGGCGTCCGCCAATAGTGAATAGGACGTGGCCTCATTGATTAAGCCGAGTGAACTTCGAGTTCTTATTCTTAACAAATAGTTACTTCACTTGTTAGCCCAAATATATTTAAGAGCCAGTTAATTTTATTAATTATCACGAGTCAAGTTTTGACCCATACATAAGCTAAATCCAAGATGGATTACTTGCCTTTACACCGAATACGATATCTAACCGGCTTGAGAAATAGTACTGTTAATTACTGAAAATTTCAAAATTTCCTATTAATTACCTTTGACTTTCCTATATCTCTTCTTTCATGGAAAAGAGCAAGAATTATACAAGTGTTTTTCCCGTTCGTAAGATGATTATTGTGAAAGTAATAATCAAGACATTATATCTTAATTAAAACTCCTGTCCTTTTCAAGGATTTAAAAAATATCTATGATTAGACTTTTGTAACTGTTCTGAAAGCCCCGAGAACATTAATAGAAACACTCGGGGACAATTTATTGTACTTAATTACATGCATTTATTTCTAACCGTCAAAAGTTGGTACAACTATCGTCAAAATAGTACTCAATTCATTCACTTTTATTTGTTCATTATATTAAAAATATATTTTTATTTTTACTTATTTATTATACTAAATCAATAATAGGGTTGTTCGAAATCAAACCAAAACCGTTACTAGAACCGAATTGATATCTTATTGTGTTTGTTAGTATCGGATTATCAGCGTACTGGATGAAAAACGAATTGACATTTTATAATTAACGACCTAATGGTTGGGGCCGAATTACTCAATTTTCTTATCGAGTAAACTGTTAATCCGTTAAGGATTTTTATATTTACACTTTTACCCATTAGTATATAAAGCACTACTAGAATTCTAAATGGCTAAATCCCTAATTTTTATTTCCTAATTCTCAATTGATTACTGAACTAATGTATTTTTCTTGTTTTACAAATTTGGTTAATGTGTATATTACAATGTGTGGTATTGGTATTTATGAAATGGGATGTAAGTGTAATTCAGAATGCGCAGAATGTCCATGTGTTATGCATTTTGCATGTATTTGGGGTGTGTAACTGTAAAGTGAAAGTGTGAGAATATAAGGATGAAAGGAATATCTGTTGGTTAATATGTGTATTGACAGCATGTGTAGTCTCTTGTACTAATTGATTGATTGTTCAAATATATTTTTTGGTTTAGTCGATAAGTCATCTGATAACCGTCTGACAATTATTAATCCGATATGAGTTTGCCCTTTGTCTTATTATATGGCTAGCGGATTATTACATATAATCTGATAACTGTTAAGCCAAATCATTAAGTATAGTTATTCGCCCGATCCGCCCGATAAGCACCCCCTAATCAAGAATGTGATGACCTGATAGGTCATCTTATGTTATAAAATCTAACTCTGTGCTTTAAAGCCTTAAATACATCATCTTAGCCCTCCTCGATTTGGTGTGCAGCTCGGATATTTTTTTCGGAAAGCTTTTATGTTCAAAACTGAGAAAATATGAAATTTTGCCTTAAAATCCATTTGAGATGACATTTCGTCAACGTTTTGAGAAAACGGGCCTGGATTCGTATTTTGACGCTCTCAGTGGATCTGTATCGTGATTTGGGCTTGGGGCATACGTCCGGAATCGAATCGAAAGTCCCTAACCCGAGTTATCATGACTTTGTTGAAATTTGAAAGTTTAAAAGCTTAATTACTTTGAAAGTTAGACTAATGTTTGACTTTATTGATATCGGGTTCATATTTTTATTCCGAAACTCGGTATAGGTCCAATACTATATTTATGACTTGTCTTTCAAATTTGGTGAGAAACAAAATTGGTTTGGCGTGATTCGGGCGTCCTATCGTGAAATTAGAAGTTTGTGAGTTTTCTTGAAAATCTCTATTGATTTGATGCTACATTCGTAGTTCTAGGTATTACTTTGGCAATTTGAATGCGCAAGCAAGTTAATATAATATTTTTAGACTTGTGTGCATGTTTGCTTTGGAGGCTGAGGGCTCGGGTGAGTTTCTGATAGGCTACGGAGTGGTTTGGACTTAGCCAACTTAGCTGGTTCTACAATTTCTGGTAACTGGTGTCTAATCTCACAATTGCGAGATCAGTGTTCGCATTTGCGAACATTCCTCAATCCTGATAGGCTCCCATTTGCGAGCAAATTCTTCGCATTTGCGAAGGGTACCTGGGTCAGCCTAAGTTCGCATTTGTGATCAAGAGGTCACAATTGCGGGGAGGCTAGAGTTCGCATTTGCGAACAATTTTCACATTTGTAAAGTGGGGATGGGAAAGGCTTGGTCGCATTTGCGATCAATTTGGTTGCGAATGTGGAAAATCAATGTTCGCATTTGCGAACAAGTCATCGCAAATGAGATGAAAGCAAAGATGGGAAGGACTTCACATTTGCGATGGTTTCTTCGCATTTATGGGGTTTGCAAATGTCTTATATCTGACATCTGCAACTAATCAAAATGGGAGTTAGGCGGAATTTTTATTCATCTCTCAAATTTTCAACTTCGAATTCGAGAGGTGATTTTTCGAAGAACTCTTTTTTTTTTCAAGTCATTGATAAGTGATTCTAAACTAGCTTCTTTCAATCTTTCACAACATTTCCTAAGATTTCAATCAAAAATTATATATTTTCATTATGAAAATTGGGCATTTGGGAAGAATTAGGAATTTTTATAAAATAAGGACTTAAACCACAAATTTAGGTCAGATTCAGAAACAAATTACATAATCAGGCTCGAGGGTGAATGGGTAATCGAGTTTTGGTCAGAATTTCGGGTTTGGACCAAGAAGTTCCGAGAGTTGACTTTTGTTGACTTTTTCAATAATTACCTAAATTGAATTCTTTGTAATCGTAGGTAGTTTTTAAGGCTTAATATGAATCGTTTGGTGGGTAATTTGCTAGATTCTATTATTTTGGAGGCTTATGTGTAAGGAAAAACTATGGTTGAGCTTTGAGCGGATCTTTGGAGCAAGTTAAGTGTCATGGTTAACCTTAACTTGATGGATTAGTATTCGTTTGTCTATACTACATGTTTAGATGTTGGGTACAATGTATATGTGAGGTGACGAGTACTTATGCATTGTAATTGGGTTAAAGCATGCGAGTGAAACTTGTTCCTTGTAATTCTTTCATACTTTGATCGTGTTATCCATGCTTAGATTAGTTATTTGTTAAATTTCTCGCTATTATAGTGTTTTTGAGCCTTATGTGATAATGGAACATTGGTTATAAAGTTGAGATTGATATTGATATTGTAGAACCATTGTTAAAATAAGGCTTGTTCTTGTTGATCCAATCTCTCTATTATTACTTCTTCATTGTACATGTAAGGGATAGTGTTAATGTACGAAGGGTGATGTCGTTCCGTATATGAGTGTTAATGCACGACGGGTAATATCATGCCATATTATGAGTGTTTATGCACGATGGATGATATTGTGCCATTTTATGAGAGCTAATGCACGAAGGGTGATGCCCTGTCGTATATGTTGATTTATCTTAAATGACAGTAAAAGCATGAAAGGTGATGCTGCACAATATCATTGTTTCATTGTATGGTTGAGAGTAAAAGCACGATCGGCTATGACGTGCAATTTTCTTCATTGTGCTTAATTGTTTTTACTGGTTAAAGGCATATTGACTGTTCTAATTATTATTTCCGTTGTATCTCTCGCATCTTGAATCCTCTTAACATGTCCCCCTTCCAATAGTATGTGTTTAGATTTTACTTGTTGTTATCTGCATAAGTTTATTACGTGGGTGTCCAGTCATAATCTCGTCACTACTTTATCGAGGTTAGGCTCGATACTTATGGAGTACATGGGGTCTTTATACTCATAATAAGACTCTATATCCCTTCTCTTCAGGATTCACACTCTATTTATAGAGTTTTCTTGTCAAGGTTCTCCATAGTTGTAACTATGGACATTATAATTGCAACTATGGCTTTGCCAAATGAGTTTCATTCTGCATAGGAAGAATGATAGTTTCAACTATATTTTGCTAGTTGCAACTATATAATTTGCTTCATGAATTCCAATTGCCATTGTCGCAATTATTGTGTTATTTTTGCTTCTTCATTCCCAGTTGACTACTCATCACCTTTTTTTTTGCTTCTTGATTTAATTTTCATACGCTCTTCGTCCTGCAAAGTATGTTAGAAAATATGGGAGAACATGGAATATTTATTCATATTTTATTTAAAATATTTCATATTTAACATATAAAATATATGAATAGATTATACCCATCAGCAACCATCGTTCATGTGCTAAAGATTTGGAGGCACTATCTCTATGACATGGCGTGTGAGGTATTCACGGATCATCAGAGCTTGCAGTACTTGTTCAAACAAAAGAAGCTCAATTTGAGGCAAAGGAGGTGGTTGGAGCTATTGAAATACTATGATATCACCATCTTGTATCATCGAAATATCGA
Organism: Nicotiana benthamiana; assembly: GCA_034376525.1. NCBI lineage: Eukaryota > Viridiplantae > Streptophyta > Magnoliopsida > Solanales > Solanaceae > Nicotiana > Nicotiana benthamiana. The sequence goes on from CM067329.1 coordinate 117,545,184, forward strand.
GAAGGCCAATGTGGTGGCCAATGCCTTGAGTAGAAAGTTAGAGAGTATGGGCAGCCTTGCGTTCATTCCAATCGGTGAGAGACCACTTGCATTATATGTTTAGGCCTTGGCTAATTAATTCGTGAGTTTGTATATTTGTGAGCCCAGTAGTGTTTTAGCTTGTACATTCGCTCGGTCTTTATTATTTGAGCGCATCAAGGAGCGGCAATATGATGACCCTTACTTGCTTGTCCATAGGACACGGTGCGACACAGTGATGTCGAGTAGGTTACTGCTGGAGATAATTGAGTTTTGAGGATGCAAGGTCATGTTTGAGTGCCTAATGTGGATGGACTTTGTGAGTTGATTCTTCAAGAGGCCTATAGTTTCCGGTATTCTATTCATCCGGGTGTCGTCAAGTTGTATCAGGACTTGCGGCAACATTATTGGTGGAGGAGGATGAATAAAGATATTGTTGTGTATGTATCTCGGTGTCTAAATTGTCAACAAGTTAAGTATGAGCATCAGAAAACTTGTGGTTTGCTTCAGAAGTTAGATATTCCTGAGCGGAAGTGGGAGCGTATTACTATGGAATATGTTGTTGGACTCCCATAGACTCAGAGGAAGTTCGATGCAGTGTGGGTCACTGTGGACATGCCGATCAAGTCAGCACATTTCATTCCTATAGTAGTTACCTATTCTTGAGAGCGGTTGGTAGAGATTTATATCCGTGAGATCGTTCATTTTCATGGTGTGCCCATGTCTATCATTTCTGATCGAGGTATGCAGTTCACCTCGCACTTCAGGAGGGCAGTACATCGTGAGTTGCGCACACAGGTTGAGTTGAGCATAACATTTCATCCTTAGAGGGACGGACAGTCCGAGCGCACCAATCAAATATTGGAGGATAAGCTCTGCGCTTGTGTTATTGACTTTGGAGGTTCTTGGGATCATTTCTTGTGACTTGTGGAGTTTGCCTACAACAACAACTGTCAGTCTAACATTCAGATGGCTCCTTATGAGGCATTATGTTGTAGGCGGTGTCGTTCGCTAGTTGGATGGCTCGAGCTGAGGGAGGCTCGATTATTGGGTACATATTTGGTATAGGATGCCTTTGATAATGTCAATATTATTCAAGATCGACGTCGTATAGCTCAGTCCAGGCAGAAGAGTTATGCTGACTGTACAGTTTGTGATGTTGCATTCATGGTCAGAGAGAGAGTGTTGCTCCGCGTATCACCTATAAAGGGTGTGATGAGGTTTGAAAAGAATGGCAAGTTGAGCCCTAGGTATATCAGACCTTTTGAGATTCTTCAGATATTAGGTGAGGTGTCTTACAAGGTCGCATTGCCATCCAGTTTATCAGTAGTTTATCCTAATTTCCATGTGCCCATGCTCCAAAAGTATCACGAAGATCCATCCACATGTTAGAATTTAGCTCTGTCCAGTTGGACAAGGATTTGACTTATGAGGAGGAGTCGATGGCTATTCTAGCCCGACAGGTTCATCAGTTGAGGTCGAAGAGTTATCCTTCAGTTCAAGTGCAGTGGAGAGAGGCCAGCCCGTTGAGTTAGCTACTTAGGAGTCTGGGTCGGACATGCGGATTAGATATCCACACCTTTTCACCAGCCCAGGTACTTTTCTATGCCCGTTCTACGATGAATGGTTATTTTAGAGGTGGAGAATATGATGACCCGATAGATCATCTTATATTATAGAACCTAATTCTGTGCTTTAAAGACTTAAATTACTCGTCTTAGCCCTCCTCGATTTGTGTGTGCAATTTGGATATTTTTGGAAAGCTTTTATATTAAAAACTGAGAAAATATGAAATTTTTGCCTTAAATACGTTTTAAGAAACAAACTTGGATTCGTGTTTTCACTGTCCCAGTGGGTCAATATCATGATTTGGGACTTGGATGTATGTACGAAATAGAATTCGTAAATCCCTTCCCGGGTTATCGGACTTTGTTGAAATTTGAATGTTTAAAAGCTTAATGACTTTGAAAGTTTGACCAATGTTTGACTTTATTGATCTCGGATCCGTATTTTGGTTTTGGAACCCGATATAGTTCCAATACTATATTTATGACTTGTCTGTCAAATTTGGTAAGAAATGGAGTTGGTTTGACATGATTCGGACGCCCGGTTGTGAAATTATATGTTCATGTGTTTTCTAGAAAATTTCCTTTGATTTGATGCTAAATTCGTAGTTCTAGGTGTTCTTTTGGCGATTTGATCGTGCGAACAAGTTCTTATGATGTTTTTAGACTTGTGCGTATGTTTGGTTTGGAGATCGAGAGTTTAGGTGGGTTTCGGATAGGCTATACAGTAGTCTGGACTTAGAAAACTCAGCTGGTTTTGCAATTTCTGGTAACTGGTGTCCGATCTCATAATTGCAAGATCAGTGTTCGCATTTGCAAACGTTCCCTAATCCTGATAGGCTCGCATTTTCGAGTGAATTCTTCACATTTTGTAAAGGGTACCTGGGTCAACCTAAATTATGATTTGCAACCAAGAGGTTACAATTGCCGAGAGGCTAGAGCTCGCATTTGCGACGTGGGGCTGGGGAAGGCTTGGTCGCATTTGCGATCAATTTGGTCGCAAACGCGGAAGATCAACGTTCCCATTTGCGAACAAGTTATCGCAAATGCGATGAAAGCAGAGATGAGTGAACTTCGTAATTGCGATGGTTCTTCTCATATGGGAACACCAGATCGCAAATGTGACATCAACAACTGATCAAAATAGGAGTTAGACGAGATTTTTGTTCATTCTCTCAAATGTTCAAACTTAGAAACCTTAGAGGCGATTTTTCAAAGATGTTTTCTTCCCATATCGTTGATAATTGATTTTAAACTAGTTTCTTTCAATCTTTCACTACATTTTCTAAGATTTCAACCAAAAATCTTGTGTTTTCATGCTAGAAATTGGGGGTTTGGGTGGAATTAAGGATTTTTTGTAAAATGGTGATCTAGACCTCAAATTTGAAGTTGGATTGAAAAATAAATTATATAATCAGACTCGAGGGTAAATAAATAATTGAATTTTTGTTTGAATTTTGGGTTTGGACCAAGTGAAGCGGAGGTTGACTTTTTTCAGTAACGACCAAAAACTGAATTCTTTGTAATCGTGGGTAATTTCTAAGGCTTAATTTGGATCATTTGGTCGGTAATTTGCTAGATTTTATTGGTTTGTAGGCTTGTGTGAAAGTCGAAATTGTGATTGATCTTTGAATGGACCTTTGGAGCGAGGTAAGTGTTGTGGTTAACCTTGACTCGAGGGATTACGATGTGTTTTCCTATTTTCTACATGTTTAGATATCGAGTAAAATGTATATGTGAGGTGACGAGCACTTATACGTTATTGTTGGGTTAAAGCATACGGGTAGGACTTGTTCCTTGTAGTTATTGCTTTCTTTGATCATGTTCTCCACGCTTAGATTAATTATTTGTTAAATTGCTCATTCTTACGGTGTTTTTGGGCCTTTGTGATAATGGAACATTTATTATAAAGTTGAGATTGGTATTGTTGAAATAAGGGGTGTTCTTGTTGATCCTATCTCTCTATTATTACTCGTTCATTGTATATGGTAAGGGAGAGTGTTAATGCACGAAGGGTGATGTCGTGCCGTATATGAGTGTTAATTCACGAAGGGTGAGGTCGTGACATATTGTAAATGTTAATGCACGAAGGGTGATGTCGTGTCCTGTTATGAGAGTTAATGCACGAAGGGTGATGTTGTGCTGTATCTGTTGATTTATATCGGAAGTGAGATTAAAAGCACGAAGGGTGATGCCATTCGTACCAGTGTTTCATTGTAAGGTTGATAGTAAAAACACGTAGGGTGATGCCATGAATTTTTCTTCATTGTGCTTAATTATTTTTACTGGTTAAAGGCATACTAACTGTTCTGGTTATCATTTATGTTGTATTGTTATCTGCAAAAGTTTATTACGTGGGTGTCATATCATAGCCTCTTCACTACTTCATCGTGGTTAGGCTTGACACTTACAGAGTAAATGAGGTCGGTGGTACTCATACTACACTCTACACTTCTTGTGCAGACTTTGGTACTGGCCCTAGCTGTTCGTGAGGCGTGGCAGCTTGGACTTGCTTGTGGGAGACTCGAGGTAGATCTGTTGGCGTCTGCAGACCTTGAAGTCCTCTTCTACTTTCCTTACTTTACTATTTCTTTCGTTCAAAATAGTTATATTTCTTTCAAACTCCGTTAAAAACAATTTTAGAAGCTCGCGAGTTGTGACTCCACTTTCAACTTTAATTTTTTATGGCTTAATTGACTTTATTTATTGAAATTGAAAGAAAATGGACTTAAAGATTGTCTAGCTTTGGCTTGCCTAGCGAGTGAAATATTAGGTTCCATCACGGTTCCGAAAGGGAAAATTCCGGATCGTGACAGAGAAAGACCATCTTTTTTTTTCTTCTTAGTTTACCTTTATCATTAATTACTCATTTCAAAATTATTTTCTAAGACTTTTTGAAATACTATCGTGATTATTTCTTATGAGGGGTAAAAAATTCAAAGTGAACAAATAAATGTGAACGAAGGGAGCACCTAATAAAGTATATGATATGAGATTGCCTCACGACTCATAAATACTTTGCGCACTTAATCGTAATTATTTTGTGTATATTTTCACCTCTATTTTTCATTCAACTATGACAAATTGGTGTTGTTTGATGCCAGGTGTGTTGTGCTAAAAATTAGTCCAAAGATATTTCTACCATAAGGTATATACTAAGCTGGGACCCACATCATCTCCATACTCGTGTCTTGCTAAACTTGGTTTTAATATAAGTTGATAATCTAAAATATACTCTTAATGTTATAAATAGAACTCTAATTAGAGTGAATGTCTATCTTATAGAAGAGTTTTACTTTGAGGCTAAGTCTTTTCTATGCCTATAAATAGAGGGGTCTTACCCCATTGTAAATCATCCCTAAGTATCAATAAGAATACTCCTCTCTCTACTTTTCTCTCTATTGTTCTTGTTCTTGTATTATTGTTCTTGTTCTTGTATTATTGTTCTTGTTCTTATATTATTTCATAACACGTTATCAGCACGAGACTCTACCGTCTCAAGAATCCTCTTGAGAAAATTAAGGTATTTCCCTTTCTCCGAATTTGGTTTTAATTATGTCTGATATTATGAAAAGAAAGTTCGTTGCCCTTGAAATTTCGGGCAAGAACTATATGACATGGGTGTTGGATGCTGAAATCCACTTAGATGCTATGGGTCTTGGAGACGCCATTAAAGACAGAGATAAAGCATCCACCCAAGACTGTGCTAAGGCCTTGATTTTCTTGCGCCATCACCTTGATGAAGGTTTGAAAATTGAATATCTCACAGTCAAAGATCCATTCATCTTGTGGAACGGCTTAAAGGAGAGATATGACATCCTGAAGTTGGTCACTCTGCCACAAGCACGATATAATTGGGCTCATCTGAGGCTCCAAGACTTTAAGTCTGTTTCTGAATATAATTCTGCAATGTTCAGAAATACTTCTAAATTGAAACTCTGTGGAGATAATATCTCTGATTATGATATGCTTGAGAAAACGTTTACAACGTTTCATGCCTCCAATATAGTACTGCAACAACAGTACAGAGAGAAAGGTTTCAAAAAGTACTCTGAACTGATTTCTCTTCTCCTTGTGGCTGAGCGAAACAATGACCTGCTCATGAGAAATCACGAAAATCGACCCACTGGGTCTACACCATTGCCTGAAGCAGATAAGGTGTATTCTCATTATGCCAAGCATGGAAAAGGCCATGGATCTAGTCATGGTCGTGGTCGTAATCGGGGTCATAGCCGTGGACGTAGACAAGGAAGAAATTTCCCTAATGTCCGTCACCCCCCAAAGAGAAATAACCACCAAAAGCACAAACGGGATTATGAGAATCTAAAGGCAAATAGTTCAGAAACTATATGCTATCGTTGCGGTGGAAAAGGGCACTGGTCAAAAGCTTGCCATGTACCAAGACATTTGGTTGATCTTTATCAAGCATCTCTAAAGAATAAAGGCCCTGAAACAAATTTTGTATCTGACGACAATTTTGACATCACCCACCTGGATGTGGCAGACTTCTTTGAGCACCCTGAGGGGAAAATAGACCACTTAATCGGTGATGGATCTGTGATGAAGGAAGATGGAATTGTTTGATTTTATTTGTATTAGTTAGTGAATAAACTAATAGTCATTAGTATCAGCTCGTATTAGTTAGTTTATGATATAATGTTAGTATTAGTTCTTTAGAATGTTTCCATATGCTTAAATTTCAAAGATATTTTTATTTTTCAGTAGAGTTAATCGACTAACCTAATAGTTAGTCGATTATCTAATATTTCGCATTAAAACTGCAAAACAATCGATTATATACTTGTTAACAATCGATTATATTAAGACGGTGTGATCTGAAGTTTTTCAAAATAGCAAATAATCGATTATGTATGTTTAACAATCGATTATATTAAGACAGTGTGATCTGAAGTTTTTCAAAATAGCAAATAATCGATTATGTATGTTTAATAGCAAATAATCGATTATGTATGTTTAACAATCGATTATATTAAGACACTGTGATCTGAAGTTTTTCAAAATAGCAAATAATCGAGTATGTATGTTTAACAATCGATTATATTAAGACAGTGTGATCTGAAATTTTTCAAATTAGAAATAATCGATTATGTATGTTTAACAATCGATTGCATTGAGACAGTGCTTAAACTGAAATTTTCAAACTGCAAAGTAATCGATTATGGAAAACATATAATCGACTATCTGATTTAGTTAGTCAACTAACCTCAGCAGATTTTGAAAATATTGTTTAAATGTGAAACAAATGGATTGAATTTGTTTATTCTCATGTTCGTGTATTTTCTTTTGTATGTCAAACCATGGGAAAGCAAATATGGATATCTCACAAAGAAATCTTGGATCAAATATTTGTTTAGTTGATTCATGTACTACACATACGATACTCAAAGAAAAGAAATATTTCTCTCAACTAAGTATGTGTAAGGCAGATGTTACTACAATCTCTGGTAGTAGTAAATTGATTGAAGGCTCCGGAAGAGCAACTATAACTCTGCCTAGAGGAACAATGTTTATCATAGAGAATGCAATGTTCTCCTCCAAGTCTAAGAGAAACTTGTTGAGTTTTAAAGATATACGCCGGAATGGCTATCATGTTGAGACAATAAATGAGAATCTTGAATATCTCATCATTACAAAGAATGTCTCTGGCCAAAAGAGGGTTATTGAGAAATTCCCATCTTTATCTTGTGGCCTGTATTGGACAAAAATTAGTGCAATTGAGGAACATTCAACAGTAAACCAAAAGGTTACTGATTCCAATACTTTTGTACTTTGGCATGATCGATTGGGACACCCTGGATCAATCATGATGAGACGGATTATAGAAAGCTCATATGGGCATCCGTTAAAGAATTTCAAGATTCTTTTAAATAATGAATTTTCTTGCACTTCTTGTTATCAAGGCAAGTTAATTACAAGACCATCACCAACAAAGGTTGGGACTGAGTCACCTACGTTTTTGGAACGTATACAAGGGGACATTTGTGGACCTATTCACCCACCTAGTGGGTCTTTTAGATATTTTATGGTCCTAATAGACGCATCCTGTAGATGGTCTCATGTGTGCCTGTTGTCATCACGCAACCTTGCGTTTGCAAAACTAATGGCACAAATAATTCGACTACGAGCACAATTTCCTGATAATCCAATCAAGTCTATTAGACTTGATAATGCTGCTGAGTTTTCATCCCAAGCATTTACTGATTATTGCTTATCAATTGGGATAAAAGTGGAACATTCTGTAGCTCATGTTCACACTCAAAACGGTCTTGCAGAATCCTTAATTAAACGCATGCAGTTGATTGCAAGACCATTACTCATGAAAACGAGGCTGCCCACTTCGGTATGGGGTCACGCCATTTTGCATGCAGCAATGCTAATTCGTCTCAGACCGACGAATTATCACAAATATTCCCCGTTGCAATTGGTTTTGGGTCATGAACCCAATATATCCCATTTAAGAATCTTTGGGTGCGCAGTATATGTGCCTATAGCACCGCCATACCGCACCAAAATGGGTCCGCAAAGAAGGTTAGAATATATGTTGGGTTTGAATCGTCCTCCATTATTCGCTACCTCGAAACATTGACAGGGGATTTATTCACTGCACGATTTGCAGACTGTCAATTTGATGAGACACTTTTCCCAAAATTAGGGGGAGAAGTCGGTGAAACCAAACGGGAAATTTTGTGGAAAAATGCATCATTATCTCATCTTGATCCACGTACCTCTATTTGTGAAAAAGAGGTGCAAAAGATTATCCATTTGCAAAGAATAGCAAATCAAATGCCTGACGCATTTACGGACTTGAAAAGGATAACAAAATCCCACATCCCCGTGGAGAATGTTCCAATCCGTATTAATGTCCCTGTTGGACAATCATCTAGTGTCATATCCAATGAGTCGAATGCACGCCTAAAGCGTGGCAGGCCATTAGGTTCCAAAGATCGAAATCCTAGAAAGAGGAAAGCAAACAATCAAAATGACACTACGAAAGAATCTCATGAGGAAATTCATGATTTAATAAACTCTGAGATTCATGAAGAATCCTTTGAGCCCGAGACTCAGGAAAATAAGGAACTATCCATAAATCCAATCGATATTGAGGCAAATTTTAATCGAGTGGATATACTGGTGGATTATGTCTTTGCTTTTAAAGTCGCATCTAGCATTATGCAAGAAAATGAGGATCTTGAACCTCAATCTGTTGGAGAATGTCGAAAAAGACATGATTGGCCAAAATGGCAAGAAGCAATCCAATCAGAATTGAATTCACTGGCAAAACGTGAAGTTTTTGGCCCTATAGTTGAAACACCTAATGGTGTTAAGCTTGTTGGCTATAAATGGGTCTTTGTACGCAAGAGAAATGAGAAAAACGAGGTACAAAGATATAAGGCACGCCTTGTTGCACAAGGATTTTCTCAAAGGCCTGGTGTCGATTATGAAGAGACATATTCGCCTGTAATGGATGCCATAACTTTTCGTTATCTCATTAGTTTTGCTGTCCTTGAAAAGCTTGGCATGCATTTAATGGATGTGGTTACTGCCTATCTTTATGGCTCACTTGATAATGAGATATACATGAAAATTTTCGATGGACTCAAAATGCCGAACACTCATAATTCAAAGTCCCCGGAAATGTTTTCAATCAAATTGCAAAGATCCTTGTATGGTCTAAAGCAATCAGGACGAATGTGGTATAATCGTCTTAGTGAGTATTTGTTAAAAGAAGGCTATATAAATGATGCCATTTGCCTGTGTGTTTTTATAAAGAAAACAACATCGGAATTTGTTGTACTTGCCGTATATGTCGATGACATAAACCTTATTGGAACCCCCATAGAACTCCAAAAGGCAATTGATTATCTAAAGAATGAATTCGAGATGAAAGATCTCGGAAAGACAAAATTATGTCTTGGTTTGCAAATTGAATATTTGGCAAACAGTATTTTTGTTCATCAATCTACCTATATAGAAAAGGTACTGAAACGGTTTTACATGGATGGAGCACATCCTTTAAGTACTCCGATGGTTGTTCGATCACTTGATGTGAATAAAGATCCATTCCGACCGCAAGAAAGGAATGAAGAGCTACTTGGTCCTGAAGTACCATATCTTAGTGCAATTGGTGCACTAATGTACCTTGCAAATACTACAAGGCCTGACATAACCTTTTCAGTTAATGTCTTAGCAAATTATAGCTCGGCTCCCACAAGGAGACATTGGAATGGGATCAAACATATATTGAGGTACCTAAAAGGGACTACCGATATGGGCTTATTTTATGGCAATAATTGCAGTCCTGATCTTGTTGGTTATGCTGATGCTGGATATTTATCCGACCCACACAAGGCTCGATCTCAAACAGGTTATGTGTTTACCTGTGGAGGCACCGCCATATCTTGGCGATCGACTAAGCAATCAATTGTGGCTACTTCATCTAATCATGCCGAGATAATCGCTATTCATGAAGCAAGTCGGGAGTGTGTGTGGTTGAGGTCTATAATACATCATATTCAAGACAAATGTGGTTTGAAGTGTAACAAACTACCTACGACTTTGTATGAAGACAATGCAGCATGTATAGCTCAATTGAAGGGAGGATTCATAAAAGGAGATAGAACAAAGCATATTTCACCAAAGTTATTTTTCACACATGATCTTCAAAAGAATGGTGATATCAATGTGCAACAGATTCGTTCAAGCGATAATATTGCTGATTTGTTCACAAAATCTCTGCCAACGTCAACCTTCAAGAAGCTGGTTCACAAGATCGGAATGCGAAAACTCAAGGATATGAATTGATACTCTTTTCAGGGGGAGTTAATGAGCGTTGCACTCTTTTTCCCTTACAAGGTTTTGTCCCAATGGGTTTTCCTTGCAAGGTTTTTAACGAGGCAACCAATAGGCGCATATTCAAACATGTGTACTCTTTTTTCCTTTTCTATAATTTTTCCCATTGGGTTTTGTTTTAGTTAAGGTTTTAACGAGGCACATTATTGAATAGACATTCAAAGGGGAGTGTTATAAATAGAACTCTAATTAGAGTGAATGTCTATCTTATAGAAGAGTTTTACTTTGAGGCTAAGTCTTTTCTATGGCTATAAATAGAGGGGTCTTACCCCATTGTAAATCATCCCTAAGTATTAATAAGAATACTCCTCTCTCTACTTTTCTCTCTATTGTTCTTATTCTTATATTATTTCATAACACTTAACATGATTTGATATTATTCGTTTTTGATCAAATTTGCACGATCATTTTTAAAAGACCTTGTTCTCTAAGACCTTTTCAATAGGTGAATAGTAGAACGGTGGAGCATTAATACAACAATACTTAAGTGGTAGCTAAAGTCAAAACTGAAGTTGATTGAAAGCACATGAAAGGTGGGAAATTAAAATGGAATACCTAAACTCAAGACCAGCTGTTGCCTTTGCTTACACTTTTCAATTAGCTGTATCATTGTATATTCTTAAACCTAAAGGTACGAATTTTTGTTGTTTAACTGTGTGGCATTAACATTTAACAGGAAGGTTTTTTTTATATATATATAAAATTTATTTGCTCTGGTTATGCGAATTGTCTTTTCATATTTTTCTTTCATGTAGAATTATTAGGTCAAACACGATAAAAATAGTATTATACTCATGTTCTAGCTCTTTCTTTTTCCTTTTTCTTTTCCTCTTAGTTCTTCACTCTCCAGTTCTACTTCATAATAACTTCCAGAGTACTCTATTTTATTTTTACTTTTCATTTAAAAGTATGTCACTTTTGATATTAATAATTAGATAGAATTTGGAGATATAAGTATCTTTAGTTGACAGTGAGGGAATGAATTTAGAATAAAAACTTATCGAGTTTTTCTTTTTGCAGAAGAACAATCTTATATGAGGTGGTTTTTTGCTGGTTTCGAAAATTCATTCAATAGGTGTCATATAAACTAGGTTGATATGAGAAATAATTAGCCGGTTGGAAGCAAATTTAATCAAGAAAGAATACATTATTTCACTGGACTTCGAAATGCATTTGATAAAAATGAAAGGAGAAGATGATTAAGTGAAATTGCAATTTTTCAAAGACAAAAGGCATTTGTCCATGATATTTTTCTTTTTAAATTTAAAAGAGAAAAATCCAAGGTGGCCTTTGTCCAAGTCTTTTGAAGAAGTTTTTGCAAAAAAAAATTTCTTTCCAATTGTGGTATGAGGCATTCGAAATAACTTTTCTTTATCATAAGAACTCTTTCACAATTATCTAATATTTACTCCTCTAGGATGCCTTACATATGATGAAATATTTTTCATGAATATTAATAAAATATGTTTTACTTTGAGAGGTTAATGCTACTTTAATACCTAGTTTCTCAGTTTCAATTTATAATATACATAGTCAGTTCCAAAGAAAATGTCATATATTATGTTTAAAAATAATTTAATTTTACTCTTAACGAGGAGCATACAATTGTTATGTTCCCATTAATTTTTATCTCTTAAGTACTTAGCAACACAAATTTCAAACATCTTTTTTCTTCTTCTTAATAACCAGAAGAGGTAAATATTTTATTTTTGTTTTTTTGTGTTTGATTGAATGTTAAAATATTACTGCTACACATATGGAAAGTTCCAACTGGAGGACATTATTAATAATGCTCAAACATGTCTTCATGGACCAATTTCCTTTCTTTAAACAGCTCTCATGCCTCCTCTCTAGACTATAATTTTCCTACTTAATGAAAATTCACATGCTCTGTCAGTTGAAATAGAATTCACCCATTCTTCTTCAATAAATATGCTTCACTTCTCCCCCTCACCTTTTCTCCTCCATTTCTAATATTTCAACAACACACAAAAATAGAATTTCCCATGAAAAATTGTAAAGTTATTCTCTTTTTCGTCCTTTATTTGTTCCTCATATATTTATCAACTGCTTTCTCCCCTCAAGATAATTACTTGATAAACTGTGGTTCAAATACTGATGCTATAGTTGATAACAGGCACTTTCTTGGGGACTCTAATGACCAAAATTCTGTTCATACCTCTCAAGGTAAGTCAATTTTTCAAGAAAATCCAAACCCATCTTCCAATTTGTCTTTCCTTTATACTACTGCTAGAGTTTTCAATGGTGCTTCAAAATATGTGCTGAATATCAAGAAGATTGGGACCCATTTTTTGCGCCTTCATTTTTCTCCGTTCACTGCTCAGAATTATGATCTAAGAAAAGCAAGTTTCAGTTTTTCTGCAAATGGGGTTCTGCTTTTTAGTAATTTTAGTGTTAATACTACTGTGCTTAGAGAGTTCATATTAATGGTGGATAATTTTGAGCTTGAAATTGAGTTCACTCCAACTTATGAATCCAATTTTGCTTTTGTGAGTGCAATTGAAGTGTTTTCAGCTCCTGATGATTTCATAATTGGTGATGGGGCTAAATCAGTTGGTCCTAGAGGAATTCAGGAGTTCAATCAGAATATGACATTACAAACATTAGAAACTGTTCATAGGATTAATGTTGGAGGGTTAAAGTTAACTCCTTTTAATGATACTATGTGGAGAAGTTGGGTTCCTGATGAGGATTTTCTTGTCTTGAAATCTGCTGCTAAAATAGCAAGAACCTCTCATGTTCCAAAGTATCAAAATGGGGGAGCCACAAGGGAAATTGCTCCTGATAATGTGTACATGACAGCACAACAGATGAATAGGGAGAATGTAACTACAGATTTCATATTCAATATCACATGGAACTTTCTTGTGGATATTGGTGATGCGTCGCACTTTGTTCGCTTGCATTTCTGTGACATTGTTAGTATGGCACCTGGCCAGTTGCTCTTTAATGTATATCTCAATGGGTTCACAGCGTCCAAAGACCTCGATTTGTCTTCCGTTACATTCCGTGAGCTTGCTACACCATATTACATAGATTTTGTGGTGTACTCAGGCAGTTCAGGTGTTGTGCAAGTAAGCATTGATCCTTCTAACCTAAGTAGTACTATGAGGAGGAATGCCATTCTGAATGGTGTTGAGATTATGAAAATGGTTAATTATGTGGCTTCAAAATCAGGTTCTAAGAAGAGAAATGTTTGGGTTATAGTGAGTTCTGTTCTTGGAAGTTTTATTCTGCTGAGTGTGGTTATACTTGTTGCCTTGCTAGTCTTTGTCTGCAGAAAGAAAAAGCTAAAACCAAAGCGTTCTGAAAGCGCTGGCTGGACGCCTTTACGTCAGTATGGAAGTACTTCCCATGGTACATTGTCTGATGGGACTTCAGTTGGACCAAATGGATTTCTAGGTCAGAGGATTCCCTTTGCCGAAATACAATCGGCTACTAATAATTTTGATAAGAGTTTGATAGTTGGTTCTGGGGGCTTTGGGATGGTATACAAAGCAGTTCTTGGAGACAACAGAAAAGTTGCTATAAAGAGAGGTGTTCCAGGTTCCCGGCAGGGTCTGCCTGAATTTCATACTGAAATCACTGTTCTTTCCAAGATTCGCCACCACCATCTTGTTTCACTTGTAGGCTATTGTGAAGAACAGTCTGAGATGATACTTGTTTACGAGTATATGGAGAAGGGACCTCTTAAGAGGCATTTGTATGGTCCAGGAATAACACCCTTATCGTGGAAGCAAAGGGTTGAGATATGCATTGGTGCAGCAAGAGGCCTCCACTACCTTCATACAGGTTTTGCTCAAGGAATTATCCATCGCGACATCAAGTCAACGAACATCCTGCTTGATGAAAATTATGTTGCTAAGGTTGCTGATTTTGGTCTCTCAAGGACAGGCCCATGTCTCAATGAGACCCATGTCAGCACTGGTGTAAAAGGAAGTTTCGGCTACCTTGATCCGGAATATTTTCGGAGGCAGCAGCTTACAGATAAGTCAGATGTTTACTCATTTGGAGTTGTTCTTTTCGAAGTCTTATGTGCTAGACCTGCCATTGATCCTCTGCTTTCACGGGAGCAGGTGAATTTGGCCGAATGGGCTATGCAGTGGCAGAAGGACGGACAACTTGAGCAGATTGTTGATCCCCGTATTAGAGGTGAGATAAAGCTTAGCTGTTTGAAGAAGTTCGGGGAGACTGCAGAGAAATGTTTGGCTGATTATGGTATCGATAGGCCAACGATGGGTGACGTGCTGTGGAACTTAGAATATGCATTCCAGCTTCAAGAATCTGATTCACTTACAGAACCCCATGAGGTTTCTAATTCCATCTCTCCACAGCTGCCACTGCCAGAGGGTCTCAACAACACCCAAAATGAGGCATATACTGGTGATGGGGCTTCAGAAATATCAACAAGCCAGGTATTTTCACAATTGATGACCAATGAGGGCAGATAACTAGTCTACAGAATAGTGCACCGTCAAATCTCCGCTCAACAGTTTAGAGGCATCACTGTTGATTTTGGTTTACAGTAGCATTTTCTTATTAAAAGTTTTCGTAATTGGCAGAGCCATCATTTGGTTTTTGAACCGAGATTTATGTAGAATATACTGCAAAAGTTTATCATACAATAATCTGTCCTATGATGTAATCCTTGTCATGCTAGTGCTCCTTGGAAGAGAAACGTAGGGCTTGAATGATGAACATCTAAAATTGTGTATAAGCAGAAATTTGATTGCATATCAATCCATCAATATCTGTTGATGCTGTCTACTGCTATGCTATGTGGAATTATAGAATGCTACACCTAGGAAATTCAACTCAATTAGCTTTCGAGGTCATCTAACGCGCTACTTAAAGTGAGGTGTTTCAAGTAAAGATTTGAGGTATACTGCTCCTTTTACTCTTGCATTAACTATACAAGACTTATAAGTTTTTATGAATTTCAGAAGAGCAAACTTTTGTTGACAAAAACAATTAAATGAATAGATATTTCACCGTAAAGGCTAAAGGGGGTTGTTTGGTTGAGGGCTAGCTCAATGTTCAACTCCATTCATAGCGTAGCTGCTCCTTCCCCCTTCCCCCTTCTCCACACTTAGACCATCCTGGGGGAGGGGGGAAGGGGGGCTGCTTATTGCATCTCTTCCCATCCATCCATCTAGCTTTTAAAAAAGTTCGTTTAAAATGTTTCCATTCAGCTAGACATGCTAAACCTAAGGTTTTAAAACTATGCGTGTGTTTGGTATGAAGTAAAAAAATTTTCGGAAAATGGTTTTCAATTTTTCCATGTTTGGTTGGATTAAATGTTTTGGAAAATATTTTTCTTATGAATTTATCTTCCTCGAGCCGGAGGAGAATGACTTATCAAGAGTGTGGAAACTTTTTTCAAAACTCCTTGTCAACATTCTCAATCGACACAAACCCACCCCACATTCACCCCTATCCAACCCCACCCTATCCCCTCTCTCAAAAAAAGTTTTTTTTTCTTTTAAAATTCATTTAGATTCCATAACCACACACCGTGTTACCTCCCCCTCACCCCCCCCCCCCCCCAAAAAATTAGTTTTTAAGTATATTTTCACTTTTAGTTTTTCCATCTTTCGGTTCAAAATTTTACAAGTTTCAAAGTGATGAGTTGAGATGTTTATATATTTGGAAGTTTACGGGTTCGATATTTCGCGGTTTTGAAAGTTTAGCAGTTCGGAAGTTTATGAAATTTGTGGGTTCGGAATATTGTTGGTTCAAAAGTTTATGGCTTCATGTTTATTGTATCAAATTATTAATGAATAATCTTGAGAAGTTATTTTACTTAATTTGCGTACCAAAATAAATAAGATTACTACTTATTTTTCAAGAAAATATGAAAATATTTTTTTAGGGAAAACATTTTTCGATATACCAAACACATCCTATATATTCAAACATACTTGTGTCATTGGTATATATGGAAAATATTTCCTGAGAAATGTTTTCTGGAAAATGACTTTGGAAAATATGTTCCTGCTAAACGTTTTCCCAAGTATCGGTTGGGGCCTTGGGCGTTAAAAAAAAGTCGAGAAAAAAACATTTATTGAAGATTAATACTAAATATTGATGAATTGTTTTTGAGTACTAAGATTAAAATAATTTTAAAATATCTATAGGAGCAGTGATACAGAGAAAGTTAAAAGTGCTGTGAAGAACAATGAATGAATTTTCTACCAAACAAAAAAAGAACAATGAATTCCACACAGAGGTAAGGTAAAAGCATTTTCGCTCATTTGGAAAAAATAGCAATCAAAAACGATGAAAATGCGAGAAAATAGCTTATTTTCCAGGAATAATATTATCCGTCATACCAAGCACACCTAAATGAGTGGACTGTGTGTTTTCTTTCCTTTCCTTTCCTTTCCTTTCCTTTTTCTTCTTCGGTTGCGTCTTTTTGGATCTCTAAAATAAAATAGTTAAAAGTTTTTTGCGAACAACTAAAAACATATCTTCTTTTTTAAAAAGATTTTACTTTCTGAAAATCAAACTAAAATGTGTTTTCACAAAGAAAACAGATTATATGTTTCAACTCAAATTCTATCAAGTGGTGACGGCATTTATTTCAACCTGTTAGATAAATCAACCCGCACAAATATAACTTGAACTGAAGATCATCATATAAATATCTGAAGAGCTTATGTCACAAGTCATGAGTAACTAAGAGTATATTCATAACGTTGATAAAAAGAAAATACATCATTTGTTTGATATCACAAGTCATGAGCACAAGCCATGAGTAACTAAGAGTATATTTATAACGTTAATATAAAAAAAATACATTATTTGTTTGAATATTTATAAACAAAAATACAAGATCCTAAACCATGAACAAATGGTAGCTACTAACTGGAACGTTAATATATCTTCTGTAACGGCCTAAATCACATCATGGATGTGATGACTCCTAATCTGTCCTTCTAGATGAACCAACTCACACAAGTAACCATTATACGACAATATAAAAGCTTCCTATGGTCATAATATAAATAAATGCAGATAAGTCTAAAATCAACATAAAAAATACAAAAATATTATATTAATTCCGAAGAATCGATAGTATAAATCATGAACCACTGAATAAATACAACATAATCTTAAAGTATAAAATATACTATCCGGAATAAGAGACAGTAGATAAAGTAAAGGAAAGATCTATAAGTTGTGAATCCAAATACAACAGCTTAGCCAGAAGACTCTGTGCACGCTCGTAAGCCCTCTCTTGAACACCGCTAGAACTAATGTCATGATCTACATAAAAATATGCCAAAATACAATACGAGTACAAAGAACAATGTGTACTCAGTATCAAAGTAGTGGACAAGTTAGATAAAAACAATATGTACTTTTCATAACTAGAGCAATTCATAAATATAAGCAATATAGAGATACAATAAAGAAATATAGGATATAAAAAAAGGTGCACAGATAAAAAGAATAATAACAAGCATATTTTTCAAATAAAATGATCAAAAGTTTAAATTAATACACCAAATTCGCATAGAAAAATAACATGCAACAAATAACATTTATATGAATGCTTCTGCTTGAGTCTCGAATATCTATTCAGACTTAAGCTTTACATAAACCGGCATCCTCCAATTTTCCAACAAAATTGTACACATACGACCCAAGGTAACATGCATAATCACATGACTCCAGTGGGATAGATCCAAATCATGCAATGACCCGACAAGTCGTTTTGAGTATTTTAGCCCGCTTTTTCCTATTTGATGCTTTACATGTGTATTTTATGATTCGGGTAGTTGGTTTGGTTTCATGGGAGTATTGGATTGATTTGGGACACTTAGTCCCTTGGTTGGAGGCTTATGTTGTAAGAGTTGACCAGAGTTTGATATTTGTATAAATGATCCAAGAATGGTGTTGATAAATCCAATAGATTCATATGGTGATTTGGACTTAGGCGTATGTTCAGATTTAAATTTGGACATCCCTAGGTCGATTTGGTTCTATTTGGTGAAACATGGAAAATTTGAAGGTTTTGGAAGGTCATAGGTTTGACGAGGAGTTAACTTTGATGAGATTGGATTCGTATTGTGATTCCTGAGTGAGAATAGGTCTTTTGTGTCATTTAGGACTTTATGCAAAATTTGATGTCATCCCCAGTTGAAATGTTTGAATTGATGTTCGGCATGAGTTATGGAAGTTAGAAGTTCATTAGTTTCTTAGGCTTGAATTGAGGTGGAATTCGTTATTTTGATATTGTTATGCATGACTCGAGGCCCCCAATAGGTCCTAATTATATTTGGGGATTGGTTGGTGTGTTTGGACGGTTCCCTAGGGTCTCAGGTGTGTTTTTGATGGATTTTAGATTATGTTACATTGAGTTGACATTCTTATAGTTGTTGATTTACGTTGTTTTTGCATCTGCGGAATATCAGTCAGATATGCGAGCTTGGAGATGAAGAAGCGAAGGTAGGCTGGAGGATACAGGGACCGCGGATGCGGAAGTTGGGATGCAGATGCAGAGGAGGGACCGCAGATGTGGGAGGTGCTGCGCCCCCTTTTACCTTCCGTAGAATCAGGTTTATGATATTTTAGTTGGGACAACACTTTCCTTTTGAGAAAAGGGTTTGTAATTTTGAAGAGTCGCCACCTAAGGATTTTAGGTACGTTAGGGCACCTATAGGGTTCTCTTATAACTGTGTTTGGTAACCGGAGATAGGGTAAGGGTTTGAAATTATCCTAAGGGGAAGATGTTAGGCACCCCTCAGGATCCACTAGTGTGGTTCCTGGTCAGACGATTTTTGTGAATTTGTGCAATTAGCAAACAAACAAGTATGGCTTAAATAGTAGGGGATTTAAGTTTAAATATACAAGTGTTTGAAAATAATTAGTGAAAGGCAAAATTTTAAAAAGAATTACAATCTAAAGCATGCTTATGAGTTTAAATGGGGTGTCCTGGGTTTGTTTATAATATTGGTCACATCAATAGAATACCCAATATGACACTCCTCAAAGAGGGGTTATACGTGGTATTAACGCACCGGTCATCATATCCATATCTACCCTTTCCCGCCCAGTGAAGGTAATTAAAATGAAGGTTGGTCTCGACCCCTATTGCATGATGTTAACCGTCCCTTCCTATCAGTCCCGGAGGAATTTAGGACTCCTATCCTAGAAGAAGGAGGTTCTAGGCAGACCATCAGGTTTAAAGGCAAAATACTAATGAGACACACAAATATAAGTAGGACTTCAATTAAGAGGGGAACATAGAAGATAAACGAAAGACTGAAATATACCTCCATATGTAATGCACATAGACAGCATGACTCATACACAATTAAAGTCTGTATTTAAATCCTATGCATGGTATCTAAGTGATAATAGCATAACTTGATCTATTACATGACTCAAAAAAGAAGTCTGAATTAGGCTTGCCTACTAATTTTAACAGTTGCTAATTAAACGCTGATCGCAGTGACGGTTCTGGTCTTATTTAAGGTTGATTACCTAAGGCTTGCATAGGCGTAAA
Source organism: Nicotiana benthamiana (assembly GCA_034376525.1). Classification (NCBI taxonomy): domain Eukaryota; kingdom Viridiplantae; phylum Streptophyta; class Magnoliopsida; order Solanales; family Solanaceae; genus Nicotiana; species Nicotiana benthamiana. The sequence goes on from CM067329.1 coordinate 117,565,173, forward strand.
ATAGTATGCAATTGTTATTTAGAATTATTAAAAGTCAGTTTGGAAATAATTTTACCCTACGAGCATACTGTTCTAGTTGATACGAATGCAGAGATTATTACATGTTATTTTAAGCAGGATAATCAAGTGTGAACCTGTTTCACCTCTTTTCTAATAAATAGTTTACACTAAGTGTGAATGCAAGTACGAATAGGATCCTAAAACAAGGTATCTAATATGTATGTATAAGACTCATGATACGGAATTCGTAGAGCAGGAAATCTAAAAGCATATGGGAGGATTGCAGAATTTTCTAAGAGCATGATTTCTAAATGCACATGACAGCATAGAACATAATAGTAAAGTGCTAATTATTAGCAGATTTTAACATATAATTTTGTAAGGGTGCACATGCTAAAAAAATAAACATGACCTAAGAGCATGATTTATAATGCGTATATGAACCCTAAGCATGGTTTCTATTGTGCAATTAGGAACATAAACGTAATAACATATTTTCTACCCTTGACAACTATATCATGCATATTTACCCCCATCCATTTTCACCAGTCAACCCCAATACTTGTTTATAACAAGTTATTATAGACCAACATTGAAATGAATTATATAATGGAAATAAGAAGTTACACTATAGGAAGCCTGATTAGGAATTCCTCTCTGAGTTTTGTAATCAATCACCTCAAGTGCCAAGATTGTTTCATAGCTTTTCCTCATATCTAGCGTGTTAGAGTTCCCTAAGGACCTCAAGCGAATCCGAGCAGTGTTCACACCCAAATTCGATAGCCAAGACAGAGTAAGTGGAGTGTGGAAATGCCAGCTTTTATGTGTCCAAGTTCATAGGGAGCTCAAGGGTCCCAAGGCAAGGCTCACACAAAAAGGGCAAAACCTAGTGTTGTGCAGGACACATATTTGAGAAGAGTTTGTTTTAAAACTGGACTGACAGGTCCATTTTAAAAGCATTCAGTGACAGAAATGATTGAAAGCAGTTGTATTAGTGTGACAGAGTCCAAACACTTCAGGGTAAGACCACACACAACAAATGAATGAATTGAGTAATCACATATGAGATAAAAAGGATTGGGATACATATATTGACTACAGACACCTGACCTCAGCAGAATATTACGACTGGTAGGGACATGCTGAGAGATAGTTGATCACTGGCACAATCACAAATCAGTCATGAAACACATAGAGGAGGGATATAGGACTAGGATTCACTAAATGGTAAGTGCACAGCAGGTAAAAGAATACAATCATCCATGCATGCTTGAATCACATGAAATCATACCATCATGCTTAGATATAAACATCAGAAAAAAACCTGAAGTAAACTCAAGTCAGAATGAAAAGAAACTGAAGCGGGAATAGGAACATATTGTTGTTGAAGCTTTAAATTAAACTAGGACATACTAGTGAAGATAGAGGTAAACAAAGTGAAAGAACCAAGGTTTGCAGATGATTAGCCTTGGCTTGCAGCCGGCCAATAGTAATAGAATAACACAAAATTTTTCTTTTAGTAATAGAGGGCTTTTCAAAAGCCATGTCTTGTGTCTTGTTAATGAAAGACTTTGGGTATTTATAGGTTTGAAAATAGGTAAAAAAAAATAATATAACAAGTAAATGCTTAGCACAATTATTGAAGTAATTACAATTAGGATCCAATTAATACAAGTATTTCCTTTAATCAAGGAATTACAACTTAAACGGATACTAACAGGGATAACTAAGGAAAGAAAAATCAGTTGAGAAAGATTGAGTTTTTACCATATAAGTGGTAGTAAAATAATAGAGCATATGATTGAGTCTAAGTATAGAATACACCAATTTGAGGAAAGGATTCAGCAAGAATAGAACACCATAGCAAATAAGGAAATGGAATCAATCAACTTAAACAAACAAATAAAATTTTAGGGGTTTATAAGAAAACCTTACAATCAAACTGTAATTTATGGAAATCATGATCAATCAAGAGGGAGTCATGATTTTGCACTACGACATATAAATACAGAAGAATGAACAAGTGTATCATACATGCAAGGTCAGCCATATCGAAAAAGAAAGAGAGGAATAAACTATATGAACACAATCATACAGAAATGACACGAGTAGGCTAAGGACTCTCTAGAAAAAAGGAACCCACTAAAAGCATGGTGGTCAATAGAACTTTAACAAAGTTAAGTAATTACAGCTAACACATAGAACCAGAGTGAAGAAGCCAATCTAACACACAGAAACATGTAAAGAAGGTCTTTAAAACTCAGAGTAACAAGTGAAGAAAATATTTAAGAAATTAGGGTTTTAACAGAGATGAGATAAAAAAGGGTAAGAACTTAGAATCAGTCAAGATAAACAAAGAAAAAGGTCTAATCATAAAGAAATCAATCGAAACAGGTATACTTACAAATCATATAAGCAAAGACAAATCCAGAATCCCGGATAAAAACCAAAATAATTAGGGTTTTCAACGTGATGAATCAGGTAGAAGAAAAACATAAATAAACTGTTTAACATAGTAAAAATGATATGATAATAAAAAAAATTAGAGGAGAATTTAAAATGAGGTTAAGAAACCCTAATCTTGAAAACGAAGAGTCATTTTGAAAAGAATGAGGAAACACCTTTGAGTAAAACGCTTATAAACTCATAATATACAAAAATATAAAAGAAATCAGAAAATCTTTAAAGTTAGGGTTTCGAAGAACCCATAGAAGGTGAGAAAACCTTGAAAAGTTACAGATTTTAGCCGAAAATGTCATATATCTTACTCGAATGGCCATGGATGGACGAAAAATAGCATGAGAAACCATGGTAGGTGAGTGAACCACCTCTGCTTCACTTGAAGGCCTCAAAAAGATGACACACATTCAAGAGGAAGCCATAAGGGCTGGTAGGTGGCGAGGCCCTTATGGATTCAGGCAAGGAGATGACCAAGAAGGTAGATAGGGTTCATCAGATAGGAGGGGAGAGGATAAGGTTCTAGAGAGAACTAGAGATAGATAGAGAGATGAGAGGCCATTTGAAAGAGAATGAGAATGGGAAATGCGAGGGATGGGAGCAGTCTTTAGGGTTTAATTTAGGAAGGGGAATGGGGACCGTTGATCTGAATAATCAACGGTCAAGATTGAACGTGGTAGGTGGGTAGGGTATGGCTTGGGTTTGGGCTTGGGTCCGGTGGATTTTTTAATTGGGTTGTGGGTCCGTTTGATTTAGGCTAGAATTGAAAGCCAATTTTTGCTATAAATTATATAGCCTGTTTTTTCCTATTTAATTAATAAAAATAATAGATAATTTCTAAAAATAATATTAAAATTATAACATGATTATTATGCATAATTAGAAAATTAAAAATACAGTATTCAATTTTATGCATATAAAACATAGTTAAATTTGAAAAGGGCTAATATTGTAATTATGCGCAATTTAGCTTCAAAAATGCTAAATATAATTATAAAAATATGTAAAAATCATATTAGATATATTTTGGCATCAATATAGAAATCCAATATATGAATTATCAAAATAATAATTTGAAAATATTTATTGGGGATTTTATGGATAATAATGGAGAAAATAAATCAATTAAAAACCCTTAAAATTATGGAACAAATAATAAAATCCTTGGAAATGCTTATATACATGTATATATGCTATTTATAAGGTATGTTTCATATTTAAAATATATAAAAAAAAATTGGGTATCAACAGCTGCCCTCTTTATCCGAGAAGAACGGAAGAGTTTCTGGGTAAAGAAATGATGGCCAATTTTGACCGAGTGAAACAGTTTGAAGAGATTTAGAACGTACCCTGGCTTCTAAGCTACCTACATATCCTTGGTTTTTATAAAAATCAGGTCGTATATAGTTCATGATTCATTTGCGGAGTATACCGATGAAGACCTTTCAAGAACGGACGCAATATCCCGGGTCGGGTGAGTGAAAGGTTTACATGAATGGTTGGGTTTGATATGGCTGAGGGAACTGGAGCGGGATCACTCCTGCTGGGGTAGTCATTTCTTGCTGGTTTACCTGCAATTAGAAATAGTACAAGCGTATACCATGCATAAATTTAAACATGATTCAAATTTCCGTTGGACCATGAATACTGTCTTTGAATGATGAGGATGATATCCTTAGATTATGATGTCCTAGTCCATGAAGCATATGATAAAGGATTCATATGCTATGAAATGATGTTCTCGGGCTATGAGGATGGTGTCTCCGAACCATGAAGCGTTTGAATAGTGATATGCAAAAGATTGAAAGAGATCCTCAGGCCATTACATGGTGTTCTCGGGCTATGAAGATGGTGCCTCTGAACGATGACACCTTTGGATGAGTTGGTGATATTTCATCATATGAAGGATACAGTAGTATAATGTGGACAAGATAGAGCTTAGTCTTGTGAATTAAAAGGCAGAGCTTAGCCCGTAAGAAATGTGAGATAAATAGTGCTTGAGATAGTGCTTAGTTTCAAAGAAAATTAGAGGCAGAGCTTAGCCTCGGAAGGCAGAATGATAGCCTTATGCAAAGATGCAAATGCAAATAGATGTAGAGCTTAACCTCGGAAGGCAGAATGGTAGGCTTATGCAAAAATACATATGGAGACAGCGCTTAGTCTTGGAAGGCAGAATGGTAACTTTATCCAGATTGGAAGGCAGAATGGTAGCCTTATGCGAAGCGGATGCAGATGGAGACAACATTTAGTCTCAGAAGGTAGAGCAGTAGCCTTATGTAGATTGGAAGGCAGAATGGTAGCCTTATACAATGCAAATGCAGATGGAGAATATGTTTAGTCTCGGAAGGCAGAATAGTAACCTTATGCAAATTGGAAGGCAAAACGGCAGCCTTATGCAATACGGATACAGATGGAGACAATGTTTAGTCTCAAAAGGCAGAACAGTAGCCTTATGCAATAAATAAAATAACCAATGGCAATAGAGTTTTCTTAGCTGATCGAAGATTGTGGCGTTGTGATTATTTGGAGCATTATGACATACAGGATATTACTGGTGTGTTGATAGCAAATGTTGGCAAGTGTAATGGTTCTGAGAATCATATTATTGAACAATTTTTTTTCCATGGGCGTACAATATGTTTAATGATTTCGTAGTCCTAGTGCCTGCATCCAAAGAAAAATCGTGAGTTTTGTAAGGGTGAAGATTAGTTCATATCCCCGTTGTCTTTGCTTGACTCGTCTGTCCCAGTTTCAAATTGCGGGGGGGGGGGGGGGGGGGCAGGGGAAATGAAATTTTTATTGAATTGTGACCGAACCCATAAGGTTGCCTATATATCCCCTCTTAACTATGAATCTAGTCAGACGTAGTTCAATTTACATCATATATGGAAAGCATAAAGATTACACATAGTAATGCTTGATTGCATCAAAATTAATCAGCTCTTTGGCCAGATTCTCCGCCCATTTATGTAAGTATGAGAGCTCCTCCTACCAGAACTCGGTGAACCAGGTATGGACCCTGCCAGTTGGGAGAGAACATCCATTTGGCCTTATCTTGATGCGGAAAAATTTTCCTTAACACCAGCTTCCCCAGTGTGAACTGTCTTGACTTGACTTTTTTGTTGAAAGCTCTGGCCATTCTGTTCTGATAGTGTTGACCATGGCAAACTACATTCATTCTCTTTCAGTCTACAAAGGCTAGTTGCTTATAACGACTTTTTACCCACTTTGCGTCGTCGAGCTAGGCTTCTTGAATGATCATTAGGGAATGAATTTCTACCTCAACAGGAATAATAGCCTCTATATCGTAAATCAGCATATAGGGGGTTGTACCGGTTGATGTGCGGACTGTGGTGTAATACCCTAGTAGAGCAAATGATAACTTCTCGTGCCAATGCTTATGCTTCTCTTCAATATCTTCTTGATATTATTGTTGGTGGTTCTACAGCTCCATTCATTTGAGGCATGTAGGATGTGGAATTCTTGTTTATGATCTTGAAACTTTCGCACATAGTTTTCATCAAGTCGCTTTTGAGGTTGGAGCCATTATTAGTAATGATTAACTTTGGAATCTCGAATCGACAAACAATACGGTCGCGGACAAAGTCTGCCACGACTTTCTTTTTTACTGCTCAATAATATGTCGCTTCGACCCATTTGGTGAAATAGTCTATCATTACCAAGATAAACCCGTGTCCGTAAGAAACATCAGGCTCGTGGCGAACAACCACTGTGAGCTTGTTCTGTTGAGCTCGCTCGGAGGCACCTTTATCATGTCTGTATGTATCTTACAGCGATGGCATTTCCGGACATACTGGATGCAGTCCGTTTCCATAGTCATCCAAAAGTAACCAGCCCGGAGTATTTTCGTTGCTAAGACAAAATTGTTCATATGTGGACCACAGTTCCCAGCATGAATTTCCTCTAGTAGCCTGGATGCTTCCTTTGCCTTGACACATCTTAATAGTCCCAAATCAGGAGTCCTCCTATTTAGGATTCTTCATTGTGAAGGACTTTGTTGGACAATCTCTAAAGTGTGCATTTCTAAATAGGATTAGCAAGCTCCGGGTACTCATCCTTTTGCCAAATATTCCTTGATATCAGGAAACTAAGGCTTTCATCTGCATCCTCTTCGACATGGGCATAATATGGTTGCTGATTATGGATTTTCACCGGAATGAGATTAATGAAATTCTTGTCTAGATGTTTTATCATAGATGATAGGGTAGCCAATGCATCGGCAAACTCATTCAGCACTATTAGAACATGCTGGAATTCCGTCTTCACGAACCTCTTTCTCAATTCTGGTACATGATGCAGATACAAGAGTATCTTGGAGTTCTTGGTTGCCCATTCTTCTGGTACCTGATGTGTAAGTAAGTCTGGATCTTCAATCACTAGCAGCTCTTGAATGTTCATGTCAATGGACATTTTGAGTCATAAGATGCAGGCTTCATACTTGACCATGTTGTTGGTGCAGAGGAACCTAAGTTTGGCAGACACCGGATAATGCTGATCGGTTTCTAATATTAGGACTGCTTTTATGCCAACTCCTTTGAAGTTTGCTTCTCCGTCGAAGAACATTCTCCAACCGTCATAGGATTCCGTAATGTCTTCTCCTATAAATGATACCTCTTCATCGGGAAAATACATTTTAAGGGTTCGAATCCTCCATCCACGGGGTTTACAACAAGGGGTTCTGCTAGTGCCTATCCCATGAATGCTTTCTGAGTTATGTAAACAATATCGAACTCACTCAACAGGATTTTCCACTTGACTAACTTGTCGGTAGGCATGTGCTTATGAAAGATGTACTTCAAGGGATCCATTAATGATATGAGATATGTACTATAGGCACAGAAGTAATGTCTCAACTTCTGAGCTACCCAAGTCAAAGCTGAACAGGTGCGTCCCATTAGAGAATAGGGGCCTCATATGGGGTGAACTACTTACTGAGATAATATAGGGCTTGTTCCTTCATTCCTGTTTCATCATGGTGCCCTAGAACACAGTTAAAAGCTCCATCTAACACTACAAGATAGAGTATAATGGTCTACTTGGCTCGGGCAGGACTAAGACTGGTGGTGTTGACATATACTCCTTGATTCTGTCAATGGCCTTTTGGCAGTCTTCGGTCCATTTGGTAGCGGCGTCCTTCTTTAACATCTTAAAAATTGGCTCACAGATAACTGTAGACTGTGCTATGAATCGGCTGATGTAGTTAAGCCTTCCCAAGAAACTCATCACATCCTTCTTGTTCTTTGGTGGTGGTAGTTCCTGAATGGCTTTGACTTTTTATGGACCCAGTTCTATTCCTTGGCGGCTCATAATAAACCCAAGAAATTTCCCAGCAGGAAACCCAAATGCGCACTTTTTGGGGTTTATTTTCAGGTTGTATCTCCACAGGTCTGTTGAAGAATTTCCTCATATCTTCCATGTGGTCAGTGGCCTTCTTAGATTTGATAATAACATCGTCCACATATACATCTATCTCTTTGTATATCATATCATGGAAAATGGCACTCATGGCCCTCATATAGGTGGCCCATGTTTTCTTCAGGCCGAATGGCATCATTTTACAATAGTGCACTCCCCACGGTGTAATGAAAGCCATTTTCTCAACATCTTCCTCATCCATCCAGATCTGATGATAACCAGCGAAGCAATAGACGAATGACTGTAGCTCATGCTTAGCGCAATTGTCAATCAGGATATGTATATTTGGCAAAGGGAAGTCGTCTTTCGAATTGATGCTGTTGAGATCATGATAGTCGAAAAGTCTCTGACCTTCCCATCCTTCGTTGGAACTAGCACAATGTTGGCTAACCATGTCGGGTATTCTACTACCCTAAGAACCTTAGTTTTGACCTGCTTCCTTGATTTTCAAACCGATATCAGGCACTTGAACTTTCTCAGCTTTTAATTTACCGGTGGACACATTGGATCGGTTGGCAGTTTGTATGCCACAATGGACGTACTCTGACCAGTCATGTCATCATATGACCAGGAGAATATGTCCTCATACCCTTTTAGAAATTCTGTATATTCTTTCTTCTTTGGTGGCGATAGATGAATGATGATCCGTGTTTCCTTGACATTTTTTGCATCTCCCGGGTTGACAATTTCGGTCATGTCCAGGTTAGACTTAGGTATGTTCGCAAAGTTCTCAATTTTTTTGATAATCTCGTCTGGTATGTCATATTCCTTTGAATGAATGTCCATTTTTTACATTGTCTTATTGCATGTTACAGTCATTGGTCATCAAGATAAATAATAGTAATGTTGTATTGGTATAGTAAGGAGAGAAAACAATAGCAGTAAATAATAATTTATAAGAAAAATTAATAAGGATTTTGATAAATTGAATAATTGTTTTGAACATTGAAGATCTTACTGCGGGAATTGAAAATATGAAAAGAGAATCATTTAGTAAATAAAATAGTGAATAATGCTTGTTTTAGCCTTGCTACCTCGAAGCTCGTCGGGCTTTGGTTGTCTTGATTGTCCAATTCTTGAGATGTGCCCCTTTGCTCATAGCCTGTATGGAAGGGATTTCCTCCCCCACCTTGATAATAACACAACACTCCATATCATTTTCCTCTAAAAACAAGTTCATTACTGATGCAAGTGTTTCTTCCTCATCTAACCCATAAATAATGTTGGCCGGTTGGAAGGTCTGCTCCAGATGCGGTATTACCTGTTCTAGTGGATAGTGAGGACCGCGCCATGGTGGTGACCAGTTACTAAATTCTTCCCAAGTGTAATCATATCCCAGACTGAAAGTAGTGCCATGTTTTTTTAGTTTTATGGGTTTAGAGATTCCTTGGAGGTTCTTGCCGAGCCTTTGCCAGGTTCCTACCCACTCCAACTCAGTATACTCTTGATTTTGCTATCCTACCATTTTTCTTTGTTGATATCATTGACCCGTTCAATATGGTGGTAAGTTTCTCCACCTAGTTTCCTTCTTCCCTCGATCACGGAATGGTCTGGCTACTGTATATAAGGTTCCTACTATCGCCGTGAATGATCACTTCCTGGTTATTCCATTTGAACTTTACTGCCTGATGCATCGTTGATGCTACGGCCCTAGCAGCATGAATCCATGGCCGTCCCAACAGCAAGTTGTAAGACGTTGGTACATATATCACCTGGAAATAGACCTCAAACCAGGTTGGTCCCATCTGCAAGCATACAATAATCTCACCAATGGTGGACCTTTAAGAATCATTAAAGGACTTCATATTGATTGCTCCATCCTTTATCTCATGCAGTCCTTTACCTAGCTTCTTGAGTGTTACCAACGAACAAATGTTATGATTGGAACCTCTATCGATCAGGATTCTAATGATGAAATTATCTTCGTATTGCACGGTGATGCGCAGTTCCTTGTTATGCCCCAGCCCTTTAGGTGGAAGATCGTCCTCATAAAAGGTGATCTTACGGCTTTCCAGAACTTGTCCTGCCATGTTTCCCACTTCCCCGCTAGTGATGTTATTTGGTACGTATGCTTTATTCAGCACCTCTAACAGAGCGTTCTTGTGCGCCTCAGAATTTTGCAACAAAGAGAAAATTGATATTTGTGCTGGCGCCTTGTTTAACTTGTCGATGACCGAATATTCCTTGGCATATATTTTCCTTAAAAGGTCGTTCGTTCCTGCCTCAATGAGGGGCGGCCGATTTGAGGCCTTCTTGCTTGATTGAGTTGGATGTTTAGGGGTATATACTCTACTAGTTCTTGTCATACCCTGTGCTGCGATAGTTGCTTCAATCCTAACCTTGCCTTTCCTTCTCGCCTCGGTTGTGTTGTGCCAGGGTATGACATTTGTACAGAATGGTGCCATGGTTGACATCTCCACTAGTATCGGCGTGGCTATCCTCACACCGAATGGAACATGTGCCCTGGGTGGCAAGACTGCAACCTTAAAGAGTACGAGTGCATTTACCGAAGACAGGAATTCAACTTCAATTGGTGCCGGTATCTTTGTGGGTGACTCTGCTTCAAAATCAAGAGGTACAGACATATGGTTGGATCTGGACTATGATTGGGTTGAAAGTAATTGTCAGTTTCTTTGGGTCATCACCTTCTGGGATCAACTCGATTGATCCATCGGGATCCCAGTCATCTTCTGCTTCAATCATGTGGATACCTCTGCCTTAATGGTTTGGCAGAGGGTTGTTGCGGATGTTTGGAGTGGACTCTTTTGGCACAATGATCTTGTTATCTACCAAAGATTGTATCTTGTCTTTCAAGGAACAACATTCATCGATGGTGTGCCCTTTCATGCTGGAGTGGTATGCATAGGACTTTTTTGGGTTAACCCATCAGGAAGGATTCTCTAGGGTTGCAGTATAGATGGGGGTGACATAACCAATAGCTTTAACCATCTCATGCAGTTGGTCGATGGGTTCGACGATGGCTGTATATTATTTTGGAGGTATGCGACCAAAATTAGGTCGGGGTTTAGGGAAATATTAGCGTGCAGGGGTGATTGATAGTGGGATGATTGAGAATTATACGTTTGGTAGACATGAGAATGTTGGGAGTATCTAGGTGAAGTAGTTGATATGTAGGAGGTAGAAATGACTGATAAGTTGGTGGCGGAGCTTGGTATGAAGGTGAGGCTTCTTGGTAATTTGGGGCAGTTGGTATTTGAGTGGAGGTGTTGGATAAGATTGGTATTTGAGGAGAGATTTGGTCATTTATGCAACCATCACATTCCCCACGTCCCTTTTCTTGGTCATACCACTGGACTGTAAAGCCTTAGCTTGCAAGGCCTCGAAGTTTGTAATCATATCGATTTTAATACATTCTTCAATTCTTTCACCCAATTTGATAATGTCGGAAAACTTATGGTTCTCAATCATCATCAGGCATTCATAGTACTACGTGTCCTGAGCTCAGACAAAGAACTTGTTCATTTGTTCCTCTTCTAAGTCAGGTCTGACCTTAGCATCTTCAGACCTCCAGCGAGTAGCATACTCGTGAAATATCTCCGTGGGCTTCTTCTTCAAGTTCTGGATATAGAACACGTCTTGTTCGTTCTCTGTATTAAACCTGAATTTGTCCCTAAAGTTATATGCCTATTCATCTTGACCACACCTTGGGATCTTGGATGATGTACCAAGATAACGCATCTCTTTCCAAACTCCTCATGAACAGCTTCATGCGAATTCTTTAATCCTTCCCTACTCCAACCAGATTGTCGCAATATGTCCTCAGATGGAACCTTGGATCACCCGTACCATTAAACATTTCTAACTGAGGAGGTTTGTACCCTTCAGACTGTTCGACATCAGGCTGTATGCAAAGATCTTCATAGTTCAGCCCCTCGATTTCTTTGCTTTCCTCAATGCCCTGGATTCGGCTGGTCAGTTTCTTAAGTTGCTCGGCCAAGTTCCTGATAAGCAGATTCTTTTCATCAGACTCAGCTGTGCTTGAGATAGGCTGGGTGGAGTGTGGCATGGTCTCTATGTAAATAAGAATGTCATTGTGGCCTGGTGTATGAGTTTGGAAATGGTCGTTTGTGGAGTTTTGATGTTCTAGGATGAGTAGTGGAATGTTGTTTGGGATACAGTAGGTGTTACATTGGTTCTTCAGTAGAGCATCATGATGGTGAGGAGCAGGATGATTATGTTGTTTTGGGATATTTTGAGGAGGGGTGTAAGGTTTTGAGCATTGGGGAAGTTGATATCTGGGGTGCTGAGCAAAAATGACAGGCTTGCCAGATTCCAAACCCGATCGAGCTCTTCCTAAAATTTCAGTACTTTCTGTTCAAGTTGCGACGCATTCTTGTTAGGAACTCGAATACCCTGGCCATCAGTGGCCTCTACCCGTTCAATTGTGTTCTCCTTCCTGATGTTTTTTAAATCATCCATTTTGCCTTTGTTCTTTCCTTTAATAGGACTAAGAGGAGGAGTGGGTGGAGGGCCCTTGATCTTGTGAAATAAGATGATGATGCTAGAGTGCACGAACTAACCTTTGGGAAGGAGGGAATAATAATAAACAAAACAAAATGAAACAAAAGGCAATCAAGTCAGTGAGGATTATAAAAGTATTGCAATATTTAAACACATAGTGTGAAAATGTAAAGCGCGTCCTGAATTATGAACCTCTTTGTGCCCAAGGTAGGCCTAGCGACAAATTGATTTGGAGAACTTAGAATACTACATGCCTCATTCTATTGATAAAAATAGGCGAATCCTAAAACGACACTAAATAAGCAAGGAACAAATGTCACTATTGGCCATTGGAATTATTACATTCATAAAGAGAAAAAGCTAAACTTCTATCTACTTGGTCCCAGAAGGACCTTCCCCAGATTCTACAACATTGGCTCCGTCGAACAGCTTCCCCAATTTACAAAGTCCTAACAACAGGTATGCTCTAGATAGATGTCCACCTTCAGTCTCTTCAGCCTTTTGACAGTCTTCAACCCTTTTGAGAAATTTCCCCTCTAGTTCTACTATGCCTCGCCCCAAGTATCCTAGCCTTTTGTTGGCACTGATAGCCATGTCTTTCCACTCCTTAATCAGCTTATGGTTGGTCTATTGTATCTTTCAGTGTTCTCTCTCGCATTCACGAATACTTTTACGTAGCTGGTTTTACTTGACTTGTGCCTCAACCTTTTCATCTCTAATTCTATGACCTCGATGGAACCCTAGCTGGCCCAGGCCATCCCAATTGTCCCAACCAACCTGAATAGATATAAGTACAAATAGCATGATACCTATCTAGCTCAATACTATCTTTCCCCATTGCGATCTTGCAATTCCATATGTGTTAGGCTTGGCATTTTATGGAGTATCATCATTTTGGAAGTCGGCTCGAAAATGGCTCATTTTGTCGACCCTGGATATAACTTTCTTCCTACCTGCTTGCCTCGTAACTTGAAGAAGGACGTAAGGATATGTTCCTCTTAGACCAATCAGTATCAAGAAAGGTGTATCTCTAGATCGGGCGATGAACTCATCTGTCAGAAACCACTCAAACATCCATTGAACATGTTCTTCGGTTAGATTGTTAAAGAGCTCAACCCATCCTTTTGCATTCTCAGCCTGAGGGAACATGTCGGGGATGTAATTCATTTGCTTTGGATGGTGGAAAGCGATGTGGTCATCCTAGTCCCTCAGTTGAATTCCTTGTCGGTATTTTCCCTTTTGGATATGTTCCATAAGCCAAAGCTGAAGTAGTAGATTGTAGCCTTCAAAGTGTCTCACTCCTTGTTGACACTTCTCTAAGTCTCGGTATATGTCTGCGATGATCACGGGTATAATGCTGAATGTCTGCCCACCAATACCCTCCATTAGGGTCTTGGTTACCATAGCCATCCTAGTATGAATTATCCCTTTCTTTATTGGAAACACGATCAGACCCAGGAAGTAAAATATAAAGACGAAAAACCTACGACATGTCCCAAGGACGTGATGGCAAACTCATCATGGTAGGTACAGTATGATTTTCTATGATCGTACCTTTCATATAGGTAGTCAAAATAGATGTATGATTCCTTCAGGCATACCAGTTCCGCGTTCTTTTTCAAACCCATTATTTTGAGGAAACCCTTGTCTGTATGGTTCTCATGCAGTATAAAACCCAAAGTTTCCCACACTAGACTAGCCAACTCTCCTATCTCTTCTAGCAAAGGTGTCATTTCGATGCCCCCAAAATGGAACACGACCCTTTCACAATCCCAAAATAAGGTAGCAGCTTCTATTATCATGTTGTTAGGCTGGATTGCCAGGAGGGATGGTAGATTACCTAGATATTTTCTGACGAGGGTTTTGTCAATAGAATGTAAATCTTCCTACAAATTTAGAGATCTTAGGTGGATATTGGTGACCATGCAGTATCTGGGGACTTAGTGCTTCATATTTCTGCAAGACAAACGAGGTTAGGCCCTTATACCCACCATTTTTGTCTATTTGATATCAACAATTATAAAGAATCATTTAGTTCTCTAAATAAATGCACAAAATGTGATGATGTCTATTTGGATTTAGGGAAACCCGGTGAACTTTTGGACACGATTATCTTAAAGGGTCATTATGTGGACAACATAACTGACCCAGATAGGTTAAACCATGATGCATGCACAATTTAAATGGAGTAAGGTTTCTTGAGGGCTTAGACTGGTACCTTCGGCGGAAAAATCAAGGGGGAAGGTGTGAAACTATCGATTGCACCACTGATCAATTAGTTTTACCGCAGACAAGCCTTTCCGAATTTATGGCATAATGATATAGGAAGAGTGTAACCACCCATCAAGCGTTGCTATAGTATTATGGGGTAATGATATAGGAATAGTGTAACACATCAAGTGTTGCTATAGTATTTGCTTGGCATGAGTTGTGTATGATGTTAAGCATGATTATACCAAATAAGAGAAGGTTTTGGAAACCTAGATCTTTGGAAGTTGGTTTATAACGTATGTCAGACTAGGGGTCTGAATTAGGCTCTCCTTGGTTGGAATTCTGAATTCAGATGTATTTTATTTATTTTTATTAATTCTGATCTGTAATAATCTTGTAATAACATTTGGGGTCAGCTAGTGAAAATGGTGGGAACTATACATGCATGGGGTAGAAACCATGCCAATAGGATTTTACTATTTCTGAAGTTCTAATGTTTTTTTTCTAAAAGTTCTGCACCTCACCTTCATATAGAGATCGTCTATAGGATTTTCTGCACCTTCATATAGAAACCATGCCTATAAGATTTTACTATTTCTGAAGTTCT
Source organism: Nicotiana benthamiana (assembly GCA_034376525.1). Taxonomy (NCBI): domain Eukaryota; kingdom Viridiplantae; phylum Streptophyta; class Magnoliopsida; order Solanales; family Solanaceae; genus Nicotiana; species Nicotiana benthamiana. Next base: position 117,580,366 of record CM067329.1, read on the forward strand.
AATATTTTTTCTAGAAAATTCTGCATCTCATTTTTCATATAGAGATTATGTCTGTAGGATTTTCTGCACTTACATATAAAGATCATGCCTATAGTATTTTTTGCACTTTCATATAGATACCATGCTTATAAGATTTTTGGCATTCTACAATAGGATTTGAAAAATTAACTGTATATAAATAATATGTTTATAGGATTCTACATTACAATAACATTGTTTAAAAACAGTGTTTAAAATTAGTGACACCTAGAAAGTATGCCTATATGAGCTGTTAACTAATTTAAACCCCCAACTCGTCTAAAATCAGCAGCAACAGCGTCGAAACACTTGCAGAACTTATAATTGATAAATCCTTTTTTCCATCAATATACTCTTTTTGTTTATGAAATTAATAGATATCATGCCTATAGGTTTTCTTTAACACATAGGCAAGCTTTAGGATAAATTTATAACTGCATCAGTCTTTAATAATTACAACCAGGAGGCAAGTATAATTCAGACTTCTTACCTGAAAATATGTGATGAACCAGCCCACCTTAATACCTAAGTTTAATTTAGACCAAACCAGTATGTGTAAGACATGCTAAACCATATGGTTTTCTTTTATTTAAGGAGGCTTATCTGAGCCATATCTGTTTACTTACCTTCCAATACTTGCTGTATATGTCTCTGAATGTAGGCTTAGAATTTTATCCTTTGAAAACTCTTAAAAGGCCCCCATCTCCCTCCTCTTTAGGATTAGTAGTCCCATATGCCTTCAGAACTGATAGGATTGGGACGGGTAGTAACATTCAATAAGTAACAATTGTATTTTGTGCTTTAATACCTTAACGGGGTGGGAGGGTTAGAATATGGATATGATGTGTGCGCTAATATCACGTGTGACCCCTCTTCTTAGGAGTGATTGCTAGATATTGCATTGATCTTATCCATATTAATCATAAACCTATGACCCCTCTTCCTTTATTTGTTTTCATCTCTTCTTGCAAAACTCTTTAAATCTTTTTTTTTTGCTCTCTCTACTTACCTTCACATGTTTTAAATTTATTGCAATGTTATATGCAAATCCTTATTTGATCCTTAAATGCTTATGTGTTTATGTAAAGTCACAATTGTAACATGGCCAGGAACCACACTTGTGGATCTTGAGGGGTGCCTAACACCTTCCCCTCGGGATAATTTCTAGCCCTTACCCTAATCTCTGGTTTCTTCAACTCAAACCCTTCTTAAAGTTTCCTAATGAACCATAATAATTAGGTTTTGACTCTCCAATTCCAAAGCCCAATTGTTGAAAGGGAATAGAGTTGTCCTCCCAAATTTCATAACCACGATTTTGCCTTAGAGAAAAGGGGCGTCGACACCAGTGAAGATAGAGGTAAACAAAGTGAAAGAACCAAGTTTGCAGATGATTAGCCTTGGCTTGCAGCCGACCAATAGTAATTGAATAAAACATAATTTTTCTTTTACTAAGAGAAGGGTATTTTTAACGCCATGTCTTGTGTCTTATTAATAATAGACTTAGGGTATTTGTAGCTTTGAAAATATGTATAAAATAAGGTAATGAGTGATAGTTTAGCACAATTATAGAAGTAATCACAATTAGAATCCAATTAATACAAGTACTTCCTTTAATCAAAGAATTATAGCTTAAACGGATACTAACAGGGATAACTAAGGAAAGAAAGATCAGTTGAGAAAAATTAGTTTTTTTACCATATAAGGGATAGTAAAAGTATAGAGAATATGATTGAGTCTAAGTACATAATACACAAATTTGAGGAAAGGATTTAGCAAGAATGAAGTACCACAGCAAATAAGGGAATGAAATCAACACACTAAAGAAACGAGTATAATTTTAGGGGTTTATAAGAAAACCTTGCAATCAAAACGTAATTTAAGGAAATCAGGATCAATCAAGAGGGAGTCATAATTTTGCACTTTGACATATAAATAGAGAAGAATAAACAACCATATCAGACATGCAAGGTCAGCCATATCGATAAATAAAGCAAGAGAGGAATAAACTAGATGAATACAATTATAACAAAGTGACACGAGTAGGTTAGGGACTCAGTATAAAGAATGAACCCATTCGAAGCATGGTGGTCAACAGAAACTTTAACAAAAGTCTAGTAGCTACAGCTAATGCATAGAAGCAGAGCGAAGAAACCAATTTAACACATAGAAACATGTAAAGAAGGTCTTTAAAACTCACAGTAAGAAGTGTAGAAAATTTTAAAGAAATTAGGATTTTAACAGAGTTGAGTTAAAAAGTGGTAAGAACTTAGAATCAATCAAGATAAACAAAGAAAAAGGTCTAACCATAAAGAAATCAATCAAAACAGGTATGAATACAAATCACATAAGCAAAGACAGTTGCAGAACCTCGGATAAAAACCAAAATAATTAGGGTTTTCAACGTGACGAATTAGAGAAGAAAAACATAAATAAACCATTTAACATAGTAAAAATTTATATAATAATACTGAAAATCAGAGAAGAAGTCATTTAAAAAGAGGTTAAAAACCCTGGTCTTGAAGACGAAGAGTCATTTTGTGAAGAATCGGGAAAAACCTTTGAGGAAAACACTTAAAAGCTCATAATATACGCAGATCTAAAAGAAATTGAAAAATCTCTAAAGTTAGGGTTTCAGAGAACCCACAGAAGGTGAGAAAAACTTGAAAAGTTACCGATTTTAGCCGAAAAAGTCATAGATCTTACTCGAGTGGCCATGCATGGCCGAAAAATAGCATGAGAAACCATGGGAGGCGAGTAAACCGCATTTGGTTCACTTGAAGGCCTCAAAACAATGACACACGTTCATGAGGGAGCCATAAGCGCTGGCAGGTGGCGAGGCCCCCATGGATTCAGACAAGGAGATGACCTGAGAAGGTGGATAGGGTTCATCGAAGAGAAAGGGAGAGGAGAAGGTTCTAGAGAGAACCATATGTAGAGAGAGAGATGAAAGACCTGTTGAGAGAGAATGAGAGGGGAAAATTAGAGATTGGGGGGGGGGGGTAGTCTTTAGGGTTTAATTTAGGAAGGGGGAGTAGGGACCGTTGATTTGAATGATCAACGGTCAAGATTGAACGGGGTAGGCAGGTCGGGTATGGCATGGGTTTGGGCTTGGGTCCGGTGGATTTTTTAATTGGGTTAGGGGGTTAGTTTGATTTACGTCAGAATTGAAAGCCAAGTTTGGCAATAAGTTAAATAGCTAGTTTTTCCCTATTTAATTTATAGAAAATAGTAGATAATTTCTAAAAATAATTTTTAAATGTTAAAATAATTTATAATACATAGTTAGAAATTTAAAAATATAGGATCCAATTTTATTCATATAAAACATAGTTAAATCTGAAAAGGGCTAATATTATAATTATGTACAATTTAGCTTCAAAATACTAAATACAATTATAAAATATGTAAAAATTACCTTAGCTATATTTTGGCATAAATATAGAAATACAATAGAAGAATTATCAAAATAATAATTTGGAAATAATTATTGGGGATTTTATGGATAAGAAGGGAGAAAATAAATTCATTTAAAACCCTTAAAATTATAGAAAAACAATAAAACCCTTGGACATATATATATATATATATGTATATGTATATGTATATGTATATGTGTGTGTATATATATGATATATTGAAGGTATTTTGCATATTTAAAATACAAAGAAAAAAATTAGGTATCAACATGAGGTCAGGAGATTAATTGAGACATGCAAATGCGAGATTCTGTTCGAAGAAGCAGAACCGCAGATGTGGAGCTGGAGACGCGGTTGTGTTTCCGCAAATGTAAAAATACTGGAAAAAAATTAGACGATGTATAGTTAACTGGAAAGAAATTCTAAAAACAAAAGTTAACTGGAAAGAATAAATAAAAAATATATAAAATTGTTTTTAAAGAAAATGAATATAAAGAAGCAAAATGCAAGTATGAAAGCAAAAGTAAGAATCGTATGGCAAAACTCTTTATAGTTTGCACAAAGGTTTAAAGTGTATTTGTTACTCATTAGTAAATTATAAAATTAAAATAAACAATTAGAAAAAAAAAAGCTTTTGAGAGTTTTAGTTTGAAAATTAATAGAGTTAACTTTTGGATATTTAAGTTAAAATAAAAATATTAAGTAATCTCAGCTCAAATTTGAAAAAGTTCTCAAGGCTTATGCTCCAAATGAACATCCAGAACGTTGGAAATTATGGATAGGCGAATACTCGGAATGTCGAGACTTACGCCCTATGGTACTTATACCCCGCCAATATACTTCAATGTATTTTTTGTATGCCTCGCTCCAAGGCACGCCTAGAAAAATGCCTTTTAAATATTGATTAGATATATTCAATTCATAATTATTATTTTTTAAGTTTAGTCAGTTTTTACAAACTTTAAATTGAACCTAAAAGCGTTGCTTTTTTCTCTTATTCTTCTTATCTTTCTTCAGACCCTCGAATCTAAAGTTGGATTGTACAAAAGCCTAAATTCATACTCGAAAGTCTAAAGTTATAAAGCAAGACTTAAAATTCAGATCTCAAGTATGGATGTAGGCGCTGAAAAAGCTTAACTTCAAACCTCTACTCAAGGTTTGATTTTGAATTTCATGGCGAATCTTAACTTCATAATCGTAATACTGAATTTGAAAATTTTAGACTCATTATTTTTAACTTCAAACCGATATGTCCGAGTAAAAATTGCGTGAGCTAGTAATTTTTTAAAGTGATATTTATTTTTTATCCAGCATTTTAAATGCTGAGCAAAAATAGCCACTAGAATAATTGCTCAATTCTTCTTTATTTGGCTAATTCGTTCGAATATCATTAGATTGACCAAAAAGTGATCATATTGATTTGTTTCATCATATTTCATTCCACTATAAGATTCATTTTTCAGGATGACAAAATAAATAAATGAGAGAAACTGTGTCCTTGGTTATCGCAATAATTAAGGACAATAGTCCTTAACTTTGACTTACAAGCTCATAAATTAAGGACATCTAATCATGAACTTACAATAACAAGCTCTTGAGTTAAGGACACTTGATCCTGAATTTAGAGTTGGAAGTTCAAAAACACACTTGGTCCTTCACTTAGAGTTACAAGCACAAAAATTAAAGACATGTAGTCCTTAACCTAGAGTTACAAGCACATAAATTATGGACCAATAATCCTGAACTTACTATCACAAGATCTTAATTTAAGGACACTTGGTCCTGAACTTAGAGTTGGAAGTTCAAAAATTAAAGACACTTGGTCCTTAACTTAGAGTTACAAGCACATAAATTAAGGACAGTAATCCTTAACTTAGAGTTACAAGTACAGAAACTAAAGACATGCAGTCCTGAACTTCAAGTTTCGATTTCAAAAGCTAAGGACATGCAGTCGTGAACTTAGGTTACAAGGTCAAAAGTTAAGAACATGTACTCCAAAACTTACAGTTACAAGTTTAAAAACTAAGGACAAGTAGTCTTTAATATTTACATAGCATTCATGAAGTTAAGGACACCATGTCCTTAATATTTATACAACATTCATGAAGTTAAGGACACCGTATCCTTAATATTTACGCAACACGCATATCTAACACATGTGTATTTTCGTCCGAGCGGGTAAAAAATTATTAAGCACTGGCTAAAAAATAAATACATCTAAACCATAGATAAAGAATATAGACATCTTTAAATAGTGGCTAACCGTACACTTCCCATATGTCCGAAGTTGCTTTATAGGCAATTAAACTTTAAAATTATAAATTTCGCCTATTCTTTAAATATGGTTCCCAAAAAGGGCTATTTATGCACTTCACCTCTTATAGTCCGTTTGGCCAAGCTGCAAAAATTAGCTTATTTTAAAAATAAAAGTACTTTTCTCAAAAGTATTTTTTGTAAGAAGCAGTTTGTGTTTGGCTAATTAGTTTGAAATATTTCAGCAACAATTAGTGTTTGATCAAACTTTAAAAAACTGCTTCTTAATATATTTTTCTCAAAATGCTTTTTCAAAAAAGTAATTTTGGAAAGGAGCTACTTTTTTCTGTTTATGTAACGGTGCTTCTGTTTTTCCACAAAAATATTTTTTTTTTCCTCTAAAACATTGATCAAACTTCTCAATTTTTGGCCAAAACAAAAAACACTTTTCAAGAAGCTTGCATGACTAATTTGGGCCAAATCGGAGTCTATTCGGCATCGGGCCTACATGAGGCGAAGACTGTTCGGTAGACCTTCAGTTTTCTGCTTCCTTTCTCGAAATTCACCTCGGAAATTTGCAGAAAAGAGTCGGAGAAAAGTGCACCTTAGTTACTGGTAGTTTCAATTCAAATGCTTAATAGCCTTAATTAATTTTCTACGATTTAGCTGAATTTATTCATCAATTTTGTTAATTTTTGTATTATTTGAGGAAAAGTTTGTTGAGGATCGAAAGTGTGTGTTTTAGGAATGTGATGATGAAAGAGAAGAACCCAACAGCTGCTGCTGCTACTACTTCAATTTTCAAGAAAGTATTGTTGAATTGTTCAGCTCAGGTTTGTCCAATATGGGTATTCCTTAACTTCCTTTATTCTTTTAATTGTTTGTTTGTTTCTTCTTAAATTTTAATCATATAGCTAAAGAAGAACTTTTTATATCCCATGGTAAATATCTGATGTTTTCTTGATATCCTTTCTTTTCATTGTTTGTTTTTTCTTTTATTTTATACATATAGCTAGAGAAGAACTTTTTATGTCCCATGGTAAATATCTGATGTTTTTTTGATATCCTTTCTTTTCATTGTTTGTTTTTTCTTTTATTTTATACATATAGCTAAAGAAGTAAACTTATTTGTCCTTTGGTGAATTTTTTAGTTTTCTTGATATTCTTTGGTTTTTTATAATCATGTATACTTGATTTGTAGTGCGTAGGATAGTTCAAAAAATTATGACATAAAAAAGATATATTTGGTGGTCTCTTCTACAAGACTTTGTTACATGACAATTGAGGCTTGTGGTAATTGGAATTAACTCTAGTTTCAGAAAGGGTGGAAGGAGAAGGAGGGACTTTTTTTATGCGTGTATCTTAAATTATGAGCTGTTGATTTGCGGATAATGTAGGAGACAAATTATTACTTAAAATGAAACCTACCACACCAGACCTAGCTGATCCCGCTTGTTGTGTTTCAATTGTTTCCATAACCCTTTTGTCAGAGATTGAAGACTATTGAAAGCATCAGGATCTTTTAACAACTTATTACCTATGCTCTTCATAAAACACAGGCGAAAGTGTACGGCAGTTGTGTTGCAGCAAAGGTTCCAGAAGTAGAACGTGATATGTGTTTAAAAGAATTCCTTGAATTAAGGAGCTGCATGCAGAGTGTGGTATGATAAACTCACCATCATTATTTAATAAAGAGAAGTTCTCATAGTGTGTTCCACAGGGTAGTATGCCATTCCTTCGTTTGCCTGATGTTTACCTTGTTTATTTAACAGCTAAGAAGAAAGTGTTGAAAGTTGAATAGTGTGTGTCTGTGTAAGCAGCTGTTGTTGAAAGTTAAATCATCCGTGCAAAGGTTTGACGTTTTAGTTGTTTTTGAAGGATAGTATTGTTCGTTTAATTGTAATGTTTTAGCATATAACTTGTTGCACCATTATATTTGTTTTTTCATTTGCAGTTCGGCATAGTTTAGGTGTTTCTCAGGTCAGTAGTTCTACATAGGGGGAAGTGAAACATGTCAACAAAAGCATCTTCTTCTCAGCCTTCTAGTTTTGGTAGTTCTGGTGCTCTATCACATGTGTATATCCAGCATCCACCCTTAAGAAGCAAAATCCCAGGAGCAAGAAATAGTTTTTATGATGATGGCACGAAACAGCTTATTTTACTCACATCTGATCAGGTAAATGCCGAGAAGGAAAGATGAACTCAGAATTTGTACTCAATCAAACATGGTCAGCATTGACGTTTTGACGAATGATGCTGCAATATTTCATTGCTGCCTCTTATCATTGAACTAAATAGCGGTCACTCCTTTTGCAGGTTTTTTCTTGGAAAACAACTCCATTTGATCCAGATGTGACTCCGTCCTCTGATTTAATAGGCGAAGGTCCAGTTTTGTCCATTCGATATTCTTTAGATTTAAAGCTTTTGGCTGTACAACGATCCCCTCATGAGGTTCATATCCGGAACAGAGAGAGTGGGGATACTTTCAGTCACAAGTGCAGGTCTGAATCAGAAAGGATTCTTGGATTCTTTTGGACAGATTCTCCGACATGTGATATTGTCTTTGTGAAGACCAGGTATATAGCACAAATACTTATCTCTTAAGTTTCTTGTCTTTATTGGCTTTCAAGCATAACTATTTGATTACTTCATGGTTCTTAAATGTTTACCCAAGAAAAGAAAAAATGGATTTGCATTAGTAACTCAAGCTACTTTTTGTCTTTCTGAAATTGGTATAATTGACTTTAAAATTAACCTCCTCAGATAGATCTTTATGACTATTCGGTATATTTGCATGTTTAGTTTGGATATATTTACCTTATTTATTTCGGAATTTAGTCGTTTTCCTGCTCATAACTAGAGTTTGGTACCAAGAGAAAGGAGCACTTTTCAGCAAACAGCTGACAATTGTTTAATGAGGCAATAATCAACTATCTAGAAATCAGTTTCAGAATCCAAACAAAACAGCCTGTTATTGTGAAGTCTGAAAGAATGTTTGTTATTATTAATTGGAGTTGGAGAATAATGTTGCAGTTCATAGTGGTTTTGGGTTTAGAGCTAACGCTGAATCAATTGAAATGGAAGGAAAAATAATGTAGTCTTTGTGGATAAAAGAAGCAGATTGGCAGAAATTTGAGTGTATTGCCTCTGTTGCAGAGCAGCTGTGTTGTTGATGGATCACTAAAGTGTAGCCTTGGGGTAATGAGTTTGGCTGTAACTGCAAAGTTTATGGTCAGTCCCCTAGAGCCTCTCTTTCCCTGGGGAGAATTTGATTCCTTTTCCAAGTGGGGATAGGTGGAAAAAAGTTTCGTATGCCTGAAGGGCAATAAAGTTGCTTGGTTAGGCAATCTGCAGTGAAGGTGGAATGCCTATGCTCTTTGGGAAATGGTGAAGACTTGGACAAAAGAAAAACATTCTTGCATAGGTGGAAAGAAGTTTCGTATGCCTGAAAGGGCAATAGGTGGCTAATTAGCTGCTAGTGTTTGTGAGAAGAGCCGATGCCGGTAAGTTGTTTGAGAAAGTGGGAAAGATTATCTCTTTATATATGTGAAGGAAATAGGTATAAAAATGTGCACCTTGGTTTACTTGTTGGCGGATGATAAAATATTAGTACCCAATCTCTAATAAATTCTTGATTAGCACGTGCTTCGATACTGATGAAAAGGTTAAATCTGCATGGGATAGGCTGGAGCATTTTCCTAAAGAAGAACAAAATTTTGCTGTTAATTCATTATCATCTGTTATAGATGGGTTATATGAGGCAAAAATTGCTATAGCAGAAAGAAGTTTCCGCACATGAAGGAGAATGGCTGCATTTTGTTGCATGTTTCTAGTTTTCTTCTGTTAAAGCTAACACTCCATTTGCTAGAGACCAAAAGTGACCCAAAAATGCAAACTTGGAGGACATTTTATGCTCAATATGAAATTTGAAGGACAAAGTTAGATCAACTTTTAAACTTAGGGGACCATTTTGGTCATTTTCTCTTTTACGTGTTATCAGAACCTTTTGTAAGCCCATTCTCAGATCCATAACTCTGCCTTTAGAGATCACCCCTCTGCATTTACTGTTCATGTTTGAACGCCGTTTTGGGTTACACATGCACAATCCCTCATGGATTGTATAAGGGCATCCATAGGGGTTTATAAAGGTCTTGCGCCTACTCCACAATCTCCACCCATTGCCTTAAGGTGCTATATTGGATGCCTAGATTCTTTCACATAATTTCCACAATGAATTTTTCTAAATGTGAACTTAACATTTGAGTGGGCAAACTTGGTCCAAGTAACAGACATGGTGATTAGAAATTGTGAAGTAACTTAAGACTATTGACAGATTAAAAATCTGGAGCAAGGAAGAAGATAGAATTTCTGTCGGATAGGGAGCCTTGAAGCAATGACAAAGCTGTCTCCGTGTTTGAGCCGTGGAAGCAACAATTGATGCTTGCGTCAAGATAAGCTGGCTACATCACACTCCCTAGGGTGTGGCCCTTTCCCGGACCCTGCGTGAACGTTTGCACTAGGCTGCCCTTTTCCTCTTTAAATTTCTTTGTCCACGTGAGCATTTTGGTAGATAGTTACTGAAAAGCTTTTTTGTATTATATTTGATTCTCCAGTGGACAAGCCATTGGTAATTTTGTAGTGTTACGGTTAAGCGGGAAAAAAGGTTTCTCAGAGATAAAGTTTCTGCAAAGTAGAATGTTTTCTACTTAGGGAAACGGGTCAAATTTACCCTTGTACTATCCGAGATTGAGCAACTTTGTCTTCCATTAACTTTTGGTCTCGTATTACCCTGGCCATTAGGAAAAGGTCTCATTTTTGTCTTGACCCCTAATGGAGCTCCAAGCAGATGGTAATTTTAAACCATAGTCAAAGTCGGTATTTTTGGACCTTTTTCTCGGAGGATTTTAATGCGTGGAGTTCACTCAGTACGAGACTATTTGCTAACAACAACGGTATGAATGGGCCAAAGTATGGTGGATGGAAAATTGAGCGATTTTGGATAGTATAGGAGCAAATTTTGACATTTTCCCTTTTGCTTATGGATATCAAACCTTTTGCTTATAAGCATTACAATTATATCGTATATCGCGCCATTATATCATATATGCATTGCTATTCAATAACAACAATTATTACTGATAAGAATGGACCTTGGGCCTAACTCAACCCCAAAAGCTAGCTTATGAGGTGAGGATTGCCCAAGCCATATAAGGAGACCAAGGACCTCAAATCCCTCCGATGTGGGACAACTCAACACCCCCCATCACGCCCAGATCTCTGGAGCGTGGACAACATAAATGGGGGCCCAACATCGGTAACAATAATTGGGATGGGCCTGGCTCTGATACCATGATAATAATGGACATTGGGCCTAACTCAACCACATAAGTTAGATTTTGGGGTTGAGTTAGGCCCAATGTCCATTCTTATCAATTACCACGTCTCAATTCCTAACAAGCTTTGCTTAAATTAGTAAAATATATATGATTTTGAACATTTTCAACATTATTGGCATACATCTCTGATCTAGATTGCAACTGCAGTGGACTGGAGTTATTCTCATGCAATTTTGAATCAAGAGCGCTTCAATTGGCAGAGACTAAGAAATTGAATGTGAGCTGGTATGTCTATACTCATGAGAGTAGATTGGTGCTCCTTGCCTCGGGAATGCAGTGCAAGAGCTTTACAGGATATCAGGTTTATTTATAGTCTTCCATGCCTTTTCTGATGGAGGTTGTGAGTTCGAGTCTCCCAAAGAGCAAGGTGGGAAGTTCTTGGAGGGAAGGATGCCAGGGGTCTATTTGGAAACAGCCTCTCTACCCTAGGGTAGGGGTAAGGTCTGCGTACACACTACCCTCCCCAGATCCCACTAAGTGGGATTATACTGGGTTGTTGTTGTTGTTTCGTGCCTTTTCTGTTTAGGTCTCTAGATTGTTGGGATGAAAATACCTTACATCAATTCGGCAGAATTCAGCATGATTGTTGACGATACATGATAAATAAAATGAAGCAACAGTTAAAAAGCTCTTGATAGTAAACATAAACAGAGTTTTTTTTTTTTTTTTGCTTTGGTTGGTTTAATATTCTCTAGATCCAAATTATAGTGGGGTTGAATAGTTTACCATCCTAGTCTTTAAGGTTTCTCATGATTGGTGGTTTCAAGCTTAAGCTTCAGAGCTGAAGTATATGAAGCTTCACTGGTAGGAAAACACTATCTGTTCTCCAAGGAAGAAATATCCATGTATTCACCTTTCAGGATCATTACTGGTTATTCAGATTTTATGATAAGCCCTCTTGTCACTGAACTCTTTTTTAGAAGTGAGATCTTTTCATTTACTCGGCGTATCATTTGTCCTATTATGCCTTGTATGATTAAAATAGATGCAATCCTTTGTGTTCAGAATCCGTGAGATGTGTGATTCATCATGGAAATCCTTTTGATTTTGATAGTTTAACATCATGATTCTGTTTTATAGATTTCATCAGTGGGAATAGTCCGACTGCCGAGGTTTGACATGGCAATGGCAAAATCTGACGCAAATAATAAGCCTGTCCTTGCCACAGAAGACATTCATATCATCACAGTGTAAGAGCTTTTCCTATTTTCTTTCCTTAAGAGAGATCTTTCAACTAAACTTCTTCATTAAGTCGATTTTTCACCTAATTTAAGATATGTTTCCTTGTTAATTCGCAGTTATGGTAGGATTTACTGCCTGCAACTTGATAGAATAGCAATGCAGCTCCATTGTTACAGATTTTATCGGGATGCTGTGATACAGCAGGTAAGCTATTACCAACACCAAGATATATGTATATTTACGCAATGACGTCATAGCATTCTTGACCCTTGAGATTTAGAAACTACATTGAAGTAGTAGTGGCTATAAAGATAGATTAAGAGAAAACTAGTGCTCTATGATTATGCTATCTGATTGTTCTAATACTTATAAAAAAGGATACTGATGATTCTAATTATCTAAGAGAGACAGTGTTGTAGCTTCTCAAAATAACAGAATTCTAAAGTTTAATATGCTTCTTATAACTTATGGATAGATAAGCTTATACACCGATCATTTGCTGGAAGCTATTTCCAATGAACTATCATATCTATTCTAAAAAGTTATATGGTAGTGAATATTGGGTTGATAAAGTCCAATATATCCGCAAGATAAGTATTGTAGAGATGCGGATATTAAGATGGATGGGCGGTCAAACAAGATTACATAAAATTAAAAATGATCAAATTCACCATAGGTGCAAATAGCATGCATTAAGGATAAAATAAGAAAAGGTCGCTTGAGATGGTTTGGTCATGTGTTGCGTCGCATTACAAAAGCACTGGTCCGTAGGTGTGAAACTATGGTGAGTGAAGGTGTTAAAAATGGACGAGATAGACGTAAAATCACATGGAAGGAAGTTGTCTCGGAAGACCTTCAAATCCTTTTTATCAATGCAGATTTAGCTAAAGATAGGGTACAATGGGAAAAAAAAGATCCGTATATGTTATAATTAGTAGATAGGAATAGGCTTTAAATTTGTTGCTGAACTTTTATTGTTCTTTTATATATATATATATATATATATATATATATATATATATATATATATATATATATATATATATACAACTATTATATTATTTTCGCATGACGATGATATCAGTTGAGCTTAAAGAAAGAAGTGAGGATTCATATTGGGACTAAGGAGTAGTTGTAATTGTTGTTGTGTTAAGAGGATTAATTTTTTTCCTTCAATAATGTTAGCTAATAAACTACGTAAGGGAGTTTGAACCAACTAGTTATAAGTATAAGTTATTTCGAAGTCAAAACTTTTGGCCTAAACGTCAAAGGTCTTCAACACGGGTTGATGGACAAAAAAGTCAAATTAGGACAGGAGCGGGTTTAGCCCAAAATAAAGGTGCACGTGAACCCATGCTTTCACCGTCAAACTAGGTCTTTTATGTATATATTTTCTCAAATTTATCTAATATTATATATTGGCATCCATGCTCCAGAAAGGTTGAATGGTGCACTTTGTTGAAGATTAAGTTATTTGTCCAAAGGAATAGGGATGGATTCCAACTTAGTTTTTTTTTCTTCTCTCCTTTCTTTAGTGGTACACCCATGTTTTAAAAATCATAGATCTGTCTCTTTATTAGAACACCCTAGTTGCTCAAATGAGGCTGAGTTAGTTGGCATTTTCTTGATTAGAAGACAATAGTTTCCGTTGACTGTGAATAGGTCACCCAAAACAATTGCTTTCCCATAGTTAGAGAAATCAAGAAGTCAAGTAGGAATATTATATCATTATCAATGCGACTGGATGTCCCTTAATGAGAGAAGGAATCCTTGAAAGTCTCAAGGGCTCTAAGAAAAACTGCTCTTGCATATTCTCAAGCCTTTTACTTCCTTCAACAGCTTATTTGTGATGAAGTTATGATTGTCCCAATATAAAAGGGGAATACAAGAAGTAGAAAATCTCACACAAAAATTTGGTTTTCTTCAAAGCTTATCTAGTCAGAATTGCTCCAAAATTCACAAAATATATCACGAAATGGACTAAGTTATTGTGAATTTGTGATTACTGTGTCTTTCCTTCCAGATAGTCCTCACGAGTCGGTAGGGGCCTACTTCCTGTGCTCGATTCCTCCTAAGAGTCCAGCTTGAGCAAATCTTTTACTGTGGTTGACATTGACATTCGATTTCCAACAAGTTTAATACTATGCTTCATAACTATTGTGGTACCTGATAGTGAAGCAACATATAGTTTAATTTTATTATCCTGATAGCTAGCTCATGAATTTTTTTTTAAAAAACAAACCTCATGAAAGACCGGCTTATCTGAACTCTTTTTCCTCTTTCTCAAGTTCGCAGTTGTTACATGCTGGTAGCTATATAAAAGAACATACTTCTTTTAGGTGCTCTTAGAGCAATTCGAACAATGGGAAAGTCTTGGTCTTCCTCACCAGCAACTTAGGATAGAAAAGACTGCAGCGTCAATAGCTCTTTGCTATATCCCCTTCCATGTCTGCATGTCCGGATCCATGAATGATCATTTTTTCCTTAAAATGATTTGAGGAGATTTGAACTCTTCTATTTGCTAATCTTCCGAGTTTTCTCTAGGTGTTAGATTCCATAGCATCTATCATCTCTCACATTTTAGTTTCTTGGAAGTACAAGGATGGTGCCCCCCCCCCCCCCCCCAAAAAAAAATTCCTTAACTTTCACCTTGAAAATAGCTCTTTTGTTTGGGTCATTCATCCCTGTTGTTAAAGGTGCTCTTAAGCCCTGAAGCGAGCGATGTTGAGCACTTCGTTTCACTTAGCAGGCGCTTCAGTGTCGTAATCTACGCTCTAAGGAATACTTATTCTTACCAATGAGTGTAATCCTAAATATATTACACTAAACAATTCAGATTTGTTATTCTTGCTTGGAATTATTAATCTTGGACTACACATATGTATTTTTTATTTTTTCTCCATTTGCGCCTTTTTTCACTAAAGCCCACGCTTTATTTGCGCTTTGCGCTTAAAGCCCCAATAGACCTTAGAGCTTTTTTGCGCTTTTCACCTCTTTAATAACACTGCTATCCCCCTCACGTTTCATGTAATGGTTTTAATATCCATTAACTACTGCTTTTCCTTTCCCATCCTTAATCCCTCCCTCATTCTTTTCCCTCCTTTTGTCCCTAAACCTTTTCTTATACACCATAATGTTCCCCCTCCCTCCCCTTCCCGTCATGTCTTCTAGTCAACTCCCACTCTGTTGCTATCCTCACTTTCCCTCTCCTATTCCCCACTACCTCCTTTGGGTCATATTCAATGTCAAGTAGAAGTTGTATGGCCCTATCCCCCTTGCCCTAAAAAGTAAACAACAAGAATCCCAATATTTTTCCACAAGTGGGGTTTGGGGAGGGTGAGATGTACGTGAGATGTACGCAGTCTTACCCCTACCCTATAAGGACAGAGAGGTTGTTTCCGATAGACCCTCTAAAGTAACACCCAAAGATTCCCCAAAGTTGAGGTATTTGTTCCCTCGCCAATCCGGACAATCTCCTTCCACCTTTGAAGATTGCTAAGAGTGGATATTCTCCTCCACTTCCACATTTTCTCCTCTAAGATTACCCATGTACTCAACTAATTGATCATTTACCTAAGTTGCTCGAACTCTTCAATTTTGGTGTCGTCCCTGTTCCGATACGAGACTTGGACGGGTGCTGGAGCGGGAAATGTTCCGGATATGGTCATCCGACTTCGGACACTTTGAACGGAGTCCATCGACAAATTTGGGAGAAAAATTGAGATTTTGATTTCTCAAAATCAAAAATTAAACACATTTAAGTTATGGAAAATGGCATACCTTCAATGTTGTAGTATTTTTGTCTCATATTTGATGTTTTGTGTGTCGGAGAAAACAAAAATTCAAAGTGTCATGTTCTAATTTTGTACTTCATGTAGACCTAGCATGTAGATTTACAATATTCTTATAGCTCTATTTTTTATTATTTTGAATTTTCTTAGCCGTATCTCCGCACCCGTAGCCATATCCGGATTCGCACCCTCAAATCTTAAAATTTAAATTTTGCCGAATCCGATATCGGAACCGTCCCCGTATCGGATACGCGCACCCGAGTCCGAGCAACTTAGTCCTTTACCACACCACTTCCAACGCTCACCTCCACCCAATTGAAAATTCTCCCTCACTTCCCAAGACCACGTAGGCCTCTCTAACCCTCCGGGGCAGGGGTAAGGTCTGCGTACACTCTACCCTCCCCAGACCCCACTTGTGGTATTTTACTAGGTCTGTTGTTGTTGCCCAAGACCACGTAGATACCCCCCACCCCCACGTCTCTTTCCTTCAACACATTCTGTTTTAATGGTCTCACTGGAGAACCCACGTTGTTCGGGGTCATTGCGACTTGGCAGCGAACCATTAGTGACTCGGCAATATCCTTGGGAGGCCGGCTTTGTGAAATTAGAGGCCAACGGAGAAGGATCTTTAAATTTTAGAGTCTGTCCAGCTGTCCTCCTCCTTTCTCCCCCAGTTAAACTGATTTACGTTGGTTTCTGCATGCTGCATGCTTTAATTGACTCTCATGGAGACCTCCCATCCTTAATCTCCCCCTCCTTCCTTTCCCTTGATCCATCCTTAGCCTCCTTTCTTTCCCCTGCGTTTGATATCGGTCTAATTTTGGTCCTTTAAACCATTTGGTTTTTGGGTATTGAGGCAGTTTTGGACTTAATGAAATGATTCATCCTACTCAACCAAACTGGTTCCCTTATCCTAGGGTACTGTAGTCCTTTTTGAAATTGACTCCATTACCAATTTAACTCTCTAAACCTCCTCTTTTGTGAATGCCTTTTGCAAAAACTGAAAAAGAATTTTAGTTTTTCAAAACAAATGCCACCTAAATTGAACTTGCTGGAAATTTTAATCCAAAGAAATTGCTGGAATTTTTTTTTCCAGAAAGTAGCCAAAAGATTTTGCACAATGGCCTGAATCGACCCTCGAGCTGCAGTATGCAAAAGACTGGAATGGCTAGAAAGTGAACGATTTGCATGGAAAGTCTACATTGGCGGAATAGGGTTCCAACCACCAGGAAGTTTAAAATTAAGTTGGAGTTGGAAGAGGACATGACCCTTGATAGGAAAGTCTGGAGGTCTAGTATCAGGGTTGTAGGATAGGGGCTCCTAGAATTTTTCGTACTCCTCACCCGGGGTTGGGTGAGGCTTGGTAGGGCTATCCATAGATGATTTGTGTATTGGACTGTGTCTCCCTTATGGTAGTTACTGTCTGATATTATTGCATGCTATTTTATTTATGGTTCTTATATTTAGATAATTATTTACGATATTTCTGTTGGAGTTACTAATGCTCTTTTGTTTTTGTTTTTGTTTTTCCTTTCCTTTATTGAGCGAGGGTCGATTGGAAACAGCCTCTCTGCCCTTTCGGGTGGGGATAAGACCCGTCTACATATTACCCTTCCCAGACCCCACTTTGTGGAACTATACTGGGTAGTAGTAGTAGTTGTTGTTGTTGGAAGAGGAGTCCACCACCAAGAATCCAACAAAGTGGACTTGAAACTAATCGAGGCAGACTACACTCATTGCATAATGACAAAGTGTAGGAGGTTCTGGCGGTGCATGATGGCGCATGGAGGGTTTGGTAGCATTCTTGTGGGGCGTGGAGGGTTTGACTGAAACCCCGATCTAACATCTCTCATGCCTTCTCAAACTTTCTAGTTTTATCTTTAGCTTATTCTCTAAGTTTTCTGACCAGATCATTTAGCTCTTCCCATCCCCTCTTGATCTGACGAAAAAAATGCTAGTACATTAATTTTCTAAATCTGTGTAAATTTTTGTGTTGCTCCTAATTTGATTTTTACAAGTGATGCTGAACTAGTTCTTAGGAATGGACACCATTCAGGTGACCAACTGCATCAGAACCAAGTGTAGGCAGAATGTCTCTTTTTAAACATTTCTGAGAGGAATATGGTGTATCTGATATTCATATGACATTCTATTTTTTCATCCCCTTTTATGGGTTTTGTTTAGTTGAAATGATGTCTTGTGTTTAATTGCTCATACTTCTAGTTCATCTCTAGAGCTTCTTGTCCTTAAAACATATATTCGTCTGTTTTTTGATTGTATTACTGAGAGGTTGGCTTTCTTCTAGAACTTGAGGTCAAATAAATGCATTAACCTAATGAAATAGGTGAAAGTTACACTTCCGAGGATTTCATGTGGTATTTGCTCTGCTTGCATTTATATTGGCAGATACCAACTTCATTTAATGTTTGTCGGAAATAACTTTTCCTTCTTCTCTGATGACTCCAAATTATACTTCCAGGGTTCTTTGCCAATTTATTCCAATAAGATAGCTGTCAGTGTGGTAGACAATGTACTGCTTGTTCACCAAGTGGATGCGAAGGTGGTTATTATATATGATATATTTGCAGATTCTCGAGCGCCTATATCTGCTCCACTTCCATTATTAGTTAGAGGTTTCTCTAGAGCAAATGCTGCAGCCTCTCAATTGATGTGCCAAAATGATGAAGGTCCGGCAGGAAAGGACTCAAATCATGGTGAAACAGTCATCTATGCAGACGAGTGGGTATTTCTCGTTCCAGACCTCATATGTAATATTGCCAATGGAGTTTTGTGGAAGATCCATTTAGATCTGGAGGTAAATTCTGAATCTCTGATTGCTAGTCAATATCACGATACGGAAGTTACTGTACTACTGTCTTTATCTTTTGCAGGCCATTTCCGCTAGCAGCTCAGAAGTGCAAACAATCCTTGAATTTTTGCAGAGGAGGAAATTGGAAGCAAATAAGGTCTCATCTTTCGGTTCTAATTTCTTTTAATGCAACTGCTGCTTGCGCACATACAGATGTTGATTTTCCTGTTTTATGCATGAACATGTTGTGTTACAAAAAAATAATGGATGATTTGCTCTGGTTTATTTGTTGGGATAGTAGCAGTTTCCATCGAGACATTAATATTTTTGTATCAATAGTGCCTCCCAGAAATGTCTTTGTTGAATATTTTGCAGTAAGTTAATATTTTCACCATCTGAAATTGTCTGTTTCAGGCTAAACAGTTGTGTTTGGCAACTGCTCGGACAATTATTCTCGAACGAAGACCTGTGCCCATGGTCGCGAGGGCAATAGACGTCTTAGTGAATTTTTTCTCTCTTTCAATAAAAACTGGAATATATCAGGCAGGGTCAAAAGTGGAGAGAAGTTCAACAGCCAGTGGTTCTAATGTTAATAGTGCTGTTGGCGAATCCATCAATCAAGCAGATGCATCTGAAAAGTCACTAAAACTAGAAAGCGCTAGTGGCATGCACGACAAGTCTATTGTCAACTCCTCTTCCTTTACTTCGGACTCTGAGGACAATGTTAGCTTTGCACCAAATCGAGGCAAATCTAAAAATGTCAATTTGTCTAGTAGTAAACTAGATGGAGGTTACTTAGTGGGTACCGATATATCTGGTGTTGAAGTTCAGCCTTCTGTTATACGACCTCAAGCTCCTGGAACAGGTAGCACTCCCCTAAGAACTGATGAGCAGCAGGAGTCTTTGCTAACTTCTGCTGCAATATCCCCTGATGATCTGTGCAGCTTTGTGTTTGCTCCTGTAGAAGAAGAAATAGCCGGGGATTCGTCTTACTTGGTTGCTGTCATTGTTGAGTTCCTACGCAGGTACACTCTCTCGGAGCTATCTCATAAATAAGTAACTGCCATGATGCCATCATTATCTAATCACATTTAGAAAGAAAGAAAAAATTTGAATATTACATTCACTAATATTAGACAAGAGGGGTTGCTCCGATGGTAAGCAACCCCCACTTCCAACCGAGAGGTTGTGAGTTCGAGTCTCCCTAAGAGCAAGGTGGGAAGTTCTTGGAGGGAAGGATGCCGGGGGTCTATTTGGAAACAGCCTCTCTACCCCAGGGTAAGGGTAAGATCTGCGTACACACTACCCAAACCCCACTAAGTGGGATTATACTGGGTTGTTGTTGTTGTTTGTTGTTGTTACATTCACTAATATAGGATGCAATAAGTCTGCTGTTAATAAAAGATAGTTCGTCTGTGAGGATCCATTTTTGACCCCGAAAGAAATATACAAGACTTTCTGAATGGAAGTTTTGAGTCAAACCAATCTTACCTCAACAGTAGGTCACAGGTATTTAAATGATATCACTTCTTCTCCTTGCCCCCTTTCTTATACGTTATTATCCTTTTTATAAAGTTGCCTACATTATATCCATATTGTTATAATCAAAAAAGTTTTATAAATTTATTCCAGTTCATGTATTTGTTTAAAAGAAAAGTTACTATCTGTTTTCTTTTTAATTTTCTTTCTATGTTGTTTAATGTTACAAATTTACTATTAGTCTAATGCTTGTTCAGGAATATTGTTACAATGCTAACATGATCTGGATGAACTAGTAATGTGGATGTTTGATTGATAGTCCTAAAAAATAAATGATTGCCAATTAGTTTATAGTATTGTTAAAATATGCAATCCCTTTGGAACCAAACACTCATTGGTTTTCAGAAAATTTTCCGAAAGAAATCTTATTAAGAAAAATTTACCACCAAACCGTTCAATCCCCATGCAAAATTTCTCCTAAAATATAGGAGTCACCTTGTCTATAACTAAATCCTCATCCGTCTGAACTGCTACAGTTTTACCATGTTCTTTCTGCTGGTAGGACAAAAAGTTGCTTGTTCTTCTTTCTGATCAGTGATCTTCTTTTGATGCATGGACTGTTCTTTATGTATCTTATAGATCATGTATCCATTCTTTCAGTGCTAACCTGGAAAGGTTGAAAGTGCCTCCAAATATTTATATATTGATGATACAGCTGCTAGCACGGAACGAAAATTATGCGGAACTTGGATTGTTGATCATGAATAAGGTTAGCAAATTGTGGTAGTGTGTATTTTAAGAAATGCCAAGAGTTTGTGATAAACACTTTATATGAACCCTAAACTTGTGTTTATTGTATTTCAGATAATTGAGCCCTCAAAAGAAGTTGCAATGCAATTATTGGCGTCAGGCGGGCAGAATTTTCAAACAAAGAAGTTAGGCCTGGATATGCTCAGAGAGCTCACATTACACCATGACTATGTGTTGCTACTTGTTCAAGATGGATACTATCTTGAAGCTTTACGTTATGCCCGGAAAACTAAGGTATTCTTAAGTTTCCCTGCATCCGCTAATTCCAAAACCTAACCGTCAATCCTGCCAAAGAACTAGAATAATAAAGATAAAAAAAACCTTGAGTTCAGCTCTTTTATATGTGCATGCTAAGTTTACATGTGCGAAAGCCTGAAGGTTCCATTCTTTTAACTCTTCTGTACTTGATGCCAATTTTGGATATAGGATTGGTTTGTTGAGATTAGAAATACATCTACTTGACCACTTCAACTGTACTTTACATCTATTGATTACACTGTTTCAGTAATGTGCCAATATTATTTGGTTTCTGGCTGGGCTTTATCTTCCGTTTCTGTTGTGATTTTACTCGATACAAACTTGAGAAAAAAAAAATCCTTGTACAACTGAGGATTCTGACATAATTGAGTTTTATTCAGGTGAATACTGTTCAGCCTTCATTGTTTCTTGAAGCAGCTTATGCTTCTAATGACTCGCAACACCTGGCTGCAGTTCTTAGATTTTTCTCAGACTTCATTCCTGGGTTCAATAGCACTACTGACCACCAAACATATAGCCGTTGTCTTGCTGAGATGAATTCAGTGAGTACTGCTTGACGCCACCTTGACATAAATCAAGAAGTTGAACCCTTTGTTTCCCCTCGAAGACCACCTTTTGTTCAGTGTCATAGTTTTGAATGATGCAAGACATAAATAAGTAAATTTGTGCTAGACAGACATAAATAAGCTATAGGGGTTTTGGAGGAAACTTGGAACATGTATTAGAGAAAAAACTTTGAGGTGTTGATTTATAGGACATGAATGTAGTAATTTACTCCCTTTTTTTTCTTTTGAATTTTTAAGTTTTAGATTCTTTACCGTTTCGCCGGGTGTTCTGGATAGAGGATGGGGAAGGGTACACATGAACTGTTGTGATGAAGAAAATGACTTGCATGTTTTATACACTAACTCCATATTAGATGTGAAATTGACCTAATTGCTCGTGAACTCCCAGCAATAGTAAAGTGACCTTTTAACAACTTGCCTTTGTCATTGACATCTAAATTGTACTAATATATAATCTTGTACAATCTTGTCTTTTGGTGTTGTAGGTCTATGCGGAGATAATATTTTATTTTTTGTTTTTTATTTTTTGTTTAGTCACTCAATATTCGTCGAGTAAGTCCCTGGAGTGAAAATAGCATGGATTAACCAGTTTTTGGGCTGGTAATTGAAAAATAACTAGCATTTGCGAAGTTATTGAAAATAGTTGTACTATTTTATGCGGATATAAAATCTGGACAAAAATATCCTAGTTGAAACACCGAAAGTTCCAGCATAATATGTGGGATTATGGAGCTACTGCGTGTAAGCTTTTAACATATTATGTTGGAATTTTAGCACATTATAAAATTTCAGCACATTATCCTTGAATCTCATATATAAAAAAAATTTGATTCCAGCATATTTTGCTGGAATTTTTTTTTGATTTTTGGGTGGTGTTTTTGTTTAAATTTTATTTTTGCGGCTAAGTTTTAATTACTTTTGAGATTGTGGCTAGTTTTCAATTAGCTGTTGTAAATCAGATTATTTTTTATTTTTCTTTTTCCCTTCATGGAAGGAGTGAAGTTCTTCTCCTTATCATCGAAGAGAGTTTGTATAATAAGGAATTATTATACTTATCATACTTACCTCTGCAATCACGAAAGCCTCGTAGGAATTATATAGGGAATTTGTATCTATACTCACTTTTTAGGTCACGTTATAATTTATATTCGTTTTGCAAAAAAACTACAAGTATTATATTTTTTCACATAACTTCAGCAGACGGGGTTAAAGTAGCAAAGGCAATTACACAAAACTTTAACATTCTAGTAGACGGGCCTGAAGTAGCAAGTGTGCTGAAGCTTTGTTTGTCTTGGATTCATTAGTTTTGTCTTTGAGTTTTTTTCAAAAACTTCAGCACAAGATGCTGAAGTTATTTATTTCATTTATAACAACTTCACCATTAAATAAGCTGAAGTTTTTTTATCAAGGACAAGTTTTTTCAAAAACTTCAGAAGAAGATGTTGAAGTTATTTAGTTCATTTATAAAAATTTCAGCACTAAATAATCTGAAATTTTTTTGTCCCGGATTCATTAATTTTGTCATAAAACTTTTTCAAAAACTTGCATATAAATATTTTTATATTTTTTATAGTTATGTTTGTGAGAATCAAAACTGGCTTTAAGAACATTGTAATCTCTCTCCAATTGCTTTGTTTTCCACCGTGCACGGCGGTTCTGGAACCAAATAGCAACTTGTCTTCAGGAATTATATTATACTACAGTTATCATATAAATATTTTTATATTTTCAGTGTAATAGCATATTACTATTTGTTATTCTTTTTCACTCGTCAATTCATAATTTGTTAATTGTAGTTGGCTTTATATAAAGTTTACAAAGAAAAGAGCAGAAAACAAAGGAGGGGAAGAAGGAAGAGAAATAGGCTGAAATTAGTTAAAAGTGGGTGCAAATTAAATTTTTCTGAATAAATGTGTATATATTAAATGGCGGCGATTATTTAGTCTATACAATTAAAAAACAGAATACTAATTAGAAGAAAGTATAAGAAGTTGGAAAATTTATTAGTAGAGAAATTTAAAAGATGATAAGCTTCTTGAGGAGAGAGAATTATAAAGTATTAGTACAAATTTAAGATAGAAAAGTTTTCATTTGAAAATCTGGTATTGAGAGTCTAGTGGTCCAATCGATTTCCTCAGTTCCTCTAAGATTTAGGTGGGATGGATACCATAATTCTTTATATTATCTTATAAAGATAATAAACGTAAATCGGTTGGTAATATGGAATAATTTTTTTCCCGTCTCTTAAAATATCAATTAGAAACTTGTACCAACTCTATCTCTCTCTATATATACACGTATATATCTACATACATATATACATGTGTATATATATACACATGTATGTATGTATGTATGTATGTATGTATGTATGTATACCCTTAGATGATAGGATTTTTAAATTGAAATATTCTAGAATTACTAATACTGATTCTAGTACTAAAATTACTAAAAACAGTAGGAAAGAGGAATATGATTGTCCCAACAATTAGATCTTCTTAATAAGTGGACCATATGCATATATATATATATATATATATATATATATATATATATGTTATATATAAAAATTATATAAATTTTATATACCTTTTCGACTATCAAATATAAATAGTTTCAGGTACAGATTAAAAATGATAATACCCCAAATATTTCTCTTAGAATTATGCAACCTACTCTGTCGGGTTTCCCTGGGAGAGATAGGAGGGTCATGATTTTGATTGTAAATTACTAATACAAAACAACAGCTTTCTTCCTTTCTCTTTATTTAATTTTTCTTTTGGGTGGTTGAGGGGTAATATTTTATAGTATCTTAGTGTGATGTAATTGGACTTATTATGGAAAGTAAATTAGAATAAATTAGTGACCTTTATTAGTTAACTGATACTGACATCAACATCTAGGCCGTTTGGTGAGATACTTTAATCATGCAACTCTAATATGATTGGTAATTTGGAATAGTATAAATAATCAATACATGAAGCTATCCAGAATAAAGCACAACAAATTTGAGAAAATATAAGCTATCGGACAAAGAAATAATGTATTTTAAGAACGTCTGTATTTATGAGATCGAGTAGTGTTACCTAATACATGTACTAATGGAGGTAATAAGAACTTAGTGAAATAATTGTATTTTGTGCCGACAGGGGGGCACGCTTCCTTAAGCGATGTCATGCGACACCATTTCGTCAGAAAATTTTACTAAATATATGTATTAATACTGTACGGAAACGAATAAGTAAGAAAAAATAACACCACTTTCAATAAATTGTGTTTTGATGTGTTAGTTTAGTGTTTGATTTTGCTCTAAGAGGTCAAAGGTTCAAACCTCAACTAACACATTTTTCTTTTATAAATATTTGAGAGCCTTTGTAGTTAAAAATTGTGATGAAGTAAAATTGAACTTAATTTTTTTTAACTTAAGACTCAACAAAATCAATAAATTAAGGTTATTTCTTGTCTAAAAGTATGATAATTAAAGTAATATTTCAATTCTTATAAAAATTTTTGCATACGCCCGTGTACGTCGATACCACTATTGTAAAAAAGATATAAAACCTCAAATTTCACGATTGACGGTTTATTTTCATTGTTGTTTTTATTTTTGTACAATTATTGAAAGAATTAGAGAAACAACAAAAAAGAAAATTCCTGTTTGTTAAGACATATGAGTGGTCATTTTCAATAAATATATTAGGTTTATAATAAGGTTTGGTATAATAATAGTTGGTAAGTCAGTTGTCTGCATGAATAATGGTGGAGCCAAAAGATTACAACCTACAACTTCCAACTTTTATATTTGTTGGATAATTAGAAAGAAACAGAATGATGCTGGAAACCTAATATTATTTTTGGCATATTAGATCATTTTGAAAATGAAATATGTTATTTTTTTCCAGTTCTCCTTAGGTATACACATACCCCACCAAAATTCTTAGCAGACACCATTGAATATTACGTTTTATGTTAAATAAATTTTGGAATTTTCTCTTTGAGAGTTGATTATGAGAAAGAAAAATAAAAGATATTACTAACATCCGTTGGTGCATAAAATTATATGCTGTGAGGGAATAAATATTTTGATATTTAATCGAGAGAAACTTTATATATATATATATATATATATATATATATATATATATATATATATATATATATATATATATATATATATATATATATATATATATATATATATATATATATATATATATATATATATATATATATATATTTCATTGTGTTTCCTTATTTTTATACATAATACTACATTTGCCGAACATTATAATCATTGACCAAACTAGGTTGGGCGTTTGGACTTGAGAATTGTAAATTTTCCGGAAAAAGTTGGGGGAAAAATCAAGTGAATATGGTATTAAAAGTTTGAGTTGTGATTGAACACGAAGATAATTTTGGATTGTTTTAAATTTTTATGAATAATTTGAGTAAAAATTTTGAAAATAATTTTTTTGCATTTTAAAATTTTTTAAAATATATCTTCAAATAAAAATTAAAAATTTTAAAATCAAATATTAATTTCGAAAAAAAAATAATTCACGGCCAATACAAGTTAAAGAGGGGAATAATACGGAGCTTTTTCAAGGAAAAAATTTAGAATTTTAAATAACTTTTTGGAGTAGTTTATTTTTTCAAGGACTTTTCTTAAGGGCTTGGGACAAATTGGCAGTTTCAAAACACACGTGTAAAGTACAAATACTGCCCAAAAATAATCATTGGATTCCTACAAACTATCTTTAATTCATTCGTTTAATTTTTTTTAAAGGCAAAAGGCTTCCATTTTTTGTGGATACATTAATCTATAATGAGTCATGAGTGGTTGGTTTGACAGCCTTTTTCTCCCTTTTTGGGGCGTTTATCTTTTGGCCCCAAAGAAACTAAAGGGCAAAGTTATAAGAGTTAAAGAGTAGTATAATTTATACTTTATCCAAGCTTAATCCTTAAAAGATATATAAAATTAAATATAGAAGTGTACGTCTTCTACGTATACAGGGTTTTAGGTTTGACTTTTATATATTTATTATTCCTTTTTTTCTCCATCCAAAAAGATTGATCATTGAATGTTCTTTCACATGGACTGATGGACATGCTAATTTTCAACCCTAAAATAATGAGTAGGGCATGCAACTTTAAGCACAACTACAAGACAAACTTTTGTTAAATTAGTTTGGAAATCAGAAAAAG
The DNA here is from genome assembly GCA_034376525.1 of Nicotiana benthamiana. NCBI lineage: Eukaryota > Viridiplantae > Streptophyta > Magnoliopsida > Solanales > Solanaceae > Nicotiana > Nicotiana benthamiana. The sequence goes on from CM067329.1 coordinate 117,607,549, forward strand.
TATTTTAAAAAAATGTCTAAAATAGGAGCATGCACAATTTATGCAAGATGATTAAATATAGTATTCTGATTTTTGAAGTAGCTTTTGGATTTAGTTTAAAAAAGTTATTCAAAAGGTTTTTGGAGAACAATTATGATATTCTTGTTTGCAGGGGCGGAAGGGGTTTCTTTTGTCGGAAAAAAATATGTTGTACATATAAGATAAAATTTAATTTGTATCTCTATATATTATATTTGTTGAATTGATGAATTCAGCTAACATACAAAACAAATTTGAGACAAGAGAAGAAATCGAGAGAAGAAGAGGAGAAATGGAAATCTTACTGTTCCATTCATTAAGAGGGTAATTACAACTGACTAACTAGCCCCTATTTATATTAACTAATATCTAACCCAACTATGGTTACTAGTTAACTAACTATAGTAACTATGGTTTATAAATAACCAACTAACTAACACTATCAGTACATTCCTCAACACCCCCCCCCCCCCCCCTCAAGCTAGGTATAAGAAAAATGTTCTTAAGGCCTAGCTTGGATAGTAGATGATCATGCTGAATGCAACTCAATCCCTTCGTCAATAGATCAGCAGGTTGCTCAGCAGATGGCAGGTATATAGTTTCAACTAATCCTTGTTGTATCTTCTCACTAATAAAGTGACAATTAATGTAAATGTGCTTGGTTCGCTGAAAAAAGACGGAATTTGCAGCAATTTGTATCGTAGATTTGCTGTCACAGTAGGGTGGGATAGGCAATGTAGGAGATACTCCCAATTCATTGAACAAACCAACCACACTATTTCTGCAACAGTCGAGGATAAGCTCCTATACTCAGCCTCAGCTGAGGTACGAAATATTATATTCTGTTTCTTGGATTTCCAAGACATTAGGGAATCACCAAGAGTAACCATATAGCCAGTCACAGACTTTCGTGTGTTTGGGCATGAAGCCCAAGCAACATCACAAAAAGCTTGCAAATTCGTGGAACCAGTAGATGACATAAGTATTCCCATACCAGGATTCTTGTTCAAATATCTAATCACCCTTAAGGCAGCCTCAAGATGAGATGTCTTAGGAGCATGCATGAACTGACTCAAACACTGCACAACAAATGAAATATCTGGTCTAGTAATGGTTAGGTAGAGTAACCTACCAATAAACCTCTGGTAGGATCCAGGATCATCAAGCAAAGTGTCATTAGTAAGACCAAATTGATGGTCAAATTCAGTCGTGGTTAGCTTCTGATTTACCTCAACAGGTGCTCTTACTGGTTTAGCTCCTGCTAAACCAATATCAGATATAAGTTCAAGAGAATCTTTCTTTGGTGCAAAATCCCTTCTTTACTCCTTGCAAATTCAATTCCCAAAAAATATTTGAGCTCTTCCAAGTCTTTGATTTTGAAGTTATGATGAAGAGCAGTCTTAGTTTCTGAAATAAGAGTATCATCATCCCCAGTGATGAGAAAATCATCCACATATACTAGAATAATGACTATATTCCCATTAATGTGCTCCGTAAACAAAGAATAATCAAGACGGCTATGCTTGAAACCTGACTGAAGAAGGGTAGTAGTTAGTTTAATGTTTCACTGACGAGAGGCATGCTTAAGTCCATAAAGAGACTTATGCAATCTACAAACTTGTGTTTTTCCTGCTGCATGTGAGAAGCCTTGAGGCAGTTCCATATAGACCTTCTCTTCCAAATCTCCTGGCAAGAAGGCATAGTACACATCCATTTGATGCAAAACCCAATCGTTTGCAGCTGCAATAGCAATCTCATATCCGATTGTGACCATTTTCACTACAGGTGAAAATGACTCTTGATAATCCAATCCTTCCTTCTCACTGTACCCTTTTTCCACCAAGCGAACCTTGAACCTTTCTATATCTCATGAATTTGTATACTTGATCTTATAGACCCACTTACAACCAATTGCCTTCTTACCATGGGGAAATGGCACTATCTACCATGTATGGTTGTCTTCAAGAGCTTGGATTTCTGCTTTCATAGCTTCCATCCACCTCAGGTCGCAGCTTCAGGAAAAGATGTAGGTTCAGTAACTGAAGAGACTTTAGCAACATATGCTTGATATTTAGCTGAGAGTGCACCATAGTGCATAACATCACTAATTGGATATAAACAATGATTTGCAGAACTTGACTTCTCCTGAGGTATAATGTAGTCTTTGAGCCAAATGGGAGGTTTAGTAGTCCTCCCAGATCTTCTCTGATCACAAACAATAGAACCATTGTGTCTGTTATCAGATGACATTGGAGCCTCATTTCCTTCAACTAATGCTTGTATCTCTGGATCAACAGATGCTCCTTCTTCTACATTGACACTTCCTCTTGTACTGCTGGAACTAGAGGATGGAGATATGTGCATTTCATGGGTATGAGCATCAGCTGTTGTATCAATGTTAGTGTTCCCAAATTCCTCAACACCTCTGCAATCAATGGGTGACAATAAACAATCATTGTTGTTTATGGCATTTGGAGAATGAGAGAACATTCTGAAATCTTCAATATTGTCTTGAAAAGGATACACATCTTCATGAAACACCACATCCCGGCTCACAAAAATAGACATATGCTCAATATTGTATAGCTTGTAACCCTTCTGTGTAGGTGCATATACCAGAAGCACAGATTTTATTGCTCGAGGACCAAACTTGTCCCCTTTCACCAAGTTAGTAGCAAAGCACAGACACCCTAGAACCCTCATATGAGTCATAGAAGCTTGTCTCCCAAACAACACTTCAAATATATGTCTATGTCTTCAACACACTCCCCCCCAGAACTTGATAGGCAAATGACCTTGAAACCTTATAGCCCTTGCAGTCTCAAGTATATGTCTATGTCTTCTTTCCACCACTCCATTTTTTTGTGGAGTGTATGGACAAGAGCTTTGATGTACAATGCCATGCAGTGCGAATAACTCATTGCAGTTCTGGTTAAAAAACTCTGTCCCATTATCAAATCTGAAGCATTTTATAATCTTCCAAACTGTGTCTTGACCATGTCAATGAACTGTTTGAGAACTGTAACTACATCTGACTTAAGATGCAACAAGCAAATCCAGGTCCACATGGAACAATCATCTACAATTGTGAGAAAGAATTTGTTTCCATTATGAGTTAAAGTTTTGTAAGGCCCATCTATATGAAGCAAATCAAAACAATCTACTGCCCTAGTATTACTTATTTGAAATGGAATCCTAACTTGTCTTGCCAGTGGACAAACATCACAATGACTTATTCTAGTACTATCAGTACCAGTAAAGTCAGGTAACCTTTTAATAAGAGAAGGAAACATGTCCTAGCCTCTTCTGCCACAATTCACTGTCAGCTCTTGCTACTGCAAAAGACTTAGCTGAATTATTAACCCTCCTTTGTGTATGAAGCACATATGGCTCTCCTTCTTTTTTACCAATCTCCTTCACCTTCCCGGTGAAGAGATCTTGTAAAATACGAAAATCAGGATAGAAGGCAACACAACATTTAAGAGCCTTTGTCAATTGAGACACAGACAATAGGTTGAACTTAAATGCTGGTACACATAATACACTTGTGATAGTTTCTCCTCCATTCAGTTGGCAACTTCCAACATGGGACACCTTGGCTGAATCACCTGTATGGAGATGGACACTACCTGCATTTCCTGTTACCACTTTGTCATGCAAAGTGTCTTGGTTACCAACCATGTTATTAGTAGCTTCAGTATCCACAGTCCATTTTTCATCAGGTGGTTGAACATAGGAAACATTACCTGCCATATGTGCAGAAGCATGAGCCTCTGAGACATGTGTTTTGTTCAACATTGTGAGGATTTGCTGATATTGCTTAGGTGTGAAGGCTGGTGCTGGAGCATATGGCTGTTGGCTCTGTCTATTTCCTTGTTGCCTATAATTTTGTGGCTTAGATAACACTCCATTATGGACACCTTGACCTGAATTACAACTGGTCATGTTTGCCTTTCTTTTGACTTAAAGTCTGCAGGGTACCCATTCAACTTGTAACAGTTAGCATTCAAATGCCCTTCATGTTACAATACTCATATCTCGTCAGCTTGTAGCAGTTATCTCTTGTATTTCCTTTCATATTACAATAGTCACACTCCATATTATAATTTTTCTTCACTATTTTCTGCCCTAACTTTGATGAGTATAAGGATGTGGGATCTGATGAATCAGGAACATAAGAACTGTTGCCAGCTACCATTTTTTGACTCTCATCTTGCAAAATCATTGCATATGCTTGATTAACACTGGAAATTTTAGATTTCATAAGAATTTGACTACGAGTTTGACTATAGCTATCATTAAGTCCCATCAAAAATTGCCATAGTCGCTGATATTGTTGATCTACAAAATTTTTGGATTTATCACAACAAGTAGGTGGTGGTATAATTGAGTCATATTCATCCCAGAGAACTTTCAATTTTGAGTAATATACAGAAACACTGGTTGCTCCTTGAGTTAGTGTAAAAATCTCCCTATGAAGATAGTACATACGTGGATCATTTACTTTATCAAAACACTCTCACAGATCGCTCCAAATTGTACATGCATTAGATCGAAACAGAACACCACTCAACAAATCTCGACTAACATTATGCATAATCCACGATTTCACTAGAGAATTACACGATCCCGGAGATTAGAATACTTATCTCCATAGGTGTCACGAGTGATGGTTCCGTCAATGAATCCCAGCTTATTGCGAGTCAGTAGTGAAACCTCCATAGCTTGGCTCCACATAGTGTAATTCTCCATTCCAACCAGCTGAAAACCTAGTGATAATGCTCCAGGTGTGTCAGATGGATGCAAATACAAGGGATGATTGTGATCAATCACAATTGAACTTTGATCAACAATTTCATCAACCGCCACTGAACAGAAATTAGGGCTTCTGAGTAAAAAAATAATAGAGGATAACAGAAAATCGCTTCTCTCTCGCTCTTCAACTAATTTACAGTGAAGAACTCTAGATTCGATCGATTACTTGCTCTGATACCATGTTGAATTGATGAATTCAGCTAACATGCAAAACAAATCTGAGACAAGAGAAGAAATCAATAGAAAAGAAGAAGAGAAATGGAAATCTTATTGTTCCATTCATTAAGAGAGTAATTACGACTGACTAACTAGCCCCTATTTATATTAACTAATATCTAATCCAACTATGGTTACTAGTCAACTAACTATAGTAACTATGGTTTAAATAACCAACTAACTAACACTATCAGTACATTCCTCAACAATATTATTAAACCCCCTGATACAATCCAATATTATAGCATAGTGATCAAGGAAGTTCAGAACCTTTATGAGGTTGTTTGTTCTATTCATGTTGGCTATATTCTCTTTAATTTTTTTTAACCCCCGGCAAAAATCCTACCTCCATCGCTAACGTAAAACGAGGAGTTGAGCCTGAATTGGCGAATCGAAATCACTTTCGGAACCATACGCTAATTAACCTATGTCCGTTTGAATGACCTCTTAAGAAAATGTGTTTTAACGCAAATATATGTGTTTGATTGAAGGTTTAACTCTTTTTGTCAATAACTTCCCTTAGTACGTTCACGTGAGGCTTGAAAATGAAATTTATATATGAACTCCATATTGTTGAGGTCAAAGGAAAAGAAGACAAATATACACAAAATTCCACGTCTATTTACCAAAACAGTAAAATAAATTAAAACCATTGGCACTAGTATGGAAAAATGACAAAATTTCTGAACCTATAGTTGATTGACACCTGTTTTGTTTAAGCTTCTTCAACTTTTGTTGGTTTTTTCTTGTGAAAACAAACAACAGAATGAATAGTCTACACCCATGCTATGGTTGTGGAGTAAAAAGAAGGGAATAGTTATTTTATTTACTTTTATTTTTTCGTCTATTTGTAAGTCCAAAGTTTAACAAAGGAACCATTTATGAGGAGTTGAAAGGTATGTATCAATGTGATGAAGTGTTCCAACTTATATGTCAAGAGAATAAAGACAATAATATATTCTTCTTAATAGACTTACATTTAGGAAAGTGATTAACTTTTACTTTTTCTGTAAATACATAGTCCTAGTTTACCACATATGCACTCATGTGGAGCTACAGTTTTAGCACATAGGACCAATTGACTTTCTGCTAATTAAACACGTCCAAGTTTCACAACGCATCACATCGAACATTAAAGAAACAAAATTGATCTAATACTTATGTAATATATATTTCTAAATAAGAGTTATCTCCAAGAAATCTAGAGAAGCTAAAAATAAAGGCGTCAATGTGTCGGGTCGGTTCGAGCCAGTCCTGAAAAAAAGAAAGAAAAAAAACACAGCTTCTCGATACCGTTCCATTACCGGCCTGATCTTACCAGGATCAACTGATCCTGATCTTTTAGATGTTAAATCTGGTCTGAAACGGGACATATCGGGTTTGTAAAAAAAATATTTTTATAAAGTTATTAAGTATAATACAATGTGAATTTAATTTGAATGTTGTTAATTTAAACTACACTTAGACACAAGAAGAGGAGTTGAATTGTGCTTTGCTGATTTTCATGTTTTCAAAGAACCTGATTCTTTGAACTGGTTAAACAAAGTCAAGCAAAAATAATTATGGAAAAGAAATCAACATAGATATTTTACATTGAGTAAAAATCACGACTTACCTAATAAGATTTTCCTCAAATCTTTACTAACTTCAAAGAGTAGTTTTAGATTACAACTCAATAACCAAAGCGACTAACTCTAATACCCTAACTGCTACAATCAACCTAATTGTAGCAACCCCTATCCATAGTGACTCTAGCCTAGAAAGCTAACAAAAATAAAGTCTCAACAATAACCATACTTCTATAAAAGCAAATAGGTTACAATTCAGAAAAAAAAGACTCAACCTAATAACAAAAGACTCGAGCAACTTCATCTTCAAAAACATGTTCTTCAATTGACTGAGGTGAATCTTCAGAAGTACCTTATTCCTTTGCTTTCTATTGTCAGAAGTATTCTCACGATTTATCTCAATAGCAGTAGTCTTGAATTGTGACGAAAGGTCTTCTTTTATAGGTGCAAGTTGGCCGAAATTCTTCAATTAATGCTCCAAAACCTAAAGTATTTCGCTTAAAGTAATCTTCTCCCGTTTATGCTTGGTTTCCTTATTTGAATCCAACTTTCATCCTTCTTGCTTCCCACAAATATTTTCTATATTTGCGAATTCATTTTATTGCACTAAATTCTCCCAGACGCGTAATCCATTTTGGACACTGGTATGATATTCCAGAAATCCCTACTTGCATGGGAATGATGATCTTTCGCGTCTGTCTTGTTTACTTCAGCTAGCCTGCCACAAACCTGATTCTTTTGACGTTCCAACATTCTCATCTCGTCTCGTCTGCACAATAGTCTTTTAACACATCTGACCCGATGCTAAAATCTGGCTCTCATTATAGTTTGCTAATCATCAAAACATAATAGGTTCTCAACTCAACAAATGTTATGAAACTTCTAACTTATAAATAAATAAATTAAACATCAAACTTTAACTAATAACGTATTAAAACTTACAGTCTTAAATAATAATTTTAATTTATATTAAGTGAATTTAAAACATAACTACTAAGAATAATATTTGGATAAAATTTTCAAAAGCTTAAAAACCTTATATTTCACTAAAATAATACCTTAAATATGAAGATCTTCTCACTTATAATTTGCAAGTTTTTCTTGTAAATTAAAGTTTATATTTTACAACAATTAAGCTAAATTTAAAAAGAGTACATTCCAATTTGGATATAGTCTTCAAAAGTTTTGCATCACCCTTTGTAGTTCTTTCGTGTCAATTTGTAAATTTTGTCCGGCTTTTAGTGTTTAATTCAGATGGTCAATCATTCCTTAATATATTTGTAAGTTGCACGTCCTCCGATTTATCTAGATCTTTATGTTCTTGATTTTTTTGCTCCGATCTATTCGAATCTTTGGAATATACTAGAACTTTCAAATTGTTGCTTCCCAATATGACATGTGTCTCATAGATGTTGCCTTGCTTGGTTAAATGCGTTTTCTAGTGTAACAGTTAAAATAGGTACATTTAGCACGTTCCGAGCCATGACCGAAAGAACAGAAAACTACTATTTATTGACCTTCTACCATGCCAACGGTTGAAATTTCTTTGTGCGGGGGTCTGTCTACTTTGGCAAATAGTATTGAAGTTCATCAATATTCCTTCTACTGCTTTGTGCAGAAGATAGTGTAGACCAAATTACAAAACCATCAACATCATCATCTTCAACAATAGTAGTAGATGTAAAAGCAGAGCTAGAAAAAAGATTTGGGTTAATATTTCCTACAACATAAGAAGCACTTCAATTAAATTGCATAATAACTAGATAAATATTTGTCTAGTTTATTCATACAAGAATACATATTTGTAGTTTAAGTTGGTTCAATCTCCATATAAGTATATAAAATAATGATTAACTGGTAACAAGCAGATATCTTAATAGAAGAATTTAAAACAACACCAATTAGGTAAATATGGGGAATAAGAAAGAAATTTTAAATTTTTCTTATATTTTTTCAACGGAATCCCTATATCTTTCTTTCTTCTTGAAATCAGAGAGTAAAAATAAATTTCAGCTATATGTACTAAAATCTAATCAATAGTCGGGTAATAATCTCTAGAAAACTCAACAGCAATCACATAAATTTATCTAAAAATTTAACATCTTCAATGGTTTCCCAAGTATTACTTGCTAACGTACGATTATGACCGATACAATTCCCCCTAGCAACGTTAGTTATATGTAATCTGTATTTATAACAAAATTCTAAGAATGTATATGTGTAATTCCACCAAGTAACACTTTCTTCTAGCATGCATCTTGCGCTAGAGTTATGTTCTATACACCTATTCTTGAATTCTACATTTGTTAGTTTGAGTACCCGTATGAATTGTTAAATAACTTGATTGTTTACTGTGTTCCTTAAACGTAAAGTAAAATAAGCAGTAAAGTAAACAAAATGATTTTATATGAAAAATAACTCGACTCAAAAGGTGAAAAAACTACGACCTACTGCGTAGGAATTTCAATTTCAACTCTACTAGAACAATAAGCCAAAATGTATCAATTACAAGACTTTAATTCAATACTCTCCAGTACTCCTACTAAGACTATTCGATTTAAAAGTTACACAAACTTATAGAGCAAAAACACACTCCAGCTCACTAATTATTAGTGACACTTTGATTACAACTCAATTTTCTAAAACACATTCACTACACTGAATCAAGAAGAATACAACATTGGTACTCGACTGGAGTGTACAAAATGTAGTTCTTCAGTTGATGTGTGAAAGGATGATCGCATAAGTCCAAATAGATAGTATTTAAATGCTGGATGCCAAGATCTTCTAGGAGTCCTATGCATATCCAGCTTCTCGTTAGATAGGACTCCTACTGTTCAAACGATTCCACAATATTTGGGACTCTTGTCTCTTACTGTTTTATTCGTATCTTCTTGGGAAACAACCCTTATCATGTCTAGCAGTCTTCTTTCACCAAACTCGGACCTGGGTAACTTTGAGATAAAATTACTATCTTGCAAAGACATACAATCATCAACCTGTAGGAGCTGGTCCTTTACCCTGAGGAGTTGGTTCTTAGAATAGGTAAGCAGCTACGTTGAGGACCTGGTTCTTCAAATATTGTATTCGAACAAACTTTGTTAATCATTAAAATCTCAATACCCGACAAATTTCCTTTTTTATGATGACAGACTTTGTACACACTAGAACCAGGTAATCACAACAAGTCGCGATCAATCAACATACACATTATACCACATATAGACATATTCACAACCTCTCCACATATTCACAACACCCCAACCTTATCATTCCCCTTTTGGCATCGTCAAAAAAATAAAAAGATGTTAGATATATTAAGCATAATTAATGTAAGATTCAAGGTCACAAGCTACAATACAAGCTCAATAATTATCAAAGAAAATCGAGGTCGATGATCTAATATTGTACGAAGTATTAAAACCGTATAAAAGAAGTCACTTAGTAGTGCCAAAATAAGCCTACAGCCTTGTCTAACAACTTAATTAACATGAAGATATAAGGCATAACATGCTTAGGCTTAGAAGTTTGTACAGCTCTTGCCATATGCTGAATCATCAGGCTAAGGAGATTGATAGGTTGACCAATATCAAGCAATTCCATTACAGCCATGTCCAATAGAGTAGCCTTATGCTTTCTCTTAGACCTCTGCAGAATGCAGGAATTGACAAAGTGAAACAACAGCCTGTGAAAAGGTATCTGTCACTACCCAAGTTCTTCCTCCGTGAACTGTCGTGACGGAACCTAGTCTCTATGACTGATAAATCTAATAATTTGAGAAAAAATGAATTTAAGATGCAAAACCAACAATTAACAGATAAAGACAATAAAAGAGTTTAAAATGTCGCTCGACATATACAATAATAACACTCTTGAACTGAACTTAGCACTCCCAAAGCTCGGTATCTCATGAAATCAAAAGCTAAAGAAATGCATAATGATTCTAACTCCAGAAGTCTAATAGCGAAGAAAATACAGGGAAAACCCTATAACTGAAGGGAGAATAGAGAGGTATTTCTAGGTCTGCAGACGCAGTAAATATACCTCGAAGTCTTTGGATCGACTCGCCTCACTGGAAGTATGGCTGAGAATAAGAACTTGGATCTAAACACGAAAAACAGATACAAGAATGGGTATGAGTACACCACAGCGGTACCTACTAAGTGCCAAGCCTAACCTCGATCGATTAGTGATGAGATCAAGTCAGGGCCCTACTGGTTATATATATATATATATATATATATATATATATATATATATATATATATATATATATATATATATATATATATATATATATATATATATATATGTATATATAACAAGATAAAACAATATGAGATATGGCCGTATAGTTAAAATACTAACAATCAATGAAAATTGAATTCACATAAAGAAATAACTCAATACACAGAGATAGCAACAGGAGATCCCCCGGGATAACATCCTGTAGTCCCAAACGTAAATATACAGAGGATCTACCAAGATACTGTGTCGTAGTCCAAATCATAAATGTGTAGGGGGATCTTCCGAAATATCATTCTGTAGTCCCAAAGTAAATATCTAGTACAGGTGGATCTCTCGGAATACCGTCCTATAGTCCCAAATATAAATATGCAGGGGTGTCTCCTGGAATACTGTTCCTTACTTGATCACGCCCAACTTTACCTTATAAAAGACAAAGCAGTTGTTGCAAATATAATGTGGTTTACAAGTCCGAAGCCGAATCCTCAGGGAAATAACCTATCTATCACAACTCTTAGGGATGCTAGTACAAGCTCAAACAATTTCCGGGCAAGATGTTTTCAATAAATATTGGGATTTGTTTAACTAAAGTAAAATGATATTGAAACAAACAATATTCTAAATTAAAGATAATTCAATGGTAAAAATGTCTAGGGTATTGATTTCCCCAATTGATAGTTTAATCGTAACTCCTTTACTATAATTTTGCCGTAATATTCTATGAGGATTATGAGCTATGTGTTATCGTAGCTATCTCTCAATCAACTACGATAATTTACTAGAGCATTCTCTCGAACTACTCTAGCTGATAATTTACGCAGCTCTGAATTATCCCACCAAAGTTTCGTTATCTCTAACTCCACTTTTACATTTAAGTAATGAATCTCTTCAATTACCCAAAAGTGGTGTTGTTCAACAATAATCTAACCTAGTATTCTTTCTCAAGAAACACAAGGCGATTAGATACGATTAATCAAGGGCCCATTCAATTAATCACCATACAAAATATAGTTGAACAATCATATAATAAACCCGGCTCGATTATAACAAAATTGAGTCAAAGCATCATCTAGCAATTGGTTCCATCAACTCTAGATTAAATGTCTAGCTACTCACGGCAAAAAAAGATAAAACAATAAAATCAGTTATAATTCACAAAATAATGATAACAAGAAGAATAATGAAAACTCTAATGGTGTCTTGATCTTCTCACACATGTTCTTGCCTTCACAAAACTATAAAAACCTTGATATCCTCTCTTTGGGCGACTTGGGCTTTTTATATGTTAAAGAGAGTTCCCCTCGAAGTTATGAAATTACCCATGGAAATAAGGTTCAGCGAATTGACGAGCATGGTCGTGCTTGGATCGCGCTTGGGCTGCGCATATTGTGTTCCATTCTGCCTGGACTAGCATGGCCGAAGCGTGCCTGCGCTTAGCCTGCGCTAGTGAGGTTTCGCTATTTTCTCCTTTTCTCCTTATTTCACGTGCATTCACCTTCAAGCGGCTTTCCTTGCTCCAAATTAGCTCCAAAAGATGTTCAATGTCCTTATAATCAACACTTGCTCCTGCAAAGCACAAAAACACTCAACAGAGCATTTTGTTATCATTTAGCACTTAAAACCTCCATAAAGTATGGTTAACTTCGAGCATAAATAGCACCTACATCGCATAATATAGGCTACTATCAACATCTCACACTTGAACTGTTGCTAGTCCTATAGACACAACACCACACTCTATAGGCCTAATCAACACTGGGTCATTTCCCTACTCCTTATACTAAGAATAATTCCCATAGATAGACTACCTTAATGTAACATCCTAACCTCAAGAGTGGACTTTCTCTCTAGCAACGTAATATCCCTAATCATCGTTCATACTCTCAGTCAGAGGTCTATACTTACCTTCCCTTCATGAATCACGTGCCTACTCACCAAAAAAAAAGGACTTGCGTCATGGTCATTGTAATTCACACACTAAGGAATTCAAATACGTAAGATTCCACTATCTGAATTTCTAATTTCTTCCACGCTAGACGTGTGCTCTCTTTTCTCTCTCCTTAAAATCAGAACTAATGTTTAATGTTTAATGTTTAAAAATGTACGACCATTACTATTGTCGGCGAACCCTTCGGCAAAGGCGACCAGGTAAGTGCCCTCGACCCTCCCCCTCTCTCATCTCCCTATAGTCTCTCTCTCTCTCCTCCCTTATCTCTTTTTATTTTTTTCACCTTTTTTTTTCTCCTACCTCTTAATCCTAGAAGCAGCCATTTTTTCGGTGACTTGTACGCCGGCGCCATCTCTTCTTTCTTCTTCTATTTAGTCTGGTTGCAACCATACCCCCTCCCTTGTTCTTCTTTTCTCTTTCTTTCTTCTTTTCTTCTTCTTCCTCTGCTCGCTGCATATCTGCGGTGCTAGTGTTCTCCGGCAACATCAAATTGGTCTGGCAACCAAATTGACCAACACCAGATCGTTGTTCATCATAGGTGACGGTGGCAGCCCTGTATTCCTTTATTTTTCTTGGTCTCGTGGTGTATTTTGTGTGTTACAGGTAGCATTTTTGTGGCAGGTGGGAAGTGCACGCGCAAAATGAGTGAAGCATTCTAGCTGGCAGGAACAAGGGCAGTGCATCGAGTCTCTCAACATACGAAATATACCAAGTCAAAAGACCAGGTTAGGGACTGTGGATATTGGTGGCGAGCGGGACGTGCATGTGCAGACAAAAAGAACAACCCCAATAAGGGTCAATAATGGTCAGCAGGAGTTGGATGCAAACGTGCTAGGTGAACGCAACATCATCGTATATACCAAGACAATCCCCAGGTTCTACTCACGAGAGTTTGCATCTCCACTTATTCATTATCTTTTATTGTTTTAGTTAAATTATTGCAATCTTTGTTCCTATTTATTTATTTATTGAATTACTGTGTTTATAGTTGTATAGTGTCTTTGTCTAACTTGGTCTGTTACCTTGTGTGTGTTAGTGATTCCTCTTAGTCTATCGTAGGTATAGTGGTTTGAGGTCTGGGATGGTCGAGTGAGGTCATGTCCTCGGGAAGAATGGGGGTTAGGGCGGGAGGTAGGGCAGGAGTCAGGTGGTGGGTCGAGAGGCAATAAAGGTAAAGGGAACAAGGGTACCTATAGATTAAGAATCGGGTGGAACATAGGTACATTGACGAATAAGTCTATAGAGTTGGGAGAAGATTCTCCGGAAGAGGAGGGTCAGTATAGCGTGTGTCTAGGAGACAAGGTGGGTAGGATCTAGTGCGAAGGATGCAGACAGGTATACGCTTTGGTACTCAGGGGTCGAGAGAGGTAAAAATGGAGTGGGTATCTTGGTGGATAGGAAACTTAGAGAGTCTGTGGTCAAAGTTAGACGAGTGAATGATAGGTTGATGATTATTAAGTTGGTGGTTAGTGAATATACCCTAAACGTCATTAGCGCCTATGCGCCGCATGTAGGCCTAGATGAGGAGGTTAAATGATGCTTCTGGGAGGGGATAGATGAGATTGTGCGCCAAGTTATGCCTACCGATAAGCCATTCATAGGAGGGGATTTCAATGGTCATATGGGGCGGCCGTAGGTGGTTATGGTGAGGTGCATAGAGACTTCGATTTTAGGGAGAGGAATGGATGAGGTACCATATTGTTGGACTTTGCTAAGGCTTTCAGGTTGGTGATTGGTAACTCTTGATTTCTGAATAGGAATGAGCATTTGGTTACTTTTCAAAATGCGGTAGCGAAGACTCAAATTGACTATCTCCTCCTCAAGAGCTGTGACAACGGGCTGTGTAAGGACTGCAAGGTCATTCCGAGTGAGTCACTCGTGACGCAACATAGACTCTTGGTACTAGACTTTGGTATTAGGTTAAAGAGGAGGAAACAGTCTGCTCGGGGACCACCGAGAATCAGATGTGGAGCCTTGACTAAGGATAAATCCCAAGAGTTAGAGTGGAGGATATCGTCTATGGTAATTGGAGGAGTAGTGGAGACACAAACACTATGTGGTCAACAACAGCAAACTGCATAAGAGCGTCTATGAGATAGGTATTAAGGGTCTCGACCGGTGTCTCTAGTGGGCATAAAGGAGACTGGTGGTAGAATAAAGTGGTCCAAGGTAAAGTGGAAGCGAAGAAGGAAGCATACATGATAATAGTGGAGAGAATAGGTGAGGAGGATAGACGAGTGTGCATGGAATGATATAAGGTAGCTAGGAAGGAAGCTAAACTGTCAGTCATGGAAGCTAAGACTGCGGCTTACGGTCGAATGTAAGAGGAACTAGGAGAAAAGGGCAGGGAGTAGAAGTTATTCCGGCTAACCAAGTTGAGGGAGAGGAAGGCTCGGTATTTGGACCAAAGTGAGATGCATCAAGGATGAAGATGGTAGGATACTAATAAAAGATTCCAAGATTAAGAGGATATGGCAGGCTTACTTCCATAAACTGCTAAATGAAAAAGGGGATCGAGATATTGTGCTAGGAGAATTGGAGCATTCCGAGATTCACCGTGACTTAGGGCACTGCAAGTGTATCGAGGTTGAGGAGGTTGTGGGGGCTATGCGTAAGATGAGTAGGGGCAGAGCTACCGGTCCATACGAGATCCCAGTGGAATTCTACAAGTGTGTAGGGAGAGCAGGCTTGGAGTGGTTGACTGGGTTGATTAATGTTATTTTTAAGCGAAGAGGATGCCGATGAGTGGATGTGGAGTACGGTGGTTCCATTGTATAAGAACAAAGGTGATATCCAAAGTTGTAACAATTATGAGGTATTAAATTACTGAGTCATACCATGAAAGTATGGGAGAGGGTTACTAAAGCTAGGATGAGGATGACAGTGTTTGTATCTGACAACTAGTTCGGGTTTACGTCAGGTCGTTCTACTACAGAAGCTATTATGTTTATTGACCTAGATAAAGCGTAAGACAAGGTTCCTAGAAAAGTTCTCTTGAGATTCTTGGAGACTAAAGGTGTTCCAGTTCCCTACATTAGGGTGATTAGGGACATATATGATGGGGCTAAGACTCAGATTAGGATACTAGGAGGCAACTCATAGCATTTTCCAGTTTAAATGGGGTTATACCAAGGCTCTGCGCGCCGTCCGTTCTTATTCGCCCTGGTGATAGATGCATTAACAAATCATATTCAAGGGGAGGTGCCATGGTGCATGCTATTTTCCAATGACATAGTTCTGATTGATGCGTCACGAGCCGGTGTTAATGAGAGACTAGAAGTTTGGAGATAGACTCTTGAGTCTAAAGGTTTCAAGTTGAGCAGAATGAAACAGAATACCTAGAGTGTAAGTTCAGCACTGAACAGGGGGAAGTGGGCATGAATGTGAGGCTTGAATCATAGGTTATCTGAAGTAGAGACAGCTTCAAGTTCCTTTGTTCGGTTATCCATGGGAGAGGGGAGATCGATAAGGATGTCGCACACCGTATTGGGGTAGGGTAGATCAAGTGGAGATTAGCATCTAGAGTTTTGTGTGACAAGAGAGTGCCAACGATACTCAAAGGTAAGTTCTATAAAGTGGTGGTTATACCGGGAATGATGTATGGGTCTGAGTGTTGACTATTTAATAACTCACTTATCCAAAAGATGAAAGTAGTAGAAATGAGGATGTTGAGGGGTGGACACACTAGGATGGACAAGATTAGAAATGAGGATATTCGGTAGAAGTTGCATGTGGCTCCCATTGATGAAAAAATGTAGAAAGCGAAGCTCAGATGGTTCGGACATGTACAGAGAAGAAGCCCAGATGCTCCAGTAAGGAGGTGTGAGGGACTGGTTATTGAGGGAACGAGACAAGGTAGAGGGCAGCCTAAAAAGTATTGGGGAGAAGTGATCAGGCAAGATATGGTGAGACTTCAGATTTTCGAGGACATGACACTTGATAGGAAGTTATGGAGGCCGAGTATTACAATTGTAGGCTAAGAGATAGTTGAGTCTTGCATTACCTTGTTCTGTTGTGAGCCTAGTATGGTAGGATTTTTGTCTGGAATAGTTAGGGGCATTGTCGTGTCTTACTATTTTTCCTTTTCGGTGCAGGACCTATTTACAAGCCATCATTTGCGTTTTTCACTTTTTCTTCTACATATTTTTGTTTCTATTTTTCATATGATCTATGCGGTGAAACTAAAATTCTCTCTTTTTTTGTTTTTCTTATTATCTTGAGCCGAGGGTCTTTCAAAAATAGCTTCTCTACTCCTTCGGGGTAGGGGTAAGGTCTGCGTACATATTACCTTTCTCGAAACACCACTTGTGGGATTTTACTAGGTTGTTGTTGTTGTTGTTTCTGTGAGTCTATCAACCACAATCGGCACATTATTTCTCTTCTTTCCTCTATTGGCCCTTGCAAATGGGGTAGCCATTTTTGTAGCTTTGACAACCTTTCTCTTTTGTGTTGAGGACTTTTCTGGCAAAGAGGACTCAGACTTATCTTCTCCACCCAACTCAACCACAGATTCAACAAGTGAAACTTGCTTCCTTGTCTTCTTGGCAACGTTGGACTCCTTAATGATTTATCCATCAACAACCTTTCTTTTACTCCTTGTAAGAGGAGTCCCGACAACACCTCTTTCCTTGTTGGAACTGTAGACTTTGTTCCTTTAATAGGAGTCTTCCTAGGTTTCTTCCCTACCCCAGACAAGGTAAAGTCATCTTAATCACTGCTGGCCTCCCCATCTCCAGTGAAAGGAGTTAACAAGGGCCGAAGTTCTTCAGTCTTCTTCTCTCCTCTTGCTTCTTATGAATGGGTTATGACAGTGTTCCCAATAGTCATAGAGCCTTGTTATTCCTCACTCATATTCTCATTCTCTTCCTCACTTTCTATTGAAACACGTTCTCAAACTAAACGTGTGTTGTTCTATGTAGGTTTTGATAAATGACAAACCAACGAGGATGGAACGATAACAGTCAAAGTACAAGAGAAACAACACAAGATCAAGAATCGCAATGAAGTTATTGTTGAGTTTATTATTGAGTCGTTTTATTTTGTGATCTTGATTCAACGACATATTCAAGTATTGGCTTCTCTCATAAAATCATTTTTCATCAAACCATGCCTCTTTATGTTAAAACAAATGAGTTGCATTTTAGCCAAAATGATTTTTAACACATGTCTTTTGAATCTGGACAACAACTATCGATTGTATAAGACCAACAATCGATTGTTGCAAAGACCGCCAAAACTGGAACTTTCAAATTTGGTCTAACAATCGATTATCTGATTTCAACAATCGACTGTGTCATGTCACATTCGATTATATTCTTTAAACAATCGATTTTATTAAGACTGTGTTTAAACAAATTTTTCTAAACAGTCATACAATCGATTGTCTGCTTGGTACAATCGATTGTCATGAGTCAGTGACTAAATGAATTTTTTCAAATAAGTTATACAATCGATTGTTGAGTCGGAACAATCGATTGTCGTGAGACAGTGTCTAAATAAATTTTTTAAAAGACAGCACCATCGATTGTGTTATGTAAACAATCGATTGTACTGAGGCAGTGTGTTATTGAAATTTTTCATAAATCACAACAATCGATTGTCATGGTCTAACAATCGATTGTTTGCATACCGTTGTCGGAAATGTTTTGAAACCTTAAACAACAATCGGTTGTAATAAGCTGACAATCGATTGTTGAATCTGCAAAATCCTAAACAGATTTTTCACAATAAATTTTCTTCTTAATAGTAAAGATCTGTTGGTTGAAAATGAATTACACAATCTGTTATATTCAAAACTTTGTCAGAAATATTTTGAAAATTTGAACCACAATCGATTGTACTTATCTGACAATCGATTGTTGAATTACCGAATCCAACAAAAGATCTCTGACAATGGATTTTCTACTTCAAGTCAAGATTTGTCTTTTGAAAAATTAGTCACACAATCGATTGTTGAGTCTTGACAATCGATTGTCACAGCACAAATTCAGGGATTTTGTTTGAAAAATAGGCAACGGTCTGATACTCTTTGAATGCTATAAATACCCATCTGAAATACGTTTTTCTAAACAACAACAGAGCATAAATCTTACATATTATCATTGCAATCATTCTATCTTAAATTCATTATTTTCGAGAGCCAATCTTTGATTAAGTTGTTGTGTTCTTGAGCTGATTATTTTGTACTCATATCCACTCTTTGAGAGAGTTATTGTGTAAGAGAGTATTGAGTGTTCATACACTTGAAGGGAAATCTATAATCCCTTGTTGTAAGAAGGAACGTTCTATTCCTTCATGTGAAGTCTTGAAGTGCGGTATCTTCGAGCAACGTTTGTTGAGGCTTGTGTGATTCAAGCTCTTAGTTTGTAACGGTTTGTTGAGCACCCGTAAGCTTAACGGATTTAGTGGAAATCTCGAGAGAGTCTCTCAGGGACTGGACTAACCACAGGTCGTGGTGAACCAATATACATCGGTGTGTTCTTTCCTGTTTTTTTTCCGCACTTATTTCATTCCTGCAATTTTTTTAGTTCCGCAACTTGATTTTATTTCTGCATAACTTTTATAAACACTATTCACCCCCCTCTAGCGTTAAGCACTCGTTCTAACAATTGGTATCAGAGCCTAACTCTCTTTAAGACTTAACAATTTGAGAGGATATTTCTATGGCTTCCACTGGTAGTGCTTATGCATGTATAGGTGAAGGTTCATGCACCACAAGGCCTCCGCTATTTGATGGAACCAACTACACCTACTGGAAAGAAAGAATGAGGATATTTATCCAGTTCAATAATTTTCTAATCTGGAAAATCATTAAAAATGGTGAGCAAATTCCCACTAAAGTAGATGGTGATAAAATCGTCCCAAAGCTAGAAGAGGAATATACTGCAGACGACATTAGAAAGGTGGAGAATAATGCAAAAGCCATCAATTTGCTGTTCTGTGCCGTCAATCCCGATGACTATCGGAAGATATCATGTTGTTCCACTGCCAAACAAATGTGGGACAAGCTGGAGATTACATATTAAGGCACTGACCAGGTTAGGGAAGCAAAAATTGATTTTCTAACCCATGAGTATGAGTTATTTCGTATGCAGGAAGGAGAGAAAATAGATGAAATGTTTGAACAATTTTCAAAAATCGTCAACGATCTACACGCCTTGAAAAAGACATTTACGGATCGAGAACTTGTCCGTAAAATTCTGAGAAGCTTAACTTCGGAATGGCATTCGAAGGCTGACGCTATTCAGGAATCAATAGGCGTCACAAATGTCACAATCGACGGGTTAAGAGGTAATCTTAAAACTTACGAATCTACTATCCTTAAACCATCTTAATTGATCAAGGGAAAAGGAGAATTGCTCTAAAGGCAAGCACGGCTCAACCCAAAATTGAGGAAGAATCAAGTGACGAAGATAATGAGTTTGGACTTATTATTAAGAGGTTCAAAAAGTTCCTGCGCAAGGTGTATGAACGAAAAGGGAAGCGGCTAGGCGGACCACTAAAATGCTACGGATGCAGGGAACTTGGACACATCAAACCAAACTGTCCAAATGTAAAGAAGGAGAAGAAGCCCGAGAAGAAGCAACGGGCATACATCTCATGGGGAGGCGACTCAGGAGACGAGTCAAGCGACGGAGAAGAAGAAACTGCAAACTTGTGTCTTATGGCACATGAAGAACCGCAAAACGAGGTAAGTAGCAATTCTAAAAATATTTTTTCTTTAGAAGAAATGCGAGATGCCTTTGATGAGCTTTACGTTGAATTTATTAATGCTTCAAAAATTATAAAAGATTTGAGAAATCAACTTTCTGTGAAAGAAAAAGATTTTGAAAAATTAAATCTGGAAAACGAGAAATTGAAAGAGGAAAATCGTTTTTACGGCAAAAGAAGTGCCGATAAACCGGAAAGCTCAAGCAAAGGTTGTTCTTCTTGCAAATCTTTGAAAGAAGAAGTAGATAAACTTAAAAGTACTTTGCACAAGTTTAATTCGTCACACAAAAACCTCAATGTTGTGCTTGATAATCTGAAATCCACTAGGCACGGAATAGGTTTTAAAAATGAAGAAAAAGTTGAGTCCATTCATAAATCCCCTAAGACTCAACCTAGGCAAGGTAAAACAAATCCACTTAGAAATACTAATCATAGAGTGAATAATTTTCCTAAAAATAATAATGGAAGAAATATTGGCATGTTTAGACCACCTAGACATGAATTTCGAAAAATGCATGAAAATAATTTTCATACAAATAGAGTGAACAGATTTAAACCCTCAAACTATTATCATCCTAGACGTATGCATAATCCAAAGGTCATATGCCATTATTGCAGTAGAGTAGGGCATATAGCCCCTATATGTTTCACTCGGCATCGGCACATCAACACGAGTCAATCACACTACCACGCTGCACCTAACGTACAAAGACCCAAAATGGCTTGGGTACCAAAATCTCAGTGATTTGTTTTGTAGGTATGTTTGAAGGGGTCAAGTGTACTTTGGTACCTTGACAGTGGATGCTCCAAACATATGACCGGGGATGCATCTAAGTTCCTTCAACTAGAACACAAGGAAGGAGGAAATGTTGTCTTTGGAGATAATAACAAAGGAAAGATTATCGGCATTGGATCGGTCGGTAAGGATGAATCCTCCTCTATTAAGCATATATTACTTGTTAAAGGTCTTAAGCATAATCTCTTGAGCATAAGTCAATTGTGTGACAAGGGAAATCTTGTGTTATTTGATTCCAAAGAATGCTTAGTCTTTCTTCGCAGTGATTTTAAAATCATTCTTCGTGGAATTAGAGTTGATAATATTTACATGGTTGATTTAGAAAATTCCTCATCAAATTTTGTAAATTGCCTTATGAGTAAGGAAGACGACATGTGGTTATGGCATCGAAAAGTAGCTCATATTAATATGAATCTGTTAAACAAATTAGTTTCCCAAGATTTAATTATTGGCCTTCCAAAAATTAAATTTGAAAAGGATACAATTTGTGAACCATATCAAAAAGGGAAACAAACAAAAGCTTCTTTTAAATCGAAAAATATTGTTTCAACCACTAAACCTTTACAACTTCTTCATATGGATCTTTTTGGACCATCTAGAATTGAAAGTCTTGGTGGAAATCATTATGCTTTGGTTATCGTTGATGACTACTCTCGATTCACATGGACTCTATTTCTTGCTCATAAAAGCGATGTTTTTCAAGCCTTCAAAATTTTTCTCAAACATGTGCAAAATGAAAAGAGCACAACCGTTACTTCCATAAGAAGTGATCATGGAGGAGAGTTCGATCATAATCTCTTTGCGGATTTTTGTGACGAACTCGGTATTGAACATACCTTTTTGGCTCCACGAACACCACAACAAAATGGAGTGGTGGAACGGAAAAATCGTTGCCTCGAAGAGATGGCTTGAACCATGCTCGATGAGTCAAAGATTTCCAAAATCTTTTGGGCGGATGCCGTGAGTACCGCTTGCTATGTTTTAAACAGAGCAGTCATTCGACCGATACTCATGAAAACTCCATACGAACTCTATAAGGGAAGAAAGCCTAATATTTCCCACCTTAGAGTTTTCGGTTGTAAATGTTTTATCCATAATAATGGAAAAGACAATTTGGGAAAATTTGATGCTAAATCTGATGAAGGTATTTTTCTTGGCTACTCGTCACATAGCAAAGCATATAGAGCATTCAATAATCGTACTAAAACTGTCGAGGAGTCCCCTCATATTGTATTTTGTGAAAATGATGCTCGCTTGGCGAGAAAGGAATTTTGTGATGACATTGCAGAAACTTTAAACAAATTGGATATTCAAGACAAGGAGCATACGGAAAATACAAAGGAAATTGAAGATAAAGATGTGGAACAACCAACGGAAGAAGCACCACAACAAGAGGAAACATCGGTGATGCCAAAGGCTTGGAGGACGTCTAAAGACCACCCTCTCGACAAGGTAATTGGGAATATCGAGAAAGGGGTAAGTACTCGAAACCTTCTCAAAGACACCGTAGGTCAAATGGCTTTTGTTTCACAAATTGAACCAACTACCATTTCCGAAGCAATTGGGGATGAGCATTGGACCTTGGCAATGCAAGAGGAGCTTAACCAATTCAAACGTAATGACGTTTGGGAATTGGTGCCAAGACCCGATAATCATACCATAATTGGTACGAAATGGGTTTTTCGTAACAAACTAGACGAAAATGGTATTATCACTAGAAACAAAGCTAGGTTAGTTGCTAAGGGTTATAATCAAGAAGAAGGCATTGATTATGAAGAAACATATGCTCCCGTAGCACGTTTAAAAGCTATTCGATTATTACTTGCATTTTCGTCTGCTATGAATTTTAAACTTTATCAAATGGATGTCAAGAGTGCCTTCCTCAACGGATTTATTCAAGAGGAAGTGTATGTCGAACAACCCCCCGGGTTCGAAGACTTTAAATTTCCGGATCATGTCTTCAAGCTTAAGAAAGCTCTTTATGGTCTTAAGCAAGCTCCGCGAGCTTGGTACGAACGCTTAAGCAAATTCCTTTTGGAAAATGATTTTAATAGGGGGAAAGTTGATGCTACACTGTTTATCAAGAATAAAAACAATGACATCCTTTTGGTACAAATATATGTTGACGATATTATTTTCGGTTCTACTAACGAGTATCTTTGCAAGGATTTCTCACAATTAATGGCAAATGAATTTGAGATGTCAATGATGGGTGAGCTTACTTTCTTCTTGGGACTGCAAGTTAAACAAATGAAAGAAGGTACTTTTATTTGCCAATCCAAATATTGCAAAGAGTTATTAAAGCGATTTGAAATGAGCGACGCCAAAGCGATGGCCACCCCTATGAGCACATCTGACCATCTCGACAAAGATGAGAAAGGTAAGATAGTCGACACCAAGAAGTATCGAGGTATGATTGGATCCCTTCTCTATCTTACTGCTAGTAGACCTGACATTATGTTTAGCGTATGTTTGTGCGCTAGATATCAATCGTGTCCGAAGGAGTCGCACTTAACTGCAGTTAAGCGAACTATGAGGTATCTTGTTGATACTATAAATGTGGGACTATGGTATCCCAAAGGCTCTTCATGCCAACTTGTTGGCTATTCCGACTCCGATTTTGCGGGTTGTAAATTAGACCGCAAGAGCGCTAGTGGCACTTGCCATTTGCTCGAAAGTTCATTAGTCTCATGGTTTAGTAAGAAGCAAGTAAGTGTTGCGTTATCCACAACCAAGGCTGAATATATAGCTGCGGGGAGTTGTTGTGCACAAATTCTTTGGATGAAGCAACAACTCTTGGACTATGGTCTTAGTATTGATCATGTCCCTCTTCGATGTGACAATACTAGTGCCATAAGCTTGAGGAAGAATCCTATTCTTCACTCAAGAACGAAACACATAGAAATTAGGCACCATTTTATAAGAGATCACGTTCTCAAAGGTGATATCGAAATTGAGTTCGTTGAAACTAAACATCAATTGGCTGACATCTTCACCAAACCTTTAGATAAAGAGTCGTTCTTCCGTATTTGAAGTGAACTCGGAATTCTTGACTCTACGTTGATCTAATGCATACACTTAGGTTGCATTTATCTTTTGAATAATTACTGACTTGAGCGTCGGAGGCGCTTAATTTTGTTTTGCAGGTATCGCCCAAAGACAGGGGAATTTATTTCTAGTGAAATACAATCGATTGTTAAATATGCATAATCGATTGTCATTTATCATCTGTGTTGTCCGTTTTTGCACTGTTATCTCACAATCGATTGTCAAGCATCCATAATCGATTGTTCAATAATTATTTAGGTCCTTATAACTCTCTGCCTCGTAACAATCGATTGTCAGACGTCCATAATCGATTGTTCAATAATTATTAAGGTCCTAATACCTCTCTGCCTAGTCACAATCGATTGTCAAATGTCCATAATCGATTGTTCAATATTCACAATCGATTGTCGTATATCTATAATCGATTGTCTTAAAATCACTGGACCATGAAATACTCACTGCCTTCATACAATCGATTGTCATATGCCTATTATCGATTGTTCAGCAAATACTTATGTCCTTATAACTAACTGCCTACATACAATCGATTGTCAATATTCCACAATCGATTGTTTGTCTTCTGACCATAATTCAAAATCTTCAATAATCGATTATTTGGGCTCAACAATCGATTGTCAAACGGTCAGTATTCAAATTTTTTTACCGTTCTGACTTCTGCAATCGATTAATTTTTTGTCAGTTTCAAGTACCGGTCAAATATTCTCCCACAATCGATTGTGACAGTTCAACAATCGATTGTGTAACGGCAGTAGCTCAAAAATCATAATGTTTCAGACTTTATTTCTGCCAACCATCACCCTTAATTGCTATCTCTTCTTTCCACTCTATAAATAGGAGTTACTCTCTACATCTTTCTCACTTCAAATCAATTCAAAGCTTCAAAAATCTCTAAAATTCTCTCAAAATCAGATCTCAATCAAAATGTCAAGCAGACATAAAAAACGATCCCGTCATGGCAAGAATATTGCCTCTTCCTCTACTGCTCCTACTCCCCTCTTCCCTTATCAAGACGGTTCCTATCTAAAATTCGAGTCTGAAGCAGAACATACCAGATTCATAACCAAATTCGAAAATCGAGAAATTCTACCTCCTCGCTTTTCTACTATTCAGTATCTTGAATCAAGCGCGCCCGCAGCAACTGCGAATATGCTTCGGGAAAGCAATCTTATTGACTTTTTATTTCTTAACTATCCACATATTCATCCCCCATTTATTCGTTCCTTCTATTCCAATCTTAAGGAGGACGATGATGGCGATCTTGTCACAAACATAAATGGTGTTCAAATTCTTTTATCCGAAGAAAACATTCAAATGATTTCTCGACTTCCTCGAAATGGGGAAGACATCTCTATGTACACACGAGAAGGCGGCGTATTATTTGATGAACAACTCCTCCTAAATCAAATCGGGCTTGGATCATTTGATCCTAATCTTACCACTCGTCGTCCTACAATCACGGGGATGCTCCCTGAGTATCGCTTGATTTTTTACTTCATAACTCGTGTGCTCAAACCCCGTAAGCATAGCCACACCACTATATCACAAGAGGACACAAAATTACTTCATGCCATTATCACCGGAGCTCGCATCAATTGGTGCAAGTTCGTCAAGCTTCACATGCTCGATGCCGTTGGGGACGATAAACCCCTTCCTTATGCACTTTTTATAATGAATATTCTTGAAGCTACCGGTGTTAACACCTCTAATGGTCCGATCAAAAGAGGGACTAAACATTGGGAAATTTCAGCATCTTCCCTTCCCATTGTTGGCGAACACGCTGCTCCTCCTCCTCCTCGTCCTCAACCACGTCGCACTCAAAATCCCACTCTTCAATCTATTTCCGACCAGCTTTCTACGCTAACCACTTCCGTCAATCAATTGACACATGAACTGCATGGATATTTCGATTATGTTAATTATCCATATGCTGGTCTTGTCCCATATGAAACAGTGCCGGACAACGTCGACGACGAAGAGAATGATGAATAAATTTGTTTTATTTTGTATAATGTAATTTATTTTCTGCCCAGTTTTTTATTTGTGTTGTACTTCTTGATCTTTTAATGAAATGTTTCTTCTTGCACTTTTTGTTAATGTCAAAAGGGGGAAGAAAATGGGCTATGCATACTATAATATATTTGCATAAATTAAGGGGGAATCACAAATTGAGGGGGAATACTTGTCTTGAACTGTTATTAATATGCATATCCCGATATAGGTTTGCCATTATCAAAAAGGGGAAAATTGTTGAAACACGTTCTCAAACTAAACGTGTGTTGTTCTATGTAGGTTTTGATAAATGACAAACCAACGAGGATGGAACGATAACAGTCAAAGTACAAGAGAAACAGCACAAGATCAACAATCGCAATGAAGTTATTGTTGAGTTTATTATTGAGTCGTTTTATTTTGTGATCTTGATTCAACGACATATTCAAGTATTGGCTTCTCTCATAAAATCATTTTTCATCAAACCATGCCTCTTTAAGTTAAAACAAATGAGTTGCATTTTAGCCAAAATGATTTTTAAACATGTCTTTTGAATCTGGACAACAACAATCGATTGTCTAAGACCAACAATCGATTGTTGCAAAGACCGCCAAAACTGGAACTTTCAAATTTGGTCTAACAATCGATTATCTGATTTCAACAATCGACTGTGTCATGTCACAATCGATTATATTCTTTAAACAATCGATTTTATTAAGATAGTGTTTAAACAAATTTTTCTAAACAGCCATACAATCGATTGTCTGCTTGGTACAATCGATTATCATGAGTGAGTGACTAAATGAATTTTTTCAAATAAGTTATACAATCGATTGTTGAGTCGGAACAATCGATTGTCGTGAGACAGTATCTAAATAAATTTTTTAATAGACAGCACAATCGATTGTGTTATGTAAACAATCGATTGTACTGAGGCAGTGTGTTATTAAAATTTTTCATAAATCACAACAATCGATTGTCATGGTCTAACAATCGATTGTTTGCATACCGTTGTCGGAAATGTTTTGAAGCCTTAAACAATAATCGATTGTAATAAGCTGACAATCGATTGTTGAATTTGCAAAATCCTAAACAGATTTTTCACAATAAATTTTCTTCTTAAAAGTCAAGATCTGTTGGTTGAAAATGAATTACACAATCTGTTATATTCAATACTTTGTCAGAAATATTTTAAAAATTTGAACCACAATCGATTGTACTTATCTGACAATCGATTGTTGAATTACCGAATCCAACAAAAGATCTCTGACAATGGATTTTCTACTTCAAGTGAAGATTTGTCTTTTGAAAAATTAGTCACACAATTGATTGTTGAGTCTTGACAATCGATTGTCACAGCACAAATTCAGGGATTTTGTTTGACAAATAGGCAACGGTCTGATACTCTTTGAATGCTATAAATACCCATCTGAAATACGTTTTTCCAAACAACAACAGAGCATAAATCTTACATATTATCATTGCAATCATGCTATCTTAAATTCATTATTTTTGAGAGCCAATCTTTGATTAAGTTGTTGTGTTCTTGAGCTGATTATTTTGTACTCATATCCACTCTTTGAGAGAGTTATTGTATAAGTGAGTATTGAGTGTTCATACACTTGAAGGGAAATCTATAATCCCTTGTTGTAAGAAGGAACGTTCTATTCCTTCGTGTGAAGTCTTGAAGTGCGGTATCTTCGAGCAACGTTTGTTGAGGCTTGTGTGATTCAAGCTCTCAGTTAGTAACGGTTTGTTGAGCACCCGTAAGCTTAACGGATTTAGTGGAAATCTCGAGAGAGTCTCTCAGGGACTGGACTAACCACAGGTTGTGGTGAACCAGTATACATCGGTGTGTTCTTTCCTGTTTATTTTCCGCACTTATTTCATTCCTGCAGTTTTTTTAATTCCGCAACTTGATTTTATTTCTGCATAATTTTTATAAACGCTATTCACCCCTCCTCTAGCGTTAAGCACTCGTTCTAACACTTTCTTCATCCACTCCTTCACTCTCACTTGCGTTTTCTTGATCCTCACCTTCACTCTCAAAATTAGCCTTTTCTTCTGTAGAGTCATCCTCTTATTCACCTATCCTATCTTCTATCTCACTCTTCTTATTTTCACCAGAATCTCCCTCATTCTCACTCTTTTCGTCTTCATTAGCAATGTCTTGAGTAATATGTTCCTCATGATTAATCCCAAATCTTTCTTATTTTTCACTCCTATTATCATCCTCATCCTCCATACCATCTAGTTTGCTTTGTTTATTGGTTTATTGTAGGGCACATCTCATTGCAAGATTTATTGACTGGAATATAATTTTATTTCCATTATACTTATTTCTATTTTATTTAGTTAGTAGAACCTTCTAACTATATATTACTCTTATACAAATTCTCTTGTTTCTCTTGTTTTCATCCAGGATTTCTCTAAAGATGTGGAATACTAAATTAATTACTTATCTTATTTCTTCTTTAATTAGAAATTCTTTAAACATTTCCTCCATCCAACTAAATGAAAGACCATCGATTTCTCCTTTTGCACTGGTTCTTTACTCCCTTCCCCCTCAACCACATGTACCACAATAGTGGTATTTACCTCTTTCTCAGATTCCATGCACTATTTTCTACAATGAGTTCATCCACTTATGTTTTATCACTTGTGGGTGGGATAGTATCTAAGGGTGCAACATCTATAGAGGATACTAGAACATCTAATTTTAAGGAGGGAGTTGTAATTAACTTGTAGTTACAGGCACTGATTCCCCCTCAACCATAGCTTCCTTAACCATTGTGTCTACTTTAGCAGCAGCATCATGACTACCTTGACACTCTTGACAGATTTTCTTCTAGTAGCCTTGATCTTGGTTTACTTAGAGGTATTTTTCAAAGTAGGCACATAATGCATGGATGGTTGGTTTTTAAAGTGAAAGTCCAGTGGAGGTGGGGATGGTGAGAGTAGCAGGAACAAGGGATGAAGGTACAATACAATAGAGGATATCAATGGAGAAGGAGCATGTGTTGGTGCGGGTTCACTTGATGGTTGACAAGTTTTTTTATTTGGTCTTCATGTTCTTGGATTTGGCTTCAGCCCTGGATGATGATTTGGCTTTAGAAGGGGTTTAGCTGGATTTAGGCATGGTGATCGGAGAAGAAAGAATTATGTCTTGGTTCTTGCTTAGGGTTTGAGAGAAACACCAATGTCTGAGAAACTGATCATAAGGGCTTTTAAAGATGTTACTCCTGATTTGATAATAAGAGTAAGGTGACCGAATTTAAGTTCTAATGGGACTCTTATGAAGGTTACTTTGACTATTAGGATTTCAACAATAATTAAACTCTAATTGATCTAGGATTGCCCCTTACTCTTTGACTAGATAACAATTAGAAGTGATGTTAATAGGATTAGAAGTCCGAGCAAAGCAATAATTTAGGATATTATGTCCCAGTCAATTAAGACAAGATGGCACGTACCTGAGCCAAAGAACCAACTTCTTAGTAACTCCTTATTTATTTCCGCAATAAAGCTTCAGCACTGTTAGTATCATACAATATAGTTATCAGCCAGATTTTTCTAAGCAGGTGTGTGTGCTTAATACAAGCACGAGGCTAAATCAAACACATTTTACTTTCTTTTTTTTTTCGCAATCCGCTAGGCAATCGCCTAGGGCTAGATTTTATATTATTAAAAGGAAATTACAAGGTCCAAATAATTACAAAAAGAGAGATACAATTTGAAAGTTATAATCTTTGTGTTACCAAAGTTAAGCTTAATACTTAAAATTGATATCACAAAGTAAAACTATATTTAGGAATTGATGCCAATCAACGTATCTTGGAATAGCTGTATTAATTGTCGCTAAGCCCTTGCGATGTCACCTTTCCTTCCTCAAGGGAATGAGCACGAAGTGCTAATACCACCCTTAGATGTTGTAATGAGTGGTGTCGCTATAGGACCTCGCTGTGACAAAAAAATGGCCATTCGCACGGCGAGGGACATGACTCTACATGTTGTTTTGTTGAAGCAATTGCCTATAGCAGCATTGTGCGACTGGCTTAAAACGAGACTAAAAGATCACATGAAGCAGCGTGCATCAGCAGCGTGCGATCATACAGAAACCTCGATATGAGTTGTCTATATACATACAGAAACCTCAATACACATTTTACTTGACTATATACATATAATTATACTTTTTCCAGCCAATCATTTGGGTTCAACTAGTTGAAAGTATTGATTAGACCTAAATCTAGTTTGTTCCTTGCAAAGTGATCCCTACTCAGAGCTTTAGTAAAAAATTATGCAATTTTGATCTTCAGTTTTACTGAAGTTAATTGAGATATTCCCTTTTTGCAACGTTGTCTCTGAGAAACTAGCGTCTAATATCAATGTTCTTGGTTTTCTTGTATTGATATGGATTTTTATCAATGTTTATAGCACTAGTGTTGTCACAGAAAATAGGAAACCAATCGGCAAAAATATCATAGCCCCTTGTTGTTGCCATATCCATAGCAACTGAGCACATCAAGATATTTCTACCACATATTCAGCCCTAGCTGTTAATAAAGCCACTGAGTTATGCTTCTTTGTTCCCCAAGACACTAGACAAGAACCTAGAAAATGTGTTGTTCCTGAAGTGTTTTTCCTATTAATATGAAACCTGTATAGTTAGCATCAGCACCAACTAGATCAAAGCTATACCATCTGGGATACCATAGGCACATGTCAGGAGTATCTTTGAGACATCTTGGTATCCTTTTGATAGCCTTCAGGTGAGACTCTTTGGAATTTGCCTAAAATCTTGCACACAGTCCCATACTGAATACAATATCATGCCCGCTTGTTGTGAGATAAAATAGTGACCCAATAATTCCTCTAAAGAGCTTTTGTTCAACACTTTTCCCTTCTTTGTCAAGGTATAGCTTTGTTGCAATGATAATGGGAGCATCAATGGACTTAGAGGAGTCCATGTGGAATTTCTTCAGTATTTCATTAATGTATCTCTACTGATGTATCATGGTTCTGGTAGGTGCTTACTTGATTTGCAACCCTAGGAAGAAGTTCAGTTCACCCATCATGCTCATTTCAAACTCATTCCCCATCATCTCAGAAAATTTCTTGGACATTGCTTCATAAGTATCCCCAAGATAATGTCATCCACATATATTTGCATAATCGGAACATTCTTGCCTTTGCTCCTCAGAAATAGAGTTTTATCTACTTTTTCTCTTACAAAAGGCATGTGTTGGGACATTAAAGTTTCTTTGCGCTTCTTAGAGGCCTGTTGTAGTACTGATGTATTTGCTCATTTCCTTTAATGTTCTTTTTTTCAGATTCTTGTGAGTAACTTGTATAAAACAACTTGGGGATATAGTGAAAAGGAATATGGGAGGGGTTTACATTCTTGCATCAATTAGATATCATGTCTATAAGGTATACATTATTGCACCAATCTCATATAGATACCATGTCTATAGGCTTTACATTCTTGCATCAATTAGATATCATGTCTATAGGCTTTACATTCTTCCATCAATTAGATATCATGTCTATAGGGTTTACTTTCTATTATCAATATCATAGAGTTACCATGTCTATAAGGGTTTACTTTCTTGCATCTCATATAGATATCATGTCAATAGGCTTTCATTATTGCACAATCTCATGTAGATACCATGTCTATAAGGATTTTCGTTTGCATTCTCATAATCTCACCTAGAAAATATGCCTATAGGAACCATATGAACGCTAGGCAAAACATTAGGTCGTCTAAATATGTGTAAAGCAGTAACAAAAAAGGCTAATAAGCATGTCGTAAAGGTCCACACTCGCTCAATGCTTAAAACGTTTCAGTTCAGTTAGTCCCTAAGTCTGTTTACTTTTAAATCGGGCCCAGGTCTGCCCTTTTCACATTACTCTGAACCTGTAATGTCTTTAAAAATGTTAAAATTGGTGGTTTAGTGCTTTAAGGTCTTTTAAACTTTTCTTCTTGCACCGCTTTTTCTATTCAAAACAGTGCAACTGACTCGTAAGCCTTCTAAACTTGTCTGCAACTTTGAAACTTTTTAATAGACCCTTGTCTGAAACTAGCGTTTCCTCCTGATTTTCTAAATCCTGTCAATTCCTAATAACGGGACCGGAGGGTGTAAAGCGGGTTTTCTATCTAACTGTTATGTGTTAAACTAATCTGCCTTCCCTTTAACCTCTTTTTAAATACCAAACCAGTATTTGAAGTCATGCTAAACTAGTTGTTTTTTTGTTGCGTGGTTTATTTGAGCCTTTAATTATCCAACTTGCATACTACTTACATGCTACGTGTTTTAACTGTCGTTCTAGTATTTTTACCTTTGAAACTCCATATATATCCTATCTCTCTCTCCCCATTCTTAGGATTAGAAGTCCTAATATCCCATGACTAACAGGTTAGGATAGGTATTAACATGCAATAAGTAAACGATACCCACACGTTTAAATACCTTAGCGTGGTGGGAAAGGTAGAATATGGAGATGATGACCTGTACGCTAATACCATATGCGACCCCTCTTTGAGGAGTGTGTGCGGGGTATTTTACCGATGTGATCCATGTTATAGTTAAATCTAGGACCCTTCTCTCTTTTGTTTTAATTAAAGGTTCTCCTATAGTAATGCTTTTACAAATCAATCCTATCTTTTATTTTAAATTTATGTCATGTCTTCTTCTTTAAAGCTTTTAAGTCGTGCGAATACTATATATTTAAACCTTATTTGTTTAATTGCCTCATCTCTTTGTAAAGTCATAATTAACACGGCCGGGAACCACACTAGTGGATCTTGAGGGGTGCCTAACACCTTCCCCTTGAGATATTCTCAAGCCCTTACCCGAACTCTGATTTTCTTTCAAAATACTCCTCCCATCTCTAAGTGTCCTAATGCAGTATAATCATTAGGTGGCAACTCTTCAAATTTCATAACCCAATTCCCAAACGAGAATGAGAGTTGTTTTGCTCATAATGTCGTAAAACCTGATTTTGCTTTTTTGAAAAATAGGGCGTCGACAAATATCAAAGAATTTATCTTTAGATTCCAAAAAAGGAGTCCATGTACACCTTGAAAAATCATCTACAATGACAAAAACATACCTCTTACCTCCTCTGCTCCTCACTCTCATTAGTCCACATAGGTCCATGTGAAGGAGTTCTAGAGGTTTGGAGGTACTGACAACCTTTTTAGATTTAAAAGTGGCCATACACGTTTCTCTCTAACACATGCATCACAAACTTTGTCCGAGGAGAACTCAACTTTTGGTAGACCAAGGACCAAGTCCTTGTTGAGTTGAGAAAGACTGGCATAACCCAGTATTCTATTCCATAGCAGTGGGTCATCCTCCACTACACTTAAGCATATGTGCTCACTCTGAGGGAGAGGCATAATGGATATATTGTAAAAAAATTATGTTTCTTACCTTTTAACACAACTTCATCAATATCAAACTTAGTGACTGTTCAAATTTTGGAATTGAAGTTTACCTCATTTCCTTTATCATACATTTGAGAGATACTAAAAAGATTATGTTTAAGGACTACCACATAATACACATCTTCTATAGCATGAGAGATTACTTACCAACCTTACCAATACATGTTATCTTTAGATTTTTTTATTCTTTTTCAAGCTCATCCTGCCGATCATTCATTTTTCTCATACCATGTATATTAGGAGGCTTCTTATTTTTAGATGTGAGCCCAAGAACTGGTTCTTAAGGTCTCTAACCTGTCCTTCTAGATTAGCTTTGTCAAATTTAAGCTCTTTGAGATCAAGTTTGATACATGAAAGATTGCTTATTAACTGATCATTTCCAACAGCCATTTCATCCATTTCACTCATCATGGTCACACATATGGCCATCAGTTATTTTTAGACATGGCATGAATGTTTTCTTTCAAGTTAGAGATATTTACCTAATTTGTTTCATCTTCAGTTTCTGAATCACTCTTGGCCATAATTCAGATCACTTCTTTTTCTTTTTGGCTTTCTTCAATTTCCATTAGTGCTACTTTGATGTTTTCACCTCCAAAGTCAGCTTCCAAGATCCTCCATATATCATGGGCAGAGATGCAAGAGGACACTTTGTAGATAATATTTCTAGGAAAGCTTATGTAGAGCAAGTCCTTAGCTTTAGCATTTTTCTGGACTAGCTGACGATCTTCATCATCGCATTCTTCTTCTCTCTTGTTACACTTGTTACCTTCACCATCCATTTTGGTAGGGATGATTTGTTTATGACTAACAATTACCCATAGGTCAAAGGCAGTGGCCTGAAGGAATGTTTCCATACGTAGGTTCCATTCATCATAGTGATGTCCATCAAATAGGAAGGTCTTCCAATATGCATTCCAAGCTGTACTGGAGGCTTTGTCTCCACTGCCTGATGTTCATCAATTATAGCATAGACACTTATGGACTCATCCTCATTTTATTCCTCTTTATCACTTCCACTTTCCTCATACGCTGCCATGAAGGCCTGATTCATTGCTTCAACGAATCCTTTAGCTAGGATTTTTCCTTTTTTGGAACCTTTAGCTACTGATTTATTCGTATCTTCTTAGCAGACAGACATTATCATGTGTAGCAGCCTTCTTACACCAAACTCAAACATGGATAACTTTGAGATAAAGTTACTGTCTTGAATACAATCATCAACCTGTAGGAGCTGGTCCATTACCCTGAGGAGCTGGTTCTTTGAATAGGTAAGCATATACGTTAAGGTCGTGGTTCTTCGAAAATTGAACCCAAACAAACGTTGGTAATCATCAAAATCTCAATACTCAATAATATTGTATATTATTTCCTTGAATACCACCAATTGCTCTTCTAACTAGAGTAGCTTCAGTCAAAAATAAATTAAGTCCACTTTTAATAGTTAAATTATAAATATGACATGCACGCCTAACATGAAAGATGTCCTCAAGTGATGGGTTCAAATAAAGTTTTAATACTGAGATAGCAACAGTATTATTAGAAGCATTATCAAAAGACATACACAATACTTTTTGGGTAAGATTGTTAAATGTCACAACTTCGTAAATAGTAGCGATTATAAGAATATCAAATGACTCTGATCATCATTATATTTAAAAGCAAAAATACGTCTTTGTATTACAAAATTATCATCTATCTAATAGCATGTAATTGTCAAATAATCATTTCTATTAATAGCTTGACTAATATTAGAAAAGAGAAACTCTACAAGGATGTGGCCAAATAAATAACGTATGTATATATGATAATGTCTAGGAATCCTAAAGATATCATATCTACAAAAATTTATAGTAACACCGTTAAGTAAAGAATTATAAATTCTTTTAATATGCATAACAAGATATGACGAAGAAGCCAAAAAAAAGATAGACAACCCAACACAAATACTTTTTGCTAACTCCTTTAATGTCCTTTATTTCATCATATTTAAAAAGTCCTCTGGTAGTTGGGTCTAGGGTTGCTTGATTTTATCTAAATCAACACTCCAATCTATAGAGTATTTCTCCTTTATATGTGTATTAATAACACTCGCCCCCCTTGCTCCCTATAGTCGTATGTTTAAAATTATCTCCACAAATAGTATATCTATCTCTATCGGTATTCTCTATTTTCACAAAAAAAATTAATTTTACTTCTTTTTCTTTAATTCCTATTAACAAGGGTCACATGTGGTCTCCTAGTACCACGACCACCACTCATGTTGGACTGAGTCTCACTAACACAGTTCGTGAAATAGCCCAAGTAACTGTACCATATTATTTCTACTAGAACTGACGCCATACCCATGTATTCAATTGCTAGTGAATTCCTGGACATTATATGTTGCTTCTTAGACGTCCAAGACACTATGGACTCACCAAACTTCACAACATATCATGTTACAAACATTCTAGTGTTAGAGAATATTGTCCAGTCAAAGTTGCCTTAGCATATGATATCTTGAGTAATCCCTGATCTCGTAAGTACACCTCGTTCAGGTGCACATTTCAAGTATTTTATCACACTCATTGTAGCCTCTCGAACTGATTTCTTTAATTTTTGCATGAATTGACTGTAGGGTTGGATAGTATAATTGTCGTACAGTCTTGTTGCAATCACACTCAATAATTTCCCTATTAATCCATGGTAAACACTTATATCCTCAAGAAGTATATCTTCTTTATTGCCTGGTAAATGATCATACTCTTGTAATTAGACTTTTTTCTTGTTTTCAAAGGTATGATTAAGTGTTTGATCCTTTCAGCCCCATCTCAAAGATCAATTATAATACATACTTTCTCTACTCCAATATTATACCAGTATTGGATTTCAAGAGTTGCACCAAGAAATAAGAAATAAGGATTTTTCCTTTACTTTGACGATGAAATTTTGCCCCTGCTTCCCTTCATAAAATTCATCCGAATCTTTTATTTTGAACTTTTGATGTAAGGCCCTCTTAGTTGTATCAACTAACTACATGGTACTTCTTGTTATAAGGAGATCATCAACATAAACCAAGATAATCATAATTTTTTCTTTTTTCTTCATAGAGAACAAAGAGTAGTCATGATTACTCTGTGCAAAATCTGTATCTATCAAGTCTTCAGCCAACTTTATGTTATATTACCTAGAGGCCTATATGGAATAATATTAACGCTTGATATTGCATACTTTTTTATCCCATTGACTTTTGAGTTCCTCTAGCCTCTCCATGCAAACTTCTTCAAACAAATCACCTTGCAAGAATACATTTTAAACATCAATTTAAAATAAGTCTTAGCCTTTGGATCTTACCAGCGTTATGACTAATTTCGATGTGACCATTTTGGCCGCTAGTAAGAAGATATCATGGTAATCCAACTTTTCTTCGATTATAGCTTTATACAACTATCTACACTTAAATATTTCAACATCTCTATTTGTTTTGAACTTGATATTATACAACTATTTTGACCCCATAATATTTTTTGCTTTTGGTACATTAACTATTTCCAGGGTTTGTTGTCTTCAAATGCCTTGATTTTGTGTATCATAACATTAACCTGTCTTGAAACTTTGATAGATTCCTTGAAACTATGTGGTGCTACCAATAAATTGAAACTTGCAAGGTAGCTTTGATACTTCTCATAGGTCCCGTCATATGACAAGTAATTTGATATAGGATTGTCTACCTTCAAAATGGTAATTACAGTTAGATTTAATTTTGTGGTTCTAAAAACACTTTATTTATTTTTATGCTAGTTGTTATGAAATCTATTCTAAGTGTGTTTGAGACTAGAAAATAAGATAAGATCTTGAAGGCAGTGTGTTTAAGCAAACTGAGAAGCTGAGAATCAGGGAATCGAGCTGGCCTATATGGGGCCTTGAGGTCAAGCTAAAGGTTAGACAGTGACCGACCGATGAAGGTCAAACGATTCTAAGAGCTTTGATGAGAGATCTTTATAATCAATATGGGTAATAAATGAAGAACAATTAATGAAACAAAATAAATGTAAATAATAGAATCAAGGGAGAATATGTTTAAGTTAGAGAGTAGAGAATGTTCTTTGTATACTGAATGTTTTATATGGTTTTCTTCCTTTACAAAATGAAAAGGGTCCCCTGGTATATGAGGGGGAATCCTAACATAGTACAAGTGCATTTATTACAAATATAAAAGGTTGGTACAACCATTTAATGTCATGGTACGGGCTTGAACTAGCCTAATAGACTTGGTCAGCTTTAGTCGTGTGCCTTGGGAACTTCTCGCGTGTTCATCATAGCCATTGATTAGCACTGTCTCGAGGTAGATCATTAAGAACCCTCAGGTTTGAAACCCAAACAGAGCCTCGAGCCTTCTGGGATGGTCTTACGAAGTTCAATAACGATCATTAAATTAGGCTCTCTGATCTTTACCTTTTACAGATAGTCCCCACGTTTCTTAGAATGAAAATGATAAGAAACAATCTAGAATTCTCGCCTATTCGATACTAACATCATGAATTAAGTCCATCAGAGCATTAACTGCTATGACCTAAAGGCTGCACATAAGTTGCTATCAATACGACTATCGAGAAGCCCATGAATCGCTATTGGTTTAGCCTTTCTGCTTCTGAAACAATGCCCATATGGCTTCTATAAATACCTCAACCATTTTCCTGTTCACACTTTTATCGCATCTTCAATTTTCTAGAGCCAAGTTCACCATCATATACATTCTTCTCCCTTCTGTGCTTGCCTTCTTACTTTCTTTCTAGGAAACCGCTTTTATAGTCATGGCTAGGACCTCCAGAACAGTACCTGATAAAGAAGGCGATGCTTTTTTGTCTCGCCCATCCAGGGGTAAACCAAAAGTACCCCCAAATGTCGAGAAATGTACTCCCACTTAATTCGATATGGTATTCGATTTTTCTATCATAATTCCCCCTTTTACACCAGGCCGATATGAGCACGTGTCGCGGTACATCAGCATGGAGACCAATACAAATAGAGTAAAGGAAGGCTGCCGATGGGAATAGGCACTCTTATAAAAGATCTGCAATTCTGGGGAAAATATAATAGACCACAAAGTTGGCTTCCTCAACGTGTGTATACATAAAAATTTACTCTAGGTCCTATAGATTCCTCGGATTGTTCTTCCCCATCGATAGATTCGGTGATTCTCGACTTTTGTCATGAGTATAGAGTGACACTCGGTCAGATATATCCTTCTTTCTGGAGAATCGTTTACATGCTCCGATACTTTTCCAATCAGGTCAAGGTATGACCTTCATCCTCAACTAATTGGTAAGATTATACAGCCATCATCTCTTCCGAGGTTTGATATGGCTTTACCCTCGATCTTCAAGGCTGTTCCTTTTTAGCATCAATGAGGATAAGGATCAAGGGTAGATGAGCCAGTTTTTCTGAGTGAGGACCTCGGACATCATCCTGGGTAATAGGATGCCATTCCCAGAGGAATATGATATGAACCATAAGTGCCCCTACTTCGAGCATATGTTATTGCCCTTTTATCCCCTTTTAAAAATGATCTTCTTTTGATTAAGCAGCCACTATTTGGTACTCGACACGGTTCAGAACCTAGCGGGAAGGATCAGATATATAGATTCCACTTTCATCTATATCGAGCATTTTTAGCATCATTTGGCCAAACGAGCAAGCCAAGAACCACAATATACTCTTTACTGCTATTGTTACCATGTTTTCTTATGAATATCTTTTATGGTAGTAAGTTTGACGTATCACGCCCGAGTAGGCCTCGGGTATGGGTGTTGATGAGATTGTCTCTTGATGGTGAGAAAGGGACCTCAAAACCCGATAAGGGTAAGAAGAGGAAACAAGAGGCGCCGACTGAGTCGCACAAATTAGAGATACCTAAAGTTTGAAGGCCTCGGCCTGACGTAAAGGCCTTGACTTTGGCTGTTTTGGAAAGTCCTCGTACCAAGGACAAAGCTGATGATGATGATGAAGGCCCTTTGTTACAAATCACGAGTCGAGGTGCGGATGCTCCAAAATTTGTTGCGAGGAAAGCCACCAAATTGGGGGTGGTCGATATTGACCAAACCTGTGCTGTAGAGACCCTCGAGGATGGTGCGAGCATAGTCCTCGAGTTTAAATCTAGACATGGTACATTCTGTGATGATGAACACGCTGCTAGTGACTTTGGAGGGCCTGAGCTCGAAGCTTTATGGGGGCAAGATGAGACCTTAGGGAAACAAATGCTCTAGGTGGTCTTAATTTGGGCCCTTCGTACTCACCGGGAGAAATCAGGTATGTACATGACCCGAGTACCGCCAATGCAGGGGCCTCTCATGGAGGGGAGATGTGCTCAGAGACCTCTTTATAGGTATCGATGAGGACATTGATCTTTATGCTTCCATCACTCTCAAGGAGCGGAGAGGCTTCAGCAATAGGTTATATTCTTCTAGATAATGTTTTCACTTCAATCTTTACCTTTGGTTTTCTAACTTTTACACCTTGCTGCAGGAAAATAAAATGTATGACCATGCCGTTTATAAGCTTTGAGACGAGCTTCATACTGTGGGAAGGAGGTAGAAAATCTCACCTCGGAGTTAAAGGAGTCGAAGGCCTCCTTTGCCTGAAAGGAGGAGAGTTGAGTAGGCTCCAGGATAGTTTAGAGAGAGTGTGCCAGGAAAGGCCTGGCCTTGCTGAGCAGGTAACGAGGCATCCATAAACACATTTTTTATTCTTATAACTTGATGTTTACCAACTTGTTTTGCCTTTGCAGAATGGGCAAATGGATTCCCTCGTGGGGACACTTCAAGAAGAAGCTGCAGCCAAGGGTGTAGAGATCCTTGGGCTAAGGGGGCAAAATGAGTTCATGACCTCTAAGAGAGAGATTTTGCGGATGGAGTTGGCACCGATCCAAGTTATTCTTCGAAATACTAAGAAAGAGGCTGTTGCTCTGTCTGTGGCCAAGTCTGAGGCCGAAAACAATGCGTCTTTGTACATGAAAGATGCGCTACTACAAATGCACGAGCACAAGAGATATTGGAGAAGGCCAAACAGAAGCTGGCTTGGGCCGTTGCTTACATTTGTTTGCAAGTAAGGAGGTAGGCTCTCGAGGAAGCAAGCAACAAAGGTGCCGATCTCTCAACTAAGCTCGAGTCTTGGAGGAAGAATCAACATTCTCGACCACTTCACACGAGGGTTCCGGAGATGATCCAGAGAGTAGTGATGGCGAAGAATAGGCCCACATCGTCTTCCTTTATTTTGTTTATATGAACTTCTCGGGGGAAAACTTCTTGTAAAGACACCCCATGTAAATATGTTTTTTGTAATGTAAGAAGATTTTTCTGCTTCAAGTCTTCGAATTTTTTATTTCATCGTTTACGCGAAGTTGGCCTTTGGATTTTGAAGTCGGCTTTTAGGAGCCCATACTTTGAGTAATTAGGACCTTTGATATCGGTTGCCATCTTGAGATTAGGTCGATAGCTTTCTAGCCATCTTGAGATTAGGTCGATAGCTTTCTAGAATCGATGCTTGTAATAATAGAAATCCTCGGGGTCTCAATGGCTCCCAAGTACTGTGTGACAGTATCATTTATGTGACATGGTTGTGAATCGACGGGGGTGGCCCCACCGATACACTTCCCCAAAAATAGCACTGACATGGTCAGAATTAATTGGTCTTCAGCATAGGCAAACAGTTGTAGCTTGCTCTATATATGCATTTTCTTATTTCTTATCTGAGTACTCCGTCATTTTAAGTAACTATCCCTTTTATGGATCTCTTCTTCATTGTGCTAATTCTCTTACCATTTCAATTCAAAGCCTTCTCCCAAGTCTTCATCTTCGCTTTCTTATTTTACTATAGCATGGCTGCTACGTCCAAATTCGTTCACCAAGGAGATGATAGTTCTGCCTCTATTTCGTGCTCGGTCGGTGGTACACCTCCGGTGTCTGGTGAGATAACTTCGAGGTGCTTTGTCTCAAGGGGGACTCTATGTTATAGAGACCTCCCAATGTTTAGGGCCATCTGGAGCATGTGTCGAGGTTTATCTCTTCAATAGGGGAGAAACACCCCAAGGTAGTTAGAAAAGATTGCAGATGGGGAGAAAAGGTGGCACTACAAGTACCTTTTCCTGAAGAGGGCATCATGGATCATGTCGAGGGATTTTTTGACGAATACACGTACCCCTTTAAATTGGTCCCTCTCGATAGGGTCATGCTTGAATTTTGTAGAAGATATCAGGTTACCCTGGCACAGGTTCACTCATGATTTTGGTGGATAAAGCTAATGATAAGGTATTTTGCAGATAAAGCCGGACTCGAGTTCACCCTCAGGAATCTTATTAGATTATACCAACCCTTGAATTATCGAGGCTTGATTACTATGAGATGTCAATCCACTAGGCCCTTTGTTTCCAACAATGAAGAATATGGGGATCAAGGGTGGATGAGTCATTTCGTCTTAGTGCGGACTGTCGATATTATCCCCTTAGAGTTTC
The DNA here is from genome assembly GCA_034376525.1 of Nicotiana benthamiana. Lineage (NCBI taxonomy): Eukaryota > Viridiplantae > Streptophyta > Magnoliopsida > Solanales > Solanaceae > Nicotiana > Nicotiana benthamiana. The sequence continues at coordinate 117,649,870 of CM067329.1, forward strand.
TTCCATTTCCTGAGAAATGGAATTTTACACATAGGTGGTACACTCGTGTTCTCATAATTTTTGCCCATGGCAGAGGCGGATTCTATAAAGATACTTTCTTTTCCTTTTCCTTTTCCTTTTTGCAGCAATCCCGTGGATTCCATACGAGGTTCCTGACCTGGCGGATTGGTCTCGAAAACTGGCAGCTTGCTCAACTTATGATGAGTGTATGTGGAGAGATTTGTCCAAGGGTAGATGGGACGCAACATATCGCGGTACGTGCTGCGTGGCTTGTTTTCTTTGAAAGGTACACTCTTTTATGTGTACTAACTCCGTCACCACAGGCATTGGAGAATTTTCTGAGATCAGACTATGTCCCATCATAGAGGAGGAAGAATTGTCAGCTTTGGGGTCGAGGAATGATAACAAATAGAAGGAGATTGTTCCTCCCTTGTCTCCGTTTTCATTTTCCGTCGAATGTACTTCGAGGGATACAAGTGTTCTACCATCATCCTCGCCCCCCGTCAATGGCACTTCGAGGATGTTCGAGGCAAGGGTCCACCTAAATCAAGTGGGGTCTCGAGCGACCATGTCCCCACCGAGGTCGATTCAACTGGGGCCGATGAGATCGGGCGAGTAGATGCACTCTCAACATATCAGAAGGCTCGACTACTTTGTTCTATGGTGAGCGTTAGTTGACTTTGTTGACCTTCTGATTTTATATTTTTTGTTTACTGATTGAGCTTCTTTTTCATAGGCCCTCGACAAGCTCAAGTCCAAGATGCTCCGCTGTGAAGTCAGGTTGAGGAAATCCTTGGATGGGGAGAGATCCCTCAGGCTTCTTTGTGATAAAAAGGGAAAAGAATTGATGTATATTCGATACGAGGCGAATCGAAGCCTAACCTATGAAAGCCACCTCGAGAAACAGGTAACCTTTGTTCCAAGGGAATGCATGTTTCTTCTTCTATCCTTAGAGATTAATATTTTGAAACTTTAGTTGCAGAGCAAGATAGACGATCTGGAACACCTTCAGGGCGAGGTTGGCCAGGCAAAGCTTGAGTATAACGAGCCAATAGCTCAAATAGATGCCCATATTGAGGCCAAGAAAAATGTTTTGGCCAAGGTTTCTTCCCTCGAGGTACAGCTCCGGAACACCCATAAAAATAGCTCAGTTCAAACAAGCAGGATTGTGAGGTTCAACTCCGACCTTTTGGATATGAAGGCCGAGTTCATGGATGCTCGGGCAAAAGTTGAAGAGATTTGTGCTAAGGACAACAAGAAAGTGCTCGTCTATTTAAATGACGTTGTTGATGCTCGATATAAGTTGAAAGGTGCTTCCGATCGAGAGAACGGAAGCAATAAATATACCCAATGTCAATATTGGTGGGAAACCTTTAAAAAGATTCACGTTAGGGGCTTCGATCTCTCAGAAGAGATAGCCAGGCCAAGGCAGATGAGTATGATGAAAAATTCCTCATACCTGATGCTGAAGATAATGGAGAAGAGGCCTATGGGGCCGCAATCGCCGAGGAGAAATAGATTAGGGTTTTTTCTTTTTGATTCTTTATACAGTGTTCTTAGAGAACTTTGTAAATGTAGCCTTGCATTGTTTCATACATACGTATATATAAAGAAACTTTTTGGTTTTCCCCTTTCATGAATTTCTATTTTTTTATGTATGTCTTTCTTTATCTTGAGTTTTGATAGTTGTCAATGATTACCCAAAAGAATTGGCCATGGAATAAAAACTCTTAGGTTTATAATTCGGCCCTAGGGCTTGTTAGGCTGGCTTGTAGGATCATACGCATTTTCCCTTAGGCTTTTTTAGTTAACTATTTTGGGCTCGGTCTCCAAGTCAAATTTCGACTCGAGCTCATTGACCCTTAAGTTTTTGAATTTTAAGCTGGATTTTAGGCTCTTACGCGCAGGGTCGGTACGACCTCTAATATAGACTGGCATCTAACGTCTTACGCATTAGGTCGGTTCGCCCTCTTAATATAGGCTGAGACGGTGGCTCATACGCATGGGGTCGGTACAACCTCTAATATAGGTTGGAAACACTAGCTCTTATGCATTGGGTTGGTACGACCTCTTAATATAGGCTGGCGACAGTGGCTCTTACTCATTGGGTCGGTATGACCTCTTCATATAGGCTGGCGACAGTGGCTCTTACACATTGGGTCGGTATGACCTCTTAATGTAGGCTTTTATTTTCCCTCGTTAAAGATTTTTTTGAAGTTTTTGTGTTCGCCCGACTCTTTGATGGCTCGATAAGAGCCTCGATTATGATTTTTTATGTAGCGATAAATGAGAACCTCAAGAGGTTTCGCTCGATAGCTGAATTGTTTGGAAGCCTATTGTTTGGAGCTGATTTGATCGAAGCTCTTTGGCTTATGATGAGGGTAGCCTGATTAACCGGTTCTTTTCGAAGTTTTTTCGAAGTAATTGATGGGATGTGATTTTATAGCGATAGTCGGGCGTCCCCGAGTTGTGAGAGTTTGGATGGAGCCTTTTTGACCATAACATTGAGTTTGGCTGGAGCCTTTCAGTCTCGAGTGAAGTAGTTTCGCGTTTACATTGAGGGTATTTCTTTTTAGGGGTCTTACAAGTTCGAATGTATAACCTTAATTTTAAAATCATGATTTACGCCTTTTGTAAGGTCTTATACTTTTGGTTACTTGGTAGAAGTATAATTCACGCCTTGCTTGAGGTCTTCCAAATTGGGTATTGCCTTATAAAGGTCTTATGAGCTCGAGGTTGCCCGCATGGGATCTTATAACCTTGGGTTTTTTGACAAATCGATGGGGGTAACAGTTGGCGATAGTCCCTGGGTTATCAAACGTTTCTTGGCTCTGGAGTCGTTCGTTGTAAACATGGTATTGCCTCATTGAGAGATTACATGTTTGATGGAGGGGAAATATTCTTTGATTACTTGGTACAAGTATACTTGTTTTCTCCGTGAAGGGTTCAATTATTCTATGCAGACACGTTTCATTCGACCGTTTGACCGGATTCATCATTTTCATATTGGAACCCATTTTGGCTTATCTTGACTTCTTTGAGAAGGTGATATTCCGGGGGGATGCCCCCCAGTGTTCGAGGTTGATTGAAGAGAAGCCTTGAACACTTGTGAATTTTTCCTTAGTTGGCATATAGATGTTTCCTCGTTAAAAATCTTGTTGGTATAACCCTTCTTGGGATAAAACCCGATCGAAGGAAAAGAGTGCAACGTATGCTTTGAAACCTTAAGGTCTTCGAGCTGGACAGCTGTCGATGCCCTATTTTTTAAGGAGAAATCGGGTTTATGAAATTTGTAAGGACAACTCGTTCCCTTTTGGGAATTAGGTTTGAATTAAAAAATTGTCACCTAATGGTTAAAGTGCATTAGGACACTATAAGGAATTTTGATTTAGAAAATCAGAGATTGGGTAAGGCTAGAAATTATCTCGAGGGGAAGGCGTTAGGCACCCTTTGAGATCCACTAGTGTGGTTCTCGGTCATGATACAATTGTGACTTTAAGGGCAAACAACAAATAGACACATAAGGGTTTCAAATAAGGGGGGGTTCACATAACGGTTGCAAGTAATTGAAGTGGAAAGAAAATAAAGTAAAGATGAAATTGAAGTAGTTTTAAAATAAAACAAACAAATAAAGGGAAAGGGGTCCTAGATTTACAAACAATATGGATCACATCAATGCAATACCCGGTAATCACTCCTCAGAAAAGGGGTTACATGTGGCATTAGGGCACCGGACATTATATCTATATCTATATCTATATGTGCCCACCCCATTTAAGGTATTAAAGCGTGGGATGGTTTCATTACTTATTGCATGCTATTAACCGCCACACTCCTATCACTCCCGGAGGCATTTGGGACTACTAGTCCTAAAGGGAGGAGGTATTTATGTCACAACCCAAAATCCACAAAGGGTCGTGGTGGCACCGGATACTGCTGCAAAGCCAGCCAACTAAAATAATTAATTAATTTTTTTTAATATTTTCGAAAATACTTCTTTATTATGATTAAAGTAATACTGAGTATGTTCCGCCAAATAAATAAGGAAACACTGAATCAACTTTCAAAATTTCTGTATAAATCAGAACCGGTGTCACAAGTACATGAACAATTCTCTAAGAGAAACCAAATAGGTACAATAACTGCCCGTAATACAATTGGACAAAAAGTAAATAAAATTCTGAAAGAGACTATACTAGTTGCGGAACCACCTCGAGGGAATACATCTCATATAGTCTCTGCTCCCGTCATGCCGCTATGCCTCTAAGACACGAGCCACACAATAAACATGTGTAACAAAAATGCACAGCAAGTGTAATATGAGTACGAAAACAATGTGTACATCCCGCCTAATCTCGAAGAAGTAGAGACGAGATGGTCTACTTTGACTCTTACTAATGGTCCAGTAATAGTATACAAAAATGTGAGGAAATCATGGATTTATGTAGCATTCTCTAATAAACAAGGTTGTAAAACAGGTAAACACCTTTAACATTTAACAATGGATTTTTAAGGTTCCTTTTCATTTATCCTTAGCAATTTATGTCAGGCCAAAAAGAAAATTCCAACATCAAGTATTTCAGGTAAGCAGTATAATCATGCGCATATCATGCCAAGGTCGACGGCCGCTCCAACAGAAATGTAAATTGTGCACTACCAAGGGTAGAACGGCCTGAACAATAGATGCATCTATTTAATCTGCCAAGGCATCGGACCGTTCCATAAAAAACACATACCCTGCTCGCGAATCATACATGCAATGCAGGTACACATAAGAATAAAGGCTCAATCAGTCAAGTAAGATCTTATCGGGAAATATTTATCCAAATAAAACCAATTCACCTTTAATAAGTTTAGGAAATGAAGTTTAATCCTTTTATAAATTAAATTATTAATTCAATGTGAGTTAAGCAATTCAAGCCGTCAATGGGTTCATAAATTATCCAAGTATAACATTCTTTCGGGTCCTAGACTACCCGGACAATAGAATAGTAGTAGCTACGCGCGGACTCTAATCACCTCGTGTGTACGTAGATCCCACAAATAGGAGAACATAATCAATTTAACTCACCTATGGGGATAATTCCATCTCACAAGGTTAGAAATGAGACTCACCCGCTCCAAAGACCCATAACCGGCATTCTACATTCTTCCGAAGGCTGAACCAACACACAATGCTCCAAACTAGCCGATGGTTATACAAATATATTAATATATGCTCAATTAAACTTTACAACCCAATTTGTAACAATTTCTAACCCCGAACGAAAAGTTAACAAAAATGCCCTTAGGCCCACATGCCCAGAATTCAAAATTTCTCGAAGATAAAGTTTACCCATGAACTCACGAACTCAAATATATGATTTTCTCTTAATTTCATACTCAAAATCGTGGTCAAAATTCAAGAACACTAATTTTCTAGGTCTTCCCTCAAACCCCAAGTTTTTCTACAATTTTCATGGTCAAATCCGTACGTAATTGATATATTCAACTCAAAATAGATGGGTATAACTTACCTTGTCATTGATGATGAAAATATTCTCTAAACATCCTCCAAGAATCGCCCCAAGCCAAGAAAATATGATGAGAAATGGCCAAAATCGGGTTTTAATAAAACACTTTGCCCCAGCTCTTTCCGCTTCTGCGGAAATCTTTCCGCTTATGTGGTTTCGCTTATGCGTTCAAAACGCCGCTTCTGCGGTCCTGGAATCCAGCCCAAGCCTTCATCCAAAACCACTTCTGCGGCTCCCTCCTCGCTTCTGCCGTCCCATTTCCGCAGAAGTGGAAATACTAGCAACCGAACCTCAGCCTTCCCAAAAATCCATTTTCGATCTGTTAACCACCCGGAATCCACCTGAGGCCCCCAAGACCTCAACCAAACCTACCAATAAATCCCAAAACACATTATAGACTTGCTAAGGGCCTCAAATCATACTAAACAACGCTAAAACCATGAATAACACCCCTATTCAAGCTTCATGAACTTTGAACTTTCCAACTTTTACTTTCGATATTTAAACCTATCAAATCATGTCCGATTGACCTCAAATTTTTCACACAAGTCATATTTGACATTATGGACATATTCCAACTTCCAAAATCGGATTCCAACCTGATATCAAAAAGTCCACTTCCGGTCAAACTTCTCAAAAACCTTCAAATTTCTATCTTTAGCCAAATGGCTTCAAAATGACCTACGGACCTCCGAATTCACTTCCGATCACGCTCTCAACTCCAGAATCACCATACAGAGCTACTCTCAGTCTCGGAATCCCAAACGGACATCCATATCACTAAAATGCACTTCAAAAACCAAACTTGAGAAATTTCTTCCAAAATGCTAACTTCCACAATATGCGCCAAGACACTCTCGGGTTATCCAAAACCCGAACCGGGCATACGCCCAACTCTGAAATCATACGAACTTGCTGGAAATTTCAGACCTCGATTCCAATATTATTAAACCAAAATTCCAATCCTAGTTCTTTCTTTCAACTTTAAGCTTCCGAAATGAGAATTCTCTTCCCAATTCAACTTCAAACTTCCCGAAATTCAATTCCGACCATGTGTACAAGTCATAACACCTGAAATGAACCTACTCATGGCCTGAGACTATTGAAAGACGTGCTAGGTCTCAAAATGACCGATCGGGTCATTGAAATTTAAGTTTGTTATGGCTTAAGGGGATAAAATTCTAGGGCGACAAATAAAACACATAAGGCAGATTATGGGGAAACACATAACAACTTAAAAAGCTCAGATAGGACTCATCATTTAATGATAAGTTGTTTAGCATGACTTGTAGATACTAGTTATGGTCTAATTAAACTTAAACGTTAAGGAAGCAGACTGGTTTATTACAAAATTCATATAACAAATCGAAATCAGACCTGCCTGCTGGCTGGAATTAATAGAGTCTGATTTAATTAGCTAATTTTACCCTATAGCTTGCCTAAGTGAGACCAATACGAGAAAAATATACTGATTTCAGAAGAAGACTTATTAACAGCAGGAACATAAGTTCTGCAAGCGTTTAAACAATGTTATTACTGATTTTAAACTTATAAGCAAGTTGAGGGATTTAGATAAGTTGATTACACATATAGGCATGCTTTTTATGTGCTACTGATTTTAACCTTTATGGAAAAGCAGAAATCCTATAGGCATGATGTCTAGAATACTGATTTTTATTATTTAAGCCTATATATATTGTTTGCCTAGTGATGGATACGTATGTTGAATACAAGTAGCCTTGTAGACATGTTCTCTATATGATAGGCAAAAATGCAAAATCCTATAGACATATTCTCTATATGAGATGCAGAAATGCAAAAGCTAATGATATGGCATATATGTATGAAATGCAGTACTTATAGGCAGGATTTCTAAGATGTAGTGCAAAGGTTAATAGACATAGATTTCTGAAACACAGAAGTGCAGAACCTAAAACAAGATTTCTATATGAAAATGTAGAAGTGAAGAACTTATAACAAGATTTCTATATGAAAGTGCAGAATTTAAAATAGGATTTCTATATCAAAATGTAGAAGTGTAGGATTTGCAGAAGTAAATACCTAATGAACATGATATCTACCCTTATGTATACAATAAGTAACCCTCCCATTTTCACTATAAGCCCCATGAGTTATTACAAATTATTACAGCCCAAAATGAATAAAGAAAATAAAAATGCATCAGAAAGCTAACTTTCCCAACCAAGGAGAGCCAGATTCAGACTTCTGTCTGAAGCATGAAGTAAACCAACTCCAAAGGATCAAATTACAAAGCCTTTCTCATATTTAGGATGTGTCAGAGTTCCCTAAGAGTCTCAAATGGACTCCAGTCAGTGCTTACACTAAAATATATTGAAGAATTTAATTATAGTGCAGTGTGGAAGGACCAGCCCTCAAATGTACAAGTTCGGAGGGAGATCAAGGTCCCAAAGCAAGGTTCATAGGAGGGGGGAAGAACTTAGAATCTAAGAGAGAGTGCATAAAGGGGATCTTGGGGAAGGCCATGAGTGGCTGGTGGTCATGCCCAGCAATTAGAAGTACTGGCACACCCCTAACCAGCATGTTAGTCACAGTATTCGGGAGTTAGGATTCCAGACATGAGTAGCAATTTGGATACTGTCGTGCCTGAACCTTAACCACATAGAAAAGAATACGGGTATGGGGAATTCACACAGTAACATATGAAAGGAGAACAACATATTGAATACTTAATATAAACAGCAAAGTAGACAAGAATGTTGAACCTATAAAGCAAACACATAGGGGTGAGGCTGAAAAGCTCAATTAGAACATACCAAATTCAGGGGAACAAAGAGAGAAGAGCAGTAGTAAGAAAATTGCAAACACACAGCCAGAAGATTTCAGAAGAGATTGAAGTGTAGAACTAAGAGTGCAAGAGTATTGAAATTGGAAATGTTCAATAAATTTTGTGTGTTGAAAGTGCAGAAGGGTCGTTCCCTTTATAATGCAGAAAGTAAGTAGAAATAGGTAAGAAAATAATTCAGAAAACAATTACAGAAGTTCCCCTTCAATTAAGGGATTCTGATTTCAAACGGGTAAAAGAAAATGTAAGGACAAGGTTTGATAAAAATCTTTTCCAAAGTAGCATAAGAAAGGAAAATACACAAAATTTCATTTAAGGAAAGAGTTTGATAGTACACGATTTGTGCAAATAAGGAAAGGCAACCAATAAATAGTCAATAAAAATCAGAATTTGTGTTTTGGTATGAACGAATCTAACCAGAAAAGGTGAAGAAAGGTTTAATTAAAGAAAATAAATAATAATCAATCTATCCTTATTAAAAGGAATTCTGAATAATAAAAAATTGGCAAAACCTTTTTGAAAGAAGAATCCATCATATATAAAGTGTACAAACATGTGAATCAAAAAAGAGTTTTCATGCTAATTAGAAATGCCTAGCATAGAAAAGTTCAGAGTCAAAGAAGTACGAGTTCAATACAAAGACTCAAAACGAGTCTGCGAAACCTAAAGCTCCAAAATAGAACCCTAGTCTCAAACATGAGATCGAACTTCGCCAAAAAACCCCAAATGCTACGGTTTTCGACTCGAGTAAGATATAGAGATGAAGAAGCAAATAATTGAAACAGGCTCAAAAATATCTTTCAGAGTCTTATAAGAAACCAAGCAGATGTAATAGCAAGTTTGAAACAAAGCTGTGAGAAAGCTAATTTGAAGCATAAAGAACACGTTTTAAGAAATCTTGGAACTTAAACAAGTTCAGAAGAGAAACGAGATGGTATAGCACTTAAAAGAATAGTAGAGGAAACATGTTTAATCAAAGAACTCAAACAAAGTCCAGGAGAAGGCAAATAAAGAATTTAAAGCTCGGTAGAAAATACAGTAAGGGAACACAGGGGTCAACTAACACATAACCTAAACATGTGAAAGCATGATATAGAAACTAGTAGAAGAACGAACGGAGCACAATAGAAGAACATGCATAATGAGGCAAACATAAAGATATAAGAGAGGACAATGCTAGATAGAAAGAGAGCATACAAACATAGCATAGATAGATACACACAAAGAAAAGAAGAAAAAGAGTCGGAGAAACATTTTGAAACCTTTTCATAAACCCTAGATCAAAGAGAAACAAATTTTGAAAGAAAAGATAGGGGAAAACGTTTAAAAACTCTAGTAGAAAACAAATATAGCATAGATCTAAGAAAACAAACAGAGAAAAACCTTGAATAGCTAGGGTTTCTATGGAACCCTAGAAAAATGAGAAAGGCTTGGAAGAAAGTCCGATCTTAAGTTGGATGAGTTTGAACCTCGGCTCGAAATTCTTGGAATATGCCGGAGCAAGGCCGGAGAGGCCTCAAAACCATTGATCTGAGAAAACCTGGACAGACACCATTGAGGTTAGACATCAACGCTTCGAACCCCAAATATTTAAGAGTGGAGGGAGGTGAGTACATGCCATCTATGGCCTAAGAAGCCATCGATTCTGGTGAGGTTGTGGTCGGAGAGGATCGGAGAAACCTTCAAGAGAGTTTGAGAGGGGGAGAGTATCCAATAGCGGATATCATAACGAAATGGGGGGGTTATGGTAGGGTTAGGTGAATTAAAAAGGAAATAAGCAATCATGGATGTTGATCAAAATGATCAACGGCCTGGATTAAAAGAAAACCGGGCGAGTTGGATGAACGGGTCAAGAGGTTGGGTCGAACTTGAAATTGGGCTGGTCCAGTTGGGATTTAAGATTGGGTCAACTAGAGGGTCAATTTTGGCAATAATTAAAACGTAAATGGGGCTGCAATTGAAAAGAATTTGGGGATATATATTAAATAGCCGATTTTTCTCTTTTATTTTATAAAAATAGTAAACATAATTTTGATATTAAATTAAAAGTACTGAATTAGTAAATAATATATTTATACTAATTTAAAATTTTTGGAACCAATTTTATAATTATAAAATATTATTAAATCTTAAAATATGCTAGAATTATATGCAATTTAGTTTTTAAAAATCCCAGATAAATTTGGAATAATTATTAATTTTTATATTGCTAAAATGGGTAATAAATTGATTTTAAAAATTACCAAAAGACTTGGGCATGCTTATATATGCATATACATGTTATTTTAAAAGTATTTTGTATATATAAAATACAAAGGGAAAAATTGGGTATCAACAGCTACCCTTCCTTACCCTGGAAGGATGAAAGAGTTATCGGGTAAAGATATGATGGTCAATTTTGACCGAATGAAATATTTGAGGAATTTTGACCATGCTCTGGTTCCTGAGCTGCCTACATATCCCCGGTCTTACAGGAATCAGGCCATATGCAGTTCAGGATCCATGACGGAATATGTCAATGGAGATCTTTGAAAAGAACGGCCGCGATGTTTAGGTTGAGAAGGGTGGTAGAAGTCTGATAGGTTGCGGGAACTGGAGCGGGATTGATCCTACTGAGATGGCCATTTCTAGCTGGTGTACCTGCAAATGAATAATACCCACATATATTGTGCGTAAAATTTAAACAGGATGCAAGTTCCCATTAGACCATGAATGTTGTCTTTGGACGATTAGATAGACCTCCTGGGATATGAAGCGTATGATAGAGATTTGCAGGCTATGAAATGATATTTTAAAGCTATGAGAATGATTCCAATGAACTCTGATGCCTTTGAATAATGATATGTATAAGATAAAATGGGGTCCTCTATGGAGTTCTCGGGCTATGCAAATGGTGCCTCTGAACAATGACGCCTTTGGCCAATTTGGTGATCTTTCAGCTGATGCAAGGCGTAAATGAAAGGGTGGTGGTATTTCAATCGTGCAAGAAAAATAAAGTGGCGATATTTCAGCCATGCAAGAGAAATAAAGTTGCGATATTTCAGCCAATGCAGATGGAGGTAGAGCTTAACATCGGAAGGCAGAATGGTAGCCTTATGTAATGCAAAGAAATGCAGATGGAGGTAGAGCTTAACATCGGAAGGCAGAATGGTAGCCTTGTGCAATGCAAAGAAATGCAGATGGAGGTAGAGCTTAACCTCAGAAGGCATAAAAGTAGCCTTATGCAATGCAGGGAAACACAAGATGGAGACAGATCTTAGTCTCAGAAGCAGAATGGTAGCCTTATGCAATGCAGGGAATACAGGATGGAGACAATGCTTAGTCTCATAAGCAGAATGGTAGCCTTATGCAATGCAAAGAAATGCAGATGGAGGTAGAGCTTAACCTCAGAAGGCAGAAAAGTAACCTTATGCAATGCAGGGAAACACAAGATGGAGACAGGAATTAGTCTCAGAAGCAGAATGGTAGCCTTATGCAATGCAATGCAGGGAAACACAAGATGGAGACAGGAATTAGTCTCAGAAGCAGAATGGTAGCCTTATGCAATGCAGAGAAATACAGGATGGAGACAATGCTTAGTCTCATAAGCAGAATGGTAGCCTTATGCAATGCAGAGAAATGCAGGATGGAGAATTTGCTTAGTCTCGAAATGTAGAGAAATGCAGATAGACACAGTTCTTAGTATCAGAAGGCAGAAAGGTAGCCTTATGCAAAATGCAGAGAAAACAAAAGGCGAATAGTAATGAGATCTCTTAGGTGATAGTTGATTGTGATATTGGGGCTGCTGGGGACGTCGTGTAAATAAGATGATTCTGAGAGTTGTATTCCTAAAAACGTATGAGTGTGTAATCATATCTAATGATTTTATGTCTTGAGTGCCTACATCCAAAGAAAAATTGTGAGTTTTGTAAAGGGGAAAGGTTAGTTCGTCTTCCGCGGACATCGCTTGTCCTGCTCGTGTATTATTTTCATTAGGGTAGCATCGCTAAACAAAGAAATTTTGATACTGGTCATACACGATTTAGTAAATACGTAATACAAATCCATAGTTGAAAATAGTTTTTTTAGATGAATCGACGAATGCGGCGCGTTTCAAGACATTTCAACCTCTCTCGCTCCGGAATTTTGAGGGCCCTCCTCAAAATTTTGCCCTAATTTACTGGGCTGGTGCTTCTGACGATTGCATACGATGAATGGCTGAAAATCACTTTGGAAGTTTGAGGTCCTCCTCTAAATACTGCCCCAGTTTCCAATGGAGGGGAGGATAAAAATTTTATTGAATTGTGACCGAACCATAGGGCTGCCCACGTATCCCCTATTAAACGGGAAATAGGTCAAGCGTAGTTCAAATTACATCATAAGAGAAATCATAAATGGTTACACATAGTAACGCTTGACTGCGTCTGAATTGATCAGCTTTGGCTAGACTTCTCTGTCTATTTCTGCAAGTATAAGGGCTCATCTTGTTAGAACTCGGTGAACCATGTACGGAATTTTCTAGTTGGGAAAGAATTTCCCCTTGGCGTTGTCTTGATGTGGGAATATCTTCTTCAACACCAGCTTCCCCGGTGTAAACTGTCTCGGCTTGAATCTTTTGTTGAACTCTCTAGACATCCTGTTTTGATACAATTGACCGTGACAAACCGCATTCATTCTTTTCCAATCTATAAGAGCTAACTACTCATAGCGACTTTTTACCCACTCTGCATGGACAAGTTCTACTTCATGTATGATCCTCAAGGAGGGAATTTCTACCTCGACGGGAATGGCCACTTCTGTATCATAAACCAGCATATAGGGAGTTGCCCTGGTTGATATATGAACTATGGTACGGTACCCCAATAAAGGAAATGATAGCCTTTCGTGCCACTGTTTATGCTTTTCTACCATCTTCCTTAGTATCTTCTTGATATTCTTGTTGGTCGCTTCTATAGCTCCCTTAATCTGAGGTATGTAGGCTGTAGAATTCTTGTATTTGATCTTGAATGTTTCACAGCATTGCTTTCATCAGTTCACTATTGAGATTGGAACCATTATCAGTAATGATTGACTCTGGGATGCCGAACCGACAAACGATACGATCACGGACAAAGTCTGCCAGGCAGTCACTGCCTTGTATGATGCTGCTTCAAACCATTTGGTAAAATAATCAATTATTACTAGGATGAAGGTATGTCTATTTGATGTGGCAGGCTCGATAGGTCCGACAACATCCATTCCCCAAGTGGTGAATGGGCACGGTGATCTTGTCGCAGTGAGCTCGTTTGGAGGCATCTTTATCATGTCTGCATGTATCTAACAGAAATGGTACTTTCGGACATACTGGATGCACTCCGTTTCCATAGTCATCCAAAAATAACCTGCTCGAAGAATCTTCTTTGCTAAGACAAAACCATTCATATGTGGACCGCAGATCCCAGCGTGGACCTCTTATAGCAGTGTTGATGCTTCATTTGCGTCGACACACCTTAGCAATCCCAAATCAGGAGTCCTCTTGTACAGGATTCCTCCACTATGGAATAAGTTATTAGATAACCTCCGAACTATGCGCTTCTGAGTAGGATATGCAAGTTCTAGGTATTCTCCCTTTGTCAAATATTCCTTGATATCATGAAAATAAGGCTTTTTATCTGCTTCTTCCTCGACATGAGCACAATAAGTTGGCTAATCATAAATTTTTACCGGGATAGGATCAATGAAATTATTATCTGGATGTTGAATCACAGATGATAAGGTGGCCAATGCATCGTCAAACTCATTCTGGACCCGGGGAATGTGCCGGAACTCTGTCTTTGTGAACCTCTTTCTCAACTCCTAAACATGATACAAATATGGGAGTATCTTGGAATTCTTAGCTGCTCATTCTTCTTGGACCTGGTGTATAAGGAGTTATCAATCTCCGATTAGTAGCAATTCCTAAATGTTCATGTCAATGGCCAGCCTGAGCCCTAAGATGCAGGCTTTGTACTCGGCCATGTTGATGGTGCACGGTAACCTGAGCTTGGAAGACACTGGATAATGGTGGCCGATTTCTGATGCAAGGGCTACTTCTATGCCAACTCCTTTGAAATTTGCCGCTCCATCAAAAACATTCTCCAAGCATCATAGGATTCTGCAGTATCTTCTCCAATGAATGATACCTCTTCGTCAGGAAAATACGTCTTTAGATGTTCATATTCTCCGTCCACGGGGTTCTCAACAAAATGATCTGCCAGTGCCTGTCCTTTGATTGCCTTTTGAGTCACGTAAACAATGTCGAATTCACTTAGCGGGATTTGCCACTTGGCTAGCTTTCCAGTGGGCATAGGCTTCTCAAAAACATACTTCAGCAGATCCATTCTTGATATGAGATAAGTAGTATAGGCATAGAAATAGTACCTCAACTTCTGAGCTACCCAAATCAGAGCATAACAGGTGCGCTCTAATAGAGAATAATGGGCCTTGTACGAGGTGAAATTCTTGGTTAGATAGTAGATGGTCTGCTCCTTTCTCCCGATTTCATCATGTTGTCCTAAACACAATCGAGTGCTCCATCCAATACTGTAAGGTAGAGAAATAAAGGTATACATGGTTCACGCGGAACCAAAACAGGTAGCGTTAACAGGTATTCTGACAATCATCAGTCCATTTGGTAGTGGCGTCCTTCTTCAACATCTTAAAGATCAGGCTCACAAATGAAAGTGGACTAAGATATGGACCGGCTGATGTATTTGAATCTCCCCAAGAAGCTCATAACCTCTTTTCTGTTCCTCAGCAGTGGCAATTCTTGGATGGCTTTAACCTTTGATGGATCCAGTTCTATTCTCAACTACTCACAATGAACTCAAGTAGTTTTCCAGTAGGAACCCGAATGCACACTTGGCGGGTTTCAACTTCAGGTTGCACCTTCTCAGTCTGTTGAAGAACTTCCTCAGATATTCCATGTGGTCAGCAACTTTCTTGGATTTGATGATGACATCGTCTATATACACGTCAATCTCTTTATGTATCATGTCATGGAAAATAGTAGCCATGGCCCTCATGTAGAAGGCCCTAGCATTCTTTAACCCAAGCGGCATCATCATGTAACAATACATCCCTCATGGCGTAATGAAAACTATTTTATCTGCGTCTTCCTTATCCATCCATATCTTATGATACCCAGCAAAACAATCAACGAATGACTGCAGTTCATGTTTGGTGTAGTAGTCAATTAGAATTTGTATGTTCGGCAAAGGGAAGTCGTCCTTCGGACTGGCCCGGTTAAGATCCCGGTAGTCTACACAGACTCTAACCTTCCCATCTTTCTTCAGTACTGGCATGATGTTGGCTAGCCATGTTGGATATTCTACTATCCTGAGAACCTTGGCTTTGACTTGCTTGATGACTTCTTCCTTGATTATCAAACTCATGTCGGGTTTGAACTTTTTGAGCTTCTGCTTTACCGGCGGACATGTTGGATCAGTTGGCAGTTTGTGAGCTATAATAGATATATTAAGACCAGTCTCGTTGCATATCACAATCGTCGGTTTATCGAGATAAGTAATAGTAATGTTGTGTAAATAAATCAAAAGACAAAATTAATAAGAGCAAGATTTATAAGAAACTGAAATGCTTTGACAAATTTCATAATTGTTTTGAATATTGGAGCTCTTATTTCAAAAAAAAACCGGAATGAAAGTCAACTAGCAAAAAGTTGAAAAATAATGCATGGTGCTTTGTTCAGCCTTGCTACCCTAAAGCTTTCTAGGCTCTGGTGATTCTGATGGACAAACTGTTGAGGCGTGCTCCTCGACTCACAACTTGTATAGAAGGTCCTTCCGTCTCAAAAGTGACACAACGGTCCATATTATCACCTACCAAAAACAACTTCCTCATTGTTGCCAGTGCTTCGTCTTCTATTGACCCATATATGACACTGGCTGGCTAAAAACAATTCTCCAAGTGATGTATCAGATGCTCCAGTTGGTAATAAGGTCTGCGCCATGATGGAGACTATTCATTGAACTATTTCCATGTATACTCATATCCCAAATAAAAGGTGGTACCACGTTTCTTTTGCTTGATAGGCTTGGCGATACCGTGGAGATTCTTTGCGAGTCCCTTGCTAGGATCGTATCCACACCAATTGAGTATGCTGTCAATCTTGTTGTCCCGCCATTTATCCTTGTCCACAGTGTTGACTCGCTTAATGTGGTGGTAAGTTTTTCCGCATATCTTCCTTCTTCCTCTGATTGCCAGGATGATCTGGCGACTGTATATGGGATTGCTATCGTCGCCATGAATAATTACCTCTTGGTAATTCCACTCTAATTTCACTACCTGATGTAGAATTGATGCTATAGCTCCAGCAGCATGAATCTAGGGTCGTCCCAATAGCAAGTTGTATGATACTGGGATGTCTATCACCTAAAAATCAATGTCGAACCAAGTCGGTCCCATTTGCAGACACAAACTTATTTCCCCAATAGTGGACCTTTTAGAATCATCAAAAGCTTTGACGTTGATAGCCCTATCCTTGATCTCATGCTGGCTCTTTCCCAATGTTCTAAGAGTCATCAATGGACAAATATTGAGGCTAGACCCTCCGTCAATCAGAATCCCAGTGATGAAATAATCTTCCCATTGCGCAGTGATGTGCAACACTTTCTTGTGACTTAGCCCTTCTGGTGGCAGCTCATCTTCTTGGAAAGTGATTTTATGACTCTCCAATACTTGACCATTATGTTGCTGGGCACATATGACACGCTTAGCACCTTCAATAATGCATTCATATGTGCGTTATGGCTTTGTAGTAGAGCTAAGATGGAGATCTGGGATGGCGTCTTGTTCAACTGATCGATGACTGAATACTCTTTAGCTTGTATCTTTCTACAGAGGTCATCAGGCCCAGTTTCGGTGACGGTTGGTTGTCCAAAGGTTTTCTTACTGGACTCAGCTAAAATTTCTGGAGTATAAACCCTGCCGGTTCTTGTCATACCATGTGCTGCAATGGCTTTTCTAGATTTGGTTTTCCCTTTCCTTCTAGCCTTGGTTGTGTAATCCCAAGGGATTGCCTTTGTATGGAACGGTTCTATGGCTGACATTGCTACAGTAATGGGTACCCTTGCTTTTGGAGGTAACACAGTAACTTCAAATGGTACAGGTGCCTTTGAGGAAACTCGACCTCAATTGGTCCTAGCGCTTTTGCAGAAAAAGGTGCTTTGAACTCAAGTGGTATGGACATATTCACTTCAGCATCCCCATCAGGCTGGATCTGGACGACAATCAGATTAACTGTGACCGTTAGTTTCTTTGACTCGTTATATTCAGCCATCAATTCGATCGATCCTTAGGGATCCCAATCATCTTATATCTCAGACATGTGAACGCCTCCACCCATGTGGTCCGCCAGAGGGTTGTTGCAAACATTAAAAGCAGGTTCCTTAGCTACAATAATCTTGTTGTCAATTAAAACATAGATTTTATCCTTCAGAGAGTGACATTCGTCAATGGTATGCCAGGGATAGAGGTGACGTAACTAGCAGCTTTGAGCCTTTCATATAGCTGGTGGATTGGCTCGGCAACGACAATGTATTGTTTGGGAGGTCTACAGTCGAAGTTTGATCGGGGTCTAGGGAAATTTTTGGTGAGGGGGGTGATTGATAGTGGGCTTGTTGGGTGTAGTATGCTTGGTAGACATGTGCGGGTTGGGAATATCTCGGTGAGGTAGGTTGATATGTGGGGGATGGAGATGATTGGTAAGTAGGTAGTAGAGCTTGGTAAGAAGGCGATGGTGCTTGGTAATTTCGGGTAGGTTGATATGTGAGAGGAGATATTGGATAGCTTTGGTATTTTATTGGGGATTTTGTTCTCTATGCAACCATCACGGTACTCACATCCCTTTTCTTGGATGCCCCACTAGACTGCAGAGCCTTGTTGGTAGCCTGTAATGCTTCAAAGTTAGTGATCATACCACTTTTAATTCCCATTCTCGATCCTCTCCCCTAGCTTGATGTTGTCGGAAAATTTATGGCCTTCCATTAGCATCAACCTCCATAATACTGTGGGTCCTGAGCTCGGATGAAAAACCTATTCATCTGTTCTTCTTCTAAGGCCTGCATGACCTTAGCGGCCTCTGATATCCAACGATTAGCATACTCGTGGAATGTCTCTGTGGGTTTATTCTTTAAGTTCTGGATATATAACACATCCGGTGCATTTTTTGTGCTGAATCTGAATCTGTCCATGAAATCACACCATAATTACCCAATTCGTCCACTTTCTCGGGTCTTGGATAATGTACCAAGACAGATCTCCTTTTAGACTTCTCATAAAGAGCTTCATGCGAATCTTTTCATCATTTCCTACCCCGACCAGCTTGTCACAGTAGGTCCTCAAATGAACTCTGGTATCCCCTGTGCCATCAAACATCTCTATATTGGGAGATTTCTACCCCTTGGGTAGTTCGACATCTGGCTGAATACAAAGGTCCTCGTAATTCAGTCTCTCAAGCCCTTTGCTTCCTTCGATACTCGGAACTCTATTAGTCAGCTTCTTGATTTATGCAGCCAGGTATTGGATAATAGAATCATTGTCATCAAACTCTAGTATGTTTTAAATAGATTGAGTATAGCGTGGCATGGTTTCCATGTAGATGGGGGTATTGTGGAGATGATCATTTGTGGAGTTTAGCGGTTCAGGGATGAGCAACGGGGTGTTGTTTGAAGTGTGGCATATATTGCAGTGTTGATGGGGAGCGGGTTGCTTCTGTGGTTTCGGGATGTTTTATGGAGGTGCGGTGTTTTGAGCATTGGGAAAGTTGACATCTGGGGTAGTGAGGGAAAATGATAAGTTCGCCAAGTTCCCAACTTGGTCTAGTTCTTCCTGAAACTTCAACAACTTCAGTTCGACCTAGGCGGAACTTTCTTTGGAAACCTAAATACCCTGAGGAACCTCTACCCTCTTAGCTAAGTTCTCATTTCTAATGTTGTTTAAATCTTCCATTTTTACTCTGCTCTTGTTTTTGATAGGACTCAGAGGAGGAGGAGGTGGAGGGCCTTTGGATTTTGTAGAGTAGGATGATGATGCCAGAGTACACAAACTAATCTTTTGGGGAGGGGAATAAAACAAAAGTAAAAACAAAAAGGTAGCAAGTTAGTGTGGATTATGAGAAGAAAACATTGCAATATTTAAACACATAGTGCAAGAATAAAAATCGTGTCCTAATTTGGGTGCCTCGTTGTGCCCGAGGTAGGCCTAGCGACAAATTTATTTGGAGAACTTATAATGCTAAATGCCTCATTTTATTGATAAAAATAAGACGAATCCCAAAGCGACACTAAAATTGCAGGAAAATAAAAATGTCACTAATGGTCATTGGCCTTATTACATTTAAGGCAAAAATAAAAGACCCTAACTACTTGGTCCCAGAAATACCTTCCCTAGACTCGGCATCTTTAGCTCCATCGAACAGCTTCACTAGCTCACGTAGTCCCAACAACAAATAGGCTCTAGCCAAGTGTCCTCTTTCGTTTCCCTCAGTGTTCTGACAGTTTTCAATCCTCTAGATGAACTTCCTTTCCAACTCTACAAATCCCCGCTCCAAATACCCTTGTCGATTGTTGGCGCTGACAACCATATATTTCTATTCTTCAATCAACTTTGTATGGGCTTCTTGAATTTCCCAGTGCTCACTCTCGCATTCCCAGATCCTCTTGAGCAATTGGTTGTACTTAACCTATACCTCAGCCTTTTCGTTGATGATCCTATGACCTCGAACAACCCGGGTTGCCCTAGCCCACTATGATTGTCTTCCAACCAACTTGGATTGTATGGGATATAACCAGCATGGTCTTGTCTTATTCTATGGAATCCTTTCCCAGGATGATTTTGCAGTTCCACATATGCTGAGCGTGGCACTTGTGAGGGCTATCGTCATCTTGAAAGTCAAACCTGAAGTGACTCATCTTGTCAACCCTTGGTATAACCTGCTTTCTTCCTGCCTGCCTCATGACTCGGAGAAGGACATAAGGATAAGTTTGTCACAGATCGATGAGTATAAGAAACGGTGTATCCCAAGATCGGACAATTAACTCTTTAGTAGGGAACCATTTGAACATCCACTACACTTGGTCCTCTTTCAGATTTTCAAACAACTATACCCACCCATTAGCATCTACTCGTTGAGCAGACATGTAATACATATAGTTCATTCACCTTGGCTGATGGAAACCGATATGATCATCCCAGTCTCGGCGCACAATATCTTGCCGATATTCACCCATTTGGAGGTGCTCTATGAACCAAAGTTGGAGTAGTAAGTTACAACCCTCGAAGTGATTGGACCCTCGTTGACAGTTCTTCAAGGCTCGGTATATCTATGCGATAGTCATAGGTACTATGCTGAAAAATTGCCCGCCAATCCCTTCCATTGGAGTCTTGGTGACCATGGCTAGTCTGGTATGGATCCTAGCCTTCTTCATAGGAAATACTAGCATCCTCAAAAATAAGAACATAAATACGAAGACTATTCTGTGGATATGCCCCAATGAGGTTAGGGGAAATTCATCTGAGTAAGTGTGGTAGCACTTGCTATGGCCATACCTCTCGTACAGATAGTCGAAAGGAAAGTAGTAATCCTTCAAACATGTCATGTATGTGTTCTTTTTTAGTCCCATCATTTTGAGAAAACCCCTACCCTTGTGATTTTCTGGCATAAGCAAATCCGGAGTCTCCCATGGAATTCCAGCTAATCCTCATATTTGCTCTAGAAAGGTGTCATTTCAAGGTCCCCGAAGCAGAACACAGATCCGTCACTATCTTACAATAGACTTGCAGCCTATATAATTTGTTATCGGATTGGATTTCCAGGAGGGAAGGAAAATTTCCTAAATATTTATGGATGAGGTTCTGATCATTAGAGTGAAGGTCTTCCCACCAACTGAGCAACTTTGGGCGAATGTTGGTTACCGTGATGAATCTGGGGACTTCGTGCCTCATTTTCTACAAAACAAAGTGTTAGGCCCTTATCCCCCGCCAGACTCTACTATTTAAATCAATAATTAGCATAAACAACATTTAGTTCTCCAAATAAATTGGGTTCCAAGGAAACCCAGTGGACGTTGGACAGGGCTATCTTAAAGAGTCATTATGTGGACAACATAACTGACTCGGCTAGGTTTGACAGTGATGCATGCACAGTTAAATAGAATAGGGTTTCTATGGGGCATTAGACTGATACCCTTGAGCGGACAACTCAAGAGGGAAAGGTACGGAACCATCGACTGCACTGTTGATCGACTGGTTTTATAGCAAATACGCCTTTTCCAGATTTAGCGGGTGATAATATTGGAAGGGAACAACCACTCATTATAAGTGGTTCTATGGTATTTTGTTTGGTACGAGTGGAATATGATGTTGAAGATGCAATTACAAGAATGAAACAAGTTGTCATGCATTTGCACCTTCATAAAGTAACGATTATAATAATTTCTCATAATTACAACAGTATTAAAGGAAAGTGGTAAAAGAAAACATTAAAGAAAAGAAACAAAGAGCCAAGTCAGTTTCGAAGTAGAAGAAGAGATAAAGGCAATAAAAAAGCAGTAAAGTCACAAGTAACATGAAATGGTAAAAGCATAAAGAAAATCCCCAGCAGAGTTGCCATGTTGTCGATGCCCCCTTTTTCTAAGGCTAAATAGGTTTTATGGAAGGACAACTCGTTCCCTTTGGGAATTGGGTTTAAATTGAAGAGTCGCCACCTAATGATTAAAATACATTAGGACACTAGGAGGAATTTTGATTTAGAAAATTAGAGAATGGGTAAGGGCTAGAAATCATCTCGAGGGGAAGGTGTTAGGCACCTTTCGAGATCCACTAGTGTGGTTCTCGACCATACTATTATTGTGACTTTAAGGGCAAACAACAAATAGACATGTAAGGGTTTCCAACAAAAGGGGTTTTCACATAACGGTTGCAAGTGATTGAAATTGAAAGAAATTAAAGTAAAGCTGAAATTGAAGTAGTTTTCAAATAAAACAAACAAATAAAGGGAAAGCGGGTCCAAGGTTTACAAACAATATGGATCACATCAATGTAATATCCGGTAATCACTCCTCAGACAAGGGGTTACACGTGGTATTAGCACAGCGGTCATCATATACATATCTATCATTTCCAATCCCATTAAGGTATTAAAGCGCGGGATGGTTTCGTTACTTATTGCATGCTATTACCCGCCACATTCCTATAAGTCCCGGAGGCATTTGGGAGTACTAGTCCTAAATGGAGGGGGTATTTAAGCTTGCTATGGTTTAAATGGATAAAATTCTAGGGCGACAAACAAAGCACATAAGGCAGATTATGGGAAAACACATAACAACTTAAAAGGCTCAGATAGACCTCCTCGTTAAAAGATAGGTTGTTCAGCATGACTTGCATATACTGGTTATGGTCTGAATTAAACTTAAACATTAAGGAGGCAGACTGGTTTATTACACATTTCCGACAAGAAACCGGAATCAGACCTACCTGCTGGTTGGAATTAATAGAGTTTGATTTAATTAGCTAATTTTACCTTATAGCTTGCCTAAAGACCAATACGAGAAAAATATACTAATTTCAGAAGAAGACTTATTAACAGCAGGAACATAAGTTCTGCAAGCGTTTAAACAATGCTATTACTGATTATAAACTTATAAGCAAGTTAAGGGATTCATATTAGTTGATTACACCTATAGGCATGCTTTCTAAGTGTTATTAATTTTAACCTTTATGGAAACGCAGAAATTCTATAGGCATGGCGTCTAGAACACTAATTTTTATTATTTAAACCTATATATATTGTTTGCCTAGTGATGGATACATATGCAGAATTCAAGAAGCCTTATAGACATGTTTTCTATATGATAGGCAAAAATGCAAAATCCTATTGACATATTCTCTATATGAGATGCATAAATGCAAAATCTATTGATATGGTATATATGTATGAAATGCATAACATATAGGCAGGATTTCTAAGATGCGGAAGTGCAGAGGTTTATAGACATGGATTTCTAAAATACAGAAGTGCATAACCTAAAACAGGATTTCTATATGAAAATGTAGAAGTGCAGAACTTAAAACAAAATTGCTATATGAAAGTGCAGAACGTAAAACATGATTTCTATATGAAAATGTAGAAGAGTAGGATTTGCATAAACAAATACCTAATGAACATGATATCTACCCTTATGCATACAACAATTAACCCACCCCTTTTCACTATAAGCCCCATGAGTTATTACAAATTATTACAACCCAGAATAAATAAAGAAAAATAAAAATGCATCAGAAAGCTAACAACCCCAACCAATGAGATTCTGATTCAGACTTCTATCTGAAGCATGAAGTAAAACAACTCCAAAGGATCAAATTCCAAAGTCTTTCTCTTATTTGGGATGTATTAGAGTTCCCTAAGAGTCTCAATGGACTCCGGGCAATGCTTACACCCAAATATATTGCAGAATTGAATTATAGTTGAATATGGAAGGACCAGCCTTAAAATCTCCAAGTTCATAGAGAGCTCAAGGTCCCAAAGCAAGGCTCATAGGAGGGGCAAAACTTAGAATCTAAGAGAGAGTGCAAGTGCATAGAGGGAATTTTGGGGAAGGCCATGACAGGCTGATGGTCATAACCAGCAATTAGGAGTGTTGGCACACCTCTAGCCAGTCTGATATCCACATTGTTTGGGAGTTAGGATCTATTAAAGGATCATGTCCGAACATGAGTAGCAATTTGGATGCTGCCATGCCTGAACCTTAACTCAAACACATAGAAAGGAATAAGGGTATGGGGCATTCACACAGCAACAGATGCCATGAGAACAACATATTCAATACTGAACAAAAACAACAAAGTAGATAAGAATGTTTAAATTGTAAAGCAAACACATAGGGAAGAGGCAGAAAAGCTAAATTAGAACATACTAGTTTCAGGGGAACAAAGAGAGAAGAGTAGTAGTAAAGCCAAATTACAAACGCATAGCCAGAGGAGGTTGAAGTGTAGAATTGAGAGTGCAAGAGTATTGAAATTGGAAGTGTTCAATAATTGTTATGTTGAAAGGACAGAAGGGTCGTGCCCTTTATAGTGCAGAAAGCCAGTAGAAATAGGTAAGAAAATACGTCACAAAACAATTACACAAGTTCCCCTTTAATTAAGGGATTCTGATTTCAAATAGGTAAAAGAAAATTTAAGGAAAGAGTTTGATCAAAATCTTTTCCAAAGTAGCACACGAAGAGCAAATACACAAAGGTTTATTTAAGGAAAGGGTTTGATAGTACACAATTTGTGCAAATAAGGAAAGGAAATCAATCAACAGTCAATAAAAATCAGAAATTGAGTATTAGTATGAATGAATCTAACTAGAAAATGAGAAGAAAGGTTTAATTAAAGAAAATCAGTAACAATCAATCGATCCTTATTAAAAGAAATTTTCAATCAATCACAAATTGGCAAAACCTTTTTTAAGGAAGAATTTATCATATATAAAGTGTACAGACATGTGAATCAAAATAGAGTTGTCATACTAATTAGAAAAGCCTAGCATAGAAAAGTTCAGAGTCAAAGAAGTTCGAGTTCAGTACAAAGACTCGAAGCGATTCTAAGAAACCTAGAGCTCCAAAATAGAACCCTAGTCTCAAACATAAGATCGAAACTCCCCAAAAATCACCAAATCCTAAGGTTTTCGACTCGAGTAAGATGCAGAGATGAAGAAGAAAATAATTGAAACATGCTCAGAGATCTCTTTCAGAGTCTCATGAGAAAACAAGCAGATGTAATAGCAAGTTTGAAACAACAAAGTGAAAAAGCTGATTTGAAGCATAATGAACACGTTTTAAGGATGCTGGGAACTTAAACAAGTTCAGAAGAGAAACGAGGTGGTATAGCACTTAAGAGAATAGAAGAGGAAACATGTTTTATCAAAGAACTCAAACAAAGTCCAGAAGAAGGAAAATAAAGATTTTAAAGCTCATTAGAAAATACAGTAAAGGAAAACAGGTGTAAACGAACACATAAGATAAACATGAAAGCATGATATAGAAACTAGTAGAAGAAATAACGAAGCACAATAGAAGAACATGCATAATGAGGCAAACATAAAGATACAGAAGAAGAACATGCTAGGTAGAAAAGAGAGCATACAAACATAGCATAGACAGATACACACAAAGAAAAGAAGAAAAAGAGTCAGAGAAACATTTTGAAACCTTTTCAGAAACCCTAAATTGAAGAGAAATAAATTTTGGAAGATAATATAGGGGAAAATATTTTAAAACTCTAGTAGAACACATATATGCATAGATATAAGAAAACAAATAGAGAAAAACCTCAAATAGCTAGGGTTTCTCTAAAACCCTAGAAAAAAGAGAAAGGCTTGGAAGAAAGTCTGATCTTGAGTCGGATGAGTTAGAACCATGCTCGAAATGCTTGGGATATGTTGGAGGGATGGAGTGGCCTCAAAACCATATATCTGAGAGGATATGGATGGACACCATTGAGGCAAGACCTCAAAGCTTCGAACACCAAATGTTTAAGAGTAGCGGGAGGTGAGTACAGGCCATCCATGGCCTAAGAAGCCATGGATTCCGGTAAGGTTGTGGTTGGAGAGGATGAGAGGGGCTAGGGTTCTGTGGAACCTTCGAGAGACTTTGTGAGAGGGAAGTATCTAATGGCAGCTATCAAAACAAAATGAAGTATTATGGTAGGGTTAGGTGAATTAAAATGAAAATGGGCAATCATGGATGTTGATCAAAATGATCAACGGCCTGGATTAAAAGGAAACCGGGCGGGTTGGATGAACGGGTCAAGAGGTTGGGTCGGACTTGATATTGGGTCGGTCCAATTGGGGTTTAAGATTGGGTCAATTGGATGGTCAATTTTCGCTATAATTAAAATGTAAATGGGCTGCAATTGAAAGGAATTGGTGTTGTATATTAAATAGCCAGTTTTTCTCATTTATTATATAAAAATCGTAAAATTAATTTTGACATTAGATTAATTTTGACATTAGAATCGGTAAATAGTATATAAATATTAGATTAAAAATTCTGGAACTAATTTTATAACTATAAAATATTAGTAAATCTTAAAATAAGCTAGAATTGCAATTATATTATTATATATGCATATACATGTTATTTTGAAAGTATTTTGTATATATAAAATACATAGGAAAAAATTGAGTATCAACAACAGCGCTTTAACTGTTCTGACCGAACACTTGCATAGAGGTTAGTGTAAGATATAAATAAAAAGGGAGATGGTTATACCTTAGTGATGATGGAGCTTTGAGCCTCGATAAGCTTTAAATGTTTGCTTCAGGGACGCGGCACGATCCTTTGCTTGTTTTATTCGGGTGTAGTAAAGAATGTGTCTCGTGATTGCTACTTCACATTTTGCTTATCCTTTGGTTCCTTCGATGTTGGATGCGTTGATGTCGATGCTACATCGTGCACTGCAAACATCTCCCTCACTGCATGTTGTTCCCCAAACACGATTTTTATGCTTTCCTTCATCGGAAAATTTATCATTTGATGAAGGGGTGATGGTACTGCTCTCATGTAGTGTATCCATGGTCTTCCGAGCAAGGCGTTGTACCGCATGTCTCCTTCAATGACATGGAATTTGACATTTTGGGTCATACTGGCCACGTTGATCGGTAGGGTGATTTCACATTTTGCTGTTTTGCTTGCCATGTTGAATCCGTTGAGGACTCGAGAGGCGGGCATGATCTGGTCAAATAGTCCGAGCTACTCCACAACCCTCGACCTGATAATGTTGGCCGAGCTACCTGAATCCACAAGCATGTGCTTAATTTGAAATGTATTCACAATAAAATATATTACCAAGGCTTTGTTATGAAGTTGAGACAGGGTCTTGATGTCCTCGTCGCTGACTGTGAGAGCATCTTCGGGTATGTAACCTCGAGTTTGCTTCTCCCTCGTAATGTTTTTTTTATTTTGATAATGGGTTCCTATGGGATTTTGATTCCTCCAATGATAATTTGGATGACATGTTGCGGCTCATCTATTTCATTCTTCCTCTTTGCCTCGCTTTCCCATAACTGATTTTTGGCTCGGTCACTAAGGAATTCTCAGAGGTGCCCTTTGCTGAGTAGTCGGGCTACTTCTTCTCGGAGCTATCTACAATCTTCTATCCTATAAACGTGTGTTCCGTGATATTTGCACACTAAGTTAGGGTTCCTCTGCGACGGGTCTAATAGTACAGGTTTTGACCACCTGGTGTCTCTGATTTTACCGATGGTATATACAATATCTGAAACGTCAACATTGAAGTTGTATTATGACAGGCAGGGTGTCTCCGTCTATCTTGTGTGTTTGTCGAATTTTGCTCTACTCACGAGTTCTAGAGGATTCTAACCTCAATCTGTCCTTCGATCATTTCGGGGTACGTTACGCCTTGGGGCATTTTTCCTATCTTCGGTGTAAGGTTGGTACCTTTCTTTCTTTGGATTTGGCTCCTTTACTAGGAGTTTTCTAAGATATACCAAGCCAAAAGGGGCTCCTAGTTATACGTCCTCGCCCTAATCTTTGACTCATATCGGTTATGGACATCCAACCAAGCCACGGCGGGGTATTCAACCAAATTCTACTTCAGCTGCTTTGAAGCCATCGAAGTTCGTTCAAGCCTTGGGTGAAGTCCTGTACTGCCCAGTCATTATATACTGGTGGTAGTTCCATTCGCTCCATTTGAAAGTGAGATAAGAACTCCTGCAACATCTCGTTTTCTTTGTTTGATATTGAAGACATTGGATTTCCTTGTAGCCTCCTTGATGGCACCGGCATCTGCCTTTATGAAAGAATCTGCCAGCAGCAAATGAGTATATTAAATTCAGAAATAGGTTGTGATACCACATCATGGACTCTTTCAAAAGTGTTTCTCCAAACTTTTTTAGAAAGATGGATTTGATCTCGTCGTCCCTCAGGTCGTTGCCTTTCACCGCACAAGTGTAAGTTGTTACATGCTCCTTGGGGTATGAGGTTTAGTTGTACTTTAGAAGATCGCGCATTCTAAATTTCTTCAGGATGGGCTTTGGAACTGCATTTGACGAGAATGGATTTTATACGAATTTCTTTGAATCAACACCCTTCAGGATTGGGGTACGCCTGGGATCTGATCGACCCTTGATTAATAGGTCTCCACATTTTTGTCGTTAGCTTCTATCATCGTTTCTCCCGATTCAATCCTCTTTGTAAGGTCGTTGAGCATCTTCACAATAGCAGGGTCGGCTACTGACCCGTTATTGCTCAATCTTTCTGGTACCTGTTCGACTCGATGGGATGTTTCTGGTGTTGCTGTGCTTGGAGTTTTTTGGTGGGTTTACAGTTGAGCAACCGCCAGTTGTTGTGCCTGTAATATCTCAAAAATAACGTCAAGGCTAACCTTTTGCTCCCCTCGCGCTAGGATTTCCTGAGCTTCTTATTGCTTTTCTTGGCATACACGCATATCAGTGAGGGAGCTTACATTGACATGTTGGGCGTTACGTGAGACCACATCTACGGTAATTGGTTCTAGTGCATCCTCAGGGTTTGGTGGTGACACACCAATACCTTGGACAGCTACAACATCTCTCCATGGTCCTCGGGACTGTTGTTTTTGTGTGCATTCACTAAGTTAGATATTTTGACCTGAAATAAGAAATTCTTGGACAAGAAAAAGTGTTAAAGATAACTTGCGCTATGTAGTAAACCAACAAGAAAACAATCATTATTATTTTTAGCCCCAAGGAGGGCGCCAAACTGTTTACCTTAAAAATGGTAATTACAATTAGATTTGATTTTATGGTTCTAAAAATACGTAATTTATTTTATGCTAGTTGTTAGGAAATATATGCGAAGTGTGAGACCAGAAAATAAGATAAGAGCTTGAAGGCAACGTGTTTAAACAACCCGAGAGGCTAAGAATCGGGGCCTCGAGCTGGCCTATATGGGGCCTCTAGATCGAGCTAAGTGTTAGGTAGTGACCAGACGATGAAGATCTAACAATTATAAAAGCTTTGATCAGAGGTCTTTATGATCAATAATGGGTAATAAATGAATAACAATTAATGAAACATAATAAATGTAAATAATAGAATCAACGGAGAATGTATTTGAGTTAGAGAGCAGAGAATATTCTTTGTATATTGAATGTTGTATATGGCGTTCTTCCTTTACAAATGACAAGGGTCCCCTTTATATATGAGAGGAAATCCCAACATAGTATAAATGCATTTATTACAAAGACAAAAGGCTGGTACAACCATTTAATGCAACTGTATGGGCTTGAACTAGCATAATAGACTTGGTCAGCTTTAGTCGTGTGCCTTGATAACTTCCCGCCTATTCATCATAGCCATCAATTAGCACTGCCTCGAGGTTGATCATTAATAACCCTAGGGGTCAAAATCTGAGCTGAGCCTTGAGCCTTCTGGGGACGATCTTACGAAATGCCATAACGATTATAAAATCGGGCTCTCAGATTTTCACCATATATATGGATACAAGCTGCTAGATTCTGAAGTCCTTGAATTGGTCGCAACATATTTCATCTA
The DNA here is from genome assembly GCA_034376525.1 of Nicotiana benthamiana. Classification (NCBI taxonomy): domain Eukaryota; kingdom Viridiplantae; phylum Streptophyta; class Magnoliopsida; order Solanales; family Solanaceae; genus Nicotiana; species Nicotiana benthamiana. Next base: position 117,679,763 of record CM067329.1, read on the forward strand.
GATGTGTTGCTTTGTCTCCCTAGTTGACTTCTTTCACTATTTAGCAGCAGGAGAAGTAGATTCTTGACCACTATGATTTACTTCCATATCTATCTCTACCGATTCTATTAGTGGAATGGTTATTAACTACCATGATCTACTTTCATGTCTACCTTTTTTATCTTCGTGTTTATCTACAAACTTTATAAGTGCTCCCTCAGTACCTCCTGCCTTTCATATTACTATTGCTGATGACATAGGTATTGAGGTTGAACTGGCTAATGATGTTGTAGGTGGCATAGGTATGGAAACCATTGAGGGGCCTGGAGGCTTCTAAGAACCAAAAAGAAATTTTGTTTATCTAAAAATAATATCCTACTAATAAAGAAAATATTAAAATTCAAATCTAACGAGACATAGCCCTTCTATGTCTTCGAGAAACTAAGGAGGACATCATGTCTTTCCATTAAACTTGTCCCCATTGATCAAGTAAGTGGCATAACACAAGCACCTAAAAACTCTAATGTGACTAAGAGACGCCTTCCTTTTTATGTAGCAATTCATAAGGTACCTTCCTCTCTATGGAACTTGAGGGTAACATATTGATGAGACAGGCTGCTGCCTTCATACGTAGGCCATAACTTCTAATCATATGGATGCTCGAAACCGTAAGACTCTAACAGTATTCAAAATGTACTTATGCTTTCTTTTCATAATGTTAATCTATTGACGTGTGTATGAACAACTACTCTAATGAATAATATCAAGATCATGCATAAGGGCAGTGCAATGGGAGTTAAAAACATAATCTCATTATCCTCTCTCAACACCTTGATCATAATAATAAACTGGTTCATAACCATATTTAGGAATTATTTCAAGGCAATATTGAACTCAGATTTTAATTTTATTAACAAAACTCAAATACACCTAGTGTGATTACAATACCAAGATAATAATGTTTTATATCAAAAGTAGGTACTTTATAAACTCCCCAGAGATCCAAATATATAGGATGAAAAGGTAAATACGCCCTTGAAATACTAAGTGGAAACTTCAATCTAGTAAGGGCATACATGAAAATTAATTTGAAAAGAACTAAACTTTATGCAGAAAATCATTCTATCCATGATATGTGTGCTTTGGTTGTACTAGCATAATTTTCAGGTATAGGTTTTGATGAATGACAAACAATGAAGTCAACTTGTTAAACAATGTTATTGTATGAAAAACAGTGAAGATGCATTAGCAAACAATCAAGATTGAATGCCGAGAAGCATATTGATGAATGGATTGCATGGAAAAGCCAAGACGAGCTCAAAAGTTCAAGACCGAAGACCCAAGGCATAAGTCGCTAGGTAGAACCAATGTAAGAGCAACGTTTAAGTTATCTCGTCTTTTGGCTCAACATAGGTCATCATAAATATGCATAAAATCTTTTCAAATCATATTTATCATAAACATATTTCAAATACTTCAAACAAAATGATTTTAACGTTTTCATTTTAACCAAAATGGTTTTTGAAGTAAGTTGTCGATTCTGGACAGCATAGGTGAATAATCGATTATGCAAAAGTGATAATCGATTATTCTGGGAAATTCCATTTATTGAAAATTTCCGCAGAGTAGGATAATCGATTATCAGAATTGCATAATCGATTATCTTGTATCCGTTGCCAAAGTTTTTGAACGCTGTAAAAAATAATCGATTATGCAATACCAGTAATCGATTATTCTAGAGCAGAATCAGCTTCCGATTTTGTAACGGTAAGCTGATAATCGATTATCCAAATCTGATAATCGATTATTTGGCATAAAATCAGCATAATTGATTGCCAAATAAGCAACGGACATACAACTTATAACACCTATATGTTAGATAATACGCTTAACGCTAGAGGGGGGGTGAATAGCGTTTTAATAAAATTAGCGTAAACTTGCGGAATTTAAAAATTGCAGGAAATAAATAAGTGCGATAAGTAAATAAATTAGAACAAACGCACCGATATATCCTGGTTCACCACAACCCGTGGCTAGTCCAGTCCCCGAGAGACTCTCTCGAGATTTTCACTAACTTGTTAAGCTTACGGGTGCTTAATAAACCGATAAAACTTGAGGACACAAGCCTCAACAACCTTTGCTCGGAGATACAACACTCCAAGACTTCAACCAAGGAAACACAAGTTCCTTCTTACAACACAAGGGACTAACACTTCCCTTCAAGTGTACAAAAACACTTAGCACTCAAACAAGACACTCCTTTAAGAGTAGATATGAGTAAAAAGAATACGCTCAAGATCGCAACAACTTTTGACAAGAATTTGGCTCTCAAAAGCTTATGTAATGAATATAAAATGATAAGCAATAAAGCATGCAAGCTTTAGCAATTGTATGATCAGTTGTTGTATGTTGTTGTACTTAAAAGACTGAATTGAAGCTGTATTTATAGTTGAAAAATCTTGTATTACCGTTGCCTAATTGCCAATTAAGAGTTGCTGAAATTACTCAGTGACAATCGATTGTCAAGTTACCACAATCGATTGTTTGCCAGTTCTTCCAAAAATCAATCCCAGATTTTACGCATAACAATCGATTATATAAGATCAATAATCGATTACTGGCAACGTTCAAAAAATCCTTTCCAGATTTTACGTAAAACAATCGATTGTCAACAATCTACAATCAATTACTCAGCAACGTTCAAAAAATCCTTTCCAGATTTTAATTAAAACAACCGATTATAGGAAATCAATAATCGATTACCTGACGGTATTTGAATATATTTTGCCAACGGTCAGTTATACAATCGATTATACTAAGTTAACAATCGATTATATATCAGTCTTGAAAAATCATTTTGGACACTGCCTCTTGACAATCGATTGTCATAAGTTCACAATCGATTATTTAATAACTTTGAAAAAGTCTGGAAGACACTGCCTCAACACAATCGATTGTCAGTTCACAATCGATTATTTTGTGACTTTGAAAAATCTGATGGACACTGTCTCTTCACAATCGATTGTCATTAGCTTCACAATCGATTATTTTGAGCTTTGAAAAACTTTGATGGACACTGCCTCATCACAATCGATTGTCATAAGGTTCACAATCGATTGTCATGCAGATTTGAAAAATCTGATGCTCACTGCCTTAACGCAATCGATTGTCATTAGTTCACAATCGATTGTCAAGCAGCTGACTTAAACATAATCGATTATCATAAGTACATAATCGATTATCTTAGTCCAGATTTTAGAGGCGTGTTTAAAAATCATTTTGACAAAAGTAAATATGCATTATTTAAAATCATTTTGCTCTAAATTAAATATGCATGATTTGTTAAAAGTATTTTTACGAGAGAAGCCAAGTCTTGAGTTTAAGTAGTTGGATCAAGATCACAATTAAATACCGACTCATATAAAACTTAATCTCGATCTTTGTCTTGTGCTTGAATCTTGTTATATATCAATTTCGCGCTTGTGCTTGGACCTCTTCATATGTCAATTTGCACATAGTTTGTCATTCATCAAAACCTACAAATATGAACACACGTTTAGTATAATGCCTTGAGAACGTGCTTCCAACAATTTCCCCCTTTTTTATAATGGCAAACTTTAAGCGGGATATGCATATTAGGCAATTCATAATGACGATTTAGGACAAGTAAAGATATGCAACAAGTATATAGATATGCAATTTGTTCCCCCTCAATATATGAATTCCCCCTCAATTTATGCCGATAAGTATTGAGTTATGAATTCCCCCTCAATTTATGCCGATAAGTATTGAGTGAGAGTGCATACCCGTTATCTTCCCCCTTTTGCCATTAGCAAAAAAAATAAAATTATAGAATAATTAAAAAACTTGTTTATTTAAAAAAACGGCAATAATAACGCAAATAATGTCAAGACAATCGATTATTGATACTGGATAATCGATTATATAAAAGAGAAATCGATTGTTCTGTGCGTCAAGCTTTATAATTCCCCCTGCCTTTAGGGCGATACCTGCAAAAATACGTTAGACGTCTCCGACGCTCAAGTTAGAAAACATGTGAGAGGGAAAATGCAATTCATGACTTAGATCAACGTGGAGTCAAGGATCCCGAGTTCACTACGAATTCGGAAGAAGGACTCTTTCTCTAAGGGCTTTGTAAAGATGTCGGCCAATTGATATTTGGTTTCAACAAATTCAATTTAGACATCGCCCTTGAGAACGTGATCTCTTATAAAATGATGTCTAATTTCAATGTGTTTTGTTCGCGAATGAAGAACGGGGTTCTTCGTCAAGCATATGGCACTAGTATTATCACATCTAAGAGGGATATGATCAAGACTTAGGCCATAGTCCAAGAGTTGTTGTTTCATCCAAAGGATTTGAGCGCAACAACTCCCCGCGGCTACATATTCAGCCTCGGTTGTGGACAACGCAACACTTACTTGTTTCTTGCTAAACCAAGAAACGAGAGAGCTACCGAGCAAATGGCAAGTGCCACTTGTGCTCTTGTGGTCCAATTTGCATCCAGCAAAATCGGAGTCGGAATAGCCAACAAGTTGGCATGAAGAACCTTTGGGGTACCATAGACCCACATTTACAGTACCAACAAGATACTTCAATATCCGTTTCACCGCAGTTAGGTGAGACTCCTTCGGACACGATTGATAACGAGCGCATAAGCACACGCTAAACATGATGTCCGGACGACTAGCAGTAAGATAAAGGAGAGAGCCAATCATACCTTGATACTTTTTGATGTCGACTTCCTTACCTTTCTCATCTTTGTCTAGGTGATCGGATGTGCTCATGGGTTGCCATTGCTTTTGCATTGGTCATTTCAAATCGTTTCAGCAATTCTTTGCAATATTTCGCTTGGCAAATGAACGTACCTTCTTTCATTTGCTTTACTTGTAATCCCAAAAAGAATGTTAACTCACCCATCATAGACATCTCAAATTCGCTTAACATTAAATCGGAAAATTCCTTGCACAAAACATTGTTAGTAGCACCAAATATAATATCATCCACATAGATTTGAACTAATAAAATATCATTATTTTTATGCTTAACAAAAAGACTGGTGTCAACTTTCCCCCTAATGAAATCATTTTCCAATAGAAATTTACTCAATCTTTCATACCAAGCTCGGGGAGCTTGTTTTAAACCATAAAGAGCCTTTTTGAGTTTGAAAACATGATCGGGAGATTTAAAATCTTCAAAGCGGGGGGGTTGTTCAACATAAACTTCTTCTTGAATAACACCATTTAGAAAAGCACTTTTCACATCCATTTGATATAAATTGAAATTCATAGAAGAGGCAAAGGCAAGCAATAAACGAATAGCTTCTGATCTAGCTACGGGAGCATATGTTTCTTCATAGTCAATACCCTCTTCTTGATTATAGCCTTTTGCTACAAGCCTAGATTTATTTCTAGTGATTACACCATTTTCATCTAGTTTGTTTCGAAAAACCCATTTCGTACCAATTATGGTATCATTTTCGGGTCTTGGCACCAAATCCCAAACGTCATTCCGTTTGAATTGGTTAAGCTCCTCTTGCATTGCCAAGGTCAGAAATTCATCCCCAATTGCTTCGGAGATGGTTGTTGGTTCAATTTGAGAAACAAAAGCAGTATGTCCTAAGGTGTTCTTAAGGGAGTTTCGGGTACTTACCTTTTCTCCGACGTCGCCAATTACTTGTTCGAGAGGGTGATCTTTGATTGTCCTCCACTCGTTAGGCATTTTCGTTTCTTTCTCCAATTGTGGCATTTCCTCCATTGATTGTTCCAAGATTTCATCTTGAATTTCCTTAGGAGTTTCTTTTTGTACTTTGTCTTTTAAACTATTTAAAATACCTGCAAGATCAGAACAAGAATCCTCTCTCACCAAGCGAGCATTACTTTCAGAAAACACAATATGAGGGGATTCCTCCACAGTTTGGGTTCTATTATTAAATACCCTATATGCTTTGCTATGTGAAGAATACCCAATAAAAATTCCCTCATCGGATTTGACATCAAATTTTCCCAATTGATCTTTTCCATTGTTATGAATAAAACATTTACAACCGAATACTCTAAAATGGGAGATATTTGGCTTCCTTCCCTAGTAGAGTTCATAAGGGGTTTTCATGAGTATTGGCCTTATGACTACTCTATTTAAAATGTAGCATGCGGTACTCACGGCATCCGCCCAAAAATGTTTGGGAATCTTAGCCTCTTCGAGCATTGTTCTAGCCATCTCTTCGAGACACCTATTTTTCCTTTCCACCACCCCATTTTGTTGTGGTGTTCGTGGAGCGGAAAAGGTATGCTCGATACCGAGTTCGTCACAAAAGTCCGCAAAGAGATTGTGATCAAACTCTCCCCCGTGATCACTTCTAATTGAAGTGACAGTTGTTTCCTTTTCGTTTTGAATACGTTTAAGGAAATATTTAAAATTCTGAAAAGATCACTTTTATGAGCAAGAAATAAAGTCCAAGTAAATCTGGAATAATCATCAACAATAACAAAGGCATAATGATTTCTACCAAGACTTTCAATGCGAGATGGTCCAAACAAATCCATGTGAAGCAATTGCAATGGTCTAGTAGTTGAAACAATGTTTTTCGATTTAAAAGATGCTTTTGTTTGCTTCCCTTTTTGACAAGAATCACAAATAGAGTATTTTCAAATTTCAAATTTGGAAGACCAACGACTAAATTTTGTGAAACCAATTTGTTCAAAAGATGCATGTTGATGTGAGCTACTCTACGATGCCATAACCAAAAATCATCCTCTTTGCTCATTAAACAATTTACATATTCAGGTGAAGAATTTGCAAGATCAACCATATAAATGTTATCTATTCTAAAACCACGAAGGATAATTTTAAAATCGCTACGTCTAAAAACTAAGCATTCATCCGAATCAAATAAAACAAGATTTCCCTTGTCACATAATTGACTTATGCTCAAGAGATTATGTTTTAAACCTTTCACAAGTAATATATGCTTAATGAAAGAGATTTCAACCTTACCGACCGATCCGATGCCGATAATCTTTCCTTTGTTGTTATCACCAAAAATAACACTTCCCCCTTCCTTGTGTTCTAGTTGAAGGAATTTGGATTCGTCTCCCGTCATGTGCTTGGAGCATCCACTATCAAGGTACCATAGTACACTTGATCCCTTCAAACATACCTACAAAATAAATTAATGAGTTTTAGGTACCCATGCCATTTTGGGTCCTTGGGGGTTAGGCAAATTATAGTGATGTGATTGAGTGTTATGTCTATGTCGTGTAAAACAAGCAGGAGCAATATGTCCAATTCGTCTACAATAATGACAAGTCACGTTAGGATTATTCATCCTTCTAGGTTGATAGTAATTGGACGGACGAAATTCATTTGCTCTATTCTTGACAATATAACTATTGCGCAAATCATGAAAAACATTTCTCCTACCATTTGTTCTAGGATATGCATCATTTCTAGAATAGTTGTTTCTAGGTTGGAAGTCATTTCTAGGTGTTCTAAAAGGTTCAAAACTATTTCTAATGTTTGGCCTAGAATGTGCATTATTTCTAGCATGATTATTTCAAGGTTGCGATTGATGAAAACCATTTCTAGGTTTGTTGTATCTAGGATGAGCATTTGTTTTATTTATCCTAGGTTGAGCCTTAGGTGGTTGGGGGTTGGCTTCAACTTTCTCTTTAGGCTCGTTTCTAAAACCTATGCCATGCTTGGTCGACTTCAAATTAACAAGCACTTCATTCAGATTTTTATGAGAAGAGTTAAACTTATCTAAGGTGCCCTTAAGCCTTTCTACTTCATTTTTGAGATGCATGCAAGAAGTACAATTTCTAGAACTTTCGGGCTTGTCGGTGCTTCTCTTGCCAAAATATTTGTTTTCCTCTTTCAACTTCTCATTTTCTAAAATCAGTTTTTCCAATTCCTTTTCTTTAAGAGAGAGTTGTTTTTGAAAATCTTTTTCTTTTAAAGAAGCATTTTCTTTTATACTCTTAACAGTTTTTGAAGCTCTAATAAATTCGCTATACAACTCATCAAAAGCATTTTGCATCTCTTCAAGGGAAAAGAAATTTTTGGAAGAAATTTGACATACCTCTTCTTTGTTGTCTTCTTGTGCCGTAAGACAAAGATTTGCGGCTTCGTCTTCTTCTTCCTCACTTGACTCGTCACCGGAGTTGCCTCCCCAAGATATGTATGCTCTTTGCTTCTTGAAGGGTTTCTTCTCCTTTTTAGCATTTGGGCAATTTGATTTAATGTGCCCGGTTTCTCCGCACTCATAGCACTTTATTTGATCTCCTTGCTTTTTGCCCTTTCGTTCATACTCTTTTCGCATGAACTTTTGAAATCTCTTGATAACGAGTCCGAACTCGTTGTCTCCGTCCTCATAATTTTGAGGTTGGCTTGTGCTTGCCTTGAGAGCAATTCTTTGCTTCCTTTGATCATCAACAAGAGGGTTAAGTATAGTAGATTCATAAGTTTTAAGATTACCTCTTAATGCGTCGATGGTGACATTTGAAATGCCAATGGATTCTTGAATCGCGTCGGCCTCGGATCGCCATTCCGGAGTGAGACTTCGGAGAATTTTTCGGACAAGTTCCTTATCCGTGAAGGTCTTCTTAAGAGCGTGTAAATCATTTACGATTTTTGAAAATCGTTCAAACATCTCATCGACCTTTTCGCCTTCCTTCATGTGAAACAATTCATATGCATGGGTTAGGAAATCAATTTTAGCTTCCCTTACCTGGTCCGTACCTTCGTACGTAATTTCCAGCTTGTCCCACATTTGCTTCGCCGTTGTGCAACAAGATATCTTCCTGCAATCATCAGCATTTACAGCACAATATAATAAATTAATAGCTTTAGCATTATTTTGCACCTTTCGGATATCATCCGCATCGTATTCATCTTCGGACTTTGGGACCCATTCATTTTCAACCTTCTTGGTTGGAATTTGTTCTCCATTCATTATGACCTTCCAAAGATGGAAACTATTTGATTGTACAAATATTCTCATCCTCTCCTTCCAGTATGTATAATTTGTACCATCGAATAGCGGTGGTCGGGTGGAGCATTGTTCTTCACCTATTCCTGCAAAAGAATCACGAGTAGAAGCCATGGATGTTTCTCTCAAACGGTTAAGTATTCAGAGAGTTGGGCTCTGATGCCAATTGTTAGATAATACGCTTAACGCTAGAGGGGGGGTGAATAGCGTTTTAATAAAATTAGCGTAAACTTGCGGAATTTAAAAATTGCAGGAAATAAATAAGTGCGATAAGTAAATAAATTAGAACAAACGCACTGATATATCCTGGTTCACCACAACCCGTGGCTAGTCCAGTCCCCGAGAGACTCTCTCGAGATTTCCACTAACTTGTTAAGCTTACGGGTGCTTAACAAACCGTTACAACTTGAGGACACAAGCCTCAACAACCTTTGCTCGGAGATACAACACTCCAAGACTTCAACCAAGGAAACACAAGTTCCTTCTTACAACACAAGGGACTAACACTTCCCTTCAAGTGTACAAAAACACTTAGCACTCAAACAAGACACTCCTTTAAGAGTAGATATGAGTAAAAAGAATACGCTCAAGATTGCAACAACTTTTGACAAGAATTTGGCTCTCAAAAGCTTATGTAATGAATATAAAATGATAATCAATAAAGTATGCAAGCTTTAGCAATTGTATGATCAGTTGTTGTATGTTGTTGTACTTAAAAGACTGAATTGAAGCTATATTTATAGTTGAAAAACCTTGTATTACCGTTGCCTAATTGCCAATTAAGAGTTGCTGAAATTACTCAGTGACAATCGATTATCAAGTTACCACAATCGATTATTTGCCAGTTCTTCCAAAAATCAATCCCAGATTTTACGCATAACAATCGATTATATAAGATCAATAATCGATTACTGGCAACGTTCAAAAAATCCTTTCCAGATTTTACGTAAAACAATCGATTGTCAACAATCTACAATCGATTACTCAGCAACGTTCAAAAAATCCTTTCCAGATTTTAATTAAAACAACCGATTATAGGAAATCAATAATCGATTACCTGACGGTATTTGAAAATATTTTGGCAACGGTCAGTAATACAATCGATTATACTAAGTTAACAATCGATTATATATCAGTCTTGAAAAATCAATTTAGACACTGCCTCTTGACAATCGATTGTCATAAGTTCACAATCGATTATTTAATAACTTTGAAAAAGTCTGGAAGACACTGCCTCAACACAATCGATTGTCATAAGTTCACAATCGATTATTTTGTGACTTTGAAAAATCTGATGGACAATGTCTCTTCACAATCGATTGTCATTAGCTTCACAATCGATTATTTTGAGCTTTGAAAAACTTTGATGGAAACTGCCTCATCACAATCGATTATCATAAGGTTCACAATCGATTGTCATGCAGATTTGAAAAATCTGATGCTCACTGCCTTAACGCAAGCGATTGTCATTAGTTCACAATCGATTGTCAAGCAGCTGACTTAAACATAATCGATTATCATAAGTACATAATCGATTATCTTAGTCCAGATTTTAGAGGCGTGTTTAAAAATCATTTTGACAAAAGTAAATATGCATTATTTAAAATCATTTTGCTCTAAATTAAATATGCATGATTTGTTAAAAGTATTTTTACAAGAGAAGCCAAGTCTTGAGTTTAAGTTGTTGGATCAAGATCACAATTAAATTCCGACTCATATAAAACTTAATCTCGATCTTTGTCTTGTGCTTGAATCTTGTTATATATCAATTTCGCGCTTGTGCTTGGACCTCGTCATATGTCAATTTGCGCATAGTTTGTCATTCATCAAAACCTACAAATATGAACACACGTTTAGTATAATGCCTTGAGAACGTGTTTCCAACACTATAAATAGAGGTCTTTTGAGCTGATTTTACACACACAACACCTCTCATTATTCATATACATATTGATATTATTTGTGCATCATTTTAGAGCTTTTGTTGAGCCATTTGAGAGACAACTTTGAGTTGTTCACAGAGCTTATTTTGTATCTCTTTATCTACTCTTTCTAGAGAGTTCTTGTTGTAAAAGAGAAAGGTGTTTGAAAAGACCATGTCTTCTCATTGATTGTCGGGTTTGCTAAGTACCCTCAATCTTAGTGTGTGAAGTCTTGTGGTGCGGTATCCACGAGCAAGGTGAAGTCTTGAGGTGCGGTATCCTCGAGCAAGTTGAAGTCTTGTAGAGTGTACATCTACGAGCAAGTGTAACGGTTTGTTAGGCACCCGTAAGCTTAACGGAGTTAGTGGAAACTCGAGAGAGTCTCTCGGGGACTGGACTAACCACACGTTGTGGTGAACCAGTATAAATTCGGTGTGTTCTTTCCTTACTATTTTAATTACCGCATTTACTTTACTCCTGCAATTTTAATTCCGCAATATTTATCAATATTCTCGTGCCGCACTATTCACCCCCCCTCTAGTGACAGGCATAAATCCTAACAATTGGTATCAGAGCCTAACTCTCTGAAAGCCTTAACCGGTTGAAAGAACGATATATATTTTTTGTTGAGAATATTGAACGCAGTAATGATGAGCGAAGGACACTCCACCTATAGGCCTCCACTATTTGACGGAACAAATTACACATATTGGAAAGAGCGGATGAGAATCTTCATCCAATCAAATAACTTTCGCTTGTGGCAAATCATCAAGAACGGTGAACAAATGCCAACAAAGAAAGTTGGGGAAACCACGGTTCCAAAGGAGGAAGATGAATATGATGCCGAGGACGTCAAGAAAGTTGAAAATAACGCAATGGCCGTCAACTTATTATATTGTGCGGTGAATCCGGATGACTATCGGAAGATTTCTTGCTGCACAACCACCAAGGAGATGTGGGATAAACTCGAGATCACTTATGAAGTGTACACGAACAAAGATCTTGTTCGAAAAATCCTACGGAGTCTCACTCCCGAATGGCGTTCCAAAGCCAATGCCATCCAAGAGTCGATAGGAATCACAGATGTCACAATTGATGGACTAAGAGGTAACCTCGAAACTTATGAAAGCACAATTCTTAATCCCTATCTTAGAAGTAAAAGTTCGAATATTGCCTTCAAAGCCTCATCTTCTAAAAGAGTAGAGGTAAGTGATTCGGAAAGCGATGATGATATTATTTCCAATGATATAATTGAAAAGTTTTATAAGTTTATGAAGAAGGAAATAAAGAAGGAAGAACCAAGTCCTTCATGCCAAAATTGTGGAAAACTTGGCCACACCAAATCACATTGTCCAAAACCCAAGGACAAGAAAAAGAAGAAACACCATAGGCGCGTGACATGGGATTCGGACAGCTCGGGCGATGAAACTGCTGCACTATGCCTCATGGCCAACGAGGAAGAAGAGGTAAGTAATTCTAACTCTTACTCGTTTGAAGAAATGCAAAATGCCTATGATGAATTATATGGTGAATTTATTAGAGCTTCCAAAACCATAAAAGAATTGAAGAAAACAATTTCTTTGAAAGAAAAAGATTTTGAAAAATTGACTCATGATAATGAGAAGTTAGAAGAAGAAAATAAATTTTTAGAAAATGATAATATTGATCTTAAAAATAAAATTAAGGAAATGAATGAAGCCTCTTCAATTGATCAAAGTTCCAATTGTTCTTCCTGTAGTTCTTTGAAAATAGAGAACATAGAACTTAGGAACACACTAGAAAAACGTAGCGTTGATGATCCTAAAATAATTGAAGAAATTAAGAAGAATATTAGAAAGGATGATAGAAATGAAGTTGGACCACCTAGAAATAATTCCAGGAACTTCACTAATGAGTCTAAAATTAATCATTTTAGACCAGCTAGAAACGACTCTAGGAATTTTGTTAATGAGTCTAGAATGAATAATTCTAGACCACCTAGAAATAACTCTAGGAATCGCAATACGTATAGGAATAACGACTTTAGATCACCTAGAACATTTTTGGCTCAACCAAGACATATGCACAACCCGAATGTTATATGTCATTATTGCAACCGGGTAGGACACATTGCGCCCGTATGTTTTGCAAAACATAGAGATTTATCTTTTGACTATGATTATTATTTGCCTAACCCCCAAGGACCCAAAAGTGCATGGGTACCGAAAACCTATTTTTAGGTACGTTTGCAGGTGTGCTTGAAGACTACAATATCGTAGTAGATGCACCAAGCACGAAACCTTATTGCATCGAGGGGGAATTATCATATTTTTGATAAAAACATAATAGTTGATATGTGTTAACTATTAATATATCTTTGTTAACAATTGATATTAATTATTTTTGTTGATTCATGTTTTGATAACTTTTATCTTGAATAACAATTGGAATCGATTATTTTTGTTAAAAATAATGATTGATTCATGTTTTGATGAATATTTTTTTCGGTTTGAATAACAGTTGATATATTCTTGAAAAATAAATGATTCATGTTTTTAATACAACTATTGGTTTGTTAAAAATTAACTGTTGATATGTTCTTAAGTAATATGATTTGCAAAAAATAACCGTTATTATGGTTGTTATGTTTTTACTAACATTTGGTATTATTTCATGTTGGTATGATTTTTTAAATATCGTCAATGTATATTCCTCATTGTATTTTCTATTTTATTCTTGACACTAACAATTAATATACCCAAAAGGGGGAAGTGTCGAAAGGGGAAAGTAGCCTTTGTATACTCTTCTTTTTGTTAATGCCAAAAAGGAGAAGAAATTAGGCAATATGCATCAAATAAGGGGGAATGAATCTACGTTATAGTATGCCTTATTTTAGGGGGAATTATCATTAAGGGGAATAGTTTGCATGAATTGTATGTTGAGATATAGCATAAATTTAGGGGGAATCCGATATGCATATCTCCTGTTGTTTGTCATTATCAAAAAGGGGGAAATTGTAGAAAATCATTCTATCCATGATATGTGCGCTTTGGTTGTACTAGCATGATTTTCAGGTATAGGTTTTGATGAATGACAAACAATGAAGTCAACTTGTTAAACAATGTTATTGTATGACAAACAATGAAGATGCATTAGCAAACAATCAAGATTGAATGCCGAGAAGCATATTGATGAATGGATTGCATGGAAAATCCAAGACGAGCTCAAAAGTTCAAGACCGAAGACCCAAGGCATGGGTCGCTAGGTAGAACCAATGTAAGAGCAACGTTTAAGTTATCTCGTCTTTTGGCTCAACATAGGTCATCATAAATATGCATAAAACCTTTTTATCAAATCATATTTATCATAAACATATTTCAAATACTTCAAACAAAATGATTTTAACGTTTTCATTTTAATCAAAATGGTTTTTGAAGAAAGTTGTCGATTCTGGACAGCATAGGTGAATAATCGATTGTGCAAAAGTGATAATCGATTATTCTGGGAAATTCCATTTTGTTGGAAATTTCCGCAGAGTAGGATAATCGATTATCAGAATTGCATAATCGATTATCTAGTATCCGTTGCCAAAGTTTTTGAACGTTGTAAAAAAATAATCGATTATGCAATACCAGTAATCGATTATTCTAGAGCAGAATCAGCTTCCGATTTTGTAACGGTAAGCTGATAATCGATTATCCAAATCTGATAATCGATTATTTGGCATAAAATCAGCATAATTGATGCCAATTAAGCAACGGACATACAACTTATAACACCTATAAATAGAGGTCTTTTGAGATGATTTTACACACACAACACCTCTCATTATTCATATACATATTGATATTATTTGTGCATCATTTTAGAGCTTTTGTTGAGCCATTTGAGAGACAACTTTGAGTTGTTCATAGAGCTTATTTTGTATCTCTTTATCTACTCTTTTAGAGAGCTCTTGTTGTAAAAGAGAAAGGTGTTTGAGAAGACCATATCTTCTCATTGATTGTCGGGTTTGCTAAGTACCCTCAATCTTAGTGTGTGAAGTCTTGTGGTGCGGTATCCACGAGCAAGGTGAAGTCTTGAGGTGCGGTATCCTCGAGCAAGTTGAAGTCTTGTAGAGTGTACATCTTCGAGCAAGTGTAACGGTTTGTTAGGCACCCGTAAGCTTAACGGAGTTAGTGGAAACTCGAGAGAGTCTCTCGGGGACTGGACTAACCACACGTTGTGGTGAACCAGTATAAATTCGGTGTGTTCTTTCCTACTATTTTAATTACCGCATTTACTTTACTCCTGCAATTTTAATATTCCGCAATATTTATCAATATTCTCGTGCCGCACTATTCACCCCCCCCCCTAGTGACGGGCATAAATCCTAACACTTTATTCATTAAATCTAGTATATGTTGGATAGCTAAAGCAAAACCAGTGTTTACCTCCTCCATCAAAGTCAGCTGTAGATGTAACTTTTATCTTTTTAACAAAATAATCATCACCAAAACCCTTATTCAGAACATACAAACCACCTCTCTCTGCCAATCCCTTTTATCTTACTGTTATAAAAGTGTCACGCCCCAAACCTGGAGAGGCGTGGTTGGCACTTTGTGTCATACTGGCCTTTTTTCTACAAAAATTGTTTCACTCAAAATACCATATTAAATGTATATAATGGTATCAAGGTTGTTAAACTTGTAGGGCCTTACAATAATATAGTCATAAATCATCTATAATCCCATGAACGATCTTAATCCTTTCAAGCTCATATAGTTTACTACGATTTATCTTAATATTAAAGTACGGGATCCCCTTGCCTTAGTCCTCTCTTTGCTTTGAATGGTTTAGTAAAACCACCATTCATCATAAGGGAGAAAGATACAGTAGTAGCTATTTGTGATGGCTATGGAATATTTGAGTAGAATATTGGGACAATTGCACATGAATGGGAATTTTAATTTCCATCCTAAATGCAGAAAGTTGAATTGCTCATATGTTTGTTTTGCTGATGATCTACTTTTGTTTTGTCGAGCTGATACTATTTCTATTCAGATACTTTATCAAGCATTCTCAAAGTTCTCCAAGGCATCAGGACTGGAAGCAAATCCTAGCAAAAGTTCAATCTATCTAGCTGGAGTCTCTCAAGAGTTCAAAGCAGCTATTATCAGCAGTCTGGGATTCAGTGAAGGGGTTCTTCCTTTCAGATATTTGGGTATTCCACTGGATTCAAAGAAACTATCTATCCAACATTATCTTCCTCTCATTGAGAAGATTACAGCTAGAATTAGATGTTGGTCTGCAAAGCTGTTATCATATGCAGGTAGGTGTCAACTTATTAAATCTGTTATATTTGGAATTCAGTCCTATTGGTCACAAATATTCATCTTGCCAAAGGGAGTTATCAAAGCCATTGATTCAATATGTCGCACATTCCTCTGGACTGGTTCTGCCAACTACTCTAGGAGGGCATTAGTGGCTTGGGACAAAATTTGCTCCCCTTTAAATGCAGGTGGGCTGAACATAATGAATCTGACAACTTGGAACAAGGCAGCAGTGACCAAATTGCTATGGGATTTGGCAAGGAAGAAGGATTGTTTGTGGGTAAAGTGGATACACTGCTACTACATAAAGAGAGGAGATGTTGGAACATCCAATGTTCCTAAACAAGCTGCATGGGTAATTAGAAAAATCATGCAGTGTAGAGAAAATGTCATGGAGAATATGCAGATGGCAGGCAACCTGTATGACAGACTACAATCAGTCTGTTGTATGGGCAAGTTCCTAATTCACAAATGTTACATTGCTATGCTGCCTAGTTTTGACAGAGTCAATTGGAGGAATTTGTTACTAGTTAAAAATGTGATCCCTAGACACAAATTCACTGCTTGGTTGGCTGCACATCAAAGACTTCCCACTGTGGATAGGTTGGCCAAAGTTGGAATCCAAATTCCTCTACTGTGTGTGTTCTGCAAACAGTTAGAGGAAACATTCCATCATCTTTTCTTTGATTGTTTTGTTACTAGAAAGTTGTGGTCTCGTATATGTTATTGGCTGGGATGTCCTAGACAAATTCTCACCTGGGAGGAGGAGCTAACAATGATCTGCAGAAGTGCTAGAAGTGCTGCATGGAGGAACTCAATTACAGCTGCTGCATTTATAAATGTAATTGCTGTGATTTGGAAGGCAAGGAACACAATGAGGTTTCAAAATACAGTATATGATGAGGATCGAGCTGCCAGAGAAGTTGCCATGTTGATCCACATTCAAGGCAAACACAGTAGTAAATGGACAAAGGGGTTACAACAATTAAATAGTTTTCCATAGATGCATTTTAGAAATTGTATAGACTATGCACAGTTAATTTCTATGTTAAAGTTTAGATGCATACTGTAACTAGATGAGGAATAGTGAGTAGTAGAAGTCCATACTACTACTTTAAGATCATATTGTATATCCCTTTCGTTGATATTAATATAAAGATGACAGTTTAGATTTAAAAAAATAAAAAATAAAAAAAGTACGGGATGTAACATCCTTCCCCCCTTTAGAAAATTCATCTTCGAATGTTAGCTCTTAGAGATTCTCCTCTGTAAATTAAACTAAAAACCAACTATATCTGAAGTCTCGACTATTCGCAACCTTTTTTACTTGAGTATCTCGTATCTTATTCACCTTTACCTTACTTACTTTATAATCTTGCATCGTATCTTCTGTTTCTTTCATAGCCTCTCTTCTACATTTCGTCTTAAAGCTCTCATATGATACATGCACCTCTGGTGCATACAAAATATGGCGAAAGCTTCATACTGACTTCTTACGACTTAGCTTTATGGCACGATCTGGAGACAAAAGAAGGGTAACATTTCGTAAATACCCTATAGCCCCTCAATTATAAATATGGCACGCAACACACTCATAAACGAAACTCTACTATGCACGGCTTTATAGACTCCCTAGGACACGACCTGCTCTGATACCACTTTGTCACGCCCCAAAAATAGGGAGGTGTGGCTGGCGCCCGGTGCCGTACTGGCCCGATCGAACTACTATGTAACTTTTTTTCTACAAAAATTGTTCCACTCAAAATACCATAATAAATGTATATAACGGTATCAAGGTTGTTAAACTTGTGTGACCTTACAATAACATAGTCACTAATCATATATAATCTCATGAACAGTCTTAATCCCTTCAAGCTCATATGATTTTTTTACGACTTATCCTAATATTAAAGTACTTGATGTAACAAAAAGTCCTAATAGACACATAAGTCAGGGAAAAAGTGACAAAACAAGAGAGAGCCTTGGACAATTTTGATACTAATAGCATATCAAACTTAAACTCAGGTACATGTAACACTCCATGTATAATATGTGTGCCGAACAAATTATCACTACCAATATATATGATGTCAACCTTCTCCTCAATTGGTAGTGCACCTTGTCTCTTTTAGTGGTATTTACACTACTGCTATCTTTTAATATATCTAAATTAGCAGTAATATGTTGAATTCCACCAGAATTCACTATCCATTCATATGGTGTGAATTTAGACATAAAACAAGATACAATATTTATTATGTTAGTATGATGATCCCCTGGGTTATTATTCAGCAAGTTCAGTACCTGCTTATATTTCTCATTGATGAAGTAATGTCCTATAGCTTTAGATGTCTCTTGCCCATCACCACAATATTGCGAGATAGAAGCCATTTCAGCATTATTTACATCAGTCAAAGGATCTCTACGCCAGTTATCTGCAGTCCCTGTACCATATTTCTTCTTTGGCTTATAATCAGTTGCATAACCAATAATCTTATAATAATTTTCCTAAGTATGGACCATCATGCGATAATGTTCACATTGAAGAAATTATTTCTTTTCTCAAAAACCTTGACCTCCTCCAGCTTAAATAGCCATAGGATCAATCTTCTCATATATAACATTTGTACCAACTAATTATTAACTTTCATATTTTATTATTATTGCATAAGCCTGATAAAAAGTAGATTTATTTGATTTCATGAGAATCTGCCTCCGAGCTTGATCATACGAGTCATTAAGCACACTGTGAAGTTGCATCAGTCTTTGGCGAAGTAAATTATCGACATAATTCTTTGACTTCACACAACCACAATTAGCGAGGGCACCATTACATCATACACATTCCAAAGTTTCTCCGATTTTTTAAAAAATGGTTCAACATAGAATCGATGTCACTGGGATAAAATCGTAATTTTCCTATGCAATAGAAAAATACTCACATGATTGACTTTGTCAAATCTCCATCAAAGATCTTCCCATGTAAAATGAGCATATGAGGCGTACACGATACCAACAATGGAGTTCCGCATATACATTTGTCATGATCCGTGAAGGAAAATCGCATTACAAGTTTCCAATTGCTCCTGTAATATGCCCGTTGTGAAATATTCCTTGTTACAAGTGCCCATAACAAACCCTAGCTTCCTTTTCTCAAAAGTGTGACTTGCATTGACCTACTCCACAACCGATGATTTTCTGATCTAGTGTGACGATCAAAATTTCCCTCCGTAGGATATCGTGACAGCACCTAGTCTCTACGGCTAGGTAAGCCTAATATATAACAATAACTTGGAAGAAATAATTATCAAGATACTAAAATAAAGCTGGATAACTGATAAAACCTTCTGAAACAAAACATAATCTCATCAATACACTCCCCAAAAATGGTGGAAATGAGTCATAAGCTCTATATAGAATAAACTAGAATATCTAATACATCACTTTCTGAAAGAAATAGAACAAGATGTAAAATAGGGAAGGTTACCCCAAGGCCTGCGGACGTGGAAAAGGTATACCTTAAAGTTTCCAAGCAATAACTCAAATCAACTCTAGCATCCGGCACAAGCAGACATACCTCTGTACAAAAATTATGTAGAAGTGTAATATGAGTACACCATAACGATACCTAGTAAGTATCGAGTCTAACCTCGGTAGAGTAGTGACGAGGTTAGGTCAAGACACATACTAGGATATAAATAAGCAATTTAGAAATTTAATAATAATAAATAATGGAAATAAAAAAAAAACCTATACGAGCAAGATATTAACATGAATTAATAGAAAAAATTAGACATGAAAGTAATATAAAAGAAGCAACTAAAGAGAGAGAGCCAAAATGATCATGTACATACAAACAACTGCTAAACAATGAAGAACAAGACAACACAAATGTTCCCACCAAAATTGCTTGCTAAAAGAGATTAAAAAACAAGAATCACAACGAGGTAATGCCTCGTGTACAATAAGAATCACCACCGAGGTATCGCCTCGTATAAACCAAGAATCATAATGAGAAACTGCCTTGTATACACATTACACAATCTCAATCACAATCTTTTCTTATACATCCGCGTGAGTGTTACATTTGTAATAGGGTTTGAAAATAGTTTTCCCGAAATAGCTACACGCAATTTAGCCCACCTTATGACATTTTGTGGCTTCACGTAGTTCCCCTACAAGCATCATACATATAAGTCATACCTTATACCTCCGCATGAACATTAACCCCAAGCCTTATACTATCGCATGTGCGTCAATATCATGTCATAATAATAACTCGCACCACAAGTGCCCATATATCACAACTTGACAAATGCTCAATAATATCAATATTTTCACAACAATAGCCCACGACTCCACCACAACATGTACAAGAATATCAACAACAACAATGAATATAAAATGTTCAATAAGAAGATATTTCAATAATAATAATTTTGCCTCAATATGATAACGGCTTCACAACTTCAACACCAATAACTCAACAAAGAGAAACAATATATAACAACGATGTTAAATAAGAATAACTCACAATGGAATAGAAAACGTGTAACAATAACTTCAAATAACGAAAATCAACAAGGGAAGGGATAAAATGAACAATAACTTTAAATAATGATAATCAACAATAAAAGAGATAACACGTAACAATTAAAAAGGCAAGAAGTTCAACTAAAGCATGAGAGCAATTTATCAACTAGAATGTAGAACAAGTGATAACGAAATCGTTTAAGGCATGTAAGGATAGACAAATACAAGTAAGAATAGATTGACTATAAGAATTTAGAACATGATATGTCGACTAAATTAAGACATAAAAGGAGTATAAGTAGCCTAAGCCGGTCAGATATCACATACAACCCGTGTACCCACTCATCAGTTTGCGAGCATGAGTTTCACGTAACACAAATGAATCAATCAATACCAATCCTAAGGGGTAATTAACCAACACAAAGTTAGGCAAGACGGTTACCTTAACTAGTCCAATTCAACACTCGAAAATAGCTTTTCCTTTACAATTTTCCTCAATACAATTCAAATCTCACCAAAAGTGACTTAATATCATCAAACAATGCTAGGGAATTCATTTAAAATAGATAAAGCTAAGATCTTTATAGTTTTTTCCAAAAAGTTATCAAACGTCAATCCGGGCTGCCCGTCAAAGCCAGATCCAATGATAGATTCCGACTAACCATGACCCCACGAGTTCATAGTTTCATAATCAAAGTCCAAATCAACTCTCAAAACTCAATTTCTTATTTTTCAAAAACTTGACAAAGTTTCACAAATTTTCACTTTTATTCATATGATTTTGATGTTAAAATCCAAGATATGTTGATGGAATATGATTAGAAATAGATTAGAATCACCCACCCAAAGTTTGTAGGTAAAAACCTCCTCTCCATATCGCCTCCTACCGAGTCTAGGGTTCTAGAAATGAGAGTGTGTTCAAAAATCTCGTCACCCAACCCTTTAATCAACTGCAGATGTCACACTCGCGACACATGCGAACCCTCACAATTGCGGACTAGGGCTCGCATTTGCAAACCCTGACAGCCTCAACATTCATTGAGAATTGCGATAGAGGCTTCGCAATTGCGAACTGGAGGGCATCACAAAAGCGAATAATTGTTCGCAAATACTAAGGTGAAATATGATCGTCTTCACAATTACGAAGGAGGGTCATAATTGCGACATCAGAGCCCCTACTATCACTGATAAATGATGAAGATCATATTTTTTAGTATGGTTATATATTATTTAATATGTAAGTTATGGAGATCACATGATTTTTGAAGTGAAAATATGCTTATTACATCTTCTTATTTGTAGGAATAAACTTGCACGGAAAAGGATCAAACGGGAGAAAAATTGGCAAAAAAGCATGGAAGAGAAAAGTCCCAAACAGCAAAGCGAAGCTCACTTTGCATGACCGGGACTGAAGAAGAACAAATCAGGAACGTCCTGGACAGCGAAGTGAGGGTCACTTCACCAAACCGGGATCGGGGTAGAAAAATTTAACTTTTCCAGTCCGAACTCGGAGAAGCAGTTTCGGCCAAACAAACCCTAATCACTATAAATACATCCTAAAGCGTGATTTTGAGGGGGGACACTACTTTGGAAAGAGAGATGACTTAAGAAAGGCAAGAACACGCTAGGAGCAAGAAGGAGAAGGATTCAACTCCACGTTTTCTCTCTCTTTCTTTCTCTATTTTCATTGTTAGTTATGAATTCTAGTTTTGTAGTTTTGCATATTATTATGAATATCTAATTTATTATCTAGGGTTTTGATGAAACCTTTTATAAGATTAATTCTTGTTATATTTTTATAAAACTAAGCAGTTGGATTTCTGTACTTGTTCTACGCGTTTGTTGTTGTTGATTGAATGATCATCAATTGACTGTGCCTATTTAGTGCGTACTGCTGGAGAGAGAGTATATATTTAGGTAGTTATTAAATAACATCACTTCTAACGTATGTGAGAGATCAATACGGAAGGTTTAAACGCGGGATTAGAGATAATGAAACCTTGGTGCAATTGTAGTGAGCGGTGAATTAGTGCCAGCTAGCATAGTTCGAGAGAATACGGCTAGTAAATTGTGGTAGTTGCTCGAAAGAGAGCTACAACATCCAAAGTACTCACGATCGGTAGAGAATACATAGGCGAAATTATAGAAGACTTAACACGAAAGATTTCGACAATTGGGAAAATTATGACTCTAGACCTCCTTAATCTTGTCTCCAACTCTTAGTCCCCTTAGTTAATAATTTTACTACTTTTTAGATTTGTTAATTAATTGGTTTAGAATAAGAATCGCAATCTTTATAATTAGAAAATTGTTTGGACTTGTGTTTCTTAGCAATATTGAACAAAATATAGCTAAGCCTTAGTTCTCTGAGGGATTCGACTCTGGACTTATAACCCGGATTATATTTGCAACGACCACTTAGTCCTTTTTATAAGGCATAATTGAACGTGATCGGTCACCTTTTCAATTTCGATGTTGGTGCTCGCAATTGCGATATCTGAGCACCAGCAGCACCAACAGTCTAATTTCAGTCCCAAACCATTTTGAAACATATCTGGAACTTATCCAAGCCCTTGGGGCTCTAAACCAAGCATTTGCACAAGTCTAAAAATATCATACAACATCTACAACTATGAATCGAAGATTAAAACACATGAATTTCAAAATCTCTAGAATTACAACTAAACGTCTGAATCCTATCAAACCAAATCCAAAATAATACCAAATTTTGCAGACAAGTTCTAAATATCATAATGGACCTATTCCAAGTCCCAAAATCAAAGTCCGAACTCGATATCTAAAAGTCAACCTGCTATCAACCTTTTCAACTTCAAATTGTCAAATCTTGGCAAAACAACACAAATTAACCTACGGACATTCGAAATCATAATACGAAGCTATTAGAGCTATAAAAATACAGTTTCAGGATCGTTTCACAAAAGCCAAAGTTTGTCCAATATTTTCTAATTTTAACTTTTAAGTCAAGAATCAAGGGTTCAAATCAATCCGAAAACTTTTCGGAACGAAACTACTCAACCTCGCAAGTCATAAAATCATAAACATGCATGTGCTAAACATAAAAAAGGGGTTACGGGGCGTAATTACACAAAACGCTTGACTAGAATATTAGAGCTATGAGAGCATATAGAGGGTGTGAGTCTATTCAATCGTAGTATCCGCCATGAACGAGCTGAAGAAAACTCCACCGAATTTCAAAAAATTCGAGAACAGAGAGAAGAAAACGAGGAGAAGAATCATTCAGCGACAGATCCCAGCACTTACATGCTCTAATGCCATGCTAAAATGTGAAGAATCAATAGATCAAAAGTTCATCAATGATGAAACATCCTGACCTAAGCAAAAAGAAGATATTATGGGGAAATGATATCTGAGCTTCTTTCATCCAGTAGCACTGTATTTAGATAGAAGTATCACTTAAGCTAACAATATTGTTATAAAGAATATATATTATAATATAATATGAAAATTGATTCCAATTTTTTTTTTATTTTATAGTGAATGATTATTATATAAAGATGTTATTATAAAAATGTCTGATTGTACCGTATTTGACTTATATACGTTCCAATAGTCTCGGTGTGAGATCTGAGAAAATAGGTGCTACAATATTTTTTATTTGTTTATACAAAAGATTTGTAATATTTTCAGGGTATATACGTAATGATAAAAAAAATATTAACGCACATTCACATAAAATGCAATATCTTGAAATCTTGACGTATCGACACATTGTGATACTTGGTATATCCAATTCTTTTAACCTCTAGTTTGGCATATCTTTTGCCATCGAAATAAAAGAAAAAAGCAATGAAACTTATATCTCCATGCGTTGTGTATGTATTTTTTGTTAGGATATTTTTTGGGTCTCATTTGGCAATTATTGGGAGCACATCCCTCGACAATGAGAAGTGTATAATCACAAATAAACAGAGCTAAAAGAAGGATGCTGTCAGGGTGATTGTATTTTAGCTTTTGTTGGATTTTAAGTATATGATATGCTTAAATTGGGTGAATAGAAAATGGAGAGAAATGAAAATTTTAAGTGAAATTCTAAGTTTTTCCTTTGGCAAAGGGACATTGTCCCATATTGGAAGAGAATGAGGTTTTTATGGGTATATAAGCAATTGTTCTTCTTCTAGTTCTTAAATAGTTGAGAAGAAGGTAAGCCTCGCGTTGTCGTTGCTTCGGCTTCGACTCCGTTTTTCAGTTGTGTAACAAAAAATTAAACTACCCTCTTCATTCCTCTTTATTGTTAAGTAAATAGCTATTTTTGTTATGGCATTGATGATGTGGCCATTTTGTATAAACAATCATTATGAAGAGTTACACCTCTTCAGATTTCAACCTATCTTTAGCTATAAATACAAGACTATTTTGCTCAGAATTTTCATGCGAATTTTCTGAGTTCTTCTCCTTTCTTCTGCATATTTTAACTTCAAAGAAAGCAACAGTAAGTGTGATTTGCTATCGAACTTTGTGTTCGCTGAAACACTGGGGTTTGAAGTACCACTACGGTAGTGTGTAATTCGTTCTGTCCTAGGAGGAAATTATCTATAACCTTGGGTACTAGGAGAAGATTAAATTCCTTAAGGAAACAATGTGAATTCAGTGGGCTCGAATTGATTTTTTGTTATTTTTGTAGACGTCGAAATTTTAACGGATCAGGCAAAATCCTAAATTCAAGACACAAGACGAATCTTGAAATCCTAGGAGTCTATTAGGGTTGCTTGGAGACTACTTTACCAAAACCCTAACTTGGAGGCTACTCTACCCTAATCCTAGGTCACTCCTATAAAAATGGTTACGTATTCTCTCAAAGAGGCATCTAAAAAATGGAGATCATATATCCCATAAATTTACGGGATACTCACAAAGAGATCAAGATGTGACCGGATAATTCTTGATGTTCAAATACTTCAAGCAGATCCACAACATACTTCCATGGATATCAGATACATCCAAGGAGGTATGCATCATCCTACATTCGGAAACATGCTACTCCGACTCTCAGATCATGGAGATAATCAGGAGAGAAGAATCAAGGAACTGAACAGAATTACACCTGCATCCTTTTATCAATAAAAATATGATTCTTCATATTTATATAATGAATACAATTTATTTTTGTATCACTGCATAAATTTGTTGCAACAATTTCGTTTACATTTCTGTTTATGTTATTTTATTTCTCCAAAATTATTTTACAAATACAATTTACTAACAAGCTTTTCACAATTAAAAAAAAAAGAGCAGTTAAAATATGTCTTAACATACACAGTTACATTGAGTTGCACGGTTTCTAGGTTTAATTTAGGGAATCTTACGGGGATGTACTAAAGAAATATACTATTTACCAACAACTAGCCATTTTAGTTATGCTATGAAAAAAAAAGACCAATGATATACAAAATTAAAAAAAAGAAGAAGAAAGATTGGCAACAAAAGATTTTTTTTCAATGATATTGTTACGGTTTATTGAAAACACATAAATGCGCAATATATAAAATTTGAAGAAGTTTGAAGGCGAGTTAGACTAGATTTACGTCAAAATTCATTATCAATAATATAAAATATTTTTAAAAATAGGGCAAATATTATTTTTTCCAATGAGTATGGTTGAAATTCGTTGAAAACATATAGATATGACAATATACCAAATTTGAGTAAGATTGGAGGTAATTTATACTGATTTGGTATCAAAAAGTCGTAGATAAAATAAAGTTTAAAATTCTTGTGCGATCACATATGTACACATGCATATACATTTGATACACGTTTGACATAGATATGATACATGTGTGATACACATATTATTTCTTTCCATGTTCATCTTCTACTCAGTGGCGGAGCCACCTTACCCAAGGGGTATCAACCGAAACCCCTTTGCCGGAAAATAACACTGTGTTGATAGGTATTTTAGGTATTTTTTTCTTAAAAATTGAATATTTACAAGGGGTTGACAACCCTTGATACAAGACAAACTCTTAGTGTAATGATTAAGAGGTATCAAAAATTACAGAAGGTTGCAAGTTCCATTCCCCATAATAGCAGTTTTTTTTTCGATACCCCTTTGTATAATTCCTTGCTCCGTCACTGCTTCTACTTAGAATTTTTAATACAAACCATCTCAAAATTTCACTAAATCATCCCAAAAGATTCAAACTTCTCAAGATGTACCCAATCTATTTTAATAACATCACTTAAAAGAAAGTAAAATTTGACCTTTATCGACTACAAAGCTAATTGGTTAATATTGGTAGCACTTAGCTATTATTACATATTTTATGAATTGACCAATTTTTTTGGAATAAGGTGTTTATAGGCCGATACAGCTGATAGTTTCCTTTTAATTTATGCTTCCCCATCCGGATAATTATTTATATTTGAAGATCAATTTATTTCATGAAATTACTTTTAGATTGGTTATATGAGAATAATATTTATGGGACAAACGTAAAATTGTAGAAGGGTTATAATTTAATTATATAGCTACATAATTTTGTTTTTTTCCTAAAAAAGTACTATGGTAGGGAATCTTGAGAAAGTAGGAAAACTCGTAATTGTTGTCTATCTTCGACTTCGAGCACAAGAGTCTTGTGAACCTGTCTTTAGTTTGCCCTTTTTGTTGCCCCACAATTTAATTCAAGTATTAATTAATTAATGTTATAAAATAGAAGTCTATTTGAAGTGAATGTCTAAGAGTTTTAGCTTGAAGCTAAGTCATTCCTCTTCCTATAAATAGAGGGGTCTTACCCCATTGTAAATCACCCCAAGTATTAATAAGAATACTTCTCTCTCTCCCTATTCTCTCTCTATATTGCTCTTATTCTTGCATTATTGTTCTTGTCTTTATATTATTTCATAACACGTTATCAGCACGAGACTCTACCGTCTCAAGAAGCTCTTTAAGAGGATTAAGCCGCCGTCAATTTCTCCGCATCGGAGCCGCCGTCGTCTGCATCAGTGGAGAAAAGGAAGAAAACATTGAAAATATAATTGGTATACCGTAAAGGTAAGTAATTTACTTTTCCCTTTCAAATTCTTGAAATTCTACGATTTGATTTAATATACAAACAAAGTTTGATTATAACTCTAATGGAGTTTGTAAGAAATTATAACCACATGAAGTGGTAAAATCTCTATGTCCTGCCATGATTAAATTCATGTATGATTGTGGGCAAATAATTGAAAATCCGTCCCATTGAATTTGCTCCATTCCCTTTAGAGAATGTGGAAGCAGTATATGATAAGTCTGAAAGAAGACTAAAATATTACCATGAAGGTATCAATGAATGTGGACATGGCAAAGAATTCCGTCCAATTGAATTTGCTCCATTCCCTTTAGAGAATGTGGTAGCAGTATGTGATAAGTCTGAAAGAAGACTAATTACCGTAAAGGTATCAATGGATGTGGACATGGCAATAGACGAAGTTATAATCGTCATTATTGTGATAATGAGAATAATAAAGATTCTCAAAATAATCTTTCACTTTATGAAAGTAATATTTGACATGAGATTGTGTAAAGCACATGATTATGATCCTTTCCCTGAAGTGAATGTGATAATTGTAATAGAGCCCGTAAGTATGAACACGCTCTTGATGTAAATCTGTTTTATGTCTGACATTATGAAAAGAAAGTTCATTGCCCTTGAAATTTCGGGCAAGAACTATATGACATGGGTGTTGGATGCTGAAATCCACTTAGATGCTATGGGTCTTGGAGACGCCATTAAAGACAGAAATAATGCATCCACCCAAAACTATGCTAAGGCCTTGATTTTCTTGTGCCATCACCTTGATGAAGGTTTGAAGATTGAATATCTCACCGTCAAGGATCCACCTATCTTGTGGAATGGCTTAAAGAAGAGATGACAACCTGAAGTTGGTCACTCTGCCACAAGCACGATACGATAAGAACCCAAAAGCAAATAGTTTATAAACTATATATTATCGTTGCGGTGAAAACGGGCACTGGTCAAAGGCTTGCCGTATACCATGACTTTTGGTTGACCTTTATCAAGCATCTCGAAAGAGTAAAACGCCCTGAAACGAATTTTGTCTCTGACGACAACTTTGACATCACCCACTTGGATGTGGCAGACTTCTTTGAGCAACCCGAGGGGAAGATAGACCACCTAATCGGTGATGGATCCGTGATGAAAGAAGATGGAGCTATTTGATTTTATTTTACTTGTTTGTATTAGTGAATGAATAAACTAATAGCCATTAGTATTAGCTCGTATTAGTTAGTTCATGATATAATGTTAGTATTAGTTCTTTAGAATGTATCAATATGCTCAAATATCAATAATATTTTTACTTTCCAGTAGAGGTAATCGACTAACCTGAAAAACTAGTCGGTTATCTCATATTTCGCATAAAAACTGCAAAACAATCGATTGTCAATGATCAACAATCGATTGTCTTTAAAACAGTAATCTGGAATTTTTCAAAAATCATCCACAATCGATTGTCTATGTCTAACAATCGATTGTCGTTAGACAGTGTAATCTGGAATTTTTCAAAAATCATCCACAATCGATTGTCTATGTCGAACAATCGATTGTCGTTAGGCAGTGTGATCTGGAATTTTTCAAAAATAGTCAACAATCGATTGTCGATGTTTAACAATCGATTGTCTTAAAACAGTGATCTGGAATTTTTCAAAAATTGTCAACAATCGATTGTCTATGTATAACAATCGATTGTCTTAAGATAGTGTGCTGAGTTTTTCAAAAATAGCAAATAATCGATTGTGTGAGTTCAACAATCGATTGTCAATGTTCAACAATCGATTGTGTGTGTTTAACAATCGATTGTCTTATGAAAATGCTTAAACTGAAATTTTCAAACTGCAAAGTAATCAATTATGGATAACATATCTGATTTTGTTAGTCAACTGTTAGCAGCAGATTTTGAAAATATTATGTGACACAAACGAATTGAAGTTGTTTATTCTCATGTTCGTATATTTTCTTTTATATGTCAAACCATGGGAAGTAAATTGATTGAAGGCTCCGGAAGAGCAACTGTAACTCTGCCCAAAGGCATGACGTTTATCTTAGAGAATGCAATATTCTCCTCCAAGTCTAAGAAGAACTTGTTGAGTTTTAAAGATATCATTCAAAATGGATATCATATTGAGACAATAGATGAGAATAATCTTGAATTCTTCATGAAAACGAGGCTGCCCATTTCGGTTTGGGTTCACGCCATTTTGCATGCAGCAATGCTAGTTCGTCGGCTGCCCACTTTGGTTTGGGTTCACGCCATTTTGCATGCAGCAATGCTAGTTCGTCGGCAGCCCACTTTTGTTTGGGTTCACGCCATTTTGCATGCAGCAATGCTAGTTCGTCGGCTGCCCACTTTGGTTTGGGTTCACGCCATTTTGCATGCAGCAATGGTAGTTCGTCGGCTGCCCACTTTGGTTTGGGTTCATGCCATTTTGCATGCAGCATTTTAGTTTGTCGGCTGCCCACTTTGGTTTGGGGTCACGCCATTTTGCATACAGCAATGCTAGTTCGTCTCTGACTGACGAATTGACACAAATATTCCCCGTTGCAATTGGTTTTGGGTCATGGACCCAATATATCCCATTTAAGAATTTTTGGATGCGCAGTATATGTGCCTTTAGCACCGCCATCCCGCACCAAAATGGGTCTGCAAAGAAGGTTAGGAATATATGTTGAGGTTGAATCGCCCTCCATTATTCGCTACCTCGAAACATTGACAGGAGATTTGTTCACTGCATGATTTGCAGATTGTCAATTTGATGAGACACTTTTCCCAAAATTAGGGGGAGAAGTTGGTGAAACCAAACGGGAAATTTTGTGGAAAAATGCATCATTATCTCATCTTGATCCACATACCTCTATTTGTGAGAAAGAGGCACAAAAGATTATCCATTTGCAAAGAATAGCAAATCAAATGCCTGACGCATTTATAGATTTGAAAAGGATAACAAAATCACATATCCTCGAAGTGAATGTGACAACATTTGATTCACGAATACATATTCATTATTGGAAGAATATGAACATGAAATTGGTATTAAATATACCACACTCACTCCTAGAAGGAGGTTTGAGATGATACCACACTCAGCCCTAGAAGGAGGTTTGAGATGATATATGGCATGAATGATCGTTGGTCACGTACCTATTGTACGCCAAAGTATTTTGGAAATATGACTATTAAAGGACAACGATAATGCAAGAAACATATCTTGCATATAAGTTTGACATGACCATAATGGTATAACTTTCTCTTTAAGAAAGATATTCACCACATGGATGTTGATGAATCTGTGGTAGTACAAAATTAATTGAGAGCTCTAGAAGAGCCAATTATTACTATGTTGGAGAAACACAATTGAG
The DNA here is from genome assembly GCA_034376525.1 of Nicotiana benthamiana. Lineage (NCBI taxonomy): Eukaryota > Viridiplantae > Streptophyta > Magnoliopsida > Solanales > Solanaceae > Nicotiana > Nicotiana benthamiana. The sequence goes on from CM067329.1 coordinate 117,710,898, forward strand.
TATTGTGCTGTAGTAAGTCTCAAAGAAACTTATTCAGTTTCCAAAGTACACGCGAAAGCGATTGATTATATTGAGACTATAAATAAAGGAAGGCTTTGATATCTCCTATTACTACAACTTGTAGCGGGGTAATTTGCATATGAAAAGCTACCCGCTTTGTTCTCCAGTTTGTACTACACAAACGAAAGAATGCCACAATAAAGTGGATATCTATTGGTATAAAACCCATGTCATAATAAACCCGAAGTTTATTGATAAGTGCACATGTCATGGTGTAAATTTGAAGTTTACCAATATTGATAATTTATTCTGTTGACATTCGTGTTAGCCATCTCATTTTATGTATGATGTGCAAATTCACATAGGTGAACATCAAAGAACTAGAAAGTTCTTTACGAATTCTCTTGTATCACTTGTTCTCATTAATGAACTGACCAACTAAAGAGTTCGGGTTGAAGCCCATAAATTCTGGAAATATCAAAGGTGAATATGGGCCCATTCACCTGCCATGTATACCACATATGATGCATCTATGATATGGTTACATGCGCAATTGTTATTAACCCGCAGCCCGGCCGGTGCTTGCGAGATAAATTGCTCAGTAATCTAACTTCGAGCATAATTTCCAGATTTCCTACTCAAGATAGTTCATCTTGATAAGTTGGTTTATATCAAAGTTGGTTTAGCAAGATAATTATTGAGTGCTTCCACTTAATAGCTAAACTGTTTCTTATGAGAACAAAGTCATATATATCAGTTTGATATACGTTGTATACGAGAGTATATTCTCCCCTCACAAGTGGTTCAAGGTCAGGAACCAAATAATTTCATCTTATTATTAATGTGTCGTGTATATTGACATGATAATGCACAAAGATGATTTCCCAAAGTTGAGGAAACAAGTTAGCTTTACTAACATGAGGGGGAGACATGATAAACACTTGAGAAAATGTTACATGGGATGAATTATCATTTGTATATGTATATCCCCGAATATCATGATATGAACCTGAAGTTCATAAAAGGGATAATTCAATTGCAACATATTGCAAAGCATGCTATACGCATTTGCTGACCCAAAGAAAGTAACTAAATGGAAGAGATACAATTCAAGAAGAATTGATTCCATATGAAAGACATGTAGTTTTGAATCTATAGTTCAAATGCTTGAAAGTATAAAGTCAAAGGTATGTATAGTCAGTTTTCGATATCTTATTTGTCTAGCATGACATGGAAAACTTGATATGCATCTAAAGTCTATTATATGGCTTATATGACTTAACTTGAAAGATTTAAGTTGCTTGAAGCATATGCAATTCTTGGTCTTGAAGTACCACATCCCAAGTACAATTTGTGTACATATGAATCTTGCTATAACTATAAGCATGATGGCATTGAGAATGCATCTATGGAGATATTGAAGAGTTATTCCACGACATTATATGAAGATGTTCATATCTATCAAGAATGATGATTTCAAGGTACGGAATATTTATTCAAGTCAATATGATTTATTTGTCAAACGTCTACCAAAGATCGTTTTGAAGATGATGCACAAGATTGGAATGCAAATGCTCAAGGATATAAATTGATGTACTCATTAGGGGGAGTCAATGCGCGTTGCACTCTTTTTCCCTTACACGTTTTTTTTTTCCCACTGGGTTTTCCTTGCAAGGTTTTTAACGAGGCAACCAATAGGCGCATATTCAAACATGTGTACTCTTTTTCCTTTCTTTAATTTTTCCCAATGAGTTTTGGTTTTAAGGTTTTATGAGGCACATTATTGAATAGACATTCAAGGGGGAGTGTTATAAAATAGAAGTCTATTTAGAGTGAATGTCTAAGAGTTTTAGCTTGAAGCTAAGTCATTCCTCTTCCTATAAATAGAGGGGTCTTACCCCATTGTAAATCACCCCAAGTATTAATAAGAATACTTCTCTCTCCCTATTCTCTCTCTATATTGTTCTTATTCTTGCATTATTGTTCTTGTCTTTATATTATTTCATAACAATTAATAAGTAATAACCGAAATAGGAAACAAATAAATTAAACAAAGCACCCCACACTTTCTAAAATCTAAGCACATTCACCCCTCCACTCTTCCACTGCCAGCTTTCGCTGCTTTCCTTTCAGTCACACCGCATTCAACTCCTTTTACTATCTCAGTCTCTCTCTCTTTCTCTCTCTCTCACACACACAGTCACACTTTTTCTCACTCTATCTCTCTAGCATACTCTATACCTATACACACAGTTATCACACATACTGCGTGTGTGGGGGGGGGGGGGGGGCGACTGTGTCCTTTTTCTGCGTGTTTCTCTCTCTACACATAGACATATACACGGTTATGGCGGCATTGTGTTAAATAGTGAAGTTAGGCTTAAGCTTTGATGAAGTTAAGAGAGAGACAGTGAAAAAAGTATGCATCGCTTACAAGGCAAGCTAAAATAGATAGAGAGAGAAGAGAGAATATCCAATCCAAACACAGTAGTCCCTTCTTCTTTTTCATCTCTCACCTAAAAGGCACTCTTTTTGATACTCTCATTGATTAAGAGAATAATGATGTTTTTCATCGCACCTACTTTTAGATCTTAAGACCAAAGCGGAGAAGATGTACTATTTGTTCATATTTACTCCTTATTGATTAAGGTATTTTCCCCTAATCTCAACTGTAAAATGCATGCCACAACTTCCGCAATTTTTCCTTTTTGTAACGCTTTTGGCTTGGACATATATATATATATATATATATATATATATATATATATATATATATATATATATATATATATTTTAAATTTTAAGTAGAAGAAGTTTGACGCTATAAATTTTATTGAGATATCGCTGAATGTAGGTTTTAATTGTCTATGCTTTCAGTTTTTAAATTTAATTTATCTGTTTTCTGATGAATTTTTGCGGATAAATTTGATTTAGAATTTTTTTTGTAGATAAAATGGCGACAAGACAAGCGAAATCCCAAAAATTGAGCTCAAGAGTAGCAAATTCACCTGCGTCATCAACCACATCATCATCTAAGCAGTTTCCAGAAAATTCCATAGACGGCGTGAGCTCGCCGGCGTCCTCATCAGCGAGAAGTAAGCCACAGTACTATTACTCGGAGAGTGCGTCCGCAGACACAACGGAGAGATCCAAAGAGAATGTTACAGTGACAGTGCGGTTCCGACCTCTAAGGTGGAAACTGATTTTGCTGTGTTTTAGAAATTGGGATAATTATTTTCTGGAAAAATTTAATTTTGTTGTTATGGTTTAGTCCGAGGGAGATACGACAAGGGGAGGAAATCTCATGGTATGCAGATGGAGAAACTATTGTTAGAAATGAGCATAATCCTACGCTAGCGTATGCATATGGTATGTCTTGATGTATATTGCTATTCTTCGTGTATAGGATAGAAGCATAGAGTTTGGTTCCTTATTGCTTGAATGCTACTTGTTCATATCTTTCCATTTTAGACAAAAGTTGTTTGTCCGAACTAGTCAACTTAATTGTGACTAGAGTTGTAATAGCAACATTTCTTAAAAAAAAAAAGAAGCAACATTTCTTATGAAGAATAGACCTTTTCTACTGATACAAATCACGATGTCTGCCAACTACGTCATAATATTATGAGTGCAATGTAGTACTTATCAGAAAAAAGAAAACAAATTATGAAGTGCAATAGTGATGTTCGTCAAATGCATAATGTTAAATTAGCATGGCAAGATCAACAAATTGTAGATATCCTATTTCACTTCCAATGGTAGGAATGAAAACTCAATCGTATATCCAGTGATAACATTTTCAAAGAATTCTGGAAAAATCTCAAGTTGCTTCATCTTGCATGCTGCTGGAGGTATATGAGTTCCTTGAGCTTGAAGGAACTAGTAGTTGAAACTTTATCCAAATCGTCAATTGAGGTCATCTCATGGAAATGGCTTCACTTTATCTGCGACTGAAAATTTAGTATGAGGATGCTTCAGCATCCCCCATAGCAGACTTGATTGTTTGAGTCAGGTGTTTGATTGTTTGTTGCTATTTTCGTTTGTTTCACGAAGTTTGACTGTTAGAGCTAACCATTTCAGCAAAATCATAATCTTTGTTCAGTCTATTCTTTTGTTGTATTGTGTCTGAAAACTGTTTCAATAATTGAATGTGTGACTTGCTTTCCATGTGCTTTATATGTCTTGGTCCTTCTGCATCTAACTACTGTCATAGGCGCTAACTGCAAAATTTGGTTTGCTCTTTACAGATAAGGTTTTTGGTCCTACCACCACAACACGTCATGTCTATGATATTGCTGCTCAGCATGTTGTTGGTGGTGCCATGGAAGGCATCAACGGTATGTAGCTCTTGTCTTACGATCAAGATTCAAGGATGATGATTACACAAGTAATTGGAGTTCATATAGCCCCTTGTATGTGCATTTGCTGCTTACCGTTGATGCGTGAACTTTCCTAAAGATATTCCTTGAAATCTATATTGCAAAAGTATACGAAGAACTACTCCCGCTGTCCCAATTTACATGTCGTACTTTCCTTTTTAGTCAGTCCAAAAATGAATGTCATGCTTTATTTAGAAACAATTTAACTTTAAACTTCCAGCTTTACCTGTAGTGAAATGATTTATAGTCACATCTATGATTTGTTTTAGGCCACAAGTTTCAAAAGTCTTCCTTTCTTTCTTAAACTCTATGCGGGGTCAAACACCGTCACATAAATTGGGACGAATGGAGTAATATTGTTGTAGTGGAATGCTCATTTGACTTTCAATTAGTGCCTAGCCTAATGCAAATACCTCCGAGGCAAAGAAAAGTGGTAGCCGGGATGAAACCTTTGCCAACTACGACATGTCTTCTGGTTTTCAGCGAGCAAGCTAGTGGAAAGTTTGTTGAAGAATGATAACCTTTTGCATTGAATTTGGGCTATAAATTGCAATTTGTCCTCTGTTAGGTAACAGTTTTATCTGTAGTAACTAATGCCTTGTAGATTGTAGTTCCTTGTCTGAGAGTAGTTTCAATTTTATTACCTACTAAAAACAGTTTCTTGCAAAAGATCTTCTTATCTCTGATCTTGCTGACTTCTTAATCGTAAGCATCCATGGTGATAACCTACATGTGCTGTAATATACAGTGAATAGCTTGAGCTGAAGGGTGCAGTAAGGTTCCGGTAAATGATCCACGTAGTTGTGACAAGCCTTTGGAATGAGTTTCCTTCAAATCCTTTGAGGAAACTTGAGATGCTGATCTTTTTCTTCATTGAATTTTGGACTGGGTTTCCTTCATCATCTTTTTCTTTCAATTGCAGGCACGATCTTCGCGTATGGGGTTACAAGCAGTGGGAAAACCCATACCATGCATGTAAGAGAATTGTTTCTACATTGTTGATTTTATCTACACAAAGCATGTCTTTTCCCTTTTCCAGCATGTATCTTTGTAACTGAACTATCCTTGTGTGAGCGTACAGATTGAACATGATTTAGGAGTGAGAATTTATCTATAAGGATCTTACATTTGGAATTATGACATGCCTATTTGAGTACTTACTTCTTCGTTAGCGTTATTTTATAGGTCTTTGGCATTTTGTATTATTAGGTTGCTGATGTCCCTTCTTCAGGAAAGGGATTGTGCATGGTTTGTCTTTGAGAAAGCCACATTGGTGTCTATATGAAAAACTTATGCTAGAGTTGGACAGTAATTGTTATCTCTAGTTAAAGATGCTATATGCACATGCCATGTGGTTTCGACTTTGGACAAGGAATCATTCCTCTAATCTTTTGTAAACAGGCTTTTATTTTAATGCTGTGGGGATGGCCTCATTAAATGAGTTCTCTGGATAAGTGCTACACAACTATATTATTACCTGTTCACGGGAACCCAATAGATTGACTCTTTGCTTTTCTTGCTTTGAAATTATTCATTGGATATTCCTTATCAAAAAAATAAATAAATTATTCATTGGATATATTTGTGATGATTTCCTCTTCAGGTGTATAAAAGAAACAATTAGCTATTTTTGCTCACTAAAATAGTTAGCCTGTTGCAGTCATGCACTCATGGAAGATTGGATTGAGTGGATGCCAAAGAAACATGTAAACTTACCCCCAAAAGCAAAAGAAAAATATCTAAAGGAAACATGTTGTAACATATCAGATTGAAGAACTCAAAAACTGGTGAACAAACAGGATTAGATGAAAGGTCTGTTAATAGATAAACTCTGTTGCAAACTTCTCTCGTTCTTCCTATTCTTTTGAATAGGTAATAGAATCGTGCTAAAGGAAAAATAAAAATGAAATATATCTTTAGCCACGTGTCAGTTTAGCTACACTCTGTATATCATTGAAAGGGTTTTTGAGATATCTTCTCAACTTGATGATATTTATGTAGTAGCTATCCTAGCACAAAAATAAGGACGAGAAACGGTAGTTGATATTGAAATTGCTGTTCAGCGACGACTGATTGTATGGAACTGATCATTGTGAAGGAACTTGAAATTATGTACATTTCTTGTAAGACTCAAGTGTTATGATAACAAGACCATGGTAAGATCTTTTTTTTATAAGGTAAATAATTTTGTTGAGACTTAAGTATGTAAAAGATGTAGGATTGGAGATCCCATATACTACCGATATACCAAAAAGTAGAGAATCTACTCAAAAAGTAGGGAACCTACACTATAGCAAAGAAAGCTGGAACTTCATGGGTGCATCAGAATGCTAGACTCTATCCCTTCAAATGCCCTCCTAATTCCTATGACCACATGAGAGCTAAATGAGAGTTTTCTCCTCTTCTTGAGATCCCAGTTGTATGAAATGTCGCTAGACCAACTGTACGACATGTCCTTAACTTTGCCTACCATCATTCATTGCATTCCAAACTAGCTTAGCACTCACAATACATTGGTAGCAACTAGCAACGTGACAATGCAATAGGAGATGGTTTACATCCTCACGTGAATATGTATACATGAAACATTAGCTTGCTGGATATATGATCTTTCTCCTCAAATTGTCTTCTGTTTATATCGCCGCCTCTCTGCAAGCCAAACAAGGAAGTACTTATTTCTTGGAGACCTAAGGGTCCATATCAAGAGATGCAGGAACTTCGTCTCTGCTCTCAACAATTACCTATGGTAGTATGTCTTAACAGAAAACAATCACTTTGTTCCCACCATTGTTTGAAGTGCAAACTTCTCTAAAGTGCATGGTGTCACCATGAAGTGATAACCCCTTTTCATCGCTTTAAGAGACAAAGTGATGGCTTTTAATAACATTTATTCATACTACAAGGAGTTCAAAAATCTTTAAACTGCCTTGACAAGTGCAGGTTTCACATTATCGGCTGGTGCTTTATTTGCTTAAAGATTGGAGATTGCTATTACAGTTTCCTGTACTTTATGCTAAATAGGGGCCTATCTAGTTGACTTTCTATTCATTTAAGAGACAAAATCTGATAACTATATGTAACTTGCGTCTCATCATAGGGTGATCAAAGATCTCCTGGTATTATACCATTGGCTGTGAAGGATGCCTTCAGCATTATTCAAGAGGTACTTCTTGTTAGTACAAACTCATTATGGATTATCCTCTAACATAAATACTTTGCTGAGTTTGTTGCTGGTTTAGACTCCGGACCGAGAATTTCTGCTTCGCCTCTCATACCTGGAGATCTACAATGAGGTGCGCTTCCAACCATTCATGAAGAAATTGGCTGTTTTTTTGTAACTTTTTTCTGTGTCTGTAATTCTGTTTTTTTGTGTTTTTTTCTTTCTGTTTCAAGTCCGTAATTCTGCTTTATATATTGTGTAGTAAATGATAACTGTTAATCCCGTTATTTTAATTGACTTACTTTCCTTTTTTTGTTTATCGGCTTATTCTAATTACTTAACCCCTTGTAATTAAACGGCTTAGTTTTTCCATTTCCATGGCTTCTGCTACTGTAGATTATTATACATTTTGGTATTGAAATACATATTTTCAACAAATAGCCACCATTAAATGAATTGACATAGAGATAGATACTCGAGAATGGTTTATAAGAATACATCTATTTAACCTTGGTGAAAAAAAGAATACATCTAGTTAATTATTAAAGAAATTGAGTAACATGTACCACCTGTTATGTAATACCACTACATTTATAAAGAAATTCTGAAACAATTTTCTTTTAGAAAAAAATTCTCTCTTAAATTAAAAACGTATGGGTAGAATGAGCAACAAAACTATGACCCATGTTTCAGTTTTCTGTGTTTGAGATATGAGCTACCAATCATCTGACGTGTAAGCAAGATTCATGTGATCATGTCTAGCATAAGGTTTTGACATGATCTTGAATATTGAACTGCTTCCTCTCCTTTTTTAATGACGGTGGGTGTCCAGGCCAGATTTTGCGCACCTTGATTGACCCGACATCACAAGTGTCGGGTAACTCTTCCCTATGTTGCTCGTACCCTCCCGAAATATCATTGGTGCGTGTAGGATCCTCCAGTGCATTTTTGGAGGATCCGGGGTGCTATAGCATTTTAGAAAGTCCGAGCAAAATAGACTTTTCCCACCAAGGCTCAGGCATATGGAAGAAATCACCTATTATTTTTTTGCCAAAACATATAATTGCTATTTTTTCTCATTAGTCTCCAATGCATGCCTCTTTTTATATCAGTCAGAGTACTAATTTCTTCTGTTTAATTGTGGTTACTTGAAAACTAAAGGGTTGATGCTTCCAGTTTAGTTTAGGCGTTTAAAGATGAAACAGTTTTCTGTTAGTTGATTGTTACCTTTAATGTCTGCTCTATTCAGGTTGTTAATGACTTGCTAAATCCAGCTGGGCAGAATTTAAGAATCCGAGAGGACACTCAGGTTTCTTTTCCATTAAGATTCTAATGCATGTTCTCTTATAATGCTGATAAACACCTATTTTTCTCTTATAATGTTCTCTTTTGCTTTTCTTTTTCTTTCTCCTCCTCTTTCTCTTCCCTTTCTCCTGAGCCGAGGGTCGATTGGAAACAGCCTCTCTTCCCTTTCGGGTAGGGGTAAGGCTGTGTACGTATTACCCTCCCAGACCCCACTTTGTGGGAATGTACTGGGTAGTTGTTGTTGTTTGCGTATTAAGCCATCAACTTTATGGCTTCCTTGCTCTTTCATAACTTCCATTAGCAACTTTTGATTTTCTGCAAGGTAGTCCTACATCTGGGAGGAAGTGCATTTTAAGTTTAGAGTGATCTGTCTATTCTTGGCACCTTCTTGGTTCAATCAATGACATTTCACTTAGAATAAAAAAAACAAAGCTCTGCGATCAGCCTATTGGACACATATCTACACAACAAAACCTGCAATGGTGGACAATCATAATAATATGCATGGACAGTTGCTTCCTTAGAAATGCTACATTGATGGCGTTATCAGCATTTTTTTCCAAATACTAGATTCAACTCCAAGCTTACCAAATCTTAAAGGGACCTCTAGCTCAACAACTATGCCTTGAACTATTATCCGAAAGAATATGCTGGTTATTGAACATGTCTCCATTGCTTGGGACTAGCCATTGCCTCATTAGTTAGTAGCATCTAGTATAATAGACCACGGAGCGTGAAAACTTTGGGGTTATGCAGTTGCATGAATCACTTGGTTACTAAGATAACTTGGAAATTAAGAAATAATTTCGAAGCAGGCTACTTTTGAAATAATACTGAGTAGAAAGTTGAAAGACCTTTTGAACTCTGCTAGCAATTCTCTTCTATGTTTTTTCCCCTTTTCTCCTGTTTTAAATAAACAACTTTAGTGGTAATTCTATAGATAATGAAAAGAAACAAAGAGGGGGACTTGACTGCCTTAGCTCTTAAAAAAGAAGTGAGCATGTTCAATCCCTAAGCTAAGAAAGGACTGAAACCGTTCAGACCTTGACAAAAGTGTAGGAGCTAATCCTCTAGTATGTAAGAAGAAGGTTTCTTTATATATAGGAGTACTCCTGTTTACAAGGTGAAGCATAGCTACTTTGGCTACATGATTAGCTTTACAAAGTTAGCATCTACTTCGATAGATTTTTGAGACTCGAGGAATTCAGTATTTCCATCTTTGGATTTTGATGTATAATGGGTCACTACAACCTAGGGCTCTGTTTGCTGCTTATACCTTTTTCAATCACTGTAACCTAATATCACAATCACTTGGTTAGTGCACACAATATGCACTATCATGGTTCTGGCACCTGTAGAGTCAATCACTGAATGATTTCTTATCGGTTCTCTGGCCATCTCTCTATGTATTAAATTCTACCAAGCATCCCCTGATGGGATGACCAGGGTGATACTAATTCTGCAATAAGGGCCTTCTCCTAGAAGCGTTCAATCTATGTATTAAACGCTTATGATCATGCAGGCAGGGTGTCCTTTACATTGTTCTCATTGAGCTTCTATCTGTTTTAAACAAAGTATTTAATGCTTATTTTCTCAATCTCCAGTGGTCTTTTTTTATTATTTGTGGTGTTCATGTTAGTTTGTAAGTTATTACTTATGTGCATTTTCGTCCAAGATTAAACGCTTATGATCATGCAGGCAGAGAGTCCTTTACACTGTTTTCTTTGAGCTTCTATCTGCTTTAAACAAAGTATTAAATGCTTATTTTCTCAATCTGCAGTGGTCTTTTTTTATTATTTGTGGTGTTCATGTTAGTTTGTAAGTTACTAGTTATGTGCATTTTCGTCCATCCTAAGCTATTTAGTGTGTTGAAATCTTCTACTTGGTGCTAATTGCTTTGAAATTCTACAGAATGTTGCCTTTCAGTGTTCTGATTTCTCAATATACATTCTTATTTGTTGTTCTCCTTATTTATTATAGGGTACCTTTGTGGAAGGAATTAAGGAGGAGGTCGTTTTATCCCCTGCTCATGCTCTATCCCTTATTGCTGCAGGGGAAGGTATAAGCTGATGGTTTTCTAGTTACATTCTAAATTTCTTTAACAAGAGAAAATATGAACGGAAATGTTCCACTTTTTGGTATACTTTTTGTATACGGGAGCTCTCTCCCTTTTGATTAATACGATTTACCTTATAAAAAAATGAACGGAAATGTTCCATTTTCAAGTGTCAGTCCTTGTCTATTTTTGTATCCATGCAAAAGCATACATATTAACGATGTTGATCAACAGCTGTCTGCGTATCACGCTCCGCATGTAATTTGTTTTAAACCAGTTTTTTTACATTATTGGGAAGTAGTTTTACTATTAGATAAGAAACTCAACAACAATAACAACAAACCCAGTATATTCCCGTAAGTGGGGTTCGGGGAGGGTAGTGTGTATGTAGACCTTACCCCTACCTAGTGAAGGTAGAGTAGATAAGAAACTTAAATGTGCTAAATATTACATGCCAAGAGGAGAGCATATGGGTATTAGTAATGTTTCCTAATGTTGCGATATTTGAATTCCGCGATAGTTTTCCTGTTTCCACGTTTATTCCTTTTGGCGACCATTTTTCACCAAATTGATCCCTCTAATTTGGGTATTATTCAGTATGGCCCTTGACTATCATTCTTATAGGTTTTCGGTGCGTCTATCAGGCCCTCAAGTAAGTTAGCCTTTACGAGAAATTAGAGAAAAGAAAGATCTGCAGGAATGCATACTGTAGAAGGTTTAAGATTGGTGTATGCTATTCTAAAATAGGAAGGAACATCAAGATTACAAAATCACAGGCAAATAATCTTCCGAGTTATATTTACTGATCCTAGTTGATATACAGTATGTTTAAAAAAAATATATTATCCCAACAACCTATACATAACTGAACACTTATTACACCAAACATATAAATGCAATAATAAAGGGCTCTCATCCTTCTTGTTCGTTCATTCTTTTGGGAATGGTTCATATCTCTTTTATGTCTTTCGTTATGGTTTACAGTTATATATTATGTTTCAAGTATTTTGAATATTGGGTTTTCTACCTGCAGAGCATAGGCATGTTGGTTCCACAAACTTCAATCTACTCAGTAGCAGAAGTCATACAATATTTACGCTGGTATCCTATGTTTTTACCAGTGACCTATAAGTCCTACATTAGTTATGCTATTTGATTTTTCTTGCATCTTGAGTTTGTTGAAACAATGTGTGTATAGTAATTTGAGTGAACTTTCTTTTGACAGACAATAGAAAGTAGCCCCTGTGGTGAATATAGTGAAGGAGGGGCAGTTACCTTGTCACAGCTGGTAACTACAGACTTGTTAGATCTCAACATATTACTTTGACCAAATCATGTGTTTCTCACTGGCTTAAACTAGTTCTCTCTTTCTATTAACTAAATTTTGGGTCAAGTTCTGGTATTTGTCTAAAAGAGTTTATCTTCGTTTTGATCGAAAACTGCTAACTCTCCATTTCCCACTTTTCTGTTTCTTGTTAAAAAAAATGCTTGCAGCATCTTATTGATTTGGCAGGTTCAGAGAGCTCAAAGGCTGAGACCACTGGTGTGCGCAGAAAGGAGGGATCTTACATCAACAAAAGTCTACTGACTCTTGGAACGGTAAGGGCCCAAACATCTCCACTGTATCATCGGTTTTATAGTTTTGCTTAACTAGTATCTCCTTTTTGACATTTCAGTAATAAATTGGCTTACTTGTTAAAGAAACTTATGTACAGAAAGCACTAGAGCTTTTTATGATCTATCATCAAGTATATTGACTTGACATTGTAATCTGCATAAAAGACTGAAGATTTTTAGAATCTTGAGACTTTTTGATGATTTATTTTTGAAGAACGAAAGTATAGCTGTATAACTTTATGTGTTTGATGAACAAGGGCAAGCTAAAAGAGGTATGTAGTGCATATGGGTAGATGATGACTTTGTGAAAGTGGTTTAGAAGGAGCATTGTATGATATTTTGTTGTCATTAGTGGACTCTAAGGCTACATAAAAGGTTTAATTTCTTCACTAAAGAACTCGACATAATGAGGCTTGTGATTAAAAGAACAAAAAAAAAGCAAGAAAGGGTAAAACGTTCCCATCTTTGGTTTTCATTTGTTTTGAGGGTAATGTTGACTTGTTCTCCTTGCAGGTTATTTCTAAGTTAACTGATGGGAGAGCTACTCATATACCATATAGAGATTCAAAATTGACCAGGCTTCTTCAATCCTCATTAAGTGGTCAAGGACGTGTATCTGTATGTTCTTCATTTCTTCTGTATTGATGTTGTTAAACATAATGGCTTCTAGTGAACTATGACTGTCATACAAATGATCCTTATTAAACAGATGTTGAATTAATGAGAATACCTTACCAATCTGTTTTTCCTTTGTTTCTAATAGTTAATCTGCACTGTGACTCCTTCGTCAAGCAATTCTGAAGAGACACATAACACATTGAAGTTTGCTCACCGTGCTAAACACATAGAGATTCAAGCGGCACAAAACAAGGTCAGACGAGTGCAGATACATGTCTCCTTTGAGTTTTTTTTTTTGGGGTCAGTAGTGCTTGAAATAGGAACTGTTAATTTGCAGATAATTGATGAGAAATCACTTATCAAGAAATATCAGAATGAAATTCGTCGTCTGAAAGAAGAGTTGGAACAACTGAAGAAAGGCATCGTTACAGTTCCACAAATGAAAGATAGTGGAGAAGATCTTGTACTCCTGAAGCAAAAGGTAACCTTGAAAGAAGAGCTTTCTCCTCTGGCCTCTAAATCTTTTTTCCTTTCATCAGTCAGCAATATTGACCGGAAAAGTACATACTTCTGTTTCATTCAACTTTACTGAAAATTACAGCTAGTTTTCAGTGAGACTGAGTTGAAGCCATTTCCTCGGGATCAATTTGCACATGAAGCCTGCTTTCTTGCAGAAGGGCCGTGGAGGAAGTGTGACAAGAATGGGGTGGGATGGAAGTGGGCCTTTTTCTATGAAACCAAAGTGAATGAATAGGTTATATTAAAAAAAGAAAAAAAGAAGATGAATAGGTCAAACACATTTAGTTAACATATTCCTTTATGAACGGGTATAATGGTAGCTTTGTCAGAATTTTTCATCTTTCTCTTTACTCGGCTAATTTATGTTAATTATTTTGATACAGAGTTTAGAGACTAACAAGTTTGGGATTGAGGCATAGATTTGTTGTTTACTTTGATATTTTCTGTATGTACCTTTCTGGTTTTCCTTAACTGGCTTGCATTGTTTTATTACTGATCATTGAGTGCTACGTTCTGAATCCCTCTTTGGACTATTCAATAATCCTTTCAATAGAAAATTTAGCTGCCAAACAATTACTAGATTTAATGTGATCTAATTGAAGCCTTCACACGTAAAGAATTAAGAATATTAGCAGCTTGCTGTCTCTGGCATCTGGCTCTCACCGAATAATCACTAGATCTAAATCTTCTGCTCATTATTGTTGTTTTTCATGTCTGTTCCTGCCCCATAGGTTTTTCTTAAGTAGAGTTTATGTGAGATTTTTTATTTTTATTTTTTTTGGATTGATGCCTTTGTATTGTAAAGAATACAAGGTTTAGCATCCTGTTATCTGGCTGGTTCTTGAAGTAATTGATGGCTATCTCAGGCATCTGGCTCTCACGGAGTAATCACTGCAATTGTTTACGTTGTTTCTCCAGTATTATCTCTAACAACAGTATTTGGTTACAGTAAATTGGAAGTTTTTGTGAGCCTTACTTTAAGACATTTGCTCGGAGTGTACAATGATTTGTGCCTATTTGTAATGATATTATCTAACAAAAGTCCATCTACTTTGACATACTTTGTAAAGCTAGAAGATGGTCAAGTCAGACTACAGTCGAGGTTGGAACAAGAAGAGGACGCTAAAGCAGCTTTGCTTGGTAGAATACAGCGTCTAACAAAACTAATTCTAGTATCCACCAAAACTTCACAGTCCTCAAGATTTCCTCATCGGACTGGCCCTAGAAGAAGACATTCCTTTGGGGAAGAAGAGGTGCTGTTACTCGTAATTATTCCTTTCAATTGATAGTTGCCTTTGCAGTATGTGTATTTAGTTTGAATCACTTAGTAATATGGTCTAAGCACTTAATTAAAGGGATGAACCTGTCTTTACAGACTTTTGTACTGCTTTTACAAGGTCTAACTGTCCTTTTTCCTCTCCTTTTTTGAATGTATAGCTTGCATATCTTCCACATCGAAGACGAGATCTCATCTTGGAAGATGAAAATGTTGATTTATATGTTTCGGTTGATGGCAACGCAGACACTTCTGATGATACATTCAAGGAGGAAAAGAAGACTAAGAAAAATGGATTGCTTAACTGGTTTAAGCCACGGGTATTTGTAATCTACTCTATTGTTGCAACTACTTCACTTCTAACATTTCTGCTTCATGATTTTGCTATTATGTTGGTGCATGGACATGGAACTGTTTTTAAATACCAAAGTAGCAAGCATATTAAAGCTATCAATGGGTATCCAAAACCCTTTTATCTGACTACATATGACAGATTTTTTCAGCCTATGACATGTCAAAAACTTCTTTAGGTGTTTGTTATCTCATGGTTATTCGAAATCCCATTTTGTACTCAGGGAAGTTGGCAGCAGTAGACACTAGGAAGTAGTATGGAATAGACCATGTCGTTTATTGACTAAGGAAAATTTTCAGTTTTATGGAATCAACTGAGCGACAGTTTATTTTGTTCCTAGTGTACTCTTTTTCTTCTTTATTTTTGCTATAATTGTTCTGACTTTTACTTAAAAAGTTGTAACATAATGCATTTGTGACAGTGGATGAAAGGATTTCAGAGGTTTTAGTTGAGAGAACATATATTTTTTCTATTCTTGCTTAACTACTCTTTTCAAAGGCGGATAAAAAAAACCAGTATTGCTCTCTACGTAGGAAAAGGGAAGCTAGTTTGATTCCAGTTATAGAAGAACATTTGAAAAGTTTGGGTTGATCAACAATCGCATGGGTTGGTTTAATTCTACGCCTACCTTGATTGCATTCTTCAGTGCAGTCTATATTTGCACCAATTTCTAGTGTTTTATGCTATCTATTACTTATGCTGCTTCAAATTCTTCTCTCATTCTCAGAGACGGGACAGTGGGTCAGGTACCTTGGCGAGCACTAGCGATAGATCCAGTGGACTCAAGTCAACTAGTACACCATCCACTCCTCAAGCTGAAAATCATCATATGGAATCGAGAAACTCACACTCCACACCCACAGAAAGCACACCTTCGGCAGAGCGTTTATCTGATGTCAGATTGGATAAAGAAGTTTCAGAGGATAACCTTTTGGACCAGGAGACTCCTGTGGTATGGAAGTTACATTTTTTCAAAGTTCAGTAAAGAAGTAAACATTACTATATCTATTGTATGTCATGTAGCAAGCCAAAATATAGGGTTAAGCAGAGTTGGGTTAAATATAATGGTGATTAATAAAAGAAGCTGTTGAAAGATTCTTCCACTTCTAGGGTGCATGAAGCTTCTGGTGTGAAGTTCCAGATGAGGAAACTAGTGATTGGATCCGAAGTTTCTCTTCATGAAATAAAGACTAGAAAACTACCCATATGGAAGTTTAGTTATGAATCTCCCTACTTCCCCAAGTTCTTGGGTACCTGTTGCTTGTAAAAAAGAGAATCACTTGCAGCTTTTGTGCTTCTTCTTTGCTTCTATTACTATCTTGTTGTTACTGCTTTTTCCATGTATGTCTTTTTCATTACTTTATTTCCTTTGCTTTGTTGCTGCGACTATGTTGAGCCGGGGTTCTATCGGAAATAGCCTCTCTACCTACGCAAGGTAGAGATAAGGTCTGTGTGCACACTACCCTCCCCAGACCCCACTTGTGGGATTCCACTGGGTTTTTTGTTGTTGTAATCACTTGCAGCTTTGTGCTTAAGCATACATAGACAATTTCATGTGGACAGTGCTTTTTCATGGTCTGGTAACTCATAGTTTTACTTGTTGTGTAATAGACTAGCATGAAGACAATTGATCAAATTGACCTCCTAAGAGAGCAGCAAAAGATTTTGTCCGGTGAAGTGGCACTGCATACAAGTGCTTTAAAACGGTTGTCAGAGGAAGCTACACAAAGTCCAAAGAAAGAACATGTGCAAGTATAAGTCATGAAAGAATATGTTCTGCATCTTATTTTTTCTAACTGCAACTGTGTATATATTTTCTGACATTTGACTCTTTGATTGGCTAAGATGGAGATTAGGACATTGAAGGATGACGTAAGAATGAAGAATGAACAAATAGCTTCATTGGAGAAGCAAATTGCTGAGTTCATTCTTAGCCCTCGTGAAAAGATGGAGAACCAGGAAGAAACGGTTGTAAGTCTGGCTTCTTCTACATCAAAAAAGTTATTACCATTTCAGACAAAACAAAAATCTTGCTTCTACTTTGAATGACAACAGATATGTCAAAAATATATTTCCACCTTTTAAGATGTTTTTCTTGTCTGCAGTCTGTTGCAGAGCTCTTGGCACAGTTGAATGAGAAGTCTTTTGACCTTGAGGTAGTATGACTTGCATGTCTTCATTAAGAATATTGTTTCTTCCATTTCTCCTTTGAGTTCAAGTTTATGCTTATCCTTTCAATAGTAGCAAACTTATATTGCTATTGCCAGGTTAAAGCTGCTGATAATCGAATAATTCAGGACCAGCTAACTCAAAAGGTAGACTGCCTCTTTCAGCTGTTTCCTCATTTAATTTTAATTGCTCCAAGGAAACTCTGTTCCAATGAGATTTCTTATTTTGACAGACCCATGAATGCCAGAATCTACAAGAGACAATTGTGTCCTTAAAGCAACAGCTTTCTGATGCGCTAGATCAGAGAAACCGCAGTCCATCAGTAGCCCATTCACAACGCCTATCCGAGACAAAAAGTTTACTTGTGGAGCTAAGAGCTGAAAAGGAGAGTAGTGCTGTAAAGGATGCAAAAGAAGCATCACTCTTACAGGCCCAGGTTCCTATCTATTTTTCTCTATCGAGTAGAAACTCTTGCATATCACCTACTATCTTGTTGGCCACTCCACTCTTATACCTTGGGTGTATATATATTTGTTGCAACAGACGAAAGAAAATAATATACTAAAATAGTAAAATGAAACAGAAAGAGTCTTACTAGAGGGCTAAACTAATCCCCAAGCTTAAGGTTGTATTCTCTCAACATTTTACATTTCGTTCCCATTTTTAATTTGCCAAGTGTTTCTCCACATGACGTTCTGTATATTTCTTTAGGCTCTCTTATTGCTGTCTGCCACCTACTATTAAGTATGTACCCTGACAATCATATTACTGTTGTTTAAATTTAAGGAAGTATATGTGTATGTAATTTCTGGCTTGTTATCTTTTTCTCCTTTGCAATACCTAATTTGTGAGGCTAAGCCTTTTTTATCTGAGTGAAGGGGGCTGCCTACCCAGCTTCCGGCCTTCCATCACAAGTATATACCCTACAGAATGGCTTATTCCTTCAATTTATTCATATTTAATAAGTTTCTCATGTTTAATAGTAAGTGAACTAAGTGCTCTAACTGATGATTATGTTTTAGCATTCTCTATGTAAGATGGAGCATCATTACTGTGTAGGTAGCGGTGTTCTTTTCAGTGCTCTGAACAAGTACTCAACTATTTGGTTTAGAACATTGATTTTTCAGACAAGATTAGAAGTGTAGAAATTATCTGGATGATTGAGAAGACTCCACTTTCTGAAAAGATCTGCAATAAAGATTTTCTGGAAGGAGTGATTGTATTAGGATCCGACCTAGATCCCTCGAGTTGTCTTCAGGAAAAGTTTTCTTTCAATGACCTACTCTTCCGATGAGTTTTAACCCCCAGAAAGAGTGACATGATCTGAAACTGCTTAGACCTCTGAGTTTCCCTTTACAGCTTTAGGAAGCTTTGCTCAAGTCTGTATCTTGGTATAGAGGTGAGCTCCTCCCTCGTCGTGATTTCATGCGACATTTAGTTGTTTTCTCATCCACCTCTCTACTTCCAATGAGATTGATGAGCAGAAAGAGTCTTCATTGCAAGTGTTTTCTCAATATTTTCATGTGTGTGGGAGGGAGGGACTTTACACGTTCACTTTAAAATTTGGGTTATGGCAATAAGTAAAAACCAATCTTTACTCAATACAGTGTGAAGAGAGATACTTACCACTCTTTTTAATAAATAAAGAGATACTTACCAAAAAATGGTTTAAGAAAAGATTCTTATTCACTTGCCTCAGTACTCGTGCATAAAATTTACCCAAATTGGAAGTCATCCACTAGATGCATAATTTGGTATATGAGATAATTTATACCATATATTGTTTCTCTGCTTACTATATGTTATAACTGGAAGGACTTCACTGATGGGACATTGTCACATTATGGCACTTGGAGACTATTACAGATATATGTTTATGCGACATGTTTATATCACACACAAAATGTTCAAATACTCAAGTACCAACAAGTGCTCCATAAATATTAAGTTGGAGTTAACATTTTTATGTTACGATTCAGCTGTCATCCACTACAATGTTTCAACTGAATTGCTGTTGTTGCTTCCGTTAGGCAAGAGAGATTGAAGAACTACAGCAGAGAGTAGTGGAACTGGTTGAAGCGAAGGAGCAACTGGAACTCCGGAACCACAAATTGGCTGAAGAGAGTACATATGCCAAAGGGCTAGCATCTGCAGCAGCGGTTGAATTAAAGGCACTTTCTGAAGAAGTTGCAAAGCTCATGAATCATAATGAGAAATTAGCTGCTGAGCTAGCCGCCCAGAAGAGTTCCCCTACCCAGCGTAAACCAAATATTGCCACACGAAATGGAAGAAGAGATGCTCATCCGAGACGAAATGAGCAAAACGTGTTGACTGCAGATATGAAAAGAGAACTGGCTATGAGCCGTGAAAGGGAGCATTCATATGAAGCTGCTCTTGCGGAAAGGGATCAGAAAGAGGCTGAATTACAGAGTAAGGTTGAAGAATCCAAACAAAGAGAAGCCTATCTTGAAAATGAACTGGCAAATATGTGGGTTCTCGTGGCAAAACTGAAGAAGTCTCAGGGAGTTGATTCTGATCTTTCTGAATCAACCAGATCAGAAAGCCAGAGAATTGATGGTTTTGAGGTTTGGGATAGTCTTGTGCAGTCTAGAGGACTTCAGTAAGGGAAGTGTGTAATAGAAACAAGAGTGAGTTGTGTGCTTGTATGATAGTTTAGTGGGATTGTTGCAGATTAGGAGGGGCGTTCTGTGTCTATTCTATTTTCCCCCTTATGCTACTGTAGATAAATCAGTCGTGAGGGGCTTTCTGAATTGTACCTTGCACGTTAAACTTACTGCTTTTGTACAGAGGTTGATGTTTACAGTTTTTGTAGCTGTAATGTTGATGATAGGGATGTATTTTGCACTCACTAATTCTGGGAAATTGGCAAATTGGTTCGCTCCTCTTTACCAGTTGTCTCTACAAGGCAATAACTATCATTGATAAGAAATTATTTTTTCTTCTTGAGTAGGATGTTTCATTTTTGAGTCTTCAAATTGTTGCATTTGAGCAATAAGAAAATTTTGCCGCTTACTATGTCGAAGATAGAAATGTATTTGAACATATACCTTATTTTGAGAACTCATTTAATTGACACTTGTAATATTTCAATGTGATAAATGCATAAACTTAAGCCAGTTACTACTGCATTCACGACCTAGCTGGTCTACTAGCATTATTGTTCAAAGACTTGTTTGGATGCAGCCTTTATTGTACTCAAAGTGAACTGTTTCAATTTTTTGTTTGTGTTTGGTGGTCTCATCCTATCTGGTAGTTATTCGATTCCCAAGTCGTAGAAACAGATACATCACGGTGAAAGAGGGCTTTCTCCTCTCCTCTTTCCTTAATTTATTTTGTATCTCACCGTCTTTGGGCCACATAAGTTTTGACATAACGTTCTCTTTTCATATCACTTTTGCCTATTATATTTAATATTTTCTCCTTTTACTATTTATAGACACAAATTGACTTAGTAACATGAGCGTCGTGCGCTTAGATGTTGAGTTTATCAGGCATTCCTGATTTAGGACTACAACAATAACCCAGTATAATCCCACTTAGCGGGGTCTGGGGAGGGTAGTGTGTACGCAGATCTTACCCCTACCCTTGGGTAGAGAGGCTGTTTCCAAATAGACCCCCGGCATCCTTCCCTCCAAGAACTTCCCACCTTGCTCTTGGGGAGACACGAACTCACAACCTCTCGGTTGGAAGTGAAGGTTGCTTACCATCAGAGCAACCCCTCTTGTCTTACCTGATCTAGGACTACAGCTAGCAGAATTACATCAATTGTTAGTGATTAAAGTCTCAATATCTTTAATCTGATGATAATTGGATTTTCCCTTTGGATCAGATTGAACCATGAAGCACCAACTCTGTCCTTGTGTGCAGCTGACGAATAATGGACATCACCAACAGAAACATTAACTTCTATCACACCAGCATTAGAATTAGATAAAATTATAATTCTATTCCAGTTTCCTCTTTCCATTCAGCTTATTCCTTATGGTCCTGATGTTTACAAGTAGTAGTACAGTAGGAAGACAATTTACAATTCCAGTATTTTGCCATACCTCCCTACTAGCTCCGGCATTAATGTGTGACTTAATCGAAATTCTAGCTCTTACAGATTGAGAAGGAGAAACTGTCATCCTAGTCAATCCAATTGGGATGCTCTGGACCTGACATGTCACGTTGGAAAGAGCAACATGAAGTTCAGACTTAAGAGCGTAAGTTAGCTTGGACATTTGCTATTTATGAATGATCTTTTATACTTCATAGGGGATCTTGGTCATATTTTAGTAGTTCTTGTATTAACCGGTTTGGAATTAGGCGTGGCTATATCACCAGTTCACGTCCTCGAATTGCATTCAAGCACAATCTGGAAACAATAGAAGGTTAACTTCAACCTTAAACCCAGCTATACTAGGTCTCGTTTTATCAGTTGTTGCCCTATCCACATGTAAAGGCTTTCCAACCGTCAATAACCGAGAAAATGACACTTCACGAGCAAATATATGGTGGCAGACTTGAAAAAGAAATCCATGGTAATGCCAACGTTGAATCTTGAATTGATGAAGTTTATCCAAACCTTTCTCCTTCACAGTGATGGACACCACAGTTCTAGAATACATGAAGTCTTCTGGTAATGAGAATCACACCAAAACATGATGTAAATCAATTAACCCTAGATTGCATTCACCCTTAATAAGAAACTGCTGCGGAAAAGCTTTCCTAAGATCCATCATATCAGGTCTTAAGCTTCAATGATGCTCGAGAGACTGAAGCTTGATTAGGCGTTGAGAAGAGAAGCATATGAAGTTGAGTAGGAGTTGTTTTCTCCCCAGCAGTGGTTTGGGGAATTGCCATGGCTGCCAACCTCCTCTTCATATCATATTTGAAATAGTATCTACTCCCTCTGTTTCAATTAATGTGTGTTACTTTCGTTTATAGTCAGTTTCAAAAAGAATGTTCCTTTCTCTATTTAGTAATTCTTCAACTCCAACATTCCAACAACAACAACAACAACAACTACCCAGTATAGTCCCACAAAATGGGGTCTGGGGAGGGTAATATGTAGACGAGCCTTACCCCTACACGAAAGGGTAGAGAGGTTGTTTCCGATCGACCCTCAGCTCAGTGAAGGAAAGGAAAAACAAAAACAAAAACAAAAATAAATTAAGACCACGAGGCATAAATAAGACCACGAGATTCAAGGACATCTTAGTAAATGACACATCTTAGTTTAAGACCACAAGATTCAAGGGAATTTTAGTAAATTACACAACTTAGTTTAAGACCACAAGATTTCAAAGTCTTCCTTACTTTTCTTAAACTCAGTGTCTAGTCAACCTAATACACATAAAATGAAACGGGGGGCAGTATATAATCCTGCATTTCGGTATCCAAAACTTTACTTGGAGCTCTATCTATCCTTTCATTCATTGAAATCTTATCGAGCTGTAGTTTCCTAGTGATTCCTCAGTTTAAGACAATCTGGAATCACATTAAACATCTAGGAAACAACAGCTACATAAGAATCTATCAAAGAAAAGGATAGAGCTCCATGCCTTTTAATCCAAGAGTTTGTTTGCGACACAATATCACAATGTATATAGTAACACATTAGCAATAATGTAAAGAGTGAGAAATCCCCTAGGTGTTAGCCGTCTGTCGCATGAACTCTGGGAGATCTAATGGACAAATTGACAGGTTGCAGTATTTGGGACAATTGCTAACAATTTAATCATTTACTTGTAAACAACATAACGTCAAAGCCACATAGTAAATAAGCTGATGGGAAGATATTGAGGTTAAACTAAAAGAGCTCAAGAAAGGAGCAACAGGCAAAGAAATGAGAAAAGGAGCAAAAAGAGGTAAAGTTTCATAAATAGCCATTCATTAACTAAACTAGCCACTGAAAGTAGATAAATAATCCGATCTCTTTAAACTTCACTTTTGAGGAGTTCAAATTTCTCTATGCTCCTCTTCAGCCTAAATGAATTTGCAGTTGTTAAAACTAGAAAACAGAAGGCACAGATATCCAATTTAAGCAAGTCTACGAAGCCAATCATTCTAAACATATCAAACATAAACATAAAAACTACAAATTCCGCATAATTCAGTAACAACTCGAGTTAATTAAGTATCTTACCATAACTTCAAATTGAAAAACACAATCAAAATAGAAACAGCTAATCTTATAAGTGAAGAATTATAATTTTGAACTAAAAAATAAAAAGTACCCAAAGTAGAAAGATCCATGGATTAATTGGTTTTTGGATCAGGCAAGGGGAAGAGGCCAGCACCAGCAGCTCCACGTGGCGGCGAGAATCCCAAGAATTTCTGAAGATTAGTCCTAATACTCATCGAACAAAGTAAGTACAAAAACGCCATCGAACAATCCGTCATATCATTCCCGGACAACCCTCTGTGACTCATCTTCTGAATAATTCTGAAGGGAACAAACGGCAATTTCGCGACAACTTTACCCTCGAAAAGACTGTTGAGAAACGCAAAAACCATAAAAAGCACAATGGCAACGACGAATCCAGATTTGAATTTAAAAAGGGAAAGATCCCGGCTTGAATCTTTAAGTGAAGTTTCGAATCTGTCGATTTTCTTGGATTTATTGGGTTTTTTGGATTCGAGGGTTTTCATGGTTTCGAGCTTTTTGGAAGCTTTGTCGATGTTGGATTTGAGGGAATTGTAGGAAGTGGTGCGGTAGATGAGAACCCATGAGATTGCTTCGCAGATTACGGCTGTACAAATTGAGATTCCTACGATTGTTAAGCCGTCGGAGTATTTGAGATTGGAGAAGAGTGTTGACGCCATTTTTATTGAGAGAGAAAATTAGAGATGATGTGTATTTGTGGGTGATCTGAGAACTACTGGAGAAGCACATTCTTTTTATTAGTTGAGAAATTATACTACTATTTGAAATGGACAATTATTGTTCTAGTATTACTTTTTGTATTTGGACGTGAAAAAATACTTGGTAGAGAGAACTTGGCTTTAATGTAGGTATCGGACCTCCCCCCTTCCCCCGAATATAAAAAATATTACGAGTAATTTGATTTATGTAAGCACCCTCAACTTCCAATAAGTGTTTGTGAGTTTGAGTTACGTTTTTGGAGGGAAGTATACCGATGGTCTATTGGAAAAAGCCTCTCTATCCTAGAATATGGATAAATTTTGCGTACATACTATTTTCTTCGGACTCACTAATAAAATTATATTAAATTGTTGTAATTTGATTTATGTGGTACACATTTTTAGTTCAAAATACAATATTGAATTACCATCCAAAGATGTGGTAGGATAGACCAGCTTACTCCATTTCGAAATTAGTGGGAATGACTAGTTTTTGGTATTGATAATTGAAAAATAATGGCTTTTAAAAAGTAGTAACTATAAATACTCACTATCTAACGCATATAAAATTTATATAAGAATATTCTTAGCTAAAATATGAAAAAATTTAATATTTAAAATTTTAATATAATATATTGGAGTTTAAAACTCTCTTTTGAAGGACATTCATCAAATACATAGAGCCACACAGAGGCGGATATATAAGCAAAAATATGGGGCACGTGAACCTATAGTCTTTTCGTAAAATTAGATATTTTATGTAATATATTTTCTTAAATTGGTATAATATTAGCTGTTGGTACCCATGTTCCAAGAAGGTTGAGTGGTGCACTTGATTAAATGTTGGATTATTTACCAAGAGGAATAATAATTAATTCCCACTTAATATATTTTATTCTTATTTTTTTAGTAGTGCACCCATGTACTAGAAATCCTAGATTCGCCTCTGGCCACAAACCATTACAAAAGCCATCGTCCTCGTAATTCCCTTTCATTATGTTAGGTTTTATATAATAATAGGTGTAAATAAAAAATAGAGGGAAAAGATGTGGAGGGAAATGAAAAGTTTGAAGTTCTTTTCCTTATTAATGTAATTTGTCCCTCATCGAAAAATAAAAGAAAATCTTTGTGCTTATATAAAAGCACGTCTTCTAGCTCTTAAAAAGTTGAGAAGAAGTGGTGCCTCGAATCGCCATCATCAGTCGCTCGGCTTCTAATTTGGTCAATTGATCATTGTTTGGACCAAATTTATTTCCTGTTTTCCGTTATTTATTTTGCGGATAATTTCCTAACACCTAACGATTATTTTTGAATTTAAAATTCGCGACCAAATAGAAAAGTTAATTGCCGAAACAGTACCTTATGTGAACATGTACTTTCGCACATATTCATCCCAGACTGTTTGGTTATAAATTTAAAGATTTGGTCTCACTTTCAGACCACCGTAATTTGGATATTCTCCCCTCTTTCTTCAGCATTTCTGCATTATTTTCCAAAAGCAAAAACTTAAGTATAAGTACGGTTTACTGTCGTTTGTTGAGTTCGACGAAGTTCTGTAATATTCATTGCCTATATTAGAGAATAGTTGTTCCGTTCTATCCTGGAAGGAATTATTCCAACAACCTTGGGCAACAATGAGGGGATTAAATTCCTTAAGGGAACACAATTTTCTGTTGGACTCGGAACGCTATTCATCTGATTCTATTTTTGTCTTTTGTTTCTGATTTCGTTTTATTTTCGAGTACAGATACCAACAAGCTTAAGGAATTTAGTTTTTTATATTCTGTATTCATCTTACTTTCTGCTTTGGGAGACTAAAATCTTAGCAATTTTTTACTTATGTTTTGGAGATTAAAATCTTCAAATTTTCTACTCCAATTTGAGAATAAAGTCTTTGTGGTCTTCTACTCAATCCGAGATTAAAATCCTAGTAATTTTCTACTCGATTTTTTGTATTCGATTTGAATATATAAAAACTTCACCGACTTATTAATTCTGGTTGTGTCAATTTCTTTTACAGAAAAATGACAACAAGTATGGAACTAATTGTGTTGGGACTACTAATGCTGCAATGGCTGTGCGTTCAAGTCACACAATGCCTGCACCTGCGATGGCACTGGAAGAAAATCCCCGAAATTTTTTTCGGCGTGGACTTCAAGCGCTGGAGGCAGAAAACATTCTTCTACCTGACCACACTTAATTTGCAGCGCTTTATCAGCGAGGATGTTTCAGACTTAGGAGAAGAAACTTCCGAAAATGAACGATTTGTGGCCACATAAGTGTGGAAGCATTCTGATTTCTTATGCAAATATATTTTAAGTTGCTTGAAAGACGGCTAGTACAATATTTATAGCATCATGAAAATATCAAGAGAGTTGTGGAATGCTCTTGAAAAGAAGTACAAGACTGAAAATGCTGGACTTAAGAAGTTTGTGGCTGCCAAATTTTTGGATTTAAAAATGATTGACGACAAATCTATCATGATGCAAGTCCAAGAATTACAAGTTATTGTTTATGACCTCCTTGCTGAAGGTATAAACCAAGTCAATATTTTTATTCAAGATATTGATTAATTTACTAATTATAAATTCATGATTGAAAGTATGGTCATAAATGAAATATTTCAAGTTGCGGCATTTATTGAAAAGCTGCCTCTGCTGAGGAAGGACTTTAAGAATTACTTGAAACATAAGCGTAAGGAGATGACGTTTGAAGACCTTATTCATCTACAGATCGAAGAGGACAACAAGGGTGCTGAAAAGAAGTCCCGTTATAGCTCAACAATAACGGAAACAATTATTATTGGGGAAGCATCTACAAGCAACAGAAAGAGAAAGAAATCATCTGGTCCAAAGAATTACTCAAGCAAGAAGAAGTTAAAAGGTGATTGCCACTACTGTGGAAAGGCTGGACATAAAGCTGTGGACTGTCGAGCACTGAAAAAGGACAGGAAGAAGAATCAAGCAAAATAGTTGAAACGAATGATGAAATTGAGGACTTATATGCCATGCTATCTGAATGCAGCTTGGTAGGAAATCCCAAGGAGTGGTGAATCGATTCTGGAGCCATTTGCTATGTTTGCACTAATAAAGAGTTATTTGCCTCTTATGTTCCCGCATGACCCGAAGAGACTATCTTTATGGGAAACTCCGCAACAACAAAAATTGAAGGAGTTGAGAAAATAGCTTTGAAGATAACTTTGGGCAAGTTGTGACTCTAAATAATGTTCTTCATATTCCTGAAATTCGCAAGAATTTGATCTCAGCTGGACTTCTTATCAAGAATGGATTTAAGTGTATGTTTATTTTTGAAAAAGTTGTAATAAATAAGAATGATGCGTATGTAGGAAAATATTACCTAACTGAGGGCCTTTCCAAGTTGAATGTAATATTTATTGATATCAATAAATTTCAAACTTCTTCTTACTTACTTGAGTCAAATAATTTATGGCATGCACGTCTAGTTCACGTCAACTTCAAAACTATACAAAAATTGGTTAACTTGGAAGTATTGCCTAAATTTGAATGCGATAATTTGAAATGTCAAATATGTGTGGAACCTAAGTATGTTAAACATCCTTATAAGTCGGTTGAAAGGAATTAATTCTTTAGACTTAATTCACACATATATTTGTGATATGAAGTCAATACCATCTCGCGATGGAAAAAAAGTATTTCATAATTATTAACAACAGTATTAGATATTGTTATATTTACTTAATAGTAAAAACAAAGCAATTGAGGCATTCAAGCAATACAAAAATGAAGTTGAAACGCAACTAAACAAAAAGATCAAAATGATAAGAAGTGATAAAGATGGTGAGTATGAATCTCCTTTTGAAAAAATATGTTTGAAATAGGATATTATCCACCAAACAACTGCCCCTTACTCACCACAATCTAATGAAATTGCGGAAAGAAAGAATAGAATGATAAAGGAGATGATGAATGCCTTGTTGATAAGTTCGGGTTTATAACTTGTGGGGGGAAGCTATTCTTACATCCCATCAAATACTCAACTGAGTTTCCCATAGCAAAACACAATCTACTCCATATGAAAAATGGAAAGGTAGAAAATCCAACTTAACATATTTTGAAGTGTGGGGGTATTTGGCTAAAGTGCAAGTTCCTAAACCCAAAAAAGTGAAGATTGGACCAAAAACGGTTGATTGCATTTTCATAGGATATGCAAGAAATAGTAAGGCATATCTTTTTCTGGTTCATAAATCAGAAAATCCTGACATTCATATTGATACGGTAATCGAATAAGATAATACTGAATTGTTTGAGAATATTTATCCGTATAAAAAAATATTAGTCGTCTAGGGAAAATCTAGGCGACCTCGAGAAGAATCAAAGGAAAGTACATTTAATAAAGAAAATCCAAGATGTAGTAACTGTTAGATAATACGCTTAACGCTAGAGGGGGGGGGGGTGAATAGCGTTATAATAAAAATTAGCGTAAACTTGCGGAATTTAAAAATTACAGGAAATAAATAAGTGCGATAAATAAGAAAGAACGCACCGATGTATTCTGGTTCACCACAACCCGTGGCTAGTCCAGTCCCCGAGAGACTCTCTCGAGATTTCCACTAACTTGTCAAGCTTACGGGTGCTTAACAAACCTTTACAACTTGAGGACACAAGCCTCAACACCTTTGCTCGGAGATACAACACTCCAAGACTTCAACCAAGGAAACACAAGTTCCTTCTTACAACAAGAGAATAATAATTCTCTTCAAGTGTACAATACACTAAGCACTCAAACAAGACACTCCTTAATGAGTAGATATGAGTAAAAGAATACGCTCAAGATCGCAACAACTTTAGACAAGAATTTGGCTCTCAAAAGCTTATGAAATGAATATAAAATGATAAGCAGTAAAGTATGCAAGCTTTAGCAATTGTATGATCAATTGTTGTGTGTTGTTATACTCAAAAGACTGAATTGAAGCTGTATTTATAGTTGAAAAACCTTGTATTACCGTTGCCTAATTGCCAATTAAGAACTGCTGATTTTACTCTGTGACAATCGATTGTCAAGAAACCACAATCGATTGTTTGCCAATCGTTCCAACAATCAATCCCAGATTTTACGCTTAACAATCGATTATCTAGATCAACAATCGATTATTGGCAACGTTCAAAAAATCATTTCCAGATTTTACGTAAAACAATCGATTATACAAAATCAATAATCGATTATTCAGCAACGTTCAAAAAATCCTTTCCAGATTTTAATTTCAACAATCGATTATAGAATATCAACAACCGATTACCTGACGGTATTTGAAAATATTTTGGCAACAGTTAGTTATACAATCGATTATACTAAGTTAATAATCGATTATATATCAGACTTGAAAAATCAATTTAGACACTGCCTCATGACAATCGATTGTTATATATTCACAATCGATTATTTAATAGCTTTGAAAAAGTCTGGAAGACACTGCCTCAACACAATCGATTGTCATATGTGCACAATCGATTATTTTGTGACTTTGAAAAATCTGATGGACACTGTCTCTTCACAATCGATTGTCATTAACTTCACAATCGATTATTTTGAGCGTTGAAAAACTTTGATGTACACTGCCTCAGCACAATCGATTGTCATAAGGTTCACAATCGATTGTCATGCAGATTTGAAAAATCTGATGCTCACTGCCTTAACACAATCGATTGTCATAAGTTCACAATCGATTGTCAACAAGCTGACTTAAACATAATCGATTATCATAAGTACATAGTCGATTATCTTAGTCCAGATTTTTGAGGCATGTTTAAAAATCATTTTGACTAAGGTAAATATGCATTATTTAAAATCATTTTGCTCTAAATTAAATATGCATGATTTAAAATTATTTTTACGAGAGAAGCCAAGTCTTGAGTTTAAGTTGTCGGATCAAGATCACAATTAAATACCGACTCATATAAAACTTAATCTCGATCTTTGTCTTGTGCTTGAATCTCGTTATATATCAATTTTGCGCTCGTGCTTGGATCTCGTCATATGTCAATTTGCGCATGGTTTGTCATTCATCAAAACCTACAAATATGAACGCACGTTTAGTATAATGCCTTGAGAACATGTTTCCAACAATTTCCCCCTTTTTGATAATGGAAAACTTTAATCGGGATATGCATATTAAACAATTCATAATGACGATTCAAGACAAGAAAAGATATGCAACAAGTATATGGATATGCAAGTTGTCCCCCTCAATATATGAATTCCCCCTCAATTTATGCCAATAAGTATTGAGAGTGCATACCCGTTATCTTCCCCCTTTTGCCATTAGCAAAAAATATGGAATAATTAGAAAAAAACTTGGTTATTTAAAAAGAACGCGATTTCAGACATAATAACTCAAATAATGTCAAGACAATCGATTATTGATACTGGATAATCGACTATATAAAAGAGAAATCGATTGTTCTGTGCGTCAAGTTTTATAATTCCCCCTGCCTTTAGGGCGATACCTGCAAAAATACGTTAGACGTCTCCGACGCTCAAGTTAGAAAACATGTGAAAGGGAAAATGCAATGCATGACTTAGATCAACGTGGAGTCAAGGATCCCGAGTTCACTACGAATTCGGAAGAAGGACTCTTTCTCTAAGGGCTTTGTAAAGATGTCGGCCAATTGATCTTTGGTTTCAACAAATTCAATTTCGACATCGCCCTTGAGAACGTGATCTCTTATAAAGTGATGTCTAATTTCAATGTGTTTTGTTCGCGAATGAAGAACGGGGTTCTTCGTCAAGCATATGGCACTAGTATTATCACATCTAAGAGGGATATGATCAAGAATTAGGCCATGGTCCAAAAGTTGTTGTTTCATCCAAAGGATTTGAGCGCAACAACTCCCCTCGGCTACATATTCAGCCTCGGTTGTGGACAACGCAACACTTACTTGTTTCTTGCTAAACCAAGAAACGAGAGAGCTACGGAGCAAATGGCAAGTGCCACTAGTGCTCTTGCGGTCCAATTTGCATCCAGCAAAATCAGAATCGGAATAGCCAACAAGTTGGCATGAAGAACCTTTGGGGTACCATAGACCCACATTTACAGTACCAACAAGATACTTCAATATCCGTTTCACCGCAGTTAGGTGAGACTCCTTCGGACACGATTGATAACGAGCACATAAGCACACGCTAAACATGATGTCCGGACGACTAGCAGAAAGATAAAGGAGAGAGCCAATCATACCTCGATACTTTTTGATGTCGACTTCCTTACCTTTCTCATCTTTGTCTAGATGATCGGATGTGCTCATGGGGGTTGCCATTGCTTTTGCATTGGTCATTTCAAATCGTTTCAGTAATTCTTTGCAATATTTCGCTTGGCAAATGAACGTACCTTCTTTCATTTGCTTTACTTGTAATCCCAAAAAGAATGTTAACTCTCCCATCATAGACATCTCAAATTCGCTTGTCATTAAATCGGAAAATTCCTTGCACAAGACACTGTTAGTAGCACCAAATATAATATCATCCACATAGATTTGAACTAATAAAATATCATTGTTTTTATGCTTAACAAAAAGAGTGGTGTCAACTTTCCCCCTAATGAAATCATTTTCCAATAGAAATTTACTCAATCTTTCATACCAAGCTCGGGGAGCTTGTTTTAAACCATAAAGAGCCTTTTTGAGTTTGAAAACATGATCGGGAGATTTAAAATCTTCAAAACCGGGGGGTTATTCAACATAAACTTCTTCTTGAATAACACCATTTAGAAAAGCACTTTTCACATCCATTTGATATAAATTGAAATTCATAGAAGAGGCAAGAGTGAGCAATAGACGAATAGCTTCTAATCTAGCTACGGGAGCATATGTTTCTTCATAGTCAATACCCTCTTCTTGATTATAGCCTTTTGCTACAAGCCTAGCTTTGTTTCTAGTGATTACACCATTTTCATCTAGTTTGTTTCGAAAAACCCATTTCGTACCAATTATGGTATGATTTTCGGGTCTTGGCACCAAATCCCAAACGTCATTCCGTTTGAATTGGTTAAGCTCCTCTTGCATTGCCAAGGTCCAAAATTCATCCCCAATTGCTTCGGAGATGGTTATTGGTTCAATTTGAGACACAAAAGCAGTATGTCCTAAGGTGTTCTTAAGGGAGTTTCGGGTACTTACCTTTTCTCCGACGTCGCCAATTACCTGTTCGAGAGGGTGATCTTTGATTGTCCTCCATTCGTTAGGCATTTTCGTTTCTTTCTCCAATTGTGGCGTTTCCTCCGTTGATTGTTCCAAGATTTCATCTTGAATTTCCTTAGGAGTTTCCTCTTGTACTTTGTCTTTTAGACTATTTAAAATACCTGCAAGATCAGAACAAGAATCTTTTCTCGCCAAGCGAGCATTACTTTCGGAAAATACAATATGAGGGGATTCCTCCACAGTTTGGGTTCTATTATTAAACACCCTATATGCTTTGCTACGTGACGAATACCCAATAAAAATTCCCTCATCGGATTTGGCATCAAATTTTCCCAATTGATCTTTTCCATTGTTATGAATAAAAACTTTACAACCGAATACTCTAAAATGGGAGATATTTGATTTCCTTCCCTTGTAGAGTTCATAAGGGGTCTTCATGAGTATTGGCCTTATGACTACTCTATTTAAGATGTAGCATGCGGTACTCACGGCATCCGCCCAAAAATGTTTGGGAATCTTAGCCTCTTCGAGCATGGTTCGAGCCATCTCTTCGAGGCACCTATTTTTCCTTTCCACCACCCCATTTTGTTGTGGTGTTCGTGGAGCGGAAAAGGTATGCTCGATACCGAGTTCGTCACAAAAGTCCGCAAAGAGATTGTGATCAAACTCTCCCCCATGATCACTTCTAATTGAAGTGACAGTTGTTTCCTTTTCGTTTTGAACACGTTTAAGGAAATATTTAAAATTATGAAAAGCATCACTTTTATGGGCAAGAAATAAAGTCCAAGTGAATCTGGAATAATCATCAACAATAACAAAAGCATAACGATTTCTGCCAAGACTTTCAATGCGAGATGGTCCAAACAAATCCATGTGAAGCAATTGCAATGGTCTAGTAGTTGAAACAATATTTTTCGATTTAAAAGATGCTTTTGTTTGCTTCCCTTTTTGACAAGAATCACAAATAGAGTCATTTTCAAATTTCAAATTTGGAAGACCAACAAATAAATTTTGCGAAACCAATTTGTTCAAAAGATGCATGTTGATGGAGCTACTCTACGATGCCATAACCAAGAATCATCCTCTTTGCTCATTAAACAATTCACATAATCGGGTGAAGAGTTTGCAAGATCAACCATATAAATGTTATCCATTCTAAAACCACGAAGGATGATTTTAAAATCGCTACGTCTAAAAGCTAGGCATTCATTTGAATCAAATAAAACAAGATTTCCCTTGTCACATAATTGACTTATGCTCAAGAGATTATGTTTTAAACCCTTCACAAGTAATATATGCTTAATGGAAGAGATTTCATCCTTACCGACCGATCCGATGCCAATAATCTTTCCTTTGTTGTTATCACCAAAAATAACACTTCCCCCTTCCTTGTGTTCTAGTTGAAGGAATTTGGATTCGTCTCCCGTCATGTGTTTGGAGCATCCACTATCAAGGTACCATAGTACACTTGATCCCTTCAAACACACTTACAAAACAAATTAATGCGTTTTAGGTACCCATGCCATTTTGGGTCCTTGGGGGTTAGGCATATCATAATGATGCGTTTGAGTGTTATGTCTATGACGTGTAAAGCAAGCAGGAGCAATATGACCAATTCGTCTACAATAATGACAAGTCACGTTAGGATTATACATCCTTCTAGGTTCGTAGTAATTGGACGGACGAAAATTGTTTACTCTATTTTCGACACTATGACTATTTCGCATTCCATGAACATTATTTCTCCTACTATTTGTTCTAGGATGTACAACATTTCTAGAATAATTATTTCTAGGTTGGAAGTCATTTCTAGGTGTTCTAGAAGGTTCAAAATTCCTTCTATTGTTTGGCCTAGAATATGCATCTTTTCTAGAGTAGTTATTTCTAGGTGGTAAGTCATTTCTAGGTCTTCTAAAGTGTTCAACATTTGGTCTAGCATGCATATTGGTTCTAGGGATGTTATTTCTAGGATGAGCATTTGTTTTATTAATCCTAGGTAGAGCCTTAGGTGGTTGAGGTTTGGCTTCAACCTTTTCTTTAGGCTCATTCTTAAAACCTATGCCATGCTTGGTTGACTTCAAATTAACAAGGACCTCATTCAAATTTTTGTGAGAAGAATTAAACTTATCTAAGGTGCCCTTAAGCCTTTCTACTTCATTTTTGAGATGCATGCAAGAAGTACAATTTCTAATAGAGCTTTCGGGCTTGTCGGCGCTTCTTTTTCCGAAAAACTTGTTTTCCTCTTTCAACTTCTCATTTTCTAAAACCAGTTTTTCCAAATCCTTTTCTTTCAATGAGAGTTGTTTTTTAAAATCTTTTTCTTTTGAAGAAGCATTTTCTTTTTTTCTTTTAACAGTTTTTGAAGCTTTAATAAATTCACTATATAACTCAACAAAAGCATTTTGCATTTCTTCAAGGGAAAAGAAATTTTTAGAAGAGATTTGACATACCTCATCTTGCTTGTCTTCTTGTGCCATAAGACAAAGGTTTGCGCTTTCCTCTTCTTCTCCTTCACTTGACTCATCTCCGGAGTCTCCTCCCCAAGACATATATGCACGTTGCTTTTTGAAAGGTTTCTTTTCCTTTTTGATGTTTGGGCAATTTGATTTGATGTGCCCGGTTTCTCCGCATTCATAGCACTTTATTTGTTCTCCTTGCTTTTTGCCCTTTCGTTCATACTCTTTTCGCATGAACTTTTGAAATCTTTTGATAACGAGTCCAAACTCGTTGTCTCCGTCCTCATCAACTTGGCGGTTGGCTTGTGCTTGCCTTTTGAGCGATGCTTTGCCTCCTTTGATCATCAACAAGAGGGTTAAGTATAGTAGATTCATAAGTCTTAAGATTACCTCTTAATGCGTCGATGGTGACATTTGAAACGCCAATGGACTCTTGAATCGCGTCGGCCTTTGATCGCCATGCCGGAGTGAGACTTCTAAGAATTTTTCGGACAAGTTCCTTATCCGTGAATGTCTTCTTGAGAGCATGTAAGTCATTTACGATTATTGAAAATCGTTCGAACATCTCATCCACCTTTTCACCTTCCTTCATGTGAAATAATTCATAAGCATGGGTTAGGAAGTCAATTTTAGCTTCCCTTACCTGGTCCGTACCTTCGTACGTAATTTCCAGCTTGTCCCACATTTGCTTCGCCGTTGTGCAACAAGATATCTTCCTGTAATCATCAGCATTTACAGCACAATATAACAAATTAATAGCTTTAGCATTATTTTGCACCTTTCGGATATCATCCGCATCGTATTCATCTTCGGACTTTTGTACCCATTCATTTTCAACCTTCTTGGTTGGGATTTGTTCTCCATTTGTCATGACCTTCCAAAGATGAAACTATTTGATTGCACAAATATTCTCATCCTCTCCTTCCATTATGTATAATTTGTACCATCGAATAGCGGTGGTCGGGTGGAGCATTGTCCTTCACCTATTCCTGCAAAAGAGTCACGAGTAGAAGCCATGGATGTTTCTCTCAAACGATTAAGTCTTCAGAGAGTTGGGCTCTGATACCAATTGTTAGATAATACGCTTAACGCTAGAGGGGGGGGGGTGAATAGCGTTATAATAAAAATTAGCGTAAATTTGCGGAATTTAAAAATTGCAGGAAATAAATAAGTGCGATAAATAAGAAAGAACGCACCGATGTATTCTGGTTCACCACAACCCGTGGCTAGTCCAGTCCTCGAGAAACTCTCTCGAGATTTCCACTAACTTGTCAAGCTTACGGGTGCCTAACAAACCTTTACAACTTGAGGACACAAGCCTCAACACCTTTGCTCGGAGATACAACACTCCAAGACTTCAACCAAGGAAACACAAGTTCCTTCTTACAACAAGAGAATTATAATTCTCTTCAAGTGTACAATACACTAAGCACTCAAACAAGACACTCCTTAATGAGTAGATATGAGTAAAAGAATACGCTCAAGATCGCAACAACTTTAGACAAGAATTTGGCTCTCAAAAGCTTATGAAATGAATATAAAATGATAAGCAGTAAAGTATGCAAGCTTTAGCAATTGTATGATCAGTTGTTGTGTGTTGTTATACTCAAAAGACTGAATTGAAGCTGTATTTATAGTTGAAAAACCTTGTATTACCGTTGCCTAATTGCCAATTAAGAACTGCTGATTTTACTCTGTGACAATCGATTGTCAAGAAGCCACAATCGATTGTTTGCCAATCGTTCCAAAAATCAGTCCCAGATTTTACGCTTAACAATCGATTATCTAAGATCAACAATCGCTTATTGGCAACGTTCAAAAAATCATTTCCAGATTTTACGTAAAACAATCGATTATACAAAATCAATAATCGATTATTCAGCAACGTTCAGAAAATCCTTTCCAGATTTTAATTTCAACAATCGATTATAGAATATCAACAATCGATTACCTGACGGTATTTGAAAATATTTTGGCAACGGTTAGTTATACAATCGATTATACTAAGTTAACAATCGATTATATATCAGACTTGAAAAATCAATTTAGACACTGCCTCGTGACAATCGATTGTTATATATTCACAATCGATTATTTAATAGCTTTGAAAAAGTCTGGAAGACACTGCCTCAACACAATCGATTGTCATATGTGCACAATCGATTATTTTGTGACTTTGAAAAATCTGATGGACACTGTCTCTTCACAATCGATTGTCATTAACTTCACAATCGATTATTTTGAGCGTTGAAAAACTTTGATGTACACTGCCTCAGCACAATCGATTGTCATAAGGTTCACAATCGATTGTCATGCAGATTTGAAAAATCTGATGCTCACTACCTTAACACAATCGATTGTCATAAGTTCACAATCGATTGTCAAGCAGCTGACTTAAACATAATCGATTATCATAAGTACATAATCGATTATCTTAGTCCAGATTTTTGAGGCATGCTTAAAAATCAATTTGACTAAGGTAAATATGCTTTATTTAAAATCATTTTGCTCTAAATTAAATATGCATGATTTAAAAATATTTTTACGAGAGAAGCCAAATCTTGAGTTTAAGTTGTCGGATCAAGATCACAATTAAATACCGACTCATATAAAACTTAATCTCGATCTTTGTCTTGTGCTTGAATCTCGTTATATATCAATTTTGCGCTCGTGCTTGGATCTCGTCATATGTCAATTTGCGCATAGTTTGTCATTCATCAAAACCTACAAATATGAACGCACGTTTAGTATAATGCCTTGAGAACGTGTTTCCAACAGTAACCGTCAAAGGACAACTACTTCATTTGGACCCGACTTTCTGACATTTTTGCTGGAAAATGAGCCCTAAACATTTAAAGAATCAATATATCCTCGAAAGCAAAATATTGAAAAGGGGCAATCAATAGTAAGATATAGTCCATGTTAAGTAATCATACTCGGGAATTAGTTGATCTTCCTCCAGGAAATAAACCTTTGGGTTCTAAGTGGATTTTCTAAAGGAAAATGAAAGTTGGTGGTACTATTCACAAATATAAGGCAAGATTAGTTGTCAAAGGGTTTAGACAACAAGAAAATCTTGGTTATTTTGATACATATTCACCAGTAACGAGGATTACATCTATTCAGGTGTTAATAGCATTAGCCCTCATGTATCTTGAAATATATCAGATGGATGTGAAGACAACCTTCTTAAATAGAGATTTGGAGGAAGAAATTTACATGGAACAACCTGAAGGGTTCATGGTTCTTGGAAAATAAAGGAAGGTGTGTCAACTTGTTAAGTCACTTTATAGATTAAAATAAGCACCCAAACAATGGCATGCGAAAACCAAATAATGTTAGCAAATGGATTTATGATTAATGAGGGTGATAAATCTGCCTACATCACTCCAAATCATATAGTCGTTGTATATTTTTACGTTGATAATATGGTAATATGAGCAAAGACATTGCATGTATAAATGCTACTAAGTGTATGCTTGCTAGCAAGTTTGATATGAAAGACTTATGAGTTACTGATTTAATTCTAGGAATTAAAATCCAAAAGACCCCAAAAGACTAGCATTTTCTCAATTTCATTATGTTAAAATGGTACTTGAAAAATTCAAGAATTTAGATTTTAAAGTTGCAAAAACCCTGATTGATGTAAATGTGGCTCTTACAAAGAATCTAGGTCAAAGCAAATCTCAATTGAATTATGCTCGAGTGTTGGGAATTTTAGTGTATATTATAAATTGTACACAACCTGATATAGCTTGTGTAGTAAGTAAACTGAATCGTTACACAAGTAATCCCGACGAAACTCATTAGATGGAAA
Organism: Nicotiana benthamiana; assembly: GCA_034376525.1. Lineage (NCBI taxonomy): Eukaryota > Viridiplantae > Streptophyta > Magnoliopsida > Solanales > Solanaceae > Nicotiana > Nicotiana benthamiana. The sequence continues at coordinate 117,749,663 of CM067329.1, forward strand.
TAAAACGAGTTTTTGGGTATCTAAAACATACCCAAGATTATGCTTTGCATTATATGCACGCATTGCTATAGTCAAGCGGCAATAGGAAGAGTTGGAAGCGTTATGTATAACAGAAAATCTTGTCACATACGATAAAGATATAATACTGTTAGCAACTACTCTCTAGTGGGATGATCATAATTGATGATGTGAAGTCAAAAGATAATATGTAGAATCCACTTACAAAAGGCCTATATAGAGAGGAGACTGATAAATCATCGAAGGGATGAGACTATGGCCGAGGACAAGTCACTGTGGTAGTAACTCTACCAAGAAGACTGAAGATCCCAAGATCTAGGTTCACGGAAATCAAATAAAGTCATTAGTGACGGTTCAATATTATCAAATAAAATATTGGTCTATTCTCATGATGAGGCAATATTTAGTACTGAGAATAAAACGTTAAGGATTTGTAATGGTTTCTAAGTTTGATACAGAGTATATCACATAGTGTATCTATGGGATAACACGTTTAGGAATCACCTATATAAGTGTGAAGTGTAAGCTGCTTCAAGGAGAATTTTGTAAGGCAGTTTTCTACAAACTTATGAACCATGCAGTATTCATGGCTGAAATGAACACAACAATGAGAAAAGGGATGATTGTGTGACTTATGGCTGTCTAGGTACACATCAAAGTTTGATGGCTCAAAAATATCAAATGTACCAATTAACCAAGTATATCCGGCAGAAGTTCACAATAGAAAGTTCAAAGGGGAACTTACTTATCCAGATGAAATTAATCCTTACTTGTAAATCACACAATTTTTCATGCATGCATATTTTCACATAACCCAACAAGGTTGGGGTCGAATCCCACAAGGAATAGGTGTGAAAAGGTTACTCGAATATTGTGTTGCTCGACTAAAGCCATAATTCTATTCAGTTAACAGTAACAGGAGTATGATTTGATAGTAACAAGAGTATGAATTGAGTTTGTTTTTAAGTAACAACTAGTTGGAATATTGATAATGTAATTAATTGGATTAATGAAACCAAGGTTGTGTCCCATTTAATAAAATACAATTCTATCGGTGTTAATATGATATATTTCTAATGGAATGTCCTATTGATATGTAAACGATGACTAAATGACTACCAAATATTTTCTAATAGTTAGGTAGTATTTCCTCTTTATGATTCTTTTAAATATAAAAGAGTTGCAATTAAGAACCATCAATGTATGCCAAATAAAACTCACTTATTCCTAAACGATTCTATTAAATAAGGTTTAAAGCCTTGAGTCTTTGATATTTACTTCTACCAAATTCTAACCCACTTTCCTAGGCAAAGTAAGAATTTAATGGAACTTGCTAATGTACCGCCAACAATAAATGAAGAATGAGAAGTAAAGAACTATCAACCAACCATTATACATACATATATACATATATATATACATATATATATATATACATATATATATATATATATATATATATATATATATATATATATATATATATATATATATATATATATTCAATGTTAAATACCCATTAACATAATACTCATTTGGGGTCCACAACCTTAGTATTTAAAGTTAGCTACTCATACTACAATACAAAAGGCAAAGAGTATTTAATATTATAAAGCTTACAAAGTGAAGAATCTTGACCCAAAAGCTTACAAAAGTGAAGAATATTTAAGTCTTGGAATGTAGCTCAAAAACTAGACAAGATGAGCTCACAAATCACCATAAAACTATTTATAGAGGGCTAAAAATTTGGGACAGAAAACGGACAAAAATACCCTTTCAGATTAGATATGCGACTGCATTTCTATTGCAAGTATGACATGCGGTCCGCATTTTTGACAAGTCCATCGCATAATGTAATCCTAGTTTCCAGGCCTTCACCGCATTTTGCATCGCATTTTCTTCCTTCAGCAGCCTTCTTAGTTGTTTGCAGTGTGCTTTGCGGCTCGCAAACATTTTCTGTGGTCGCAGAATGAACCCCATTCTTAACATTAAATTTTTCTCAACACTCTGCTTTGATATGAGATCTTGGTGTCAATTATGCGGCTCGCATGTGAGTTTTGCGACTGCATATCATCCTTTGCGGTGCCTTTTTACCTTTTTTTTTGTCTTTTTGTGACTTTTTGCTTTCATTTTCATGCTCTTGGGTCCTTAAACCTTATGTACTGCAAAAACACTAAAATTACATAAGTAAAGGAGATAATTACATCTAATACAAGCTAAAATCTAAGCAATTAGTACTAAAATATGCCAAATTTCTCCGGCACATCAATACCTCCAACTTAAACTCTTGCTTGTCCTCAAGCAACTAAAATAACACTAACCTATTCTAGACTCCATTTACAAAATATGAAACAATAGTGACTATGGATGGTGTTAGTAGTTAGTACTTCAAGCATGCATCTTCAATTGCGTTACCCTTCCTGAACCAACAATATATACAAGGAAAACTAGTCAACCTATGAACCGTGAGCCTCAGACACTGCGACAAAATGCTACCCTCAGCTGAGTGAAATTGTATTTGACTCAGAAACTCAACCTTTGTTTAACTCCACAGTTCATGTGCCCTCACTAGAAAGAAAGTCCAAAAATCATGATATTTACAATGACAACGAAAAGGGACGAATTCACAAATACACTCACTCTCAGAGAAGAGTTTCAAGTGTTACAACATACCATACCATAGGCTTGCCCTTATTTTAATTAATCGCTTACTTCTAAGAACGCTCGGTTGGAGATCCCTTAAGGACTTTTTAAGCTTGTAATGTAGGTTTAGGGAAGGGTCAGATAAGCATTTAGATACAAGTGACTACACCCTTCTTGAACACTTATCATATTTTCTTTCTTGTTGCCCTTTTACTTCTTTTCTAACCACATAACCTTCATTACCTTCAATTTTTCCACCAATTAGTCACCTCAACTATCCTGTTTTATTCTCTTCAACGCTCCTTATGTGTAACTACTCACAACTCTTATAGTATAAACTTTTCTCTTTTTTCTTATTTTTTTTTACATTGCTTTGGAGGATGAGTAGTTTCACATTTGAGGTTCAGTCTCCTACGCTCTTTGTAAAATCTTGCCAACTTCCGACTTTACACCACACCCCCAACTTAGGCTTTTAGCCTCATTCTTAATGCTCAAGGAGGGACAAGTTCAAAAGAGAAAATTATTTCCCAAAAAGGGAATGATTAGTAATGAGGTGGCCAACGAAGAGGTTAAAGGCTCAAATAGGTTGACTAGTGATACTATCTTTACAATGGGTGGCTTGAAAGGCTAACTAGTTTTCCAAAAAATCCCAAAGACTTCCTAAGGTCATTTCTCCAACCAAGTGTAATTATTATAAGCATCGAAAAACCAACTGGGCAAGTTCTAGATGGCAACATCAAACACAAGAATTATTTACACACAGAACTCACACACATGGCACACAAACTGTTATGCTCACATAGTTTGACGCCCTCGAGTCAACACTTGGCAATTCAAAGCTTTCATCATAGACACATGTATAACTCCAGGTCGACATAGAGTCACAGAGCGAGCCTCAAGTTCACACAATTGATCTCTTATTCTTTGGAAGGGTATAGGCTATATACATACACGCATGCTTGAGACTATACAATTATACCAAACCGGTCAACATGTTTCATTTTACTATCCTGGTTCTACTATTACATCCTTGAAAAGAACCCGGAGAAGAAAAACCGAGGGGAATTCATTACCAATTACTATCTACTTGTTTTTGTTGCTTTTCATTTATACATGCACAAAGGTATCATATTCACAAGGGTTCCATCACTTATGCACTGAAATCACAAAACACTAATATAAATATAATCACGAAATACACAACGCAACTTATGTACCGAAATAATACTAACATATTATACGACTTACAAAGTGAAGAATCTTGACCTAAAAGCTTCCAATAGTGAAGAATATTTAAGTCTTGGAATGTAGCTCAAAAACCAGACAAGATGATCTTACAAAATAACAATAAAACTATTTATAAAGTGCTAAAAATTGGGATTGAAAATGGACAAAAATACCTTTTCAGATCAGATATGCGACTGCATTTTTGTCGCAAAGATGACATGCGATCCGCATTTTTAACAAGTCCATCGCATAATGTAACCCTAGTTTCCAGGCCTTCACCGCATTTATGTTTTGCGGTCAGTATTGTAGAAATGCGACCGCATTTCGCATATCATTTTCTTCCTTCAGCAGCTTTCTTAGTTGGTTTGCAATCTGCTTTGTGGCTCGCAAACATGTTCTGTGGTCGTAGAATGAACCGCATTCGAACATTTAATTTTTCTTAACGCTCTACTTTGATCTGCAATCTTGGTGTCAATTATGCGGCTCGCATGTGAGTTTTGCGACTGCATATCATCCTTTGCGGTGCCTTTTTGCTCTTTTCTTGTCTTTCTCTGACTTTTTTCTTTCATTTCCATTCTCTTGGGCCCTTACACCTTATGTACTGCAAAAATACTAAAATTACATAAGTAAAGGAGATAATTGCATCTAATACAAGCTAAAATCTAAGCAATTAGTATTAAAATGTGCCAAATTCTCCGTCACATCAACGCCCCCAACTTAAACTCTTGCATGCCCTCAAGCAACTAAAACAACACTAACCTATTCTAGACTGCATTTACAAAACATGAAACAATAGTGACCATGGATGGTGTTAGTAGTTAGTACTTCAAGCATGCATCTTCAATTGCTTTACCCTTCCTAAACCGACATTATATACAAGGAAAACTAGTCAACCTATGAACCGTGAGCCTCAGACATTCGACAAAATGCTACCCTCAGCTGAGTGCAATTGTATTTGACTAAAAAACTCAACCTTTGTTTAACTCCACAGTTCATGTGCCCTACTATAAAGAAAGTCCCAAAATCACAATATTTACAATGACAACAAAAAGGGACGAATTCACAAATACACTCACTCTCAGAGAAGAGTTTCAAGTGTTACAACATACCATACCATAGGCTTGCTCTTATTTTAGTTCATCGCTTACTTCTAATAACGCTCGATTGGAGATCCCATAAGGACTTTTTAAACTTTTAATGTAGGTTTAGAGAAGGGTCACATAAGCATTTAGATACAAGTGACTACACCCTCTTTGAACACTAATAATTTTTTATTTCTTGTTGCCCTTTTACTTCTTTTCTAACCACATAACCTTCATTAGCTTCAACTTCTCCACCAATTAGTCACCTCAACTGTCCTGTTTTATTATCTTCAAAGCTCCTTATGTGTAACTACTCATAACTCTTATAGTATAAAATTTTATTTTTTTTCTTATTTTTTTTACATTGCTTTTCGAGGATGAGTAGTTTCACATTTTGAGGTTCAATCTCCTACACTCTTTGTACAATCTTGCCAACTTTCGACTTTACACCACACCCCCAACTTAGGCTTCTAGCTACATTCTTAATGCTCAAGGAGGGACATGTTCAAAAGAGGAAATTATTTCAAAAAAAAGGGAACGATTTGTAATGAGGTGGCCAAAGAAGAGGTTAAAGGCTCAAATGGAGGGACTAGTGATACTATCTTTACAATGGGTGGCTTGAAAGGCTAACTGGGTTTTCCAAAAATCACAAATACTGCCTAAGGTCATTTCTCCAACCAAGTGTAATTATTATAAGCATCGAGAAACCAACTGGGCAAGTTCTAGATGTCAACAAAAAACACAAGAATTATTTACACACAGAACTCACATACATGGCACACGAATTGTTTTGATCACATAGTTTGACGCCCTCGAGTCAACACTTGGCAACTCAAAGCTTTCATAATAGACACATGTATAACTCTAGGTCGACATAGAGTCACAGAGCGAGCCTCAAGTTCACACAGTTTATCTCTTCTTCTTTGGAAGGGTATAGGCTATATACAGACACACATGCTTGAGACTATACAATTATACCAAATCGGTCAACATGTTTCATTTTATTGTCCTGGTTCTACTATTACACTCTTGGAAAAGAACTTGGAGAAGAAAAACAGAGGGAAATTCATTACTAATTACTATTGTTTTTGTTGCTTTTCGTTTATACATGCACAAAGGTATCATATTCACAAGGGTTCCATCACTTATGCACTAAAATCACAAAACGCTACAACAACAACTACCCAGTATACTCCCACCAGGTGGGGTCTGGGGAGGGTAATATGTAGACAAGCCTTACCCCTACCTGAAAGAGCAGAGGGGCTGTTTCCAATCGACCCCTGGCTCATAGAATAAAAGGAAAAACAACAGTAAAACAAAAACGAAAACAAAAACAATAAAGCATTAGTAACTCCAGCAGAAATAGCGTAAATAGCGTAAATAATTATCTAAACATACGAAACATAAATACAATCGCATGCAATAATATCTTACAGTAACTACCATAACTAACAGCCATAGGGGGGGACATAATATTAACATAATCGCAAACTACACAATGCAACTTATGTATAGAAATCATACTAACATATACAGAGCATAAAATGCACATGTTCATAACATAAAGGCATGAATATGTACAATAGTTTCCAATGCCACAAAAATATATACAATGCTACCACCCGCCCCCAACTAAAAGCATGCATTGTCCCCAATGCATAAGAACAGAGATATAAGTCTTAGGGGCTCCCTGGTCACACTAAGTTCTATGGGAGTCGGCAGGTGGCTGAGTGATGGAAGGGTCACCCTCAGATGTGGAAGCTGGGACTGATGAGAGTTCGGCCTGAGGAGTGACCTCTATTGATGGAGGAGTGATTTTAGGCTGGTCCAGAGCTAGAGCTGGAGCATGTGAGCTGCTAGTCTTGCCCAATGATGGATGGCCTGGCTGATGGAACTACAAGGATGGCCAATTCTGTTAGGTTGTGCTTGATCGCCTTTGCATATCTGCTTGCTCCACTTCCTTAATAGCAACATCCTCAACTTTCGCATCCTTATTAGTAGCATCCGCAATCTGCTTTCCCTTATCTTGAGGGCCATCATCCTCCGAGGACCATGAACTCCCCTCATCCTCACCCTCATCTACCTCCTCCTTCTCAGACTCAACAGAATGTCCGGAATGCTCCTCAGAAGGGATCACAATATGGGCAGGGGAACTGGAGGGGAAGCCGGAGGGGCACTATCAATCATAAGTGTGGAGAAGTCAAGGCCTAAATCTGGTGCAATAGTGCATGCACTCTGCTCACATCTCATGGGCATGAGTGATGATGTATCGAACTCAAGAGTTTGAGTCTTTTGGAGTTTTGATCTTCGTTGAAACAACCTCTTCTTGGAGCTTCAACAAATGACTAACCTCCCATCTCTCAATCTTCTCAACCCTCAACTCAAGCTGTTGCAGACGATCCTTATACGTTGTTTTTTGTTTTTGGATTTATATTACTAATGATTGTATGGGGGTCAGAGCTTGTTTGATGAGGTTCAACAAATTCTTCAAGAGTTGGTCTACCTTTGTGTTGGCATGCTGCGCAATGAGACCAAGTCGTATTGAAGCAAGAGGATAAACAGTATGGACTGAGAAATAGGCTTTGCAGTAGAAGTGGATGCCACAGTAACCTGAGGAGTCACAGTAGGCTGGGAGTCTGAAGGCTCTTCATCAATTGGCTCCTGAGTTGGAACCACTGGTAGGATAACCGCATCACTAATTCTTGTGATATCAATGTCTTGTGTCTCCTGTTCGGTCCTGTCAGAGTGTTCTATGATAGGGACCTTCACAGCTTTATTGAGGGTTGTGCTTAAATAAGGGAACAGAAGAGAAGTAGTATGTTGCATTGCCCGGATCCCTACCTCTTGGAAGATCAGTGCTCCCACAATAATCTTGATTCCCGCATGGTACATACAATGATAAGAGCCTTTTCAATGGCTATGCGTCTCGTTTTGGGACGGTATCAATCTAGAAGTAAGAAAGCTGAGCCAGAATGACCCTCTCTTGAAAGACTCTCCTTGTAAATCTTAAGCCTAGGGTTGATCCAAGCAGAAGTCCCCTTTGCTATCACCGAACCAATCCAAACTCGCTCATTTTTCCTGTTCGCAAATTTTTCATCGTATTCAGTTGTGCCTGGTCTCCAACCAGGGAAGTACAACTCATTAATGGCATCACTGTTGCAAAGCACAGTCTTCCCCCGAACAAGTCCAGTGTCAGTGAAATTTCTAGCGTTTGTGGTGCTTAGTCCTGGAGGCCCCATATGATGCATAAAATTCACGAACGAGAGACTCGTTATACTCAGACGGTGGCTTAGTGAAGTACTCACATATTCTTTTTTTGATGTTCTCTATGATGTGGGGATACTGTTCTTGTAACCTATTCAAACTCAATTGCTTCTCGATCCTGATGTTTCATTTGGCGAGCCCTTCTTTGTACTTGTCCCTGGATCCCTCTACCCCGAAGCGAAGGTGGAATTCATCTCCTTGTTTCCTTCTTGCTTCAGCCTGTAAGTCAATCACAGGCAAGAGCTCCTCCTCATCATACTGGGAGGGGCATGGAAACTTTATTCCGTCCGCGATCACTTTGGTTGTGATCGTTGACGAGCGCAGGATGCCCTTTATGGGCAGAAGATGTATCCTTCTGGGGAGCCATATCTACACAATGGTGAAATATGGTTTACAAAATAAGCACACTGAGAAGAAACAGAGTAACTTAAAGAAAAAAATGAAAATGCGACGTGTTTTGCTTCGCATAACCACAATGCGGACGCAAACGCGTCGCAAATTTTTGGGCTATATGGGTCTCAGTGTGCGGTGGGTCATGCGATCACATAACCACTATGCGAACTGCATAACCATTACAGAACTGAGTTGCTCATAATTTATAAAACAAAAATGCGATCACAAAATCCACCACAAAGTGGGATATGCAATCGCAAAACAGTCGCTAATGGCAAGGTTCTTAACTAGGTAGTCTATTTCACTTTGCGGTAACTATACAGTAACTTTGCGATCCACATATCTATTATGAAACCACAAAAGTCACGCATTTCATCATCGTCCTCAGGAGACCTAGGGTTTATTTTGCACCCAAAATGCGGACCACATTTTAACTTTGGGGGCCGCAAAACCCTTCGTCGTCAAGATTCAACCATCTAATTCAAAAATGGCGGTCCTAATTCCTTCTACCCATTACCCATGATATACTTCTTAGCAAGAAGAGACTATGCCATGGGTAAAATAATACACAAAACAACACCTAATCACTCACTTGTATACGATAATAGAAAAAACCAAAGAAAAGAAAAAAAAAATGAAGCTTGACTAGAAGATTTGGGGTGAAGTTACATACCAGTGATGCTGAGGGTAGGTACTACAGAGATGATGAATGGGTTTTTGTAGTTTGAACGATTTTATCAGTGTTTCCCCTTCCTTTTTTGCTTCTCAGTTCTTCCCATTTTCTTTTTTACTTTATTTCGTTTTGTTTTCTTTTTAATTATTTTTTATTTGTTTTTGTTTTGTTTTGAATGAGTGAGAGATGAGAGAATGAAACCAGTTACCTGTCCCATTTGCGATTTGGAGGGCACCGCATAACATACTATGTGACCGCATAGGTGTTATGCGGTGGGTTCACTTGGCTTGCTAAAGGGTGAGAAATGAGGTGCACAGTGTGGTCGCAGAAGTGAAATGTGGTCCGCAGAATGCACCACCTCTTGCATTTTTACCAACAATTTTAACCAAACTTTCTGCTTTGGTTTGCGATCAAAATGCGGTCCGCATAGCAAAAATGCAATCGCATCTTTGTAGTAAACTTCACATTGTTGTTTTTCTTCCCTTTCTTATGAATCCCTACCAAGTGTTGTGATCTTTTGAACCCCCTGCACTCTAACATACCCTTTAAATTGCTCAAGTAAATCTATCTATCAAAAATTAAAATTCAAAGAACAAAAGAGTGTTACCACACATGGGTTGCCTTCCATGAAGTGCTTGATTTAACATCGCGGCACGAAAGTTTATGTTCCTTTGGATTCACTCAATGGTCAGACATGGACCATCGTTGAGAGCCAGCTGCTCCACCAAATTTTTTTCTCCATATATGCCCAAGTAGTGCTTGATGTGTTGGCTATTTACCTTGAATATCGGGGACCCATCTTCCGATTCTAGTTCCACCACTCCATAGGGAGAGACATTGACCACTTTGAATGGACTGGACCATTTAGATTTAAGCTTGCCCGAAAATAATTTTAGTCTTGAGTTAAAGAGAAAGACCAAGTCACCCATCTTGAACTCTCGTTTCATAATTGTTGACAGCCAATTTTTCTCTATGTATTTTTATACTCAAAACACTTTCAAAATAGCATATGTGGGCATCTATAATCATGTCCAAAATTTTTGGTATTTTTCCACAATTTTTATGATTTTTTAAAATTAATTTATTCTCTATTTTAACAGTACAAAATCCAAAATTATTATTTTTGGTGAATAACTTATTTCATTTTATATTTATACCAAAATATAATTAAGATGATTTTTGCATATTTTTACAAGTTTATTTGAAATTTCTAAAGCTAAATTGCATGTAATTGCAATTATAGCCTATTTTACAATTATTAATATTTTATAATTATTAAATTATATCCAGTATTTTTAGATTAATATTTATATATTATTAATTGGATTTGTATTTTTAATTTGTTTTTCAAATCATTTTAACTATTTTATAAATAAAAGGGGAAAAGTGGTTATTTAATTGCTAGCTAGATTTGTTACAACTATAGCCCCAATTGAACCCCAATTTCAACCTCAAATCCCATGACCCATATTCCTAAATCAACCAATCCATACCTAATTTAGCGACCCGGTCCCTCCTTGATCTAATCTGAGTCGTTGATCAAATGAGATCAACGACCCAGATTCTATTTCCTAAATTAAAACCTAATGACCCCCTCCCAAACCCCTCATTTCAGAGACGGTCTCTCTCTCTCTCTCTCTCTCTCTCTTTGCTAACCTTTGCTCTCCTTTCTCTCTAGAACCTTTTGGTTCTCTCTCGTCTCCGATGAAGCTACCGCCTCTCCGGCCACCTACACCCTCACTTCTCTCGACCACCAGTCACCATGAAACTGTATCTCATTGATTCTCTCTATCTTTGAGGTTCCAAAGGCTCTCATCATGCAAGCTAGTCACTGGAGGCCTTGCCTGGCTTCTTTCCGGCTTTTCTCCGATGGTACTACGAATGCCATTATTTACAAGTTTCACCGCCAGGTTTCTTACCTCTCACTAGTTTCTTATGAAACCCTAATTTCTACCTAGACCGCTTAATATCTATCTTTTAAAAACAATTTTTAGCTTATTCATTTGTTTTTTACACTACTCTCGACTCGATCTTTACGATTGCTCAAGTTTTCAACGTTTTATTCTTCTTTCAAAACTAGGATTTTCGAACCTCTTTCGAAATCACTATATCTTCTGATTTTTTTGAAATAGTATGTGTTTATTTTGGGTTATGTGCTTGTATATGGGATCTTCTGGTTACTCTCCGAGTTTCGTGCTTTAAGTTTTCCCTTAGGGTTCTAGTCTTCTATTGATTCTGTGATTTCTTACTTAGGGTCATTGGTTTTGTGCCCATTGTGTTTAAATAAGTCTAATATTTCTACTTACTAAATGTTCTGCCGATTATGTGTGTTTCTTTGAATCCCTGATTTTCTGTGTATGATTTCTTTGGAGATTTTCCACTGATTTGCATCGCTTTCTTTTTTGTGAGATGCTTTCCTTACTTAATGTTGATTCCATGTGATTTTCCATCTCGCCCTTGATTTCCAGAACCAATCGTCTTCAAAATGAGTCTGTTTATGTGCATACTATATTCTTATTTTTTTTTACTTTCCTTACTTATAATCATTTCGTACTATTAGTCTTGCAAACACCTTCCTTATTTGATGCATTTTTTTACCGTTTGAGATGTAACTCCCTAATTGAAAGGAATTCGAGCTTTTAATTGATTCTAATAGGTTTTGTTTCTTTAATTACAATCAGTCTATATGTATTAGCTTATTTTCCACTTATTTGAGAGTTATAAGTACCATACCCTCCCTTTAACAACAACAACACGAAAAAAACAACAACAACAAACGAAAATCATCATTGTTCTGACTCCCTCTTAGGATACTCAGTGTTCTCTCATGTTTTTCAACACATCATCTCTCACTACCCCTGTTAACTACTGATTACTCAGTCGGCTGAAAGCCAAGACCGAGTAATTTTGGGTTGCTTTACTACTCACTGCTCTATACACTGCTACTTTTTTGGTCTGCATACTGCTACTTGTTTGGTCTGCATACTGCTTCTCACTTCTACGCACTGCTGCTAACTTCTATGAATACTGCTGCTCACTTCTATGCATACTGTTGTTCACTTCTCTGTATATTATTGCTCACTACTGCTCTATATTATCTCATCCTTGACTGGTATTCCCTCCATTTGATTTATAGCTCTCAAAACAACATGTTTTTAAACATACTGCACTTCATTCTATTTCTCCTATGCTTTTAATTATGGTTATGTTATTCTTATTGAAATTAGTATGTTCCTATGTTTAGTTCACCCTCTTATTAATCTAGCATGCCTATTTATTTTCTCCCCTGCCCCTAGCCTAGTACATAACCAGTATGTAGTCCTGACTCCTTTTGGTTGGAACCTGGTGTGATTGTGTAAGTTCTGAAATGCTTTCTTTGATGTCTATGTATATGCAATTTTATTCCCACATATGACCTACTTTTCCCCATCTCCCCTATCTACTGCCTGTGTTTGCCTTTTGAATTATATGTCTGAGTTTGGTCTTACTCACTTCCTTACAAGGGTTATCTCTTCACTAGTTTTCTTTCAGAACTACTTTTGTATGAACCATTATCTTAAGCTGTTTTCAATTCAATCCCTTTCTCACACTATTCTGTTGTTCTTTTTTTTCTTCTTTTAAAACTGTTTCCATGAGGATTATTTTCTAAAACTATTTTCAACTCAATTTCTTAAAAATAAAACTCTATCACACTCACTACTCCTAGAGTATACGTTCTACCCCCTTCGTGTAAGCATTGCTTTGAGCACCCTGTAAGTGCTCGCTGAACTTTTGATGCACAAAGCTGGTAATTTCGCACTGCACTTGTTCAGTGTTTGATATTGTTTGGGTGCTTGGTATTGTCCAAGGACACCAATGGGCCCTTAGGGAGATTTCCCGCACCCAAACCATGGTAAAGGGCTGTGAAACTCGAAAGAAGTGAGGTTGGAAGATTGGGCCTGGTTGAAGGCTCCCTATAGAATAACTTCTTATTTTATTTTTCATTATTGTATTTCAGCTACCTTGGTTTGTAATAATTTATAACGAATAATTAGGAGTTATAATGAAATTGGGTGGGATCATGCATGCTTAGTTTAAGTAACTGGTAGAAAACATGTCTATATGACTTTACTTACCTATTTGTGCAATAGGGACCATGTGTAGGACATGCATCTCACATATAGATATCTAGTTTAGGCTCTTTACTTTCAAATTATTAGACTCACTTTGTAATTAGTTAGTAATCAACAAACAACTGTCTTAAAACTACTACTGCATTTAGAGACCATGTTGTATGAGCTTTTTTGTGCATGAGATATCATGTCACTTAGTATTTTGCTTCATATGAGCTATAACTGTTGAATGCCTTGCCAGTTGTTTAATAATAATACAAGTTTAGGGCTAAACTGTGTCTTCTTCTTAAAACTGGATAAATATGCATGCTCACCTTTTAAGTAGGCAATACATACAATGCCTAGGCAAGCTTTAGGCCTAATAAAATTGATTGATTTTGTCTTGCCAGTTTTTAGACTACTCAGCCTTTTTCTTAAAATTTTCTGAACTCCGTTCCTTGTTTTTCTCGCTAAAGATTATTCTATTTTCTGTTAAAACTCCAGTCCCATTTTGACATACTCTCGTAATCTTGCATCTGTTTTATCATGTCTTGTGCTGGGTTGTTTTGCTTGTCCAGAATCGTGCTATTTTACAACATCATTACTATAGTTTCAGAGTATATTTTCAACGTGTTTCTTACTAATTCCTAAACTACTATATACTTACTGCCATCTTTAGTTACACTTCTAAAATTTTCATTGACTTTTTGTTTCCACTAATACTTATCTTCGATATTCCTGCTTTAAAACTTTCATTTTTAGACGTTAAATGTGTTTGAGACTTGCTAATTATATATTTATTTATGGAGGGATTTTTGATCCTTTTATCTGCCTTTGTATGATCCCTTTATGTGAAGTCCTACTTGTAATGTATGTTGCCTAGTATTTTAACCTTTAAACCTAAGGCTTTATCCTAGTCTTTACCTTATGGGTATAAGTATTCTAAATACCCTATAGGATTTATAGGACGGGATGGGTAATAGAACACAATAAGCATTTGTGACCAATCCACATGTTTAAATAACCTTTACGGGGTGGGACGGTAGAATATGGATATAGTGATATGGGTATAAGTATTCTAAAATACCCTCTAGGACTTATAGGACGGGATGGGTAATAGAACACAATAAGCATTTGTGACCAATCCACATGTTTAAATAACCTTTACGGGGTGGGACGGTAGAATATGGATATAGTGATCGATGCGCTAATATCTCGTACGACCTATCTTTTGAGGAGTGATTTTGGGTATTGCATTGATGTGATCCATATTTCGCATAAACCTAGGACCCCTTTCTCTCTTTCTTTGTTTGCAAAAAATTTTCTCTTTCTTAAAATTATGTTTTCTTCTAAATGATTCTTCTCTTTTTTCCAAAACCGTTTATGTCCCTTTCTGATTTTTAAACCTTTCAAATTTATTTGTTAATTCTTATGTGTGAACTTCATTTTCTTTCTCATACTCCTTTTAAAGTCACAATTACGCATGGTCGGGAATCACTCTAGTGGATCTTGAGGGGTGCCTAACACCTTTCTCTCGAGATAATCTCAAGCCCTTACCCGAACTCTGGTTTTTTCTTTCAAAATCGCTTCTTCTGTTTAAGTGTCCTAATATACTATAATCATTAGGTGGCGACTCTTCAAATTCTATAACTCAATTCCCGCAAGGAAATAAGAGTTGTTTTTCCCATAATGTCGTAAACCCGATTTCGCTCTTTAGGGGGCAAAAGGGGCATCGACAGCATGTCGACTCTGCTGGGGACTTCTTTAGGCTTTTACCTTTACATGCTTTGTGTGACTTTATTGCTTTCTTAATTACCTTTATTTCTTGCCTTTAATTATTTCATCATGAATACTAACTTGTCTCTTCATGTTTTTCCTTTCTTTTATTTTTTTCTTTTACTGCCTTATCATTATTTCAACATCGTTGTAATTTTCGAGAATTTATTGTAATCTTTTACTTTATGAATGTGAAAATACATGCAATTTGCTACATTCTTGTTACTTCATTCTTCAAAATCATATTCCACTCATGCCAAAACAAATTCTATGCCAACACTTAAAATGAATGGTTGCGTCCTTCCGATATTGTAAACCCCCGAATGCGGCAAAGGCGTATTTGCAGTAAAACAATCAATCAACGGTTTAGTTGACGATTCCGCGTCTTTCCCTATTGAGTTGTCCGCTCAAGGGTACCTTGTGTAACACTTCAAAAAGTAGAAACCTTATTCCATTAAATTGTTCATGCATCATGGTCAAAATTGGCCAAGTCAGTTATATTGTCCACAAATTGACTTATTAAGATAGCCTAATCCAAAGTCCATCAGGTTTCCTCAAAATCCAAATGGACACCCCATGTTATGTGCATATTTGGAGAACTAAATGCCTTTATGCTAATTATTGATATTAAATAGTCGAGTCCGGTGAGGGTGAGGTCCTAACCCTTTTTTTTTGCAGGAAATGAATGACAAAGTTCCCGACTTCGGTATGGTCAACATACCCTCACTCTTGCAGACTTGGTGGAGAAACCTCCCATCAAGCAACCAAATCGACGAATGGAAAGAGAGAGTCACCAAGGCTAGTGAGAAGCTAGAATACCAGTAGAACAACCTGCTGGAATTAGAAGGAAAAGTGAGGAAAAGAGTCACCGACTGTCAAAACACTGCGGAAGGCGAAGGAGAAAGTATGGCGAAGGAGAAAGTATGGCGAAGGTGTCTTTAATAGAGAATCTACGTGAGCTGGATGATCTAATCAATCAGAACATTTAACCTACAGAAGGCCCTTCTGGGACCAAGTAGTTAGGATCTTTTATTTCTTGCTTTCGTAATGTAATAAGGCCACTGGCCATTAGTGACATCTTTATTTCCGTTATCTAAAATTACGTTTTTTAGACTCGTCTTATTTTTTTCAATAAAATTAGTCATTTAACATTATAAGTTCTTCAAATTTAACTTGTCTCTAGGCCTACCACGGACTCAACGAGGCACCCAAATTAGGAAACGACTTATATTCATGCAAAATGTGTTTAAATATCGCAATATTTTCTTTCTCATAATTCGGACTAACTTTTTACCCTTTTTGTTTTTCTTTTATTTTTTATTCCCCTCCCCAAAGGTTAGTTCGTGCATTTTGGCACCATCAGCGTGCTCAATAAGATCCAAGGGCCCTCTGCCTCCTCCCCCTCCAAGTCTTACCAGAAATAGGAACAAAGGCAAAATGGGAGATGCAAAGGAAATTGAGGAAACCTTTTAGGGTACCCCAATTACTAAGGGAGTGGCTGCCCATCTTGAGCAGACATTACTGATATTTCGGGAAGAATTGGGCCAAGTTCGGAACTTGGCAATCCTATCAATCACTCTTGTCGCTCCTGATGTCAACAACCCCGTACCTCCACAAAATACCCCACAACTACCAATACAACCCACTCATACCCAAGCTTGCAACACATACAACAACACTCCATTACTCATTCCCGAATCCCAAAACACCACAAACGACCACATCCATAACACTCCTATCTTTGTGGATACTGTACCCCACTATACACAGCCAATATCAAGTGCACCCGAATCAAATGATAAGGACTCCCTCATCCGGAATTTAGCTGCTAGCTCAAGAAGTTAACTAGCCTGGTCCAAGCGTCAAAGGTAACACAGGCGTTGAAGGGCTGAACTATGAGGATCTTTATGTTCAGCCGGATGTTGAACTTCCGGAGGGGTACAAACCTCTTAAGTCCGAGATGTTCGACGGTACAGGTTATCCCAGGGTCCATCTGAGGATATATTGTCATAAGCTGGTAGTGGTTGGAAAAGATGAGAAGATCTGCATGAAGCTGTTCATGAGGAGTCTGAAAGGCGACGCCTTATCTTGGTACATCATCCAAGATTCAAAGAAATGGACGAGTTGGGTGAGCATGGCATCTGACTTTATGGATCAATTCAGGTTCAACACAGAAAATGCACCAGATGTGTTTTATATCCCGAATATGAAGAAGAAACCCACATAAACCTTTCACGAGTATGCTACTCGCTGAAGGTCAGAAGCTGCCAAGGTCCGGCCAACCCTCGAGGAAGAGCAGATGAACAGGTTATTTGTCCGGGCTCAGGATCCGAAATACTATAAGAGGCTAGTGCTGATAGAGGGTTAGAAATGTTCCAACATCATCAAGCTGGGAGAAAAAATTTAGAAAGGTATCAAAAATTGTATGGTCATTAATATCGAATCTTTACAAGCCACCAACAAGGACTTACAATTTGGTGGCATGTTAAAGAAAAAGGACGTGAATGCCATGATGGCTTTCCAATGAACCAAATCCCCCATGAAATACCAAACATACTCCACAACTCAACTCACGTATCAACCTTCCCTAAATTACCAAGAACCATCGCCTACATACTAAATTCTACCACCCACCTACCAATCATCTCCACCTCCACCACCTACATATCAACCCACCTCACCAAGATATTCCCAACCCACACCTGTGTACCAAGCATATAACTACCAACCTTGTCATTACCTATCACCACCTACCCGTCAAAAATTTCCTCGACCCAGACCAAACTTCGAGCGAAGACCTCCCAGACAATATACCGCCATCGCCGAACCAATCGACCAAATATATGAAAGACTCAAAGCAGTCGGTTATGTTACACCTATCCCAGTCATAACTCCAGAAAATCCCTCCCAATGGATCAATCCAAACAAAACATGTGTATACCATTCCGGCATGAAAGACCATACCATCAATGAGTGTCGCTCTTTGAAAGACAAGATTCAGACCTTGATTGATAATAAAGTCATCATATCAAAGAAGACCGCTCCCAATGTCCATAACAACCCTCTACTGACCACAAGGGCGGAGGAATTCATATGATGGAGATTGAGGATGACTGGGACCCAAAGGGTCAATCAGATTGATTGCTGAAGAAGATGAGCCTAATAAGCCAATGGTCACCCTCAACCCCATTTTTGTTCAAATCCAGCCTTCTGAGGGAGATGAGGTAAATGCGTATGTACCACTTGAGTTCAAAGCGCCTTATGTAAAGGTGCCAGGACCAATTGAGGTCGAGTTCGGAGTTCCAAAGGCACATGCACCATTTGAAGTTGCTGTGTTACCTCCAAGGGTGCCAATTTCGCTCACGATGACAGACCCCATTAAACTCAAGCGCCATACCCTGGGATTATATAGCTGAAGCTAGGAGAAGAGGGAAAACAAAAGTTGGAGAAACAATCGCTGCACAAGGAATAACCAGAACAGGCAGGGTATACACTCCGGAACACTTAGCTAAGTCCAGCAAGAAAGCCTCTGGACGGCCTATTGAGACTAGGCGTGATGACCTTTGGAGAAAGATACAAGCTAAAGAATACTCGGTTGTAGAGCAATTGAATAAAACACTAGCGCAGATTTCCATCATGGCTCTCTTGCAAAGTTCTGAGGCACATAAGAATGCTCTTATGAAAATATTGAGTGAAACTTATGTTCCCAGCAACATAACCGTAGGTGAAATGGCAAATATTGTTGGACACGTGTTGGAAAGTCACAAGATCACCTTCTACGAGGATAAGCTACCACAAGAAGGACTCAATCATAACAAGGCATTGCACATCACTGCGCAATGCGAAGATCAGTTCATCACCAGGATCTTGGTCGACAGGGGATCCATCCTTAACATTTGATAACCCTCAGGACATTGGGGAAAGGATTGCATGAGATCAAATACGAAGTTATCAACGTTAAAGCCTTCGATGGGTCCCAAAGATCTGCCATTGGAGAGATTAGCCTGTGCTTGTAGATGGGACCTACTTGGTTTCAATGTTAACTTTTAAATAATAGACATGCCAACATCCTACAATTTGTTGTTGGGACGAACCTGGATCCACGCCACTAGGGTTGTGGCATCAACCTTGCACCAAGCCATGAAATTTGAATGGAATCATCAGGAATAGATCATTCATCGCGACGGTAGCAACCCTATATACAGTCGTCAAACTATCCTTATGATCAAAAGTATAAGGAGAATTGGCTGAGAAACATACCATCACATCGAGCGAGTCAATGCCCTGGACAAAGACAAGTGGTGGGATAACAAGATTGAGAGAATCTTGAACTAGAATGGGTAAGAGCCCGGAAAAAGACTTGGCAAGAATCTCCAGGGTGTCACCAAACCTATCAAACTGAAGAAGCATGGTACCACTTTTGGCTTAGGGTATGAATACACCTGGGAGGATTTCGACCATTGGTCACCACCATGGCACGCTCTATATTATCCATTGGAGCACCCTATACCTCGATTGGAGCAGACCTTTCAGATAGTTGATGTTATATACAGATCAGAGGAGGATGAAACACTAGCAGCGATGAAGAACCTATTTCTGGAAGATGATATGGATTATTGTGTTATATTCGAAGAGGAAGGGGAGGAAGGCCCTTCCATTCAAGATGTGAATCGAGGGCAACCCCTTACCAATTGGTCGGTCAGGACAACCAGTGCCCGGAAAGCCTCGGGGTAGCAAGGCTAAAACACTGTGCATCACATTTTTACCTTTTAGTAGTTGATTTCTTTTTTTTCTGCATTGTCTTTACTTTTGAAAAGAGCTCCGATGTTTCGAATAGTTATGAATTTAATCAAAGCATTTTCCAAGTTAATTACATATCTCAATCTCATTACTTTTCTCTTTCATTTACTTTACTTTACACAACATTACTATCACATATCTTGATGATGAACCAACGACTGTGACTTGAAACGAGGAAGTACAACAAACGGACACAGGTTTATCTTAGTGGCAATTGATTACTTTACCAAATGGGTCGAAGTAGCATCGTACAAAGCAATGACTAAGAAATTTATGCAGACTTTGTCCGCGACCAAATAGTTTGTTGGTTCGGAATTCCAGAATCAATCATCACTGACAATGGTTCCAATCTCAACAGCGACATGATGAAAGCAATATGTGAGATTTTCAAGATCAAACATAAGAACTCTACAGCTTATTGAACTTAGATGAATGGAGCCGTAGAAGAAGCCAATAAGAACATCAAGAAGATACTAAGGAAGATGATTGAAGGGCACAAACAATGGCATGCAAAGTTGTCGTTTGCCTTATTGGGTTATCATACCACAATCCTCACATCGACTAGGGCAACTCCCTACATGTTGGTTTATGGCACAGAGGCGGTCATTCACGCCGAAGTAGAAATTCCCTCTTTGAGGATCATACAAGAAGCAGAGTTAGATGATGCAGAATGGGTAAAAGGTTGCTACGAGCAGTTAGCCCTTATAGACGGAAAGAGAATGGATGCAATTTTCCAAGGTCAGTTATACCAGAACAAAATGTTCAGATCCTTCAACAAAAGAGTTAAACCAAGGAAATTTACGCCAGGGCAACTGGTGTTGAAGAAGATAATTCTGCAACAAGAGGAAAGGAAAGGTAAATTCTCTCCCAATTGGTAGGATCCGTACAGGGTTCACTAGGTTCTAACTGGAGGGGCCCTTATTCTTGCAGAAATCGACGGAGAAGTCTGGCTGAAGCCAATCAACTCAGACGCAGTGAAACGATATTATATTTGATCGCATGTTTTTCTTGATGTAATTTGAACTACGCCTGACCTAATTCCCGTTTCAGAGGGGATACGTAGGCAGCCCTATGGGTTCGGTCACATTTTAATAAAAATTCCATTTTCCCCCGCTATTGGAACTGGGCAGAATTTTGAGGAGGACCCTAAAACTTTCGAAGTCAGTTCATCAGTCTCCTCATCAGCAACAACCCCATAAACTAGGGCAGAAATTTGAGGAGGACCCTCAAAATTCTAGAATCAACCCGCTTTCAGTCATTCAGCACGGCCGTCAGCAGCACCAGCCTAGTAAATAGGGGCAGAATTTTGAGGAGGACCCTCAAAATTCCAAAACAAGCAAGATTGCTGCGTCTTGAACCACGTTGCAGTTGTTGGTTCATCCAAAATAGAATTGTTTTTTCAAATATATATACTTACATTATGTTTACTGAATCATTTGCATCCGATGTTTAACAACACTACCCCAATGATACATGACGTCAAGAGCCAGGGGATACAAACTAACCTTCCCCCTCTACAGAACTCGCGATTTTCTTTGGACGCAGACACTCAGGTCAGAAATCATTGAATACATTCACTCGTACTCTTCAAGGTTGAAAGTCTCAGAATGATCGCTCACAAGTTTACCATCTACACCCAACATCCCCAGCATCCATGATATCACAACCGTCTATCAGCTAAGAGAACTTACTATTGTTCATTTCTTTACATTCCTGCATCATAAGGCTACTCATCTGCCTTTCGAGACTAAGCTCTGTCTCCATCTACATTTTTCATAAGGCTATCTACCTGCCTTTCGAGATTAAGCTCTACCTCCATTCTGCGTAAGGCTATTATCTGCCTTTTGGGACTAAGCTCTGTCTCCATCTGTATTTTGCATAAGGCTATCTATCTACCTTCTGAGGTTAAACTCTACCTCCATTCTGCATAAGGCTATTATCTACCTTTTGAGACTAAGCTCTGTCTCCATCTGCATTCTTGCATAAGGCTATTTTTCTGCCTTCCGAGGTTAAGCTCTACCTCCATCCTACATAAGGCTACTTGTCTGCCTTTCGAGACTAAGCTCTGTCTCCATCTACATTGCATAAGGCTACTTATCTACCTTTCAAGACTAAGCTCTGTCTCTGTATACATTGCATAAGGCTACTTATCTTCCTTTCGAGACTAAAATCTGTCTCCATCTGCATTTGCATAAGGCTATTTTCTGCCTTCCGAGGTTAGGCTCTGCCTCCATCTTGCATAAGGCTACCTTTCTGCCTTCCGAGGTTAAGCTCTACCTCTATCTTGCATAAGGCTACCTATTTGCCTTTCGAGACTAAGCTTTGTCCCCATTTATATTGCATAAGGCAATTTTGCGCCTTCTGAGGTTAAGCTCTACCTCCATCTTGCATAAGGCTACTTATCTGCCTTTCGAGACAAGCATTGTCTCCATTCTGCATGGCTGAGATATCACCAATTTATTTTTTCGAACGGCTGAGATATCACCACCTGCATTTAAATTCACGCTCTGACTGAAAGATCGCCACTCTTTGCATTCATTTGGCTGAAATATTGCCACCTTCTCACGGGCTGAAAGATTGCTAACTTTTTCAAAAGAGTCATAGTTTGGAGGCACCATCTGCACAGCCCGAGAACACCATTTCATGGCCTGTGAATATTTAATTTTATGCTCTTCATGGCCCGGTACATCATAGTCCGAGGACGTCATCCTAACCGTCCGAAGACAACATTCATGGTCCAACGGGAACTTATATCATGTTTTAATTATGCACAGTATATGCCGCATTGCTTATTTGTAGGTACACCGGCTAGCAAACGGCCGCCTCAGTAGGAATGATCCGTCTCCGGTTCCCCGCAACCTATTCAACTCCAAACACCCTTTTAAATGTGACCATCGTGTTCGTCTTTTCAAATTTCCATCGACACATTCCCCCAATGGTTCCTGAACTACATATGGCCTCATTCCTGTAAAACCAGGGATATGTAGGCAGCTCAAAAACCAGAGCTTGGTCAAAATTCTTTTGCAGTCGATGTTTCCGGTCAAAATTGGCCATCTTGTCTTTACCCGGCAACTCTTTCATCCTCCTCGTGTAAAAAGGGTAGCTGTTGATACCTATTTTTTCATATGTATTTTTATTCTCAAAACACTTTCAAAATATCATATGTGGGCATCTATAATCATGCCCAAAAGTTTTGGTATTTTTTCACAATTTTTAAGATTTTTTAAAATTAATTTATTGTCTATTTTAACAGTACAAAATACAAAATTATCATTTTTGGTGAATAACTTATTCCATTCTCATATTTACACCAAAATATAATTAAGTTGATTTTTGTATATTTTTACAAATTTATTTTGCATTTCTAAACCTAAATTGCATGTAATTGTAATTGTAGCCTATTTTGCAATTAATAATATTTATAATTATAAAATCATCTCCAGTATTTTTAGATTAAATATTTATATATTATTAATTAGTTATGTGTTTTTAATTTATTTTTCAAATTATTTTAACTATTTTATAAAATTAAAGGGGAAAATGGCTATTTAATTGCTAGCCAGATTTGTTACAATTATAGCCCCAACTGAACCCCAATTTCAACCGCAAATCCTACGACCCATATTCCTAAATCACCCGGCACATACCGAATTTAGCGACCCGATCTCGCCTTGATCCTATCTAAGCCCTTGATCAAATGAGATCAATGGCTCAGATTCTATTTCCTAAATTAAAACCTAATAACCCCCTCCCAAACCCCTCATTTCAGAGACGGTCTCTATCCCCCCTCTCTCTATGCTAAAGTTTTCTCTCCTTTCTCTCTAGAACATTCTGGTTCTCTCTCATCTTCGATGAAGCCACCGCCTCTCCGGCCACCTCCACCCTTACTTCTCTCGACCACCAGTCACCGTGGAACCGTTTCTCGTTGATTCTCTCTAGCTTCGAGACTCCAGAGGCGTCCACCATGCAATATGGTCATCGGAGGCGTTTTCTAGCTTTTCTCCGGCTTTTCTCCGATGGTTTTTGGTCTGATGGTACTATGAATGCTATTATTAACGAGTTTCACAGCCAGGTTTCTTACCTCTGACTGGTTTCTTACGAAAACCTATTTCTACCTAAACCTCTTAATATCTGTCTTTCAAAAATGATTTTTATCTTATTCATTTGTGTTTTACACTACTCTCTACTCGATCTTTACGATTGCTCAAGTTTTAAACGTTTTATTCTTCTTTCAAAACTAGGGTTTCTTAACCTCTTTCAAAATCACTATATCTTCTGATTTTTTGGAGTATTATGTGTTTATGTTTGTCTTATGTGCTTGTTTGTATGATCTTCCAGTTACTCTCCAAGTTCCATGCTTCAAGTTTTCCGTTAGGGTTCTAGTTTTCTATTAATTCTGTGATTTCTTACTTAGGGTTCTTGATTTTGTGCATATTGTGTTTAAATAAGTCTAATTTTTCTATTTACTAAATGTTCTGCCGATTATGTATGTCTTTTTGAATCCATGATTTTGTGTGTGATTGCTTTGGATATTTTCCACTGATTTGCATCGCTTCCTTGTTTGTGAGATGCTTTCCTTACTTAATGCTGATTCTCTGTGATTTTCCATCTCGCACTTTATATCCTGAATCAATCGTCTTCAAAATGAGTCTGTTTATGTGGACAATATATATTATTTTTTTACTTACCTTACTCATAATTATTTCGTACTATCAATCTTGCAAACACCTTCCTTATTTGATGTATTTTTTACCGTTTGAGATGTGACTCCCTAATTGAAGGGAATCCGAGTTTTTAATTGATTATAATAGGTTTTCTTTCTATAATTATAATCAGTCTATATGTATTACCTTATTTTCCACTTATTTGAGAGCTATAAGTACTCTACTTTCCCTTTAACAACAACAACACGAAAAAAAACAACAAAAATGAACAAAAATATTCATTGTTATGACTCTCTCTTAGCATACACAGTGTTCTCTCATGTTTTTCGACACATCATCTCTCACTACCCCTGTTAATTACTGATTAATCAGTCGGCTGAAAGCAAAGACTGAGTAATTTTGGGCTGCTCTACTACTCACTGCTCTATACACTGCTACTTGTTTGGTCTGCATACTGCTTCTCACTTCTACACACTGTTGCTCACTTCTCTGCATACTGGTGCTCACTTCTATGCATACTGCTGTTCACTTCTCTGCATATTATTGCTCACTACTGCTCTATGTTATCTCATCCTCGACTAGTATGCCCTCCATTTGATTTATAGCTCTCAAAACAACATGTTTTTTTATACATACTGCACTTCATTCTATTTCTCCTCTGCTTTTACTTATGGTTATGTTATTCTTATTGATATTAGTATGTTCCTGTGTTTAGTTCACCCTCTTCTTAATCTAGCATGCCTATTGATTTGCTCCCCTGCCCATAGCCTAGTACATAACCAGTATGTAGTCCTTACTCATTTTGGTTGGAACCTGGTGTGATTGTGTAAGTTCTGAAATGCTTTCTTTGATGTCTATGTATGTGCAATTTTATTCCCACGTATGAACTACTTGTCCCCATCTCCCCTGTCCACTGCATGTGTTTGTCTTTAGAATTATATGTCTGAGTTTGGTCTTACTCACCTCCTTACAAGGGTTATCTCTTCACTAGTTTTCTTTCAAAACTACTTTTGTATGAACCATTATCTTAAGCTGTTTTCAGTTCAATCTCTTTCTCACACTATTCTGTTGTTTTTTTCTTCTTTCAAAATAGTTTCCATGAGGATTATTTTCTAAAACTGTTTTCAACTCAATTTCTTAAAAAGAAAACTCTATCACACTCACTACTCCTAGAGTTTAGGTTCTACTCCCTTCGTGTATGCATTTCTTTGAGCACCCTGTGAGTGCTCGCTGAACTTTGATGCACAAGGCTGGTAATTCCACGCTGCACTTGTTCAATGTTTGATATTGTTTGGGTGCTTGGTATTGGCCAAGGACTCCAATGGGCCCATCGGGAGCTTTGCCGCACCCAAACCATGGTAAAGGGCCATGAAACTCGAAAGAAGTGAGGTTGGAAGATTGGGCCTGGTTGAAGGCTCCCTATAAAATAACTTCTTATTTTATTTTTTATTACTGTATTTCAGCTACCTTGGTTTGTAATAATTTGTAACGAATAATTGGGGGTTACAATGAAATTGGGTGGGATTACGCATGCTTAGTTTATGTAACGGGTTGAAAACATGTCTATTGTACTTTACTTACCTATTTGTGCAATAAGAACTATGTGTAGGACATGCATCTCACATATAGATATTCTGTTTAGGCTCTTTACTTTCAAATTATTAGACTCACTCTGTAATTAGTTAGTAATCAAGAAACAACTGTCATAAAATTACTACTGCATTTAGAGACCATGTTCTAGGATTTTTGATGTGCATTAGATATCATGTCACTTAGTATTTTGCTTTATATGAGCTATAACTGTTGAACGCCTCGCCAGTTGTTTAATAATAATACAAGTTTAGGACTAAATCGTGTCTTCTTCTTAAAACTGGATTAATATACATGCTCCCCTTTCAAGTAGGCAATACAGACAATGCCTTGGCAAGCTTTAGGCCTAATAACATTGATTGATTTTGTCTTGCCAATTTTCATACTGCTCAGCCTTTTTCTTAAAATTTTCTTAACTCCGTTACTTGTTTGTATCACTGAAGATTATTCTGTTTTCTATTAAAACTCCAGCCCCATTTTGACATACTCTCATAATCTTGCATCTGTTTTATCATGTCTTCTGCTGGGTTGTTTTGCTTGTCTAGAATCGTGATATTTTACTACATAATTACTATATTTTCAGAGTATATTTTCAACGTATTTCTTACTTATTCCTAAACTATTATATACTTACTGTCATCTTTAGTTACACTTCTGAAATTTTGATTAAACTTTTTGCTTCCACTAAAACCTATCTTTGATATTCCTGCTTTAAAACTTTCATTTATAGACCTTAAATATGTTTGAGTCGTGCTAATTATATGTTTATTTATGGAGGGAATTTTGATCCTTTTATCTGCCTTTGAATGATCCTTTTATGTGAAGTCCTACTTGTTATGTATGTCGCCTAGTATTTTGACCTTTAAACCTACAGGTTCACCCTATTCCTTACCTTATAGGAATAAGTGGTTCTAAATACCTCTAGAACTTATAGGACAGGACGAGTAATAGCACGCAATAAGTATTCGTGACCAATCCACACGTATAAATAACCTTTACGGGGTGCGAAGGGTATAATATAGGTATGATAACCGATGCACTAATATCTCGTACGACCCCTCTTTTGAGGAGTGTTTGCTGGGTATTGCATTGATATGATCCATATTTTGCATAAACCTAGGACCCCTTTCTCTCTTTCTTTATTTGCAAAAAATGTTTTCTTTCTTAAAATTATGTTTTCTTCTAAATGATTCTTCTCTTTTTTCCAAAACGGTTTACGTCCCTTTGTGCTTTTTAAACCTTTAAAATTTATTTCTGAATTATTATGTGTGATCTTCATTTGTTTTCTCATGCTCCTTTTAAAGTCATAATTAATCATGGCCGGGAACCACACTAGTGGATCTTGAGGGGTGCCTAGCACCTTCCCCTCGAGATAATCTCAAGCCCTTACCCGAACTCTGATTTTTTCTTTCAAAATTGCTTCTTCTCTTTAAAGTGTCCTAATGCACTATAACCATTAGGTGGACACTCTTCAAATTCTATAACCCAATTCCCGCAAGGGAATAAGACTTGTTTTTCCCATAATGTCGTAAGCCCGATTTTGCTATTTAGGGGAAAAGGGAGGGGGGGAATCGACAAAGATCTTATTGTCATGAACAAACATCATTCGTTATTTGTGCACAGCTGCACTTTCATAAGCATGGAACCTGAATTCCTCCATTTCATTGAGTTGTGTTAACCTCAAATTTGCAGCTTCAGCCCAGTCCAAGTTCAACCTTTTCAACGCCCGCATAGCCTTGTGTTCCAATTCCACAGGTATATGGCAAGCTTTACCAAAGATAACCGATAAGGAGAAGTACCAATAAGAGTCATGTACGCCGTGCGGTATGACCACAATGTGTCATCTAGCTTCCTTGACCAGTCGGTCCTGTTTGCGTTAACAGTTTTTGCTAGAATGCTCTTGATCTCCCGGTTGAAAACCACAACTTGACCACTTGACTGTGGATGATATGGTGTGGCGACCTTTTTCTTGACTCCATACTTCTCGAGTAGCCCTGAGAAAGCCTCGTTACAGAAATGAGATCCACCATCACTAAGAATGGCTCTAGGAGTTCCAAACCGAGTGAATATATTTTTCTTCAAGAAGGCAGTCACACTCCTTACCTCGTTGTTCGGTAATGCAATTGCTTCAACCTATTTGGACATATAGTCCATAGCTACCAAGAAATATTTCATCTCGTAAGAGCTTACAAAGGAACCCATGAAGTCAATTCCCCATACGTCGAAGATCTCTATCTCCATCACAAAGTGCATTGGCATTTCATGCCTCTTGGAGATTGAACCTTGTCGTTAACTTTGGTCAAAAGCCTTGAGCATTTGATTGGCATCATGATAAATGGAAGGCCAATAATAACCATGTTCAGGAACCTTAGCCTCCATTCGATTTCCTCCGTGATGATCCCCAACCGGTGAGTCATGGCAAGCCTTGAGAACTGGCATAACCTCTTCTTTGGGAACACACCTTCTGATAATATTGTCAGTACAAATACAAAACAAGAATGGTTCCTCCCAATAGTATTGCCGGTAGTCTCTCAAAAACTTCTTTCTTTGATATGATTCCAATTCGTCCGAGCTAAGGTCACTAACAAAGTAGTTAGCAACATCGGCATACCAAGGAGAAAAAGTGCTAGATAATGCCAATATGTGCTCATCCGGGAATGCATCATTGATTTCAAGATCTCCCTACCTCTTCAAGCCTTGACAAATGATCCGCCACTTGATTTTGAGTTCCCTTGCGATCCTTGACTTCAAAGTCAAATTCTTGCAACAACAAAACCTATCAAATCAATCAAGGCTTTGCACCTTCTTTTCTATGAGATAGCGAAGAGCCGCATGATCTGTGTATACTACCACCTTGGACCCCAACAAATAAGCCCGAAACTTCTCAAAGGCATGGACAATTGCAAGAAGCTCTTGTTCAATTACTGTGTAATTCATTTGTTCCTCATTGAGTGTTTTACTTGCATAGTAGACCTGGCGGAGAACTTTGTTGTGATGTTGGCCAAGCATTGCTCCAATGGCTACACCACTGGCGTCACACATGAGCTCGAAAGGAAGTGATCAATCGGGTGTGACAATCATGGGTGCCGTGGTGAGCCTTTGCTTCAATTCCTCAAAAGCTTTCAGGCATTTCTCATCAAACACGAACTTGACATCTTTTTTCAAGAAGTTTGCACATAGAATGCGCCTATATAACCCGGCATGAAACAAGAAACTTTGAACACCTTTCACGGAGGTAGGTGGAGGAAGCTTACAAATAATATCAATCTTTGCCCGGTCGACCTCAATGCCATGCTTTGAAATTTTGTGCCCCATCACAATACCTTCGTCCACCATAAAGTGACTCTTCTCCCAATTGAGAACAAGGTTGGTTTCTTCACATCAATTAAGCTCTTGTCTACGATTGTTAAGACAGTGCTCAAAAGAATCACCAACAACCGATAAATCATCCATGAAAACTTCGAGAAAGTCCTCTACCATGTCGGAGAAAATGGACATCATGCACCTTTGAAAAGTGGACGGAGCATTACACAAACCAAATGGCATCCGACTTAAAGCAAAAGTGTCATAGGGGCAAGTGAAGGTAGTTTTCTATTGATCTTCCAATGCAATGTTGATTTGGTTGTAGTCGGAATACCCATCAAGGAAACAATAGAATGACCTCCCCGCTAGCCGGTTAGGCATTTGATCAATAAAAGGCATAGGTAAGTAGTCCTTGCATGTAGCACTGTTAAGTTTCCGGTAAACCATACAAACCCACCATCCGGTCACTGTTCTCGTTGGGATGAGCTCATTCTTATCATTTTCGATCACAGCCATGCCTCCCTTTTTTTTCACGCAGTGTACCGGGCTTACCCACGAGCTATCAGCAATGGGGTAGACTACCCCGATATCCAACCACTTGATAATCTCTTTCTTTACTACCTCTTGCATTGATGGGTTCAACCGACATTTATTTTCCACACTTAGTTTTGTCTTGCTTTCCAATTGGATTTTGTGTTCACAGATTACCGCGGGGATCCCCCGGATGTCCGCAATTGTCCTTGCAATGGCTTTCCTATGCTCTTTCAATACTTCCAACAATTGGTTTACCTATACATCATTTAGAAAAGATGAAACAATTACCAGTAAAGTATCATTAGAGCCAAGAAATTTATATCTTAAGTGCGGCAGAAGTGGCTTGAGCTCTTGTTGTGGTGGCTCAATGATTGATGAATTTGACGGGGGGGGGGGGGGGGGGGAGTGGCCCTATTCTCCAAGTCAAGAGAAAGCTTTGCTAGAGTATAAGCATAGGATCCAAGACCCTCCTATGCATTTACCGACTCCATGTACCTATCCATGTCTTCACCATCAAAGTTTACCAAGATAGCTGCCAATGCTTCACAAAGGCATTGTTCTTCCATTTTCAATTCGACGACATCTTCCACCTCATCAACAACATCTATCACTGAAATGCTCTCATACTCATGGGGTAGTTTCATATCCTTGCTCGCTTGAAATGTGAATTCTTCGTCATTCACCCAGAATTTAATTTTGTTCCGCTCCAAATCCATGAGTGCTCTTCCCGTCTCTAGGAATGGTCTCCCCAAAATGAAAGGGATTTCTTTATCAACCGCACAATCAAGAATTACAAAGTCAGCGGGCAAATGGAATTATCTAACTTTTACAATCACATCATCAACAATTCCTACCGGTCGCTTAATGGAAAGATTGGCCATTTGTAATCTCATACTTGTTGGACTTGGCATCCCTAATCCTGCTTGCTTGTAAATGGAAAGTGGAATCAAGTTGATGCTATCCCCATTGTCACAAAGGACTCTTGCAAATTCACACGCCCCGATAGTGTATGGAATAGTAAAGGCTGGTTGTGGCAGTAATAGAGCTAACCCGGTGAGTCACGTTTACCACCTCATTCTTTGTGGTCCTCTTTTTGGTGATCAAATCCTTCAAATATTTGGCAAACCCCGACATTTCTTGAAAAGATTCCAAGAATGGAATATTCACTGATAATTTCTTTAGAATGTCATAGAATTTCTCAAGCTTGCTATCATCAACCATTCTCACGAGTCTTTGAGGAAAATGAGGAGGAGGTCTAGGAATAGGAGGTGGAGCTTTTGATGTCTCTTTCACTTTTTCCTTTACCTCTTCTTTGTTCACTTCTTGCACTTTCTCCTTTTCTGAAATCCTTTCAACTTCCACAACCCTTTGCTCTTCCGCTTCAATTTCTTGTTCGGCCTCTTCCCCTACAACGACTTGCTCAATTTCTCCTTGTAGCACTTACCCACTTCGAGTAGTTATTGCAATGATGTGAGAAGTTGTACCACTTCCACCACCCTTTGGCTTTGCAATGGTGTCACTCGAAAGTTTCCTTTTTTGCTTTGGATTTTGCTCTGTCGATTGCATCTTCAACTTTTGAATATATGCGGTGTGAGAGCCAACAATCTCGGTCATGTTCCTCATGGACGTGTCAGAATTTTCTTTGTTTTGCAATACTTTTTCAACCATGCTTTCTAGCTTAGACTCACTTGACGGCCCTTGGTTTGCATATTCACCTTTTGGGGGAACATAAGGGTTGGAGCTTCAGTTTGCAAAGTTGTTGTTGTTGTTCCAGTTTCCTTTATGGAGCTACCTTGGTCATTTCACCATTGTTGGTTTCCATGCCCTTGCGGGTTAGGCCTCCATTGGTTTTGTTGCCCTTGACCATGGTATAGTTGCCTTTAATACCCTCTTTGAGGGTTGTTGATATAATTTGCTTCCTCGAAATTCTCATCTAATATGGGCTGCACATCTTCCACCATATTCACTTTCTTCGTTTGATTCTCGGTGAACATTTTTGTCAACACATTGACATTTGTAGCAACCGCTGAAATCACCTAATACCTCTCTTGATTTTCCCTGATCATGTTGTTCAAGGAAGAAGAACCATAGGTAATTCCACCTGTAGTGTCCTCGGAGTGCCATGCTTGGTTATGCTTTGCCATTTGTCAATGATTTGTGTCACCCTTGCAAATGATTTGTCCATGAAAGATCTGTCAGCTGCACTCTTGGCGATGTCTTGGTTCATAGGATCCAAACCCATATACAATTTTTCCAACAATATGGAATCTGGAAAACCATGGTTTGGAGACCTCACCAAATATAATTTGAAAAGATCCCATGCCTAATGCAACTCCTCTCCCTATATTTGCTTGAAGAAGAAGATCTTATCCCGCAACTCAGACTTCTTACTTTGCGGGAACCACTTAGACAAAAATGCTCGGACAAGTTCGGGCCAAGAATGGATAGAGTTTGGTGGCAGATTCTGGAGCCATTCCTTGCATCCCCCTCTAGAGAATACTTGTAGCATCTCAACTTCAAGGCATCATCAGAGACATTGTTTTGCTTGTGCATTGTGCACACACCCAAGAAATTTCTCAGGTGTTGTGTTGGATCATCATCGGTGGAATTTCTGAAGTACCCTTCTTCTTTGAGCATAAGAATTAAACCGTGTTCCACTTTAAATGTTGATGCGCCAACAGCTGGAGGTACAATAGCGCTAGTATCCTCAATGTACTCCTCGATGCCTACAAAGGGATTCTCTCCCATTTCTTCCTCTACATCATCGCCATATTCTGTCATGTTTTCCTATCAACACCAAGCAAAGCTAGCAAAGTGTGATGGAATAGAAATAGACGTTAAGTAAAGCATAGACTAAATAGTAATTTCAAAACCGTATTCCCCGGCAATGGCACCAAAATTTGATACGCTCAAATTATACTTTAATAAATAGTGTAAGGCGGTCGGTGTCAAATATGATAATCTAACAAGGTTGGAGTCGAATTCCACAGGGAATAGGTGTGAAAAGGTTACTCGAATAGTGTGTTGCTCGACTAAAGTCATAATTTTATTCAGTTAACAGTAACAAGAGTATGATTTGATAGTAAAAAGAGTACGAATTGAGTTTTTTTTTGAAGTAACAGCTAGTTGGAATATTGATAATGTAATTAATTGGATTAAAGAAACCAATGTTGTGTCCCCTTTAATGAAATGTAATGCTATCGGTATTAATATGATATATTTCTAATGGAAGGTCCTATTGATATGCAAATGATGCCTAAATGGCTACCCAATATTTTCTAATAGTTAGGTAGTATTTCTTCTTTATGATTGTTTCAAATATAAAAGAGTTGCAATTAAGAACCATCAATGTATGCCAAATAAAACTCATTTATTCCTAAGCGATTCTATTAAAAAAGGTTTAAAGCCTTGAGTCTTTGATATTTACTTCTACCAAATTGTAACCCACTTTCCCAGACAAAGTAAGAAATTAATGGCAATTGCTAATGTTTGCAACCACCAACAATAAATGAAGAATGAGAAGTAAATAAATACCAACCAACTATTATATATATATATATATATATATATATATATATATATATATATATATATATATATATATATATTCAATGATAAACACTCATTTACATAATAACCATTTAGGGTCCACTCATATATATTCAATGATAAACACTCACTTTGTAAGCTCATACAGCTTACAAAGTGAAGAATCTTGACCCAAAAGCTTCCAAATGTGAAGAATATTTAAGTCTTGGAATGTAGCTTAAAAACTAGACAAGATGAGCCCATAAAATCACCATAAAACTACTTATAGTGGGCTAAAAGTCGGGACAGAAAATGGACAAAAATACCCTTTCAGGTTAGATATGCGATCGCATTTCTGTCGCAAAGATGACATGCAGTTCGCATGTTTGACAAGTCCATCGCATAATGTAACCCTAGTTTCCAGGCCTTCACCGCATTTATGTTTTGTGGTCCACATTGTAGAAATATAACCGCATCATTTTCTTCCTTCAGCAGCCTTCTTAGTTGGTTTGCAGTCTGCTTTGCGGCTCGCAAACATGTTCTGTGGTTGCAGAATGAACCGCATTCATAATATTAAAATTTTTCCAACACTTTGCTTTGATATGCGATCTTGGTGTCAATTATGCGGCTCGCATGTGAGTTTGCGGCTGCGTATCATCCTTTGTGGTACCTTTGTGCTCTTTTTTTGTCTATTTTTGACTTTTTGCTTTCATTTCCATGCTCTTGGGTCCTTAAACTTTATGTACTGCAAAAATACTAAAATTACATAAGTAAATGATATAGTTGCATCTAAAACAAGCTAAAATCTAACAATTAGTATTGAAATGTACCGATTCTTGGCACATCACATTCCCTATTCATGTGAGGGATTGTTGGATTTTACATAATAAGATTTGTGAATGGAAAATATAGGAATTGTTTTTAGATGGAAACGAAAAGTTTGAAGTTGTTTTCTTTACTAATGTACGTTTTCCCTATTTGGAAAAAGGAAAGAAAATCTTTGTGCTTATATGGAGAAGCACATCTTCCAGCTCTTAAAGAGTTGAGAAGAAGTGGTGCCCCATGCCGTCATCATCGCTCGACTTTAGATTTGGATTCATATTCAGATTCGGATTCGAATTTGGTCAATTAATATGATTGATTGATAATTGTTTGGAACAAATTTATTTCCCGTTTTCCTTTATTTATTTTTTTTCCTGATATTTTTGCGCATATTTTATTTCACAGATAATTTCCTAATGCCTAACGATCATTTTTAATATAAAATTCGCGACCAAAAAGAAGAGTTTTCTGCCGAAACAGTACCTCATGTGAACAGGTACTTTCGCACCTATTCAACCCAAATTATTTGGCACCTAGAGGACTGGAAGTGAGGTTGAAATCTCAAGTCATCCCTAAGAGGGGTAGTTTCAAGTACCTTGGGTCATTTATTCAGGGGAGCGGGGAGATCGGTGAGGATTTCACACACGGTATAGGGGTGGGGTGATGAAGTGGAGGTTAGCAATGAGAGTCCTGTGTGACAAGAAAGTTCCACCGTTGCTAAAAGGTAAGTTTTATAGAGCAGTGGTTAGGCCTGTCATGTTGTATGGGACTGAGTGTTGGCCGGTTAAGAATTCACACATCCAGAAGACGAAAGTAGCAGAGATGAGGATGTTGAGGTGGATGTGCGGGCATACAAGGTGGGATAAGATTAGAAATGGAGATATTCGAGAGAAGGTGGGCGTAGCCTCAGTGGAGGACAAGATGCAGGAAGTAAGACTCAGATGGTTCGAGCATATTCAGAGGAGGAGCACGGATGCACAGGTGAGAAGGTGTGAGCGATTGGCTGTGGTGGGCACGAGGAGAGGTAGAGGAAGACCTAAGAAGTATTGGGGAGAGGTGATCAGACAGGACATGACACGTCTTAGGATTACCAAGGACATGGCCCCTGACAGAGAATTGTGGAGGTCAAGCATTAGAGTTGTAGGTTAGGGAGAAGTTGGGGACATTTCTATAATGCACTAGAGTAAGACTAGCCAGTTAGGAGTTAATCTTAGGAGGCTACCGCTCAGCTATTGATGCATGGATTTATCTGTTGGATATTAGTACATCTCCCATCCTTTTAGTATTTCATATATTACTACTATTTCGTTATTTATTGTTATGTTATGTATTTTTAAGTTATTTTAGTATGAATTTATGGATAGTACTAATATATCGTCTTTTATTGCTGTCTTGAGCTGAGGGTCTCCTGGAAACAGCCTCTCTGCCCCTTGCGATATGGGATCTGCGTACATATTATCCTCCCCAGATCTCACTTGTGGGATAATACTGGTTGTTGTTGTTGTTGTTGTCCCCTCTCTCTTCTGCATTTCTACATTGTTTTCCAAAAGCAAAAACGTAAGCATCAGTGAGCTTTACTACTGTTTGTTGAGTTCAACGAAGTTTTATAATTTATATTACCGGTATTATAGAATATTTGTTCCATTCTATCATGGGAGAAAGTAATCCAATAACTTTGGGCAACAATAAGGAGATTAAATTCTTTAAGGAAACATACTTTTCTGTTGGGCTCAGAATGTTATTCATCTGATTCCACATCCGTCTTTTTGTTTTTGATTTCGTTTTATTTTGCAGAAACTATATTTTCGAATACAGATACTTACACATTATCCACATCTAAAGGAGACAAGTAGCTAAAAACCTAATAAAACTCATAAGTTTACTCTTTATCGCAACTGCAAAGTTCTTTTAATGGTGGAACCCCGATACAATCTCCTATTCTTCTTGCTCCTTACTACTTTTTCCCTTTTCCTTTTTTTTTGAAAAAAATTATTGCTTTCGGTTACAAAGTTTGATAATTTTTAAAGTTGATGTGTTCATTATATAATTTTATTCATTAAGGAAATTTCTATCGACATACTATTTCTTTAGTTTATAGTTTCAATATCGTTCTCTGTTTGATTTTTGATAAAGATTAATATGAAGATGGATCTATGAGAAACTGTGACTTCTAGATTTATGTGTTCATGTGCTAATTATAGGATTCATAATCATCAGTTATATGTAAAGTTTCACTTGTATTGGGTTTGAATCTCTATCACATTATGCTAATTTAATTTTGGAGAAGCTTAAACTCCAATACACTGTGTTGCGACTCGAAGAAAATAGGAAGATGGAGAATTAGATTTATGTATTATTCTAAGTTGGGGTATTTTTGTTTGAATTTTATTTTTCCATAAAAATGGATAAATTTCAACGAGTTGTGAAACTGTGACTCTAATGATTCGGCCGATCGTTTTGTGTATTTAAGTCTCGTTTCCCTATTTGATGCTTCTCGTATGTGTGTTTGTGATTATGTGACTTGCGATGGTGGTTGATTTGATGTTAGTATGGTTTGAGACTGAATCGAGACACTTGATCATTTTGGGAGCTTAAGTTATAAGAGTTGACCAAGGTTTGACTTTTATGTAAAACAACTACGGATTGGTGGTTTGATAGTTTCAATAGATTTGCATGGTAATTTTTGATATAGGCATATGTTTAGAATAGGATTTGGGGGTTCATATGGTGTTTTGGCTCTCTTTGCCAAAAGTTGACAATTTGTAGGATTAATGAGTGCATAAGTTTGACCGAAGGTTAGTTCTGATAATATCGGAGCTGGGTTGTTTTGTTTGAAATTTGGTATAGGCTCGTTACGTTACTTGGGACTTATGTGCAAAGATTGGCTAGAACCTAAATTTGTTAGGCTTGAAGTGGATGCTTGGTTGTAAGTTAGAAATTCTTGATTTTAAGAGAGTTATTTTGATAATTGATTCATGGTTTTAACGTTATCTGTGGTGTTTCAAGCCCTTGTACAAGATTGGATTAGGTATTGCAACTTGTTGGCATGATTGGACGGCGTCCCAGAGGCTCTGGTGTGATTCGGGGTAATTTTAGACTATTTATCTTTTGTATGGAGTTGCTGGTATTTCTGGTATCCACCAGTGGTACGCGATTGCACGGAGCTTATCTTAATATCGTAAAGAAAGAGGAGCTGGCAGGCAGAATTTCTTCTTTGCATTCATGGAGGGATGGAAGAAGAAGCTTCGCGTTTGCGTGCAGGGGACACATTTGCGCTGGAGTAGCACAAGGTAGGAGGATTGCCTTCATGATCGCAAGGGTAGGACCGTATTTGCCTAGGCTTAGGTAGGCAGGTGATGGGTTCACAGGGATGCCTTCACATTCGCACAGAGGAGTTTTCAGCTTCACAAATTTTAGCATTCACGATCATGTAGGTAGTGTCGCGATTGCGATGTACCTTACTAGGCAGGATATTTAAGTTGAAATTTTGGAACTTTTACCTACTTTATCATATTTTGAGTCCTACATTCGAGAGTGGGAGATTTTAAAGTACAAATTCACTACATAATTGGAGGTAGGTAATTTATACTTGAATTTGACTTTATATCATATTTTTTCGTGGAGTTCTACCCCGGAAAGCTTGGATTTTAAAGAGAAATTGGGGGTTCGGAGGGGGGGAGGAACTTTGGGAAAATAAATAATTGAGATTTGAACTTGGGTTTGGAGTCGGTATTGGATGAAACTTGTATATTTGGATTCGTGTTAGAATAAATATTCGAAATTTATAGATTTTGACGGGTTTCGGGAAGCGGGACCAAGTTGACCTTGGGTTTAATTTATATGGCTTTGTTTGATGTTACTGGATTGTATTTGACTAGATTCGAGTCGTTTGGAGTTGAAATTCTTGAGGATTTGGCATCTTGGTGATTTTTTGCTTGCCGAACGGAGGTAAGTCTCTTGGCTAACCTTGTTAAGAGGGAAACCCCTAAGATTTAACTTCATTTTTATGTGTTTAATGAGTTGGGGGTTGTGTATATATGTGGTGGCGAGCGTATATGCACTTACCATGTTTACATCATGATTGGGGATAAAATTGGGATATTTTATGCCTTGTTTTGACTATGTGCTCAATTGATTCATGACTTCTTAGTAGGGTTGTCGATGGATCTTTAAAAATTGACTAAACCGATCGACCATATCGTACTGATTATTAGATTTTTTAAATAAAATTATAGGCTTTTATATAAACTTATAACCACACCAAATAATCAGGTAGGCTTTTAATTTTATAAAAATAAACCAAAAAATACCTTACCATACTGAATAATTTATATATGAAAGTATAGTTTATATACTAAGTTTAAAACTAATAATGCATTAAGATTTATTTTGTGGGTCATGGGATTATAGAATGACTACAAGTGACCAAATAATTAATACCCAAAGTCCAAACTTGCAAACCTATTCTACTACTCATATCGAAACTAAAATAGTTCCAGCATCTTGAGTAGCAAGCCACTAGGTATTCCAGCGATCTTCAGTAGTAAGCCACAAGGTATTGGATATCTTTCCTCTAGTATGGTTTAGATTTTTCTTATTGGATACTAATCTTCTAATAAGATTTATTCTTGAGTACCAACTTGATTGATTTCTTTTCACTCGTATGATTAATATTACTCTTGTCTTTGCTTAATTTGTCTTATGTTACCATAGAATAGTGCGACTAATCTCTATTCTAGACATCTTTCATGTTCCTTCAATAATCACTTTTAATGTAAAAATATCTAGAGAGTTTTGCCAAAGTCATATGTAATTACACATTTATCGCATTCCAACTTTGACTAGCAACTCTTATATGATATTTATTAAAAAAATACCAAAAAATTAACCGAATGGTACTGATACAAAAAAAAAACCGAGATAACTTGGATGGTTTCAAAAAGTCTAATTTTAGTTATACAAAATAAAATAATTTAAAAAGTTATATGGTACAAATTTTATAAAATAACCGACCGAACCGAACTATTGACACCCCTACTTGTTGGCTTATATGATTGTGTTTGCTCTTTTATTCATGTTAGAGATCATGCCTATGTTTATGGTTAATTATGAAGGGATGGACACTTATTCTTGATTTGTTGAATTTCTTGAATTAGAAATTCCATGAGCACATATTCGTATATTTTATTAAGTCATTGTGTATTATTTATAAAAAAATCCTTGAACACATGCATAAATTTTGTATATGGATACTTGATTTGGATTGAAATTTTTTTACATGAAAGATAAGGCGTGTGTATTGGATATAGTTATGGCAGACGGGATATGATGATCGAATATTTGATTATAAGTGACTTAAAATCTCCTTTTTGCGCTTGGATTTGGATCCATCCCTCTGAAGTCAGGTAATTACCCATGTTACTTTGGACCCTGCAAGCATGGTGAGTACATGAATTTTGTACTAGATCGACACATGAATTTTTTATTGGGTTTTGGTGATACATGAATTGTGTATCGCTGTACATGGATCTTGTACCGACTTGAAAATGCACATATATTCTTCACTCACTTAGATGCATTCATAAGATGCTAATTGTTACTTGACATCCTTATATGCTAGTTTTGAATCTCGACCCTGTTATTTGAGCATAATATCTTTTAATACTACATCTGGACAATATTATGATTATTTCTTGTATTGAAAAAATATGTTGAACATCTTTCAATTATTGATATCTTCGATTCTTGTTATTCATGAGATATTCTATTGTTTCAGTTCTAAATTATGCTATTTATATCTATGTTGGTAAGTATCATGATACATCTAACCTCGCTACTACTTTTTCGAGGTTAGGCTTGATATTTACTGGGTACCGATAATAATATATTCATACTAGACTTTTGCACATCTTTTTATGTAGATCCTTAGGTGGATCCTAGCTGAGCTTCTTGCTGAGCTTCGGTGACTGCAGAGAGACTTAGAGTGAGCTGTACCCCATGGATCCATTTTGCAGTTCCCCAGTCCCTATTCCTTTTGCATTTTTTGTCTATTATTCTTTTATATACAGAGTAATTCTATTTCGATAGTTGCTCGTGTATTTGTGCCACCTAGTTTGGATGATTATACTGTATTGGCCGTGTTTAGGTTGAGTTACGACTATATCAGATATTGGTACCGTTTTAGACTATTTCTATCTTTAACTACTATTTGACATTAGGATCATTAACAAGTAAAGATATTACAAGTGCATCGTTGTGGGGGATATCAAGCCGTCCGCATCTTTATCGTCAACGTTATGCTATCTCCTTCCAAAAACTTGACAAATCCACTCCCCACGTGTAATTGAGATCTTGACTGTTTATTTTATTGCTGTGTACGTTACTCTATTGACTTTCTCACCCCCTATTATAACATTTACAATCCTCTTTGGCGACGAAGGTTTTGGTGGTTCTTGCCTATTTTTCATATAAGATTGTTTTCCTTTTTCACTAGACAAATCGGTGAGTTAAGCTTTTTTCAGTAAATATTCAACCTCACATTGCAAGATCCTGCAATCTGCTGTTCTATCTCCATCATCATTATGGAAATCGCACAAGAATTTCTGGCTTCTTTTGTTAGGATCTGTCCTTATCTTTTTTTGCCATCGTACTTTATCACCCGTACCTTTCAGCACATCTATCAACTCGGATTTACTGACATTGAAATTATAATATCATACTCTTGATCGGGAGTTTGGATCGTTTTTTCTTGTTGTATCCCGTTCCGTTCCTTATTGAATCGAAAAAAAACTCGTCTTTTTTTGTCTCAATCCTGAATCAAACTGTGCCTTTCTTGTTTGATCTGGAATCTCGTCCCGCAGGTCCTATGTAAGGCTCGTACCCGTTCTTTCTAGACCTCCTTCTATTTCCAAACGTCTAGACCTGAACCTTTCCTCTACCTTTAGTTGAGACATCATATCTTTTTCTATTCGTAACTTTGTACTGTACCTATTGATCAGAATGATTAGAATCTTAAATTTCTTTAGATAAGTAAAAAATGAAAAAAAAACTTTCAATTCTTATCACCTGCCTCATGTATCGACTACAACCAGACCTCTCTATGCCAACATGTTTATATAACAACACTTTACTATCAAACTTCTCCGGAACCAATTTTTATGTTATGCTGTAGTGTATGTTCACTGTAACAATACTTCGCTATAACATTTAAAAATATTTAGAACAAATAAAGCTGTTATAGAGAGGTTTGACCGTATATCAAAATAGACATCTAACAACATCCAAAAATCACAACCAAATATACAAAATCCAAGCGCATTTAACTTTGAAATAATTTTTTAATTTTCGTTATAATTAAATTTAAATTCTAATAAAACCATTTTATACTTATCTAATGTTAAAGCATAAATGGAAAATTCCAATGTAACAGTAGCATTTCACCTTTTAGGAAATTTAACCCAAGCACCAAGCAACTCTCGTCTCCACGTATATATATGAAAATGAAGAATATACACACACACACATAAATACAGAGGCACATCACCAAATCTCATCAGCAAAAACCCCTATATCTATCTTCCCCTTTTCTCCCCCATTTTCTTTCTAAATTCTCAATCCGATTTCACTTTATAGGTTCTCGGTCGACTGCTCTATCTAATCAGAATTTTGTTGGATTGATACGCTTAAATTTTTAATTATATAAAATATATATTTATTGGCATAAAATTGTGGGGATTTTCATTTTCGATCTATAATTATCTGGGTATTTATGTGTTGTTTAGAATGAATTGATAAACATAAGATATTTGGTGTGGGTTTTTGAATCAAGAATGAAAATTGAATCTACAAGGAATTGATAATAAAAGAAGAAAAATGCCGGGTTTAGCACAGAGAAATGATCACCAATTGGGTGGGTCGGATTCGGGTAATGGGTTCTGGTCAAAGCATAACGATGGCATCGGCCACAATGAGCTCCAGAAGGTAGTCAATTTGGATTCTTCCTTTTTTTATAATTGAAAAATATTCCGAATTTTGGGCTGTATTAATTTTACTTTTTTTTTGTTGGTGAATTTGGATTGGTGACTGTGAGTTTGTATTTGAATCTTGTGATGTAATAATGGGTTAATGGAGTGGTTTTATGGATTGAACTTTGCCATTTTACTGAATTATATTGATATCCAGTGTGAAGTTTTTGTAGTTATTGATTTAGTAATGTTATATGGAGCGTGAGAAGCTCACGACAATCTAAAGAACAATATTGCTGTAGCAAAATCTTGAAAATAAGACAGGTTGCCCGCTACAATAGGTAAATGTGACCTGTAATGGTGTAAAAATTCCTTATACTGATAGTGTGTATAACTTAGACTCCAAGTAGTTATCAATGTGGTAATGTCATATGAATGTTAGAAGTTCACAACAATCTAAAGAGCAATTGTGCTGTAGCAAAATCTTTAATGGGTTTTTTGAATTCAGAAATGATTGATTAGTTGGAGTGAAATTCCTTTACTGTTTTACAGCAACCTTCATCTATGAATGCAGTTACATGTAAAATGTTTCAGGATAACTAGTGTTCAATTTTATTTTCATGTTTTATTAAATATGAATTGCTCGATTACTTAAATCGATGTGATTTAGTTCTAATAGCTAGAGAATGATGCAAAATGTTTCTTTTATCGGTTCGTAGTTCTGGAGCAAGCTATCACCTCAAGAGAGGCAGGAGCTTCTGAGGATTGATAAGCAAATCCTTTTTGAGCAAGCTCGTAAGCACATGTACTGTTCTAGATGCAATGGGTTATTGCTTGAAGGGTTTTTGCAAATTGTCATGTATGGAAAGTCTTTGCAGCAGGAGGGAGCGTGTGCGAACCACCCTTCTGGCAGAGTAAGGGCCTTGAAGAATCAGTGTGATGGGGGTTTGTGCGTGACAACAGGTTGTGAGGATGACGCTCAAGATCCATCCGTCCATCCTTGGGGAGGTCTGACCACGACACGAGATGGAGTGCTTACCTTATTGGACTGTTATATATATACAAAGTCCTTGGAGGGGCTTCAAAATGTATATTTCTTTTCCTCAATAAATATCTTTCTCCATAATCTTCCACTTTTCCTCTTACCTTTCCTTTGAATCAGGTGTTTGACAGTGCACTTGCAAGGGAACGGGAGAGAGAACTGCTTTATCCTGATGCATGTGGTGGAGGTGGTAGGGGTTGGATAAGCCACGGAATGACAAGCTACGGCAGAGGGCATGGAACAAGAGAAACATGTGCTCTTCATACAGCTAGGCTTTCCGTCGACACATTGGTGGATTTTTGGTCTGCCCTTGGAGAAGAGACACGACAATCTCTTTTAAGAATGAAGGAAGAGGATTTCATTGAAAGGCTCCTTTACAGGTGTGTGTACATTTTCATTCATTCGACTTCTTATTTTTTGAATACTTACTCTCACCCTCTTTTGCTTCCTAACCATCTAGTGTGTAATTCAGTCATTAGATGCATTGTGCTGAGATGGTTATTAATCTTACAATTGCATGTATAATTGAGGAGTTCTTAATTCTAAGTCTTAGCCCCATGAATTTATCTTGTAGTTTTATCCAATGTGGTGTAAAATTCTCGAGGAGCAAATACCACTTTAATCTGTTTGTATATTAGTTCTGCTTTGGTGCGGTGTAATCAGTGGTGATTTTTCTATGTGGGTGTAATTGTTGGTGGAGCTTCCTCAAATGATTTCTGGAGTTCATGACTGAAGTTAAG
Organism: Nicotiana benthamiana; assembly: GCA_034376525.1. Classification (NCBI taxonomy): domain Eukaryota; kingdom Viridiplantae; phylum Streptophyta; class Magnoliopsida; order Solanales; family Solanaceae; genus Nicotiana; species Nicotiana benthamiana. The sequence goes on from CM067329.1 coordinate 117,793,817, forward strand.
TGGTTATTTTATTTATGATCAATGACTGATGGTTATCTTAGTGTCTGCCTTTTAAAAAGGAGGTAAAAGATCTAGATAAATCAAGCTATAATTGTTTGGAAAGGACATATTTTGGACTTTAACGTTTAAGGTTGTATGGGATAGGTATGTCTGATATAAGAGCCAAGGTAGTATAATGTACAAGAGCCCAGCATTTCTTTTAGTGACATTGATGTGTCAAGCAATATTGGCTTTTATCTTGAATGATGATTCAAGCGACTTAACATCTGCAATATTATTGGGTGATTTTCCTGTTATTGGATGCTGAAGTTAGCAAGAATGCAGGTTTTGGCAGTATTTCAATAAGTAAAGTCTTGGCAACCTGCCTCGCTGCTAGCAAGTTAATATTCTTACTCTCACCCGCAGATACAATCACTGGAACATCAAGTTCCCATATTCTATTCTGTCCTTTAGATGGACATCAGGATTTCTTTTTAAAACATTTTTAATAGATAATTTGCTTATTGTAGAAGTTTTTGGTTGCAGGTTTGATAGCAAGAGGTTTTGCAGAGATTGCAGAAAGAATGTTATTCGTGAGTTCAAGGAGCTGAAAGAATTGAAGCGTATGCGCAGAGAACCTCGTTGCACTAATTGGTTCTGTGTTGCAGATACTGCTTTCCAGTACGAGGTGTGATTATTTTTCAACTTAAACTTTTTCTTTTCCCTTTTTTTTTGGTTTGTAAAGCACAAATGTGGAAATTTAGCTATATCTTTTCCTTTTCTGCTTTCTTATATTTTTGGGGAAATGAAATGTTTCTGCTGCCACTTTAATATTAATATTCAAGGGCTATACATTGTTAAAATTGTGTTATGGTACGTATAGTTTTCCCTGTACATTAATCCCTAGAAGCTGTTTCTTTTTGTCAAGGAAAGCCTGCAAATGATTAAGACACTGGCATGAATTCACTCTACCGACCTACCATGCTCCCCCTGCCCCCAAAATTGAATGCTAAGGAGAAAAATAATGAGAGACAGGAAGACCTAAGAAGCTGATGCTTTGATTCCTGGATCTTAAGAAAAAGTTGAAGCAGTTACCGTTTTATGCTCTCAGCTTGATGCCATTTTACTTTCATATTCTCAGGTTTCTAATGACACAATCCATGCTGATTGGCATCAGATTTTCATTGACAACTTTGGGACATATCACCACTTTGAATGGGCAGTTGGAACTGGAGAAGGAAAATGTGATATATTGGACTATGAAAATGTTGGCTTGAGTGGAAGAGTTCAAGTTAATGGTCTTGACTTAGGTGGTTTGAATGCCTGCTACATCACTTTACGCGCATGGAAGATGGACGGCAGATGTACCGAGCTTTCAGTCAAAGCACATGCCTTGAAAGGGCAACAATGTGTACATTGCAGGCTTGTGGTTGGGGAGGGTTTTGTAACAATAACAAGAGGTGAAAGCATTAGAAGATTCTTTGAGCATGCTGAAGAAGCTGAAGAAGAAGAGGTAGTCAAGTTTGCAAGGTTTCTGAAGTATCCCTTTGTTGCTGCTCTTTCATTATTTAGTATTGCTGTCCGATGCTAAGATATTCTTTATGTTGTGAAATTCTCAATCTTATGGTTGTGGCTTGATGTTTCCTTTAAAGGATGATAACTCCATGGACAAGGATGGAAATGACATTGATGGTGAATGTTCCCGTCCTCAAAAACATGCGAAGAGTCCTGAACTTGCACGAGAATTTCTTCTAGATGCTGCAACTGTAATTTTTAAAGAGCAGGTAAGCCCTTCCCCTGCTTTTGTTGTCAGTGCCAGGTGCTTTAGTCTATTTGCAAGTGGTTTCTAAAGTAGTACTAACTTTTATCCTTTTAATTCTTCAACTTATTGAAGTTTTGCTTATCAGGAGATCATTAAAGAAACTTGAGCAATTGGAATCTTTTTTTTAACGCTAGGATTTATTCATACAACATTAAGACAGTGCTGGAGTTCTGTACATTGTGGCAAAAGGGAGAAGACAAATGTATATTCCTGTCTAAAACTGTAGGAGTTCTAGGAACTCTAAAATAGATTCAGCTTCATTAACAAGTTCTATTCTACACGAAAATTAAAACAAACAAAAAATACTGTTAGCCTTTATCTTCTGAATGTGGTTATTTATCTTCAAGGCATCTCAAGTTCCTCTCTTTCCAAACTGCCCATCAGATGCAATCTGGTAAATGCTATAGTGTTTCACCACGTTATCTTCCTTCCTTCTGACCCTTTCCTAATCCAGTTTCACAGAAAGTCAGCACTGTTTCTTGAAATAGGCCATTTGATACTCAAAAGGTTCAAAAACAGTCACCAAATCTGCTCTGTAACTAGACATTGAAGAAATAGATATCGGTTGCTTTCTGTGTATCATTCCGGATAAGTAGCATCTGCTGCATAGCAGTGGAGTCTATTTTATATAAGAAAACATCAAGTTGCTTGAATCTAGCTACTTGCTTTCCAGAAAAGGACTTTTTTGTCAGTCGATTTTCTAATCAATGATGATAGGCATAAGGGCTTCTATTGCTAAGCTTCCAAAATTTGCTTATTTTCAGAAGTGCTTTTATTAATTTGGATCTTCAGAGAAGTGCTTTGGTTTGTGTTTGGCCAATTTATTTCAGAAGCGCTTTTGTCAGTAGTAGAGAGGCAATCTGTCTTTCGATAAATTGAAGATGGATAGTTTGGTAAGAGTATTTTTGTCCTGAAAAATTAATTTTGTGCTTCTGCTTTTAGAAGTTTCAAATGTCTGCTTCTCCCCGCAACAAGAAAACTTCTTTCCGAATACTTAAATCACTATTTCTTCGAGAAGTTTAGCCTGAACACCTTGACTCTCTAACATAGCACTTTTAGCGTCCGGACATATTGGCCAAACAGGATCCTAGCTCATCAAAAAGAATTATTGGCCAAATAGGCTATAAATTTAAGGTGGTAGAGTAAGTTTGTGTATTTTAAACAATTCTTTAGTTAGTAACTTTTACATTTTTAATTTTCGTAGCCTTATATTATAAATGTTTCGCCACAGCAATCTTCTTTTATGAAGCAATTGTGGAGAGCGAATAGCAGGCGGATTATGAACAAAGTATGTTCAGGATTTAGATTCTTATCTGCTTAATGTTTCTAGGGACACAAGTCAACTGCTTGGGAATCTATGTTGCTGGATCCTCCAAAAAGGCTGTCGGGTGTTTGTCGGTTCCTCCAAAAATAGTGCATTTTTGGATGATCCGGGTGACGTAGTTTGGATTCTATTCACATAATCATTCGACCAATAACCGCCTTTTGTTTTCTAATATTTCTTATAATTGGAAGACAAGCTAGTGTACTAAATTGTGCGCCTTAAATATCCTATGCTAGCCTTATTAAGTTTGGCTCTGTTTTCCCTCTAATAGGGTAAAGTTCAGTTTATCACTTGCTAGGAATCTTCTGTCACATGATATTAATATCATGAAGCTGCAACTAAAATTAGGAACCAAATAAGTTCTCCCTTTTTGGAACCAAGTTTGAGATGATTTGGGAATTGCAATGCTTGGTTAATTTTGGTGCTTGAATTTGTTCTGACACGGAAATATATACAGGTTGAAAAAGCTTTTAGAGAAGGAACAGCACGGCAAAATGCACATAGTATATTTGTCTGTCTTGCATTGAAGTTGCTAGAGGAGCGTGTACATGTTGCCTGCAAGGAAATTATTACTTTAGAAAAGCAGGTACTTGGAAGATGTATTTATAGATTTAAGTCCTGTCACAAGCTTCTTCTTTTAGTATGAATGCTTATTCCTGCTTGTAGAGGCATGGTTTGAGTCTCTGCTTAATTTGCTTAATTTGTTGATGCAGATGAAACTTCTTGAGGAAGAAGAGAAGGAAAAGCGTGAAGAAGAAGAACGCAAGGAGCGGAGGAGGACAAAAGAAAAGGAAAAGAAACTTCGGAGGAAGGAGAGATTAAGAGAAAAAGAAAAGGATAGAGAGAAGAAAGGTTGTGAATCAAATGAAACTAATTTTGTTCCTGATGATTCAAAGGAGGAGATTTGGAGGAAGGAGAGATTAAAGGAAGAAGAAAATGATATAGAGCAGAAAAGTTGTGAACCTAACCAAACTGATGATGTTCCAAAGGAGGGGTCAACACCTAGTGTTGATGATGATGAGTCGAATTTGATAAGCAAAAGGGGTTCTGGGAGTGAAACGGGTGAAGTCAATCGTTCCAGTCCTTTATCCCCGGATAACGAATATGATCTACTTTTGGATAGGTATCATCGCTCGAATACGCAAATCCACTCTGATGACTATCCTGAGGAATTCAATATTAAAGATATGAATGCTTCTTCTGCAAGTGATCATTTGAGATACTCCCGGCGGAGGCTGAAATTTCGAAATGATTCCCAACCAGATTCAGGCCTGAAATGGTTTGATAGACGACGGTTTGCTGTTGTTTCAGAGAGCAGAGGTGTAGTGAGCAAGCATGACCCAAGACATTACTGTGATGACTTTGGAGCTTCTAAAAGTACTAATAGGTTGAATAAGCAACTAAGAAATAACGTTGCGAAGTCCAACATACATAATGGTACCTCCAAGTTCGCGGAGAAGCTCCAATGTTCAAATAATAAGAGGATGAATGACCGATATGACTCTGCCCCTTGCAGATGTAACCAACACATTGATTATAGATCGAAGTTGGATCCAAATATGGCCAGAGAAATACAAGATAACAAACCTGTGAGTAAGTCGGCATCTTCATCAGATATCTCCAAGCAGTATTATCATGGAAACAAATATAATCAACTCGAATACATGCGAGAAAATGGTAGAAGACTCAAAAACAGAATGACTACAGGTAATAATCTGTCCAGCTGGGAGTCTCCTGTTACTAAGAAAGTATGGGAGCCAACAGAATCACACAAGAAGTATCCAAGAAACAGCTCTGACTCTGATCTTACATTGAGTACTGAAACTCTAGAGGATCCAGAATATTCGATTCCCAATAGTTCGGAAGTATCTAGTCCTCTTCAGATCCATCATGAAGAAAAGGACGTTCAAGAATCAAGAAAATCTGGCTCCAAAACAGAAAGCAACTGCAGAACTGGTTTTCATTTAGAAGAGAAATCCCAGCACTATTTGAAATATGTAGGAGGAGATGAAAATGAGTCTATGCAGAGGTCTTCTTTGGTTTCATCACAGAGAAGCTCTTCTAATTCTGATAATTGCTCATTCTGCCTTAGTGAGGGAGATAGAAATACATCCTTTTCAAATCCTCGACATCCAGAATCATCATCAACGTCAGATTCAGAAGTTTGCAGCCAAAAGTCAGAAGGAAGAGGAACTTCAGAAATTAGGAACAGTTTTGCTGATTGTTATGAAGTTGCGCAACAAAAGGGTAATGCTACTGGTAGTGGTGTTCATGTTGAGTGCCTTACCCCAGATGCTGCAAGAACGACTACAGTGCAAAGTTTTCCTGTAACAGCTAATTCAACTTGCAGTAGTGGAAATATGAATGGGGCTTCTCTTGGAACTCAACCTCAACGTGTGCATCCACCAGTCCAAAATCAAGGCATACACTTTCCTTTGTTTCAAGCTCCTGCAATGGGTTATTATTATCAAAGTCCGGCTTCTTGGGGAGTAGCTCCTGCGAATGGCTTAATGCCATTTCCTCATCCAAACAACTATGTATTTGCTAGCCCTTTTGCTTATGGGCTGAATGCTTATACGCATTTCATGCAGTATGGCGGCCTACAGCATCTGACCCCTCCTGTTGTCAATCCTGGTCAATTCCCTGTTTACCAGTCAGTTGCTCAAACAAATGACACGTGCACAAAGAAAAGTGCTAATGATACAACTATTGGTGGGTTAAAAGATGCCCATCACGAAGCTAATATGCAGAGGATGGGGCAGCATACAAAACATAAACCAACTGTAGAAGCAGTTCAAAACGGGAAGTCTGGAAGTTCGGGCTTCTCTCTTTTCTCTTTCACTCCTGATCCTTTTTCTTTAAAACAAGGGATTGCAAGGAATATTTCTTCAGATTTGACAGCTGATCACACTGAGGGTGATGGTGGCTGCATTAAGAAAGATCCAGTTGAAGAGTACAACCCGTTTGCAAACCGGATTGAGTTTCCTTTTCCTGATATAGTTTGTTAACAGAGATATGAGGTGGCTACATGCCGGGTTTCAGGTTATCTTCTCTACTGAGTAATGGAAGTTCGAGTACTTATAATGTCATACAGAATAATCCTCTCAAAAAATTTAGCAATTTTTTTTCTTGATTTAGTTGATTGTTTCGAGTTAAATTGTATGCAATGAGCTTTTTCCTATACAGATGAATGTGGTGTTTGATCGGCATGATGTGCTTACAATCACATGTTCCTTTATGCCTTGTTAGCTTGGTATCTTGCTAAATGATTCCAAACAACTGCAGGGATGAATGTTCCAATGATACTACTCCCTTCATTTCAATTTAAATAATGTAGTTTGATTTGACACGGAGTTTAAGGAGAAGAACTTTTAAAACTTGTGATCTTAAAAGTTTAAGGGGTAAAAGCTTTGTGGGGCCATGACATTCATATGATTATAAAAGCTTCTCATTATGGTTATGAAAGCTTCTCATTATGGTTTAAAAATATACGCCTCTATGGCCATTATCATCATCATATCATACTAGGCCTCAAAAAGGACTTGGTAAAAATATACCCGGCCATTATAAGGATCGGTAGAATTGTACCTGACCACGTGCAGCTCGGTAAAATCAACTGATCAGTGGTTGCACAATAGGTGCTGTTCCTGGCCGATTATAGCACAACTCGGTAGAGTAACATTGATACTATATATAATGCCTGTTGGACTCATGGAATCACGTTCTAAACCTTTCGGAGTGACATAAGATCGTCGCACCCTCGATTAACATTATTGACATCTATAATATCAATATGAACCTCAATATGATTCAAGGATCATACATACTTGCTTAGAATAACTTTATAAGGAAAGAACAATACAAGCAACCTTAGTTGCTAGGAGTAGATCCGTTATGAAATAGTGTATCTTTTATGTTCATTTCATTTTAGATCATGCCAAAAGAAAGAAAGAAGTGCCTTAACATACCTTTGAATTCTTCTAACCAATCTTCAAGCAAGCTCAATATGATCTTCTTACATCTACAATAAATAAACTGTTCGTCGTCATCATATAAGCGTTGTAATTCTCATATTTGGAAACCAATATTCTACAAGAAAATGGACAGTACCTCCCCTATTCGTAATACATCTCATATGTTACCAAAAGTCACCAAACAGACCAAGCAACAACAATATAATTCACAATAAGCTCTCCGATTTGTTCAACAACCATTTTGAACGGCAAGCTCGATTTACGATTAATAAAATATGGTTAGAATCCAATTACTTTTCCATGAATCTGCCTACAACATATATAAAATCATACTTATGCTTACTATATCATTTTCAACCCAAAACATCATAAGCATAATCTTTAAATATAGTCCACACACCTAGCACTTTAACCTTTATCGTCAAAATCTTATTTTACATGTTATCTTCTTCAATCCACTGAATTAGCACATAGATAATATTAACAACAGCATCCACAACGTAATAAAACTATTTATAACAATTTCCATCCACAACAAACCATAAAAATAGACTCAATACAGCTCACAACAATGATAACGATTCCTTATGCCATGTCAATTACTATCTTGTAGATTTTCACTCAAAAAACTCAACCAACACACGATTGATCTTATGAACAACCTAAAACATGATTTAATTATCTTAGGTAGTAGACACAACTTGAAGTCTCTAGCTGGTGTAGCTCACAACAACCCTCAATCATACCACAACACTATATGAGTTGTATTCCCTTCTTGAATCAACTTTTTTGTTCATGTTGGTATGTAAAAACTTGTATTCCTTGAAACTCTAATATACATGAAGGAGGTACTGATTCTTAGCTTAATCATAAAGAACAACACGAAATCTTGGGTTACTTAAGAACCCTCCAAAATGGCCACAAGATGAATAATTACGATCTAGCAAGCATCACGAGATTTCTAGTGTTGGATTCATGTTTTTATCTAAGGTTTCCACCCTAGAATCTTGGACGAAACCTTGTAGAGAATTTAGGAGGGTTTAGGAACTATTGTGGATTAGAAAAATGAGTTAAAACAACATATAAATGACTTAAATACAAGCTGAAGTTTAAACCGACTTTGTGGGTCCTATGGGATCTACTTGCACAGTCTCGCAAAAATGCAAATATCTCTCTAGTATGATGTCGTATCGACCAACGGTTTAATATGTTAGAAACTAGACTCGTAGATAATCAGTTTGATATGTATGTCATCCCTTGATTCCAAGTATATTGGGAGAAAAGGGCAACTACATTTGATTTAAATTTGAGCACATTATGAATGCAACTTGCAATGACCTTTGCCAACTTTTGTTCCACAACTCGCTTGACTTATAAACATAATACACCACTATCATACGACTAAAATAAACAATAACTTAACCTCCTCATCATGTCAAATCACCCTAGTCTCACCCCAAAGTATATGTTATAACCTCAAAGTATAGCGTCTAAGCTTTTCAACCCTTTTGGTACTTATTATTCATGATCTTAAAGATTTGTAACCTCTAAGATAACATGATGAACTTTCAAAAAGAATCTCATTTCTGAGCTTACTATCAATTGGCTTACGACGTACTCTCATGTACGAAAATATGGGATGTAACATCATTCCCCCCTTTGGAACATTTGTCCTCAAATGTTGACTGATGCATTTACCAGTCTCATAACCTATAGCTCTTACGAATACTTTGATGTTGTCCTAGACATCTAGGAAACCATTCTGTAAATAAATCCAAACGCCAGGGTATTCCTCCCTTTAGGCCTCTTTCTCATATCACGACCTATGGTTGGAATTCTTCCAATCTCATAACTGTTGTTACCTTCTGTCATGCATCATGTACAACCATGTACTTGTTTTTGTGCCTATGCGACTCTTCTCTACTTTTTCCTCCAGCTTTTAGCCAATCTCTAGGCTTCACTTTGTGAACATAGATAAAACTATGACAAGATGTCCCTCTAGGCATCTATAGGTATATTAAAGTTCTTCTCTTGGTACTTTGTCGAGCTTATGAATATTTCCATACCTTACCTCATAGCCTCGGCTATCTATGCTTATGGTTTTACTACATCTAGGTAGGTCTTACTATTTTATTATTTCTAATAACTCTTATTCATATATTACTAAATGCTCACTAACTCTTACTTCGATTTACTATTACCGAGGTCTGCCACCTAGCTCCGGGTTACTCTTTCACTGATTGTCCTATATGTATAAATCTGTGTCTTTTAATGCTTCCTCATTACTATTCATCTTAATAATGACGGTCTAATCTCATCTCATACTTTGCACCTTTTATCCATCCATTGGTGATTCACCTTAATGTTGATCCATAATCTACCACTGATAACTTGAAACCTCTTACTTAATATATTGTCACAAGGGCTCACGTCTCATCAGGGAACATCTAAAGTGATGTGTTCAATACACCTAGGGACGTTACTATAATTCAATAACCATATTTCATAGCATCCTAACATGATTCATCTTATGGGGTATTCCAATCCCGTGCAATTCATAAAATTCCTTTTTTAAAAATTATTTCTCAATCAAATGTCTAAATGTCATCCTTTTATCTATCACAATTACACCCTTATTCTGCTGTTGGGGTAGCATTTTATCTCTTCTAATTGTTCCTAGTCTTAGACTCCTCTGTGTTCATTCAGGATGTACCAAACATTCTATTATATATGGAAATCACCAGTTCTCTTGTTTTGATGGATTTAATCCCGAGGACTTACATATTCTCGTCACCTTCTAACTCACCTTTTCATATCCTTACTCCTATCTACCTAAAATCTTGTTGCTCTACGATACTTTACCTTACGACCTACACCTATCTATTTATACTATTTGCAACCTTCCTTTAACTATAAATTCCCTTTTGTTCCTTCTTAGTGTCCTTAAATGTAAGCAATTACTTTTCCTGGTCGTTCTATCACTTGTTGCATTATTACTTGGCTTGTATTATTGCCTATGAGTACTGTAATTTCCTGTACCTCATATGATCTCAAACATCACCTTTGATTTTTTCCCTAATCATTAGCCACGATAGGCGCCACTTTCTTATGGAGTGTATACAATATTGTAGTGAGACTGTTGTTACAAAATCATTTACTCTTTAGCTCACTATGCTTTGGTGGAAACCTTCTCCCTTATTTCCTTAGCTAGTCTTTCATTGTAGTACTTAGGGAGACCTTATGACTCTTGTAAAGTTACGAACTTGTTATATCATACACCCAAAGGAAATTTTCGTTGTTCTTACTCGCCTATAATAATCCTTAGTTACATAACTTCCCGCCCTTGTGCTCGTAGAGTTGCTTCTAAGCTCAAATTTTGATTGTCTTCTTAGTGGCACTCTCTCTTATTTTCATAAAACATAAACGACACCTTTAACTGCCTCAACTCTTATTTGAATTTTTATTAAGATGATTGCGATCTCGTATCTGCGAGACTGAATTTCCTATGATGCGATTCACTACATTTATCTTACATGATCTATTTATTTATCTGTGACCTCTTGTCTATCCATAACCGGGCTCTTCCTGAATAAACTACTAATTACACGTTAGTCCATTATATATATATATATATATATATATATATATATATATATATATATATATATATATATATATATATATATATATTCTGCATAATCTCTATTGGGATATATCATTTGTCTTAACTTACCTCTCGCCACTAGCTCCTGATGTATCAAGTGTCCATTCACACTTATTTATCAATAACATCCTGGCCAAAAAGTTTTACTTCCTTTCCCTGGTATCGTGCTTGCATAATGTTTTGGAGTCATAACGTATATGTAGGAACTGAATAAATGCAATATCATCCCTTTTCCTTTTTACCACATTCTTCCTTTACCATTCCATAGTTACCTGAACCGCTTATCTCCGACTTAATACTATATCACACCAGATTCCCCCCTTTATGGGAGCACTAAGATTTAGTACTACGATGATCTACCTATAGATGTTTTACCTCTTCGTCTTTGGCGTCTTTTCACATCATCAATGACCTTAATAGCCTTATGGTGACCTTTTGTACCAGGGAGAAATACATTTTTTACGTGCTAAGGTGACACCTAGTGTAACTGGCATACTTAGTCCCTTAAGATTAACTCTGCTCAGAGTGCATGCTTTATGTAAGCGACTTCCTACATGACCTTTAAAGGTTATTCATTATTTTTTATTCTATTATTGTTGGAATACGATCTCTGAAATTCTCACGATGTCGACCATTATCAAATCCTATGGTCCCTAATTCATGTTCGATTTTATCTTGTTTACTAGACCATATTAATTCTATTACTACATGGGGTCTAACTTAGCCTTCTGGTAATCGCATTGGACTCACCAACTCATTTCTCGAAATAAGGATATTACCTTTGGCCTATACTCTATTATTGTCTTAAGGCCTGTCAGCTCTTGCCTTTTCCTTCACTTTACTGTAGATTCTATCATTGTTTCATATTTTTATTTATCGTTATCACCCATTTATCACATCTTACTCAAATTACTTTAATTACTCTCTTCTTATTCTCCTGCTAATATTTCTGTTTATTACCATATTTTGGAAATTTCAACAAAGTATTCTTTCGGGCTTAGCCCCTTTTGATCCATCCACTGGCTCTTCAGGTCGCCTAACATCTCTCTTTACTATGGACGAGAGCCATACAAAGGTGAATATTTATCTCTTCTAGGATTTTGCCGATTGTCTAAATTTTCCGGACATTCTAGTATTTCATATCTAAATGTACTATTCTGGAGTGCACCATCGAGCTGTCTCATAAGGAGAACTATTACCACATTTGCAATATCCTTCAGAAATATCAGCTAATGCTAACAATCCATCCACCATTTTGGGTTACTCTAACTCCAACGAGATCCCGATATCCCATATTTCTCTTAAATAATATCTATTATCTCCTATAGGGCATAATGAATATGGGTATGGATAATTGTATTGATCTCTATTATTTTTCAAAGTAGCTCATAATACATATGTTTCTTTGCCTGAATTGTAAAAACTGATAATCTTCACTAACTGGATACCTCGTATCCTTCTTCACCTTTCTTTTTTGCTTGTTGAAACTTGTATCTACCTTTTGTTTCAATTATTGATTTTACAATATGGGTAGATAGATATTCATTCTTTAGGGCTCTTTATCAAGAAGCTTACACGTTTTAGTACACAAATAATCTACTAAAGACCTTAAATTTACTCATCATAAGCGTGATGCAAAATTGAGTTCCTCTAACTCGGTTCTTCCAGAGCCACATTCAATCGATTACCAACTGTCTTTGTAGATGTAGGTATCTTTGTATTACGACTAAAGTCAAATTTAGGAGTTTGAATTCTTACAACTGAGCTCTACCATACAATCTAGAATAAGAAGAAAGCGTGATAGTTCTAAATGCCATGTATCCACCTGCTTATTAGTGTGGTGCACAACACACCCATAAATAAGACTGTATGAGACGCGACTTGTAAAATCCATAGGACATAACTACTCTGATACCACTTTTGTCACGACCCAAATCGAAGGGCCGTGACGGGCACCCGATGACATACTCAACCGAGTACCAACATAACATATCTTTCTTATCATACTATCATGGGTAAATGAGCCAGAAAATGTGTCATGAGATAACAAGAATAAAACATAAAGGAATACTCAATATATGATGACCTAACATGATATACAAACTAATACATATGACATACGAGCCTATAATGCCGACTTGACCATTTGTAAACTACAAACATAGGCCGACAATGCCATACAAGTATCCATACACCTGACATATGTCTACAAGTGTCTAAGAGTACATAAAATCATAAAGGTTGAGACAAGCCCCGTCCTACCAATCAAAACATATCTGAATCATACTGACCAAATGGGCAACTCCGGAGTAAGTGGAGTGCACCAACACCTTTCGCTGAGCTCATAGCCTACTTGGAGGACTGTCAACCTATCAATCGGGACCTACGAACATGAAATACAGCGTCCCCAGGCAAAACGGACGTTAGCATGAATAAAGTACCGAGTATGAAAGGCATATCGAGCATGTAAGACATGAAGCATAAACAAGAATGGTAATGTAAGAGATAAATAAACAAGAAAATGGACAGTACCTCCCCTATTTGTACTGCATCCCATATGTTACCAAAAGTCACCAAACAGACCAAGTGACAACAATATAATTCACAATAAGCTCTTCGATTTGTTCAACAACCATTTTGAGCGGCAAGCTCGAATTACGATTAACAAAATATGGTTTGAATCCAGTTCCTTTTCCCTGAATCCTCCTACAACATATATAACATCATACTTATGCATACCATATCATTTTAACCCAAAATATCATAAGCATAATCTTCAAATATATTTCAGACACCAAGCACCTTAACCTTTATCGTCAACATCTTATTTTTCATTCTATCTTTTTCAATCGACTGAATTAGCACATAGATAAGCTTAACAATAGCAAGCACAATGTAATAAAACTATTTATAATAATTTTCAGCCACAACAAACCATAAATATAGCCCACAACAAAGATAGCGATTCCTTATGCCATGTCAACCACTATCTTGTGGATTTTCACTCAAACAACTCAACCAACACATGATTGACCGTAAGCACAACCAAGAACATGATTTATTTACCTTAGGCAGTAGATAAAACTTGAAATTCTCAGCTGGTGTATCTCACAACAACCCTCAATCACACCACAATACTATAGGAGTTGTATTCTTTTCTTGAATCAACTTCTTTTATTTATGTTTGTGTGCAAACACTTGCATTTCGCCTTGAAAATCTTATATACATGAAGGAGGTAATGATTCTTAGCTTAATAATAAAGAAAAAAACGAAATCTGAGGTTACTTACCTTTGAAGAACCCTCCAAAACAGCCACAAGATGAAGAAATACGATCTAGCAAGCATCACGAGATTTCGAGTGTCGGATTTATATTTTTATCTTCGGTTTCCATCATAGAATCATGGAGGAACACTTGGAGAGAATTTAGGAACTGTTTTGGATGAGAAAAATGAGTTAAAACGACATATAAATGACTTAAATACAAGCTGAAGTTTAAACTGACTTTGAGGGTCCCATGGGAGCTGCTTGCGCTTTATCGTGAAAATGCGGTTATATCTCTATTTCGATATCGTATCGACGAACGGTTTAATATGTTAGAAAATAGACTCTTAGATATTCAATTGATATGTATATCATCCCTTTATTCTAAGTATATTGGAAGAAAAGGGCAGCTACATTTGACCTAAATTTCAGCAGAATGCAACTTGTGATGACCTTTGCCAACTTTTGTTCCACAACTCGCTTGACTTAAAAACATAGCACACCTCCATCATACGACTAAAATAACTCATAATTTAACCTCCTCACATTGTTAATCACCCTAGTCTCACCCCAAAAGTATATGTTATAGCATTCAAAACTTGTCGACTTTCGACGAAACTTATTTTCTTTAATTCGTTTAGCACCTAAGCTTTCTAACCCTTATGGTACTTGTTATTCATGATCATAAAGATTTGTAACCTCCAAGATAACATGATGAACTACGTTATATACTTTCAAAAATAATCTCATATTCGAGCTTACATCAATTGCTTACGGCGTACTCACACGTACGAAAACATGGGATGTAACATATACTCAATTTTCATTCCAGATGAGTTGTGTATTTTCGAAGCTTCTCAAAAAAGTAATTAAGTAAAAAAAATAAAAAACCTGATTTAAAAAAATGGGTTATTGTTGTTTTGTATGAATTACAAAATAAAATTGCATACGGTCGAAATCAGGTGTATACGATTTTGTAGGCTCGAGGGGCACTTCGAGAATAAGTTCAAAATAGACCGGGCTCGAGCCCAATGGCGGAGTACATGAATTAAATATCGAAGTACTCATTGAACAGCGAGGCCAAGGATGACCAACCTCGAGATAATATCGTTATGATTTTATAACAGAAAGAGCGAGATTCCTACAGTGGCCCAAAAATCACGACGTAAATTCTGGAACGGATTTATACTAGGCGGATAGATAGCTGTCCAATAAGATTCACTACTAAAAATAAAATGTATCTTATTTAGGATTCCCCTATTATATACGGGGAGCCATTCATTTGTAAGATCATCAATCATTGACAAGAGAATACATACATCACTTTCTTGCTTACTGTTCATCTGAATTGCCTCATTATTTTATTGTTCTTACTAACCTTTCTCAAGGATGCTGTACCTCGAGGTCAAGACTTTCTTGCACATTGGTTTGAATTACTTTACTCTATAATTTATACATCTGATTCCTTGTTTATCAATTAGTATTGGATTAAATCACATATCTTTAATATCACAATACAAGTTTAATTATTATTCAGATTTTAGGGTAAATAGTTTGGCGCCCACTATGGGGCTAAGGATAATACTGATTGTTTCAGTACTGATTTGATAACACATGTTAATTTCACACATGTTCTTGTCAAGACTTTTTGTTCTTAAGTTAAAACATGTCAAACTCACAAAAACGCACCGTACATGGCAATAATACTCTTGGATATCATGGGGAAAACTAGAATGTAGTTGCTCCAGGAGCCGGTGTACCACCGATTAACCCTGGGGAAGTGCCGATTGCTTATTCAGTCGATGTTAGTTCGCACATTGCTTTCAATGCTGACTTAGGTGTAGACCCCGGAGGAAGTGTACGTAGGGAAGGACGATCTGGTGGCCAAGGAACACAGGGTATAGGAGATGGTGGAGTTAGTCTCCAGGTAATATTCGAGATGCCATAGGCTCAACATGCCGCTATTTCTCAGCTTCAGAGTCAACATAGAGAACTTCGAGTGTGGTCGAGCCGAAAAACACTCGCGCGTACCAAGCTAGTGCCGGAAAGGACGAGCGGGAACGAATCAGGGACTAATCCTACAATTATGAAAATGATCGAGGAACTCACTAAAAGAATCAAATCAGAATAAAAAAATCAAAGATAATGAGAAAAAAATTAAAAAACAACAACTCCCGAGGTGATCAGATACCAAGGGCACCCCCGATCTTAAAGGGTTTGGATTCAAAAAAGTTCGTGCAGAAGCCTTTTTCCTCAGAGTGTGGCTCTGAAGCCCATTCCAAAGAAGCTCTGTATGCCAGATATACCAAAATACAATGGGACCACCGATTCTAATGAACATATCACTACGTACACATGCAGGATAAATGGAAATTACTTAGAAGATGATGAGATCGAGTCCATTTTGCTAAAAAATTTGGGGAAACTCTTTCAAAGGAAGAAATGATTTGGTATCACAACTTGCCACCGAATTCCATCGATTCATTTGACATGTTAGCGGATTGTTTGTGAAGGCTCATGCCGGGGCCATAAAGGTCACAACGAGAAAATCAGACGTCTTCAAGATAAAGCAGAGGGATAACGAAATGCTGAGGGAGTTCGTGTCCGATTTCAAATGGAGCAAATGGAGTTACCACCGGTCACAGATGATTGGCCTGTTCAATCTTTCACCCAGGGGTTGAGCGAGCGAAGTTCGGTAGCATCATGATAATTGAAGCAAAATCTGATCGAGTATCCATCTGTAACTTAGGCAGATGTGCACAATCGATATCGGTCGAAGATTAGGGTCGAGGACGATCAACTAGTGACCTCTTCGGGTTCAGTTCATCCAAATAGATTGGCAGTTAAAGCCCCGAGGGATACCAACAGGGAACCAAGGTCGAATATAGAAAGGTATCAGCCATATATCACAGATCAAAGAAACAATGGTTCGGAGCGCAATCCTCCTCGAAATGATCAAAGAAATGATCGAAAGCAAAATTCTCAGGGACTTATGAGTAAGGGTGGTTTTGATAAACATGCCGGTCCTGTAGAAGAACCTCCATTATCGGAGTATAATATCATTTTTAATGCATCCAGGGTTGTATCATCTATCGAAAGAATCAAAGACACCAGGTACTCCATACCTATACCGACCGATCCTTCTCAAAGGAACCCAAACTTGATGTGTGAATATCATGGCACACATGGCCATAGAACCGAAGACTGCAGACAGCTGAGGGATGAGGTAGCTCGATTGTTCAACGAGGACCACATTTGGGAGTTCCTCAGTGATCGAGCTAAGAATCACTCTAGAGAAAGAGACGCTAACAGAAAGAATGAGCAGGAAGAACTGCCACATGTCATTCATATGATCGTTGGAGGGGTCGATGTTGTTGGAAATAACGCTTTACGCTAGAGGGGGGGTGAATAGCGTTTTAAAAATATTAAGCGTTTTAGTGCGGAATTTAAAAACTTTGCAGAAATTAAAACAAGTGCAGTAAAATAAACTTACACAATGATGTATCCTGGTTGGCCACAAACGTGGTTAGTCCAGTCCCCGAGAGACTCTCTCGAGATTTCCACTAAACTTGTCAAGCTTACGGGTGCTTAACAAACCGTTACAGCTGAGGACACAAGCCTCACCTAGGTGCTCGGGGATCACAATCCCAAAGACTTCAATTGCTCGGGGATACCAATCCCAAAGACTTCAATTGCTCGGGGATAACAATCCCAAAGACTTCAATTGCTCGGGGATAACAATCCCAAAGACTTCAACTGCTCGGGGATAACAATCCCAAAGACTTCAACTGCTCGGGGATAACAATCCCAAAGACTTCAACTGCTCGGGGATAACAATCCCAAAGACTTCAACTGAGGAATCACAAGTTCCTCAACAAACGAGAATCGCAATTCTCTTACAAACACAAAACAAACTCACTTTACAAAGTACTCCTCAATGAGTAGATATGAGTAGAAATAGTACGCTCAAGATCACAACAACTTAGCTCAATAGAATGGCTCTTCAAAAAGCTTTATGGATGAATGAAAATGATGATCAATGTAAGAAAGCTTTTAGCAATGAAAATACTTAAATTGTATATGTTGTTGTTGTGAAAACACTGAGTTAAGCCTGTATTTATAGGTGAAAAACTCAGTCTTACCGTTGTCTAATTGCCAATTAAGGATTGCTGAAATTACTCAGTGACAATCGATTGTCAAGACTAAACAATCGATTGTTTGCCTATCAGATCAAAAATTCAATCCCAGATTTTACGTCAACAATCGATTACTTCAAATCAATAATCGATTATTTATAACGTTAAAAAATCCTTTCCAATTTTTGGCATAAAACATCGATTATCAGGAAATCAACAATCGATTATTTTAACAACGTTCAGAAAATCTTTTCCAGATTTTACGCAAAACATCGATTGTTAAATATCAACAATCGATTACCTGAAGGTAATTTGAAAATGTATGACAACGGTTAGTTCCAACAATCGATTATCAAATAGAACAATCGATTATAAATTAATTTCAAAACTTACTGTCTCATATATAATCGATTATCAAAAGCCATAATCGATTATTAATTAATTCCAAAACTTTCTGTCTCATATATAATCGATTATCAAAAGCCACAATCGATTATTAATTAATTTCAAAACTTTCTGTCTCATATATAATCGATTATCAAAAGCCACAATCGATTATTAATTTATTTAAAAACACTGGGAGACATTTTTCTCATTCTAATCGATTACCATTAGTTCATAATCGATTTTTCTGAGTTTTGAAAACTTTGCCTCAGTTAACAATCGATTATCAAAAGTACACAATCGATTGTTATGCAGTTTGCAAAAACCTGATGTTAACTGACTTACTCACAATCGATTATCATTAATTCACAATCGATTGTCATGCAGTCTTGACTTAGAGATACTCGATTATCATAAGTACATAATCGATTATCTTAGCCCAGATTTTTGAGGCATGTTTGAAAAACATTTTAACAAATATAAATATGCATAGTTTAAAATCATTTGACACTTAAGTTAGATATGCATGATTTTGGAAAAATAATTTTAGTAGAGAAGCCATGTTATGAGCCAAGATTGAGGAATCAAGATCACAATTAATATTGACTCAATTATAACATTTCTAAACTTTGTCTTGAGCTTCTTGTAATGCATCCATTTTGTGCTTGTCCTTGAGCACTGCTATATATCGCTTATTGCTTTGTTTGACATTCATCAAAACCTACAAAAGAACACACGTTTAGTATATTGCATTTGAAACGTGTTTCCAACAGATGTTCTACAAGGGAATAAATTCAAACGTACCAAGATGTCAACCACTAGAGAAAAACAGACTTGGAGTAATGTGCCTGAAGGCATTTCTCAGCCACACAACGATGCCATGGTAATTTATAGTTTGTTAAATAAAATTCAAGTTAAACGTGTTCTAGTGGATCTAGGTGGCCCAACAAACATAATCAGATCGAAGATCATAGAGCAGCTTGACCCGTAGGATCAAATTGTGCCTGCATCTTGAGTCCTAAACGACTTCAACATGGAAAGTGAAACAACGAATGGGGAGATAATCCTACCAGTAAATGTGGCTGGGATCATCCAAGATACAAAATTCCATGTCATTGAAGGCTATAGGAGATATGATCCACTGCTCGAAAGGCCCTGGATCCCCAACATGAGGGCAGCACGGTCGACCCTTCACTAAATGATGAAATTCCCAACAATGGATGGTGTGAAAATAGTTTACGGGGAACATCATGCTACAAAGGAAATGTTTGCAGCCAACGAGATAACGCATATATCAACACCTTCAACCTTAAAAAAATCGAACACCAAAGATAAGCAGATGACCAAATAGCAATCACTGTCTCCAGCCTCGACGAAATTGAAGAAACAGGTAATCAAAAAAGAAGAAGAGGATTTCCTTGCTCCTCGAACTTTTGTTGTTCCCGAAGAATCAGATGCAACCAAGTCAATGGTCGAGGAGCTAGAACATGTGATACTGATCGAGTATCTTCCCGAATGAAAGGTATACCTGGGAACGGGGTTGACCCCCGAACTCAGAAAAAAGCTTATTCAATTTCTTATCGACAACATGTAATTTTTTTCTTGGTCCCATTTAGGCATGGCAGGGATCACCCCGGAGATAACAACACACCGGCTAAGCCTTGACCCTAGGTTCCAGCCGGTGAAGCAAAATAAAAGGCCCCAGTCCGAGGTAAAACATGCATTCATAAAGGATAAGGTAACTAAGCTTCTTAAATTAGGATCTATTCGGGAGGTAAATACCCCGAATGGTTAGCTAATGTAGTTGTAGTCCCTAAAAAAGGGAGTAAAGAACAAACTTGGAATGTGCATAGATTATAAGGATTTAAACAAGACATGCCCTAAAGAATCGTTTCCACTGCCTAACATCGATCGCATGATCAATGCCACGGTTGGCCACGAGATCCTTACCTTTCTCGACACATATTCTGGGCACAATCAAATTCAGATGAACCCGGAAGACCACGAGAAGACCTCATTTATCACCAAGTATGAAACTTATTGTTACAATATAATGTCCTTTGGGCTAAAATATGCAGAAGTTGCATACCAACGCCTAGTTAACAAAATTTTCGAGGAACATATAGGTATATTAATGGAAGTTTACATTGACGATATGTTAGTTAAGTCTTTGCGTGCAGAGGACCATTTTGACTCATTTGCAGGAAACATTCGAAATCCCAAGGAAGTACAACATGAGACTTAACCCTGAAAAATATGCCTTCGGGGTCAACTCGGGATAATTTTTCAGCTTCATGGTATCAAATTGGGGAATTGAAATCAACCCCGATAAAATTAGGCAACTGAGGATATCACCGTCGTAGATAGTGTGAAAGCTGTACAAAGGCTAACCGGACGGATTGTTACCTTGGGCCGATTCATTTCGAGGTCATCGGATCGAAGCCACAAGTTCTTGTCCTTACTCAAAAAGAAAAATAATTTCTCATGGACCACGGAATGTCAGCAAGCATTGGAGGAATTGATGCGATACTTATCGAGCCCATCTCTGCTCCACACTTCGAAGGCAGATGAAAAGCTATGCTTATACTTGGCAGTGTCAGAGATTGCTGTAAGTGGTGTACTAGTTTGAGAAGAGTAAGGTATGCAGTTTCCTAATTACTACGTAAGTCGTACCTTAAAAGATGCTGAAACTAGGAATCCACACTTAGAGAATTAGCATTTGCATTAATAAGCGCATAAAGAAAATTAAAGCCATATTTCTAGTGTCACCCCATTAGTGTGATAACCACTTATCTACTCCGAAAAGTTTTTCACAAGCCGGAATTATCGGGACGATTTGCCAAATGGGTCGTCGAACTTGGCGGGTATGATATAGAATATCAACCTCGAAAAGCCACCAAAGTCTCAAATTTTATAATACTTCATCGCCGATTTTATGCCAACCCTCGTACCCGAAGTGGAAAATGAACCTCTACTAAAATTGGGTACATCATCGAGGGTATGGGCCCTCTTCACGGACAGTGCCTTGAATGTGAATGGGTTCGGGCTTGGAATTGTTTTGAAGCCACCCACAGGTAGCACTATCAGCCAATCTATCAAAACTTATAGGTTGACTAACAATGGGGCTGAGAGTGAGGCTATGATTGAAGGCCTCGAACTAGCTCTAAGCTTACGATAAATATTCATTGAAGCCAAGTGCGATTCTTTACTGGTGGTTAACCAAGTAGACAAAAGATTCGATGTTTGGGAGGATATAATGCAAACGTATTTGGACAAGTTACAAGTAGCATTCCATCGCTTCAAGGAGTGGACTCTACATCACGTACCTTGAGGTGAGGCCGATGCATTTGCAAATTTGGGATCATCAGTCGAAGAAGATGATATTATCCCGGGGACAGTCGTCCAGTTATCGAGATCTGTAGTCGAGTAGGGTCAAGCCGAGATAAACTCTACAAGCTTGGCATGGGATTGGAGGAATAAATATATTGAACTCCTATCGGACCCTAAAGATTCAAGAACCCTGCATACAAAAGCCTCCGGATTCACATTGGATAAAGACAAAACATTATACAAGAGGACATGGACCGAAGGCGGCATGTTTAGGGCCAGGGGATATTGATTATGTTTTATGAGAAGTCCACAAAGGTGCTTGTGGGAACCACTCCAACGTCGATTCTTTGATGTCACAAAATTATCATAGCAAGGTACTATTGGGATATCATGGAAGAAGACACTAAGGAGTTTGTTCAAAAATGTAATAAATGTCAAAGGTTTGCATCGATGATCCATCAGCCCGGAGAGCAACTTCATTCAATCCTATCCCCATGGCCATTTATGACATGGAGGATGGATATCGTCAGCCCTCAGCCAACGGCCCGGGTAAAGCTAAGTTCATTTTATTTATGATTGACTACTTTTGTAAATGGGTGGAAGCACAGGCCTTCGAGAAGGTCAGGGAAAAAGAAGTTATAGACTTCATCTGGGATCACATCGTGTGTCGATTTTGGATGCCTGCTAAAATTATATGCAACAATGGAAAGCAATTCATCAGTGCAAGGTAACAAAGTTCCTTGAAGAAAACAAAATAAAAAAGATCTTACCGACACCGTACCACTCAAGCGCAAACGGACAGGCCGAATTGACAAACAATACTATCATTCGAAACTTAAATAAAAGGTTGAACGATGCTAAAGACAAATTGAGAGAAGTTATGTTCAAAGTTCTTTGGGCTTATCGAACGACATCAAAGTCCAGCACGTGGGAAACCCCATTTTCCTTAGCATATGGCTCCGAGACCTTAATTCTAGTCGAGGTTGGGGCACCCAACGCTAAATTTCAACATGCAACAGAGGAATCAAATCACGAGGCCATGAATACTAGCCTCGAGCTATTTTATGAAAACCGAGAAGCTCGACAGAGGCAAATAATCGAGAGATATTACAATAGAAGGGCCAACCTTTGCCACTTCGTACTCGGGGGCTTAGCTTTAAGAAAAGTCACCGTCAATTCTCGAGACCTAAACAAAGGGAAACTAGGTCCGACTTAGGAAGTACCATATCGAGTCATTTGTATTATCAGAAAGGGATCTTACAAACATGGCAGGATGGAGGGCGAACAATTGCCAAACAATTGGAGCGTGTCACTACTCAAACAATATTATTATGAGGTATGACTCTTTCCCTTTTACATTTGTATTTGATGCTAGCTTATTGAAGGTGTTCGATCGAGGTGTCGAGGAAAAATTTTAACACAAAGATCTTAGGTTTTCATGCACAAGTTGCACTCTTTTTTCCTTAGTCTGATTTTTATCCCAAATGGGTTTTTCCGGCGAGTTTTTTAAACATGTACACATGTATAGATTAGTCGAGCCTTGATGGAAAAAATGTACGCATGTG
Source organism: Nicotiana benthamiana (assembly GCA_034376525.1). Lineage (NCBI taxonomy): Eukaryota > Viridiplantae > Streptophyta > Magnoliopsida > Solanales > Solanaceae > Nicotiana > Nicotiana benthamiana. The sequence goes on from CM067329.1 coordinate 117,817,258, forward strand.
TCGATTACTTAATGAAACATTCGTTATATAACAAATGTTTTGTGCCTCAAAGAAATTTGCTACTATACGAGCTCTATACTTGTGATTTTGTGAGAAATAGCGCAAGGGCCAAAACGTAAATACACCTCGAACAATCTGGGACTGTCATCGACAATCAACACATTTGAGTTATCTAAATTCGGATCCATAAGACCTCAAAGAGGCACCCCCCGACACATAGACCCATGCCATTGTACTCGGGGACTGACATTTCTAACAATTTCAAAATGTTATCGGGAGATAAGTCCTCGAAAAGGCATACCCGAAGGCTACGTCTATACTAAAGGCTACGGACGAAATAATGCAGCTTGGAGACGTCTGAATCTCGTAATAAACAACATGTCTTCAATTAATTCAATAAACCGGTTAAAAGGCTATCCCTAACAAAACAACTAAAGAGGGCTTCGATAAAATCAGCCCTCGAGAAACCTTAAGAGGTATCAAATTACCTTAACATAAACGTGCTAAGGCATAAAAAGCAAAAGGGTCTCAGTCAGCATCGGACTCACAAAAAACCCAATGGGTAAAAACACATGCTAAGGCATAAGAAAATTTTACTAAGTCTTTTAAGCGGAAAAGAGGAAAATAATAGCCATCTTTTAGAGGCCATAGCAACCCCATATGAAAAAGCCTAAGGGCCAATACACTTAGGGTGAGAGATCTCGTTCTCACCCGATCTGATCCCACGGGTTCGATTATCCTGAGCTCAAATAAAACCATAACGTGATTATGGCTTGGGAACTCACCATTATCCGGCACAAGCCCTAATTCTATGCCTCAAAGTTCGAACCTTATTCGAACTAGACCATGGAAATTTCAAGGAAGCCGTCTGTTTACCTTGAAAAAGGTATTTACAACTATATTTAATTTGTGGTTCCAAAAATACGCAATTTATCTTAGTACTAGTTGTTAGGTGAATAACGCTAAGTGTAAATGAGCAAGAACTGATAAAGGAACCGACGTGGTTATTAGGCTGAGTGCCTCGAGCTCTACGAGGAGGGACCTCGAGGGAAGCCTTTAATGGGCTGATGATGAGCAATAAATGAAGAACAATATATGAACAAATGATGTACAATAAATGAACAATAAAAAATGCAATAAATGTATAGAGAAATTATTTAAGCAAAGAGTAGAGAATGTGTTATTGTATTCAATGTGTTGTGTAAATAATCCAACCGCTTACAAAATGAGAAAGGTCTCCTTTATATAGGAGGCAGGAATCCCAACATAGTACATCTCTAATAATAACGAGGAAATGCTATTGGTACAACTGTGTAATGACTTAGTACGAATCTGTACTATTCTTGCAGTCCTGGTCAGCTCTAAACACATATATTTGGGAGCTTTCCCGTCTTCCCATGATGATCATCAATTGTACTGCCCCGAGATCAACCATAGAGGGCTTTCGATGTTATCCCTCAAGGGACACACCTCAGGGTCGTACCCCACATTCTGCTTTACGCTTCTCGAGGTTGGGCATGGAGTGGCATAGTAGCCCCAAAGTCGAACTCCCCGATTTTGTCCGTATACAGATAGTCTCCGAGTTTCTTAGAATGAAATGATAAGAAACGATCTTGAGTTCTTGCCTCTTCGATGACCCCATTATGATGTCAGTCACGTGAGATCATTAAATAGCCCGACAGAAAAATTGTATATGGGTATTATCAAACACGATTCTCAAAAAGCCCAAGAATCGCTATTGGCCATCATTTCAACTCCTCCTAGTGACTTATAAATACTCCAATCCTCTATCTTTCAATCCTTTGCAACATCTTCAAATTTTCAAATATTCGTTAGCACTTTCCTGACTTCACCTTTCTTCCGTGTTCATTTCTTTGTCACCTTGCTTTGAAACTTTTGTTACAACCATGGCAAAAACTATTAAAGATAGGAGGAGGAACTGAACAGCGTTCGAGCAAGCTCGGAGAAAGTGCTCTGAGAGAGGGCCAACTTCATTGAGTAGGTAGCTCGGTATTCATGAGCTTGCTTGCCATCTTCATAACTTGGTGTTTACTATATTGGATCGGCATTTTTAGATCGAGCGAAAGGATGACCTAGCGGAGCAACTTCTGGAAGATATTGCGACCAACGATGCCGAGATACTTGAGTTGAAGCAGTGTAAGGATAGCACGGCTGTTGAAAGGGATACTCTCCGAGGTGAGCTGGCCTCGACCCAGGGTATTCTTCATGTTTCTAAGGAGGAGGCTCACAAATTCCAGGTGCTTCAGGCCGAGTCAGATGTTGTGTTATCTGTAGCTAAGTCTGAAGCTGATGCACTCTTATCCTCATATCCGAAAGACGCTGCTGTAGCAAATACTCGTGCGAGGGAGATATATGAAGAGGCCGATTTAAAACTGGCTCATGCCCTTACACATGCTCGGTTAGAGGCTCGGAGAAAGGCCTTCAAGGAAGTGCATGCCAAGGGTTTTGACATCTCCGCCGAGATCGAAGAGGTGAAGGCCTTGGAAGAGGAATCAGCAGTTCCAATTTACTCAGACAAGGTTCTACGAGTGGCTTGGTGAGTGGCGAAGATGAAGACTAAGCCACCTTTGTTCTTTACTTCTTCTTCTTCTTCTTCTTTTGTATATGTACTCCACGTGGTGGTTTTGTAAATGCGCCTTTGTAAATATATTTTTGGAATGCAAAGGATTTTCACATTCAATGTCTTCAAAGCTTTGCCTTTCAGTGTTCATGCTGAATTCAACCTTCAAACATGAATTTAATTTATTCGAGCTCGGTTTAGGAGTAACAGAGACCATCTAGATTTGGTTGTTCTGGTAGTGATTGCATACCTTCCCCAGATCGGGTTAGTAAGGACTTGATTGAACCCCTCGATGTCTCAAACACGGGTGGCAACGTTATTCCTATGAAATGGCCTCGTCGGTACATTTTCCAAAAAGTCATAATTGCCTCGTGAGAGCTGATTGGCTATAAAAGTTAATGAATAGTCTCCACTCTTCTTATATATACTTTCTTTCCCTGTTTTGAAGGCTCTGTCGCTTTGTGCAACCACCTTTCTATGTAGAGTTCTTTTTTTTGCGCTAGTTCTAGTGCCGCATTAGATCAAAGATTTTTCCTGAATTTTCATCTTCCCTTTCTTGTGTTGAAGTATCTATGGCTACCATGCCCAAATTTGCTAACCAGCAAGAGGGAAGTCCTACCTCTAGTTCCCGTCTGGCCGGTAGTACACCGCCGACATTTGGTGATCTAACTTTGAACTGTTTTGTCTCGAAGAGAGATTTTACGATGGAGAAACCTCCGGACGTTTTGAGACATCGAGAGCATGCTTCGAGGTTCATTCGATTAATAAAGAGAGACACCTCGAGGCTGTGAGGAGATACTGCGGATGAGGAGAAAAGGTGAGGCTGCAGGTACCCTCCTGGGAATAGGATATAAAGGCCCGCGTAGAGGCGTTTCTTAACGTGTACACGTACTCGTCTACGTTGGGCCCTTTTGACCGATTCGTGCTCGAATTCTATCGAAAACATTGAGTCACTTTAGCTTAGATCCATCCGTCTTTCTGGCGGGTCGGCTGATGATGAGATTTTTCCTGAAAAGGTCGAGCTCGAGTTCACTCTTAGACATCACCCCAGATTGTATCGGCTTTTACATCATCGATGTCTAATTACACTACGACATTGATCCACTAGGACCTTTATCTTTACTGATGAGGAGGATGGGGATCAAGGATAGATGAGTCTGTTTGTTCGAATGTTGACTGTTGATATTATTCCTCCGGAGTTCCTGTCGTTTCCGGAGAAATAGAATTTCAAGCGTAAGTGATACATTGTATTCTATTATTTTTGTTCTCGATAGTGCCAGAATTCGTAAGGGCATTTTCTTTCCTTTTCCGTAGCGATCTCGTGGATTCCAGATGATGTCCCCGATCTTGCCGGATTGGTCTGTAAACAAGCGCTTTTTCAACTTATAATTAGCGTAATTGGCAAGATTTGTCGTAGGGAAATGGGAGGCTAAGCACCATGGTATGTGCTACGTAGTCCTTCTCTTGAGGAGTACTTTCTCTTTTGTACAATAATTTCTCTATTGCACGCATCAGTGAGTTTTTTGAGGTGAGACTGTTCCCTTTCGAGGAAGAGGAAGGGACCTTTGATTATTAGGATAGAGAAGGATAATAAAAGAAAAAGGTCCTTGGAGGAAGAGGATCCACATAACAAAGTGGGATCCGCTCGGAGGTTCGAGGAGGACGTTGCCACTGACGAAAACTTCATTTTTATCGGTCGCTCTGTGGATATCAATACACCCGGAGGAATGACTCTATATTTTGGAGGCTCAAACCAGGAGGCATGACGAGACTGCTGGGCTGAAGGCCCTAGTCTTAAGGGAGAGATTCAACGAGCGAGGAAAGGTAAAGGTCATTCATTACCTGATTTGGAAGCTGGTTCTCGGACGTCGAGAAGTACTCCGAGGGGAATGGGCTTTGATGTATCTCCGCCTAATTAGAGTGACTCGAGTGGCTCTATCAAGGTCGATGAGACTGTTCCGGTAGATGCAGAGTCGACCATCGAGGAATCTCAACGGCTCTACTCTATGGTGAATTTTGAAGTTATTATAACTTCTCCAACTTCATACTCTCTCCTGTATAACTAAACTCTTCTTTCTTGCAGGCCTTCGATAAGCTCAAGTCTGATTTGCTTCACAGTGAAGCTAAGTTGCGTAAACCCTTGAATAGGAAGAAATCCCCCAGGGTCCTTTGTGATAAGAAGACAAGATATTTGATACTATTTTCGATCAGAGTTGGACCGAAGTCGCGAATATAAAGGCAACCTCAAGAAACATGTAACTTCTATTTTGAGGGAATACAAGCTTCTTCTCCCATCTTCGGAAACTAACGTTTCGGTACCCCAGTTGTAGAGAAAGAAAGACGCTGGAACGCCTTCGAGGCAAAGTCAACCAGGTCAATTCCGAATGCAACAATTTGAAGGCACATATAGATATTCATGTTGCGGCCAAAAGGAATGCTTTGGCTAAGGCTTCCACCCTCGAGATGTAGCTTCTAATGCTCGAGAAGGTGACTCAGTCCAGACGAGCAGAATTTCTAATCTTGAAATAGATATTTCGAAGATTAAAGTCGAAGTCGTGGATGCTTGAGCCGAAGCTGAGGAGGTCCAAGAAAAGGCCGATAAGAAGGTGGCCATCTATATGAAAGATGCTGCTGAAGCTCGTACAAAGTTGAGAGGGGATTTTGATCGAGAGAGGAGAAGTAGTGAATATGCCCGATGCAAATTCTGGAGGGAAACTCTCGAGGAGATTCATGGTAAGTGCTTTTATCTCTCGGAGGAGATAGAGCAGGCCAAGGTGGATGAGTTCGACGCCTCATTCCTCGTTTCCTATGCTGAAGACAACAAAGAGGGGGTAGGTGAGGGAGCTTGTCTCAATGGAGCCGTTGGTGACATAGTCCCCGATGGGGGAAATGCTAAGTTCCCGATGACAGACTAGGTTTTTCTTTCTTGTTCTTTGTATAGGGATCCCTCCGGGAGTGTTGTAAATGTAACTTTGTACCATTATTCATAATAATAAAAAAGTAAATCTTCAGTTTTCCCTTCATATGAACTTCCACTTGCGTATGTCTTTATTTATGTTATGAGCGTTGCTGCTGGTTGATAATTAGTCTGATATATTGGAAATTTATGATAGGAACCCTTATGTTATGCTTGATGAGTAATTGATAATAGTTGACCATTCAGGGCTTGGTCCTTAAGTCAAGTTTTGACACAGGCTCATTGATCCTTAGGTTTTCAATATATTGGCCCTTAGGCTCTTTAGGCTGGTCCTTAGGCTCTTACGCATTGGCCCTTAGGCTCGTTAGGTTGCCCCTTAGGCTCTTATGCCTTTAGGCTGACCCTTTGACTCTTATGCATTGGCCCTTAGTCTCTTTTAGAATGGGACAGATCGACCTCTAATATACCTATAGTTTTACCCGTTTTGGATGAAGACGTTGAAGTTTTGATTATGCCTTGGCATGTTTTATCTTCGTCCGAATCTTCAACGGCTCATATAAGAACCTCAATTATGAGTTGATATTTGATGATAATTGAGTACCTTGGGAGGTTCTTTTGAAGGCTGATTTTTTGAAGCCTTGTTGCTGAAGGCTGATTGTCTCGAAGGCTTGTCATTGTTTGGAGCTGATATGATCAAAGCTTATTTGCTTATGCTAGGTGTAGCCTGATTAACCGGTTCTTTGTGAAGTATTTTAAAAATATTTGAAGGCCTTTAATTTTATGGCGACTGTCTGACGTCTCCGGGCCGTATTAATTTGGCCGGAGCCTTTTGATATGACCGTAGTCGATAGTCCCCGGGTGAGATGACCTCGGCGTTTATATGGAAGGTATGCCTTTTTAAGGGTCTTACAAGTTCGATATATAGCCCCTTGGTCTTAATATTGGGGTTATGCGTTTTTGAGGTCTTATAAGTTTTGGCATGCCTCGTTGAGGTCTTATAGATTTGGTGTTGCTGGCTCGAAGTTGTCTGATCGAGATCTTAGGAATTCGAGTTTTCAATGGCTCGATGAGTTGACTTTCGATGACAATCCCCGAGTCTTCGGGAGTTCGCTTTTGGCCCTCGAGCCCTCTTATAAGAAAGTAGTGGACTTCTTCGAGGCATTAAGTGTTTTTTACGCAAAGGGGCTTCCTAAAATACTTGATATATGCGTACATATTTTTTGCTTTTGGAGATTCGATTATTCTACATGGACACAGTTCAATTAATCATTTGGCTCAATACAACATTCTCCTATCGAGGTTCTCCTAGGCATAGTTCAATTTCTTTGAAAAATGACCCCCCGAGGTGGTGCCCCCCAGTATTTGAGGTTGATTGAATAGAAGACTTGAATTCTTGATGAGTTCTCCTTAGGTAGCATATGGATGTTTCCTCGTTAAAAACATCACCCGAAAAACCTATTTGGGATAAAACCTGGTCTGAGGGGAAAAGAGCACAACACATGCTTTAAAACCCAAGGTCTTCGAGTTGGAGGGTGCTTCGATTCCTCATAATCGGACACCTGCAATAAGTTAGTACAAAACATAAATGAAAAAGGAGAAGGTTGTACCTTAGCATTGATAGCACTAGAGCATTTATCCGTTTTAATTGCTTGCCCCGAGGAAGGGGTACGGTCCTTTATTCACTCATTCGGATGGGGCCGAGAATGTGAGTTGTGATTTCTATTTGGCCGTTTGCTTGTCTTTTGGCTTCATCGATGTAGAGGGCATATATTTCGGTGCTATGTCGTGTACCGCGAACATCACTCTTGCTACGTGTTGCTCCCCATATACTGCGTTTACTCCATCCTTGGTTGGAAACTTGATAAAGGGTTGATGGCACTACCCTCATACTGTGTATACACGACCTTCCAAGTAAGGCATTGTATCTCATGTCACCTTCGATGACGTGAAACTTGGTCTTGTATTGCACCGGCCACGTTAACTCAGAGGATGACCTCTCCTTTCATTGTCTTGCTTGCCATGTTGAATCCATTGAGGACTCGAGAGGCAGGTACAATTTGGTCTAGCAGTCTGAGCTGCTCCACCCTCCTCGACCTGATTATGTTGGTCGAGCTACTTTGATCCATGAGCACACGTTTATTTTAAAAAAAAATTAATAGTGCGTCATTATGAGGCTGAGAAAAGGTCTAGATGTCCTCTTCGGTGAATGTGAAAGCATCATCTGGTGTGTGATTTCGAGTTCGCTTTTTCCTGGTGATGGGTATTTTTGTTCGCTTGACAAACCGTCCATGTGGGGCGTCGGCCCCTCCAATGATCATTTGGATGATGTGCGGTGGTTCTTCCAATTCGCTCTTCTTGTTCGTTTCTCTTTTTTGAAATTGATTTTTAGCTCGGTCGCTGAGGAATTTTCGAAGGTGCCCTTCGCTAATCAGTCGGGCTACCTCTTCTCTAAGCTATCTGCAATCCTCGGTTCTATGACCGTGAGTGTCGTGATATTTGCATACCAAGTTAGGGTTTCTTTGTGAAGGGTCTGACATTATAGAATTTGGCCACCTGGAATATTTGATTTTACCTATGGCCGATACGATGACCGAGATATCAACTTTGAAGTTATTCTCAGATAGTCGGGGTGCCTCTATCGGCCTTGTATGCCTATCAAACCCGGCTTTACTCATAAGTCCTCGGGAGCTTTGACCTCGATCTATTATTCAATCACCTCGAGGTATTTTATGCCTTGGGGCGTTTCTTCAATCATCTACATACGGTTGGTATCTTTCCTTGCTTGGCCTTGACTCTCTTTATGCAAGACTTTGTTCTTCGTTAAGAACCTGCTAAGATATACTAAGCCCGAGGGGGCACCTAATTGATCATCTTCGACCTTGATCTTTGATTGATACCTCTTGTGCACGTCTTCCCAGGTCACGGCTGGATATTCGATCAAATTTTATTTTTGGTGCTTCGAGGCTACCGAGCTTCGCTCGTTCAAGCCTTGAAATAAGGCTAGTATAGCCCAATTATCGGAGAATGGTGGTAATTCCATTCTCTCCCTCTGAAAACGAGACACAAATTCCCTTAGCATCTCATTTTCTCTTTGTTTGATTTTGAAGACATCGGACTTCTTGGTGGCGACCTTGATTGCACCAGCGTGTGCCCTAACAAAAGAGTCTACCAACATGGAGAATGAATCAATTGAATTAGGGTTTAGGTTATGATACCACATCATAGACCCCTTTGACAGCATTTCTCCAAATTTCTTCAATAAGACGGACTTAATTTCATCATCATTCAAGTCGTTCCCTTTTACAACACAAGTATAAGCGGTAACGTGCTCATTGGGGCCCACGGTCCCGTTACACTTCAGGATATCGGGTATTCTGAATGTCTTCGGGATAGGCTTCAGAGTCGCACTTGATGGGAATGGTCTCTGCACGAACTTCTTTGAATCTATACCCTTCAGAATTGGGGGTACCCCAAGGATCTAATCGATCCTTGAGTTAATAAGTCTCTACGTTTTTGTCGTTAGACTCTATCTTCTTTTCTCCCGTTTCAGTCCTTTTGGTAAGGTCTTCGAGTATCTTTACAATAGCGGGGTCCATCGTTGACCCATTGTTATTCGATCTCTCTGGTGCTTGCTCGACTGAAGGAGCTGTTTCCGGTGCTGCTGTGCTTGGAATTTTTTGTTGACTTTGCAGCTGAGCAATATCCACTTGTTGTGCTTGCAATATTTCAAAAATGACTTGGAGGCTGACTCCTCTTTCTTCCATTCCTCGTGCTTCAGCATGGTCTTCCCTGTGTATGTTCCTTATGGGGTCTATGCCTGTTTTTGTGTTTAAAACGTTGTGGGAGCTGATGTCAACTGGATACACGTTTGGTACTCCCTCAGGGTTTACAGGTGGTACACCCAAACCTATGTCGCTATTTTCTCCAAGTCCTTCACTGTCATGAAGAGGTGAACTTTGTGTTCTAAACATGATTAAGCCTGAAATCAAAGAATCTTTGACAAGAAAAAGAGTGAAGAGTAACATGTGTTATCAGAAAAATAGCACCAAAACAATCACTATTATTTTTAGCCCCACGGTGGGCGCCGGACTGTTTACGTTGAAAATGGTATGTACAATTATATTTGATTTGTGGTTCTAAACATACGTAATTTATCTTAACACTAGTTGTTACGTGAATAATGCTAAGTGTAAATGACCAAGGAATGATAAACAAACAGACATGGTTATTAGGCTGAGGGCCTCGAGCTCTGCGACGTGGGACCTTGAGGGCAGCCTTTAATGGGATGATGACGAGAAATAAATGAAGAACAATATAAGAGCAAATGATGAACAATAAATAAACAATGAAAGAATAAGCAATAAATATATAGAGCAATTGTTTAAGCAAAGAGCAGAGAATGTGTTATTGTACTCAATGTGTTATGTAAATAATCCAACTGCTTATAAAATGACAAAGGTCTCCTTTATATAGGAGGGAGAAATCCCAACATAGTACATGTCTAATTATAATGAGGAAATGCTATTGGTCAGTTGTATAATGACTTAGTACGGATTTGTACTATTCTTGCAGACCTGGTTAGCTTTAAACACGTATATTTGGGAGATTTCCCACCTTTCCATGACGATCATGATTGTACTGCCCCGAGATCAACCATAGTGGGCCTTCGATGTGCTCCCTCGAGAGATACAGGGGTTGTACCCCACGTTTTGCTTGAGGCTTCTCGAAGTTGGGCATGGAGCGGCATAGTAGCCCCAAAGTCGAACTCCCCGATTTTAGTTGTATACACCGTCCGAGATAAAGTATCGAACACGTCGTTGAAAGCACGAAAATATGCAAAATTTTACAAGGCAAGAAACATGGTCCAAAAATTGAGAAGACATTCAAGGAAAACTTTCTTTTATTTATCTAAGAAAAGATATATACAAGAGACTGACAAGAGGTCTTACAAAAAGAAAAATAAAAAAACAAAAAGAAAAAGAAAAATCCTAGTTGTTCCCGGGTTGGTTTCTCACTCGGGAGCAACTTCCTCTCAGGGCCCCTCTTCATTGTCAGACCCCCCTTGGCTGCCTTCATCATCATCATCGTCATCGGAGGAGACGAGGAATCTGGCATCAGCTTCGAGTGCCTTTGCTTGAGTTATCTCTTCAGTGAGGTCGAAACCTCAAGAATGGATTTCCTAGAGGGTCTCCCTTCGAGATTGGCACTTGGCCAAATCATTACTCTGTCGCTTTTGGTCGGAAGCTTCCCTTAGCTCCATTTGAGCAGCCTCAACATCTCTTAAGTATAAGGCAATGGTTTTATCGGTCGTGACCTTCATCTTCTCGACCTTAGCCTTGGCTTTAGCAAGTTTGACCTCGAGCTCGTCGATACTTTTGGCCTGGGCTAAATTTCTCACTTTAGCACCCTGGAGCGGGGTCTCAGCCGATGCCAGTTTGGCTGGAGCAACCTCTTTCTCCACAGCAAGGTGGTCCATATTTTCCTTCAGTTGACCTTAACTTGATCGACCTCTTCTCGAAGCTGCTCGATCATTTTCAGTTTTTGCTGAAGCTAAGACACTGAAGTGTTAGCCTCCACAGTTGGGTCGAGTAGACCATACTCTTTCAAAATAACAGTTACTTGCTTGTCTAGCTCGGCCTAATTTTTACGAGCCTTGGCCAAGTCTGACTAAAGGCCCTTGATCTCCTCCTCTTTTTGACTACAAAAGAGCTTCAAGGCCTTCCCTTCATTTGAGGTCTTCTTGAGCTCGGCCGCACATTGGCTCAGGTCATCCCTAAACCTAGTAAAAGCCTACGCAGAAAAAGAGATATCAGTTAAGGGTAAGGGGAGAAGAAGAAATTGCAACGATAAGGAATTAATGCTTACTTGAGAGAAAAGACGTTGAGCCTCTTCGAATAGAGTAGATACGTTGAGGTCGGTGGCGTCATTGACCCTAGAAAATCAATCTCGAAAAAAATCTTCTTCACCGGGGACTTCGCTTAAGTTAGGCGTTCGTAAAGCTCGGGCTTCCTTTATGGCCTTCTTAGAGTAAGTCGGTAGAGGGATCTATTCGTCCCTACGGATTGCAAAACCTTCCCCCTTTGGTGTGCTTGTAGATGGTCGAGGAACAATCTCGACCTCGGGAGATTCGGGGGATTTGCCCGCGTCTTTCTTTGGAGCTTCCTCACCACGAGGCAGGGTCTACGGTTCGGAGGGCTTGGCAGCTTCAACTGCTTTCAGGCTCGGGTCACCAACGTCGATTCTTCCCCCTCATCTTCTTCTTTGTCATTCAGCTGGGGGACTGAGTCTATGTCTACGTGAATAGGATTCCTCCCGCATCTTCGAGTAGGACCCCTTCTATTTTAGGGGTCTTCGAGCTTCGAAACCTTTTTCCTCTTATTATCTTTCCCCGATTTTAGAATTGGTGACTCGGTCTCTTCCCTAGGCGGGGCTGGCCTCATTTCAGAGACATCTCCAATGCCTAAATGAATGAAAATTAGGTATGAGTGAAGTAATGTCTCCAGTAAATGGGAAAGCATCAAAAACTTGCGAGAAGAACTTACCGTGGTGTTTCGCTTCACATCTTCCCCTCGCCAAGTCATGCCATCAGCGCTCATCATACGAGGAGTTCATAGCTAGTTTTCGGACCAGTCTTCGAGGTCAGCGATTGTATGGGGCATCCAATCAACCGCTGCAAAAAAGTGAAGGCATCACGCAATGCGAAAACAAAATACAAAAGGTTACTAGGAAAAAACTTCACTTATAATCGGGGTTCCACTTCTTTAGGAATGACATTTTCTCCTCTGGGATGATGTCACATGTCCTCACTTGCACGAACCAGCTCATCCCGCCCTGGTCCTTATCCTCATTATTACTAGAAAAGAAGGCCTTGGTTGACCGGTATTAGAGCTTGATCAACCCTCGGAAAAGCTGAGGCCGATACCACCTGATAAGGTGATTGATGGTGAAATCTATCCCCTCAGCCTTGCTGGAGAAATAGTGAATCGTGATCACTATACGCTAGAATAAAGGGTGGATCTGGGCGAGGGTGACCTGATACCTCTTGTAAAAGTCGATCATGATTGGATTGATGAGACCCAACGTGAAGGGGTAAGTGTAAACACTTAGGAACCCCTCAACATGAGTAGTGATGCTCTCCTTAGGGGCGGGGATTTGTACCACGACCTCGTCACCTAGCCACTTTCCTTCTTCATGGCCTCGAGGTGTTTCTCCATTATCGAGAACATATACCTCGATACATGCTCGCATCGGCCTGGAATCGTGAGGGGATTTTCAACTTTGAAGTATTTCTTTGTGGCACATGGACCCGGAATAATCTCGTGAAGGGCCAGCGCTTTATCACCGGTCGGCTGGGAAGAGGAGGAGGAAGCCTTCTCCTTTTGAGGAACTGTTTTAGAGGGTTTCGCCATTGATTTGGGTTAGAAGAAGCGGAAATAGGCAAAGCTTGATATCTTTCGGCACTAAAAGGAGCGGGAGTAACAGCTAATGAAAGAGAAAGATTAAGAGGGGAGAGATAAGGTAAGTTTGAAGGTGGTTTGAAGATAGAAGTAAAGATTTTAATTCGAATTTGAGCCCTGTATTTATAGACAAGCGGCGACGTTCGACGACGTTAGTTGCCGACCACCATTTGGCGGAACATTTAATGTTTTTTGAAAGCGAGCCGACGGATGCTTCGGTCACTTTGAGCGCATACGTCATGGGGATGATGTCATCATCAGGGACTCTAAAAATCGAGGATCAAGTCGTTTCTTATCATTTTATTTTATGAAACGCGGGACTATCTGTATACAGTAGAAATCAGGGGTGTCCAATTTCGTAGGCTCGATGGGTCGCTTCGAGAATAAGTTCAAAATGAACCGAGCTTGAGCCTGATGGCGGAGTACAAGACTCGAAGATCGAAATGCTCGATGACACCAAGGCCAAGTATGACTAGCCTCGAGATAATACCGTTATGGTTTATTATAGAAATAGCGAGATTCCCGTAGTGGCTCTAAAATCACAGCATAAATTCCAAAACAGATTTGTACTAGGCGGTTAGACAGATGTCCAATAAGATTCCCTACTAAAAACAAAAATGTACCTTATTTAGGACTCTCCTATTATATAAAGGGGGCCCCATTTATTTGTAAGATCATCAATCATTGACAAGAGAATATACATACATCACTTTCTTGCTTACTGTTCATCTGAATTGCCTTATTATTTTATTGTTCTTACTAACCTACCTCGAGGCTGACATAGCTCGAGTTCGAGACTTGCTTGCACACTAGTTTGACTTACTTTACTCTTAATTTATAAATTTGATTCCTTGTTTATCAATTAGTATTGGATTAAATCCTATATCTTTAAAACTACACTACAAATTTAATTGTTATTCGAATTTTAAGGTAAACAAAAATCTTGAATAAATAGTCATATTAGTGACAAGCTCAAGACAAAGGTGAAGAATGGAAAATGAGGGTAAGCAAAGAAGAAATGAGGTTGTGTGTGTGTGAGGGGGGGGGGGGGGGGGGACGCAGATTAAGGGATTCTCTTTTCTTTTTAAACTAAATAGGGTTTTGCTTTAGATTTTTATTTACAGGTGTCGTCTTGTATTACAAACTTTGACACATTATTTTTTAAAATTTTAATTCTTACTGCTATCCACGTGTCAAATACTAGTTGGTTCTTACAATAGTCTTCGGATGTATATTACACTCGATGTAGGCCGACTGAGCCGCATATTTACTTGATATACTTGAAGTGTCCAACTAGAAATGGGATTAAGTTGAGGCGTTTAGTTGATTGTTTGGGACAACTTAAATGGGTCGTTTATGTATTTCGCTAGCATTAATTGCCGTTCAGAATTTCTTTATAAATTAATTAGCCAAATATAAAATATCTCTCACTAAAAGTATTTTTGAAAAAAAATACTTTTTAAAATAAGCTGATTTTTAAGCTTTTACCAAACACGCTATACACCTATTTTCTTGAATGTTTTCGATTTCTCCTTTGCTGCAAATTAAGTTAGGCTAACGAGAGTCCGGAACCAACGTGTTGCCTTGTACGAAATGACGGAAGACCTGGAGGATTCTGCATGGATTTTGAACGAAATCCTAAAACTCTTTAAACAAACAAACAAGCAGTCCCGAGTACAATAATTGAGGGTATAGCGCATGCACCTTACGCGCTACATGCGCAAGGGATTTTTATCTATCTATACCATATAACAAACCTTATTACAAAAAATGTTCATAATATTGTATTTACCCGCCTAGTCCATAGTTTTGCTACAAAATATGTACCAAACGAAAAATAGATAGATTCCACCCTAAAAAGGCTCCAAATTTGTAAGAATCAGATTTAATGGTGATTCTATCACCATTAATTTCGAAATTTAAAACGGAAGAAAATCCACTGCAGCGTAATTCTCTCCTTCTCCATATATTTTCCACCATTGATAGCCATTAAAAAAGCTTGAAAGCTTTGAATTAAAATTTGGATTTTCAAAAATCATTATTTGTTTGGATTGGGTGTTGTTGTAAATAATTCGAAATATGTTTAGGAGTTTATATCTCAATTTTGAGGGGTTTTGGTGAAGATTAGACTTTGTTTTTGACTGAATTTCAGATTGAAACTCGTACAAGAAGAAGAAGAAGACATATTTTTCCAGAAATTATAGTTAAATTGTAGTTATATTGTAGAAATGTAGATAAATTGTAGATAAAATATAGATAAATTGTAGATAAGTTGTAGATAAATTGTAAATTGGGAAGACTAAAACTTCTACAAGTCTTCTACAATTATGTCGAAAATGCCAATTATGCTACAATTGAAAATTTCTTGGATTGAGTGTTGTTGTAAATAATTCGAAATATGTTTAGGAGTTTATATCTCAATTTTGAGGGGTTTTAGTGAAGATTAGACTTGGTTTTGACTGAATCTCATATTGAAACTCGTCAAAGAAGAAGACATATTTTTTCAGAAATTGTAGAATTGTAGATAAAATGTAGATAATTTGTAGATTGGAAGACTAAAACTTCTACAAGTCTTCTACAATTATGTCGAAAATGCCAATTATGCTACAATTGTAATGAGAATTGGAATATTAAAATTCAATGTATTCAGTTTGTAGATACAATTTCTACAAATAAACTACAAATCAGTTTATGTATTGTATAAAGTTGTATTGTTACATTTACTACAATTAAACTACACTCTTGTGTAAAAAAAAATTAAAGCATACCAAATTTAATCAATTCTTAATATTCAAAATTTCAATTTCGGAAGTGCCGCAAATTTGGAAAGGGCAAGAACGATTTATATGCATTGGCTGTTGTTGTGATAATTTATTTTATAACAGCCAATGCATATAAATCGTTTCATTTGAAGTCCCATGATTTGCAATACAACTTTGTCTTGCGTGTAAATATCCTCCTGGCTTCAGGAATCATTGCGTATTTTCTGCTTGGTATAATACTTGACATGGAAATGAAGAGAAAAAAAAAATTAAATAGGTAACGAAGAAGCTATGACTTTGGTGAAAGATATGCAACCAAACAGAACACTAGGAAAGAGAAGAGGAAAAAAAAATATATGCTCCTAAAATCATGCATAGAATAGATGAAGCAATAATTATACCCTTAATTTGAATTATGGTACATAAATTGAAATTTGGTATGCTTAAATGTAATAAACACAAATCTTAAACATGGGAGGTAATAAGGTTTGATATATGGTATACATATGTAAAAATCCCCATGCGCAATACCCTCAATTGTTGATGGGTTGGTAAAGTTCAATCAATTATTTGTGGACCAGTAAAGTTTATATATAATACGTTAACAGACAAACATGTCATTAAGGTATAGCGCATTAAACAAATGCGTTGTATATAAATTGGTCATCATTTATTTTTGTACTTTGAGTCCAAAAAAGTAATATTTTGATTCCGGACTCGGCTAATGAAGTCATGCAGGTTTACATCGGTGTACCCCTTTTGGGTGACTGAAAATAGATCCTCGCTATAGCCCTTATGAGTGACTGAAAACAAATATTTTTTCATGTCTGTTGCAAGAACACTTACTTTAAATGTGAAGCAATTACTTTTCACTTCAGGGTAAAGAATCCCAACACTATTTTTTTTTCATTTTAGTGATCGTCTAAGCTTCAGGCAACTGTTCAATATTCCAATGAGTTTTAGCCTTTCTTAGTTTTAAAAAATAAACAAATTTAAGTGCTTCATCAGCAAGTTTTGGGGGTGTAAGATTTTTCACAGTAATCTTAATGATTACGGTGTAAATGTGTAATAATAGGACTTCTTTTGTTCATGCAATTAAGGATTCCTGTACGAGAAAATTATAGATTCCTATACGAGAAGGCAGATCGCATGTAAATAACTGATAAATTTTATGACATAAATTATATTTTGTTCTTTAAATACACTTGTGAAAACATTGTGAATAGAAAAATGCTATCAAGGCGTTATAGGATAAAAAATGCCTATCCACAAGATGATGTTCATAATGATGCGCATGCTAAGATGGATATTCAATTATACAAAATTTGACAAGATAAAAAATAACACATTCTCCAAAAGTGCAACTAGCAAAAATTGAGGATAAAGTGAAGGCTGAATACATACGGATATACCTAAAGTTGTCAAGATTTTTCACTTAGACATGTCAAGCAGGTCTCGTTCCGTTTGAACACATGTAGTAGGCCGAAAATGTACCAATCAGGCATATTTTGCTGACATGATTGATATAGCGTGAGCTGCACATAATGCTCGTGTTCATTATCCCCTACTAATGTCCTAGGAGTATTTTCGATGCCTGAACGTATGCTCATACACACTTTCATTTCTTAATTACTCGATTTTCACTTAGAAAAACCTAGTTATTTTGGTTCATTTTTTTTAGCAAAATACAACTAGGAACATCAAGCCAAAGATCATTCTACACGGTGCAACTCACACTATCAACCATGTCTGCAATTCATCTGATTTGTACACTTTGGGTCTTCCTATAAGCGTTCGATCAGAACAAAGCCTACTTAAGGCTATCTGCAGGAAATTCAACGCTTACCAGGATCATTGTTGTGTTGGAAAGAGAAGAAATAAGTGGAACTTTGTCAATCACATATAGGAAGGTCACAGCTTCCAACTTTTGGACGAGCCACCAGAAATCCTTAGAAATGTTGTTCATTCTGACATATGGTTTACTTTGATGTCTACCCTAATTTGATATAAAAATAAGAAAACCAAAGACGATAAGATGCAGTCTATTAATGCCAACTTGAACAAAAAAAGAAGGAAAAAGCAAGATGCAGTCTACTCAGAAGTTAGATTGACAGCAGAAGAGTGACTTGCTCTTTGTAATGGAGCAATGAATACGGAGCAGATTTTGCATTCAAATATGATGGCCAAAGATGGAACGCCAAGGTCTTTGCTGGTCTTTTATATATAATTACTTGCATTTAAGGTTCTGAAATGATGATGAAAGGAAAGCAAATTTGTAATGTAATTCAAGTTTTAAGCTCTATAGCACAGATTCGTACCGCTTCTTCTTTTCCTCAGACGATCTGAAGTTAAGAGAAGAGCCTACTCGTTCTTGTTCTCTGGCTCGAATTTCAGAATAGCAAGATAGAAGCCAGGTTCATCTGTAAATTTGACTACTTCAAATGAATGCTCTGCAGCAACATTTTGCAGTATCATCTTCTCTGGCAAGTTTGATACCACCATGTCAGGATATAGTTTCCGTTGCTCTTCAACCACTTGTCTGCCTTGTGGATGACTAATCACAACTCTTGCACCTGAAAAATAAAGCAAGTATTAGAGAATTTAAACACCATTAAGCAATCTTCGCTTTAATTCCTAAAAAGGTTGGGCCATGGAATTGAGAGACTTCATACAAATAAGTTTGATTGGCAGTGTTTATAAAATCATATCCAAGGTTCTGACAGAGAGGATAAAGAAGGCGATACACAAATTGGTTGATCAACAACAAGTGGCGTTCATCAAAGGAAGACAGATGGAAGCAGCCTTGATAGCTAATGAATATGTGGACTCTAGAATAAAAGGGAAGCTGCCAGGGATATTGTGCAAGCTAGAAACTGAAAAAGCTTACGACCATATTAATTGGAAATTTCTATTAAAGGTGTTAAAAGATATGGGTGTTTGGAAACAAATGGATACTCTCTTCTGTATAAGCAAAGTCAGATTTTCTGTTTTGATCGATAGCACTCTGGAAGGTTTCTTTCCATCTCAAAGGGGATTGAGACAGAGAGATCCACTATCTCCACTTTTATTTATTATTGCAATCCAAGGTCTTAACAGCTTGATAAAAGTGGCAAATCAGAATGGATGGCTTATGGGTTTTAAGGTGCTTAATAATGCAACAAGCACTATGGAGGTTACACATTTATCATGTGCAAATAGGAGTGGACGGGCGGGTCGGATATGGTTCGGGTTGAAAACGGGTAATGAAAAAACGGATCAATTATCCGACCATATTTAATACGGATAAAAACGGGTTAACCGGCGGATAATACGGGCTACCCATATTATCCATGACTTCTTGTATATGATCACTTTTGGGAGAGTAGTCTCTCTAACTTGAGGAACCCCCATTTTGATGCTTTACAAATGTAAAAGTTAGACCCATTGGTTACTCATTGATTATCCATTTTCTAAATGGATAATATGGTTCTTATCCATATTTGACCCGTTTTTAAAAAGTTCATTATCCAATCCATTTTTAGTGGATAATATGGGTGGTTAACTGTTTTCTTTGAACCATTTTGCCACCCCTATGTGCAGATGATTCATTAATCTTCTATGATGCCAAAGTGGAGCAACTGAGACATCTGAGAGTAATCCCCACTATTTTTAGGTTGTCTCAGGCCTTCATGTAAATTGGAGAAAAAGTTTGTTGTTTCCAGTAAATGAAGTACTACACATTCACTCTCTGGCAGGCACTTTAGGATGCGAAGTGGGTTGTTTGCCGACAATTTATCTTAATGCATTTGGGATCAAAGCAAGTCACAAGAGATATGGAATGGGGTGCTTGAAAGACGTGAGAAAAAAACTAGTGATTTTAGTAAACAACATGCTTGATTCTCTTCCCACTTACATGATGTCCTTATTCCCACTACCATCTAACATTGAAAAGAGACTTGATGCCCTAAGAACTTTATATGGCATGGCAACAGAGAAAAGAAAGGTTTTCACTTGGTTAAGTGGAAAA
Organism: Nicotiana benthamiana; assembly: GCA_034376525.1. Classification (NCBI taxonomy): domain Eukaryota; kingdom Viridiplantae; phylum Streptophyta; class Magnoliopsida; order Solanales; family Solanaceae; genus Nicotiana; species Nicotiana benthamiana. The sequence continues at coordinate 117,836,981 of CM067329.1, forward strand.
CTCTCACTATCAGCAATAAAGAAGGGGGCTTGGGCATAAGAAATGTCAGGTATCATAAAGGAGCTTACTCATGAAATGGCTTTGGAGATTCAGGCTGGAGGGACAGGCTTTGCGGAGAAGGGATAGTGGCGCTCCAAAGTGGTATCTACACCCTATGGTTTTTGTGTATGGAGATCTATTAGAACATTATGGCCTTACCTAATTAATAATGTGAGAGTTAAGGTAGGCAATGGGGTGAAGGCCTCCTTCTGGAATGACAACTGAATTGGGCATGGACCTCTTAAAGAGTTTTTTCCTGATATACAACCTGGTTCATCAACAAAATATAACAATTGTAGAAATCTGGAGTCTACAGGGGTGGAATATAAGTTTCAGAAGGTTTATCAATGACTCGGAGATTAACAGGCTTGCAGAATCTTACAAAACTTTGGAGCAATTTCATGGTATCACAAATCAAGAAGACAGATTGGTATGAGGCCGGATTGTGGCACTGGAAACACATCTAGAAGGTGAAAATACCATACAAAGTGACATGTTTTGTTTGGCTGGCTGTGAAGAATGCTTGTCTAACATGGAGAATCTGAAGAGAAGGGGAATGCAGCTTTGTTCTAGATGCTACTTATGTGGAAGGTAAGCTGAGTGTAATAGCCATCTTTTTTTGCATTGTTGGATCACAGATCAACTTTGGCAAATCTTTTTTGAGTATAAAAGGGTTGAAATGGATCATGCCTAAATCAACTGGAGAGCTCCTGGCTTGTTGGAATAATATCAGACAAAAGAAATGTCGGAGTGCCGCTCCGGCTTGTGTTTGTTTGACCATCTGGAAAGAAAAAAACTCATGATGTTTTGAAGATATAGGCAACAATATCCAGAAGATTAAGACGAATTCCTTGCTTCTATTTCACTTTTGGTGTAAAGAGGTGTTGGAGAAGAAGTAAAATCACTGTTAAACATCATATCACAGTAAATATCATAGCATCCCTGTACGGTGAATTAGGGAACTTTTTGTACTCTTTTTGTGAATTGTAAATATGGCTCTTAGCACTGTCTTTGTGATAATGGCATACAACTTGTTACCTTTCTCAAAAAGAAAAAGAAGTTAGATTTATACAAAGATGATAGTTTTGTCTTGATAAAAACATAAAATCAAATGAAGTACACAATATATTATAAGAGTCTAAGATTACTAATATGACTGAAATTCACCTGGCAAACAGCGTTTTCTGAGTGTTTCCATAATTTGACCAAGCTCAAACGGCAATGCAGGAAGGAAGTAGAGAAAAATAACGTCAAAAGATGTCCACTTCTCTGGTACATATATCAATTCTCCTTGCCAACACTTAACCTTATCATATTTTTCTTTGATGCATGCTAACATGAAAAGGGAGTCATGAACAACAAGCAATTGCCTGCAATTTGATGAATCAACTACTCTATCAACAAATTCTTCAGAACCAATTGCAATCATAATGTTAGAAGTCTCTGTTATCTCTCCTGCTGATATGATCTCATCGATTTTTTGCTTATGCCTTTCACTGGAATCTGGATACTCAAGAAATGACCAGTCTTTTTCCATGACATCTTCAAAATTAATTACAGATACCGTTCCATCATTTGATGGAGCAATAGCATTACAGCAGGATTGCAAATTACGAGACGGATGAAGGGATGCTGATCGGACATGGATAGAAAGGGTAATGCTGACATAATTATTGAAAGGATATCGTTGGTAGCAACTGCGAGCCTGCTGTAAACTAAAACATGGTCTTGATCTATGAAGAGGTGATGTAAGTGCGAGGAAAGAGCAGGCTGATGAGATAGAGCTCATGGATCCAATACTCTCTAGTTTGTCTTATTTCAGTCGATTGATATTTGGGGAGGTATAGATAAAAATCCTGGTTATAAATATGTCTCTAGCATACAACTTGCACAGATATTCTTCTGCATGTCACCCCTTCAAATTTGTGTTTTCATTCAGTCCAGCAAATGTTTATGAATTTTTGTGCCCTGCCATTAGATTTAAAAAAAATGCTTAATGGAGATGAAAGAGGCCAAACTGTTACTAAATCTAAAAAGAAAAGAAAAGAAAGCCTGAAAGTAGTTCAAAATGACATGTAATGGTATCTAATACAGTCTTCGCATCAAGCATTATACTTCATGACAGTGTCTAGCACTGCGATCAATGCGGATACTCCACAAGACATTAAGATAGGCGTCCAAATGAAGCATAAAAGATAGCAAAAGTGTCAACTAGCAGAAGGAATCTTAGAGTCAGTCAGTTGCGCTGCTTTAAGAAATGGAGGGTGACATCTAAGGTAATAGAGAAGGCTTGATAGAAGGGAGGAAGAAATGCAGATGCCCCTCTTTTGACTTGATGCAACTGCGAAACCCACTTGTACTGACAAAGCCCGAAAAACCCAACCTATACAAAGATACTCTTTTCGACATCCACTCTTAACAAGTGTAAACCCTTGCTTTAGGGGCCTACCTCGTGAACTGAAGCAACCAAATACAACATTCTTTAACATCGTAAAAGGCAAAAGAGAAAACCATAGGCAGCTTACTCAAAACTGCCTAAACATAAAGTAAAAGAAGGAAAGATTAAGCCTTTCCAGTTACTACTTCAGGTATCAGTAATTTACCATATACACTATATTAAAAACATCTAATGGTGATCCAAATTTTTTTTGATTGAACTGACTGAAAAGTTTATCAAACCAACTAGCCCCTAAGGCTTAGGTTTATTGGCAAGAGCGCAACACATGATGTGCGGGTTAGAGGCACGTTTCGAGTTGAGCCTTGCTGCAGACAAAAGCATAGTATTTAATTGAACAAGGGTAGAGGGTGCATCACTTGCCCTAGGCAGGGGCGGATTTAAGGGGGCGGAAGGGGGTTCCGAACCCATTTGTGGACATCCTGCCTCCGCCACTGGCCCTAGGGGATTTCTCGATTATCGAACTTTCCGGGATCTATGGAGCACGTCACTATTCTTTCCGGGATAACCCCAACTTGGGGAAAATTGTACATAATCCAAATAGAGACAGAAACCCTTCAAATGTCTACTGTATTCAAGAGCAGAGCACTAAACATTCAACTTCATCTTCATATAGCAGAAATATTGTAAATTTAAGAAAGAAGTGAACTTTTTCAGTAAAAAAGAGGAAATAAGATAAGGGCATTCTTCAAATGGAATTTTATGAATATATATGTGTGACCAAACTTTATACTCCAAAGAGACATCCATGCAACACTCCGTATCCATCTCTTTTAAACATAAAAATGAACCATTTCAAGAGTTTAAATTACAATTCAATTACGGAAAATTTCAGAGAAAAAAGAGCAGAGCTAACCTCGACGAATATGGGAGCTCGGAAAGGAGCAAGAAACTGGAATTTTTATCCTTTTGCAGAGAGAAGAGATACCCAGCAGAGCTGAGCACTAAGAAGGAATAATTGGGCTTAATTAAAGCAACCAAAGGCCGATTAAAAGGCCAGGCCCATATACGGATGCTCCAAAGCTTAGAGTCAAAATAGGACGCTATAGCCGCACTGGTAAATAAAAAATAACTGGTGTGTACTAAGTCAATGAAAAATAGCCGTAATTTTACTGTAACAGAGACCAGTGCAGTATAATAAACTGGAGTTTAGTGTAACTGTGTATGAACTCCAGCATATTATACTGAACTGGTATACTTTGCTGGATCCAGCATAATATACTGGAGACTGGAGCACCGGTGCTCCAAAATCCAATATATTATGCTGGACCGGTATACTTGCTGGAACTCCAATATATTATGCTGGAGTTTTAGTGTACTTATGCTGAAACTCCATCATATTTTATATGGAGTTCAAGTATACTTATCCTGGAACTCCAGTATTTTCGCTCAAATTTATCTTTATATAATAAGTGGCTAAATTTTCATTACTTTTGAAACTGAGCTGTTTTTGAATAATTAATTGTAAATTTGGCTATTTCTGGATTTCTCCCCAATGCTTAGAAGGAAAAGAGAATTCTTCAAATAAAAATTAAAAAATTTAAAGGAGTCTGAAATTTGAAAAGGAAAATTTGGACATATAACAGGAAAATAAGCATATGTCAAATTTCCAGAATTAACTTGTAAAAAAAAAAGGTTTATTGCAATATACTCCATTATATTTCAATGTAAAAAGCTTATTTTTGCTTGGTGTTTATGTCAAATGAGCGAATACAAAACATATGTTTTTTTGTAGTGAAATACTTTTACTAAAATAAAATTATGTTTGTCGAATCTTGACAAGAGGGGTTGCTCTGATGATAAGCAACTTCCACTTCCAACCGAGAGGTTGTAAGTTCGAGTCTCCCCAAGAGCAAGGTGGGAAGTTCTTGGAGGGAAGGATGCCGGTGGTCTATTTGGAAACAGTCTCTCTATTCAAGGGTAGGGGTAAGGTCTGCTGTGATTATACTGGGTTGTTGTTGTTGTTTGTCCAATCTTCTTCATAAAATTACTCATTGTTATCTTGTCCCTATGTCCCAATTCGCTAAGTTCAATTTTTTAATTGTCTTTCCGAAGAAAACTACTTTCTATATTGAGAAAACTAATATTTTCTATCTTTTTCCCCTTGAGGAATTTATCTAGTAGAAGTTACCATGATTTGTGTAGACTCCATAACAAGAGTACTTTTGTATCTTTACACATATGAAACTTATTGTCAATTTTTTTAAAGAAGTTTTTAAAGTCACTAACTAATAAAATGGTGCCAAGCAAATCGAGATCTTAAATTTTCTACGACCATTGAGTTCCTTAACAGTACAAAACATACGTCTTAAAATTCGAGAATTTCCAAGTTATTGTAGAGAAAAAAGTATAGTTGCTCTGAGACTTTCGAATACGTTTAAGCTTAAGTCACGTTTAAATTAATGAAGGATTCAGATGGAATGATTTGGAGTTCGACAGGAGCCTAAAGGGAACGAAAAGTTGAAAACTATGCGATGGGCCAAAGATTCAAACGACTGAATAAAAGGCCTAATTTCTAAGCAGTACTCCATATATAATGAATTTAGCTATGGATATAATATTAAAATTGTAGCGCTTAAATCTTATTTCTGATGATTCAAACTGTTTGTCAATTGGACATTTCTATCAACAATTATAGATGTTTTCCTGGAGAGTGTTTAGCAAAGAAAAGAGGCAACCATGACCAGACCAGGTTCCCTAGCCGTGCTTGTGAAACTCCAACTGTGATCCCGGTTTGCAAGTTCCATAAATTGGTTTTTAAAGGCATTTTTGAGACTATTGTCACGTCCTTAGACTTAAACTAAGCACACATACAGTGCTTGACAACTTGCTCAAGATCTTGCGTAACTCGCTCGGCCTTACTATGTTAAAGATCGTTAAGGAAATATTAGAACACAGAAAAATTGTCAAAGAAAGTTTTTGTATTAGAGAAAACCTGATTGTTTTGCTTGGTAAATTACAAATAAATAGCTCCCTTTACATACTAGTCTACTAAGGAGTGCTGAGTAAATAATAATTATTGTACAGGGCCCTTATTATTTACAAGTAAGTCTTTTCTCTAGAACTTTCAACATAGCGAGAATCTTCTAAGGATTTTCCTAACAATTCCATAGGGTTCTTAGGTCTTCCATGAGAAATCTCCATAGAACTTGCCCACATGTGCTAGTCTATTTCATATGTAAGCTTTCCATGTGGCAAAAATATATACCAAGTGACATCCACGTGGCATGATGATATGACGGGCCATGACACTCTCCCCATCCAATTTTGTGTCGCCCTCGGTACAAAGCATGATGCCCTATTGGACGATTTTCCTTCCCATGTAACAAGGTATATGTCACCTTTCTTCTTGCCCCGTTTGTACTTTGGACGACTAGAAATTATAGCCTCGATCCTCCGCCGATCGGATGCCTCTCCTTGCTCTTGGCCTGAATCTCCCCATGACTCAACCAGGTCTAGCAGTTTCTCTAGCATCGAGTCCATGCTTCCACACCCTATTTGGCTGCCCTGTGGTTCCAGCCTTGCTAGCAAACTTGACCTCTATGCTTGATGCACCGTCTAAGTTCGACAGAGTGCCATCACTTTGTAACTCGCCATCCTTTTCAACTATGTCCGCCCAACTTTTCTTGCTACCACCATGCTCCATTTGCATGGCGCCAAGATAGTCTTTGTATTCCCTTACTTTCGGCTTAGATTCTAGGCGCATCCCTCTAATGTAGGCGGTCCCTTTTGTGTCACCCTTGTGTGCCTAAACAAAGTTCCCGATCATTGCTGCAAGCTTCCTCAACTCTAGGCATTCAGTTGCCCGATGTGATCCTTTACAGAAGTAGCACCCTCTTTTAGGCACGTACTCGCTACCATTTTTTGGCACTTTGTCGTTTCTCTTCGACCCTTATCTATTATTTGATGTCCCCTTGCCATTGTCCTTGTATACCTCAGCTATGCCTTTCCCGTTGTCCTTGTGTTGATCTCCCCCACCCCTTTCGGCATTGCCTTCTTTGGACTTAGCAGAATCCATCTTGAAGTTAATGACCGACTTGGCTGCCGCTATGGCCTCATTCACGTTGGCTACTTGATGTCTTCTTAACTCTTGCTTTTCCCAATTTTGCAATCCATCCATGAAGAAAACAAAGAGGGAATCTTCCTCGAGCAACGATGGAATTCATTATTAATATAGTGAACTCGAACACATACTCCGGAATTGTGGGCGTCTGTCGGAGCTCCCTTAGCTTCTGCCAAGCCTCGTACATGACATTCGTCGGGTAGAATTTCTTCTTCAACTCCTTCTTGAACTATTCCCACATCTCAAACTTGCATAGACTCTTCTCCATGTCATCACACTTTCGACGCTACCATAATGCGGCAATCTGTGAGAGGTACAATACAATGGTGTTGATCTTAGCATCACCGTCCTTACTCTGTGCTTGAAGTAGTTCTCCATGGGCTGAATAAAGTTTTCCACTTCTTGTGCATTATGAACACCTTTGAATATCGGTGGCTTGAGAGCCTCAATCTTGGCCTCCCTTGTCACAACATCATTATTGTCTCCCTCTATCATTCCAGTATCAACATGCTCCTCGAGTGACTATTTTTGCATTCATTGCACCGATTGTACTCAAGGCCTCTATGAATCTGCATTCCAAGGCAGTGATGGTTTGCATTTGCTCCATTTCAGTCTGTTTACGTCCTTCCAAGTCATTTCGAATACTCTAAATATCCTCAATAGTGTGTCCCTCAAGAACAGTAAACGTGTCTTCCACCTTCCCCAAGCATTGACCAAAGATCTCCATGGCATACATCCTCGAGTTCACCTTCGGTGACGACCCGACCAGTCGTCTCATGAGTTCTTGCTCCGTTTCTCTAGTTTTTGCTTCTTTATGCCTCGTTATTCTTATTTTATGTGATCGCATTGATTAGTTTGCATTCGGAGAAGATTTGGTAAGAAATGTGACACTTAGTCTCTTTTAAGAAGGTTTAAGTTGGAAAAGTCAACCGAATATTGACTAATGTATTACAGGGCTCGTATGTTAGTTCCGATAGTTCGGCTAGTTTCTCGAAGTGATTTATGACATAGGAGTGTTATCAGAATTGGGTTTGGAGGTCTGGAGTGGAATTAGGCTTGAATTAGCGAAGTTGAGATTTTGGCGATTTTCGGTTGGTAGGTGAGTTTTTGATCCGGGATTTGAAATTGAATTCCAAGAGTTACAGTAGTTGTGTTGTGTCATTTGGGATGTGTGTGCAAAATTTCAGATCATTCGGACGTGGTTTGATTGGTTTTTTGATCGAAAGCATATTTCTGAAGTTTCTAGAAAGGTTAGACTTGAATTCAATGGGTTTTGGTAATTTGATGTTGTTTGAGGTGTTTTGATAATTGGAGCAAGTTTGAACAAGATTTTAGGATGTGTTGGTGCTTTTGGTTGAAGTACTGGGGGCCTCGGGTGAGTTTCGGGTGGTCAATTGGACGATTCTTGGTGTTTGGAAGTTGCAGATTTTGGGAGTTCAGGTGTTGGCAGAGTTTATCTCTTCGCGTTTGCGTAAGGAGGCTCGCGTTTGTTACGAAGGAAAGGAGGAAGGCCTGGTTTTAGCCTTCAGGAGTGCGAGATGGGCTTCACATTCGCAAAGGGCTGAGGATTAGTGTATCGCGTTCACGAGTGAGGGTACGCGATCGCGAAGAGGAGTGTGAGTCAAATAGGTCTAAGGTATTTTGTTCAACACGTTCGCATAAGAGGTGTTGCGTTGGCGTAAGCGTAAAAGGCTGGAGCATCACGTTCGCAGGGACCAGGTCACGTTCGCAGGGACCAGGTCACGTTCGCATAGGTTTATTTTTGGGAAATTTAAAATTGTGCTTCGCGATCGCGAGGCTAAGGTCGCGATAGCAATGAAGAAAAAGCAGAATGTTTTTAAGTTATTTCATCCGCGATTTTGGGTCATTTTTCCTCCATAGTTGATTAATTTGAGAGCTTTTTGAAGGAGATTAAAGATGGATTCAAGGGGAATCGATTGAAGGTGAGATTTTTGAACCTAAAACGTGATTCTGTTATGAAATCAACCTAGAAAAATCATGGAACTTAAGAAAAAAATGGAAGAACTAGGGCTTGAGATTTTGAACTTATGAATTGGGATTTGAAGGACCATTTGAGGTCTGATTTGAGAACTTTGGATATGTATGAAATCGTGGGGTGATAAGGAATCTAATGATGTAAAAATTTTGAGTTTAGAGAAGTGGGCACGGGGCTCGGATTTTGCTAATTTCGGGATTTTTGATATTTTTTAATTGTTTTTGCTTGGGCTTTGTTCCCTTAGCATATTATGACGTATTCGTTCTGATTTTGGATAGATTCGACGCGCGTGGAGGCCGATTCATGGGGCAAAGGCGGCGCAAGCTAGAGTTTTGCTGGTTCGAGGTGAGTAATGATTGTAAATAATGTCCCGAGGGTTTGAAACACTAGATTGCATATCGTAGTGCTATATTGAGGTGAGACACGCGCATGAGAGCATGGTCGTTTATTATTGGGGATTGTAACTTGGTCCTTCCTGATTGATGATTTTACCACGTATTTGACTGAAACTTTTTTGTTATCATCATGATTTGGGCTGATTACTATATTTGGGCTTCGTGCCAACTATTTGAACCCTTTGGAGATTTTTATCACTATTTCCTCACCGTATTTACTTATTACTTGAACTCGGTCCTGTTGTTTTCCACTGTTTTATAACTCAGCCACTTTTACTTTATTTTGAGACATAAATGATATTTCTAAATGATGTTTTGGGCTGAGAAATACTGTTTTACTAATGCTCGAGGGGCCTGTTTCCGGACTGAGTGCGCCCGAGGGCCAGATGTGAGGATACACTGAGTGATATGAGGCCAAAGGCCTAAGATACATTTATATGCCACGAGGTGGCTTAAGTGATGTGAGGCCGAGAGCCAAAGTTTGATGCCAAGATATGGCTTGATATTGCGCTTGGGCGGTAAGGGGCCCCTATGGAGTCTGCACACCCCCAGTGAGCGCAGGTACCCATTGTGCTCTGAGAGTGAGCCTGAGGGGCTGGTACTATTCTGAGTGATTGAGACGATGCCCGAGGGACGGATTTCTATTTGTTATTTACCTGCCAAATTACCCATTTTACTTGTTAAAAAGGGATTTTACTCGATTTCCTCATTGATTTACTATTTTATGCTTTGTGTTTTTGCGTGTTTTCTTGCTTTCAGCCATTATTTATATTTATTACTCATTGGGTCATAGTACTCACATTACTCCCTGCACCGTGTGTATAGGTTCAGGCATAGCAGATTGCGCTCCTGAGTGCTGATCCTCCAAGTCCAGGCGATGTTTCGGAGACTACGAAGTAGCTGTTGGCGTCTGCAGCCCCCCTGCCTCCCTTATCTTATTATTTCTATGTTCTTCAAACTGTTGTACCAGATTTCGTGTTTAGTAGACTTGTATTAGGATCATTAGTTACTCATGACTTGTGACACCCCGGTTTGGGCAGTGTCGGGATAATTTCCCTATTATGGTTATGTATATTTATGCAAACTTATTGCTATTATATCATGCTTTAAATTGTTTTATAGTAATTAACTTAAAGAGGTGAATTGTATTCGTCTAACTGGCCTTGTCCTCACGAGAGGCATCATCACGACTGGGTTTGGGTTTATGGTCATGACAAGTTGTATCAGAGCCTAGGTTATATAGGTCTCACAAGTCATGAGCAGTTTTAGTAGAGTCTCATGGATTGGTACAGAGACGTTTGTATTTATCCTCGAGAGGCTGCCGAACCTTTTAGGGAAAACTTCATATTCTTGAAATTTTTGTCGTGCGACCTTGTTAATCCGAGAACTAAACTTCCGTCATCACTCACAAATGGTGAGAATGCGAGCTGCCGGACGAGGAGGATGACCACCAGTGCCACCCGCTGAGGCCACTAGAGGCCGTGGATGCGGTCGTGGCAGAGGCACATCAGCGAGGGCAGCACCTGTTGATCCACCAGCTGCCCAACTCCGGATCAGTCTCCAGCAGCACCAGTTCAGACACCATTTGTACCCATCATGATCCCGGGTCTACAAGAGACCTTTGCAGAGATCTTGATAGTTTGCACTGGCCTGGATCATGCAGTTTCAGCCACCATAGCAGAAACTACTTCACAGGTTGGGGGAGGAAATCAGACCCCCGCTGCTCGCAAACCCGAGCAGGTAATGTAGGGACAACAGACGCTAGAGGCACATCCAGCCCAGCTGGTTGCACCAGCTCAGGAGTTTATGGTACTAGTTATGGCAGATGATGAGCAGCGTTATTTGAGAGGTTTGGTAGGCTCTAACCTCTTTCATTCAGTGGTGTTGAGGGCGAAGATGCCCAGGGTTTTCTAGATAAGTGTCAGTGGATTCTTCGTAACGCAGGGATTCCTGAGTCTATGGTGTGGCATTTACCACCTTTCAGTTTTCTAGGGCTGCCTTCACTTGGTGGGAGGCGTATGAAAGGCGTAGGCTGGTTGGTGCAGTGCCCCTTATTTGGAAGCAATTTTCCACTCTCTTCTTGGAGAAGTATGTTCCGTAGTCCCGCAGAGAGGAGCTGTGTAGACAGTTCTAATGGTCGTGACAGGAGGATATGAGTGTGTCACGGTATGAGTCGAGGTTTTTTGAGTTGGATCGCCATGCCGTCTGGATGGTTCTAACTGATCGTTAGAGGATCATGAGATTTGTTGATGGCCTTAACTGCCATCTCCATATTCTTATGACCAGAGAGAGTGTTGAGTGCTACATTCGAGGAGGTGGTTGATATCGCTCGCGAGATTGAGACAGTTCGCCTTCAGGATCGAGAGGAGAGAGAGGCCAAGAGGCCTCGAAGATCGGGTATTTATAGTGGTGCTCCTTCTAGGGGACAAATCTAGTATGGTAGCATTGTTATTTCAGGCATGCCCAGTCAGCCCGTCCATAGTATCGCAGGGTATCTTCATGTCGTGGTTATCATGGGTCTCAGCTGGGCCAGCCTTCACTCAGCGCCCTCTCAGCTCAGAGTTCATCTCGTGCCCCGTCAGCTCAGGGTTCTTCTATGCTAATTGCATCAGCTAGTCACTCCGGTGCGAGGGGTTCCCTTCAATCCCCTTCTCCAGCACATGGGAGTTATTTTGAGTGTGGAGAGTCTGGGCATGTGTGGAGGCAGTGCCCTCGTCGTGTTTCTAGTTTGTCCCAGCAGAGGGGTTACCCTCGACTTCTGCTCTAGTTAATTCACACCCACCCACCTAGCTAGGGGTGGAGGTCAGGCAGCTAGGGGTTTCCCTAGAGGGGGAGGTCGTCAGGCGGGGGCCATGCTCATTTCTATGCTATTTCAGGTAGGCTAGATGCTATTGCTTTAGATGTTGTCATTACATGTATTGTTTCAGTCTGCCGCAAAGATGCCTCTGTATTATTTGATCCGGATTCCACCTTTTCTTATGTGTCCCCATATTTTTCTCATTATTTGGGGACGCCTCGAGAGTTTCTTCATTTATCTGTTCATGTATCTACCCCGATAGGCGATGATGTGTTGTAGACCATGTGTACCGGTCATATGTGGTGACTATTGGGGGTCTGGAGACCCGATTGGATCTATTTCTATTGAGCATGGTGGATTTTGATGTCATTTTGGACATGGATTGGTTATCTCTGTGTCGTTCTATTATAGACAGTCATGCTAAGACAGTCACTTTGGCTATGCCGGGTGTACCGCGGATCGAGTGGCGTGTTTTGACTGATTATGTTCCTAGTAGAGTGATATCTTTCTTGAAGGCCCATCGTATGGTTGGGAAGGGTTGTCTTTCATATCTAGCATTTGTGAGGGATTTTGGAGCTGAGACTCCTAATATTGATTCTGTTCCAGTTATGAGGGATTTTCCCGATGTATTTCCTGCAAACCTGCAGGGTATGCCACTAGACAGGGATATTGACTTTGGTATTGACCTGGTGAAAAGTACTCAACCCATTTCCATTGCTCCATATCTCATGGCACCAACATAGTTGAAAGAATTGAAGAAGCATATTGAGGAACTCCTTGATAAGGGGTTCATTCGGCTTAGTGTTCACCTTGGGGTGCGCCTATTCTGTTTGTGAAGAAGAAGGATGACACAATGAGAATGTGCATCGATTATAGGAAACTGAACAAGGTAACAATTAAGAACAAGTATCATTTGCCTCGCATCAATGATTTATTTGACCAGCCCTAGAGAGCGAGAGTGTTCTCCAAGATTGATCTCCATTAGGGCCATCATTAGTTGAAGATCAGTGAAATATTCTTAAGACTGCTTTCAGGACTGGATATGGTCATTATGAGTTCCTTGTGATGTTTATCAGGCTAATCAATGCCCCAGCGACGTTCATGCATTTAATGAACAGCGTGTTCCGGCCTTATCTTGATTAATTTGTTATAGTCTTCATGGATGATATTTTAGAGTACTCATGTAATCAGGAGGAACACGTGGAGCATTTGCTAGTTTTATTGCAAAAATTGAAGGAAGAGAAGCTTTATGCAAAGTTCTCCAAGTGTGAGTTTTGGCTCGGTTCAGTGGCTTTCTTAGGAAACGTGGTGTCCAGCGAGGGTATTTAGGTTGATCCAAAAAAGATAGAGGCGGTTCAGAGTTGGCCTAGAGCTTCCTCAGCCACATAGATTCATAGCTTTCATGGGTTTCACGACCCCAGTTCGCCCTCTGTGAACATGTCATGATGGCACCTAATCCTTACGACTAGGTAAGCCTAACAATCCAGAAAAACAACATAACTTGCGGAATAATTAATTAAAACTGAACAAGTAAAAGAAAACCTTTATATAAATGCCGCTCGACAGATACAACTCAGTAATGTGGAAGTCTACAATATCACCCCAAAACCCACAAACTCATGGGAACACAAGCTAGAAGTACTGTAAATGCTCTAATCTCCAGAAATGTCTACAACAAGGGTACAATAGAAGGCTAACTACTACAGATAGAGTAAAGAAGGAGACTCTTCGGTCCACGGACGTGGTAGATATACCTCGAAGTCTTCGTAGCTCTCCCTGCCTCAAGAATAGTGCGCCCGGGTGGAGGTACCTGGATCTGCACATGAAAAACATTCGCAGAAGAAGCATGAATACACCACAATGGTACTCAGTAAGTTTCAAGCCTAACCTCGATCGGATAGTGACAAGGAAGGTCAGGGCCCTACTGGGATAAAATATAATAATAAGCCTTTCAACAGTATGAAATAAATAGAAATAATGAATAAAACTATGAAGCAAGACAAGTTACACGAAGCAATAATAACACGTAGAGAATAAGGCAACATAGAATAAAACAGTTCAATATCAGTACCAATAATGAGGATCTCCCAGGATACCGTCCTTTAGTCCATTTCGTCAACTGTCCGAGGAGCTCCCGGGATACCGTCCCGTAGTCCATCGTAATAGTATATCCAAAGGATCTCATGGGATATCGTCCTGTAGTCTGACTATCAATGTACGGGGGATCTACAATGAATCTAATCTATAGTCCCAATGTAAAAGTGTAGGGGGATCTACCGGGAATCTAATCCGTAGCCCAAAGTAAACAAACAAGCGGGTGCTACCGGAATCCCACATCTGTAGTCCCAATATAAATGCGCAACCACAACCAGAAGATCTTCAGAAATGAAGTACAAAAATAAAAAGCAACAGACAGTAGTAGCCTAACATGCTTCACGCAGTACAGTCAAGGCAACTTAAGCAAATAGGCAATTTAAATCAACTAAACATGCTTTTCTAATCTAGCACATGTTATAATAGCAAGTAGAATAAAGCAAATACGAAAGAAACTCAGTCTCAATAAACTTAAATAAAAATAAGGTTTTCAACAATTATCTCAAGTACGCGCTCGTCACTTCAAGTACAAGGCATTCAATTACCGAATATCATATCCTAGGGGGGAGGTCCCCACACAAGGTTAGACAAGCAACGTACCTCGAACCGGCTCCAAAATCAACTCGAAATCACACTTTTCCACAAGTATCCGACTCAAAATAGCCCAAATATATTTAATTAAACTACATATAAAAAATAACATCTCAAGTAACTGATTATACTATTTAATTCAAAGATAAGACGAGAAATTAGGTAAAATAACCAAAATGCCCCTCAGGACAAAATCTTGGAATCGGATGGAATTAACATTTTCAGAACCCTCGTACTCTCATGAGTATAACCATATAAAAATATCTCAAATCGGAGGTCAAACACCCACTCAAAACTCAATAGTTTGGTCTATAAAGCTTTACCCATTTTTCATTCAAAAACCCGAAATTAAGGAGGAATTTGTGATTAGATAGGTGAGTTTTAAGCATAAGGGAGTAGAAAATTGTTACCCAATAGTTGCCCTTGAAAAACCCTCGAAATTCCTCCCAAATCCGAGCTCCCAAGCTTGAGTTTGGTAAAAATGGCTAACACTCGGTTTTTGAAATATTTATAACTGTTCAGTCATTTAATGCATCGTGAACGCGAAAGTAGGCTCGCATTCGCGTACAAGAAAAATAGAAGCTGCCAAAAATATTCTTTGCGATCGCTGTTGGAAACACGTTCTCAATACAATATACTAAAACGTGTGTTCTTTTGTATAGGTTTTGATGAATGACAAATGAAGCGAAAATTGATATATGACGAAGTTCAAGAAATTGATATACAACGAGATTCAAGCTCAAGACAAAGTTTTATAGTTTAATTGAGTCATTCTTAATTGTGATCTTGATCCTACAACTTGACTCGTAACATGGCTTCTCTCATAAAACTATTTTCCAAAATCATGCATATTTAATTTAATGTCAAATGATTTTAAATCATGCATATTTACAGTAGTCAAAATAATTTTTAGACATGCCTTAAAAACCTGGACTAAGATAATCGATTATGTACTTATGATAATCGATTGTTTTAAGCCAAGACTGCATGACAATCGATTGTGAACTAATGACAATCGATTGTGAGTAAGACAGTGAGCATCAGGTTTTTCAAACCTGCATGACAATCGATTGTGAACTAATGGCAATCGATTGTGACTGAGGCAGTGTCCATCAAAGTTTTTCAAAACTCAGAATAATCGATTATGAACTAATGGTAATCGATTATGTTGAGACAGTGTCTTCCAGTGATTTTCAAATTTATTAAAGAATCGATTGTTACATTGGACAATCGATTGTCAAAGAGACAGTGTCTAAAATGTTTTTCAAAAACTGATAAGTAATCGATTGTTGACTTTGTGCAATCGATTGTGAAGCTGACCGTTGTCGTAAAGTTTTCAAATACCGTCAGGTAATCGATTATTGATTCTGTATAATCGATTGTTTTGATTAAAATCCGGAAAAGATTTTTTGAACGTTATTGGGTAATCGATTATTGATTTTGTATAATCGATTATTTTGATTAAAATCTGGAAAAGATTTTTTGAACGTTGCTGAGTAATCGATTGTTGATTCTGGACAATCGATTGTTTGTGGTAAAATCTGGAAAGGATTTTTTGAACGTTGCCAGTAATCGATTATGGATTGTAAGTAATCGATTATCAAGCGTAAAATCTGGGATTGAATTTTGGTCTGACTGGCAAACAATCGATTGTTGGGGTGTGACAATCGATTGTCAGTGAGTAAAATCAGCAACTCTTAATTGGCAATTAGGCAACGGTAATGCCAAGTTTTTCAACTATAAATATAGCTTCATTTCAGTGTTTTAAAAACAACAACATACTACAACTGATCATTACATTGCTATAAGCTTGCATACTTTTGTTTATCATTTTATTTTCAATTTCATAAAGCTTTTGAGAGCCATATTCTTGTCCAAAGTTGTTGTGATCTAGAGCTTACTTCTTTTACTCATATCTACTCATTAAGGAGTATTTTGTTTGAGTGTTTAGTGTTTGATACACTTGTAAGAGAATTGTGATTCTCTTGTTGTAAGGAACTTGTGTTTCCTTGGTTGAAGTTTTGGAGTGTTGTATCTCCGAGCAAAGGTGTTAAGGCTTGTGTCCTTGAGTTGTAAAGGTTTGTTGAGCACCCGTAAGCTTAACAAGTTAGTGGAAAATCTCGAGAGAGTCTCTCGGGGACTGGACTAGCCACGTGTTGTGGTGAACCAGAATATATCGGTGCGTTCTTTCCTTTTTGTTTATTTAACGCACTTATTTATTTCCTGCAAATTTTAATTTCCGCAAGTTTACGCTAAATTTTATTATAACGCTATTCACCCCCCCTCTAGCGTTAAGCGTATTTTTTAACAATTGGTATCAGAGCCATACTCTCTGAAGACTTGACAGTTTGAGGGAACCATCCATGGCTTCTACTCGTGACTCTTTTGCAGGAATTGATGAAGGACAGTGCTCCACACGACCACCTCTATTCAATGGTACAAATTACACGTACTGGAAGGAGAGGATGATGATCTTCGTTCAATCCAACAGTTTTCACCTTTGGAAGGTGTTTACAAAGGGAAATCAAATTCCAACCAAGAAGGTGGAAAATGAATGGGTTCCCAAGTCCGAGGATGAGTATGACGCGGATGACATCCGAAAGGTCCAAAATAATGCTAAAGCAATAAACTTATTATATTGTGCTGTTAATGCTGACGATTACAGGAAAATATCGTGTTGCACAACAGCAAAGGAGATGTGGGACAAGCTAGAAGTTACATACGAAGGAACGGATCAGGTAAGGGAAGCAAAAATTGATTTCCTAACCCATGCTTATGAATTATTTCACATGAAGGAAGGAGAAAAGGTGGACGAAATGTTTGAACGATTTTCAATAATCGTAAATGATCTACATGCCCTCAAAGAGACATTCACAGATAGAGAACTTGTACGGAAGATCCTTAGAAGTCTCACTCCGGCATGTCGATCAAAGGCCGACGCAATCCAAGAATCCATCGGCGTCTCAAATGTCACAATTGACGCATTAAGAGGTAATCTCAAGACCTATGAATCTACTATTCTTAACCCTCTTGTTGATGATCAAAGGAGGCAAAGAATAGCTCTAAAGGCGAGCACAAGTCAACCGCAAATTGATGAGGAAGGAGACAACGAGTTTGGACTCGTTATCAAAAGATTTCAAAAGTTCATGCGCAAGGAGTATGAACGCAAAGAGAAAAAGCAAGGAGAAATAAAATGCTACGAATGCGGAGAAACCGGGCACATCAAGTCAAATTGCCCAAACCTCAAAAAGGAAAAGAAACCTTTTAAAAAGAAACGCGCATATATTTCTTGGGGAGGTGACTCCGGAGATGAGTCAAGCGAAGGAGAAGAAGACGAAGCAGCAAATCTTTGCCTCATGGCACAAGAAGATAACAAAGACGAGGTATGTCAAATTTCGTCTCAAAACTTCTTTACTCTTGATGAAATGCGAACTGCTTTTGATGAATTATATACTGAATTTATTAAAGCTTCAAAAGACAGTCAAAAGCGTAAAAGAAAATGCTTCTCTAAAAGAAAAAGATTTTCAAAAACAGCTTTCTTTAAAAGAAAAGGATTTAGAAAAACTGGTTTTAGAAAATGAGAAGCTGAAAGAGGAAAACAAGTTTTTTGGAAAAAGAAGTTCCGATAAGCCCGAAAGCTCTACTAGAAATTTCACTTCTTGTTTGCATCTTAAGAATGAAGTAAGTAGGCTTAAAGGCACATTAGATAAATTTAATTCTTCGCACAAAAACTTGAATGATGTTCTTGTTAACTTGAAATCAACCAAGCATGGAATAGGCTTTAAGAATGAAGAAAAGGTTGACGCTAAACCCCAACAACCTAAAGCTCAACCTAGGATTAACAATAGAAATGCTTATCCTAGAAACAACAACTCTAGAGCCAATATGCATGCTAGACAAAATGCTGAACATTTTAGAAGACCTAGGAATGACTTACCACCTAGAAATAGTCACCCTAGAAATGATGCATATTTTAGGCCAAATTTTGAACCCATTAGAAGACCTAGCAATGGCCTTCAACCGAGAAACAATCACTCTAGAAATGCTGCCCATCCTAGAGCTCATAGTAGGAGAAATAACTCTCATGAAATGCGAAATAGTAATAGTGTTCAAAATAGAGTAAGAAATTTTCATCCGTCTAGTTACTATGAACCTAGAAGGATGCATAACCCAAATGTGACTTGTCATTATTGTAGACGTATTGGTCATATTGCTCCTGCATGCTTTACACGTCATAGACATATTACTCAATCGCATCATTATAATATAACCCCCAAGGACCCAAGATGGCATGGGTACCTAAAGAACATTAATTTGTTTTGTAGGTGTGCTTGAAGGGATCAAGTGTACTATGGTACCTTGATAGTGGATGCTCTAAGCATATGACGGGAGATGAATCCAAATTCCTTCAATTAGAGCACAAAGAAGGAGGAAGTGTTATCTTCGGTGATAACAATAAAGGAAAGATCATCGGCATCGGCTCGGTCGGTAAGGATGAAAAATCCTCTATTAAGCATATATTACTTGTTAAAGGATTAAAGCATAATCTCTTGAGCATAAGCCAATTGTATGACAAGGGAAATCTTGCTTTATTTGATTCGGATGAATGCTTAGTGTTCAGACGTAGTGATTTCAAAATTATCCTCCGTGGTTTTAGAGTGGATAATATTTATATGGTTGATCTTGCTAAATCCTCACCCGATTATGTTGATTGTCTAATGAGTAAGGAGGATGATACTTGGCTATGGCATCGTAGAGTAGCACATATCAATATGCATCTTTTGAACAAATTGATTTCTCAAAACTTTGTTGTTGGTCTTCCCAATTTAAAATTTGAAAATGACTCTATTTGTGACTAGTGTCAAAAGGGGAAGCAAACAAAAGCATCTTTCAAATCTAAAAACATTGTTTCAACTTCTAGACCATTGCAATTGCTTCATATGGATTTATTTGGTCCTTCTCGCATTGAAAGTCTAGGAAGAAATAGATATGCTTTTGTGATTGTTGATGATTACTCTAGATTTACTTGGACTTTATTTCTTGCCAATAAAAGTGATGCTTTTCAAAATTTTAAATATTTTCTTAAGCGTGTTCAAAATGAGAAAGAAACAACCGTCACTTCAATTAGAAGTGATCATGGGGGAGAGTTTGATCACAATCTCTTTGCGGACTTTTGTGACGAACTCGGAATCGAGCATACCTTTTCCGCTCCACGTACACCAAAACAAAATGGGGTGGGGGAAAGGAAAAATAGGTGTCTCGAAGAGATGGCTAGAACCATGCTCGACGAAGCTAAGATACCCAAACATTTTTGGGCGGACGCCGTGAGTACCGCTTGCTATGTTCTAAATAGAGTAGTAATTCGGCCGACACTCATGAAAACCCCCTATGAACTTTATAAGGGTAGAAAACCAAATATTTCCCATTTTAGAGTTTTTGGTTGAAAATGTTTTGTTCATAACAATGGCAAAGACCAATTGGGTAAATTTGATGCTAAGTCGGATGAAGGTATTTTCATTGGATATTCCTCACGTAGTAAAGCATATAGGGTCTTTAATTAAAGAACCCAAATTGTGGAGGAATCCCCTCATGTTGTATTTTCCGAAAATAATGCTCGCTTGGCGAGAAAGGATTCCGGTTTTGATCTTGCAGGTATCTTAGATAGCTTGAAAGACAAAATACAAGAGGAACCACCCAAGGAAAATAAAGATGAAACTGAGGAACAACCAACGGAAGAAGCGCCACAATTGGAAAAAGAAACAAAAGTGCCAAATGAGTGGAGGACGATCAAAGATCACCCTCTTGAACAGGTAATTGGAGAAGTCGGAGGAAAGGTAAGTACCCGAAAATCTCTTAAGAACACTTTAGGACACACTTCTTAAGAGCGCACGTTCTCACTTGGCAACACTAGTTTAAGTTATTACTTCTTTACAAATTACTGACTTGAGCATCGGAGACGTTTAATTCTATTTTACAGGTATCGCCCTAAAAGATAAGGGGAATTATAAAGTTGTGGCACAGAACAATCGATTGTTCCAAGCAAATAATCGATTATTTTACTGTGCTGAAAATCGATTAGCAGTATCACTAATCGATTGTTTATGGTTTATGTTCATTATGCTGTTTTGTTTAATAATTGATTCCTTAAATTGTATAATCGATTTCTGTCTCAGCCATTCAGCAATGCTTTTCCAAACAATCGATTATTCCACATTTGACAATCGATTATTTCATGTCAGAAATTTAAACTCTTGTTACCGTTTGGCTCCTCAATCGATTTGTGTCAGTTCCAAGTCAGGTCATAACTCTTCAACAATCGATTATTGCATCTCAAAAATCCATTGTCTAACGGTCAGTGAATTTATTTTACCGTTTCTGACTGATTGGGCTTTAAATTCTCAGCAGATTTCTTCCATAAATGATAAGCCACTCTCCCCTCTATAAATAGGCTTCATATGTGTTCATATTCATTCACTCAAGCATTAATTTTAGCTTTCAAAATATCAAATTCTCTCTAATCCTTTGCAAAATCCAGCAGCTTTCATTAAAAATGTCGGGCCGTCACTCAAAATGTTCCCGTTCTGCTAGGCACGGTGCATCCGCCTCTGCTGCCCCTCCTCGTCCGAACTATCCCTATCAAGATGGTTCCGTTCTATATTTTAATTCCGACATCGAGCCTACTCGATTCTTAACCAAATTTGAAAAGCGCGACATTCTTCCACCCCGCTTTTCAACCCACAAGTATCTTGAATCATTTGAGCCTGCTGCAAATATGCTCAAAAATTCTCAACTTCTTGACTTTTTACTCCTTACCCATCCTTACATCAATACTACATTGGTTCAAGCATTTTATTCCAACCTCCATGAGGATGATGATGGTGAGCTTGTCACCAACATTAATGGTGTTCAAATTCTTCTTTCCGATGAAAATCTTCATACCATTGCCCGTCTTCCTCATAATGGTGAAGACATTTTTCGGTACACCGGAGAGGCCGGAGCCCTTTTTGATGAAACAGCCCTCTTACACCAAATCGGTCTTACTTCTTATGATCCAAATCTCTCCTCCCGTCGTCCTACAATTACGGGAATGGATCCAAATTACCGGTTAATTTTCTATTTCGTCACCCGAGTCCTCAAGCCTCGTAAGCACAACCGTACCACCATTTTCCAAGAGGACACCAAGCTCATGCATGCCATAGTTACCGGAGCTAACATCAATTGGTGTCGGCTTATCAAAATTCACATGCGTGACGCTATCGGAGATGATAGGCCTCTTCCTTATGCTCTCCTCATCATTAACTTTCTTGAAGCCACCGGATTCGTCACTGGAAATGGTCCTCTCAAAAAGAGTACCAAAAAGTTGGAAATTTCGGAATCCTCCTTTCATCATGACGGTGATCATGTAGCGCCTGCTCCTCCTCCAACCCGTCGTGCTCCTCCGCCTCAAGAGCCTTCCCTCCAATTCATTGCCGACCAAATTGCTTCATTGACCTCTTCTTTCGGTCAATTAACTCACGAGATCCATGGATATTTTGACCACGTTCATTATCCATATGCGGGTCTTGTTCCATATGAAGCAGCGCCGGATGATGAGGCGGAAGATGATGAATGAATAATTGTTTTTTTTAAGTTTGTTTTTATATGTTGTATTGTCTTCCCTGTTGCTGTAATTTTTTTAATAAATAAGCAAGATTTATTTCATCTTTGGCATCTTATTATTATTTTTGCTAATGGCAAAAGGGGGAAGATAACGGGTATGATGCACTTTCAAATTATAAGCTTAAATTGAGGGGGAATTCTCAAATTGAGGGGGAACAAATTACATACTTGTTGCATGTATATACTTGTCTTGAATCGTTAATATAAATTGCTTGTCTTGCATATCCCGCTTAATGTTTTCCATTATCAAAAAGGGGGAAATTGTTGGAAACACGTTCTCAATACAATATACTAAAACGTGTGTTCTTTTGTATAGGTTTTGATGAATGACAAACGAAGCGAAAATTGATATATGACGAAGTTCAAGAAACAAGCGCACAATTGATATACAACGAGATTCAAGCTCAAGACAAAGTTTTATAGTTTAATTGAGTCATTCTTAATTGTGATCTTGATCCTACAACTTGACTCGTAACATGGCTTCTCTCATAAAACTATTTTCCAAAATCATGCATATTTAATTTAATGTCAAATGATTTTAAATCATGCATATTTACAGTAGTCAAAATAATTTTTAGACATGCCTTAAAAAACCTGGACTAAGATAATCGATTATGTACTTATGATAATCGATTGTTTTAAGCCAAGACTGCATGACAATCGATTTTGAACTAATGACAATCGATTTTGAGTAAGACAGTGAGCATCAGGTTTTTCAAACCTGCATGACAATCGATTGTGAACTAATCACAATCGATTGTGACTGAGGCAGTGTCCATCAAAGTTTTTCAAAACTCAGAATAATCGATTATGAACTAATGGTAATCGATTATGTTGAGACAGTGTCTTCCAGTGATTTTCAAATTTATTAAAGAATCGATTGTTACATTGGACAATCGATTGTCAAAGAGACAATGTCTAAAATGTTTTTCAAAAACTGATAAGTAATCGATTGTTGACTTTGCGCAATCGATTGTGAAGCTGACCGTTGTCGTAAAGTTTTCAAATACCGTCAGGTAATCGATTATTGATTCTGTATAATCGATTGTTTTGATTAAAATCCGGAAAAGATTTTTTGAACGTTATTGGGTAATCGATTATTGATTTTGTATAATCGATTGTTTTGATTAAAATCCAGAAAAGATTTTTTGAACGTTGCTGAGTAGTCGATTGTTGATTCTGGACAATCGATTGTTTGTGGTAAAATCTGGAAAGGATTTTTTGAACGTTGCCAGTAATCGATTATGGATTGTAAGTAATCGATTATCAAGCGTAAAATCTGGGATTGAATTTTTGTCTGACTGGCAGACAATCGATTGTTGGGGTTTGATAATCGATTGTCAGTGAGTAAAATCAGCAACTCTTAATTGGCAATTAGGCAACGGTAATGCCAAGTTTTTCAACTATAAATACAGCTTCATTTCAGTGTTTTAAAAACAACAACATACTACAACTGATCATTACATTGCTATAAGCTTGCATACTTTTGTTTATCATTTTATATTCAATTTCATAAAGCTTTTGAGAGCCATATTCTTATCCAAAGTTGTTGTGATCTAGAGCTTACTTCTTTTACTCATATCTACTCATTAAGGAGTATTTTGTTTGAGTGTTTAGTGTTTGATACACTTGTAAGAGAATTGTGATTCTCTTGTTGTAAGGAACTTGTGTTTCCTTGGTTGAAGTCTTGGAGTGTTGTATCTCCGAGCAAAGGTGTTAAGGCTTGTGTCCTTAAGTTGTAAAGGTTTGTTGAGCACCCGTAAGCTTAACAAGTTAGTGGAAAATCTCGAGAGAGTTTCTCGGGGACTGGACTAGCCAGGTGTTGTGGTGAACCAGAATATATCGGTGCGTTCTTTCCTTTTTGTTTAATTAACGCACTTATTTATTTCCTGCAAATTTAATTTCCGCAAGTTTACGCTAAATTTTATTATAACGCTATTCACCCCCCCCCTCTAGCGTTAAGCGTATTTTTTAACAATCGCGAGAAGCAAAACCCGAACGCGAAGTCCTGGAATCACGAAGCTACACGAAATCGACAAATGGGACGCGAATGTGTTGAAGAAAATAGGCTCAGCCATCTTACCCAAATGGAACCACCCGAACGGAATTTGTTCTCTGCGAACGCAAAGGAGGAAGATGCCAAGCATCACAAACACGGGAAGGCTGTTCGTGAAAGAGAAGGAGGAAGATTCTTTCCATCGCGAACGCGAAGAACGAAAAGTGTGCAACAGTTGAGGTTCGGTTTTCTGCAACTTTTAACAACACAAAAATGCCCATCTAGCATGGATAAATTATACAATTGAGGAAAAAGAGTTGGTAGAGTTAGTATAGACGTTTGACAAATTTAGAGCCTACTTGTTAGGAACTTAAGTCATTGTCGACACAGACCATGCCACCATTAGGTACTTGTTTGATAAAATTGATACTGAGCCTAGATTAATTTGATGGATTCTTCTTTTTTAGGAATTTGTTGTGGAAATTAGAGATTGAAAAGGACCGAAACTCAGGTGGCTAATTACTTGTCGCGCTTGGAAACTCATGTGCATGTTGATAAAGAAGGTGAGATCCATGAAAGTGTTCTCGATGAACTTTTGTTAGCCGTTACGGGTAGTGTAGCCCCATGGTATTCTGACTATGCGAACTTCATGAAAGTGGGGTGACACCTTCAGAGCTGTCAATATATGGTAAAATAAGGTTCATTCATGATGATGGATTTTATCAAGGGGTAAGCTATTTTTTTTAGCCATTGTGTAGATCAATTGCTATGCCATTGTGTTCCCGAGGAAGGGATGGAAGGGAGTTTACATGATTGTCATGAATCACCTTATGAAAGACACCATGGTGGAGACAAAATAGATGCAGAAGTGTTGCAGTCGGAAAACTATAGTTCCACTATGTTCAAAGATGCGCATTCTATTGTGAAAAGATGTGATAGGTGCCAAAGTCAAGGAGGCATGAGATGACTTTGAAGGGCATACTTGAGGTGAAATCTTCAATGTTTCAGGAACAGAATTCATGGGGCCGTTTCCATCGTCCAATGGTCAAAGCTTTATCTTGGTTGAAGTTGATGAGGTCGTGGATTTACCTACAAATGATCCCAAGGTTGAGGTGAACTTCGTGAAGAAGAATATTTTCAAGAGATTTAGAACTCCACATGCTTTGGTTAGTGGCAGCAGTACTCACTTTTGTAGAAATCTTGGGCAACCTCTTAGATAAGGTGGGGTGAAATACAAGGTCACATCAACCTATCACCCGCAAACTAGTGGTCCAATCAAAGTTTTAAATAGGGAGTTATAATGACCCGATAGACCGTTTTGAGTACTAGCTCTTATTTTAGTGTTCCGAGACCTCTATTAGCTTAATTTGATGCTATTTAATTTGTGCACAATCCATATTACTTTTTGGAAAACGTTTACGTAAAAATTTCAAGAAAATATGATTTTTGTCTTTTAAAATAATTTGAGTGAACTATGGTCTACATTTTTGGGTACACGACCTTGGATCAATATTTTGACGATTACTGTAGGTTTGTATTGTGATTTTCGACTTGGGCGTCTGCTTGGAATTGAATTCACAGGCCCCTAGGTTAATTTGACTTATTTTTTCAGGAAATTAACAACTTGAATGTTTGGAAATATTTTGGATCTGACCGCAGGTTTAATTTATAATTATCGGGTTTGTACTTTGGTTTTGGGACTTGGTGTAGGCATGTATCACCATTTGAAACGAGTATTCAAAATTTGGTGCAATTCAAGATTTGTTTGATAGGGCTTGGTTGTGAGTTTAGAGGTTCTTGAGTTTCTTTTGAATTTCATGCGTTTTGATGTCTAGTTCGTGGTTCTAGATGTTATTTTGATATTTTGATCGTGAGCTCCAGTTCGTACGATTTTATTACACTTGTGGGCATATTTAGTTTGGAGCTCAAGGGGCTCGAGTGAGTTTCAAATAGGTTTCAGATCATTTTGAACTTGTGCAACAATTGTTTCTGGTGTGTAGTGCTTCGCGATCGTGAATCTTCTTTCGAGATCGCGAAAGGGAGGTTTGGGGCTAGGGCTGGTAGTTCATCGCGAACGTGAAGCGAATGGGGGATTACCCTTTACGAACGTGATGCATTGGGGTGACCTAGGGAAGCCATATGTGGTTTCTCTTCGCGAACACGGACATGGATTTGCAAACGCGGAGGCAGGCGAGGAATTATGTCTTCGCAAATGCAAAGGCCAATTGGCCAGTGCACCTCGAATGCATTAGGTACTTCGCGAACATGAAGAACAAATAACACCTAGGTATTAAAAGAGCTCAAAGATAGGAGTTGAACCATTTTTCACCATTTTTAAAGCTAGAGCTCGACTTAGAGGCAATTTTGAAGAGACGTTTCATCCCTACTTCATTGGTTAGTGAATTTTAACTTGTTTTGTTATATTTGATAATCACCTATTGATTTTAACCCTTAATCTAGGATTTTCCATGGTAGAATTAGGAATATTGGTAGAAATTGGGAATTTTGTAAAATTGAGATTTGGATCTCAAATTGAGGTTGGATTTCAAAACAAATCTTATAACCGAGGTCGATGGTGAATGTGTAATTGAATTTTAGTTTGAATCATGGGTTTTGACCAAGCGGGCTTGGGTTGACTTTTTTGAATTTTTTCAAATTCAATAAAGCTTAAATCTTTTTCACCCGTGGCAGTTTCTAAAGATTATTTTGAATTATTTGAACTATATTTTGCTAGATTTGACCGGTTTGGAGGCTAATTCTGAAGAAAAAGTTGTGGTTGGGTGTTGATTTGATTGCGAAGAGAGGTAACTGTTGTGTCTAACCTTGAGTTGAGGGAAGTAGAACTTTTTGGACTATATTCTATGTGAATTATGTGAGGAGTTGGCGTATATGCGAGCTGAGTAGTGTATATGTGCCGTCATGGGATCTAGCATGTGGGACTTGGCTATTTATTTTCATGTATGCATTTATTCCATGTTATCTCTTGTATATGCTTTAATTGTTACAAGCTCTTACCTGACATCTATGCTTTACTTGTTAATATTTATTTGGTTTGATTTGTACATTTCTCACCCAATGTCTGCGTACTTACTATATGATTTTAATTTTATAACTTGTATATTTTCCTTGTCTCATGGTTTGGCACAAGAAAAAGGTAAGTGTGTTTTGAATATATATGCTAAGGCTTAATAGTTATCAACCATAGTCTTTGTTGTAGTGTTCTTCGAATGTGTTAAGAATAAAGTGCTCAAAGTTAGTGTAAATTATTGTTGACCCTAAGAAGAGCAATATTTAAGTATGGGGCAATGATATTTGGCTATACATGTATAGTTTTAGTTCATTTCCTACCTTAAATTTTGGTGTTTTTATGTTAATATGTGCAAAATTTAAGCTTTGAGTTATTTTTATGTGTAGGATCAAAAAATTTGAAAATGAGTGAAGGTTGCATACATAGATGCCAAAAATACAAGAAAGTAGCACAAAAAGGCGAATTCCGGGTGAGCCCAAGAACCAAGCTCCAGGATAGGCGACGCTTGGCTCCTAGAGAGCAAAACTAGGTTCCCCCCTCGCGCCGCGAGGGGTACAACGCATGCCAAGACAAGACTCGCATGAATAGAGGACCGGCCCTTTTTCTAGTCTGCAAATTGAATATTTCATACTTAGTTTTGGGCTTGGAGACTCTGATCCTAGCCTTTAAATACTTCCTAAACGTGATGAGTGAGAGGTTGGTCATATTTTGAAGGCAGCAATGACATAGAAACATGAATGGAGCACGGATTTCATCGATTATTCCATGCTCCATCTAGTATTCATAGCTTTTATGTTTAAAAAATAGTAATTTGATTGTTGTTATGGATATGGGTGGCTAGAAACCTCATTATTCTAGGGTTATGAGTTGGTATTGACTATTGTTATATGATGGTTGATTGTATTGCTTTAATTATTATATCAATTTGTTTATTTAAAATCCTTCATATAATTATTTTACCATGTAGCTAACAGTAGAATATTGTCAAGCCACCACCACGGAGAGCGCGACCAGCGCTCAACCGAGATATCCCAGTCAACCAAGTCTACTTGATGCCTTCTACTCGACCTTAACCATGAACGAACTGAAGGTGAATAATACGAGCTAGACAATAAGAGAATGACAGGTACAACACCAATTTCATTACCATTAGTAACTTCATTTACAATTTCCTAAAATAGTACAAGTTCGTAGTTTGAAAGTGAAAACATGTTTGACAAATACAACATTTCTAGTTTGTTTTGCCCAAATCAAAGTAAAAACCGACCACTTTATCTGTGGAGCCTCTAATTGATCTAAAAGATAAATATGATATTGCTGGGGACAAGTGATGTTAATAAATGTCAATACCACACAAGAGGAGGGGGTGATTTGTGTGGTACCTAATTTTCGCGTTAGAAGAATCTGGTTTTTCTAAGTGTTCTAACTACAGCAGTTTACATAATGATAAGAACTTAAAGTAAAGTGCACTGATATTTTATGTGGAAAACACCTGGCTCAAAAGGTGAAAAAACCATGACCTACTACTCAGTAGGATTTTCCCAAACTCCACTAAAAATCAATGAGCCAAAACAGCATTTACAAAGACTCTTTGTAAACCTGAGGATTAAACTCTAATCCCAGTGTGGCACACTGCCTCAACTCTAATCCCCCTTTTGGCATCATCGAAAAGTTGCATAAAAAATATGAGATAACCAGATTTTAAATCTTACTCATGGCCACTGGGGCTACTTCAAATGCAATCATGGATTAATCACATAGATCAAGCTAAGAATTTTAACCATCAAAGAATATAAACAAACAATTAAAGTAAAAATAGTGAATTTCATTGACGACTTATAAGATTCTACCATAAAGTATAAGAAGAAATAAAAATACTGAAAACATGAGCAAAAGAAACAAAACGTCCTGAGCTGGTTCACTGGTTGATCTTTACGAGCCTAGGAGATTTAAGGCTTGGAAGAGGTAGGGCTGAGTTATTTGCTTGGAGAAGTTTCAGCATGTCTTAAAGAATTCCATCGGTCTTCTCCATTTCTCTAGCAAGTTCAGTTCTGAGAACATCTCTCTCAAATTCTACCTTAACCAATCATGTCTTCAGCCTTGCTATATCAATGTCCATTGCCTTACTCTCCTGTACCAAGACTCTGACTTTGCTATTGATAGGTGTTTTTTTAGATGAACCATGTTCACTAAGAATGACATTGACTTCATAATCACAAGCAAGCTGAATATTAACCCCACTTCTTCATACGTACCTTGAAATGTGCAGCACAATTTTGAGAATAAACACATAGGGAGTGGCATGAGTTTTGATGCCATTGATAACTCTATCAGTAGGTCCATAAGGGTTTCCTGTTCAGATGGAACATGTTCATCTAAATTTTTTTCCAAGTTGAACCAACCACTTAGTATCTTTGCCAGACCCACTTCTCCCTGTTTTGCTCACACTCTCTTTTATTTCTTTAAATTCCTCTCCCCAAACAACCATTGCACCAGTTTCTTTTGTTAGACCAACATGAGTAGGTGAAGAATAAACCACTCTTGTACCCTTTCCCTCACAGTAATCCTAGCACCCTTGCTCTCTTTTCTTCCTTTTTTTTCATTTTTACCACCAACTTCTCCAGATTATATAGTCTCAACACTTTCTATACATCCCACAAATCTATTCTCAAAATTTACAGCAACTTTAGAAAGTGTCTCAGGAGAACCTTTATAGTCAAAAGATAGCTTATCTGTCTTCCCCCTTAGTAGCCGACTTAAATGAATCTCAAGATTCTTCTTCCCTACCTACTTTCAATTTCTTGTTTATTTTCTGGATCTCCTCTCCTTCAACGCTGTTCGACAATCTAGTCTATGGTATGGAAAAGAAGAATTAGATTGTGTTTGGAAGATGAAGGAAGAATAAGAGTTGCTGACGGTTTGAGAAATATGAAGTAAGAAATACACTAAAGCTGATCAATATACAGAGAAATAATTGATGGGGTAACTACAGCTTTTCAGACTCTTAGAAGTTTAGTGAAACTGAAATTCAGTTTTGAAGAGATGTTGGAGTACATCCCTAAAAGCTAGGTACTTCCATTTGATTGGGAAGCTTTTAAATGGGACTAGTTCACTTGCAATGGATAAGTTCAAAAGACGTTTAGTATTTGGTAGGACTCTGCTCATGATACAAATATAGTAATTTCAAATTATGCAGAGTGTAGAAAACATACCGTGTTATCTTGATGAACCAGGTTCTTCATTGAGAGTTCTCTTGTGTAAGTCTAAAGTTTCCAAAATAGAGAAACTTTCGTTAGTGATTAATGAGTCATTTTAATACATCGCACAAGAGTATACTATGTAAAGAATGAGACTGAGCAAGATTTAATCTAACTATACACAATTTACAGACTTTCTAACCAAATATTGTTTTTTTTTCATTTTTTATTTTAACCTTGAACTTGTCCTTTTAGGTGATCTTAACAATTCCTAATCCAACCTGTTCCGCTCAAAGTGATCTCTACTTAAACATTTTGTGAAGATGCCAGCAATTTGCTTGTTAGACGCACAAAACTCCACAGTGATCAAGCCTTTTTAATAGTTGTCCCTCAAAAAATGGTGTCTAACATCTATATGCTTAGTTCTCTTCTGATGAACCAGATTCTTAGACATACTAATAACACTAGTATCATCACAGAAAATAGGGATGCAACCAACTTCAATACCAAAATCCATCAACTGCTGCTTGATCCACAACAATTGAGCACATTCATGAAGCAACATCAACAAACTCAGCTTTAGCAGTAGATAAGGCCACTGAATTTGCTTTTTAATTTCCCATGACACAAGACATGAACCAATGAAATGTGCCATACATGAAGTGCTCTTCCTATCCACTTGGAAACCTGCATAATCAGTGTAAGCATATCCACTGTGTTAAAATTACTACCTTTTTGATACCAAAGGCAAAGGTCATCGGTGCCTTTCAAGTATCTCAATGTTCTCTTTACATTAGTCAAGTGGGTCTCTTTTGTCTTTGTCTTAAATCGAGCAAAAAGACCTACACTACACACAATGTTAGGTCTGCCAGTAGTGAGATATAAAAGAGAACCAATCATTCCCCTATACACCTTCTGATCAACAGATGAATCAGGTTCATCTATATCCAATTTCGTGGATGTTGCAATAGGAATGTCAATTTATTTGGATGTTCCTTCCTATTTTTGTTAATGAGGGATAGGTTTATGGACAGGTCCCTCGACGTTTGAGGATCAGTTACTCTCTAGTCAGTTCCCCCTGTCATGTTGCCCAGGTAGAAGAACCTGTTCCATCCCCTGTTCCTTCTTGTGGTGCATATTCAGGTGGATTGTGGTTTCACCATTTGAATTTCTTATCAGCCCAATCTCTTCATTATCTTGCTCATGCCACTCAGAAAGAATGTTAGTTTTTCAATAAAATAACATATACATTTTTCTACACACATAGTTCTTTTACTGAGTATCATATAAGCTTTACTATGTGAAGAATATTCTAAGAATACTCCCTCATCACTTGTGGGATCATACTTACCTAGGGAGTCTTTGCCATTAATGTGCACAAAGCACTTGCATCTAAATGACCTAAGATGGGATATATTTAGCTTTTTCCCTTTAAGTGACTCATAGGGAATATTCTTAACAAGAAGTCTAATCATGCAACTATTTATAATGTAGTATGCAAAAATTCAGCAAACTTGGCATTTTCAAATTCAGTTCCATGATCAGACCTAATTAATGCAAGTTGATTACCTAGTTTTTTCTAAGTTTTTTCTAACAAAAGAAGTAGTCATGTTAAATGCTTCATCTTTAGATGTTAAAAATAATGTCCAACTAAACCTAGAGTAATATTCAACATGCACCATCACAAATATTTTACCACATCCACTTAATGTTCTCATTGGACCACAAAGATTCGTATGGACCAGTTCCATCATTCTGGTGGTGCTTACCATTTTCTTGCTTTTGAAAGAGGATCTTATGCTTCCTCCTTGCACAAGCCTCACAAATTTTGTCTTCCTTGAAGTTAATGTTAGATAGTCCTATCACCAAATCCTTGGAGACTAGTTTGTTAAGTTGACTTAGACTACATGGCTAAGTCTCTTGTGCCAAAGGAGGGGATCATTGTCCAACACACTTATGTAAGTGAGTACTTTTTCTGAAAGTGTGGACAAATCTACAATGTATATATTGTTTACTCTTTTTCCCTGCAAAAAAATCTTGTTAGTGGTAAGATTAATCACAAAACATTTGGTAAAGGTGAATACTACCAATTTACCTTTATCACACAATTGTGATTGTCTTATTAGGCAGTATATTAGGCCATCTATCAATTATACATTCTCAATAGAGTGAGAATCAGTCTTACATACCTTTCCAACCCCAATGATATCACTTTTCTTCCCATTTTCAAAGGAGACATTACCTCCTTTGAGGTCCTCAAGTGAAAGAAACTGGTTCTTGCTTCCTATCATATGCTTTAAGCAGCCACTATCCATGTACCGCATTTGGCTGCTCCCCTTCATTTGGACCCGCAAAAGAAAATTAGGGGTTAGTCTTAGGAACCCAAACTAGTTTGGGTCCCTTTCTATAGGCAAAAGGGTGAATTAGATTCTTTTTAGCCCAACCTGGCAGCCTATTTTTCCCTTGAACAAATTCTTTATTCTTTTGACTAGCCTTTTCTTTTGCAATACATTCAGATTTATAGTGACCGGTTTTACCACAATATGTGCAAATTTTATTTTCAGTAAGTGTGAGGTACTTGTTTTTGGGATCCCACCTAGGTGCATGGGTCTCTCTTTTGTACAATGGTGTTCATGTATCCATGGAAGTGCATCGGAGGACCTATTCCATTTACAGGTTCTATCTAGATCGTGCTTAACCTTGTTTAGATCCTCCTTGAGGACTCTTATATGCTACTCTCTTTTGTACAACTCATCTTTCATTTTTCTTACATTTTCTTCTAAAGTGAGTTGTGTGTGATCAGATTCCTTTTTACCAGTTCCTAATTTCAATTTTAGATTTTCAGATTTGAGCTCTAGGACTGTGGTGTCATGTTCATGAACCTGGTTCTTCAACTCAACATTTTTACTATCACTTTCACTAGCCCTAAGTTCTAGATTTTTGCACTTAGTTTTCAAAATCTCACACTCCTTCGACAACTGTTCCTTTTCATTTTTTAGATCCTCATATTCATCAATGAAATCCAGGAGTAATTCACATAGCCTTTCTTTAGACAAAATTTTAATCTTGTCTTTGAGATGATTTATACTTACCTCGGATTCCTTATCGGATTCTCCAATTTCCTTAAGTGCTTCTTCATCTCCATCTTCACCCTCTGAGTCCTCATCTGAGCTTTCTCCCCAGGCAGCAACCATAGCACTTGTTGATCATTTGTTCTTCTTGAGTTGGACCTATTCCTTCTTCTTGTTCCTTTGTTCAGCTCTTTCCTTATTCCATTCAATTTCCCATTGAGGGCAGTTTCTGATGTGGTGATCAGTCTTCCCACACTTGTAACACCCCTCATTTGTTTGTTTTTCAGGAACCCTTGGTTTTCTATAGCTTCCACTTCTTGAAGAACCATTTCCTCTCATTAAGTACTTCTTGAATTCATTTGTTATCATGGTCAGTTCATCCTCCTCTAAATTAGCACCTTCAGCGATTCTGAATGCCATGCTCCTTTCCTTCTTGGGTGCATACATCTTCATGGTTTGCTTTCTAAGTTCATAGGCTGTGAGATTTTCAATTAACTCATCCAACTTAAGAGTGGCAATGTCTTTGATTCCTGAATGACAGTGATTTTGTTTTCCCAAGTGACTGGCAGAACCCTTGTCAAAATTTTCTCAACTTTGTCCTCTTCAAGAATAACCCTTCCAAGAGATTTAAGTTCATTTGTCAGTGTCGTGAACCTTGTATACATCTCCTGGATGGTTTACCCTTCTTCCATGGTGAAATTCTCATATTGTGAATATAGCAATGTTCCTCTTGATCTCTTTACTTGAGGAGTTGCTTCATGAGCCACTTGTAAAGTGTCCCATATTTCATTGGGAGTGGTACAACTTTAAATTCTACTATACTCGTCTGGACCAAGGCCACACACAAGCCAGTTTTTGGCCTTAGCATACTTTTCCCATTTTTTCAAGTCCTCAGCATTGCAGTCAGCTCTTTTTTTGGCACATCTACTCCTTCAACATTCTTTTTCATCGTAGCTAGGGGACCATTAGTGACAATCTCCCATAGCTCATAGTCTTCTCCAATGATATGATCTCTCGTTCTATTTTTCCACCAAGAGTAGTAGTGACCATTAAAAAGTGGAGGCCTATCAGTAGATTTACCTTCCCACTTATAAGGTGGTGCACTCATCTTGATCTTTTCCTAAGGTGTTAGCCTCTTCAAGGATAACCTGCTCTGATACCAATTGATGTTAATAAACGTCAATACCACACAAGAGGGGGTGGGGGATTTATGTGGTACCTAATTATCACGTTAGAAGAACCTGGTTCTTCTAAGTTTACTAACTACAGCACTTTGCGGAATAATAAGAACTGAAAGTAAAGTGCACAGAGATTTTATGTGGAAAACACCTGGCTCAAAAGGTGAAAAACCCACGACCTACTACTTAGTAGAATTTTCCCAAACTCCACTAAAAATCAATGAGCCAAAATAGCATTTACAAAGACTCTCTGTAAACCTATGGATTAAACTCTAATCCTAGTATGGCACACATCCTCAACTGCTGCGACACTATCAAGTTAACTCTAACTTGATGACACAACGTACCTAATACAATTGCTTCTAACTAAGCTGAAAGGTACAATATGAAAACACCTACTACAATTGAACTAGAAATAAAGAAAGACACAAAAAACTCTTTATGGAACTTGTTCTTCAACCTGGTTCATGTAGATTCTGGTTGGCACTCTTGAATTACACACGAACTGCTTGCAAAAAGCCTTGCTATTTTGCTCCCAATTCACTTTTAACTTCTGCGTTTTTGTGCAACCACTTTAATATGGGAACATCTTGCAATTTATAGAGTTATTAGGTGAAGAAGCAACTAGAGTTCTGATGCAACTCTTCCTTGGTGGAAGAGTTCTAGTTGATGTCAACTTCTAAGTCCTTCCCTATCTTGGATATTGTTCTCTTTGATTAAGGACTCCTTCTCCTTATCAATTATGCAACCTTTTCGATCAGGAGATATTAAATATACCAAGTTAAGCTTATCTCCTTCACGTTAAACCCACATGCTTGAATCTGCCCGTTTTATGAACCTGAGGGATGGACCACTGGGATGGACCTGGTTCATCATGAGTTCTTTTGTCAATCTTCAAAACTTAACCTTTACTTGGGACAACAACAAGGCTCCGACTATACCCTATAAAAGGAACGTTAGTACACATGGAATAGTACTTGGGTGTAAGGCTAAACACCCTTTTTAAATAGTGGAATAACCATACAAAAATGAGAGGAATATGAAATCAATGAGCAAACCAAATATTATTTAAATACCAGGTCAAGAGTTAGGTAAATCTTATAGGAAATAGTTAATGTTTTAGGTTGGGAGATCTTTTGTACCGATACACCAACATCATTATAGCATGAAGTCTGATCTATGTCCGATCAGATAAGTCATATCACCCCAAAATATGAGGTTCGACATGAAAACACAACACCATCATGTGCGCGACATGGCATATGATATTTGTCCGGTCGGCTAAGACCTCTCACCACAATGTCGTGTGGGCTGACATCATCTTTTCTAGCTCTCAACTCAACTCATCCCAATTAAGAGGAATAATCACAGTATAATATCATATGAATTTATCCCTAAGTCAATCCCTACACTGACATGTGTAGTTTCAGGCTTGGACATTTATGATCAACCTTCCCCGACAACCTAATGATACTTCCAAAAACATCAAACATATAAAAGAAGTCACATTCGTTTCATTTCCTTTCATACCTGATTTCATTTCACTGGCACACTTGGCCACAATTGTAAATCATTATTCTTGGCATGATGGCCGCATTTCACAATTCATACTTTAATTCTTTCATTACCTTTCAGGATCATCTTAAAACATTTAAGGATAAAAATGAGAAAAATCATGTTTTTATATAATAGGTATGTAGAAATTCAAAACACACTAGGGATAAGCATAGAGCATAGCATCCTGCAATAGAAACATGAATCAAATATAGGCATTTGGACAAGCTATTAATAGAAGAAAATGTTAATGATAGAAATAGCAAGTTGATCAAACCATAATCAAAGTTTATTAGAATTTTGAGGAGCCTGATTATAGGGAAAGAGTTTAGCGAACATACCTCGCTTGGGATTTTCTTAGATTACTACAATGTTCTGAGGCTTCTAGCGATTTTAATCTATTAGAACTATGAAAAAATTGAACTATAATTAGGAAAGGGTTCATGGGTTCATCTCACCTAGGCATTTTGTCAAGCACTAGGTGTTACATCCCATGTTTTCATACGTGAAAGTACGCCGCAAGTCAATTGATGTATGCTAACAATTGAGATCATTTTTGAAATTATATAAAGTAATTTAATCATGTTAACTAGGAGGTTATGTGATGAGTTATTTCAGTCATATGATTGTCCTATATTACGTGTTAAAGTCAAGCGAGTTGTGGAACAAAAGTTGGCAAAGGTCATCACAAGTTACATTCATAAATGTGCTAAAAATTAGGTCAAATATTGCTGATCTATTCTCCAAATATGCTTGGAATTTTAGGATGATCCACCTGCCAACTTGAAGATCTATGATCCTAGTTTCTAACAGATTAAACCGTTTATCAATCCGATATTGGAGTAAAGAGATATTTGAGTTTTCGTAAGACTGCACATGCAACACCCTTGGGACCTACAAAGTCGGTGGAAAAGTCTAGCTCTTATTTATTTCATAACTCGTTTTAACTCATTTTCTTAACAAAAACAGTTCCTAAACCCTCATATATACTCTCCAAGAGTTCCTCCATGAATCTAGAGTGAAAATCAAAGATAAAAATATGAATCTAATGCTAGAAATTCTGTGGTGCTTGCTAGATCGTAGTTCTTCACCTTATGGTTAATTTGGACGATTCTTGAAGTAACCTCAGATTTTGTGGTTTTATTGTTTATTAAGGTATGAATCAGTCTTTACTTCATATATATTGGAGTTTCAAGCGAATTATAAGTGTTTACACACGAACTTGAACACCAAATGTTAATTCAAGAAGAGAATACAATACCTATAGTGTTGTAGTGTCACTAAGGATAGTTGTGGGCGGTGTTTTGCTGAAATTTCATGTTTTTATACTGGTTAAGGTGATTATAACATCCTACTACATGCTCTTGAATTTGTTTGTGCATTGGTTGCATTATTTGAGAAAAATACTACACGAGGAGACTTGAAATAGTTTTAAACTGTTTTGGAAAGGATATTTCTATGAACTTTAAATGGTTAGAAACCTTGAAAAAATAACTTTCTTATGATGTTTTTATTATAGATATATTATCTACATGTCAAAATTGTTGTTGGTACTGTGAATATTAAGAGAAAGGACAACATAAAAATGGAAAGTTGTACTTGTTGCTGTTGTTGGTTTGTTGGGCTGTTTGAGGGTGAATTAGGATATGAATAGGAGGTTATAAGTCATCCCATTGAACTTAATATCATTATGGATATGTTGTTAAGTTAATGAATGAATGAATTTTGGGGTTAAAGGGCTCAAAATGGATTCAGTCTGAGCTTGCCGTTCGTCGTATTAAATAGTAGTTTTAATTGTGATGTTTATGCACATATTCTTGTGTAGAATGATTTGTGTTGTGGTGATAAAAATATATATATAAATTTTGTATGGGTTATTATTGGTTTATAGACTGGGAAAACATGGTAGATGCTACCCGTTTTAATATAAAATAAGCTTACCGTTCATTGTATTATAGTTGCATCTTTCGTAGATTAATGATAGCTTTATTATCGTTATCATAGATTGAAGTGGGACGAGAAGAGTTTAATATGGTTATTGGACATAATTTGATAAGGTATGATAAGGATAAACCCTTTCTCTATTTTTGCATGATCTCGTAACTACATGCATTTGATAACGAATCATAAAAAGAGAAGTTCGTACTCATGAATTTATGTAAATTATACTAGTCTTATAAGTTATAGTATCCTCCTTATTGGGAATTTATATTCAGCTAGGTATTGTCTTCTTCAATTTAAGAGAGAAAACTGTCTATATACATATACATTATTACAATATTTTTACCACTTTCAAGTTATAATCGGTGGGCAGGCCCCTATTGGGCAACCTCCGATAAGATGATAAGCTATATACAGAGCCTACAATGGCCGAGCACCTATGTGAAAGCCCAGAGTGACTGAGGTATAGATCCTAGTATGACCGGGTGCCTATGAGCGAGCGTATTACCATAGATCAATTAAATGTATCGAGCCTTATAGGATCGAGCATCTATTTTACTTACTACATTGAGAGAGATGAGTCAATATCAACACGTAAGATACCTTCAGTTTATCCTTGACTCCTAGTTATTGTTATTTATTATTATATGTTCAGTTTCAGCAGATATGAACAAGTAAGATACTTTCAGACCCAGTTTCATAGACGTAAGTTGATTAAAATTTCGTCCGAACACACTTTTATAAAACAACCTTGGGGGGTTATTTTAGAATGTTCCAAATACAATATTATAGAGAGGGGAGTACTCTAGAGAGATAGAGGAGGAAGCCCCAAGTGTTTTGTTCATCAATCCTTGCTCAAGTCTTGGAGAATTCACTAGGAAAAACTTGCAAAGTTGTCTTCTAAAGAGGTAAAGTTCTAGCCCTAGTCTTCAATTTTGAGTTTGGGATAGAAGATGGATAATGAGAAGTGTGATTCTTGGGTACAAGAGTGTTATTTATGCATGGATGTACAAATAAGGTTTGTGGGAGCTCAAATGAGTATACATTGGGTAGTGGGATGACAGAATCCATCATAGAAGAACCTTGAAATCATAATGCACACCTAATATTTGATAAAATGCTTAAATCAGTTGAACCCACGAATGTCTTCCTACTTATGGTCCAATTATTTTATGTCTCTAAATAGATTGAAGTTTCTAAGACTTCTGGAACATTGTAGTAATTTAAGGGAAATATAAAAGAGAGGTATGTTGGGTAAAATTCTCTATTAGAATTGAATCCCACGATGTTCTCATAAGTCTCAAGTATGATGGGCCAATTTCTTATTTCTCATGTCCCGAGTCATTCATTATAAATTTAACTATGCTGAATAAATTGTTGTTGAAAGATATATGTTCAAAATATGTCCCGAATGCTTTTATAATGTTATGCTATCCTTCGGGAATGTGTTCAAAGTTTGGGTTGTGCATTAAAATGTTATGATATCGAGTTGTATTTCAAATGAAAGTTATTATGCCAAAGAAGAAAATTCAACGTGCCTTATACTTTTATTTGCTCATATATGTACTAAAAGTCGTGATTAGAGATTCATCGTTGTTGATAATCCATGATGAAGCTTGAAAGTAAAATGGGTGAGCATGAAATATAAAATGCGATCGACGTGCCAAGAATGATAGTACATTTGTAGCCACTAGTGCCAATGAAATGAAAACAGGTGTAAAAGATTATAAAATGAGCTGAAAAACTTTTTATAATAAACATTTTGGTAGTATCGTTAGTCACCGAGGAAGGGTAGGTTGAAATAACCTAATCTCGAAACTACACGTGCCGGTATAGGAGTCCCCGAGCCGATGTGTTGAGAATATTCCCTTTTAATGGGATGAGAATGTTGTGTTGAGATTGTTTCCCCTAAATTTAGATGCGATGGTTTCTAGCGGAATGTGATGTCAATCCACATGGCATTGTGGTGAGACGACCTAGTCGATCGGTCGATATCGGACACCATGACGCGCATATGGTTGTGATTGTAATTGTAATTGGGTGTTTTTATGTGAGACGACCTAGCCGATCAGGCCGTAATTGGACTCCGTGCTAAAGTCATGGTGGCATATCAGTAATAAAGATCTTCCAACCTAAAATGTGGAAATTTACTTAAAATTTTTTCTTGCTCCAAACTTGATGATTTGGTATTGTTTGAGGCTTCCATTGATCTAATGATTTTTTCCTCTTGAATTTTTGCTCGTTCTATTAAGGGGGTGTTTAGTCTTACATACAAGTACTATTCCATATATATACACTAAAATCCTTTTTTCCCGGGGACATTGCATCTTCAATGCATGCAGGTGGTTCCACAGGAGGCGAGATTGATTAATGATAGCGGTATGCCCTCGTCCCAGCTGACTTGGTGAGCCTTACTTCATTTTGGGGTCGTGCATATTTTGTTCCTCATATAATATGTTTGATATATATTCGGGGCCTTGTTGCCGGCACTATTGTAGAATTCTTTTGTTTCTGTTAGAGGCTTTGTAGACATAGTGTTGGTTGTACCTTGGTTATAGAAAAGTCAAACTAAAGATGTTGTAATTGTATCACATGTTTCAGCTTCTAGACTATAAATGTGTAATATAACATTTTGGAGACTTATGAATGACGTAATTAATTGGTGTTGTTCACATGATATTCTCATTGTCTAATTTCTGAAATATATCTTCTCTTTCTTCATGGGTAAGTTTGGGTAGAAGGAATTGCATAGGCTTGCTTGAATGGGGTATCTCGGTTGAGTGCCAATCGCGCTCCCTAAGGTCGAGGCGTGATAAATGTGATATCAGAGCCTAAGATTTTAAAGTGTCATAGGGTGTCTCAAAGACATGTCTAGTAGAGTCCTTCTTATCGGTGCATTGTCAACCACATCTATAATTAGGAGGCTACTTGGGCACTTTGGAATAACACCCTTCTTTGATGTTCTAGATAATACGATAGAGCTAATTGTATGATTGTTCCTCTTTAACTCGTGCATTGCTCTAA
Source organism: Nicotiana benthamiana (assembly GCA_034376525.1). Taxonomy (NCBI): domain Eukaryota; kingdom Viridiplantae; phylum Streptophyta; class Magnoliopsida; order Solanales; family Solanaceae; genus Nicotiana; species Nicotiana benthamiana. Next base: position 117,878,059 of record CM067329.1, read on the forward strand.
TTTCACTACATGACGCCTAGGAAGAAGGCAAGAATTAGTCAAGGAACCAATTCCACCCAAGGAGTGGCATTTGATTCTATACTAGATGATGCGGGTGTGCACCCGAGGGGTGAGGATATTCCCCCAATTACTACATCGCGTGATTCTACTACTCCTGCTCAGATTGTACCAATTCCTGCACCTACTGAGGGTGCAAGGTCCAATTGATATTCCAGTTCCATCTCCAGCCCCATATTCCGATTGGTCACCCAACATATCTCAAATACCACAGCTAATGGGGAAATTACCCTCAAACATGAACAACTCATATGATACTACACCGATCAATATAGAATAAATCTATGCAAGTATATATGTATATGAATAACATATAAGCATGTATGATTAACATGGACAAAGAAATAACCATGTAAGGATTATGCATGGGTACAAGATATAATCAGTACGCATGTTTTGCCTCCTAGCATGTCAAGGGTACACTAGATATTTCATGTTTCTATCCTTCGCAAGTATAATGAAGATAAGTCACATGTTTTAGACTTTGACACAGTGCATCAAAATGAGAATTTGACCAATGAAGAAGAGCCGAAAGCTATTTTGTACAGGTAGGTTCGAAAGTTGAAGTCAAAGGAGATCACTTCGATGAAGGAAATATGGAAGGGTAAATCGAGCAAAGAGGCTACTTGGGAGGCTGAGTCACATGTGTGTAGCGGGTATTCACACATCTTTAGCAGTCTAGTGACATTTCTAAACTCGTTCGAGGATAAATATTTATTTAAGAGGTGACGATCTGACCGGTCATTTTGAGTCCTAGAACATTATTGACCTAAATGACGGTTCCTTAACACAACCCTAGAAATCACCTCGTCTGGAAGTACTTGGATCTCCACACGAAGTCCAAAGTGCAGTATGAATAAAACTGACTCTATGCACTCAATAAGTAACAAGTTTAACCTTGGGCTGAAAGTAGTGACGAGCTCAGAAAAACAACCAGAGACAAATATTAATAACCAATGACCACTCTTGATATAAAGGAAACAATATCATTTGTAGCTCGTTTACACTTTAAGAATTTAGACATGCTTTCTAAGTACAACAGTTAAAGCCCGACATGGATAAAATATTTCATTTACCTACTAGAATAAGGAAAGCACATCTCTATGCATACATGTGAAATATGCATGTCAATCAACAATATCACAGTAAAACCATCAAGACTAAATACACAGGAACACTTAGCATTTTACGTGCGCCTGGTATAAATGTCTATCATCAAGCACGTACATAGAATATTGTGACTGCACCCACTGCTGGCATGTTAGACTCCGTAGGGGAGGATCCTGCCCAAGGTTAAACTTGTTACTTATTGAGTGCATGGAGTCAGTTTTATTTATATAGCACAAATAGTGGGGACGGGTGCATGTGTTGCCCCAAATCAGTAGCACTTAGCCCAATATGAGTCTGGTGTACGCGTCACCTCAAAATCAATAATAATGCGTCTCTATGGCCCAAGCTTAGTCATCAACCACACAAGCTTAAAATAATCACATCTCACAATACTCAGTTCAATAGTGTTACACACATAAGGCATCAACATGTGAAGAATCAAATAAGATATTATTAAGATAGAGATACCATACATGGACTTAGAATCATGACTGAGAATGTGTGTAATCGTGACTGAGAGTGTGAGATCAATTAAGGAAAATAGCTCAGAAATGGAAAGAACGGCCCTATCAAGTCTGAAACAAATATAACATAGAGTAGACATGATTTTTAACATGAATCGAAACACAAATAATCATTAAGGTTCATAAATATAGATACAATAAGGCATGAAAGCAAACAAATCCCATAAAAGTCTAAAAGCCACCTCAAATTATGACTACTTCGATGCACGCACACATGCTCGTCACCTGGCATGTACGTCACCCTTATACCTCATATATAACATAGTTTATATGGCAACATACCCTCAAATTCAAGTTTAGATATCATAAGTACCTCACAACGCACAAAACAATACTGCCAAAAGCCCTTGCCACGCGAATCGGCCTCTGAGCGACTCGAATCTAGACAAAGCAAGTTAATATCATCAATAATAGGCATAGGAAACAATGTCACACAATAAATCTAAGGTCTTTAAAAAAAATCGAAAACCCAACCTAAAAAGTCAATCCCGAGCTCACACCTCGATACCCGGTCGTACTCACGAATTCCGAACACCCATTCAATTATGAGTTCAACCATATAAATTTTATCCAATTCCAACCACAAATTGACTCCCAATCTATCAAATCTCACTCTCTAAGAACATAGTCTAAAATTCTCAAATTTCACCAAATATTCACATTTAAAAGGTGTAATAATATATTGGTGATCAATACCTATGTTCAAAATTGAATAATCTTTACTTACCTCTTCAATTGCAGAAAAAAACCTCCTAAAAATTGCCTATAGCCGAGCTCCGAAATTCCAATTATGAGAAAAATGACCTAGCTCTCATTTTTTATCTTCTGCTAGAGATTCCGCACTGTGGCTCACTTAACTACATCTGCGGTGCCGCTTCTACGGGATTGTGGAAGCATTTGCAACTCCCTCCATGAACTCGAACTTCCACTTTTGGAGACATTACATCGCATCTGCGAGTCTGCGTCTATGGAATCCTTGCACATTTACAAACTCTCAAGCTTCCATCCTAGTTCGCATTTGCGGACTACTAAGTGCGTCAGCGCATTTGCATTTACGGCTCCTCGTCTTCATTAGCGATCTTTGCCTTGCCCAGCCTTGTTTCGCTTCTGCGATTAAGCTACTGCTTCTGCGGCCTCATACATGCGGCCAATCCATCATAGGTGCAAACACATCAGGAATAAGAAACATAACCAATCCCTATAAGTCAAAAGATGACCCGAACTCAAGTCAAATCACAACTCGATGTCCCAGGGACCCCATCTAAACATACAAACATGTCATAGAAAATCATACAAACCTACTTGAAGCCTCAACTCACATTAAAAACACCAAAATAATGAATCACACGCGGTTCAAATCTAATGAATCAATTAATGTCCAACTTCTAAAACTTATGCCAAATCACATCAAACTAACCCGGAATGACCTTAAATTTTTCATGCAAGTTCCAAGTGACATAATGGACCTATTCCAACTCCCGAAACCAAAAACTAGCCATGATATCGACAAAGTCAACTCCTAGTCGAACTTCTCAACCTTCCAAACATTCAATTTCCAACTTTTTCCATAAAGCACAAAACCAACCTACAGACTTCCAACTCCAATTATGAACATATGCTTAAGTCCAAAATAACCATACAAAGCTATTAGAATCAGCATAACACCATTATGTAGTCCTCTACACGAAATTCGAACTCCACTCAACTCTTTCAGCTTAAGTTTTCAACCTTGGGAATAAGTGTCCCAATTCATTTTTAAACCATTCTAAAACAATCCAACCACCTCAGCAAGTCATATAACGAAACGAACATAGAAGAGGCAATAAATAGAGGAATAGGGTTATAATACGCAAAATAACCGGCTGGATCGTTACATTCTACCCCTTTTATACAAACATTCGTCCTCGAGCAGGTAGAGAAATCATACCTGGTGTCTCAAATAGGTGAGGATATCTCCTACGTATCTCCTGGTCGGTCTCCTAAGTAGACTCCTTGACTGACTGACATCTCTAATGCACTTTCAATGATGTTATATTCTTTGAACTTAACTTCCGAAAATGCCGATCTAAAATGGCCACCGATGCCACATCATAAGTCAAATCCACGTTTAGTTGCACTGTGTTGAAGTCCAAAACATGTGACAGATCACCACAATACTTTCGCAGCATAGAAATATGAAATACGGGGTGAACTCCCGATAGACTAGGTGGCAAGTTAAGTCTGTAGGCCACCTCTCCAACTCTTTCAAGCACCTCAAAAGGGCCAATATACTGAGGGATCAACTTGCCTATCTTCCCGAACCTCATCACAGCCTTGATGGGAAAACCTCTTAGTAGAACCTTCTCACCCACCATATATGTAACATCACGAGCCTTCCTGTCATTATAACTCTTATGTCTAGACTATGTTGTACAAATATGCTACTGAATTAATTTCACCTAGGGGTGTTCATGGTTCGGTTTGGATCGGTTTTTTCCTACAAAGAAACCAAACCAAGTAAGTCAGTTTTTCAAATATTAGAACCAAACCAAACCAATTAAGTCAGTTTTTCTCGATTCAATTTGTGTCGGTTTTTCGGTTATTTGTCGTTTTTCTTAAACATAAGACATACACTACACATATTCCGGCGACCATATTTTCAATGTAACACTATCAAATCAATTGCCCTTTGAGAAATCTATTATTTACCAAGATATATTGATGATAATTGAATCAAATAGTGATGAATAATTTAAGGACTCAATTAATATATGTTATTTTTAACACAAAATTGACTCTTGCACAAAAAAAAAAGAAAACTACCAATCAAACTAGAATGTAAAGGTAAAGAACTATATTAAAAGTGCAAATTATTAAATTTACCATAAATTTTTTGAAACTTTGTATAACAATATATGTGTGTGTGTAATAATAAATTTGAAATAATTACTCCCATAGCCGATTTGGTTCGGCTTTTTTATGATTAAACCAAAACCAATCCAAATTTGATCGGTTTTTACAATTCAAAATCAAAACCAAACCAAACTAAACCAAAAAGTATCGGTTTGGTTTGGTTTTCGGTTTGGTTTGGTTTTCCGGTCTTTTATGATCACGAGGAATTTCACCTTCTCCAAAGAATCACGGACCAAGTCCATGCCCAACAACTTAGCATCCCCAACTTCAAAACACCCAATCGAAGAACGACATTGCCTCCTGTAAAAGGCATCATAAGGAGCCATCTGGATATTCGACTAATAGTTGTTGTTGTAGGCGAACTCTTCAAATGGAAAAAACTAATTGCATCAACCCACGAAATCAATAACACAGGCACATAACATGTCCTCCAAGATCTGAATAGTGCGTTCGAACTGCCCGTCTATCTGGGATGAAGTGGGTAGACTTGGTAGGTTTGTCTATAATATCCCATACTGCATCAAATTTCCTCAAGGTTCATTGAAGTCCAACTGCAAAATCCATTATGATGCGCTCCCACTTCCACTCCAAAATATCAATCCACTCAAGCAAACCACCGGGTATCTAATGCTCACACTTCACCTAGTGAAAGTTCAAACACCAAGCATCATACTCAATAATATCTTTCTTCATCATAAGCCACCAATAGTGATGCTCAAATCCTGATATATCTTTGTGGCACTCGGATGAATGGAATACCACAAACTACAGGCCACCTCAATTCAACTCTCACAACCTATCCACATTGGGAACATGGATCCAGCCATGAATACGCATAACACCATCATCACCAATCACAACCTCCTTGGCACAACCCTGTTGCATTGTGTCCTTCAACACCAACAAGTGATTATCATCAAACTAACTAGTCTTAGTATGATCCAATAGTGGTGACTAAGCCACAATGCAAGTAAGAATCCATCTAGGCTCCGAAACATCCAATCTCACAACTGAGTGACCAAAGCCTAAACATCCACGGCTAGTGGCATCTCTACTACCAGTAAATATGCCAAACTTTACATACTCTTAGGCTTCATACTCAATGCATCGGTCACCATATTGGACTTCCTAGGATGATATAATATGGTAATATCATAGTATTCAGCAACTCTAACCATTTCGTCTATCACAAATTACGGTCCTTCTACTTGAAAGATGCTGGAGACTCTGATGGTCGATATAAACCTCACATGGAACGGCGTACAGATAGTGCCTCCAAATCTTCAGTAGGTAAACAATGGTTGCCAACTTTAAATCATGCAAATGGTAATTCTTTTCATGAACCTTTATTTGTCGGGACGGGTAGGTAATCGACATGTCGTCTTGTATCAAACCCGCGCCAAGCCCAAAGCACAATGTGTCACAATACACAGTGTAAGATCCCGAATCTTTAGACAACACAAACACCGAGGTTGTAGTCAATGCAGTCTTGAGATTATGAAAGCCCACCTTACACTCCTCAGATCATCTGAAAGGAGCACCCTTCTAGGTCAATCTAGTCATAGGTGCAGGAATGGATGAGAAGCCATCCAAAAATGGTTAATAACATATCTATCCAAACCAAGGAAAATCCATATTTCAATAGCTTAAAACGGTAGGGCCACCCCTAAATTTCCTTAATCTTATTCGATTCTACCTTAATCCCATCAATGGACACCACATGCCCAAAGAACGCCACCAAATAAAACTAAAACTCACACTTTGATAATTTGCCATATAGTTTCTTCTCCCTTAAAGTTTGGAGTATGATCCTTAGATGTTTCTCATGCTTCTTCTGGTTACGTGAGTACACTAATATATACTCAATGAATACGATGATGAAGGAATCAAGATATGGCTGGAACACATTGTTCATCAAGTGCATAAAGGTTCTTGGGGCATTGATCAGCCCAAAAGATATCTCGAGACACTAATAGGGACCATAGCGGGTCTTAAATGTCGTCTTCAAAATATCTGAATCTCGGATCTTCAATTGATGATACCCCAACCACAAATTAATCTTCGAGAACACTCTAGGACCCTGAAGCTGATCAAATAAGTCATCAATGCGTGGTAGTGGGTACTTATTATTAATAGTAACCTTGTCCAGCTACTTGTAGTTAATACACATCCATATAGTACCATCATTTTTCTTCAAAAATAGAACCAGCACATACCAAAGCAAAACGCTATGCCTAATGAAGCCCTTTATCAAGTAGTTCATGCAACTGTACCTATAACTCTATAGGTGTTAGGCGATACGGTGAAATAAAGATAGGCTGAGTGCATGTTACCAAGTCAATAACAAAATCAATGCCCCTATCAGGTGGCATGCCAAACAGATCTACTAAAAATACATATGGAAAATCTCTTACTACGAAATTTTCTCAACAATGGGAGTATTGACATTATTATCCCTTACAAAGGCCAAATATAACAAACATCCATTCTCTATCGTTTGTTGAGCCTTCAAATGTGAAATCACTCTACTAGGAACATCATCTTGGGAGCCTTTCCACTCCAACCTCGGAAACCACGGCATCGCCAACATCACGGTCTTATCGTGACAATCAATGATAGTGTGATATGGCAATTCCCAAAATCATATCAAAATCAATCGTGCTAAGCAATAAAAGATTAACTCTCGTCTCTCAACCCCCAATAGTCACCACACACGATTGATATTCATGATCCACAATAATACAGACACCAACCAATGTAGATACATGAACAAGCATAATTATGGAATCACAAAGTATATCCAAATAACGATCAAAGTATGATGACACATATGAATAAACAGAACCAAGGGTAAGATAATTCTGAAGCATTCCTATGCATACTAAAACAATACATGTGATCACTACATTGGAAGCAAATGCCTCTGAATAACAAGAAAAACATAGCGTCGATTCTGACCACCACCTACCAAACCTTTCTCTCTAGGGCGACCTCTTCCCGTACCACCCCTACCCCGAGCTGGCTGAGTGGGTGGTGTAGCAACTAATGCAGGTGTCCTAGTCTAGAATCTTTGATACATTGGACCTCTATAATTATGGGAGTAATACTTCCTCACATGCCCCAACTCTCCACAATCGTAGCAACCTTTAATTGGGAATGACTGTAGCGCCTGAATCGGACACCGAGAACCAGAATAACCACTAGAAAAATCCAGTACTCATGAACCCTGAAATGATGGAGCACGGTATGAGCTCTAATCTAGGAGTACACTAAAAGATGACTGAATCGGATGAGTTCTATATAAATCATGGATAGATGATGGGCCACAAGGAACTTGACAACCCATTTGAGCCAGCCTAAAAGGATGGCCCTTGTTGTGATGTGACTAGCCTCTAGATGAGGTACCACTAAAACCACCTAACCCACATGACCTCTTGCCCTCCTGATCAAGCCTGTAAACCTGCTCTAGATCCTAGCAATCTCGACCAGCTGGTCAAACCTAGTATCCGTTTCGGCCTCTAAAGCCAAATTGTAACGTAGACCATAGTTGAGGGAATCAATGAACTTCCTAATCCTCTCCCTCTCAGCGGGAACCAACCATATAGCACGACGGACCAAATATATGAATCTCATCTCATACTGAGTCAAAATCATATCTCCATAGCGTAGCTACTCAAATGCCCTACGCGACTACTCTCTACGAGTCTTTGGAACAAACGTCTCTAAGAAGAGAACTACAAACTCATTCTACGTAAGTGGTGCGGCGCCAGCTGGCCTTCCTACTCACCATCACCTGTAGGCTGCCCCTGTCAATTGAAAGGTAGTGAAAGCAACTCCACTGACATCCACAAAACCCATTTTGCAAAGTATCTGACGGCATTCATCCAAAAAATTCTGAGCATCCTCTGACTCTACTCTATTGAACTCGGGCAGATCAAGCTTCCTAAACTGCTCCAACCTCCTCTACTCAGCATCAGCCATAGGTAGACCAACCTCGTCCCGAGCAGCAATAACTCTTAACACCCCCAGTGTCTGATGACCCTGAGCTAGCTGCTCTAGAGTATGGGCAACGGGAGTCTGGTCTCTTCCCCCAGCCTATGAGGTAGCTGGTGCTACGGGAAGTGAAACAACTTGAACCAATCCCATACACACACTCAAAATCTTAGGCAAAGCCTCCTAAAGACCAGGTATCATAATAGGTACCTCCGATATCTAAGGTAGTCCCTCCGACTCAACAGTATATGGTATCTAATCCTCAATTGCAGCAACTGATGGATCCACGGTGATGCCCTTGCTGTAGTGCAAGCCGCAACTCGACGTCTATCTTAGCTTAGGCCTCTGAGGTCCCTGATTGGTAGTATTGGTGCTTGATCTGATGAATGTGTCCTCAACATATGTAAGATAATAGAAGAATATAGGTTGAGACTTCGGAATTAACAATATGCACAACAAGAATGCAAGAAAGTGAAGTTTCCTAATATTTCGGTAACCTCTCGAAGATAAGTACAGACTTCTCCGCACCGATACGGAAGACTCTTTTAAACCTGATCATGACTGAAGAGACCTAAGCAACCTAGTGCTTGTTGACACTCAATTTTTTCCTATGTATTTTTATTTGCAAATTATTTTCAAAATAGCATGTACATGAATATATAAGTATGCCCATGAGTTTTGATATTTTTTTCTAATTTTAACGATTTTAAAATCAATTTATTGTCCATTTTAGTAGTACAAAAATCAGTAAGTATTCCCAAAAATTCATTCTTGTTGTGAATAATTTATTTTATTCTCATATTTATACCAAAATATATTTATGATAAGTTTTCTATATTTTTACAAATTTACTTGGTATTTTAAAGCTAAAATTGCATGTAATTGCAATTATAGCCTATTTTACGATTAATAGCATTTTATAATTTTAAAATCATTTCCAGTAGTTTTTAAATTATTATTTGTATAGTATTTGTTGGATCAATGATTTTAATTTACTTTTAAAGTCATTATTGATATTGTTATAAAATAGAAAGGAACAATTGGATATTTAACACTTAGCCCATTTTTATTTCAATCACAATCCTTTAACCTTTCAATTATAGCCTTTAATTGACCCAAGTTCCACCCGATGAATTGACCCAATTTATTATTTTTACCCGACCCATTAACCCATTTTCAAACTCTTTCGAATTTTCTTTTAATCTTGGCAACAACCCTTAACCCTAAATCATTTTACCTAACCAGCTGCCTCTGAAACCCTCCCCTCTATCAAACGCTCTCGAACCTTCTCTAAACCTAGCCGCCTTTATCACCATCTTCTACCTTGAATCCATGGCTTCTCAGGCCATGTGAGTCTTATACTCACCTGTTATTACCCTTATGTGCCTGATATTTGAAGGTTCAAGGTGAGACCTCGAAGGCCTTCACCCAGACCTTCACCGATTCAAGGTTTCCCGCCATTCCCGGCCCTGCTCCGACATATCTTAGCCTCCTGAGTCTGATTCCAATCTTATTCGAGTTAGATTGGACCTTTTCCAAGCCTTTCTCATTTTAAGGTTCTTCTAAAACCCTAACTAGTCGAGGTTTTCTTCGATTCCTCTTCGATCCGTTGTATATCTAGGCTCTATTTGAGTTTTCAAACGATTTCCTCAACTTTTCTTTCTAAAATTACTCTTTAAACCGCTTCTTTTTCAAATTAGGGTTTTTTGAAATGCTTAAAATGTTTCTCTGACTTTTTTGTGTGTATTTGTCTCCGCTGTGTTCTTATGTTTCCTTTCTACCATACATGTTCTTCTACTATGTTTTCTATATTCCGTTCTTTTCTTATATTGTATTTTCTATGATATGATCTCACATGCTTTCTCTCTATGTTCTATTGTTTCTCTTCCACTATGATTAGATATGGTTCACCTATTGTATTCTTCTACCATGTTCTTAAGTGTTTGATGTTTCACTTCTACTTTACCTTGCTTTAAGTTCCTCCTAAAGGACCCGATTAAGCATTTTTCCCTATACTGTTTCTTCTACTCTCATTATGCTTTGAATTAGTTTCTTCACTCTGTTTGCTTTGAATTTGAAACTGTATTTTGTTTGTTTTCCCATGAGTTTCTGAAAGAAATCTCTTAGGCTATTTTTTGACTACTTGCTTCCTCATCTCCGTACATGACTCGAGGTGAAAACCCTAGAATTGGGGGTTCTGCCGGGGTTTGGTCTTGTGGTTGAACTAGGGTTCTATTTTAGAACCCTCGACTCTTTCAGACTAATTTTGAACCTTTGAACTAAGTTGAACTTCTTTGCTTACATATAATTCTGAACTTCCCTACTGCATGATAATTCTTCGCGTTTAAGCGTGTCTGTATGCTTTTATATGTATGTTGAAACTTTTTTCAAAAGGTTTTGCAATTTATGATTGAATCAGAATCCTTTTTTTAGGTTAATTGATTGTTACTTATTTTCCTTAAGTAAAACCTTTTTTTTTCACATTTTCTGACTGGGTTCATTCATACCAAATATTTGGACTTCTGATTTCTTGGTTATTATTTGATTCTCTTTCCTTAATTATACAATCATGTAATGTCAAAACCATGCCATTGAATAACTTTTATGTACTTTCCCCTAATTTGCTACTTTGCAAAGAGTTTGATTAATTTATTTTCTTAATTAGTTTATGCCCGTTTGAATATGAATCCCTTAATTAAAGGAGGTTTTGTGTAATTGATTAGCAATCAGTTTCCAAATTATTTCTTACCTTTTTCTTGCTTGCTTTCTATACTATGAAATACACAACTCTTTCTCTTTCACAACAGACAAACGAATACACTTCAAACTTTACACTTATAATTTTCACTTCTCTTCTGAACTTTTGCTTAAAAGTATTCTTGTCTGCACTTTCGTTTTCACAAGACTACTTCTTTCTCTCTGCATGTCTCTTTAAAACTGGCATGTCTTAATTTAATTCTCAGCATCATCCCAATGTGCTTACTTGCAGTATTTATACCTATATCTATTTTCTGTAGAATTTAACATTGAACTTAACAAGCCTATATGCTACTGCTTGCTTCTCTTTCTTGTGAACACTTGCTCCCTATCCCATTACCCCCTATGTGTTTGTATGTGGGGACTCGGGGCATGACAACAAGAATTGTTGTCTATGAACTGAGTTTATCGACCCCCCCCCCCCCACCAAACCCCTAAGTAGGCTGGAGGGTGTGCTAGTATGTCTTATTGCTGGGAATGCCCTTTGCCTACTCTTTCCTTGCATCCTGCTTCTATTATAAATTCCCATATCCCATTTTCCTATGTATGCTGAGTTAAAGTTCATGGCCTGGAAGCATCCAAATAGCTGTTCAGGGCTGAACCTGGCCTTCAGCCGGTCCTAACTACCCAATTTAAAACTGACAGGCTAGTCAGTGGTGTGCCAGCACCCCAAATTGCTAGGCATGACCACCACCATGCCATTTCCCCTCTACTGCACTTACACTTACCTTAGACTCTAAGTTCTGCCCCTCTCCCCTCTCATATGAGCCCTGCCTTGGGAACCTTGAGTTCCCTATGAACTTGGACATTTTAGGGCAGATCCTTCCACACTACACTATAATTCAATTCTACAATATATTTTGATGTAATCACTGCCTAGAATCCATTGGAGATTCTTAAGGAACTCTGACACATCCCAACTAAGATAAAGGCTTTGGAATTTGGCTCTTTGGAGTTGGTTTACTTCATGCTTCATACAGAACCTGAATCTGGCTCTCCTTGGTTGGGACCGTTAGCTTTCTGATATATTTTTTTACTTTTCCTTATTCATTCTGAGCTGTAATAAATTGTAATAACTATGGGTGTATAGTAAAAACAGGGAGGTTCTCTTATGTTATGCATGCGGGGTAGATATCATGTCTTAGTTTTTTTTATTTTCTGCAATCACAATATCTTCATTTATGAATCTGCATATAGATATCTTTCCTATAGGTCATTTTTTCATTATATATTTAGAAATTCTGCCTATAGGTCATCTCATTATGCAATTAGAAATCATGTATATAAGTTTATCCATATCTGCATATAGATATCCTGCTACGGGTTATTTCATTGTACATTAGAAATCTTGCCTATAAGTATGTAATATAGAGACCATGCCTATGAGTTTATTCACATTTGCATAGACACATTAGGTAAACAATCTATAGGTTAATATAACTAAAATGCACTCTAGATACAATGCATATAGGACTCTTGCACTTTAAAGAATCAAGCACGCTTAGGATGCATGCCTATTAATAACTAACTGAACCTGAATCGTCCACAAGTCTAGGACCGGTGTAATGTCATCATAAATCTAAAGAATACTTACTTGTTTCTAAAATCAGTAATCTTTCTCTAAAAATTAGTATGCCTCTAGCAATGTTACATATCATGAGTGTATCTAGGAAAACATGTAGGTTATCAATTATATCAGTCTACTAATTCCAACCTGTAGGAAGGTCTAATTCTGGTTTCTTATCTGAAACATGTAATAAGTGAGTCTGCCTCCTTAACATTAAGTTTAATTCATACCATAGTCAGTATTTGATGTCATGCTACAGATATTTGAATTTAAGTGAGGAGGTCTATTTGAGACTTAACTGTTGTTTATTTTTCTCCTAATTGCTTATGTGTTATTATTTTTCTCCTTAGACTTTTATCCTTTTAAACCCTGAAAAGGCCCAATTTTCTCCCCTTTTTAGGATTAGTAGTCTTAAATGCCTCAAGGACTGATAGGAGTGGGACGAGTCCTATCATGCAATAAGTAAACAAAACCATTCCGCGCTCACTACTTTAACGTGGTGGGAAAGGGTAGATATGGATGTGATGACCAGTGCGCTAATATCACGTGCGACCCTCTTATGAGAAGCGATTGCTGGATATTGCATTGATGTGATCCATATTAATTACAAAGCTAGGGCCCCCTTCCCTTTATTTGTATTTTCAGAATTTTCAAATTGTTTTCAGCTTTCTTTGTTCCTTCAAACCTTAATTTGTTTACAGCCATTATGTGACAATCTCTCATATTTGAGACCCCTATTTGTTTATTTGTTGTTTTTACTTAAATTCACAATTGTAGCATGGCCGAGAACCACACTAGTGGATCTTGAGGGGTGCCCAACACCTTCCCCTTGAGATAATTTCTAACCCTTACCCAAACTCTGGTTTTCTAAATCAAAAACCTTTTTAGTGTCCTAATGCACTTAATCATTAGGTAGAGGCTTTTCAATTCCAAAACCCAAATCCAAAGGGAACGAGTTGTCCTCCCAAATGTGGTAAACCCGATTTCACCTTAGAAAGAGGGGGCGTCGACAGCATGGAGACTCTGGTGGGGATTTCTTTAGGCTTTTACCATTTCATGTTATTTGTGACTTGACTGCTTCTTTATTGCCTTTATTTACTGTCTTTGTCTCTTTCAAATTTGAAACTGACATGGCTCTTCGTTTCTTTTCTTTAATGTTTTTTTACCAATTTCCATTAATACTATTGTAATTATGAGCAATTATTGTATTAATTACTTTATGAACGTGCAAATACATGAAAACTTATTTCATTCTTATTATTGCATCCTCAACATCATATTTCACTCGTGCCAAAAAAAATACCATAGCAACGCTTATAATGAGTGGTTGCGCCCTTCCGATATTATCACCCCCTAAATTGGGCAAAGGCATATTTGCGATAAAATCAGTCGATCAGTGGTGCCGTCGACGGTTCCATGCCTTTCCCTCTTAAGTTGTCCGCTCAAGGATAGCAGTCTAATACCCAATATAAACCTTACTCTGCTTAACTATTTATGCATCATGGTCAAACCTAGCCGAGTCAGTTATGTTGTCCACATAATGACTCTTTAAGATAGCCTTGTCCTAGTTCTACCGGGTTTCCTTGAAACCCAAACGGACACTAACATGTTCTGTGCATTTATTTGGAGAACTAATTGATGTTTATGCTAATTGTTGATATTCAATAGTCGAGTCTTGTAGAAGTATGGCCTTACCTTTTTGTTTTGCAGAAATAAATGACAAAGTTCCCAACTTCAGTATGGTCAACATACCCTCACTCTTGCATATCTGGTGGATGAACCTCCCATCGATCAACCAAATCAATGGATGGAGAGAAAGGGTCACAAGGCTTTTGAGAAACTAGAATACATGGAGTATAGCTTGCTAGAATTGGAAGGGAAAGTGAGGAAAAGAGTCACTGACTGTCAAATGCTGAGGAATGCAAAGGGGAACACCTGGCGAAAGCATTTTTACTAGAAAATCTGCATAAGTTGGAGGATGTGATCAACAAGAACATTCAACCTGAAGAGGGTCCTTATAGGACCAAGTAGTTAGGAGTCTTTTCTTTTACTTTTAAAATGTAATAAGGCAAATGGCTATTAGTGATATTTTTTATTTTTTGATATTTTAGTTTTGTTTTTGGGTTCAACTTATTTTTATCAATAAAATAAGGCATTTAGCATTATAAGTTCTCCAAATTAACTTGTCGCTAGGCCTACCTCGGACATAACGAGGCTCCCAAATTAGGACACGATTTATGTTCTTGCACTATGTGTTTAATTATTGCAAAGTTTTTCTTCTCACGATCCTTACTAACTTGTTACCTTTTTGTTTTTACTTTTGCTTTATTTCCCTCCCTAAAAGGTTAGTTCATGCACTCTGGCATCATCATCTTACTCCACAAGATCTAATGGCCCTCCAACTCCTCCTCCTCCAAGTCCTATCAGAAATAAGAACAAGGCAGAAATGGGAGACTTGAACAATGTCAGAAAGGAGAACTCGGGCAAAAGGGTATAGGTTCCTCAGGGTATTCAGATGGCCAAAGAGAATGCCACCAAGCTCAAACAGAAGTTATTGAAGTTTCAGGAAGAACTGGACCAAGTTTGGAACTTGGCGAACTTGTCATTTTCCCTTACCACTACCGATATCAACTTTCTCTATACTCAAAATCCCACACCTCCATTGAACATCCCGAAACCACCAAAACGACCCATCCACTCATGTAAAATACTACAACACATTCCACACTTCAAACAACACTCCATTGCTCATCCTGAACTGTTGGACGCCACAAATGATCATCTCCACAACACTCCCACTTATGTAAAAACCATATCGCAATACTCATCCAATTGCAACCACACCTGAGTCCAATGAAAAAGACTCACTTATAGGGAACCTGGCCACAGAACTCAAGAAGATGACTAGCCGAGTCCAGGGTATTAAGGGAAACAAAGGTATCGAGGGACAGAATTATGAGGACTTTTGCATTCAGCCAGATGTAGAACTTCTTGAAGGGTACACACCTCCCAAGCTTGAAATGTTTGATGGAACGGGGGACTCCAGAGTCCATTTGAGGACGTACTATGACAAGCTGGTTGGAGTCGAGTGGGATGAGAAGATCCGCATGAAGCTCTTTATGAGAAGTCTGAAAGGGGATGCTCTATGTTGGTACATTATCCAAGACAATAAGAGGTGGACAATCTGGATTGGTGTGGCATCTGATTTCATGGATAAGTTCAGATTCAATACGGAGAATGTGCCAGATGTATTCTACATCCAAAATTTGAAGAAGAAACCTATAGAGACATTTCGTGAGTATGCTACTCGTTGGAGATCAGAGGTTGCTAAGATCAAGCCAACCTTAGAAGAAGAACAGATGAACAGGTTTTTCGTCTGAGCTCAAGACCCACAGTATTATGAGGGGTTGATGCTGATTGATGGCTAGAAATTTTCTAACATCATCAACCTAGGGGAGATGATCGAGGAAGATATTAAAACTAGTATGGTTACCAAGTTTGAAGCATTACAGTCTACCAACAAGGCTCTACAGTCTGATAGCGCATCCAAGAAAAGGGATGTAAGTGCCGTAATGGTTGCACGGAGAATAAAATCCCCAATCAAATACCAAAGCTACCTGTTAGCTCCACTCACATATCAGCCTACTCCAAATTACCAAGCACGCTCACCTTCTTACCAAACTCCACTACCTACTTATGAATCGTCTCCACCTCCCACATATCAACCCAGTTCACCCATATACTCTCAACTCGCACTTGTCTACAATCCTATAATGTTCAGCCTTCTCACTATCAATCACCTCCCCCTCACCATAACTTTTCCAGTCCTCAACCTAATTTTGACCGAAGACCTCCCAAATAATACTCCGCCATTGCCGAGCCAATCGACCAGCTGTAGAAAAACTCAAAGATGCTGGTTACGTCACTCATATCCCTGCTATAACTCCAAAAAGTCCTTCCCAATAGATCAACCAGAACAAAACCTCTGCATACAATTCCGGCATGAAGGGACATACCATTGACGAGTGCCGCTCGCTCAAGGATAATATTCATGCTTTAATTGATAATAAGATCATCGTGGTGAAGGATCCTGCTCCTAATGTTTGCAACAACCCTCTGCCTGACCATAAGGGTTGAGGCATTCACATGATCTAGATAGAAGATGATTGGGACCCCAAAGGATTGATTGAATTAATTGTAGAGGGTGACGAACCAAAGAAACCAGCGGTCACACTCAAACTGATTGTTGTCCAGATCTAGCCTTCTGGAGAAGATAAAGTGAACATGTCCATACCACTTGAGTTCGAGGCACCTTCTCTTACAAAGGCGCCAGGACTGATTGAGGTCGAGTTTGGATCCCTAAAGGCACCCGCACCATTTGAAGTGGTTATGTTACCTTCCAAAATAAGGATACCCATTCAAGTAGTTATGTCAGGCATAGTACCATTCCATACAAAGGCCATTCCTTGGGATTACACGGCCGAGGCGAGAAGAAAAGGGAAGGACAAATCTGGATACGCAATTGCTGCGCAAGGTATGACCAGAACCGGCAGGGTTTACACTCTACAACATCTGGCTAAATCCAGTAAGCAAGCCTCTGGACAACCGACCATCACTAAAAATTGGGACTGATGACCTCTGGAGGAAGATTCAAGCAAAGGAGTACTCAATCATTGTTCAGTTGAACAAGACGCCAACTCAGATCTCCATCTTAACTCTATTGCAAAGCTCTGATGCACACAAGAATGCCTTATTGAATGTGCTGAGTGTGGCATATGTGCCCAGCAACATAACTGGATGAGAAATAGCGAACATGGTAGGGAAAGAATTGGAGAGTCATAAAATCACTTTTCACGAAGATGAGTTTCCACCGGAAGGTTTGATCCACAATAAGGCATTGCACATCACTGTGCAATGTGAAGATTATTTCATCACCAGAGTTCTGATCGACAGAGTGTCCAGCCTTAATATTTGTCCACTGATAACTCTTAGAACATTGGGGAAGATCCTGCATGAGATCAAAGATTGGGCCATCAGTTTCAAAGCTTTTGATTTCTCCCAAAGGTCCATTATCAGGGAAATCAGCTTATGTCTGCAAATGGGACCAACTTGGTTCGACGTTGACTTTTAAGTGATAGACCTACCAGCATCTTACAATTTGTTATTAGGACGGCCCTAGATTCATGCCGCTGGAGTGGTAGCATATATCCTACACCACACAGTGAAATTTGAATGGAATCACCAAGAGGTGATTATTCATGGCGACGGTAGCAATCCTATATATGTCGCAAGACAGTCCCGACAACAGGAGGAAGAAATAAAATAGGCGAAGAAACCTACCACCACATTGAGTGAGTCAATGTCGTGGATAAGGATAAATGGTGGGAATAACAAAATTGAAAGTATACTGAATTGGTGTGGATACGAACTTGGTAAAGGACTTGGCAAGAATCTCGAAGGGATCGCCAAGCCGATCAAGTTGAAGAAATATGGTACCACTTTCGGTCTAGGGTATGAGTAAACCTGGAAAGAGTTCAATGAATGGTTACCACCATGGCGCGGACCTTATTACCCACTGGAGCATCCGATACCTCGCTTGGAGCAAACTTTTCAACCAGCAAACATCATATACGAGTCAAAAGAAAAGGAAGCGTTGGCGGCAATGAGGAATTTGTTTTTGGAAGATGACAATTTGGGCTGTTGTATTATTTTTTAGGAGAAAGGGAAAGAAGGCCCTTCCACACAAGCTGTGAATCGAGGAGCACGCCTCAAAAATTGGTCCATCAGAACTACTAGGGCCTGAAAGGCTTTGGGTAGCAAGGCTGAATAAAACACCATGCATTATCTTTTACTTTTTTGCTAGTTGACTTTCTTTAATTTCAAAATAAGAGCTCCAATGTTCAAAACAACTATGAAATTTATCAAAGTATTTCAGTTTCCTATAAATCTTGCTCTTATTCCTTTTAATCGCATACTTCATTTACACAACATTACTATTACTTATCTTGATGAACCGACGATTGTGACTTGCAATGAGAGGACGCAAAAAACAGACATAGACTCAGAAGATAATGATATACCAGAAGAGGTCGTTAAAGAGGTTGAGGATTTTGAGAATAGGCCTAAGTCTAACTTGAATGAAACCGAGGTTGTCAACTTGGGAGATACAGAGAATGTCAAAGAAACGCGCATCAACATTCACCTATCGCCATCGGAAAAGAGAGAGTACACGAAATTTCTAAAGGAATATGGGGACATATTTGCCTTATCATATGATGATATAACTGGTCTTAGCAAATATGTTGTAGCTCACAAACTGCCAATCGATCCGACATGTTCACCGGTAAAGCAGAAACTCAGAAAGTTCAAACCCGACATAAGTTTGAAAATCAAGGAAGAAGTTACCAAGCAAGTCAAAGCCAAGGTTCTCAGGGTAGTAGAATAGCCAACATGGTTAGCTAACATTGTGCCAGTGCCAAAGAAGGATGGTATGGTTAGAGCCTGTGTCGACTACCGAAATCTCAACCAGGTTAGTCCGAAAGACAACTTCCCTTTGCCAAACATACACATTCTTATTGAAAACTATGCCAAGCATGAGTTGCAGTCATTCATTCAATTTTTTGCTGGGTATCATAAGATATGGATGGACGAAGAAAATGCGGGGAAAATGACTTTCATTACGCCGTGGGGGATGTATTATTACAAGATGATGCCGTTTGGTTTAAAAAATGCTGGGGCCACCTTCATGAGGGCCATGACTACTATTTTCCACGACATGATACACAAAGAGATCAAGGTGTATATAGATGACATCATCATCAAATCCAAGAAAGCTATTGACCACATGGAAGATTTAAGGAAGTGCTTCAACAGACTGAGAAGGTACAATCTGAAATTGAATCCCCCAAAATGTGCATTCGGGGTTCCTGTTGGGAAATTGCTTGGATTCGTTGTAAGTCGACGAGAAATAGAACTGGATCCATCAAAGGTTAAGGCCATTCGAGATTTGCCACCGCCAAAGAACAAGAAAGAGGTTATGAGTTTCATGGGGAGACTTAACTACATCAGCCAGTGCATAGCTCTGTCCACTGGCATTTGCGAGCCAATCTTCAAAATGTTGAAGAAAGACGTCCCTACCAAATGGACTGATGATTGCCAGAAATCCTTCAATAGGATCAAGAAATACTTGTTAACGCCGCTAGTTTTGGTTTCGCCTGAACCAGGTACACCCCTATTGATCTACCTTGCATTATTAGATGGAGCATTCAGTTTTTTTCTGGGACAACATGACAAAATCGGGAGAAAAGAGCAAGCCATCTACTATCTCAGCAAGAAGTTCACCCTGTACCAGGCCCGATATTCTCTATTTGAGTGCACATGTTGTGCTCTGACTTAGGTAGCTTAGAAGTTGAGGCATAATTTCTATGCCTATACAACTTATCTCATATCAATAATGGATCCACTTAATTATATCTTCCAGAAGTCCATGACCACCGGCAAGCTAGCCAAGTGGCAAGTCCTGCTGAGCGAGTTTGACATTGTCTCTGTAATTTTGAAGCAAATAAAAGGACAAGCTTTGGCATATCACCTCGCCGAGAATCCCGTGGATGGAGACTACGAACCTCTAAAAATGTATTTCCCAGATTAAGAGGTTTCTTTCAAAGGAGAAGATATTGCAGAATCCTATGATGGTTGGACAATGTTTTTTGACGGAGAAGCAAATTTCAAAGGAGTCGGCATAGGAGCAGTCCTGGTGTTAGAAACTGTTCAGCATTATCTGGTGTCAACAAATCCCAAATTTCGATGCACCAACAAGATGGCCAAATATGAAGCCTGCATCTTAGGGCTCAAGCTGGCCATTGATATGAACATTCAGGAGTTACTAGTGATCGGGGATTTAGACTTTCTCATACATTAGGTTCGAGAAGAATGGACAACAAAGAACTCTAAGATACTCCCTTATCTGCATCATATACAGGAGTTGAGGAAGAAGTTTACAAGGACAGAATTTTAGCATGTTCCCAGGGTCCAAAATGAGTTTGTCGGTGCATTGGCTACCCTATCATCTATGATTCAACATCCAGATAAGAATTTATTGATCTTATCTCGGTAAAGATTCATGATCAGCCAACCTATTATGCTCACGTCGAGGAAGAAGCAGACGAAAAGTTGTGGTTCATGAGATCAAGGAATATTTGACAATAAGGATATTCGAAACTCGCAAATGCTACTTAGAAATGCACACTTCAGAGGTTATCTAACAAATTCTTTCACAGTGGAGGGATCCTATATAGGAGGACTCCCGATTTAGGATTAGTAAGGCGTGTCGAAGCAAATGAAGCATCCAGGTTATTAGAGGAAGTGCATGCAGGGACCTACGGTCCACCTATGAATGGTTTTGTCTTAGCAAAGAAGAGACTCCGAGCCAGTTATTTTTGGATGACTATGGAAACGGACTGCATCCATTATGTCTTAAATTGTCATCGCTGTCAGATACACGCAGACATGATAAAGGTGCTTCCACACTGCAAAAAGCTCACCGTGGCCATTCGCCACTTGGGGAATGGATGTTATCGGACCTATCGAGCCTGCCGCATCAAATGGACACAGGTTCATTCTTGTAGCAATATATTATTTCACCAAGTGCGTAGGAGCAACATCATATAAGGCAGCAACTAAGAAAGTCGTGGAAGACTTTGTTCGCGACCGCATCATTTGTCGATTCGACATCCCAGAGTCAATCATTACTGACAATGGTCCCAATCTTAATAGTCTGATGAAAGCAATGTGTGAAACATTGAAGATCAAACACAAGAATTCTACAGCCTATAGACCTCAGATAAATGGAGCTGTAGAAGCAGCCAACAAGAATATCAAGAACATACTAAGGAAGATGGTTGAAAAGCATAAACAGTGGCACGAAAGGCTATCATTTTCTTTACTGGTGTACCATACTACAAAGGCTATCATTTTCTTTACTGGTGTACCATACTACAGTTTGCACAACAATTAGGGCAACTCCCTATATGTTGGTTTACGGTACAGAAGCGGTTATTCCAGCCGAGGTGGAAATTTCCTCTTTGAGAATAATACAAGAAGCTAAACTCGATAATGCAGAATGTGTCCAAAGTCTCTATGAGCATCTGACTCTAATTGATGGGAAATGGATGAATGCAGCGTGCCGTGGTCAATTGTATAAGAATAGAATGTCCAGAGCTTTAAACAAAACAGTCAAGTCACTAAAGTTTACATAGGGGAAGCTGATGTTGAAGAAAATTTCCCTGCATTAAGATGAAGCCAAAGGGAAATTTACTCCCAACTGGCAAGGCCCGTACGTGGTTCACCGGGTTCTAACAGGGGACCTTTATACTCGCAGAAATGGATGAAGAAGTATGGCCAATGCCGATCAACTCAGACGCAGTAAAGCGATACTATGTGTAAAAATTTATGATTTCTCTTATGATGTAATTATGCACTACGGGTGATGTGATTCCCGTTTAAGAGGGGATACGTAGGCATCCCAGTGGGTTCGATCACAATTTAACAAAATTTTCATCTGCCCCCCCCCCCCCCCCCCCCACTATTGGAAACTAGAGCAGGGTTTTGAGGAGGACCCTCAAAATTCTGAAGTTTATTTTCAGCCATTCATCACATGCAGCCGTCAGAAGCATCAGCCCAGTAAACTGGGGCAGAATTTTGAGGAGGACCCTCAAAATTCCAGATCTAGAGAGGTTGCAATGTCTTGAACCGCGTCATAGTCGTCGGTTCATCTAAAGAAAACTATTTTCAACAATGTATTTATGTTATATTTTACATTGGAAACGCTACCCTATGCACAACGTTGAGCAGGACAAGTAAAGGCCACGAGAAGACGAACTAACCTTCCCCCTATTACAAAACTCATGATTTTTCTTTGGATGCAGGAACCCAAGACATAAAATCATTCGATACAATTACACACTTTTACTTTTAAGGAATATGACTCTCGGAGTCATCACCTATTTATAATTACAATCCATACGCGACATCCCCAGTAGCCACAATACAACAATCAGCTATCAACTATCAGCTAAGAGATTCTATTACTATTCGCCTTTCACTATCTGCATTGCGTAAAGCTACCTTTATGCCTTCCGAGGTTAAGCTCTACCCCCATATGCATTTATGCATTGCATAAGGCTACCTTTCTGCCTTACGTGGTTAAGCTCTACCTCCATCTGTATTTCTGCATTTGCATAAGGCTACATTTTTGTCTTTCGATATTAAGCTCTACCTCCATCTGCATTTCTTCATTGCATAAGGCTACTTTTCTGCCTTCCAAGGTTAAGCTCTACCTCCTTCTGCATTTCCCGAATTGCATAAGGCTACCTTTCTGCCTTTGGAAAGTAAACATTGTCTCTATCTGCATCTCTTGCATTGCATAAGGCTACTCTTCTTCCTTCCGAGGTTAAGCATTGTCTATCTGCATCTCTTGAATTGTATAAGGCTACTATTCTGCCTTCCGAGGTTAAGCTCTACCTCCAATTGCATCTGCTTAAATATCGCCACTTTATTTAAATCTCACATCGGTGAAATATCGCCATTATATTTACACTTTACATCGGTTGAAATATCTCCATTATTTTTACACTTTACATCGGCTGAAATATCGCCACTTTATTTAAATCTCACATCGGCTGAAATATCGCCATTTTATTTAAGGCTTGCATTGGCTGAAAGATCGCCACCTTTTGCATCTTATGGGCTGAAAGATTGCCAAATTGTCCAAAGGTGTCATTGTTTGGAGGAACTATTTTCATAGCCCGAGAACGCCATATCATGGCCAGAGGACCTCATTCTATCTTTTGCATATCATTATTCAAAATCATCATATTTCGGAGGCATCACTCTCGTAGCCTGAGAAAATCATGTCATAGCCTGCGAATTATTTATTATACACTTCATGGCCCAGGACTTCATGGTCCGAGGACATCGTTCCGACCATCCAAAGACAACACGCATGGTCCAATGGGAACTTGCATCACGTTAAATTTTCGCACCATATATGCTGGTATTACTCACTTGCATGTACACCGGGTAGCAACGACCTTCTCATTAGGAGTGATCCCGCTCCAGTTCCCAAAGCCTATCAGACTCCGACCATCCTTCTCTAAACATCACGCCCGTCTTTCGAGATCTCCCTCGGTATAGCTTGCCAACGAATCCTGAACTTCATATGACCTAAATCTTGTATGACTAGGGATATATAGGTAGCTCAGGGACCAGAGCTCATTCAATGTTCTTCAAACCGCTTCGTTCAGTCAAAATTGGCCATCATATCTTTACCCGACAACTCTTTAATCCTTCCCCGGTAAAGAGGGGCAGCTGTTAATACCTAATTTTTTCCTATGTAGTTTTATATGAAAATTACTTTCAAAAAAGCATGTACATGCATATATAAGAAAGCCCAGAATTTTTGGTATTTTCCCTAATTTGTAAAGATTTTAAAATTAATTTATTGTCCATTTTTGTAGTACAAAAATCAGTAATTATTCCCAAAAAATCATTCTTTTTGTGAATAATTTATTTTATTCTCATATTTACACCAAAATAAAATTAAGATAGTTATTGTATATTTTTACAAATTTACTTGGTATTTTAAATCTAAAATTGCATGTAATTGTAATTATAGCCTATTTTGCGATTCATAGCATTTTATAATTTTAAAATTATTTTCAGTATTTTTTAAATTATTATTTATATAGTATTTGTTTCTCAGTCTTTTAATTTACTTTTAAAATAATTATTGCTATTTTTATAAAATAGAAAGGGAAAACTGGCTATTTAACACTTAGCCCCTTTTTATGTCAATTACAATCCTTTCACCTTTCAATTATAGCCTTTAATTGACCCAAGTCCCACACGATGAAATGACCCAATTTATTATTTTTACATGTCCCCTTAACCCGTTTTCAAACCCGTCCGGATGACTTATAATCCCGGTCGTTGATCATTTTGATCAACGGTCCTGATTCACCCTTTCCTTTTTTAATCCACCAACACCCCTTAACCCAAAATAATTTCACCTAACCAGCCGCCTCTGAAACCCTCCCCTCTCTCAAACACTCTTGAACCTTCTCTAAATCTAGCCGCCTTTCACCATCTTCTACCTTAAAACCCACCGGAATATATGGCTCCTAAGGCCATGGGATTCTTATAGTCATATCATGTTACCCTCATGTGCCTGATCTTTGAAGGTTCAAGTTCAGACCTCGAAGGCTTCACTCAGACCTTCACCGATCAAGATTTCTGGCCATTCCCTGCCCTGCTCCGGCATATCCTATCTTCCTAAGTCTATTTCAAACCTTATACGTCTTAGATTAGACCTTTTCCAAGCCTTTTTTCATTTTAGAATTTTTTTGAAACTCTAACTAGTCAAGGTTTTCTTTGATTCCTCTTCGGTCTATTGTATATCTAGTCTCTATTTGAGTTTTCAAACAATTTCCTCAACTTTTCTTTCTAAAATTACTTTTAAAATCGCTTCTTTTTCAATTTAGGGTTTTATGAAATGCTTAAAATATTTCTCTGACTTTTCTTTGTGTGTATTTATCTTCGCTAAGTTCTTATGTTTCCTTTCTACCATACATTCTCTTCTACTGTGTTTTCTACATTGCGTTCTTTTCTTCTACTGTGTTTTCTATGCTATGATCTCATATACTTTCTCACTATAGTCCAATAGTTTTCTTCCACTATGATTTGATATGCTTCGCCTACTGTATCCTTCTACCATGTTCTTAAGTGTTTGCTGTTTCACTTCTACTTTACCTTGTTTTAAGTTCCTTCTAATGTACGCGCATAAGCATGTTTCCCTCTACTATTTCTTCTACTCTCATCATGCTTTGATTAGTTTTTTCACTCTGTTTGCTTTGAACTTTAAACTGTATTTTCTTTGTTTTCTGATGAGTTTCAGAAAGAAATCTCTGAGCCTATTTTTGACTACTTACTTCCTCATCTCTGTACTTGACTCGAGGTGGAAACCCTAGAATTGGGGTTTCTGCCGGGGTTTATACAAGTGATTGAACTACGGTTTTATTTTAGAACCCTCGGCTCTTTCATACTAATTTTGAACCTTTAAACTAAGCTGAACTTCTTTGCTTACATACAATTCTGAACTTTTCTACACTAGAATCTTCTACTGATTGACATGATAATTCTTCGTGTTTAAGCGTGTATGTATGCTTTTATATATGTGTGGAATCTTTCTTCAAAAGGTTTTCCAATTTATGATTGAATCAGAATCCTTTTTAGGTCAATTGTTTGTTACTGATTTTCCTTAAGTAAAACCTTTTCTTGACCTTTTCTGACTGGGTTCATTCACACCAAATATTTGGACTTCTAATTTCCTTGTTGTTAGTTGATTCTCTTTTCTTAATTATACAACTGTGTACTGTCAAAACCTTTCCCTTAAATAACCTTTATGTACTTACCCCTAATTTGCTAATTCGCAAAAGATTTTAATTAATATATTTTCTTAATTAATTTATGCGCGTTTGAATCTGAATCCCTTAATTAAGGAGGTTTTGTGTAATTGATTAGCAATCAGTTTCCAAATTATTTCTTACATTGTTCTTGCTTGCTGTCGACAATATCAATACACGACTTTTTCTCTTTCGCGATAGACAACTGAATACACTTCAGACTTCACACTTATAATTTTCACAATCTTTTCTGAACTTTCTCTTAAAAGTATTCTTTTCTGCACTTTGTCTTTCACAATACTACTGCTTTCTCTTTGCTTGTCTCTTTAAAACTGGTATGTCTTAATCTAATTCTTTGCATCATCCCAATGTATTTACTTGCACTCCTTGTATCTATATCTATTTGCTATAGAATTTAACATTGACCTTAAGATGCCTATGTGCTACAGCTTGCTTCTTTTTCTTGTGAACACTTGCTCCCTATTCGATTACCCCATATGTGTTTGTAAGTGGGGAATCAGGGCATGGCAACAAGAATTGTTGTCCATGAACTGAGTTTTTTGACCCCTCCTAACCCCTAAGTAGGCTGGAGGGTGTGCTAGTATGTCTCATTGCTGGGAATGCTCTTTGCCTACTCTTTCCTTGCATCCTGCTTCTACTATAAATTAGTATATCCCACTTCCCTATGTATGCTGAGTTAAAGTTGATGGCCTAGCAGCATCCAAAGAGATGTACAGGGGTGAACCTGACCTTCAACGGGTCCTAACTCCCCAATTTAAAACTGACAGGCTTGTCAGGGGTGTGCCAGCACCCAAAATAGGCATGACCGCCAGCTTGCCATTTACCTTCTACTGCACTTACACATACTCTTAGACTCTATGTTTTGCCCCCTCCTATGAGCCCTGCCTTGCGAACCTTGAGTTCCCTCTGAACTTGGACATTTGAGGGCTGACCCTTCTACACTGCACTATAATTTAATTGTGTAATATATTGGGTGTAAGCATTGCCCGGAATCCATTTGAGATTCTTAGGGAACACTGACACATCCCAAATAAGATAAAGGTTTAGGAATTTGGATCTTTGAAGTTGGTTTGCTTCAGGCTTCAGACAGAAGCCTTGATCTGGCTCTCCTTGTTTGAGATCGTTAGCTTTCTGATGTATTTTTTACTTTTCTTTATTCATTCTGAGTTGTAATAATTTATAATAACTATGGGGTGTATTGTAAAAGTAGGGAGGGGCTCTTATGTTATGCATGCGGGGTTCACATCATGCCTTAGTTTTTTCTTTTGCAATCATAACGTCTTCGTTTACGAATCTGCATATAGATATGCTACCTATAGGTCATTTTTTTATTATACATTTATAAATCCTACCTATAGTTTATCTCATTACGCAACTATAAATCATGTCTATACATTTATCCACATATGCATATAGATATCATGCCTATAGCTCATTTCATTATACATTAGAAATTCTGCCTAAAATATGCATATAAAGACCATGCCTATGAGTTTATTCACATTTGAATACACACATTAGGCAAACAGTCTATAGGTTAAATAATAAAAATACACTCTAGATACCTAGGACTCCTGCACTTTAAAAAATCTAGCACGTTTAGGATGCATGCCTATTAATAACTAACTGAACCTGAATCGTCCACAAGTCTAGGATGAGTGTAAAGTCGTCTTAGAATCTACAGAACACTTACTTGTTTCTAAAGTCAGTAATCTTTCTTTAAAAATATGTATGCCTCTCGCAATGTTAGATATCATGATTGTAGGTCTCATCTAGGTAAACCTGTAGGTTATCAATTATATCAACCTCCTAATTTCAACCAGCAGGCATGTCTGATTTCGGTTTCTTATCTGAAACGTGTAATAAGCCAGTCTGCCTCCTTAATGTTAAGTTTAATTTAGACCATAATCAATATTTGAAGTCATGCTAAATATATTTTCCTTCAAATGAGGAGGTCTATTTTAGCCTTAACTGCTGTTTGTTTTTCCCTTAATTGCTTACGTGTTCTTGTTAGTTGCCTTAGACTTTTATCCTTTTAAACCCTGAAAAGCCCCAATTTCCTCCCCTTTTAGGATTAGTAGTCCTAAATGCCTTCGAGACTGATCGGATTGGGACGGGTACTAGCATGCACTAAGTAAACGAAACCATTCCACGCTCAATACCTTAACGGGGTGGGAAATGGTAGATATGGATGTGATGACCGGTGCGCTAATATCACATGCGACCCCTCTTATGAGGAGCGATTGCTGGATATTGCATTGATGTGATCCATATTAATTACAAACCTAAGACCCCCCTTCCCTTTATTTGTATTTTCAAAATTTTCAAACTATTCTTTCTTTGTTCCTTGAAACCTTAATTTATTTACAACAATTATGTGACAATCTCTCATATTTGATACCTCTATTTGTTTATTTGCTGTTTGTATTTAAAGTCACAATTGTAGAATGGTCGGGAACCACACTCGTGGATCTTGAGGGGTGCCTAACACTTTCCCCTTGAGATAATTTCTAGCCCTTACACAAACTCTCGTTTTCTAAATCAAAAATCCTTTTACTGTCCTAATGCACTTAATCATTAGGTGGCGACTCTTCAATTCTAAAACCCAAATCCCAAAAGGGAACGAGTATTCCTCCCAAATATCATAAACTCGATTTCGTCTTAGAAAGAGGGGGTGTCGATAGTGCTTTTATGCCAACTTCCATCGAAGTTGTGACGGCGCCTAACAATACTTGCTAGGCAAGCCATATGTCACACAACAATAACAAATTTGAATAAAAATAGTTTAATAACCTCAACAGTGGGAATAACATGAAATAACTGAAGAAAATAATAATAATAATAATAATAATAGTAGTGCTACAACCAACTCAAAGATTTGGTGTCAATGAGCACATGAGAACTACTGAATATCTGAATATAAAGCCAAATCCTTAATATAACTCTCTGGATAGTAGAATAGTAATAATGAATGCAAATGAAAGAGAATTTCAAGGTCTGCGTACACATAGCAGCTACCTCATAGTCTGCCCAAAGTTGGTAGCAACAAAACTCTAGAAATCACCCTGTCCGGAAATACCCGGATATGCACACGAGTGCTGAGTGTAGTGAGGAGTACAAATGATCCTATGTACTCAATAAGTAACAAGTCTAACCTTAGGCTGAATGTAGTGACGAGCTCATAGAAATAGTTAGGGACCAATATTAATAATCAATAATAGCTCAAGATAAAAAAGAAACACTATAAGTAAAAAACTTAATGATATCAAATTCTTCTTGTTCACATTTCAGAAATTTATATACGTTTTCCGAATACAACAGATAAAGACCAATACGAATAAAACATTTCATTTACCTGCTAGTATGATAAAAGTATATCTCTATTCTTATATGTCAAATATACAACTCAAGCAACAATATCAGAGTAAACCCATCAAGAATAACCACACAACAACATTTAGCACTGTACGGGTGCCTGGCATAAATGACCATCATCAAAGCACATATATTAAAAATTATGCATGCATCAACTGCTGGCATGTCAGACTCTAGAGGGATGGAACTTGCTCAAGTGCTAATCATAATTACATAGCCCAAATAGTGGGTCTTGATGTATGCGTCACCCCAAATTAGTAAAACTTAACCCAATATGAGTCTGGTGTGTGTGTCTCATCAAAATCAATAAAAAATCGCCTCTATGGCCCAAGCTTCGTAATCAACCTCCCAAGTCTCAAATAATCACATCTCCCAATTCGTACTTCAACAGCGATACATATATGAGGCATCAACAACATATGAGGAATGAAATAAGAGAGTACTGAGATAGAGATATCATACACGGACTTAACATCATGATTGAAAGTATGAGTAGAATTAAGACAAATAGCTCAGAAATGGCAAGAATAGCCCTATCTAGTCTCAAGCAAATAGCACATAGCCTATACATAATTTCTAACATGAATCAAAACTCAAATAATCATACATGTTCAGAAAAATAGTTACAATAAGGCATGAAAGCAAACAAATCCTATAATAGTCCAAAAGACACCTCAAATCATGACTACTCCAGTGCACGCAGACACGTCCGTCATCTAGCATGTATGTCACCCCAATACCTCTCATATTACATATTTCCCAAGGTTAATACCCTCAAATCAGATATTAGATGCATTACTTACCTCAAAACGTGCAATCAATACTTCAAAAAGACCTTGCCACACGATTGTCCTCCGAGCACTTGAATCTAGCCAAAGTAACTTAATATCATCAATAATAGCCATATGAAACAATACCATACAATAAAGCTAATGTCTTTAATAAAAAATCGAAAAGTCAACCTAAAAACTCATCCCCGGGCCCGCACGTCGGAACGCATTCAAACTTACAATTTTTGAATACACATTGAATTACGATTCCAAGAAAAATAATTTCATCCAATTCCAACTACAAAATCAACCCCCAAACTATCAAATCTCACTCTCCTACAACATAGTCCAAAATCCCCAAATTTCACATAAATTCATATAAAATATGTGTAATAATCAATGGGTAATCAATATCTATCATCAAAATTGAATAATCTTTATTTACCTCTTCAATTGCAGCAAAAACCTCCCAAAAATCGCCTCCAACCGAGTTCAAAAATTCCAATTATGAGAAAATTAACCAAACCCTCATATATATGTTCTGCCTAGCGATCCCATGCCTGCGGCTCACTTAACCGCATATGCGGTCCCGCATATGCAGAATAATGGTCGCATATGTGGCTTCCTCCAAATTCCTGGCCTTCCACTTTTGCGGACATTACGTCATACAGCAGCGACTCCTTTCGCACCTGCAAACTCTTAGGCTTCCATCCAAGTCCGTATTTGCGGACCACTGATACACTTATCCGTATTTATGGCTTCCCTCCGCATCTACGATAAATGCCTTTCCTAGCCTTACTCCGCTTCTTCGATCAAGTTACCGCTTTTGTGACCTCGCACCCAATCCATCGCAAGTGCAAACGCATCAGGAAGCAGAAACTTCAGCAATCCCTCTAAGTCCAAAGATGACCCGTACTCAATCCAAATTAAAACCCGAGGCCCCCAGGACCCTACCAAAGCATACCAACAAGTCTTATATAGAACCTACTCGAAGCCTCAAATCACATGACACAACACCAAAACAACGAATCACACCTAATTCAAGCCTAATAAAACCAATGAACTTACAAATTCCAAAACTTATATGGAATCATATCGAACCAACCCGGAATGACCTCAAATTTTGCATGCAAGTCCCAAGTGACATAACAGGCCTATTCCCACTTTCGAAATGACAATCTGACCCCGATGTCGACAAAGTAAACTCCCGATCAAACTTCTCAATATTCCAATCCTTCACCTTTCCAACTTTCTCCAAAAAGGACCAAACCATCATACGGACCTCTATATCCAATTCCGGAGATATGCCTAAGTCCAAAATTAGCATGCGAAGCTATTAGAATCATCATACTATTCTGGAGTCATTTACAAAAAAGCTAAACTCCGATCAACTATTTCAACTTAAGCTTTCGATCATTGGACTAAGTGTTCCAATTCACTCTGAAATCATCCCGAAACCAATCCAACTACCTCGACATGTCACATATCAACAAATGAACATAGAAGAGGCAATGAATAGGGAAATGAGGCTCCAATACACAAAATAACTAGCAGAGACATTACAAATATCCAATCCAACATTTCAAAAACCTTAACCAATCATCTCAACAAACTCAAATATAGTTATAACATGGATAAGAACAATCAATAAGTTTCACGAATAATTAGAGCATAGCAGAGATAATACATTAAGCAACAAATCATGAATAAGGCTATTTTTACTAGCATGATTAACATATGAAAAGCATATATATACTTGTCACCTTGCATATATGCCGCCTCTAACACATATAACACGTAGAAAATAGAGTCAACACAACCTAATTCCCTCAAATTAAAGTTAGCAAAGACACTTACCTCTTTCCGGAATAAGTCAGCCCTTCAACACCATTTTTCCTTTAGCACAAGCCTTCAAACAACTTGAATCTAGTTAATTAGTACTCAAATATGTCAAAACAAGTTTTAAAGACAATCCTAATATCAAAAAGGTTTGATCTTTAATATATTTGGAAGAGTCAACAAAAAGTTAACCCGAGCTCACTCTGTCAAAATCTAAAATCAAGACCAAATCCTGACTACCCATTCATCCCCGTATCCAAATATGTATTCGAGATTTAATCTCAAATCGAGGTTTAAATATCTAAAACATAGAATCTTAAGGTATACACAAAAAAATCTATTTCTACTCTATGAAATCTTAGATTTAGGAATACAAATCTATAGGGAATAATGAAAATTAATCAAAAAAATTTAAGGTTACTAATCATTAAATTTGGAAAGAAAATCCTCTCAAACATCGCATTCTAACGAAGTCTAGGTCTCAAAAATAGAATAAAATGCACTAGTCTGGGAACCCTTCCCATTACCCAACTACAGATGTCGTAATTACGAACTCTTGATCGGAATTGCGGAGCCTGAAAAGGCGACCCATATGGACTCAAATACAAGAAGGTATATCTGGCTTACCGTAATTGCAAACAGGACCCTCCTCTTTATGTATCGCAAATGCGAGCTAGCACTTGGAAATATGAACCTTATATTTGTGAGGTGGCTATCGTAAATGTGATGGCAATGAAAATATAGCAAAAATCAGCCCGATCTAAATCTGGAACTCACTGAAGCCCCTAAGCATTCAAATAAGTATATAAATCTCATATAAAATTGCTCATAAGCACAAAACAAGAAAATACCATCAAAAATCAAAATCAACCATCAAAACTCAAGAATTTCAATGTTTATAAGTCAAAATTTCAACTTTTAATAATAAGCACTGACGACTTCAGGTTACCCGGTACCCCAAACAAATATATGTACAAGTCCAAGATCATCATACAAGCCTATCAGAATCATACTGATCCGAAATTATTTATCAAGAATGTTGATCGTATCAATTCCAACAAATTTAAAGCTCTATAATAAAGATTTTTTTAAAATAAACACATTAAAATTTTTCGAAAAATGAAATGAACCATGCACATAAGTCATAAATCATCCAATGAAGCTATTCATGGTCTTAAATCATAAAATGGGAAGTTAGAACTCAAAACGACCTATAATGTCTCTATAGTTGCGCATCTGGAATAACATTGATCCCAATATCAGACTGAAACGTTTTTGATGCTTTTTTGGACAAAAAACACGTTTCTAATGCTAAAAAAAGATACATAACTAGGTAAAACATAGTACTACACTGCAAATTACTTCAACGGAAATTTAGCCGCTAAAGTAATCCGCAGTATCATACTGGATTTTGTTAAAAAAATATTTTTTTAAGAAATTCATAGTACTATACTATGAATTTACTTAAACGCAGTATGGTACTACGTTATATTTACGAGTATGGGCCCAGTTTTATTTTTTTAAGCAACTTGCAGTACTATTCTGCGAATTACTTAAACACAGTATAGTACTGCGAATTAATTTAAAAAAACAAATCCCCTTTTTCTTCCTTGGAAAATGACAGAACCCTCATCCCCCATTAAAACATTCTGTGCGACTGCTGGTCCCCCCCCCCCCTCCCCCCACTCCCCTCCCATCAAAGTTTTGAAAAAATAATTTGGGCTCCACCCGTCACCTAAAGAGCAAGGAGTGTAGGTCCCACACACAATATATGCTTTGGATTCCTTCTTTCGGGTGCAAAAATTCGATTTCAAAAAAATTCAAAAAACTTAAATCGAGGTATTTCGATTTTGGTTACGTCGAAACTCCTATAGTACATGCATTGTATTGTTTAACTAGGATTGGAATTTTGAGTAATGACCTCGTAATTTTGATTCGAAGATTCCAAGAGGTTCGTATAATGATTTCGGACTTGGGCATATGCCAGGATCGGGTTTTGGATGACCCGGACGTTTTGGCGCCTATTGTGGAAGTTAGTATTTTAGAAGAAATTTTATCAGTTTGGCTTGAAGTATATCTTAGTCTTATTGATGTCCGTTTAGGATTCCAAGACTTGGAGTAGCTCCGTATGGTGATTTTGGAGTTGGGAGCGTGATTGGAAGTGAATTTGGAGGTCCATAGGTCATTTTGGAACCATTTGTCTAAAGATAGAAACTTGGAGGCTTTTGGGAGGTTTGACCGGAAGCTGAATTTTTGATATCGGGGGTTGGAATCCGATTCCGAAATTTGGAGTAAGTCCTTATATTAAATATGAATTGTGTGCAAAATTTGGGGTCAATCGGACGTGATTTGATAGGTTTAAGCATCGAAAGTAGAAATTGGAAAATCTTAATTTCATAAAGCTTGGATTGGACGTTGATTCATGATTTTTGCATTGTTTGATGTGATTTGAGGCCTCGAGCAGGTTCGCAATGTGTTTTGGGACTGGTTGGTGTTATTGGTCGGTGTCCCAGGGGCCTCGGGTGTGTTTCAGATTCTATTGCGCTCTTATTTGATATTTCAATGCCATTTCTTTCCGTGTCGAGAAGAGTTGGTTGCTGTAAAAACCGCAAAAGCGAAAATTTTCTACAGAAGCAGAATAGAAAAAGCAAAAAAATTTCCGCAGAAGCGGAACTGCAAAGGCGGAAAATTTTCCGCAGAAGCGGAAATTGTTGAAGGCAGAGGGGTTTCTTTAAAAATCGAAGTTTGCCTCACATTCACTTCATTTCTTCCATGAGAGCCGACATTGGAGCAACATTGGAGTGTCATATTCAGCACCAAGGATGATGTAAGTGATTTCTACTAGTTTTGAGTATATACAAGGGCTATGTATGGATTTAGACTTGGAAAATTGTAGAAAACTTGGGGTTTGAGGGAAGACCTATAAAACTTGTATTCTTGAATTTTGACCATGATTTGAGTACGGAATTAAGAGAAAATTATATATTTGAGTTCCTAAGGTCATGGGCAAACTTTATCTTCGAGAAATTGTGGATTCCGGGCACGTGGGCCCGAGGGCATTTTGGTCATTTTGCAAAGCGAAGTTGGGAAATCATATAATTTGAATTGTTAGCAAGTATATGAGTATATTCTCATTAGTTTGCCGTTATTTGGCTAGTTTTGGAGCTTTGTGCGTAGTTAGAGCTTTCAGAAGGATGTAGAATGCCGATTCTGAGCCTTCGGGACGAGGTGAGTCTCCTTTCTAATATTATGAGAGGGAAATTACCCCATAGGTGAGTTAAACTGATTATGTCCTCCTAATTGTGGGGGCTACGTACGCACGAGGTGACGAGTGTCCGTGCGTGGCTACTATTATGCTATTGTCTGGGTAGTCTAGGACCCAAAGGCATGTTATACCTGGATTAATAGTGAACCCATTGATGGCTTGAATTTCTTGAATCCACTTCTTTCCTTGAAATTAATTAAAAAGGGAATTGCTTGTAATAAGATAATTGTTCCCCAATAAATTCCTATTTGTCTATTTGTGCATGATTTTTGCTATGTACCTGTGTCGCATGTATGATTCGCGAGCAGGGTATGTGTTTAATTATGGAAGGAGAACATCGCCTTGGTGAAATATATGCATCTATGGTACGGGACGCTCGACCTTTGGCAGTGAACACTTTACATTTCTGTTGGAGCGGGCCATCGACTTCAGCATGATTTGCGCATGTTTGTGCTGTTGTCTTGATCTTATTTGAGTTGTTTCATGCCTCACTATGGCTCGATATCATATTGTTAATAATAACAAGAAATCTAAGGAAATTTTCCATGAAAGAATTATATGTTTACTTGTTTCCTCTATCTAGATTAGAACCCTATGTATAAAAAAATCACTGTTTAATATATTTATTATGGATAAATAATCATTGGACTGCTAGTGAGTGTCAAGGTTGACCATATCGTCTCTACCCCTTCGGGATTAGGCAGGACACTCATTGGGTACACGTTATTTTTGTACTCATATTGCACTTGCTCTGCATTTTATTGCACAGGTTTATTGTATGGCTCGTGGCTTAGTGGCATAGCGGCATGACAGGCGCAGAGACTAGGTGAGATGTGTTTCTTCGAGCCGATTCCGCAGCTAGTATAGTCTCTTTCAGAATTTTATTTACTTTCTATCCAATTATATTTCGGGTAGTTGTTGTACTTATTTGTTTTCCTTTAGAAAATTTCTCATGTACTTGTGACTCCGAGTTCTGGGTATGTATTTGTATTTATTCAGAAATTTTAAAAGTTGATTAAACATTTTCTTATTTAATTGGAGGAACATACTGAGTATTTCTTTAATAATAATAAAGAAGTGTTTTTGAAATTATTAAAATAAGAATTTAATTAATTATTTTCGCTGGCCTGACAGCGGTGTCTGGTGCCACCACGACCCATAGTGGATTTTGGGTAGGGACACCCGGTGTGGCTTATCCGTTTCTCCCTCTAGCTTCAAGGTGGATTCTCCGGCGTGGGAACTACCGAGGGAGCAATGCTCATCATAATCTCCCCATTGTCAGGGATGTGTTAGATGTGCTGGAGGACAAATAGGTAAATATGTACCTACACTTGCTTGTTTTAAATTGAGTTGTATTGCGCATAATCACTTTTATGTTATTATTTGGTAGTTCATCTGGATGCCATACAACGTCGAGTTGCTAGCTAAGCTGCCCGCTTATTGCTCTGTCGACCGACTGCTTTGGAGCACCCCTGTCCCGACGATCTTCTTCGATATGGTTGAGTATCATGCCACGGAGCGTGTGCTTCACTAGTTTCACCGTCCCCAGCCTATACCGGGGGAGCCTTGATGGGATGCTATAAACTATCACCGGGACGACCGTGTCAGGGTGGACATACTATATCTGGGATGACTAGAGCAGCAGGTCCATCTTTGGGAGGAGCAAGGTGACCGTATTTCGCCGCCACCTACATTTACCCAGGAGGCCACTATTCATCTGTATACGTCATGGTACCACCGTCACACTCGACTGATGATCGGGAACCCCAGTCATGTACTTGACGAGCGCTACAGACCGTATGCCGGGAAGTTCGAGGCACTGGTATGTTTCCGTGGTTTATTAATATCTTATAATTGTGATATAGCATTATTTAATTAATATATTAAATGTTTCACAGGCTATTGGGCATCATCACCTCTACCAGTCGGGACACAGATGCATCAACATGCCAACAATGCTATATTCATTGACAATGGCCGGTGGGTGGCACAATTGGCTCGTCGGACACTGTTTCAGATGAGAGATGCCGCGAGGTTGGACCACAAGGCTCAATATGCCGCGCCAGATGACTACTATTGGGGTAGGGTGTCCCTTGAGGCAAGGTAAGGGTACAAGGGAGGGGTGTCCCACCGGTTCGTGGGGGTCGTTGGGGACGGCGAGGAGGTGGTTCCCAGCAAGGGGGTTATAAGGCACCTGTTGGCCCACCTGTTGAAGGACATGATGGGGATTTTGGAAATGAGGCACTTGGAGATGATCAGCCGGGTTATGGACCTCAAGAAGATGAGCCTTCCAGCAGCATGTCGTCGTACAACTGGTCACCCTGTTAGGAGTATTGTCGATCACGGGTACATTTGACGGGGATGTATACCAATACTTTGCATGCCCATATACCGCAGCTGAGGATTGGCCCACCCCGTACTTGGACTGCGGGCACTAGTTGAGTTATGCGGATCTACCACAGGCGCAGGTATTTTTGTATTACTTTAAAATTCAAATTGTTTTCTTTTCCTTAATGAGCTGACATTAATTAATATTTAACTTTCTTATGAAGGCTTCATCCTAGCCCATTTTTTAGGCCATTACATGCTTTGTTGAGCACACCACAGATGCATATACTCAAGAGGCCGACGAGACCACAGTAAAAAAATATTTTTTTACTTAACACAAAAATAAAAATATACTTTTTCACATGCTAAGATTACTACTCGTTTTGTAGGTTGCTGACGTACCGATGGCCTATTCTTCCGATCCTTCCAGTTGTGGTGTCGATTTTGCTGCACATCCTCACATAAAGAGGCGGCTAAATGCCGATGATCCAGATAGTGTACCCAGGCAATAGGGGATGCGACTCAGGCCAGCAGCAACACTGAAGCACACAGGCTGCGGGACTCACTGATTTACTTATGTTTTAACTTTGTGTAAGTAGTGCATTATGTAAATAATGGCAACAATTATCTTTTAACAACAATTCCATTTATTGCGCTTAAACAACAATCTCAAACAGTACAACACAAACACAAACCTTCCATACCTAACACAAAAACAAACATTAGAACTAAAACCATCACTGCACAAAGGATACCTAAAACCATAAAATGCAATACTATACCACATTTTAAGTATTAAACTTTTCTGCAATAAAGCAGCTTTTTCATATGGTTTTCATCTTTTTCAAAATGACAAGACAATTCCATAAAACGCAATATTATGCCACACATTATATATTAAATTTTTCTGCAATAAAGCAGCTTTATTCACATGGTTTCATCTTTTTCAGAACGACAAGACAACTCCATAAAATGCAGTACTATACCACGCATTATATATTAAATTTTTCTGCAATAACCACAATTTTACTTAAACAGTACAACACAAACACAAACCTTCCAAGCCTAACACAAAAACAAATAGTAGAACTAAAACCATCACTAAACAAAGGATACTTAAAACCATAAAATGCAGTACTATACCACGTTTTAAGTATTAAATTTTTCTGCAATAAAGCAGCTTTATTCACATGGTTTTCATCTTTTTCAGAGCGACAAGATAACTCCATAAAATGCAGTACTATACCACACATTATTTTTCTGCAATAAAGCAGCTTTATTCACGTGGTTTTCATCTTTTTCAGAACGACAAGACAACTCCATTAAATGCAGTACTATACCACTCATTATATATTAAATTTCACCTATAAATAACGGGCTCATTGTAGTTATTTTGTGTGCGCAAAACTTACTAAAAGCAAATATTTCTTTAAAATTAAGGTTTTTTTTACTAAAAGAAAATATTTCATTACATGGCTCCACCTCTTCATCCATCAAAGTGTAACTGTGGAAAAGATTTCTCGATGCAAAATTGTTGAGATGGTGGTGAAGTTGGACGCTGGTACTAGTGCTGTATGAACCAGTTTTACAAGGTTCCCGGCGAACCTATTTGTGATTTTGAGGAATGGGTTAATGAACCATGTTATCAGGAATGCTACAGAGAACAACTGCACTTTCTTCATAATATGTGTTTATGCCAACAGGAAACACAAAGAGAATTCGATAGAATTATTGTAGAAATAAGGGCAAAACTGAAGGAGGTGGGAGAAGAAAAATGGGATTAAGAAGTACAAAGGAGCGCAGAAAAAAATATAAACGGGAACTTGCGGAGGTGAAGGAGAAACTGAAAGAGGTAGAAGAAGAAAAAGAACAAATGGAAGAACGATTTAAGTGGTTGGAGAGGCGAATAAATTCCAACCGGGACTAAACATTGGCATTTAAATGTTTAGTGTATTTTTCATATTTCATGTATTTTTATTATGTTGGCATGTTATGTTTTTATTTGTGCTATAATAATATTTTTCTTGTTTGTTGTATTAAATTTTATTTTAATTGTAGCGGAAGTTAAATTTAAGTGCTTGCGTTTTTATATGAAACTATCAAACCATGCTTTACATATTACATTTTCCTGCAATTAAAAAGCTTTTTCTTCACTCATTGCAGTTTGTGGAACATAATGTTATTTGATATATATTGCAACATACACAAGTACAAACTTGTATTACAAAAAACAATACCAAAACAAAAGACTAGGGGTATCCTTGATAGTTGGGTACATTAGACGAACTTGTACCAGGAGCTGCATTAACACAACCACACACACCACCTAAAGAAAATTTATGACGGTCGTGTCCTGTTTGCGAGCATATGCCACATTTACGCGTATAAACGGTGTCATCAACAACCATTTGGTTTTGTCTACGCATTCTCTTTTGCACTTAAAGCTTGCACAAATAGTCCTTGTTACATACCATCTTAAAAGGTTCCGGAGGCCAATAATGCTCAACACCTAATGGCTACAACTTCCCACTATACGTGTCTACTATGCAGCAACACTTTATTGCCCATCAATATAGTTTTTTGCCCCATATCCAACTTGTTGAAAGCACTTCAATGCATGTGCGCACGGCATGTGGTATATGGTCCATTTCCCACATGAACATAACCTTCTATTTTCATTCACCGTCTGTAGATTATTGCCACGGTGTCCGCAAATATCAGTTCTTAACTTCAAAAATACCTCGTTCATGATCGTACTGAAAAAATAAATGACATTGTGCTCGCCTTCTGGACCTTTCAAATCTTCTCATGGGTATTTGCATAAATTGAACACCCCCGTCCATCAATGATGATGCAGCTGCATGCCTTTCAACAAACCTCTCTGCACTCTGTTTGAATGTCATGCGAACCATGGCAGTGACAGGCAGACTTCAAAAAGTCGTTGAATGACTCTGACACGTTTTTAGTGAGGGCACCCCATCGTCTGCTTCCATCAGTATGCAATGTTCACATGTGAAGCTCATGCCCCATCAACCAAGTATAGGCTCGTGGTTCTAACTGACGGATCGCCTCCATGCGCCTCGTAAATTTGCACTACTCGTGATCAGTTCCAGCCATCCACATTAAGTCATGCAAAGCCTTGTTAGGATATTTCTTCTAGAATATGGCCTTCAGGTGCCAGACACAGTAACTGTGGCATGCATATTTTTGCTGCCATTCAGGAAAGTGACGTACAAAACTTAAAATACCACTATGCCAATCAGATATTAGACAAATACCCGAACATTATTTAACAATGTGCTGCTTCAAGTGGTTCAAAAAAAGCGTCCACGTCTCTTCGCTTTTGTTGGCACATATGGCAAAGGCCAGCCAAAATATTTACACGTTGACATCTACTGCAATTGCAATCAAAATCTTAATATCATACTTTCCATAGACATGAGTACTGCCTATGGAAATAACATGACGACAATGCACAAAACCATTAATTGATGGTTTAAATGACCAGAACACATAGTTGAAAATATATTCGGGTCTGTCCGGACTCCGCTCACGCCTCCATTCAACTACGTTCCCGGGGTTAAACTATTGCAGTGCAGCCATGTACCTGGGCAGATTTGAAAATGACTTATCCCAGTCGCCATAAATAAGTTCAAAAGCACGTTTGCGACCGAGATATGCCTTTCTTTTTGTAATAGTACAACCATACTCTTGGTGGATGGATGTAATACAATCTTTAATCTTGAACCTAATGGACACTTCCAAATATAGAATCAAAACAAGAGAAATCAAGTCCACATTCAAATTGAAGCGATTCTCATTCTATTTGTCCATTTCACATCTGTGCTCGCTAATAAATTTACCTACTTTCCACAAACCTGATTTCTTCTTGCTGGCACGTAACATCCTGTGATAACCTATGAAGTCTCTACGGCATACAGCCTTGTATTTCTCCGTAGTTGACTCACTTACCGCCATCTCATGTCACTCTCTTATACTGTAAATTTTTACAGCCCTAATTAGGCGAACTTTACCGGAGAAATACATGCCCTTTGTCACAACAGCTGGTCTAAACTCATCCCACATCGCTGACCGAAATTCATCATCATCCCTTGTGAGGGCATCAACATTTGGCATGCTTGGAAAAATATCAAGGTAGGGAGTATTTCACTCATGAAATGGTATGTGGGACTCGTATACTCTTGGTCTAGTGGGGAGTAGAGTAACATGCTCCCTCGTCAGCTCAAGTTTAACATTCAGTGCCTCCTCATCATCACCCTCATCATGGAAGGGTGTGTTATCCCCAGACTTATTCTCATTATTGCCATAATCAATATCATCTTCCTAACTCTGCACATCTGCCAAATCACAAGTAAATACGTCATCTATGGGCAACTGTGTGAGGTCAGTAGTTTCAAGAAGCTCGTTTTCACTGCACAAAAATAACAACATGATAAGTTACCCAACTAGATAAATACTTTAGATATAGATATATCACTTTACTTACAAGTCGTACTGTTTTGACATATCATGATGGATATTTTCTTGTTGGTGACGATTCCCAGATGCACCACCGTAGTCCAATAGTCCAGAACTACGCATATTTCCACTAGGGGCGAGGTCATAACTTGTAAAATTCATATCCTGATGGTACCCCCTATGAAAAATATGAATATTAATACAAATCCAATTAAAACATAAACTAAATATTGCTAAAGCGTAGTAAAATTGAAGGTTACTAGTTGTCTTGTTGATTAAATAAAGTCAAAAAATTATGCTGTGGCTGCTCATTCTTCGGTGGTGAAACATTTAAATCAAGTCAAGCTCTTTCATCAGTAATCTGTACGGCAAAAATGCTCCAAAATAACCACCCGATTACCGGGGGTTATCCCTACTATGCATGCCCTCATTATTGGGAACGTCTTCAACCTTGACGTACATTTCCAATAATTTTATTACAATAAATTCCCTTATTCATTCGGAATCCGCAAAAAATCTCCAAGAGTTTCATTATCCTCAATGTTAAACTCATAATAATAAGCAAACCCCTGTGGAGTCACTGAATACGGAAATCTACCTGTTACTTTAAGATTAACTGAACGCTTCCTCTGACTCATTTTTTTACGTAGCAACGATACC
The DNA here is from genome assembly GCA_034376525.1 of Nicotiana benthamiana. NCBI lineage: Eukaryota > Viridiplantae > Streptophyta > Magnoliopsida > Solanales > Solanaceae > Nicotiana > Nicotiana benthamiana. Next base: position 117,921,153 of record CM067329.1, read on the forward strand.
TATTTATTGTACTCCATAGTAAGCGGAAATTTAACATGAAACTGTGGAGGTGAGCTATACCTCACGGAGTTATTCTCCAACACAACCTCAACCCCACCCCCTCCCAATACTGTGAAACCCTTATTTTTGGCACTTCAGACATTGTAAAAAAAGGATTGATAAGAAGAAGAAAGAAGTATGAATGTAAGTTTGAAGTAAAGTATTGAATGGATTTAACTAAAATTAAAACTCCTTTAAATAAGGAAAGTACGAGCTTGGGGTGGAGAATTTTTCTATGTAAAACGTAGTACATGTCACGACCCGGATTTACCCACCATCGGGAGTCGTGATGGCGCATACTGTCGAATCTAGGCAAGCCAACCCTTATAATCAGTTTCACAAAAACTTAACTAAAACAAGTTAAATACTAGAATAATTAACTAAAACATGTGGAAGTCTTTTAATAGCAGTAATGGAAACAAAATGCGGAACAACTAACAACATGTCTTTACCCAGTATCTGGTGTCACTGCTCACGAACAACTAAAGAGTACTAAAAATAATAGTCTAAAAGAAATACATAGCATGTCTGTTTGATACAATTTAACAAACTTAAAGAAACGGATAGAGGAGACTCGGGCCCGCGAATTCCAGCGAACTACCTCAGAGCCTTTGGACTGAAGGATCACTCCCGATCTAAAGTTGCGGTCCGTAGACTGGGTCCTAGCCTGTGCACAAAAAGGCACGGAAGCGTATTATCAGCACAACCGACCCCATGCACTGGTAAGTGCCCGGCCTAACCTCGACGAGGTAGTGATGAGGCTAAACCGGACCTATCATAACCAACCTGTACAGATATGTGCAATAACAGAAAGAGAGCAGGAATTTAAGCAAATAAAAGGGGAAGGGGACATGCTGGAGAAGTAACTGTTCAATTATAACTTTCAACAATCAAGACATGAAACTGAATAAATAATAATTAAACAGGAAAGCCAATGAATCAACAGCTGCACGGCATCACCCTTCGTGCTTTTACTCTCATTCCTCACCAAAAATATCAAATACAAGGCACGACATCACCCTTCGTGCTTTTACTCTCGATAAACAGTGCACGGCATCACCCTTCCTGCTTTTACTCTCATTAAACAGTGCACGACATCACCCTTCGTGCTTTACTCTCTCTTCCTCTCCCAATAATTTGTCACAACCAAACTGGAAAAAGGAAACATATATATATCAAGGCAAAATATCCCGGCAAGGGAGAGTAATTCATCAATGAGTCTCGGCAAGGGAGATACAACTCAACAATAGGTCTCGGCAAGGGAAAAATACCATAAGTTCCTCTTTAGTTCATTTAATCCTCAAATTTTACTTCATAGTTCTTGTAACAAGTAATTATCATAATTGTTCAGTTACTTCACAATTTAATAGCAAATACAACATCATGGTCATGCTTGACTCGGGCGCATAGGTAACCGTCACCATACCTATACACAGACCCCACATAGCACATAACAAATAACAACCTAATCCTATTCCCTCAAGCCAAAGTTAGATCGAACACTTACCTCGAAAGCTTCCAACTCAACTCACGCTTCTAGAATAGTTTTACCCCTCGAATTCACTTCGAAACCAGTCAAATCTAACCAAAATTTACTCAAATGTATCAACAAATGATAGTTAAATTAATTTGGATGCATCAAATGAAATTCCTAAAGTTTTTCTCAAAAAAACCAAAATGCCCTTGGGTCCACGTGGTCAAAACTTGATGTTCGAACCAAAACCGGGTTACCCATCCCCCACGAGTTTATATATGCAATTTTGTTTTGAAATCGGACCCCAAATTGAGGTCCAAATCCCCAATTTTATGAAAACCTAGGTTCTACCTCAAATCCCCCATTTTTAACCATGAAAGCTTTGATTTAAGGATGAAATCATGTTAGAATATGGTAAAGATTAAAGAAAACTGGTAAAAATTGACTTACATTTGGTTTGGTGACGAAAGGGTTCGAGAGGAATCGCTTATGATGGTTTTGGATTTTGAAAGATATGAAAAATGAGGTTTAAATTCGTTTAAGTATCAGTTGCAGGGGTACAGATGTCGCAAATGCGATATTGACTTCGCATTTGCGAACTGGAGTAAAATGAAAGGGACCTCGCAATTGCGAGAAATAGTTCGCAATTGCGAACTGGGCAGGGAAAGGGGGAAACTCGCATTTGCGAAAAAAGGTTCGCAAATGCGAACATAGGCTTGGGCTGGGGTAACTCGCATTTGCGAGATTGGACTTCGCATTTGCGAAGTCTGGCTAGTATATCGGGGAATAACATCTACGATTCTGTTCTCGCATTTGTGAGGAAGCAAGCCAAAAGGGAGGACTCGCAATTGCGAGGCAGGCTTCGCAATTGCGAAACCTGCAGACACCAGCTGATAAAAATGCACTGAATGAGCCTAACACCTACCCAAAACTCACCCGAGCCCTCGTGGTTCCAACCCAAACATGCACCCAATCTCAAAGAAATCGTACGGACTTACTCGTGCGATCAAATCGCAAAAATAATATCTAAATCAAAGAATCAACCTCCAAAACCCATGATTTTCATTTCAAGTTCAAAACTTTCAAACTTTTCCACTTTTAGTCCGAAACACGTCAAACGACGTCCGTTTTCAATCAAACTTTACAGATAGTGTTTAACGCTCATTTAAGACTTGTACCGGGCGTCGAAACAAATATACAAGCCCAATACAATTACTTTTGATCAAATTTTTATTTCTATTTTACATTAAGCATTATCAAAAACAATTTCACAGAAAAGCTCTGTACTCGGGCCTGAGACCTTAGATTTCCATTCCGGGAATACGCCCGGGTCCCAAATTTCATTACGGACCTTTTGGGACCATCACATCACGGGTCCGGGTCCGTTTACCCAAAACCTTGACCGAAATCAACTATAGCAAGATTAGTATCAAAATTCATAGTTTTTAACACATAGTTCAAATATTTTCACATAAAAATCTTTCGGCTTCGCGCACGGATAATGCACGCAAATCGAGGCAACCAAATAAGAGGTTTTAAAGTCCTCAGAAGCGGAAGGAAAGGGAGAATTACAGTAATGACCCTTTGGGCCGTCACAGTACAATGCTACATTTTATGTATTTGAATTATTGTTATGTCATTTAATTATTGGTGGAGCCAAAAATCAGTGTAAAAATGCAATATACTAGTACGTTTCCGTGTAAAACATAGTATTACACTACGTTTTACAAAAAAAACAAATGGACCCTGCAATCCTTCAGAATAGGCCCATACTCATAAATAAAACGTAGTAATATACTGCATTTAAGTAACTCGCAGTATAGTACTACGAAATACTTAAAAAAGATAATTTTTTTAATAAAATGCAGTACTATTCTACGAATTACTTTAACGGCTAAATTTTCGTTAAAATAATTTGCAATATAGTAATGCATTTTATCTAGTTATGTATCTTTTTTTTAGCATTAAAAACGTTTTTTTTTGTCCAAAAAAGAATCAATAAAGTTCACTCTATCTAGTAGAATGTCAGGAAGCTTGTTAGGAAAGACTTTCGGAAACTTATTCGCAATTGGCACAAACCAGAGAGTCAATGCCTTGGTATACGTGTTTATGACCTGAACTAAGTGATAGATATACCATTATAGGGATGGCAAGTGGGACAGCACAGGACGGGGTGGGCGGGTTACTATATTTGCGGGCGGTGCGAGGCCTAATGTTTTTTAAAAAATTAACGAGCGGGTCGCGGTTTTAAAAAAAAACCTAAATCTTGAGTAAAAATTGGTATATCATAATATTCAGAGCTCGTTTGGTGGAGATTTTATATTTTTCTTATGTTTTTCTCCAATTGAATTTTCAAACGACAATTTTCGGACAGTCACACAGTTTTGTTTGAGCAAATTATTTAGGAAACGCCTCTGTTACTGTTATAAACACATTTTGTGTTTGCTCATTTTTCGATTTTTCTCTCCAATTTGGTCAATCTCTTTAAAGAATGATTTTGAGTGTCAGCCATAACCATGGTGATACTAATTAAAAAAATTGTATAAGTTTTTACTTTTTTATAAGAAGAGCTGGTTTTCGACATGGCTGCTTATCTGATTTTAAGATCAGAAAAATCCCAAATTTCGTTCAAAAAATAGTTCAGATGAACTATTGATTCGCACGATAACATCACCGGATCATTGTACCAGCTCTGATACCATGAAAACATACAGAATATCGGAAGAAATTTAGAGAGAGAAAGTAGAGAGAAGGGAGAGCATCGAGGAGTCTCGAAGAAGACTCAAAGTCTTTCAATCAGAAAAATGACCCGCTGTCTCAGACAAATGACCCCTACCCCTATATCAAAATGACCCCTTACAATAATAGCCTATTTACATGACATAGCCTAATTACAATAGTAGCCTATTTACACAATTGACCTATTTACAGAGTATATAAACAAATTACAAAATCAGCCTAATTGCACAAATAGCCTATAGGCTCAGATATGACTCCTCTAACAACCAAAAAGGCTAATATGAGTGCTATCATCATTGCCAAATTGTTACATATCTCAACACCCCCCCTCAAGTTGAAGGGGGGAAACCACCTTTAACTTGGACAAAATAGGAGAAAGAGCAGTCCCGGATAAAGCTTTCGTCAACGGATCAGCCAACTGTTGAGAAGTGGAAACATGGGAAAGTGTTAGAAAACCATTGCGTATCAAAGTACGAACGTAATGACAATCCACCTCAATATGCTTAGTACGCTCATGGAAAACTGGATTATTAGCAATGTGTACAGCAGCTTGACTATCACAAAACACAGAAATAGGAGATGAAACAGATACCCCAAGATCAGCAAGCAAACGAGATAACCAAGTGAGTTCAGCAGTAACCTTGCTTAAAGCCCTATACTCAGCTTCAACTGAAGAAAGAGAGACAACAGGTTGTTTCTTTGACTTCCAACTTACCAAGCTGCCACCCAACAATACACAAAAACCAGTAACAGAGCGGCGAGTGTCGGGACAAGCTGCCCAATCACTATCAGAGTACCCAGACAAAGAGAAGTCAGCAGCATCAGAGTAAAATAGACCCAAAGAGGAAGTGCCCTTAAGATACCTCAAAACATGCATAGCAGCAGACATATGGGGAACCCTTGGGGATTTGAGATACTGACTCAGATGTTGCACGGCAAAGCATATATCAGGTCTAGTATGGGTTAAAAACAATAATTTGCCAACAAGACTCCTGAACTGATCAGGAGCGGGTAAAAGATCACCAGAATCAGCATGTAATTTTAAAGAAATGTCCAGAGGGGATACAACAGGGGAAACAGATACACAGTCGAAATGATGCAACAAATCATGAACATATTTATGCTGATTCAGATGTATCCCACCAGGGATTTGTTTAACCTCAAGACCCAAGAAATAATGCAATGACCCCAAATCCTTGATCTTGAAAGTATCATCCAAGAAGGCTTTTAAGCCTGCAATCTCATCACAGTCAACCCCAGTAACAATTATATCATCCACATACACAGCCACCACAACAAGGGAATCAGGATTACCTTTCAAGAACAGTGAATAATCATTCAAAGAATGCCTGTAACCTCTAGAATGAAGGGCAGAGGACAGCTTAGCATACCACTGCCTGGAGGCCTGCCTGAGCCCATACAAAGACTTCTTTAGTTTACAGACCAGAGGTAGAGAAGAAGAAGAAGAAGAAGAAGAAGTAGAAGAAGAAGTAGGAGAAGAAGTAGAAGAAGGATCAGACACCACCAAACCTGGAGGAAGTTTCATATACACTTCCTCATCCAAATCACCATGAAGAAAGGCATTGTTAACATCCAGTTGGAACAATGGCCAGTGATTTTTAACAGCCACTGCAATGAGACACTTGACTGAAGTCATCTTTACAACAGGAGAAAAAGTGTCTGTAAAGTCCACACCTTCAACCTGTGTGTCACCCCTAATAACCAACCTTGCTTTGTATCTTTCAATAGAGCCATCAGATTTATATTTGATCTTGTAAACCCACTTACAGCCAATAGGTTTCTTACCTGGAGGAAGATGCACAATGTCCCAAGTGTGGTTAGCATCCAATGCATCAAATTCCTTCCTCATAGCATCCTGCCAAGCTGGTACAGAGGCAGCTTGAGAGTAAAACATAGGTTCAGATTCCAAGTGAGAGGAAGAGGATCCAGAAAAGGCTGGAAGTTGGCAAACATAGTCTTTGAGGTAAGAAGGAGGGAGATGTGATCTGGTGGACTTTCTGGGCAAGGAAACAGGCTGGGAGACAGGCAATGGAGGAGGGGAGATGTCATGATTGAAAAAAGGAGAAGGAATAGACACTGGAGAATCAGGAGAAGGGTGAAGAGGAGAAGAAGGAGAAGATTCATTGGAAGATGGTAGGTTGAAAGATTGAGGGAGAATGTCATCAGAAAAGGGAACAGGTGGAGGAGAAGGAGAAGAGGGAGAAGGAGACTTGAATGGAAAGTGAGTTTCATGAAAAACAACATCCCTAGAAACAAAGCATTTCTTGGAATTCAAGTCATAAAGTTTATAACCTTTCTTACCAAAGGGATAACCAAGGAAAACACAGGAATGAGCTCTGGAGTTCAGCTTATCCCTATGAGGGATAGGCACAGCAGCATAAGCCAAACAGCCAAAAACTCTCAGATGAGAATATGAAGGGGGAGAACCATGTAATAATTCATGAGGAGATTTGTAATGAAGCACCCTAGATGGCAGTCTATTAATGATGTATGTTGCAGTTAACAGACAATCACCCCAAAAAGAAATAGGCAAACCAGACTGAAAGAGAAGGGCTCTACAAGTTTCAAGAAAAGACCTGTGCTTTCTCTCAACAACCCCATTCTGTTGAGGAGAATGAGGGCAAGTTGTTTGATGCACAATCCCAAGTTTACTAAAATAGGAAATCCCTTCAGCACTGGAACCCAGTTCCAGGGCATTGTCACTCCTGACAACCTTGACCAGGGAATTAAATTGAGTTTGAACATAGGAAATGAAGGATTATAGTAGAGGGAATGCATTACTTTTAGAACCCATTAGATGTGTCCAGGTAGCTTTAGAAAAGTCATCAACTATGGTGAGGAAATACTTGCTACCAAGGGATGTAGGGGTATGGTAAGGACCCCAAGTATCCACATGAATAAGTTGGAATGGTTTGGTAGTGCTAATGCTACTGTCAGGGAAGGGCAATCTGGTTTGTTTAGCCATAGGGAAAATTGAGCAAGGGAAAGGTTGTTTAGCAGCAATAGAAAAAGGCAAATTAGAAACATGTTTCATATTAGCAAAAGATGTATGTGCTAATCTCAAATGCCAAATATAGTTCATATCAGCAGGAACAGCATTATTACAACTGGAAGATTGAATAACTGAGCTAAAATGTTTGTTATCAGAAACAATATCATCATTACAAACATCTGAGTCACTATGCTCAAGAGAAGAAGGCTTGGAAGAGGCAGAAGAGGAAGAGGGTGACCAAGAGTACTTGTACAAGCCAGCCTCCTCTTTACCAAGATCCAGAAGCCTCTTCAGAGAAAGGTCCTGTAACAGGTAAAGAAGGTATGAGGTTGGTGTAAACAAGACTAAACAATTCAATTGTTTCATCAACTTATGAACAGAGATCAAATTATGTTTGAAAGAAGGAACTAGAAGCACATTATGAAGAGTGAGGGAAGGAGTCAATGCAAATGATCCTGTACAAGTAACTTTTACCTTATAGCCATTAGGAAGTGAAACAAGGTAAGGTACAGTTAGGGGTATAATGTCAAACAATAGATTTTTATCATAAGTCATGTGATTGGAAGCTCCTGAATCAATGATCCAGGTAGCAGAATTTATGTGTGTAAGCATGCATAACTTGGAATCAGAAACAAGACTCTCAGACATGAAAGTACCAGCAAAATTAGCAGAACTCATGGAAGAAGAAGCTTGATCACTGGTTGAAAGTGTCTGTTGAATCAAGCTCACAATCTGATCACATTGTTGTCTGCTCAACCCTGGTATCACAGGTTGACTGGCAATAGGATCCCCTAGAGGAGCAGACACACTTGAATTTCTTGGATCAACAGACACACAATCAGTACTAGTGGAAAGATGAGCAGCAGATTTCCTTCCCTTGATGTAAGAATTGCTTTGAGGAAAACCATGGAGTTTGAAACACTTATCAATTAAGTGTCCAGACTTCTTGCAATATCTGCAAAATAAGTTTCCTCTGTTTTGCTCAAAATTGACTTTAGGTCTGAAGTTGGAACCAGACAATTTCCCTTGGTTGGACCCAGCAGGGGGCCTATCAGTGTGAGCATTAAAAGACATTGAGTCTGGGCTCATATGGGAAATGGACTTGACCTGTCTTTGCTTTTCATCATTCAACACAATATTATAAACACTGTCAAGGGAAGGAAAGTGCTGCATCATTAACAAATTGCTTCTTACACCCAAATATGTCTCATTTAGTCCCATAAGGAACTGATAAATCTTGTTCTCATCATCTTCCTCAATGATACCATTCTTAGCAGCACAAGTGCACTTCTGCCCATGGTTTGGGACCATTGTCCCCAACTCATCCCACAAACTCTTGAGTTTATTAAAGTATGAGGCTACATCAAGGGAACCCTGGGAAGTTTGGGAGAGTTCTCGCTTTAGTTCAAAAATTTTGGTTTTGTTAGGGGTACCATATCTCTTCTCAAGTTGAGACCACATGCTTTGTGCAGTGTCAGAGTATTGAACACTGTCAGCTATTTGGGATGACACAGAAGAAGTTAACCATGACATAACAAGCATGTTACATCTATCCCACAACCTCTGCAAACTCACATTATTACTAGGTCTGGAAAAGGAACCATCAATGAAACAGATTTTATTTTTAGCAGATAAAGCCATAGTCATTTTACGCTTCCATCCTCCATAACCACTTCCTGAGAAAGGAGTGGGGACTAAACATGCACCAGGAACATCAGAAGAATGCACAAATAATGGATTGGAAGGGTCAATAGGACCAGAGTTAGCACCAGAACCACCAGCATTCATGTTAGCAGCCATGCTCAACAAATGAATTAAATCTTTTGGAAAAAATATCACCAAACAATATTCACAGTCTACACAGTCAATATTCTCAAGTCAAAGGATCTATTCACAAATAGAATCAAACAGTCACATATACAGACAAGGAATCACAACCAGAGAATAGGAACGAGGTTACCGTCCTTCTTCGCAACCGGAAGATCGGCCTTTAACAATAGGCAAAACCCTAGGTAGTGTAACTGTCAAAACTTTACCACAAACGTCAACAAAGATGTCACAGCACCACCGATGATGACCAGAACCTCAGCAAAGTAAGTATCAAACCACCGGATGGCAATCAAACACTCGATTTGACCACCAGAAAACCCTAGAGGTTGAAACTCACCGCAAAATCTCCGAAAAACTCACAATTATCGATTGAACCGTTCAATACAGAAGGAACAAACGTAGATCGTGAAGGTAAAGGGACCGAAGAACCCTAACATGGTTGAAACCATCATCGATCTTTTCGATCTCAGAAAAATCCCAAATTTCGTTCAAAAAATAGTTCAGATGAACTATTGATTCGCACGATAATATCACCGGATCATTGTACCAGCTCTGATACCATGAAAACATACAGAATATCGGAAGAAATTTAGAGAGAGAAAGTAGAGAGAAGGGAGAGCATCGAGGAGTCTCGAAGAAGACTCAAAGTCTTTCAATCAGAAAAATGACCCGCTGTCTCAGACAAATGACCCCTACCCCTATATCAAAATGACCCCTTACAATAATAGCCTATTTACATGACATAGCCTAATTACAATAGTAGCCTATTTACACAATTGACCTATTTACAGAGTATATAAACAAATTACAAAATCAGCCTAATTGCACAAATAGCCTATAGGCTCAGATATGACTCCTCTAACAACCAAAAAGGCTAATATGAGTGCTATCATCATTGCCAAATTGTTACATATCTCAACATTTTTGTTTAAGGGCATTTTAGACCTTTAATAGAATCTAATAATTTATAACAACAACAACAACTATCTAGTATATTCCCACCAGGTGGGGTCGGGGAGGGTAATATGTAGACGAGCCTTACCCCTGCCCAAAAGGGCAGAGAGGCTATTTCCAGTCGACCCTCCGCGTATAGAATCTAATAATTTGTGTCCTTTAAATCCAAGACTGAACAATCACCGCATCAGTTCTTGCACTCAAATCACTTTATAACGAAACACATGTTTGTGATTATCAATTAAGATATGTCTTTTCTATTTTCTTTGGTTCCATCGCCTTTTCTCTCTCGCTTTGCTCCGACTTAAACATTGCCGGTGAGTTTTAGCGATTGTATTGTTCCTTGTTACTTCCTCTCTATTCTTTCCATGTTCTTCGTTCTTCTTTGCGGGTTTTCCCTTTGAGTTTGCTTTGCACACATCTATCTTCATTTGTTTTTTGATTTCAGCAATCCAAGATGTAATAATCAGGGACAATTTGAGTACTGAAGATCTCAACTAAGGTAAAATACTATTCTTAAGCCCTTATACTTAAAGGATCATAAACCCTATCTTTCGTGTTTAGTAAACAGTTTTGAATTTCTCATATTAATTAAGAGTAATTGTTTGATGCTGAAGAAAGACCAGGCCTTATAACCCTCTCAAAGTGAGCTTTCCAATCCGGCTATCCTAGTCTTGTGCCTTTTTCCTATTGGAGTTTTTCAGTACATTATTAGAACTGGATATGGATTTGTAGTTAGCTTTTGTTGAATAGACTTCTGGACTTTGCTGAGAAGATTCAAACATGACAAAAATGTTTATCACAGATTTTAAGGAGGTTTCAGCCTTTCAGGTAAGGTTCATCTCATATCTTAAATGACCCAATTTGTTGCTTTTCTGTAAATAGAGGCTTGTATTGTTATATCCCATTCGTCGTCTTCTCATAAAATTTAGAAAACATAAATGGTGCCTCTATTTTCAGAAGTTCAAAATACATCATATCGCATAAACTACATAAATATCTGGTATAATCGTCGCCGCACCATCAGTGGCAGAGGTAGGATCTCCACGAGGGGTTTAAAAAATATTTTTGTAGCTAGTGGAAATTAAAGCCATGACCTTGTGTAGATTTTGAACCCCCTTGAACACTAAACTACACTATTGGATTGTGTTAAGAGTGTTCAAACCTTAATATATAGAGGTAAAAAACAGATTTTGTCTTATGTATGCAGTGTAATTTTTCGGCAAAGGGGTTCGGGTGAACAGCTTGTGGCCCCCTAAATCCGCCCCTGTGCACCATCTTACTTTTGTTTTCCACCATTCTCTAAAGTGTTGTACATTTCACCTTCTTGGATGATTGCAACGCCATTTATGCATATTTTGTCTCTGCTATTTACTCTCTGTAACATTTTTGTTGTTCAATCCTTTTTTTTATTTGTGAATGCTTACATTTTCAACTAGCATATTGTATTGGAATTTCTAAATGGGAACCCATCACTGAAAGATCTGGCGTTCGACCCTTTGTTCCGAGCATACTGTTTGTGAAATGAGAGGTATTACCTCTTTTTGTAGAAATCCTTCATAGCAATAAAAAAATCATTCTTGATTTCTTTTCTATGAAGCCTAAATGTTTCTCGGTCTCTGCTTGATAATGATACTGATCTAGGTGTTAAGCCTAATTAAGTAGAAGAACTTTTATACTTTCTGATTTTGCAAGGTTTTTTAAATATTTTCTGATTTCGTGATTTTATGGTTATTTATCTATAAATTGGGGAGTGTTATTTGAATAACTAACTGTAAAGAAGCATATCATGTTAGGAATTTCATCTGTTTTAGGCTTGTAGCTCACGATTTGAATTCTTTATTTTTTTTTTAAAAAGAGAGAAGGATTTTGTCTTCAAAATGCTAAAGAAATAGAAATTATATCTCTTCCAGCGTGATAGTGATATCTAGGACCGAGCTAGCAGTTACTTAGTTGTTGTATGCAGGGCTGCCACAATCGCTTAAATTGGTTTAATTTTTTTATTTTCTCAGTCTTTTCATTGGAGTTGCTTAACACTTTGTTATTTTAGTGTGTTCTATTTTTATTATTGTTGCAATTTTTGTGATAATTGTGTATTCGTGGGTTTGTGAAGCATTTCATAGTGTGGTTGTAATGCTCTTCTACTCCTTGATCTCTTTAATATTCTATGTTATTATGTTTGTTGTATTTTTTACCTGAGCTCTTTAGTTTTATGATATATTTCTACATGTTAGTGAATATAATACATGTTGATGTATGCACATTAATCAATATTAAAATATACTCAATAACGTTAAATATGTTATTAAAATTTCACGTTCAGGAATGAAAAAGTATTTGCTTGTACCCCTCGTTATACTATTGGGATATCCATACCCCTATCATCATACTATTGGGTTATCATATACCTCTCTTGAAACAAAAATACCCCTACTTTTGCATGGAGTGCAATATGGCAACACCAGATTAAAACGACCCCTTTTTTTTTACCCGACCCATTTTTTTAAAATACCTACAACCCGAACCCATTTTCATTTTATTTCCAGCTTTTCTTAATTTTAGTTTATAAAAAATGAAAATATTATGTTAAAAATAAAAAAAATGTTTTTTCCCATTTCAATTTTTTTTCCAATTTTTACAAAACAAAATTCTTTTAAAAAATGAAAAAAAATATTTTCAAAAACGAAAATATTTTTGTTGAATTTTTTTTTTATTTTCAAAAACGAAACTATTTTGTTAAACAACGAATTTTTTATGTTTTCACAAAAATAAATTAAACTTATACAAATTTGTTTTTTCAGATTTTACATAAAAAAATCTTTTAATAAAAAATGGATTTTTTTTCAAAAACGAAAATATTTTCTTGGAAATATGTTTTTCAGTTTTTAAAAAACGAAAATATTTTGTTAAAACTGAATTTTTTTCCAGTTTTTACAAATTATTCTTTTAGATCTTTTGCTTTTACAATTTTGTGATTTTCATTAAATATTGTTATTTTTGACTTTTCTTAGATCATTACTCATTGTGACTAGCAGAGTGTATATATGGCAAATTGCCAATTTCTTTTTGTAAACAAAAAAATAAAATAAAATAAGGCCAACAAGTTTATGTTTGTAAATGAAAGGAGTTTTGATATATATATATCTATGAATTGAAAGGTTCGGAAAAAATTAAAACTGTTTTTATAGGACGATTATTATACCTTACAAAAAAAATCATTGTTTAACAAAATATTTTCGTTTTTGAATATTTTTCATTTTTTCATTTTTTAAAAGAATTTTGTTTTGTAAAAAATGGAAGTTTTTATAAAAAAACAGAAAAAAATATTTTTTTCTTTTTAACCTAATATTAAGCTGAAATTTTAAAAAAACTGCAAAAAATGAATTAGGGGTCGGGTTGTGAGTTTTGTAAAAATTGGTCGGGTAAAAAAAAGGAACGTTTTAATCTGGTGCTGCCACGTGGCACTCCATCCAAAAATAGGGGTGTTTTTGTTTCAAAGTATGATAATAGGGGTATAGATAACCCAATAGTATGACGATATGGGTATGGATAGCCCAATAGTATAACGAGGAGTGCAAGCAAACAATATTTGAAAGTAAAGGGGTATATTTAGCCCTTTTCCATATATAGAATGATGCAAGAGATAAAATAGAGGCTCTCTTTACCCGAGCACGAGCACGACCAAACAAAGCTGAGTTTAGTAGATGACATCTAGCTGCTACTTGAGTTATGCATATGATTTTTAAGATCTCTTTATATTCTTTGGTGTAACTATAATATATATGTAATTATTTTTTTAATGGCTCTACGGATATTTTTTTTCCTTAGGATTACACACTTCTACATTATTGGGATCATTGAATTATCATTTAGAACAAATATAGTTACGCAGCAAAGGAAAGTTATTTGACGTATGAGAGAACTTCTACAATTAAATACCTATTTCATCTATGAACATAAACTTCAAATTAGTGAAACATGGAGATTTTCTTTTGTTTGTAAGGTTAGTTTGCAATTGCTTTATCAGTTTATTTTTGCATTCTTCTCCATAACTTCACTGGATACTTCTTCGTCTCCGCTATACATCTCCAGTTACCTCTTACTTTCCTTAACTGAGTGATGCTGAAAATTTCGCCTTAATTTGAATTTCTAAGATTAAACCTGAACTCTTTATTTAACTTTTGTCAGGTTAATTTTTATGTGAATGCTTTGTCCATTGATTTAAGAAAGTAGCGATAGTCCATTGAGTTTTTCTCTCTATCTTCCTAAGACTAAGGTTCATGCCTTTTCTTTCAAATGGTAAATATTTTTGAGTTTAGTTGATTATTTTAGAATTTTGTAGTAGCCTTATCTATGCATTTTTTGGAAGTTAAGTTGAGTCGACTAAATAGATGACTTTTAATTGTTATGGTTAGATTTGTGTTGCATTCTCTTATTAATCACAAAAAAATATTTTTCTTCGATGTATAATAAGTAGTTAGGTGACTCCCACAAAGAGTGTTCTCATATGCTATAAATTACTGACTATGATTTTATCTTCCCAATTTTATTTAATTGCCTAGCATGTTCACTATACTTTAATTACTAAGAGAGGTTTAACTGAGAAATAAATTCGAAAGTATATTTTCTCATGTGTTAATTTATGTGGAACACAAAACAAAGCTCTCTAAACTACTAAAGAAATTTTGTGTACCTACAATCTGCCAAATTGAGAATCTCTTTCATTATAGATGTCAGTAATATTATTTGAGCCTCAAATGAAGAAGATAGAGCCCATTCTGCTAAAAGTATCTTTATTTCTCCTAAATTTATGAGATTTTTTTAATGTTAACCTTTTAAATTAGATGTCTAGAATTTATTCTTGGTGTCAGTTGAAGAAGAAATTACTCATCCTCCTAAAAGTACTGCTCTTAGCCTCTTCTACTCCTTAACTTTTCCTTCTCCAGGACGATTCGAGATCCCAAAAACGATCCTCAATTTATCGGTCTATTTTATTTATTTCTGAATCTTAAATTTATTGACATGTATGCACCATTACTCTTTAAGTATGCTTAGTAATGTTAAACACGTAACTCAAACTTCAAAATGCGCTTATCTCCAACTCGTGAACTTAGCCGATACAAAGCTTTATGATAGCACCCAATTTTTTCGATTCGACAATTCGATTTATAATTTATCATTCAACTTCACGATGACTCTCAACAACAACTACCCAGTATATTCCCACCAGGTGGGAGTCTGGGGAGGGTAATATGTAGACAAGCCTTACCCCTACCCGAAAGGGCAGGGATGCTGTTTCCAATTGACCCTCGGCGCATAGGACAAAAGGAAAAACAGCTGTAAAACAAAACAAAAACAAAAAGCATTAGTGACTCCCGCAGAAAATAGTGAAAATAATTAACTAAAAATAAGAAACATACATACAATCGCAGGCAATAAAATCGTGCAGTAACTATCATAACTAACAGCCACAGGAGGGCACACGCTAACACACAAATCGTCTATGAGAAAACCTACTGACGTGCGAAGGACTCTAGGAGCCCCTAACCTATAACCCTGATTCTGGACCTCCAGACGCTCCTATCAAGGGTCATGTCCTCGGAAACTTGCATTCTAATCATGTCCTGCCTAATCACCTCTGCCCAATACTTCTTAGGCCTCCCTCTACCTCGCCGACCGCCAACAATCTCCAGCCTCTCGCAGCTCCTTATCGGGGCATCCGGGACCCTCCTCCGAACGTGTCCGAACCACCTCAGTCTCGCTTCTCGCATCTTCTCATCCACTGGGGCCACCCCTACCTTCTCTCTGATAACTTCGTTCTTAATCCTATCTAGTCTGGTGTGCCCGCACATCCACCTAAGCATCCTCATCTCCGCAACCTTCATTCTTTGAACATGGGAGTTTTTCACGGGCCAGCACTCCGCCCCATACAGCATAGCAGGTAACCACGGCTCTATAGAATTTCCCCTTGAGTTTGTGTGGAACTTTCTTGTCACACAGGACCCCTGAGGCGAGCCTCCATTTTGCCCACCCGGCTCCTATACGATGGGTGACGTCCCCATCAATCTCTCCGTCCCCCTGAATCACAGACCCAAGATATCGGACACTGTCCCTCTTGGCAATGGCCTGGGAACCAATCACCACGTCCCTGCCTACCTCGCTCGGCTCCGCGCCAAACTTGCACTCCAGGTATTCCGTCTTGGATCTGCTTATTTTGAAACCTTTAGACTCGAGAGTCTGACTCCATATCTCTAACCTCTCACTGACGCCAACCCTCGTCTCGTCAATCAATACAATATCATCAGCAAAAAGCATACACCAAGGCACATCCCCTTGGATATGTCGTGTTAGAGCATCTATCACTAAGGCAAACAGGAGGGGGTTCAGAGCTGATCCTTGATGTAACCCCATGACCACAGGAAAATGGTCTGATTCACCACTGACCGTCCTAACCCTAGTCTTAGGACCATCGTACATGTCCTTGATTACTCTGATATAGGCTTCCGGCACGCTCTTCGCCTCCAAGCACCTCCATAGCACCTCCCTTGATACCTTGTCATATGTCTTCTCCAAGTCGATGAGCACCATGTGGAGGTTCTTCTTCTTCTTCTTTTCACGATGACTCTCAGTTGTATGAAAATATAAGATCTCCTCCTCCTAGAGGAAGTTGCTGTGCTCTATAGGGTAGTAGTTCTGGACAACAGATTCCTACGAACATTTTTGGAGTGTAGTTAAGCGGGGGGGGGGGGGGGGGGGATGTATAAAAGAACGAAAGGAATGTTTGATCTGGCTTTTGTTCTCCCCTGGTTTATAACATGCGGGTGAGTTTTGGTAGAAGAGGAAAACCTGAGTGACTACCAACCAGTTATCAAATTGTAGATTGGAAAGTTGTTTATGCAGGGAAGTCTTGAACAAGAAAGAATCAAACCTGATCTGTTCCCAAATCCGACAAAACAAGTAAACATTGTACTTGGTGCAAAGTCAATCGAGATATATGACTCATACATTGGATTCATAACAGATTTATCTTGCTGTTGTACTGTAGCATATTTGTTCAAAGGCAGATAAAAGAATACGCCAGTTACTATTTAATTTACAATGTTGGGCCCGTGCTCGCACTTTAAAATCTTCTTGCTTTTCAAAGAAAGAATCTGAAATCTGAGAGAGTTCTTTTGGTTGGTAAAACGGAAATATTATTAAAAGTTAAGAAAGATAGATGTAGAGTTTATGTTTTTCGTAGACAAATGTTTGAATAGTCTTTATTAAAAGCAAGTCAAGCAAAAGACGGTGTGCCACGACCCTAGTTCACCAATTGTGAACCTGTCATGATGGCACCCTGTCTTCGCGATTAGGTAAGCCTGATACATTGCGGAAATCCAACAAACCTTATGGATACGATAAACAACACTGAATAGCATAAGAAAATGTACAAAATGCCGCCTGGCACATACATGTCGACTCAAATAATGCAAAAAAACCTCTAAGACCCGGAAACCCACAGGCAACACAGGCTAAGAGTAAACATATCACAATACTCTAACATCCCGACGTGTCTATAACAACACAGTATATGAAAGAAACTATTAACTAAAGGTAGAATAGAAAAATGCTCTGCGGACGCGGCAGATGCATACCTCAAACCTCCAAATGCAACTGCAGAATCCCTAATAGCGCGCCTGACCAGATGTACGTGGATCTGCACAACAAAAGTTTGCAGAAGAGTAGCATGAGTACACCACAACGGTACTTAGTAAGCGCCAAGCCTAACCTCGGTGGAGTAGTGACGAGGAAGGTCGAGGCCCCTACTGAGATAAATACAAGAATAAATATGAAATGAAGTAACAGTAAGAAATACGTAAACCTCGAATGTCTAACAAGTAATAAGAAGAAACGGAACATGTTATATTACAATTCTACAATACAAGAACAATCGTTACGTGCTATTTGTCATCGGAGATCTCTTGGTATCCCGATGATCTCCCGGTATCCTCATCACGCACAAGGGATATCCAAGTATCCCGAGGATCTTCTTGTATGCTCATCACATAATCAAGGGATCTCCAAGTATCCCGAGGATCTCTTGGTATCCTCCAAATTAATCAGTCCTGCACTGGGGATCTCTTAGTATCAGCCAGTTATATAATCCAATGCCGGGGATCTCTTGGTATCCCGCACTTCCAAACCTCGACAAAAAATACAATGAGGGGAAGCTCCCGGAATGTCGTCCCGTAGTCTCAATAGAAAATACACCACAACAAATCAATATTTAACGAAAAGAAGACGAAATGTGAGCAACAAGTAAAATCGGGAAATCTAACGTGCTTCACAAGAGTGACAATTATTGCACTTTAGTCAAGTAGGGAAAATGCGTTACTAACATGCTTTCTAAAGAGAATACAGATATTGCAATTTAGTCAATTAGAGCAAATAAGTTATTAATATGCTTTTCCTAAGTCAAAACACATGAAGCTTCATTTTTAGCAATTAAATATGTGTAGAAACACAGTCTAAGCAAGTCAAGTAAGGTGAATTTTCAACAACAAGCACATGTCACGCCCATCACCTCGTGCACAAGGAATTTAAACAGTGGCAATGATATCCTAAGGAGACAGGTCCCCCACACAAAGTTAGACAAGCCACTTACCTCGAATTGGTACAAAATCGCTAAGAAACAATGCCCTTTCCATGAGTATCCGACTCCGAGTGGCCCAAATCTATTCAAACCAATTACACATTATAAATAACATCGCGAGTAACTAATTACACTGTTAAAATTAAAGCTAAAGAGCGAAAATAGGTGAAATAACCAAAACGCCCCTCAGGCCAACGTCTTGGAATTGAAATATTTTCACATTTTCAAAAACCTCGTACTCTCACGAGTCTAACCATATACAAACCTCCAAAATCGGAGGTCAAATGCTCCCTTAAATCCCAATTGTTTACTGAATGAACTTCTACTCAAATTCCTCCATTTTTGGACCTTAATTTGAATTTAAAAGATGAATTAAACAACTAAATGATGGACTAAAGCTAGAAAGGATCATAGAAACATTACCCAGTAATCTCTTCTTCAAAACTCACTCGAAATCGCCTTGGTGTGAGCGCTCAATTGGTTTTTTACCTTATGAAATTAAATCCTCGGATAAATCTCTTAACACATAGCAATTTCTGCTTTCGCATACCATGGACCGCTTCAGCGGTCCCGCTTTTGCGGTCAAATAGCCTATTCAGCGGTCTCACTAAAGATCCCAATTTCCGCTTCCGCGGACAAATGGCCGCGTACGCGGTTGCCGCTTATGCGGTTCCTTTTTCGCTTCTGCGGTCCCAGACCTATCAACCTCAGACCGCGTCCGTGACTCCAACGCCGCGTCTGCGGTAACCGCCTACGTGGCTCCCCTTCCGCAGATGCGGAAGCAACAGAAGCAGCAGCAAAACTTCATCCAAAATCCCAAAATCAACCCGTCGAGCATCCGAAACAAACCCGAGGCCCCCGGGACCTCAACCAAACCTACAAACCTATCCCTCTACATCATTCGATCCTGCACCTATCCTTAAATCACCTAAAGCAACGGCGGAAACACCATTTAATAAAAGATTTGAACCTAAAATTCCCAAAACTTAACCAAGCTCTCATTCGACTCAAAACCCAACAAAAACACGTCCGATTAACCTGAAATTTTGCACGCACGTCCCAAATGACATGATGGTGCTACAGAAACTTTGGGAAATCCGTTATGACCCTCGGATAAAAAATTCACTGTCGGACCGGAAACTTCACTAACTTTCAAAATTTCTAGCCTAAATGAGCTACGGACATCCAAAATACATTCTGAATACGCTCCAAACCCGGAAATCGACTAACGGAGCTAATAGAACCATCGGATTTCCATTCCGAGGCCGTCTTCACACTGTTCTAATTACGGACCCTTTTTCAACACTTAAGCTCTCGTTTAGGGACGAAGAATCCCAAAACACTCCGAGTTCTATTAACGAACATCCCGTCAAACCAAAATAGCAGAAACGAAATTAGGGGAAGCAGTTAATGGGGAAACGGGGCATAAATTCCAAATAAGATCGGCTGGGTCGTCACATCCTCCCACACTTAAACATTCGTTCGTCCTCGAACGAGCATAGAGAACATACCTGAAGTAGCAAAAAAATGAGGGTATCGGCTGCTCATATCCCGCTCGGTCTCCCAAGTCGCCTCCTTGGCCGGCTGACCTCGCCACTAAACCTTTACTAAAGCTATATCTTTTGACCTTAGCCTTCGAACCTGCCTGTCTAATATTATCACTGACTCCTCAACATAGGACAATTCATTGTCCAACTGGATTGAAATGAACTCCAACACATGATACGGGTCACCATGATACCTCCAAAGCATCGAAAAATGAAAACTTGATGAACCCCGGCCAAACTAGGTGGCAAAGCAAGCTCATAAGCAACCTTGCAAATCTGCCTCAAAATCTTAAATGGGGCAATGAAACTCAGGCTCAACTTCCCTTACTTTCCAAACCTCATGACGCCCTTCATAGGAGAGACCCGAAAAAAAACCCGCTCACCAACCATAAAGGAAACATCACGAACCTTCCGGTCCGCATAACTCTTCTGTCTGGACTGGGCCGCACGGAGTCTATCCTGAATCACCTTAACTTTCTCAACCACATCCTGGATCAAATCAGTACCCAATAACTTGGCCTTGCCCGGCTCGAACCAACCCACTGGGGATCTTCATCTCCTACCATATAAGGCCTCATAAGATGCCATTTGAATACTGGACAGATACCTATTGTTGTACGCAAACTAAGCCAATGGCAAGAACTAATCCCAAGACCCTCTAAACTCAATTGCGCACGCACGGAGCATATCCTCAAGAATATGAATAGTGCGCTCGGACTGTCAGTCCATCTGAGGGTTAAAAGCTATACTCATGGTCACTCGGGTACCCTACTCATGTTGGACGGCTCTCCAGAACCATGATGTAAACATTGAACCCCTGTCTGAGATGATAGAAACTGGAATGCCATGCAGATGGAAAATCTCCCTGATATAAATCCCTGCTAACCGCTCCGTTGAGTAAGAAGTGCATACTGGAATGAAATGAGCGGACTTGGTTAGCCAATCCACAACAACCCAAATAGAATCAAACTTCCTCGCCGCCAAAGGAAGATCAGTCACAAAATCCATAGTGATATTCTCTCATTTCCACTCTGGAATCTCCATCTTCTGGAGAAACCCTTCCGGTGTCTGATGCTCAGCCTTTACCTGCTGACAGTTGAGGCATGTAGCTACAAACTCTACTATGTCCTTCTTCATCTGCCTCCACCAGTAATGCTGCCTCAGATCCTGATACATCTTCGCGGCACCTGGATGGATGGAGTACCACGAGCTATTGGACTCAGTCAATATCAACTCCCGGATATCATCAATATCGGGCATACAGATCCGCCCCTACATCCTCAACACCCCGTCATCTCCAATAGTCACATCCTTAACATCACAATGATGAACTGTGTCCCTAAGGACAAGCAAATGAGGATCATCATATTGTCGCTCCCTGATACGATAAAATGAAGACCGAGAAACCACACAGGCTAGAACCCGACTGGCCTACGAAAGGTCCAATATCACGAGTTGTCTGGCTAAAGCCTAAAAATCGAGCGCCATGGATCTCTCTGAAGCTGGTAAATATGCCAAACTCCCCAAACTCTCCGCCCGACGACTCAAGGCATCGGCTACCATATTGTCCTTTCCTGGATGATAAAGAATAGTAATATCATAATCCTTTAGTAGCTCCAACCATCTCCTCTGGCACTAGTTCAGATCCTTCTGCTTAAACAAGTGCTGCAAGATCTGATGAATCGTATAAATCTCACAAGGCACACCATACAAATAATGACGACAGATCTTCTAGGTGTGAACAATAGCGGCTAACTCAAGGTCATGGGCATGATAATTCTGTCATGCACCTTCAACTGTCTGGACGCGTAGGCAATCACCCTACCTTCATGCATCAATACCACTCCAAGTCCAACTCGTGAGGCATCGCAATAAACCGTATAGGACCTCGACCAGTACGCAAAATCGGAATAGGAGCTGAAGTCAAATCCTTCTTAAGCTTTTAGAAGATAGCCTCGCACTCGTTCGACCACTGAAAAGGAGCACCGTTTTGGGTCAATCTAGTCTTAGGGGTTGCAATCGACAATAATCCCTCCACAAAACGATGGTAATACCTTGCCAGGCCAAGGAAACTGCGGATCTCTATAGCTGAGGAGGTCCTGGGCCAACTCTGCACGGCCTCCATTTTTTTCGGATCCACTCGAATGCCCTCACTCGATACCACGTGGCCTAGGAATGCCACAGAACTCAACAAAAACTCACATGTTGAGAACTTTGCATATAATTTCTTTTCCCTCAGAGTCTGAAGCATTGTCCTCAGGTGCTTCTCATGATCTTCCCGACTCCGGGAGTATACAAGAATATCATCTATGAAAACAATGATAAAAGAGTCGAGATTGGGCCTGAATACACTATGCATCAAATGCATAAACGTTGTTGGGGCCTGAATACCCCTTCTCAACCATACGCTGAGCTTTAAGAAAAAATATAACTCTGCTGGAGTGTGGTAAAAAGTACCACTCCACTCAATACGAAAAATACATGGCATAGCCAACGTCACGGTCTTAGCGTGACAATCAAGAATAGTATACTGGGGCGACAACCAGTCCATGCCCAAGATAATATCTAAATCAACCATATCAAGTAATAAAAGATCTGCCCTGGTCTCAAAACCACGAATTGTAAGGAAACATGACCGATACACACGGTCCACAATAAGAGAATCTCCCATGGGAGTAGAAACATAGACAGGAGACCTCAAGGTCTCTCGGGCTATACCCAAATGTGGAGAAAAATAAGATGACACGTAAGAATAAGTAGAGCCTGGATCGAATAGAATCGATTCCCATGTGTGACTAACCAGAATAATACCAGTGATAACAGAATCAGAGGCGATAGCCTCGGCACGATCAGGAATGGCATAAAATCTGGCCCGTCCCCTACCGAGGCAACCTCTATCTCTCTGATCCCTGCCCCTGGCTTGCTGGGAAGGTGGGTGGCAGCTAAAGCTGGAATAATGGCCTGAGAATCCCGCTGGGTGCGCTGCTATTGAGGATTTTGTAGAGGTGCACTCCTACCGAGCCTAGGGCAATACCTCACTACATGGCGAATATCTCCGCATCATAACAAGCTCTAGAGGGCGCGGTGGCTATGACTAACTGGACCCACCCTTGCTAGACTGTCCTGTGGAGGTACCCTGCGCAGGAGGCGCACTAGAATGCGGGGATGCATAATAAGGCTCCTGAGATCTGGGAGGAGCTGGAGTACTGCTGGGTGAAGGAAGCTGGAGCGTAAATAAAAACAGAGGTTGGAGAGTTTGCAGAAAAGGAACGTAAGAGAAAAACGCTCACAACTTAAAAGAGGCAGTATAAGTTTTTAGAAATCTGCTGAAGTCATTTAGAAACATTTGGAATGCCTAGTAAAACAGTTTGGACATGCGAAGTAAAGAAAAAAACGTGAAATCATTTTGAGATTGCAGAAGCGTAAAGAAAAACAACAAACACACAGACTTTTTGAGCTTTTGAAAATTAGCACTCAGATAGTTGAAATAGTGGTCCAAATCTGGGCAAGAAAATACAGTAGAAACCTTTTTTCATAGATGGTTTAAAAAATGTGACAGAAGTTTGTAAAAAATGGAGAGGGCTTCAGAAACAAACGAATTCAGATAGAGGCGAATTAATTTGAAGGTGATTAGCCCATTTTATTTTTATCCGACCTAAGGCTTTCCTAGGCGTTATTAAAGACGGTGAGCATGCAATGGTTTCTAGTTTTAACGAGGAGTTTGTTAATCAGTCTTACGTCTATTTAACAAAATTAGTAAGGCATTCAACAGTTGTAAAAAAGAAAGACCCTAAGTACATTATATCTAATGCATATATAGGCCCTAAAACATGGTATCTAAGTGCAAGGCAGTAACTTGATTATTAACTGATTGTGATTATAAAAATAACAAGCTGAAAGTAAAAGAACTAAGAATAGGATTTCTATATGTGAGATGCATGTCCTATAAATGGTTTCTATTACGCAAATAGATAAGTAAAATCCTATAAACATGTTTTCTATCCATATCCTTAATAATCATGCATAACCCTCCCCAATTTCACTATAATCCACATTTTTATTTACAATTTATTATAGACCAAGTGATTTAAAAAAACACAACAGTGAAAGAAAAGAAGATGCTATTCTATAGGGAGCTTACAGTCAGGCCCAAGCATCTCCAACCTCACTTCTTTCGAGTTTCACGACCATTACCAAGGGTTGGGTGCGGCAAACTTCCCTAAGGGTTCGTTTGAACCCCTGGCCAATACCAAGCACCCAAAATATCCCAATTGGACCAATGCAAGCATGAAAGTGCCAGCCTTGTGCATCAGAGTTCCATGGGTTCTCAAGGCTCCCAAGGCAGTGCTTACACTAAGGGGCCAGACCCTAAGCTCTAAGAATGAGATTGTGATTAGAATTGAGAGAGTTGAAAACAGTTTAAGAAAGTAGTTGAAAGAATTGAATAAAAAAGTTGAGACAGTTTAAGAAAATAGTTGAAAGTGTTAGAGAAGTTTGAGACAATAAAAAAAATATTTGAAGGAATTTGAAAAGTTCCTCTGAAATCATTTAGATTGATCAGTTTTAGAATAACAGAGCATCACACAAATAAGAGCAAATGGGAAGGGAACAAATAAGCAAAGTAAAATACTTACACAGGAAACATATTGAAAGTAACTAGCCATGGTTGCAAACAAGAGTTCAGCTCTTACTATACCAAACTCTAACACACTTAGCCTCAAATAGTGGTTTTAGGTTAACCAAGTATCCAAGCAGACATGGATGCATGGTAGTAGCACACAAGGAAAAAAGTAAACATTCATTGATACAGGGAGAGGGGGAAAGATAGCAAATAAGTAAAGCGTACAGACAACATGTTTAGGAAAAGTAATCAGACATGGTTGTAAAACAAGGGTATAATTCTTACTGTACCAAACCCTAAATATAATCAACCTCAAGGAGAGGTTTCAGGGCTGTTAAGCACCCAAGCAGTAGTGCACATGGAAGGGGAAAACATATATTGAGACAAGGATAAAGGGGGTAGGGGTCATGTTAAACTGAACAAAATAGACTAGTAAGTAACATGCTAGTGACAAAAAGAGCAACAAAACCATAAGTAAAAGCATACAAGAAACATTATGAAATGCAAAACCAATAGAAACATGTTGTTGTGGAAACTGTATCTTAAAGGGGTGACATACCAGTTGCAAGTGATATACCTCAATAACAATAATGCACAGAGGAACAAGGCGAGCAGAGAGTGTATGCAGAGCAGAGAGAATAACAACAGTATGAAAATAGCAGTAGCAGTATGAGAATAGCAGCATCAATGTGGGAATAGCAGCAGCAATATGAGAATAGCAGCAAACAACAGACCCAAGTAGACAAACAAGAGGACCCACTGGTGTAAAGTAATCAACCCAGGCTACTCAATCTTGGGTTTAGCTGATTGAGTCTTCAAATAAGAGAATGATAGAGTAGAGTTATAGCAGAGAAAGAGAGAATTCAGAGAGTCTGAGATTATGAGAGCAGTATGTGTTGGTGTGTTCAAAGAGAAAGGTGAGGAGTATTTATAGTACTGAAAATGAGTAAACAAATAAGGTATCAATCCATATTTAAGGAACTGAGTATGAGTCATAATCAAATAAGTATATGGACTCCCCTCTAATTATGGAATCATAGTCAAACGGTAATAAGCAGTCATTTTAAAAGGAAAGGAATCACAAAGTATGACATGGTCAAATAAGGAAAAAAAATATAAGGTATACAGTGAAGACTCGGTGCATGATACTTAACCAGGGAAACATGTTAAGCAAATAAATCAATATACTTGTGCACACATATAAGGAAATATACCACTTTAATTCTGGAAAATAATTTTCGAATTAATGAGCGAGATTGAAAACCTAGGAGATTAGTTATTAATTGATGAATGTATCCCACTGATTGAGGAAGAAATTCGAAATCGATACCAAACTATAAGGAGAATACACAAAATCACACTTTAAGGCTAGTAATCACAGTTTTATAGAGAGCTTTAAGAATCAGTATATAATCACCATATAAACAGCTAGAAACCTTAAGAGAAGAACACAACATGGTAGGGGAAATGAAATACTAGCAATAAAATTAAAGCAAAGAACCCCAGAAGAACATGCAAACAAGCAAATACAGATACAAAAATGTAGGGTTAGGGTTTTCATCAGATTTTAACAAGATGTTTAGAAGTTGTACCGAGGGTTACGGATTAGTACTAAAAAATCAAAAAAGTAGAGTGTTTTCGAAAGGGGTTAAGACACCCTAGTTTCAGAATAGGAACCAAAACGTTTAAAACTCGAAAAATCAAAGATATCAGGTAATAGGAATTGTAGAAGACAAAGGTTAAACCAAAAGAAATCGTTTAAAAGATAGACGCCAAGAGATTAGGTGAAAAATTAGGGTTTGCAAAATAAATTAGTAAATGAGAAATATGGCCGTGAAACTCGCATACAGTGACATAGATGGTATCATCTGACAAAACCCATTAGAGAAAAGCCGGAAATAGACCCAAGTGAAGCCTCAATGACCGTCTTGCATGGAGGAAGTTGCTCGGCTTCAAGCTTTAGAGAGAAAACAACGATACAAAGACTCAATGGCTACTAAAGGCCGAGAGAAGTGATGGAGGAGTACGGCCGGAGAGGCGATGGTCTTCATCGGAGAAGAAGGAACCAGAAGGTCCTAGAGAAGGGAGAGCATATGTTAGAGAGACAGAGAGATGGGTTTGTGAGAATGAATAGTTGGGGGGTTATTTGATTTTAATTAAGGTAATAATATTTGGGCCGTTGATCTTATTTGATCAACGGCTCAGATTAAATCAGAGGTGGGTCAGACAAAATTAATGGGTATAGGTTAAAAAAATTTGGCTGAAATAGGGGTTAGTTTTGGTCTATATTTTAAATAAATCTGGCTATAGTTTAAATAGCCAATTTTCGCCAAATAGTTTTATAAAATAGATAAAATCGTTTAAAAAAGCAAAATTAATGTATGGAACTAATTAATAACATAGAAATATTAAAATAAAAATAATAGAAATAATTTTATAACTATGAAACACAGTTAATTACAAAATTGGCTATAATTGCAATTTTGTGCAATTATCCTTAAAAATTCCAAATAAATTTGTAACAAATGTGAAACAAATTCCATAAACTATATTTTGTTGTAAATATTGGAGTGAAGCACATTATTCACTAAAAGTAATAAATTGGAAAATAATTTTGGCCTTCGTACAATCAAAATTAAGCAGTAAATTGATTTTAAAAATCTCAAAAACAAAAGAAAAATACCAAAGTTCCTTGGCCTACTTATATATGCATACATATACTATTTTGAATGTATTTTGGGTGCAAAAAATATATAGGAAAAAATTGGGTATCAACAATACCACAGCCCTAGCGGCGTGGATCCAGGGTCGCCCCAACAATAAATTGTAGGATGCTAGGACATATATCACTACAAAGTCAACATCGAACCAAGTAGGTCCCATCTGCAAGCACATGCTGATTTCTCCAATGGTGGATATTTGGGACCCATCGAAGGCATTAACATTGATAGCTCCATCTTTGATCTCATGCAGTCCTTTCCCCAATATCCTGAGGGTTATTTGTGGACAAATGTTAAGGATGGATCCCCCGTCAACCAAGATCCTGGTGATGAAGTAATAATCACATTGCGCAGTGATGTGTAACGCCTTGTTATGACTGAGTTCTTCTGGTGGTAGCTCATCCTCGTAGAAGGTGATTTTGTGACTTTCCAACACTTGTCCTACCATATTTGTTTTTTCGCCTCCGGTTATGTTGCTGGGAATATAAGCTTCACTCGATATTTTCATCAGAGCATTCTTGTGTGACTTAGAGCTTTGTAGAAGAGCCAAGATGGAAATCTGCGCTGGTGTTTTGTTCAATTGATCTACGATCGAGTATTCTTTAGCTTGTATCTTCTTCCAAAGGTCATCAGGCCCAGTTTCAACAGGCCGTCCAGAGGCTTGCTTACTTGACTTAGCTAAATGTTCCGGAGTGTATACTCTACCTGTTCTGGTCATGCCGTGTGCACCGATTGGTTCTCCATGTTTTGCTTTTCCTTCTTCTCCTAGCTTCAGCTGTATAATCCCAGTGTATGTCGTTTCAGTTGAATGGGGTCAAATTTGTCATAGTGACTAGAATTGTCACCCTTGGAGGTAACACACAATTTCAAATGGTGCAAGTGCCTTTGGAATTCCTAACTCGACCTTAATAGGTCTTGATGCCTTTATAGAAGGTTCTTAGAACTCAAGTGGTATGGACACATTACCTCATTGCCTTCAGAGGGATGGATTTGGACAATAATAGGATTGAGGGTGACTGTCGGCTTCTTCGCTTCATCTCCTTCAACAATCAATCCAATTGACCCTTTGGAGTCTCAGTCATCCTCTATCCCGATCATTTGAATGCTTCCACCTTGTGGTCAGGCAGAGTGTTATTACGAACATTAGGAGCGGGCTCCTTTTCTATAATGACATTATTATCAATCAAGGTCTGAATCTTATCTTTCAACGAGCGACACTCATTGATGGTATGGCCTTTCATTCTAGAATGGTATGCACAAGTTTAGTTGGATTGATCCATTGGGAGGGATTTTCATGAGTTATGGCTGGGATAGGTGTAATGTAACCGGCTGTTTTGAGTCTTTTGTATAGTTGTTCGATTGGTTCAGTGATGGCTATATATTATATGGCAGGCTTTCGATCGTAGTTTGGTCTGGGTCGAGAAACGTTCTAGCCGGTGGGCGGTGACTGATAGTGTGAAGGTTAGGCATTATAGGCTTGGTACACAGGTGCGGGTTGGAAATATCTTGGTGAGGTAGGTTGATATGTAGGTGGTGGAGGTGGAGATGATTGGTAAGTGGGTGGTGGAATGTGGTATGTGGACGAGGGTGCTTGGTAATTGCGGCGATGTTGATTTGTTAGTAGAGTTGTGGGATATGTTTGGTATTTTATAGGGGATTTAGTTCTTTGCGCAGCCATTATGGAATTCACGTCCTTCTTTTTTGACATGCCACCGTGCTGTAAAGTCTTGTTGGTGGCTTGTAATGCTTCGAGATTAGTGGCCATACCATTTTTGATACCTTCCTCAATTATTTCTCCCAACTTAATGATATTAGAGAACTTTTGAACTTCTATCAACATTAGCCTCTTATATTATTGCGGATCTTGAGCCTGAACAAAGAACCTCTTCATTTGCTCTTCCTCTAGGGCTGGCCTAACCTTAGCAGCTTCTGACCTCAAATGAGTAACATACTTGCGAAAGGTCTCTGTAAGATTCTTCTTTAGATTCTGGATATAGAACACATCTGGTGCGTTCTTTGTGTTGAACCTGAATTGGTCCATAAAGTCAGATGCCATGCTTACCCAACTTGTCCATTTCTTTGCATCTTGGCTGATATACCACGACAAGGCATCGCCTTTCAGACTTCTCATGAACAGCTTCATGTGGATTTTCTCATCCCTTCCACCTCCTACCAGCTTGTCAAAATACATTCTAAGATGGACCTTGGGATCACCTGTACTGTCAAACATCTCGAACTTTGGAGGTTTGTACCCCTCCGGGAGTTCAACACCCGGTTGATCACAAAGTTCTTCGTAGTTTAGCCCCTCAACGACTTTTCTACCTTCGACACCCTTGACCCAGCTTGTTAACCTCTTGAGCTCAGCAGCTAAATTCTGAATGAGGGAGTCTTTGTCATCTTATTTGGGTGTAGTTGAGATTGGCACGGTATAGTGGGATACAGTGTCCACAAAAATAGGAGTGTTATGGTCGTTTGTGGTATTTTGGGGTTCGAGAATGAGTAATGGAGTGTTGTTACATGTACAGGCTTGGGTGTCAGTAGGTTGTACTGGTGGTTGAGGGGTATTTCATACAGGTACGGAGTTCTGGGAATTAACATCAAGAGCGGCAAGGGTGATTGTCAGGCTTGCCAAGTTCCGAACTTGGTCCAATTCTTCCCGAAATTTCAGCAATGTTTGCCCAAGATGAGCAACATCTCCCTTGGTAATTGGGCTATCCTTAGAAGTTTCCTCAATTTCCTTTCTAGTATTGGCATATCCCATTTTGCCTTTATTTCTGTTTCTAGTAGGACTTGGAGGTGGAGGGCCCTTGGATCTTGTTGAGTATGCTGATGGTGCCAGAATGCACAAACTAACATTTGGGGAGGGGAATAAAAATAAAAGAAACACAAAAAGGTAAAAAGTTAGTCCAGATTCTGAGAAAGAGAATATTGCGATATTTAAACACGTTGTGCGAGAATATAAGTCGTTTCCTAATTTAGGTGCCTTGTTGTGCCCAAGGTAGGCCTAGCGACAATTTAAATTTGGAGAAATTATAATGCTAAATGTGTCATTTTATTGATAAAAATAAGACGAGTCTAAAAAAGCAATTTGAAATAATGGAAATAAAGATGTCACTAATGGCCAGTGGCCTTATTACATTAAGAAAGCAGTAAAAGATCCTAACTACTTGGTCCCAGAAGGACCTTCCTCAGATCCCGTATTCTTGCCTCACTCGTACAGCTGCATCAACTCGCGTAGTCCTAACAGAAGATAGGCTCAAGCCAGAGGTCCGCCTGCATTTCCCTCGGCATTTTGGCAGTCTTTAATCCTTTTCAAGAACTTTCCTTCCAACTTCAGTAGACCTCTTTCCAGATACCCTAATCGCTTGATGGCATTCATAGCCATGTCCTTCCCTTCGTCGATCAATATTCTTGTATTTCCCAGTGTTCATTCTCGCATTCCCGAATTCTTTTGCGTAATTGATTGTACTTAACTTGTGCTTCAGCCTTTTCATAAATAAATCTGTGACCTCGAATGAAACCTAGATGACGCAAACCTGTGTGATTGTCCTCCAACCAACTCGATTAGTGTGGTACACAACTTTCATGATACCTATCAGCCTCAATAGTTTCTCTCCCGAAGATGAGCTTGCAATGCCACATATGCTGAGCGTGACATCGGTGGGGGCTTTCATCATTTTGAATGTCAGACTTGAAGTGACTCATTTTTTCTACCCCTGATATGATCTGCTTCCTTCCCTCTTGCCTCACAGCTCGGAGAGGGACAGAAGGATGAGTTCCCCTAAGGATGGTGAGTATGAGAAATGGTGCATCTCGAGAACAAACAATGAACTCCCACGTTTGGAACCACTCGAACATCCACTGTACTTGCTCTTCCTTTCGATTCTCAAATAGCTCTACCCATCCTCCAGCGCAGCGAACATGTTGGGAATGGAGTTCATTCACTTTGGGTGGTTGAAAGCAATATGATCATCCCAATCCCTGTGTATTATCTCCTATCGATAATTACCTTTATGAATGTGTTCTATAAGCTATAGTTGAAGTAACAGATTACAACCCTCGAAGTGCGGGGCCCCTTATTGACATTTTTCCAAGGCTTGATAAATTTCAGAGATGATCCTGGGGGGTTTTGCTAAAAGATTGCTCGTCGATCCGTTCCATTAAGGTCTTGGTTACCATGGCTAGTCTGGTATGGATCCTAGACTTCTTCATAGTAAGGACTATCATGGCCAGAAAGCACAACATGAACACAAAGACCCTTCTATGTATATTCCCTAAAGAGGTGAGGGTGAACTCGTAGGTGCGATAGGACTTGCTATGGACATATATCTCGTACGAGAAATCAAATGGTATGCAGGAGTCGTTCAGATAAGTTAGGTCGGGATTTTTCTTGAGTCCTATCATCTTAAGAAAGCCTTTTCTTTTGTCGTTGTCCGGCATAAGCAGACCCGGAGTCTCCCAAGGGATACCAGCTAGACCCCCTTTTTTTCCAGTAAATGAGTCATTTCCAAATCCCCGAAATGAAACACCGACCGATCACTATCCCAAAAAAGAGTTGCAGCCTCTATTTGTTGTTAGGCTGGATTTCGAGAAGTGAGGACAAATTCCCTAAGTACTTGCGGGAAAGGGTCTGATCGCTGGCATGAAGATCCTCCCACCCTCTTATCAGCCTTGGGTGAATGCTAGTTACCATACCAAATCTGGGGACTTCGTGCCTCATTTTCAGCGAAAACAAAGGTTAGACCCAGACTAGACTATTTAAATCAATAATTAGCATAAGGGAATTTAGTTCTCCAAATAAATACTCATATCATGGAGATGTCTGTTCAGGTTTCAAGGGAAACCCGATAGACTTTGTACTAGGCTATCTTAATGATTCATTATACGGACAACATAACTGACTCAGCTAAGTTTGACGATGATGCATGAACAATTTAACGGAATAAGGTTTCTACTTTTGAAGTTCTAGACAAGGTACCCTTCAGCGGACAACTAAAGAGTGAAAGGCGCAGAACCGTTGACTACACGTTGATCGGTTGGTTTTACCAAAAATATGCCTTTGCCAAAATTAGGGGATGATAATATCGGAAGATCGCAACCACTCATTGTATGAGTTGCTATAGTATTTTTTTTTGGCACGATTGGAGTGTGATGTTGAAAAGCCAATTACAAGAATGAAGCAAATTGCATGTATTTTCACGTCACAAAGTAAGAAAAACTTACAATAAATGCTCAAAAATTACAACGGTATAAATCAGTTAAAGGAAAGGAAAGACAAGAAGAGTCAAGCTAGTTTCCATGATGAAATGGATGAAGGCAAAAAATAAAGGCAATTAAGAAAGCAATAAACTCATACATAGCATGTAAAGGTAAAAACCTAAAGAAATCCCCAGCAGAGTTGCCATGCTGTCGACGCCCCCCTTTTTCGAAAGATTGAAATCGGGTTTGTGACATTATCGCAAAGATGACTATTATTCCCTTGCGGGAATCGGGTAATGGAATTTGAAGTGTCGGCACCTATTGATTATAGTGCATTAGGATACTTTAAAGAAAAAAGAAGATTTGAAAGAAAACCAGAGTACGGGTAAGGGTTAGAGATTATCTCGAGGGGAAGGTGTTAGGAACCCCTCAAGATCCACTAGTGTGGTTCCCGGCCATGCTTTAATTGTGACTTTAAAGAAGTAGAAGATAACAGGTAAAGCTTTGCACATATGAATCACGAATAAGTTTAAAACTTTTGAAAAAGGAAAGGGACATTTTTGTTATAAAAAAAGAGTTTATTAAAAGAACAGAATTAAAGAAGATATTGCAAATAAAATAAAAGGAAAGGGGGTCCTAGATTTTTACAAAATATGGATCACATCAATACATTACCCAGCAATCACTCCTCAAAAGAGGGGCCGCACGAGATATTAGCGCACAGGTCGTCATATCTATATTCTACCCTTCCCACCACGTTAAGGTATTTAAACATGATTAGTCTCGTTTACTTATTGCATGTTATTACCCGTTCCAATCTATTAGTCCCCGGATATTAGGACTTCTAATCCTAAAAGGGAAGAAAACGGGTAAGACATATATGGGATATAAAGGACAAAATACTAATTTCGACAACAAAAAAAATAGCAAGTAAAGGGATTGACTGTTGATACCAAATTTTTTCCCATGTATTTTTCATATATTCCTAAATACTTCCCAAATAATGTATATGTGCATATATGAGCACACCCATGAATTTTGGAATTTTAATGATTTTTAAACCAAATTATCGCCTATTTTTATATCACAAAAATTATCAAAAGTATTCCCAAAAATTATCTTTTGGTGAATAAACTAATTTATCCTCATATTTACATTAAAATTTAATTAATATGATTTTCCATATTTTTACAAATTTGTTTGGAATTTCTAAAGCTAAATTGCATATAATTGCAATTATAGTTCATTTTATAATTAAATGTATATTGGAATTGTAAAATAATTCGTAATATTGTTTTGATTATTATTTACATATTATTTGAAAGTTCAATATTTTTAATTTGTTTTAAATTATGTTATTACTATTTTTGAATTAAAAAGATGAAAAGTAACTGTTTAAGGACTAGCCTATTTTTATTTCAATTATAGCCTCAATTAACCCCCAATTTTGAATCCAATTCAGGCCAACCCATATCTCATTTGGACCAACCCATTAACTCGACCTAGCATTGGTTCAATCTGAACCGTTGATCAAATGAGATCAATGGTCCAGATCAATTTGCCTAAATTAAATCCTAAGGCTACCCCCGACCCCTCATTTATCAGAGACCGGTCTCTATCTCTATATCACACTCTCTCTAAGGATTCCTCTCCCTTCTATCTAGAACCTTCTAGTTCCCTCCTTCTTCTCCGACGAGCTCAATCGCCTCTCCAGCCATGATCATGTTGGAAACACGTTCTCAATGCAATATACTAAAACGTGTGTTCTTTTGTGTAGGTTTTGATGAATGACAAACGAAGCGAAAATTGATATATGACGAAGTTCAAGAAACAAGCGCACAATTGATATACAAAGAGATTCAAGCTCAAGACAAAGTTTTATAAGTTTAATTGGTTCATTCTTATTTGTGATCTTGATCCTACAACTTGACTCGTAACATGGCTTCTCTCATAAAACTATTTTCCAAAATCATGCATATTTAAATTAATGTCAAATGATTTTAATCATGCATATTTACAGTAGTCAAAATAATTTTTAGACATGCCTTAAAAATCTGGACTAAGATAATCGATTATGTACTTATGATAATCGATTGTTTTAAGCCAAGACTGCATGACAATCGATTGTGAACTAATGACAATCGATTGTGAGCAAGACAGTGAGCATCAGGTTTTCAAACCTGCATGACAATCGATTGTGAACTAATGACAATCGATTGTGACTGAGGCAGTGTCCATCAAAGTTTTTCAAAACTCAGAATAATCGATTATGAACTAATGGTAATCGATTATATTGAGACAGTGTCTTCCATTGATTTTCAAATTTATTAAATAATCGATTGTTACATTGGACAATCGATTGTCAAAGAGACAGTGTCTAAAATGTTTTTCAAAAACTGATAAGTAATCGATTGTTGACTTTGTGCAATCGATTGTGAAGCTGACCGTTGTCGTAAAGTTTTCAAATACCGTCAGGTAATCGATTATTGATTCTGTATAATCGATTGTTTTGATTAAAATCCGGAAAAGATTTTTTGAACGTTATTGGGTAATCGATTATTGATCTGGTATAATCGATTGTTTTGATTAAAATCCGGAAAAGATTTTTTGAACGTTGCTGAGTAATCGATTGTTGATTCTGGACAATCGATTGTTTGTGGTAAAATCTGGAAAGGATTTTTCGAACGTTGCCAGTAATCGATTATGGATTGTAAGTAATCGATTATCAAGCGTAAAATCTGGGATTGAATTTTGATCTGACTGGCAGACAATCGATTGTTGGGGTTTGACAATCGATTGTCAGTGAGTAAAATCAGCAACTCTTAATTGGCAATTAGGCAACGGTAATGCCAAGTTTTTCAACTATAAATACAGCTTCATTTCAGTGTTTTAAACACAACAACATACTACAACTGATCATTACATTGCTATAAGCTTGCATACTCTTGTTTATCATTTTATATTTAATTTCATAAAGCTTTTGAGAGCCATATTCTTGTCCAAAGTTGTTGTGATCTAGAGCTTACTTCTTTTACTCATACCTACTCACAAAGGAGTATTTTGTTTGAGTGTTAAGTGTTTTACACACTTGTAAGAGAATTGTGATTCTCTTGTTGTAAGGAACTTGTGTTTCCTTGGTTGAAGTCTTGGAGTGTTGTATCTCCGAGAAAAGGTGTTAAGGCTTGTGTCCTTACGTTGTAAAGGTTTGTTGAGCACCCGTAAGCTTAACAAGTTAGTGAAAAATCTCGAGAGAGTCTCTCGGGGACTGGACTAGCCACGGGTTGTGGTGAACCAGAATATATCGGTGCGTTCTTTCCTTTTTATTTATTTAACGCACTTATTTATTTTCTGCAAATTTTAATTTCCGCAAGTTTACGCAAAATTTTATTATAACGCAATTCACCCCCCCCCCCCCTCTAGCGTTATGCGTATTATCTAACAATTGGTATCAGAGCCCAACTCTCTGAAAACTTAACAGTTTGAGAGAACCATCCATGGCTTCTACTCGTGATTCTTTTGCAGAAATTGATGAAGGACAGTGCTCCACACGACCACCTCTATTCAACGGTACAAATTACACGTACTGGAAGGAGAGGATGAAGATCTTCGTTCAGTCCAACAGCTTTCACCTTTGGAAGGTGATAGTGAAGGGAAACCAAATTCCAACAAAGAAGGTGGAAAACGAATGGGTTCCCAAGTCCGAGTATGAGTATGACGCGGATGACATCCGAAAGGTTCAAAATAATGCTAAAGCAATTAATTTATTATATTGTGCTGTTAATGCTGACGATTACAGGAAAATATCGTGTTGCACAACGGCAAAGGAGATGTGGGACAAGCTAGAAGTTACCTACGAAGGTACGGACCAGGTAAGGGAAGCAAAAATTGATTTCCTAACCCATTCTTATGAATTATTTCACATGAAGGAAGGTGAAAAGGTGGACGAAATGTTTGAGCGATTTTCAATAATCGTAAATGACCTACATGCTCTCAAGAAAACATTCACGGATAGAGAGCTCGTGCGAAAAATTCTTGGAAGTCTCACACCGGCATGTAGATCAAAGGCCGATGCAATTCAAGAATCTATTGGCGTTTCAAATGTCACCATCGACGCACTAAGAGGTAACCATAAGACCTATGAATTTACTATTCTTAACCCTTTTGTTGATGATCAAAGGAGGCAAAGAATAGCTCTAAAGGCGAGCACAAGCCAACCGCAAATTGATGAGGAAGGAGACAACGAGTTTGGACTCGTTATCAAAAGATTTCAAAAGTTCATGCGCAAGGAGTATGAACGCAAGGGCAAAAAGCAAGGCGAACAAATCAAGTGCTATGAATGTGGTGAAACCGGGCACATCAAATCAAATTGCCCAAACATCAAAAAGGAGAAGAAACCTTTTAAAAGCAACGTGCATACATTTCTTGGGGAGGCGACTCCGGAGATGAGTCAAGCGAAGGAGAGGAAGACGAAGCAGCAAATATTTGCCTTATGGCACAAGAAGACAACAAAGATGAGGTATGTCAAATCTCGTCTAAAAACTTCTTTACTCTTGAAGAAATGCGAACTGCTTTTGATGAATTATATACTGAATTTACTAAGGCTTCAAAAACTGTTAAGGGCATAAAAGAAAATTCTTCATTAAAAGAAAAGGATTTTCAAAAACAGCTTTCTTTGAAAGAAAAGGATTTAGAAAAACTGGTTTTAGAAAATGAAAAGCTGAAAGAGGAAAATAAGTTTTTTGGAAAAAGAAGCGCCGATAAGCCCGAAAGTTCTACTAAAATTGTTCTTCTTGCTTGCATCTCAAAAATGAGGTAGATAGACTCAAAGGTACCTTAGATAAGTTTAATTCTTCCCACAAGAATTTGAATGAGGTCCTTGTAAATTTGAAATCAACCAAGCATGGCATCGGATTTAAGAATGAGGTTAAAGAAAAGGTTGAAGCCAAACCCCAACCACCTAAGGCTCAACCTAGGACTAATAAAACAAATGCTTGTCCTAGAAATAGCAATCCTAGAACCAATATGCATACTAGACAAAATGTTGAACATTTTAGGAGACCTAGAAATGACTTACCACCTAGAAATAGTTACCCTAGAAATGATGCATATTTTAGGCCAAATGTTGAACCTTTGAGAAGAACTAGAAATGGCCTTCAACCGAGAAACAATCACTCTAGAAATTCTGCCCATCCTAGAGCTCATAGTAGGAGAAATAATTCTCATGAAATGCGAAATAGTCATAGTGTTCAAAATAGAGTAAGAAATTTTCATCCGTCTAGTTACTATGAACCTAGAAGGATGCATAACCCAAATGTGACTTGTCATTATTGTAGACATATTGGTCATATTGCTCCTGCATGCTTTACACGTCATAGACATATTACTCAATTGCATCATTATAATATGCCTAACCCCCAAGGACCCAAGATGGCATGGGTACCTAAAGAACATTAATTTGTTTTGTAGGTGTACTTGAAGGGATCAAGTGTACTATGGTACCTTGATAGTGGATGCTCCAAGCATATGACGGGAGATGAATCCAAATTCCTTCAATTAGAGCACAAAGAAGGAGGAAGTGTTATCTTCGGTGATAATAATAAAGGAAAGATCATCGGCATCGGCTCGGTCGGTAAAGATGAAAATTCCTCTATTAAGCATATATTACTTGTCAAAGGATTAAATCATAATCTCTTGAGCATAAGCCAATTGTGTGACAAGGGAAATCTTGCTCTATTTGATTCGGATGAATGCCTAGTATTTAGACGTAGTGATTTTAAAATCATACTTCGTGGTTTTAGAGTTGATAATATTTATATGGTTGATCTTGCTAATTCCTCACCCGAATATGTTGATTGTCTTATGAGTAAAGAGGATGATACTTGGCTATGGCATCGTAGAGTAGCACATATCAATATGCATCTTTTGAACAAATTGATTTCTCAAAACCTAGTTGTTGGTCTTCCCTTTTTAAAATTTGAAAATGACTCTATTTGTGACTCGTGTCAAAAGGGGAAGCAAACAAAAGCATCTGGATTTATTTGGTCCTTCTCGCATTGAAAGTCTAGGAAGAAATAGATATGCTTTTGTGATTGTTGATGATTACTCGAGATTTACTTGGACTTTATTTCTTGCCAATAAAAGTGATGATTTTCAAAATTTTAAATATTTTCTTAAGCGTGTTCAAAATGAGAAAGAAACAACCGTCACTTCAATTAGAAGTGATCATGGGGGAGAGTTTGATCACAATCTCTTTGCGGACTTTTGTGACGAACTCGGAATCGAGCATACCTTTTCCGCTCCACGTACACCACAACAAAATGGGGTGATGGAAAGGAAAAATAGGTGTCTCGAAGAGATGGCTAGAACCATGCTCGACGAAGCTAAGATACCCAAACATTTTTGGGCGGACGCCGTGAGTACCGCTTGCTATGTTCTAAATAGAGTAGTAATTCGGCCGATACTCATGAAAACCCCCTATGAACTTTATAAGGGTAGAAAACCAAATATTTCCCATTTTAGAGTTTTTGGTTGCAAATGTTTTGTTCATAACAATGGCAAAGACCAATTGGGTAAATTTGATGCTAAGTCGGATGAAGGTATTTTCATTGGATATTTCTCACGTAGTAAAGCATATAGGGTTTTTAATAAAAGAACCCAAATTGTGGAGGAATCCCCTCATGTTGTATTTTCCGAAAATAATGCTCGCTTGGCGAGAAAGGATTCCGATTTTGATCTTGCAGGTATCTTAGATAGCTTGAAAGACAAAATACAAGAGGAACCACCCAAGGAAATAAAGATGAAACTGAGGAACAACCAACGGAAGAAGCGCCACAATTGGAAAAAGAAACAAAAGTGCCAAATGAGTGGAGGACGATCAAAGATCACCCTCTTGAACAGGTAATTGGAGACGTCGGAGGAAAGGTAAGTACCCGAAACTCCCTTAAGAACACTTTAGGACACACTTCTTAAGAGCTCACGTTCTCACTTGGCAACACTAGTTTAAGTTATTACTTCTTTACAAATTACTGACTTGAGCGTCGGAGACGTTTAATTCTATTTTGCAGGTATCGCCCTAAAAGATAAGGGAAATTATAAAGTATTGGCACAAAACAATCGATTGTTCCAAGCAAATAATCGATTATTTTACTGAAAATCGATTAGCAGTATCACTAATCGATTGTTTATGGTTTATGTTCATTATGCAGCCTTGTTTAAAAATTGATTCCTTAAATTGCATAATCGATTTCTGCCACAGCCATTCAGCAATGCTTGTCCAAAACAATCGATTATTTCACATATATAATCGATTATTTCATGTCAGTAATTCAAAAGCTTGTTACCGTTTGGTCCCGTAATCGATTATCACATTTGACAATCGATTATTTCATGTCAGAAATTTAAACTCTTGTTACCGTTTGGCTCCTCAATCGATTTGTGTCAGTTCCAAGACAGGTCATAACTCTTCAACAATCGATTATTGCATCTCAACAATCGATTGTCTAACGGTCAGTGAATTTATTTTACCATTTCTGACTGATTTGGCTTTAAATTCTCAGCAGATTTCTTCCATAAATGATAAGCCACTCTCCCCTCTATAAATAGGCTTCATATATGTTGATATGCATTCACTCAAGCATCAATTGTAGCTTTCAAAATATCAAATTCTCTCTAATCCTTTGCAAAATCCAGCAGCTTTCATTAAAAATGTCGGGCCGTCACTCAAAACGTTCCCATTCTGCTAGGCACGGCGCATCCTCCTCTGTTGCCCCTCCTCGTCCGAACTATCCCTATCAAGATGGTTCCATTCTATATTTTAATTCCGACATCGAGCTTACTCGATTCTTAACCAAATTTGAAAAACGCGACATTCTTCCACCCCGCTTTTCAACCCACAAGTATCTTGAATCATTTGGGCCTGCTGCAAATATGCTCAAAAATTCTCAACTTCTTGAATTTTTACTCCTTACCCATCCTTACATCAATACTACATTGGTTCAAGCATTTTATTCCAACCTCCATGAGGATGATGATGGTGAGCTTGTCACCAACATTAATGGTGTTCAAATTCTTCTTTCCGATGAAAATCTTCATACCATTGCCCGTCCTCCTCATAGTGGTGAAGACATTTTTCGGTACACCGGAGAGGCCGGAGCCCTTTTTGATGAAACAGCCCTCTTACACCTAATCGGTCTTACTTCTTATGATCCAAATCTTTCTTCCCGTCGTCCTACAATTACGGGAATGGATCCCAATTATCGGTTGATTTTCTATTTCATCACCCTCAAGCCTCGTAAGCATAACCATACTACCATTTCTCAAGAGGACACTAAGCTCATGCATGCCATAATAACCGGAGCTAACATCAATTAGTGCCCGCTTATCAAAATTCACATGCGTGACGCTATCGGAGATGATAGGCCTCTTCCTTATGCTCTCCTCATCATGAACTTTCTTGAAGCCACCGGATTCGTCACTGGAAATGGTCCTCTCAAAAAGAGTACCAAAAAGTGGGAAATTTCGGAATCCTCCTTTCATCATGACGGTGATCATGTAGCGCCTGCTCCTCCTTCATCCCGTCGAACTCGTCCGCCTCAAGAACCCACTCTCCAATCCATTTCCGACCAAATTGCTTCCCTGACCACCTCTGTCGGTCAATTAACTCACGAGATCCATGGATATTTTGACCACATTCATTATCCATATGCGGGTCTTGTTCCATATGAAGCAGCGCCGGATGATGAGGCGGAAAATGATGAATGAATAATTGTAGTTTTTAAGTTTGTTTTTATATGTTGTATTGTCTTCCCTGTTGCTGTAATTTCTTTCCAATAAATAAACAAGGTTTATTTCATCTTTGGCATCTTATTATTATTTTTGCTAATGGCAAAAGGGGGAAGATAACGGGTATGCACTCTCAGTATTTATAAGCTTAAATTGAGGGGGAATTCTCAAATTGAGGGGGAACAAATTGCATACTTGTTACATGTATATACTTGTCTTGAATCGTCAATATAAATTGCTTGTCTTGCATATCCCGCTTAATGTTTGCCATTATCAAAAAGGGGGAAATTGTTGGAAACACGTTCTCAATGCAATATACTAAAACGTGTGTTCTTTTGTGTAGGTTTTGATGAAATACAAACGAAGCGAAAATTGATATATGACGAAGTTCAAGAAACAAGCGCACAATTGATATACAACGAGATTCAAGCTCAAGACAAAGTTTTATAAGTTTAATTGAGTCATTCTTATTGTGATACAACTTGACTCGTAACATGGCTTCTCTCATAAAACTATTTTACAAAATCATGCATATTTAATTTAATGTCAAATGATTTTAAATCATGCATATTTACAGTAGTCAAAATAATTTTTAGACATGCCTTAAAAATCTGGACTAAGATAATCGATTATGTACTTATGATAATCGATTGTTTTAAGCCAAGACTGCATGATAATCGATTGTGAACTAATGGCAATCGATTGTGAGCAAGACAGTGAGCATCAGGTTTTTCAAACCTGCATGACAATCGATTGTGAACTAATGACAATCGATTGTGACTGAGGCAGTGTCCATCAAAGTTTTTCAAAACTCAGAATAATCGATTATAAACTAATGGTAATCGATTATGTTGAGACAGTGTCTTCCAGTGATTTTCAAATTTATTAAATAATCGATTGTTACATTGGACAATCGATTGTCAAAGAGACAGTGTCTAAAATGTTTTTCAAAAACTGATAAGTAATCGATTGTTGACTTTGTGCAATCGATTGTGAAGCTGACTGTTGTCGTAAAGTTTTCAAATACCGTCAGGTAATCGATTATTGATTCTGTATAATCGATTGTTTTGATTAAAATCCGGAAAAGATTTTTTGAACGTTATTGGGTAATCGATTATTGATTTGGTATAATCGATTGTTTTGATTAAAATCCGAAAAAGATTTTTTGAACGTTGCTGAGTAATCGATTGTTGATTCTGGACAATCGATTGTTTGTGGTAAAATCTGGAAAGGATTTTTTGAACGTTGTCAGTAATCGATTATGGATTTTAAGTAATCGATTATCAAGCGTAAAATCTGGGATTGAATTTTGATCTGACTGGCAGACAATCGATTGTTGGGGTTTGACAATCGATTGTCAGTGAGTAAAATCAGCAACTCTTAATTGGCAATTAGGCAACGGTAATGCCAAGTTTTTCAACTATAAATACAGCTTCATTTCAGTGTTTTAAACACAACAACATACTACA
Organism: Nicotiana benthamiana; assembly: GCA_034376525.1. Taxonomy (NCBI): domain Eukaryota; kingdom Viridiplantae; phylum Streptophyta; class Magnoliopsida; order Solanales; family Solanaceae; genus Nicotiana; species Nicotiana benthamiana. The sequence goes on from CM067329.1 coordinate 117,964,171, forward strand.
ACTGATCATTACATTGCTATAAGCTTGCATACTCTTGTTTATCATTTTATATTCAATTTCATAAAGCTTTTGAGAGCCATATTCTTGTCCAAAGTTGTTGTGATCTAGAGCTTACTTCTTTTACTCATACCTACTCACAAAGGAGTATTTTGTTTGAGTGTTAAGTGTTTTACACACTTGTAAGAGAATTGTGATTCTCTTGTTGTAAGGAACTTGTGTTTCCTTGGTTGAAGTCTTGGAGTGTTGTATCTCCGAGCAAAGGTGTTAAGGCTTGTGTCCTTACGTTGTAAAGGTTTGTTGAGCACCCGTAAGCTTAACAAGTTAGTGAAAAATCTCGAGAGAGTCTCTCGGGGACTGGACTAGCCACGGGTTGTGGTGAACCAGAATATATCGGTGCGTTCTTTCCTTTTTATTTATTTAACGCACTTATTTATTTTCTGCAAATTTTAATTTCCGCAAGTTTACGCTAAATTTTATTATAACGCTATTCACCCCCCCCCCTCTAGCGTTAAGCGTATTATCTAACAGATCAGTCCTCACTTCTCTCGACCTCTACCCACCATGGGATCCCATTTCGCTACTTCTCTTCAAAGATTGAAACCCCAGAAGCCTCCACCATGAAGATGGTTACTGAAGCCTCGTCGGGGTGCGATTCCAGCCTTTCTCTGATGGACTTTGGTTCGATGATGCTAAAAATACCATTACCTTTGAGCTTCATTGCCAGCTTTCTCTTACCCCTCTAACTGGTTTCTTATGAAACCCAAATCGTAACCCAAACCTCTCAAATCTATAATTTCCTTAACAATTTTAACTCACACCTTCATGTTTTGCAATACTTTTACTCGATCTTTACGATTATTCCAGTTTTTAACGATTTATGTTCCTTTTTTAAAACTAGGGTTTCTGAGTCCTTTTTGAGATCACTTTATTTTTTGATTTTGAGTACTAATTCATGATTCTCAGTACTATTTTCTAAATGTGTTTCTTAAGTGTGATAAAACCCTAATTTTGGATGTTTGTGTTTCCATTATTTGCTTGTGTTGTTTTGCCTCTCTGAGGCCTACCTGAATTTTCCTACTAAACTTCCGTCCTGTTTTTTATCACATCTGTGTAAAAAATATGTTTTCTACTAAATTACCTTTCCAGTCCAGAACTGGACTACTATTCTCAAAAAACTTATCTGAATACTATATCTTCTGTGATTTTGGAAAACTATAGTTCAGAGATAATATATTTACAACTCTCTTTCTTTTATACTTCTGCAATTTTGAAAAAAATTACATCTGTGCTAGATATTTATCTACTTCTCATGTCCGAACCTGTGTTATTTTTCTTCCTTTAGCAGAATACAGTTTCTTTAATATCTTTACTATATATTCTCAAGTCTGAAAAATGTTTTTCTTCTAATTCCTAAGTTGTTACGTATCTCCTGCCCTTTTCTCCTGTTCTGAAAGTCTTCATCCAACTCTTTCCTACAAATTTTGTCCAAGAATTTTCATCTGTTTTAAACCTGTTTTCGGCACTCCAGTTTTTAAAACTCTTACTCTCTTTAGACCTTAAATGTTATTGAGGCTTGCTAATTGTATGTATATTCGTGGAGGGGTACGTAAGCCATTTACATGCCTTTGTGTGATCCCTTATATGAAGTCCTACTTATTTTTGTATGTCGTTTTGTATTTTGCCTTTAAACTTAAGGGTTCAACCTAGACCTCCCTTTGTAGGAATAGTGGTCCTAAACACCCTCTAGGACCTATAGGATGGAATGGGTAATAGAACGCGCTAAGTAATCGTGACAATACACACGCTTAAAATAACCTCTACGCGGTGAGAAGGGTAGAATATGGATATGATGACCGGCGCACTAATATCTCGTGTGAGAATGATTGTTTGGTATTGCACCAAAGTTATCCATATTATATTTAACCCTAGGACCCTTTTTCTCTTTTATTTGTTTTCTTAAAGTAACGTTTTTTCCACCAAGCGTTTCTTTTTTCTAAATCACTTATGTCTTCTTTCCTACAAAAAATTCTCAACTTGTTCATGTTTCCTATGTGCAAATGTACTTATTTGTTTCCACCTCTTTTAAAAGTCACAACTAAGCATGGCCAGGAACCGCACTAATGGATCTTGAGGAGTGCCTAACACCTTCCCTTCGAGATAATCTCAAGCCCTTACCCGAAATCTGGTTTTCTTTCAAAAATCCTTCTTCTTTTCTTTAAGTGTCCTAGTGCACTATAATCATTAGGTGTCGACTCTTCGAACTCTTCAAGCCCGCTTCCTCAAAAGGGAAAAGAGTCATTCTACCCATTATTTCATAAACCCGATTTCTCCTTAGAAAAGGGAACGTCGACAGCATGGCGACTCCGCTGGGGAATTTCTTTAGGCTTTTACCATTACATACTACTTGTGACTTTATTATCTCTTTAGTAGCCTTTACTTACTGTCTTTATTTCCACTATTACGAAACTGACTTGGCACTTCATGTTTTTCTTTCCTTTTAATTTCTCCTTTTCTATTATTGCAATCCTGTTGTAATTTTCAAGCATTTATTGTAATCTTTATGAACGTGAAAATACATGCAATTTGCTTCATTATTGTATTTGCATTTCTCGACATCAATTCTACTCGTGCCAAAACAAATCATATAGCAACGCTTATAATGAGTGGTTGTGCCTTTTCAAATATTATAACCCCTAAATGTGGCAAAGGCATATTTGCGGTAAAACCAGTCGATCAATGGTGTATTCGACGGTTCTGTGCCCTTTCCCTCTTGAGTTGTCCGCTCAAGGGTACATTTTCTAGCACTTCAAAAGTAGAAACCTATTTAAATTAAACTGCTCATGCATCATGGTCAACCCTAGCTGAGTTAGCTATGTTTTCCACATCATCACTTCATAAGATAGCCTAAACCAAAGTCCACCGGGTTTCCCCGAAACCCAAGTGGACACCTCCAAGTTATGTGCATTTACTTGGAGAACTACATGCCTTTTGCTAATTATTTATTTAAATAGTCGAGTCTGGTGGGGTAAGGGCCTAACACTTTGTTTGAAAAAAATGAGGCACGAGGTCCCCAGATTCAGTATGGTATCCAACGTTCACCCAAGGTTGCGAAGCTGGTGGGAAGACCTTCATGTGTGTGATTAAACCATCGTCCGCAAGTACTTAGGGAGTTTGCCCTCACTTCTGAAAATACAGCCTAACAATAAGATCATTGAGGCTGCCACTTTGTTTTGGGATAGTGATCGATCAATGTTCCGCTACGGAGACTTGAAAATGAATCCTTTGCTAGAAGCGATAGGAGGCCTGGCTGATATCCCTTAGGAGACTCCGAGTTTGCTTATGCTGGAAATCCGCAAAAGTAGAGGCTTTCTTAAGATGATGGGACTCAAGAAAAATATCTATCTCTCTTGCTTGAAGGATTCCTATGTACCCTTTGACTTCTTGTACAAGAGATATGGCCATAGCAAGTCCTATCGCACTTAAATGGATGATTTCGCCCTCAGTTCTTTAGGACAATACATAGAAGGGCCTTTGTGTTCATGTTTTGCTTCTTGGGCATAATAATTCTTCCTATGAAGAATGCTAGGATCCACACCAGACCAGCCATGGTGACCAAGACCTTAATGGAGGGTATTGCCTGGCAGTCTTTCAGCATAGTTCCTATGATCATTGCAAGGGGCTCCACATTTCGAGGGTTGTATTCCGCTACTTCAACTTTGGCTCATATAACACCTTCAGAAAGGTGATTACTAACAAGAAATTATCCGTATGGATTGGGATGGCCATATCGCTTTTCATCACCCAAAGAAAATGATCTTCATGCCCAACATGTTTGCTCAGCCAGAGGACGCCAATGGATGGGCAGAGTTGTTTGAGAATCTTAAAGAGGAGAAAGTTCAGTGTATGTTCAAGTGGTTCCCAATAGGGGAGTTGATTGTCCGTTCTCGAGATGAACCATTCCTCAAACTCATTGGTCTGAGGGGGACTCATCCTTATGCCCCTCTCCGGGCCATGATACAAGCTGGAAGAAAACAAATCATACCTAGGATAGAGAAAATGAGCCATTTTAGGACTGACTTTCAAGATTATGATAGTCCGCACAGGTGTCACGCTCAGCATATATGGCACCGCAAGCTCGTCTTAGGGAAGGAGTCTATTGAACCAGACAGGTATCATGTCGGGTGTGTACCGCACTACACAGGTTGGTTGGAAGATGATCACATTGGTTTGGGTCATCAAGGATTCGTCCATGGTCATAGGATTATTGGTAAGAAAACTGAAGCGCAAGTCAAATACAATCAATTGCGCAAGAGGATACGAGAATGTGAGAATGAACACCAGGAAATACAGGAAGCCACGAGAAGCTGATCATTGAATCGATGGACATGGCAGTCAACACCAACAACCGTTTTGGATAACTGGAGTGAGGTATAGTGGAGTTAGAAGCAAAGTTCTTGAAAAGAATTGAGAATTGCCGGAATGCTAAAGGAAGTGCAGGCGGACATCTGGCTCAAGCTTATCTGTTGTTAGGAATGAGCGAGTTGATACAGTAGTACGAGGGAGGCAAGAGTACCGAATCTGGGGAAGGTCCGTCGGGGACCAAGTAGTTAGGATTTTATTTCATGCTTTCTTAGTATATAATGCCATTGGCCATTAGTAACATCTTTTATTATTCAGTTGTTTTAAGACTCGTCTTGTTTTTTATCAATAAAATGAGGCATTTAGCATTATAAGTTTTCCAAATTTAATTTGTCGCTAGGCCTACCTCGGCAACAACGAGGCACCCAAATTAGGAAATGACATATATTATTGCACAACGTGTTTAAATATCGCAACACTATTTCTCGAAATCTGCACTAACTTTTTACCTTTTTGTTTTTCTTTTATTTTTATTCCCCTCCCCAATGGTTAGTTCGTGCATTCTGGCATGATCAGCATACTCCACAAGATCAAAGGGTCCTCCACCTCCTCCTCCCCTGAGTCCTACTAGAAATAGGAACAAAGGCAAAATGGGAGATACAAGCGCTAGAAATGAACTTGAGGAATATTCTCAGAGTAATTACCAAGGAGACTGCTGCTCATCTAGAGCAAACTTTGCTAAGATTTCGAGAGGAATTGGACGAAGTTCGAAACCTGGCAAGCCTATCAATCAATCTCATCGCTCCTGATGTTAACACTCAGAGCCCCACATCTCCACAAAATATCCCGCAACCACCAATACAACCCACTCATGCTCAGGCCTGCAACACATGCAATAACACTACACTGCTCATTCCTGAACCACAAAATACCACAAAAGACCATAACATTCCTATATTTATGGATACTATACTCCACACTCAGCCAATCACAAGTTCACCCGAGTCAGATGACAAAAGCTCTCTCACTCAGAATTTTGCCGCTGAGATCAAGAATTTGATTAGCTGGGTCCAAGGTTTCGAAGGTAACAAAGCTGTTTAGAGGTTGAATTACGAAGACCTCTATGTCCAGCCAGATGTCGAGCTCTCGGAGGGCTACAAACCTCCCAAGATCGAGATGTTCGATGGTACAGGTGATCCCAGTATTCATTTAAGAATGTATTGTAATAAGTTGGTAGGAGTCAGAAGGGATGCTAAAATCTGCATGAAGCTATTCATGAGGAATCCTAAGGGCGATGCTTTATCATGGTATATTAGCCAGGACGCAAAGAAATGGACTATTTGGGTAAACATGGTGTCTGACTTAATAGACCGATTTAGGTTCAACACTAGCAACGCACCAGATGTGTTCTATATCCAGAATCTCAAAAAGAAGCATACTAAGACCTTTCGCGAGTATACTACTCGTTGGAGGTCAAAAGTCGCTAAGGTCAGATCGGCCTTAGAGAAAGAACAAATGAACTGGTTCTTCGTCCATGCTCAGAATCCACAGTACTACGATAGGCTGATGCTAATAGAGGGACAAAAGTTATCCGACAATATCAAGATGGGAGAAAGGATTGAAGAAGGCATAAAAAACGGTATGGTCACTAACCTCGAGGAATTGCAAGCTACCAACAAGGCTTTACATTCTGGTGGCTCGTCGAAGAAAAGGGATCTAAATTTCATAATAGCTGCGCAAAGGAACAATTCCCCTATGAAGTACCAAACCTATCCCTCAGCTCCACTCACATATCAACCTACCCTAAATTACCAAGCACCATTACCCGCTTACCATATTCCACCACCCGCTTAAATCACCTCCTCCATCCACATATCAACCCATTTCACCCAGATATTCCCAGCCCGCACTTGTGTACCAAGCATACAATTCCTAGCCTTATCACTACCCGTTACCACCTACCCGCCAAAACTTTCCCCGACCCAGACCAAATTTTGACCGTAAGCCTCCCAAATAATATACCGCCATAGCCGAACCAGTTGAAAAAATATATGAAAAACTCAAAGCAGTTGGTTACGTTACCCCTATCCTAACCGTAACTCTAGAAAATTCTTCATAATGGATCAACCCAAATAAGACTTGCGCATACCATTTCGGGATGAAAGTCCATACCATCGACGAGTGTCCCTCGTTGAAAGACAAGATTCAAAATCCGATTGACAACAAAATTATTATAGCAAAGGAGCCTGCTCCTAATGTCCAAAGCAACCCTCTGCCTGACCACAAGGGTGGAAGCATCCATATGATCGAGATTGAAGATCATTGGGACCCTAATGGGTCAATTGGTTTGATAGTTGCAGGAGACGAGCCTAAGAAGGCAGCAGTTATTCTCAATCCCATTGTTGTTCAGATTTATCCCTCTGAGGGTAATGCGGTAAATGTGTTTGTACCGCTTGAGTTTGAAGCACCTTCTGCAAAGGCGCCAAAATCGATTGAGGTTGAGTTCGGGATTCCAAAGGTAGCTACGCCTTTCGATGTTACTGTGTTACCTCCCAGGGTGCCAATTCCGATCTCCATGACATATGTGACCCCATTTAGAACAAATGCTATACCTTGGGATTACACCACTAAGGCTAGAAGGAAGGGAAAGACATATACTGGGGAAGCAATTGTCGCACAGGGTATGACTAGGAAAGGTAGGGTATACACCCTGAAAAATTTAGGTGACTCCGGCAAGCAAGCATTCGGGCAGGCTATTGAAACTTGACCCGATGACTTTTGGAGGAAGGTACTGGCCAAAACGTATTCAGTCGTTGAGCAATTGAACAAAACGCCAGAACAAATTTCTATTTTGGCTCTTCTACAAAGCTTTGAGGCACATAAAAATGCCTTAATGAAAATACTGAGTGAAGCTTATGTACCCAGCAACATAACAGGAGGAGAAATGGAAAACATGGTGGGGCAGGTACTAGAAAGCCACAAGATCACCTTCTATGATGACGAGTTACCACCAGAAGGTCTTGGTCACAATAGAGCATTACACGTCATTGCGCAATGCGAGGATCGTTTTATCACCAGGATCTTAGTCGACGAGGGATCTAGCCTTAACATATGTCCGCTAATAACTCTCACGACATTTGGTAAAGGATTGCACAAGATCAAAGACAGAGCTATCAGTGTCAAAGATTTTGATGGATCTCAAAGATCCACCATTGAGGAAATCATCCTATGGTTATAGATAGGACCCACCTGGTCCGATGTTGACTTCCAAGTCATAGACGTGTCAGCATCCTACAATTTGTTGCTGGGGCGACCCTGGATCCATGCCGTTGGGGCTGTGGTTTCGACTTTGCATCAAGCTATAAAAGTCTAATGGAATCATCAGGAAGTAATCATTCATGGTGATGGTAGCAACCCTATATACAGTCGCCAAGCCATCCCGATGATCATAGGTAGAAGGAGAATCGGTGGAAAAACATACCATCACATCGAGCGAGTCAACACCATAAACAAAGACAAGTGGTGGGATAACAAGATCGAGAGCATTCTGAATTGGAGCGGATACGAGCCCGGAAAGGGACTTGGCAAAAATCTCCTAGGCATCACCAAGCCTATCAAGTTGAAGCATGGCATAAATTTTGGCCTGGGTTATTAGTATACTTGGGAGGAGTTCAACCATTGGTCACCACCGTGGGGCAGTCCCTACTACCAACTGGAGCACCCTCTACCCCAGCTGGAGCAGACCTTTCAGCATGCTGACATTATATATGGATCAGAGGAAGATGAGACACTGGTAGCAATGAAGAACCTGTTTCTGGAGGATGATATGGATTGCTGTGCTATCTTTGAGGAGGAAGGGGAGGAAGGCCCTTTCATTCAGGCTGTGAACCGAGGGTGAAACCTAACCAATTGGTCAGTCAGGACCACCAAAGCTCGGAGAGCTTCGGGGTAGCAAGGCTAAACGAGGTTATGCATCGCATTTTACTTATAATTGATTTTACTTTTCCTCATTGTCCTTACTTTTGAAAAGAGCTCCGATGTTTCAAACAGTTATAAATTTAATCGAAAGCATTTTCCAAGTTTATCTTTATATCTCGCTCTTATTATTTTTCTATACATTTAATTTATTTTTACACAACATTACTATTGCATATCTTGATGATGAACCAACGACTATAACTTGCAACAAGGCAATGCGACAAACGGACATAGATTCAAAAGATGATGAAATACCAGAAGAAGTTGTCAGAGAGGTTGAGAATTTTGAGAGCAAGCCTAAGTCCAATTTGGACAAAACCGAGGTTGTTAATCCGGGAGACTCATAAAATGTCAAGGAAACATGAATCAACATACATTTGTCACCACCAGAAAAGAAAGCGTACACAAAGTTCTTAAAAGAGTATGAAGACATCTTTGCATGGTCCTACGACTACATGACTAGTCCCAGCACATCCATTGTGGCTCAGAAAATTCAAGCCAGACATGAGTTTGAACATCAAAGAAGAGGTTACCAAGCAATTCAAAGCTAGGGTTCTCAAAGTTGTAGAATATCCGACATGGTTAGCCAGCATCGTGCCGGTACCAAAGAAGGATGGGAAAGATAAAGTCTGTATTGATTACCGGGATCTCAACCGGGCTAGTCCTAAGGACAAATTACCTTTTCCAAATATACACTTACCGATCAACAACTATGCATAACATGAGTTGCAGTCATTCATCAAATGTTTTGCTGATACCATGAGATATGGATGGACGAAGAGGATGCAGAGAAAACGGTATTCATAACGCCATAAGGGATGTACTGTTACAGAATGATGCCATTTGATTTTAAGAATGTTGTTTCTATCTACATGAGGGCCATTACCACTATATTTCATTATATGATACAAAAAGAGATCGAGGTGTATGTGGATGACGTCATCATCAAATCCAAGAAAGCTGCAGATCATATAGATGATTTGAGAAAGTTCTTCAATAGACTGATGAGATACAACTTGAAACTGCACCCCGCCAAGTGTGCATTCGGGGTCCCAGTCGGAAAGTTATTGGGTTTCATGTCGAGTCGCCGAGGAATATAATTGGAACCATCAAAGTTCAAAGCTATTCAAGAGTCGCCACCGCCAAATAACAAAAAAGATGTAATGAGTTATTTAGGAAGACTCAACTATATCAGCCGATTCATAGCTCAGTATACTGTCATTTGTAAACCCATATTCAAGATTCTAAAGAAGAATGACACCACTAAATGGACTGATGATTGTCAAAAGTCCTTCGATAAATGAATACTTGTCGAGACCGCCAGTCTTGATTCCACCCCAGCCAAGGAGACCTCTATTACTTTATCTTGCAGTATTGGATGGAGCATTTGGGTGCGTTTTGGGACAACCTGATGAAACAGGTTAAAGGAGCAAGCCATCTACTATCTCAGCAAGAAGTTTACCTGTACTACGCTTGGTATTCCTTATTAGAACGCACTTGTTGTGCTCTAACCTGGGTAGCTCAGAAACTGAGGCACTATTTATGTGCTTACACCACTTATCTCATATCCAAGATGGATCCATTGAAATATATCTTTCAGAAGACTATGCCTACCGGCAATCTCACCGAGTGGCAAATACTATTCAGTGAGTTTGACATTGTTTATGTTACCCTTAAGGTCGTCAAAGGACAAGCTTTGGCAGATCAACTCGCGGAGAATCCTGTAGGAGGAGAATACGAACCTCCAAAGATGTGTTTCCATGATGAGGAGGTAGCTTTCATAGGAGAGGACATTGCAGAATCCTATGATAGGTTGAGAGTGTTTTTTGACGGAGCCATAAATTTCAAAGGAGTTGGTATAGGAGCGGTCCTCATATAAGAAACTGGTCAACAGTACCCAGTGTCGGCCAAGCTCAGATTCCCATGCACCAACAACATGGCCGAGTACGAAGCCTGTATCTTGGGGCTCAAATTGGCAATTGACATGAACATTTAGGAACTATTAGTGATCGGAGACTCGGACCTACTCATACACCAGGTCCAAGAAGAATAGGCAACCAAGAATTCCAAGATACTCCCCTATCTACACCATGTACAGGAGTTGAGGAAGAGATTTAGAAGGAAATAATTCCAGTATATCCCAAGAATACAGAATGAGTAAGTTGATGCCCTAGCCACTTTATCATCTATGATCCAGCATCCAGATACCAACTTAATTGATCCCATCCAGGTCAAGATTCACGACCAACCAACTTATTATGCTCATGTCGAGGAAGAAGCCGTCGGGAAACCTTGGTTCCATGATATCAGGGAATACTTGACAACAGGAGAATACCAAGAACTTGCTAATGCTACTTAGAAATGCACACTCCAGAGGTTATCCAACAACTTCTTTCACAACGGAGGAATCCACTATAGGAGAACTCCCGATTTGGGATTATTTAGATGTGTCGAGGCAACAAAAAGCAACTAAACTATTGGAGGTAGTGCACGCATAGACTTGCAGACCACATATAATGGTTTTGTTTTGGCAAAGAACATACTCCGAGTAGGGTATTTTTGGATGAAAATGGAAATAGACTGCATACAGTATGGCCTGAGATGCCACCGTTGTAAAAAACATGCAGATATGATAAAAGTACTGCCAAACGAGCTTACTGCAACAAGCTTAACATGGCCGTTCGTCGCTTGGGGAATGGACGTTGTTGGACCAATACAACCTGCCGCATCAACCACGTACATGTTCATCTTAGTGGCAATTGATTACTTTACCAAGCGGGTTGAGGCAGCATCCTACAAAGCAGTGACTAAGAAGGTTGTAGCAGATTTTGTCTGCGACCGTATGGTCCGTCGGTTCGGAATTCCGGAATCAATCATCACTGACAATGGTTCTAATCTCAGCAGCGAACTTATGAAAGCAATGTGTGAAACATTCAAGATTAAACACAAGAACTCTATGGCTTACAGACCTCAGATGAACGGAGCTATAGAAGCAGCCAATAAGAACATCAAGAAGATACTAAGGATGATGATCGAAAGGCATTGCATGAGAAGTTGTCATTCGCCTTATTGGATTATCGTACCATGGTCCAAACATTAACCGGGGCCATGCCCTACATGCTGGTTTATGGTATCGAGGCGGTCATTCCCGTTGAAGTAGAAATCCCCTCCTTTAGGGTCATACAAGAAGCAGAGTTAGATGATGCAGAGTGGGTCAAGAGTCACTACGAGCAATTAGCCCTCATCGACTGAAAGAGAATGAATGACGTCTGTCACGGTCAATTATATCAGGACTGAATGTCCAGAGCTTTCAACAAAAGAGATAAGCCAAGGAAATTCACGCAGGACAACTGGTATTGAAGAAAATATTCCCGCACCAAGATGAAGCCAAAGGGAAACTCTCTCCCAATTGGCAGGGTCTGTACGTGGTTCATCTGGTTCTAACTAAAGGAGCCCTTATTCTCGAAAAAATGGACGGAGAAGGCTGGCCGAAGCCGATCAACTCAGACGCAGTGAAAAGATACTACATTTAATCATACACTTTTTTTTCGTGAAGTAATTTGAACTATGCCTAACCTGATTCATGTTTAAGAGGGGATAAGTAGGCAGCCCTATGGGTTTAATCGCATTTTAATAAAGATTCTATTTCCCCACAATTGGAACTGGGGTAGAATTTTGAGGAGGACCTCAAAATTCCGAAGTCAACTTGTTAGTATTGATATCAGTGGTGACACTGTAAACTGGGGTAGAATTTTGAGGAGGACCCTTAAAATACTGGAATCGATCCGCGTTCAATTATTATGCACAGCTTTCAGCAACACCAGTCCAGTAAACTGGGACAGAATTTTGAGGAGGACCCACAAAATTCTGGAACAAGTAAGGTCACCGCGTCTTGGACCATATTGCAGTTGTTGGTTCATCCAAAATAAAATAATTTTTTATATATGTACTTGAATTATACGTACTAAGTCATGCATAAACATCATTTGAATCACCATCGCTTAGCAACTCTACCCCCGTGATACACTACGCCAAGAGCTAGAGGATACGAACTAACCTCCCCTCTACAGAACTCACGATTTTTCTTTGGATGCAGGAGTTCAGTCTACGGATCAAAGAACATTCTCTCTTCAAGATCAAAACCCTTAGAGGGTCACTATCCACACCCATTCCCTAGCAATCCTAATATCGCAAACCGATTATCAGAGCAAGAAAACTTACTATTATTCATTCTTTTACATTCCTGCATTCAATAAAGCTATTCTCTGTCTTTTGAGGTTAAGCTCTACCTCCACATTGCATAAGGCTACTTATCTGCCTTTCTAGACTAAGCTCTGTCTCCATCTGCATTTTTGCATAAGGCTATTTAAATGCCTTTCGAGGTTAAGATCTACCTCCATATTTCATAAGGCTACCTATCTTCCTTTCGAGGCTAAGTTATGTCTCCATCTGCATTCTACATAAGGCTATTCTCTGCCTTCCGAGGTTAAGCTCTACCTCCATCTTGCATAAGGCTACCAATCGGCCTTTCGAGACTAAGCTCTGTCTCCATCTGCATTGCATAAGGCTACTTATCTGCCTTCTGAGACCAAGCGTCATCTCTATCTTGCATGGCTTATATATTGCCACGTCATCTCTATCTTGCATGGCTAATATATTGCCACTTTTATTTTTTAAACAGCTGAAAATATCGCTGCCTGCATTTTAAGTTTTTGTTCTGTTTGAAAGATCTCCACCCTTTGCATTCATTTAGCTGAAAGATTTCCACCTTCTCCTGGGCTGAAAGATCACCAACTTGTTCAAAGGCGCCATAGTTAAGAGGCACCATTTGCATAGCCCGAGAACACCATTTCATTGCCTGCGAATCTTTATTTCAATGCTTTTCATGGCAAAGGCCATAATAGTCCGAGGACGTCATCCTAATCGTCCGAAGAAAATATTCATGGTCCAACGGAAACTGTCATCATATATAAATATGCACAATATATGAATTTGTTCATTTACAGGTACCTTGGCTAGCAAACAGCCATCTCAGCAGGAATGATCCCTCTCCGGGTTTCTCTTCAACCTATCTAAACTGAAATGTCTTTTCAAGCTCAACCATTGCGTCCGTTCTTTCGAACCTCCATCGAAACGTTCCGTCAACGGATCTCGAACTACATATGGCCTGATTCCTGTAAAACCAGGGATATGTAGGCAGCTCAGAAACCATAGCACGTTCATAATTCTTTTCAATCGCCATTTTCGATCAAAATTGGTCATCTTATCTTTATCGGAGCACTCTTTCATCCTCCTCGGGTAAAGAGGGGAAGCTGTTGATACCCATTTTTCCCATGTATTTTTCATATATACCTAAATACTTCCCAAATAATGTATAGGTGCAAATATGAACACACCCATGAGTTTTAGCATTTTAATGATTTTTAAACCAAATTATTGCCTATTTTTTTATCATAAAAATTATTCCCAAAAATTATATTTTGGTGAATAACCTATTTATCCTCATATTTACATTAAAATTTAATTGATATGATTTTTTTATATTTTTACAAATTTGTTTGGCATTTCTAGAGCTAAATTGCATATAATTGCACTTATAGCCCATTTTATAATTAAACGTATTTGGGATTGTAAATTTCTTCCTAGTATTTTTTATTATTATTTATATATTATTAGCTATTTCAATATTTTCAATTTCTTTTTAAATTATGTTTTTACTAATTTTTAATTAAAAGGGAAAAATTTGCTATTTAAGGACTAGCCTATTTTTATTTCAATTATAGCCTCAATTAACCCCCAATTTTGAACCCAATTCAGGCCAACCCATATATCATTTGAGCCAACCCATTAACTCGACCCAGCATTGGTTCAATCTGAACCAAATATCAAATGAGATCAACTGTCACACCCCAAATCCGAGGGACATGACCGGCACTCGACCGGGTATCCCCAGTCGAGCGGACCTGGTTGCCTCTCCTAACTCATGTGTTACGCCACACTTTCAATTACTTACTAACCGAGTGTAACAATTATTTATAATTGACACACCTTTTACAAAAGCATACATAACATAGATGATATTAGCGTGGTTTATAATTTACAATGCCCAAAATACAAAGTACATACTACATAGTTCACGACTTACATTTCCTATCTACGGAGCCTCTAAAGATGGAAGAAGATAATACAATACTTGCTGGAAACAAGACCTAGGCTATGCCTTTTACAAACACCAAAACAAGATCTCTAAATACAAGAGCGGAAATGGCATGAGCCGCGCAGGGCCCCGGAAGGAGAGGGGATCACCAATTATGCTGACCGGAAGTGAGAAGGAGCTATGATCAGTGACTGGAGTACCTGCTATAGATCCACCTACAATCATAACATGAATGTAGCACCACCGGAATAAGAGATGTCAGTACATTTGAATTGTACTGGTATATATGGAAAAACTTTGTCCCAAGTAAACTCAAGTCGTACACAAGTTGAAAACAGCAATAGAAGCGATAACCAATTTACGCATGAAAAGTACAATCAAGCCAAACAAGTTTCAACCCTTCAGGTTTCCCACCTTCCACAATTTCCATACCAATGATTTCACAAATTTTCCCAAGTATTTATTTCAAGAGTGATTTCGAGTATTGTTCCGCCCTTATTATCTCGTCCACGCTTATTAGCTCGGCCACCCTTATCACCATAACCCGCATCTTATAACTTCGTTTTGCGGCGTGCAACCCGATACCACCGAATAGTTCCAATCCACAAACAGCATAACAACAATAACAATTCACAAGATCAACAACAATGCTTCACAATAAGTAACAAAAACAATATAGCAAGTGCTCCCATAACCAGCAGTATTATTTTCATCATATTCGACAGCCCATAGATATTGTTACCATAGTTATTCCCAACTGCATTTGTTACGATTCCCTTTAGTAATTTATTCCTCGACTATAACCACTTAACATAATCACAAAGTGCCAATCACAAGAAATTCACAAGTAATTTACGCACTTATCACCTACCAAGCATACGTACATCAAACAAGGCGATTTCCCAAGGATAAAAATTTAGCCATACATAAATAGAGTCGAATTACCTTTTTAAACTCCTACTCTCACTCATAAAGCAATCTAGCCACGTAAATCTAATTCACAAATTAACACATGTACTTTAGAATTGAAGTTCCAATTACTACCTGGGCTTATTTAGGTGATCAAGCACAGTCTCTTACTTCTACCCATTTCCCCTTACTAGATTTTAGGTTTTGAAATACATGCATGTGAGTTTCCACCCATTATTTCAAGAATCAAAGCATGAGACTCCCTCTGTTACTTAAATCTAAAAATCAAGGAAAAAAGGATAGGGATTTACCTGTAAGAGTGGGGACGAATACAGCCAAATTAGGATTTTCGCGGCCCGGCTAGTTTTTGTAGAATCAATTTGATGAAGACCACTTTCTCTCTCAAGAACCTCTCTTCCCTCTATCTTTTTTTGCCTAGAAAATATGTTAAAATGACGGGTTGGGGTGTCTTATTAGAGAGGAGGTTGGGTTTAAAATTTTAGAAAATAGGAGCCCTAGTCGGGTCTGCGGTCGCACTATGCGATCGTAGAATTGATATGTTGTCCACAAATTGGATCGAAGATGAGTCCCAATCACTGAACATCTCTCCCTGGGTATGCGATGGAAATGCGGTCCGCATTCCTATTCTACGGTCGCATAATGCACCGTAGACTTCAAAAATCCTTGAGGGGATTATGTGACAATTATGCGGTCCACATATTGACTAAGCGAACGTATAATGGACCGCACTTTTAACATCAATTTCGACCAACTATCTGATTAACTTCACGGCATAAATGCAGTCCGCATACTGATTATACGGTCGCACAATGGACCGCATTTTCAACATCCAATTTGACTGCTCACCTGATCAACTCTTCGGTGGAAATGCGATACGCATACCTAATCTGCGACCGCATTCTGAACCGCAAAAATGACATTATTCTAGAAAACTTTAACTCTAGATTTTTAAGTGCAAAATCACTAAAAAAGGGGTCCGACCATAGGTGGACCTGACTCTATGAGCTGCTAAAATTTGAGCACTCATTTTTACGGGGTATTACATCAGCGGTCCAGATCAAATTGACTAAATTAAATCCTAAGGCTACCCCCCAGACCCCTCATTTCTCAGAGACCATTCTCTATCTCTATCTGACTCTCTCACTAAAGATTCCTCTCCCTTCTCTCTAGAACCATCAAGTTCCTCCTTATTCTACGACGAGCTTCATCGCCTCTCTGACCACGCTCCGTCCTCACTTCTCTCAACCTCTAGCAACCATGGGATCCTATATTGCTACTTCGATTCAAAGTTTGAAACCCCAGAAGTCCGCCACTAAGATGGTCACTGAAGTCTCGTCGTGGCCGATTATGGCCTTTCTCCAATGGACGTTGGTTCGATGATGCTAAAAACACCATTATCTTTGAGGTTCACGGCCAGGTTTCTCTTACCCCTCTTACTAGTTTCTTATGAAACCCTAAACGTAACCCGAACCTCTCAGATCTCTGATTTCCTTAATAATTTTAACTCACACCTTAATGTTTTGAACTATTTTTACTCGATTTTTACGATTATTCCAGTTGTTAACGATTTCTGTTCCTCTTTAAACTAGGGTTTCTGACTCCTATTTCAAATCACTTTATTTTTTGATTTTGAGTACTAATTCATGATTCTCAGTACTATTTTCTAAAAGTTTTACTTAAGTCTAATAAAACCCTAATTTTGGCTGTTTGTGTTTATATTATTTGTTTGTTTTGTGTTCTTCTGGATTCCTCTACGAGTTCTATGCTCCTTGTTGTTAGTGTATTGTTCCTTCTATGTTCTTCACTTAAAAGTTTCTCTTATTACTTGTATGGTGATTTTATATTGATTCCTCGAACCCTCTTTGAGACTGTGATACTTGCTTTCAAATTGTGATTCCGCATATTTTCCTATAGTTTGAATTTCTCCTTAATTTATGGGATATTTTCCTCAATTAATACTGATTCCCTAGGGTGTGGTGATATTTTTCCTTATATATGTATACAAAATTGTGATTGATTTACCCTACCTATTTCTTAATTAGATGGTCATGTATCTAGTCTTTATTGCATGCTCCATGCTACCCTATTTCCTTATGTGATGATACCTTACTTTGTGATTTCTTTCCTTTTAAATGACTGATTATTGCCGTTTAATTTGAGATCACTTAATCAAAGGGAAGTCCAACTACTGACTGGATTGTGGTTGATACCAGTCCCTTAATTAAGGGACTCATACCTTATTTGTGTACTCTCTTTCAGTACTATAAGTACCCCCCCCCCATTCTCTTTGCAGGACACCACGAACACATTGCATATCACTTATACTCAATGTTCTAAACTCTCTTTCTTTTCACACAAACATCTCTGCGCTCTTTATTTCTACGCAATATCCTCTCACTTTTCCTGTTAAATGTTAATCACTCAACTGGATGCAAGCCAAAGTTGAGAAATCTTGGTCACATTCACTTTGCTGGCTTCTACTGTGTTGTTTGCTTTGGGTATGCATACTAGTGCTTACTTCCTGCATACTGCTGCTCTGCTCTCTACTTCTCTCTGCATATTACTGCTCACTTCCTTGCTCACTACTGCCCTGTGTTTATATTATTTTCCAACCGGTAATGTATCCTATTAAAGTTATAGCCTCAAAAACAATATGCTTCTGTTGTTGCTGAACTTTCTTTTCTTCCTTGTGTGCTTCCACTTGTGGTTCTTCTACTCCTATTGCAACTAGCATGCATCTGTATTAACTAGTAAGCCTAATTAATCAGTCTAGCATGTGCATTACCCCCTTGCCTACCCCCAATGCATTTTCCCCTTTGTTTCTGTATACTACTAGCATCCTCTTGGCTACGCCACAACCTCAAAACTCTTTTGAGGATAATCTTGTTTGGTGTCTGGTGCCATAAGAACTAGACATCCTGTTTGAAGCATGAACCCTCCCCTTTTTATGTGTGTCTGATTGTATTGTGTGTCAGCTGCTTGTCCCCTTTACCTTTGCCCCTTTCTGTGTGACTTTTGCTTTTCAAAACTAGCCTCAAAGTAGTTTTATTTTGAAACTCAGTTAAAATTTTTACTCCTCTACTATTTTTTCTTAAACTATCCTACATCTAAAACTTTTTTTTCAACTCAACTTCTTCAAAGTCCTTCACAATCACACTACTCTTAGAATTAGGTCCTGCCCCCTTGTGTAAGCATTACTTTGGGTACGTTGAGTACCCACTGAACTTTGATGCACAAGGTTGGCACTTCCACTCTTTAACTAATCAATGGTGTAGGGTACCTGGTATTGGCCGGGGTCTCAAAAGACCCCTAGGGAACTTTTCTGCACCCAATCTCTTAGTGAAGGCTGTGAAGCTCGAAAGAAGTGAGGTTGGAGGTTTGGGCCTGGCTGAAGGCTCCCTACAGAATAGCTTCTTGTTTATTCTTCATTAATGTAATTTAATTACCCCATCTGTAATCATTTGTAAAGAAATATGGGGGTTTATAATGAAATTGGGAGGTTATGCATGATTATTAGGGGTATTGGTAGAAAACATGACTATAGGATTTTACTTATCTATGGAAACCACATATAGGACATGCATCTCACGAAATCCTGCTCCTAGGTCTCTTTACTTTCACCTTGTTATTTTACTCATTCTATGATCATTAACAGCTAATAATTAACAAGTTACTACATCTAGACACAATGCTTTAGGATTCTTATATGCAATAGATACCATGTACTTAGGGTTTATTTGCAATTGTAGAAACGCTTCGTTAGTGTTTTAAATCTAATAACACCAGCCTAGTTAACTGTAAAACTAGAAAAAACATGCATGCCTACTACATTCAACGTTTAGGCAAGCCTTAGGCCGGATAAAATTGACTAATCGACTTAAATCATGCTTGAGTTATTCTTCCTCTTTAAACTGTCCAAATTTATTTCTGAGGCCTGGCTGATTTTTCCTACTAAACTTCCATCCAATTTTTTATCACATCTGTGCAGAAAACTATGTTTTCTGCTAAATTACCTTTTTAGTCCAGAACTGGACTACTATTCTCTAAAAACTTATCTGAATACTATATCTTCTGTGATTTTGAAAAACTATAGTTCATAGCTAATATATTTACCACTCTCTTTCTTTTATACGTCTGCAATTTTCAATCATTTTACATTTGTGCTAGACATTTTTCTACTCTTCATATCTGAAACTATGATATTTTTCTTCCTTCAGCAGAATACTGTTTCTTTAATATCTTTACTATATATTCTCAAGTGTGAAAAATGTTTTTCTTCTGATTCCTAAGGTGTTAGGCATCTCCTGCCCTTTTCTCGAGTTATGAAAGTCTTCATTAACTCTTTCCTACAAATTTTGTTTAAAACTTTTCAGCATCTATTTTAAACCTATTTTGTCACTCCAGTTTTTAAAACTATCACTCTCTTTAGATCTTAAATGTGATTGACGCATGCTAATTGTATGTATATTCGTGGAGTGGTACGTGATCCATTTACATGCCTTTGTGTGATCCCTTATATGAAGTCCTACTTGTTTTTGTATGTCGTTTAGCATTTTTCCTATAAACTTAAGGATTCAACCTAGACCTCTCTTTGTAGCAATAGAGGTCCCAAACACCCTCTAGGACCTATAGGATGGGACGGGTAATAGCACGCACTAAGCATTCGTGACAATACACATGCTTAAAATAACCTCTATGAGGCGGGAAGGATAGAATATGGATATGATGATTGGTGCGCTAATATCTCGTGTGAGAATGATTGCTGGGTATTGCTGCGAAGTGATCCATATTATATTTAACCCTAGGACTCTTTCTCTCTTTTAGTTGTTTTCTTAAATTAACGCTTTCTTCTACCAACCTTTTTTTTTAAAATCACTTATGTCTTCTTTCTTACGAAAAATTCTCAACTTGTTCATGTTTCCTATGTGCAAATTGACTTATTTGTTTCCACCTCTTTTAAAAGTCACAACAAAGCATGGCTGGAAACCACACTGGTGGATCTTGAGGGGTGCCAAACATCTTCCCCTCGAGATAATCTCAAGCCCTTACAAGAACTCTAGTTTTCTTTCAAAAATCCTTCTTCTTTTCTTTAAGTGTCCTTATGCACTATAATCATTAGGTGACGACTCTTCGAACTCTTCAAGCCCGCCTTCTCAAAAGGGAAAAGAGTCATTCCACCCATAATGTCGTAATCCCAATTTCTCCTTAGAAAAAGGGGGTATCGATATTGACAAACAAACATGCAAGGCTCACATAAAACCCCAGAAGTCAGATAACATGTAGTTTAGCATGCATTGCACATACTGGTTTGGTTTGTAAATTAAAACTTAAGCGGCGAACGGACTAGTTTAACACATAGAATTAGATAAAAAGTCTGCATTAGGCAACCCAGATCCAATTGTCAGAGATTGAAGTATTTAAAACTAGTTACTCAGAAAAAGCACTGATTTCAGACAGGAGCCCAATGTAGAAGAATTAAAGAACAGGAAGTTGAAAATTGCAGAAGTTTGGAAATGACCTTCAAATCAGCAGATTTGTTTCAGTAAATATATAGTACATTTGTGAAGAAGGGTTTTCAAAAGTGAAAATACCTTAAAAGAAGGAGTGAGTTAAAAGAATGTTTTGAAAGATAGCTTCAACAAATAAATAGAATTTACGCAGACAATTTAAAGGAATTATCTCAGACAGATTAACAGAATTTTTTTAAAAGCATTATAGATTTATAAGAGTTTTATTGAACGTAAATCTGAACGTTAAGGCCAGTAAACAGGTTGTTGTTACTTAACCAGATTAAGCGAGTTTGGGATGAACCTCTATAGACAGGCTTGTGGTTTTAGAACTTATTACAGAGTTGGTAAGCAAACGACAGATTTGACTATCCTATGATTTTGCCTAACGCGTATGCATTTCCTATAGACATGGTTTCTATATGAAACTTCTTACATGAGTATTATGTCCTATGGGCAAGATTTCTAGTGACTGAATATTAAACCTATAGGCATGATATCTAAATGACCAGATTATGCATATTATGCGCTAATTCTATAGACATGGTATCTAGATGATCTGGATTACAACATTAAACCTATAGGCATGATATCTAAGTGACTGAATTACAACATTAAACCTATAGGCATGATATCTAGACGACTGAATTACAACATTAAACCTATTGGCATGGTATCTAAACGACTGAATTAAAACATTAAACCTATAGGCATGATATATATCCTTTAATGCTGTAAAATAATCCCCTCCCATACCCTTTTACTAGTATTTCCCCGAGTTCTATATACAAATTTTATTAGAGAACTAGAAAAAAAATATAAAAGAAGAAGAAGAGTATATCAAAGTCTACAACTAGATCCGAGAATCCTAATTCAAACTTAATTTCCAATAACATGAGTTTAACCAATTTCGAATTCAAGATTTCAAAGGCCTTCTCTTATCCAAAGTATTTCAGAGTTCCAAGGAGCCTCAAGGGCTCCAGGCAGTGCTTATACTCTGGATAATAATTAGAACAGAATAGTGCAGCATGGAATAGCCAACCCTAAGGCATCCAAGTTCAGAGGGAACTCTAGGATCCCAAAGCATGGCTTACCAAAGGGAGGCAGAATTTAGAACTGGGAATAAATACAAAGTGAGAGAGGGCTTATGGAACCATAGCAATAGTGGTCATGCCCAGACATGGATATAAACTGGTACATCACTGACTAGTCACTTGGTCCAAACAAATTAAGAACAGACCTTAGTGGTCACACTTGAGTCTGGGTGGTGATTAGGATGCCACTAAACTTGAGTCAAGGCTCAACACATATAGGGGAAATGGGAGTGGGAGTTGGTTTGAGTAAAGGTTCAAAAGACCCCAGTTCAAAGTCATGGATAGCAATAATAGGATACTGCTATGACTGGAACTACACCCTTCATACAAAAGGGTAAATGGATAAGGATTCACATAAGACAGGCATGTACAGAAACACAACGAAAGAAAGAAAGCACAAAAGACTGCGAGTAAAGTAAACACATAGTAGAGGGGCATTATTTAATTAAGAGTGACATACCAGCTACAAATAATAGGACAATAAGAGCAAGTAAACTGCCAAAAACCAGTAGGAGAAAACTCCAGTTCTTCAGTAAATTCTTGAGAGTTCAGGAGGAACTCAAGAATGTTTCAGGAAGTGAAAGAGAAGAGGATCAGAGTGCTCAGTATTAGAAGTAGAAAAAGTAGTAGTAGAGAAAGTATTGCAATTGTATAGTGTTCAATCAAAGTCTGAAGTGTTTGTGAGATCTATCGTGTAGAAAGTTGTGTGTAGTGTCTTGTTTTTATAGTGCAGAAAATGAGTAAGCAAAAAGGCAAGAAAATAGTTTACAATCAAGCATAGAAGGTCTCCATAAGGTTAAGGGATTTTATTCCAAACAAGCATAAGACAATTAAGGAAGAACAATTTAAAACCTTTCCAAAGTAACATAACACAAGTAAATACATATGGATTATTTTAGGCAAGAATCCTATGGTACATGATTTGTCAGAAATAAGGCAAGTAGATCAATCAAACAGCCAGTAAAAAACTTTGTTCAAGTGAACTTAGTAAGAAAAAGGGTGAGGAAGAGTTCAATTGAAAATCAGCAACAAATCAATCGAACCTTAAAAGGAAATTGGAATCAATTACAAGTTGGCAGAACACTTTTTGAAAGAGAAAACCTCATATATAAGCGCACGAGCATCAGACAAGAAAGAAGAGATTGGCATAGACAATTTTCAAAATCATAAGCAAAAGATTGAGTCCACAGTCCAGGGTCTAAAGTAGAATCCTAGTCCATACACAAAGACCCAAACTTGCAGAAACCCCAAACCATAGTGTTTCGAATTCACGTAGGGTACAAAAAGGAGTGGGCAAGCCATTGAAACAGACTCAGAAAGTCTCATGAGAAAACACATAAATATAATGGCAAGTTTGAAGAAATAGGGTTAAAAAAACAAAGCATGTTTAAGAAAGCTCAAAACTCAAGCAAGTTCAAGAGAGAAAAGAGGTGACATAGAACTTAAGAAGCAATAGGAGAAACAGGTTTAGAAATCAAACAAAAGTCCAGTAAAGGCAAACAAAAGCTCAGTAAGAAAATGGAGAAGGAACACATAATCTAGACATGTAAAAGTATGTTGTAGAAACAGTAGAAGAGATAACATAGCACAAGTAGAAGAACATGCATAATAATGGCAAAACATAAGAACATAAGAGAAGTTATGCACAAGCGAAAATACATAAGAACAAAGGATATGCATGCAGATTCACATAAAGGAAGAAGAAGAAGAAGAAGAAGAAGAAGAAGAAGAAGAAGAAGAAGAAGAAGAAGAAGATGATGATGAAGAAGATGAAACTTACTAATTTTGAAAAGAGAAATTTGAGTAAAAGCTTTGAAACTCTGAGTATACAATAGATCTATCAGATATCTAAGAAAATAAAGAGAGAAAGAACCTCGAACGGCTTTTAGGGTTTCTCAGAAACCATGGAAATGAGAAGGCTTGGAAAGGATCTGGCCTGGAACAGGTCTTGACCAAATCTAGGATCTTGAGGCTCGAACATGTCAGAACAGAGCCTGAGAAGCCACATGAACACAAATTGGCGGAGGATTTGAACAGGCCTCGTTGAATTTGAACCCCGAAAGCCTTGAATAGCCACGATTTGGGGTGAAGGGAAGTGAGCACAGGCTGTCCATGGCCCGAGAAGCCATGGACTTCGGTGAGAACTGGTCGGAGAAGATGTCAGAGATGGCTATGGTTTTGAGTGTTAGAGAGAGTTTGTGAGAAAGGGGGTTTTGAGGGGCGGCAGTCGAAATGGAAATGAGAATAGGGTTAGGGTAATTTGAAATTAAAAAGGAAAGGCAGGATTTGGGCCGTTTATCAAGATGATCAACGCTAAGGATTAAATGATACCAACGGGCGGGTTTGGACAAAACAGGTAAAAAAATGGAATTGGATCGTCGATTTGGGGCTGATTTGGGGTCAATTGGGGTGGTTAAAATATGCTATAATTTAAAGAAATTGAGGTCATGGTAGAAATAACCAGTTTTCCCTTTTTTTAGTACAGTTAACTGTCTGATCTATTAAGTTGAACACATATCTAACTCACTGTTTTTGGATTTTTAAGACAACAAAACTCAAGGAACATTCCATAAGAAACATGATCCAAAGGTACAAGCTTTGATGCAACAAGCGGAGCTGCTAAGCTCATTGGCTATGAAAGTTAATACAGAGAATACAGATCAAAGCCTTGAAAATGCTTGGAAGGTGAGGTCTATGTTCTTTGTACGGTTAATACACTTAGGCTTTTGGAACGAATTGATGTACAAGATGATACTATAGGGGAACCATCATTAACAATAACACCACTAAAGCTCATTTTCTCTCTATTCTGGTCCATGCCATCCAAAATAATTGCGTAATACACTTAAGTTTCATGATTCATTCCTTACAACAAAAATGGGAGAACCATTGTTCAGCTCTTCGACTACATGAGAAAGACAAAGACAGCTTGAGCTGCTTATGATATATTTTTGAAAATGTCCAGCTGTCCCTTAGCCTTGGCGTAATTGGTTAAGTTGCTGCCATGTGACCAGGAAGTCACGAGTTCGAGCCATGGAAACAGCCTCTTGCAGAAATGCAGGGTAAGGCTGCGTACACTATACCCTTGAGGTCCGGCCCATCCTGGACCCCGCGCATAACGGGAGCTTAGTGCACCAGGCTGCCCTTTATCTAGCTCCGTCCCTTGTGTTTCATGGGTATAGAAATGATTCTGCACTTAATCTGTAGAAACTCTAATGGAAAAGCTTGAATAGTTTTTCAGATACTCCAAGATTTTCTTCGCCAAACAAAGGAAGGTGATATATTCAAGTTCCAGATCCCTGAGATGAATCTTGGACCTGATGATTATAAGGATCTGATAGCAGATTCAAAGAGCAGTAATGAAGGCAGTCGGCCATCTTGGAGGTATTGACGATGCAAGATCACATTTCTAACGACGCTCAACTTATCCCATAGCCGTTGTGTCTAAAAATGTCGTTGTGCAGGCAACCTGCTTTATCTGAAGATTCAGCTGGCAGCTCTAAGTATAGCACTGGATCAACTCTGCTATCCCATGCGCTGGCTGATAAAACAGAAGAAAGCCAAGCCGAGGTGTGCGCGCACCATTAGGATATTGAATCTGAATTACAAACTTCTCAGATGAGTAATCAAGGTGCGGTGATGTGATTGCATTATCTAAATTAAGAACTTCAAAAATATTTCTTTTAGTTTAACAACCGTAGGAGTTGCTTTATGCTGATTCTTGTGGTGATTGCATTATCTCAGATACTTTGCCAGTTTGTGGTGAAGAAAAAGTGAATGATGGACTAGCTACAGCTACAGCTGAATGTGAATATCTGGATACAGATTTCACTTCTCCTCTTCAACTCCACTGTTCAGAACTTTAGTCATAAAGATAAAGGTTGTTGCTTTCTCTGGCTTTAGACAAGAGACTTCTTCCATTCCTTCTGCTGCTGCTATCTCTGTCTGTTTCAGAGAGATCTGTAAATGGGGGTTGAATCTTCAGTTTTCCCTTTTGGGAAAACTAAAAAAAGTAAATTTATTTTAATCAAATTAAAAGCGCTGAGTTGATAAATAATATATAAATATTAATTTAAAAATGTTAGGATTGATTTTATAATTAAAATGCTATTAAATCTTGAAGTGGGCTAAAATTACAATTATACGTAATTTAATTTTAAAAACACCAAACAAGTTTGTAAAATTATGCAAAAATTATGGCCAATATATTTTTGAGTAAATTTGATAATAAAATAAATTATTTTCCAAAATGGCAAGTTTTGAGAATAATTATTGGGTTTTATAGTGTAAAATAGGCCATAAATTAGTTTACAAAATCCTTAAAAATGTCAAAACCTTTTGTGATGCTCTTATATGCACATATATCTTGAAAGTATTTTGGGTATAAAATACGTAGGAAAACATTGGGTATCATCACAATACAAGATACTAAAATACTGAATCTGAATGGGTTACATGATACTCAAATGCAAAATAGAACTAGATTGAGACATGTATTCATGAACTGATTATGAAAACAGAAACTTCAATTGTTTATGACAAGCTGAGTTATCTATACTGAGACTCGTGGGCATCAAACCCAAGTCTATATTGGTTATCCACTGATTTCACAACGATTAGAATGAAAGTCATGAATGAGTTACGAAGCTAGAGAATAGAAGTTCTACGAGTATTCATGGAACTAAGGAATAATTACTTTCTGAGGAAACTAGTAATAGTCATAATGAGTGGGATGTAGAGAGAATCATAGACATTCCCATACGTAAAGAGAGTTAGCCTCACATACTTCAATTTTGCCACTTAGTGCTACTACAATGATCCACAATACTAAGTACCTTCAATCTACAATAGCAACATTCCATGGAACTAATATTAGTAAAAAATTCCATAACTTAAGCCAATTAGGCATATTATGAAATACATTGTAGGTATAAATCTCTACATCTCATCACCATATAACTAGTTCATCCAACTACCACCATTTATCAAATATTTATTCCACCATCGTGATTAACCAATGTATAACTTCCAACGTTACATATATGACCATTCATCCACACCCAACCAACAAAACTCCATCAAATAATCATCTATCAATCTCTACAATAGTTATGTAATTAAATTGAGTACTTATGCCTTCCAATTACCATACCAAGAGTTCTAATACTTATCCATACTCATATTTTCATACACGTAAGACTAAGGGTGTAGGATTACCTTTTTGGAAGACATCTTGCGAAACCCTCCTTTGAGTTCTTGAAGAATCATCTTGAAAATCTAAGTATATTATGTGTAGATTTCATTAATACTAGTGTAGCTACGATGGAATTCACACCAAGATAATGGGAATTTCTTACCTTGAACATAGGAGGGGTTGGCGGTCATGAGCGAGGGCAGGAAAACCCTAAAATGCATCCAAAAGAAATGGGGGAAGATGGACCGCGAAATTGTGTTTATAGGCCTAGATTGTGGATGCGGCCCCGGATGCTCTGATGCTGACCCAAATGCAACGGTAACACTTCACTGTTTGCCCTTTTTTCGTACGTGGAGTGGATATGCTAGTCCAAAGTGCTGTCTTGGGCTTACCATTTGGAATCTTAGTCTTTCATGTAAGTTTTCAACTTGGCTTAGACTTAGGCCTCTCCTTGGACTCGAAATCACTTATGATATGCCTCGTACACTTATTATCATGTCCAATTGATAGCCATCATATTGATAGTGCTTGTCCGCACACGAATGATTAAGATTTCAGTGTTTCATTACCTATACTCATCTTGATAGGGGTTCACATGTCTAAAAGATCACATTAATACTCATTTAGCACATCCACAACTAATCTAGATATACAGGGGTGTTACAAGAAGGGTCGTAACAAAAAGAGGAATGCCTCGAACAAGAGACAAGAGGTGCCACCCGAGTTTATGTCAAACGAAAGGCTTATGTCCCAAGAACCATCTGTCACTTAGGTGATCCAGGATAAAGTGGAGGTCCTTCCGGAGGACATCTTGATCAGGAAAGAGTGGGTGATAAAGGTTTCACGACCATAAACCCGAACCCGTTCGTAATGGCGCCTCTCGTGAAGACAAGGCCAGTCAAACCAATACAATACACCTCTTTAAGCAGGTAATTACGATAAAACAGTTTAAAGCATGATTTAATAGCAATAAGTTCGCGGAAGTATAGATAACAATAATGGGGAAATTATCCCTATACAGCCCAAATCGAGGTGTCACAAGTCATTAGCAACTAATGATCCTGCTACAAGTCTAATAAACACAAAATCTGGTACAATAGTTTATAGAATATAGAAATAATAAGATAAGGGAGGCACGGGGCTGGGGACGCCAACAACTACCTCGTAATCTCCGAAACACCGCCTGGACTGGGAGGATAAACACTCAGGAGCGGAATCTACTATGTCTAAATCTGCACACACGATGCAGGGAGTAATGTGAGTAATAAGACCCAGTGAGTAATAAATATAAATAATGGCTGAAAGCAAGAAATCATGAGAAAACACAAAGCATTCTATACAGAAGTAGTAAAATCACTTAAAACAATAAATCAATGAGGAAATCGAGTAAAATCCCTTTTTAACAAGTAAAACAGGTATTTTGGCAGGTAAATAACAAATAGAAATCCACGTCCGGGCGCAGTATCAATCACTCAGAATAGTACCAACCCCTCGGGCTCACTCTTTAGAACGATATCAGCCCTTCGGGATCACTCTCAAATCACAATGGGTACCACACTCACTGGGGTGTGCAAACTCCGGAGGGGCCTTTTACGGCCCAAGCATAATATCAAGTCATCTCTTGGCATCAACTCTCGGCTCTCGGTCTCACATCACTCAAGCCACCTCGTGGTGTATAAATGTATCTGAGGCCCTCATCCATATAACACTCAGTGTATCCTCATATCTGGCCCTCGGTCGCACTCAATACGAAATTCATCACAAGACCCTTGGGCATTAGTAAAACTGTAGTTCTCAGCCATAAACATTATTTAGAAATATAATTTAATTCCCAAAACTAAGTAAAAGTCGCTGAGTTGTAAAATAGTGGAAAACAACAAGACTGAATTCAAGTAATAAGTTAATACAGTAAGGAAATAGTGATAAAAATCCGCGAGAGTTCAAATAGTTGGCACGAAGCCCAAATATGGTAATCAACCCAAATCATGATGATAACAAATAAATTTCAGTCAAGTACGCTGTAAAATCATCAATCGGGATGGATCAAGATACAATCCCCAATCGTAAATGACCCCTCTCTCATCATCAAGTATGCGTCTTACCTCAAGATAGCACTAAAATATGCAATCCGGGGTTTTAAACCCTTAGAACAGCATTTACAATCATTACTCACCTTGAACCGGCTAAAACTCTAGCTCGCAACGCCTCTTCCCCTGAATCGGCCTCCATCGAATCTATCCAAAATCAGAACGAATACATCACAATATGCAAAGGGAACAAAGCTCAAATGAAAACAATCGAAAATATTAAAAATCCCAAAATTAGCAAAACTCGAGCCCCAGGCCCGCTTCTCGAAACTCAGAAATTTTTACATCATTATATTCCTTATCACCCCACGAGTTCATACATATCAAAAGTTCTCAAATCCGACCTCAAATGGTCATTCAAATCCCAATTCAAAAGTTTAAAATCTCAAGCCCTAGTTTTTCAATTTTTTTAGATTAAGTTCCATCATTATTCTAGGTTGATTTCATAATAGAACCACGTTTTAGGTTCAAAAAATGTTACCTCCAATCGATTCTCCTTGAATCCCTCTTTAATCTCCTTCAAAAAGCTCTCAAAATGATCAACTATGGAGAAGAAATGACCCAAAATCGCGGATGAAATAACTTAAATATATTCTGCACAGTTCTACCCGCGATCTCGACCTTAGCATCGCGATCGCGAAATACAATTTTAAATTTCCCAAATATAACCCTATACGGCAACCTGGTCCCAGCGGACGTGATGCTCTAGCCTTTTATACTTACGCGAATGTGACACCTCTTTTGCGAACGCATTGAAGAAAATACCTTAGACCCATCTGACTCACACTCCTCTTCACAATCGCATACCCTCACTCGCGAACGTGATGCACTTATCCTTAGCCCTTCCGTGAACGCGAAGCTCATCTCGCAATCGCGAAGGCTAAAACCTGGCCTTCCTCCTTTTTTTCTTCGTGAACGTAAGCCTCGTCACGCGAACGCAAAGAGATAAACTCTACAACACCTGAACTCCCAAAATCTGAAACTTCCAAACACCAAGAATGGTTCGATTGACAAACCGAAACTTACCCGAGGCCCTCGGGACCTCAACCAAAAGCACCAAAACATCCTAAAACTTTATTCAAACTTTCTCCAATCATCATAACACCTCAAACAACATCAAATTACCCAAAACTCATCGAATTCAAGCCTAAGTTTTCTAAAAACTTTTGAAATATTCTTTCGATCAAAAACCACACCAAACCACATCCGAATGATCTGAAATTTTGCACACACATCCCAAATGACATAACGAAGCTATTGCAACTCTTGAAATCTCATTCTGACTCCCGAATCAAAATCTCACTTGCCAACTAGAAATTACAAAAATCACAACTTCGCAAATTCAAGACTAATTCCACTCCGGACCTCCAAAACCAATTCCGATAACACTGCTATGTCATAAATCACCTCCCGAAGCTAGCCGAACTATCGGAACTCACATCTGAGCCCTCTAACACATATGTGAACATCCAGTTGACTTTTCCGACTCAAACCTTCTTGAAAGAGACTAAGTGTCTCATTTCTTACCAAATCTTCTCTGAACGCAAACTAATAAACTCAATCATATAAAACATGGATAACGAGGCATAAAGAAGCAGAAATAGGGTAAAGGGAGCGGAAACTCATGAGATGACTGGATGGGTTGTCACATCCTCCCAACTTAAACAAACGTTCATCCTCGAACGAGTGAAGAAACATATCTGAAGCCTCAAATATGTGAGAATATCTTCTCTGCATCTCCCTATCGGTATACCAGGTAGCCTCCACAACGGGTCGACCCTTCCACTGCACATTAACTGAATCTATATCCTTTTACCTCAACTTCCGAACTTGACGACCCAAAATAGCCACTAGCTCCACATCATAAGTAAAGTCATCATCCAACTGAACCTTGATGAAGTCCAAAACATGAGACGAATTCCCAATATACTTTCGGATCATAGACACATGAAATATAAGATGCACGCTCGACAAGCTGAGTGGCAAAGAAAGCTCATTAGCCACCTCCCCAATACTCCGAGGCACCTCAAAAGGCCCAATAAACCGCGGACTAACTTTTCCTTCTTTTCAAATCTCATAACACCCTTAATGGATGAAACCTTCAACAATACTTTCTCACAAACCATGTAGGACACATCTCGAAACTTCTGGTCAGCATAGCGCTTATGTCGCGACTGCGCTATACAAAGCCTCTTCTGAATCACCTTCACCTTCTGCAAAGCATCCTAAACCTAATCAGTCCCTAATAGCCTAGCCTTTCCATGCTCGAACCAACCAACTGGAGATCTACAGCGCCTCCCTTACAAAGTCTCATATGGAGCAATCTGAATACCTGACTGGTAGTTGTTGTTGTAAGCAAACTCTGCAAGTGGTAGAAAACCATCCCATGAACATTCAAAATCAATAACACAAGCATGCAACATACCCTCCGATATCTTAATATTACGCTTGGAGTGCCCGTCTGTCTGAGGATGAAATGACGTGATCAAGTCCACTTGACTACCCAACTCTCTCTGCACGACTCTCCAAAACTACAAAGTAAACTAAGTACCTCTATTTGAGATGATGGAAATCGGAACGCCATACAACTGAACAATCTCCCGGATAAAAATCCTTGCCAACCGCTCTAAAGAATAGGTAGTACATATAGGAATGAAGTGTGCAGACTTGGTCAGCCGATCCACAAACACCCAAATAGCATCAAGTTTCTTCAAAGTCCGAGGAAGTCCAACAACGAATTCCATTGTGATTCTCTCCCATTTCCACTCAGGAATAACCATCTACTGAAGCAAACCACCCCATCTGTGATGATCATATTTTACCTGCTGACAGTTGAGACACCGAGCTACAAATCCCACAATATTTTTCTTTATTCTTCTCCACCAATAGTGTTGTCTCAAATTCTGATACATTTTCGCGCCACCCAGATGAATGGAATGCCGTGAGTTATGGCCCTCCTCCAGAATCAACCCTCTAAGACCATCCACATTAGTCACTCCCTGCATCCTCAACACCCCATCATCACTGATGTTCACATATCTTGCATATCATGCTGACTCTGTCCCTAAGGAAAAGCAAATGCGAATTATCATACTTGCGCTCTTTGATGCAATCATACAGTGAAGGCCGAGAAACCACACATGCCAACACCCTACTGGGATTCGATATATCCAACCTCATGAACCGATTCGCCAGGGCCTGAGCATCAACTGCAAGGGATCTCTCCGAAAATGGAATATATGCCAAACTCCCCATACAATATAATTTACCCAAATATGAGTTAGGGTCGAATCCACAGAGAACAATGTGTAGGCGATCAGGATTATCGCTTAATGGGCAAAGCCAAATGTATTAAAGAAATATTTTGGAATTATATATGTTTAAATGCGGAAATGTAAACTAACCTAGAAGGCAAGTAAAATGGTCAATGGCTACATACATGGTGCATCAGAATTTCACTCAAGTAACGATCCATTGCATTTCATATCCCTTCTGATATTGGTCACAAAGGTACGCCTAGTTTCTTCTATCAATCATGAACTCTCTACTTATCATAACTCTCACTCGAGTAATTATAATAATTTACTAGACGCACTTAATAAGTGGTAGCTTCTACACATTGCACCTAATGTATGGGAATGTTTAAATAAATATGGTGGAGTGTTGGCTGACAAAACGATAAGCTTGAAGTTTAACGTAATTGTATTAAAAGTGCTTAGGGAGGTTAGTCACTATATCCAAATATATCATACTCGTCCCTTAGCCTACATTGCAACCAAATAAAGTCCTATTGATCTTATAATGACTGGGGCTCGATTAGTCGAGTACTACACTACAGGAAAACATGTGGTACATCTTTATGGAGTGTGAATGTTCTTTTTTAGAGTGAGCGAATTCTGTCTATTTTAGTTCCTAGTTGTTATCACTATCATCATATATGGAACTACTCTCTCGTGTGATGTGAAGGCATGTGATTCACAAAGGAAAGGTACGTCTTGATTCTTGTACAAGCATGGTTTGAGTAAGTGCGAATGTTACGTGGTACAAAATATTTGATTCTTGAGGTAAAGTTTGCTCACTACTAGGTGTAACTTTTGTAAAATGTTCATGGTGTGAGTCGTTGAGGGAAAAGCTTAGAGAAGGAATTCTGATGGAGTGTGTTGAATTGCTCTAGGACTAGCAATAATTGAAGTGTGGGTGATGATAGTATGCTATATAGTTGATATTTACACCTTAATTGCCCATGCTTTGTTGTTGTTTTGTAAGGTAAATTTCCAACAAATTGCTTTAAATAGTGTTATCTGGTTTGGCAGAAAATATTATATGTGAGAAAGCAACATGAAGTGTTTGGATGCAATAATATAAAGAAAATATCCACTCAAGAAGTACCCGAACACAAATGGGCAAAAGAAAATAATTGGACAAAATCCACCGCGACTGCGAAAACAAAACACAAAAAATAGGCTAGGCAGTGTTCACCGTGATCGACCGCGGTCCACGCCGCGGCCACGGTGAAATGTTCACGAACCATAAAATTTGGGGACCAAAGTATAAATTTGAAGAAACTTTTGTAAACCCATATAAGTTGTATAAGTTCGCCCAAGATAGAGGAGGCTTGTTTTTCATATTACTTTTGGAGGAGGAACAAGTGAGCTCTTTATCTCTTTTAGTTTCTTGTCATTCTTCCATTATGAATAATTTAGTAGTTTTCTCTTACTTTATTATGAGTAGCTAAATACTTTAATCTAAGGTTTTGGTGAAACCCGTTGGGGATGACTTGGTTGTTATATTAATATAGTTTTGAATTAGTTGTTAATCTGTATTTGTTCTTCTACGTTTTGATTATGTTAATTGAAAGGGCCCTCAATTATCCTTTCCTATTTAGCATGTATATGCTTGAGAGAGAGTGCATATTTAGGTAATTCTATGAACAACATCACCCCCGGAGTATAGACGAGAGTCATAACCGAGGGTTTAGAGGTTAGATTAGAGATAACGATACCTCAGGTGCAATCTAAGTGGACCGTAATGCGAATCTAGCTAGCGTAACTTGAGAAAGTGCGTATAGTAAATTATTATAATTGCTTGAGAAAGCTTTATGATAGCTGGAGCATTCATGATTGATGGAGACAACTAAGTCCCAGTTATAAAACATATTTAACCCGGGAAATTAACAACGGGGAAAACCATTACCTTAGACCTTATTCCAATTATATACAAAACAAGCTTAGTTAACTTTTAGCTGTTATTTATTTTAAATTTAGTTATTAGATATATCATCAATTATGAATCACAAAGTTTGGGAAAATTGATTATGTAAATTTAGTAAGTCTGACAAAAGTAATTTATATGTTAATTCTTTGTGGTTCGACTCTGGGAAGAATTACTCAGACTATATTTGCTACATCCGTATGTCTTTTTATAAGGCATAATTTGATGTTATCAACTGACGGTGGGTTAAATTTACAAAAATGATGGCATTAAATAGAAGGTGAGATATCTAATGAATACTCTTGTCAATCCCACTTGATATTCAAACAAGCCCTTAATTATTGATGTTTGGTTCAACCATTTAATAATATTTTCTCCGTACATTTTTACTTGGTACGTTTTGGTTTTTTACACTCTTTATTTATTTATTATTTACCATAATACCATATTAATTAAAGTATATTTACTGAATTTAAAAAAATAATTTGAAATAAGTAATAAATACTACGGGTAATAGAGAAAAAAAAAGCATCTTCTTTTAATATATATAAAATGATAAATAAAAATAAAAATCTATTTTTAATATATATATATATATATAATGTGAAAGTGAACGAAAAAAGTAGTATCAGTATATACAGGCGCCGGTTCCACCTTCTATAGAGCACATATACATAGTTCAGAATCTAGTTGTACATAATAAAAAACTGTGCACATTGCCCAAATAGATCAGAAAGCATTTAGTAACAATAAATGCTACTAAGACAACACAACCCCACTTGGAAAAAGAAATAACAAATGAAAAAACGCAGTATCTATCCTTCCTTTTATATTATATATATATATATATACTTAGTCATAAGACAAAGCAGAGATAATTTTCGTTTCATTTCTCTGTATTTGGAGGTCAAAACTAATGGAGAGGCATGGGGATGATGTGAAGGTGCCATTTATAATGAAAAAAGAGAACAAAAATGGATGGTTTGCCAAATATTTGATGAATAATGTGAAAGCAGTGAGTGATATGAGAGGTGATTTCATTCAAAGATTGCCTGACAAAGTTAAATGTGGAGTTGATGTTGAAGACCCTCTCATTATCAATTTCTCTGCTGCAAAAGGATTGCTGCAAGGTATGTTTTTCTCTTTTTTCCATTTCTTTTCCAAAATTAATTAGTTTGATTAATTAACCACACCAAAAAAGAAACACGCCATGTTTTTTTCTCATCCGGCATTCGTTATTCATATTGGGACCCCAATAATTCGGATTCGCACCAAAAAGTTTTACATCAAGGGGTAAAGTGTTCCCTAACAAAAACGATTTCATACCTAGTTTCGAATTCAAAACCTTTAGTTAAGGACGAATGAGTACATATTTGACATGTAGAGTTAATGCATGCAGTTTTTTAAACATAATATATACAGAGAGAGACTGACTTTGTGATAATCAATTGGTGAAGAGATCTCCTTAAAAGATGTTACTTTTGTGTCGTTAAATTAATATGTACTCACTTTTATTTATTATTTATCATGACAAATAATATAATTAATTCAAATTTTACTTTATAAAATTTTATTGGATCGTCTTGTTGTTTGTATGATAAATAATATAAAATAATGTAAATATCAGATTTGATTATGTATTGTCAATAAAGGCGTAATAATCACATGTAATCATAGGTAAATTGCTGCAATTATAATAAGGAAAATGACCTTAATAACTGCAATTGTAGACATTAATAAATTCATAAAAAGATTATAAATTTATAAGTTAGATTGAAGTCATATCTTAGCTTAGCACGCTGGATTTGACCTAATACAATGTTTATTTTATTTTAAGTATTAGGTATATATGCCTGTTTTATGCAATAATTTATTAAATTAGATCTATTCTCTATAGACCTTGTGATGCTGACAAATGAAAACTTACAAAAATAAAATATTCGATCGTCAAATGTATGTGTTAGTTCACCAAATGTAATGGCAGTATTCATCACAAGTATCTTAAATTCTTAATTAAAAAGCCAAAGATAATACGATGTTTCCTGCTTGATTTTCGGTTTCAACTTTCAACTTTCCATATTTAGGCTTTTCCTCATGTAACAATTGATTAATTACAATGACGACAATGACCTTTGCTTAATTTATGTTCTACTTTTTCAAGATATGTCCTTTTGCATACTTCACTAGTTCACTTGCACCTGGCACGAACATTTGGATGACACAATATTTAGTACGATTAAATTAAAGTATTAAGTTTAAATTTAGTAAGATTAAAATCATTTTCAGTAAAATATTTTTTTATGAATAAGAGGGTGTTTGACTAAGCTTATAAGCGTTTTTTGGCTTATCTACGCGTTTGGTAAAATTAAAAGTGTTTATAAGTGCTTATAAGCCAAAAATAAGCCAAAAGCCATAAGTTGGTTTCCCAAACTTATCAAATTCCAGCTTATAAGCGCTTTAGGTTAGACAAAAATATTTACTATTCTATCCCTAAAATAATTTTTTTAAACAAAACTCTTCGATACCCAGTTCTTCGGTTGCTTATTATTAATTTCATCACTTTTATCTAAACACGTAATTACTTATTTTTTACATTAGCTTCAGCACTTAAAAGTGCTTTGAGCACCTAATGCTTATCAGCTACGTAAATCAGCTAAGCCAAACGGGCTCTAAGTTATTTTTTTCAATATTACTTGCTCCAACTAACAAAATACTCTCTGATTTTTTAAATTATTATTATTGTTTTATAGTATATTTTATTCTAAAAATATGTTTCAAAAGTCACCAACAAACAGTGAAAAATATTTTTCAAAATAATATAATTCATGAAAATGACTTTTATCATGCTAAACACTCTAAATAAAAAATTGCCCATTTGCCTCTGTCTCCAAATAGGAATTAGGTAGGAGGGAGCTAATCTAATGTAGTTAAAAGGAGAATTAGAGTATAATTTGCTGTTAAAGCTGCTACTTCTCATCCAACAACTACCACTGATTAATTAACTTAATTGGAATATAGTATTTTATTTTATTTAGGTTTATGTTTAGATAATTACTTATGTGATTTGTACTAGAGTTATTATTGCTCTCTTGTTTTTTGTTTATGCTTTTATTGTTTTTTGTTTTCCTGAGCCGAGGGTCAGTTGGAAACAGCCTCTCAGCCCTTTCGGGTAGGGATAAGGCCTGTGTACATATTATCCTTCTCATACCCTATTTTGTGAGATTATACTGAGTAATTGTTGTTGATGTTGTTGTTGGAATATAGTATTATTTCTCCAAGAAGCAAAATAATTTCTCCAAGTATTATTTCCCCAACATCCATGTTGGAATCCATAGATGTTTTGTGCTGGGTAGCCCTTGTTGTTAAGGGGATGAGTTAGGTATTTCGTACTAGTACTACTGAAATTAGGTACTGTACCATTAATCAATCTCTACATGCACATGAAATTGACACCCTTTTGGCACGACAAAACCAATTCATGATTAAAAAAAGTTTTGATATATCAAGTGACGTGACCTATACTTGTCCTAGCCTTTAATTTGATGTAACAAATAATATGAACCAGGCATAACCCCATTGGTTCATTTAATAGGGTGGATGTGTAACTTCATTAGGAGTATCTCTATGTACCGTGGATAATATATATAGAGGAATGAATTTTACTTTTAATTTTCTTTCTTGTGCTACTCAGAAGAAATTTAAGACCGACCCAGTAACTTTTATTCAAACTTTTGTATATGTATTAAGAAATTTATTTAATATGTACAAATATAATAATTTTAGAATGAACAACGACAACAACAATCCAGTATAATCTTACTTAGCGGGGTCTAGGGAGGGTAATATGTAAGCAGACCTTACCCCTATCTTGAGTAAAGAGGTTGTTTACAATAGACTACCGGCATCCTTCCCGCGTTGCTCTTGGGAGACTCGAACTCACAACCTTTCGGTTGGAAGTGGTTATAATTTTAGAATCCGATAATTAAAAATAGTTAAAATTTAGAATTCGTAAAATTTAAACTCTTTTAATAGAATCGATGTGCGTGCCAAAACCAAACATCATTAAATTTAATAACTTTTCTTTAAGCTTTTTGTGGGCTA
The DNA here is from genome assembly GCA_034376525.1 of Nicotiana benthamiana. Classification (NCBI taxonomy): domain Eukaryota; kingdom Viridiplantae; phylum Streptophyta; class Magnoliopsida; order Solanales; family Solanaceae; genus Nicotiana; species Nicotiana benthamiana. Next base: position 118,002,789 of record CM067329.1, read on the forward strand.
AAATAGTAACGGAAAAGAAAGAATGAAGTAAGAAACGAACCTTGTACGGATGATATTACAGTATCTATCATCAGTCAATGGTATCATTAAAAGGTTGTACCTAACTTAATTGTATTGGTTTTAAAAACTACAATCAATAAATGAAGGAGACAAGAGATGAGGACAGCCATGCAGAAAGAGTCAAAAGTAATTCACGCCATAGGTAAAATCATGGGTACAAGGAATCAGAAACCAAAAAAGGAAAAAGAAAAGAAAAAATAGAGATGAAAGAGAGGAAACTAAAAATTAAGGAAATGATCAAAAAGGCAAAACCAAACAAGTCATGCATGCCACAATCTTATTCACATGTTTCTAACTTGATCACTTTGTCAGCATATCAACAGCCAATTTTTCTCTCTTGAAAATAAAAGAAAAGGAAACATATGCCAATTCCCCTGTCCTTTCTTTCCCTAAATAATTCCCATTTCGATGCTGGAGTTTCTCTTGATCAACAGAGCTTCTTGATCTGAGGAGGAATTGAATTTTCAAAATTCTGTTATATTCCATCCATTCCCACTTCTTTTCTTGATTTTTTTTTGTATAACACAAGAAAGAAAATAAAGAATATAGTATATTTTTCTTGGTTTTGGGATTTTGCAAATAAAAATGGATATGAAAGAGCCATTGCTGAGGAATGAAGTTCCAAATGTTATACCAAAGCGTCGAAACTCAGTTACTTCTATGAGATGTGATTTCTTCTCTAAATTACCTATAAAGGTTAAGACAGGTCTTGATCCTGAAGAACCTTTTCTTTTGGACTTGTCTAAAACCACTGGTTTAATTGATGGTAATGCCTCTTTTAAGCATTTCTAAGTGCATTCAGGGGCGGATCCAGCCTATTACATGCGGAATTCCGCGACCTAAGTAGCTTTTGCATATAACCTGTATATATATTAAAAAATCTACTAAATATATATAAATATTTGATTATGAACTCAGCTACTTATTATATATTATTTACTTACGGTCAAACGCATAAACTTTAAATCCTGGATCCACCTCTACGTGCATCATCTTTTTGCTTATCTCTTGTTCTAATTTCTATGTTGCTTGCTTCTTAGTTCATTCTCTAATGTAGTTATTTATGATGTTATGAATAGGGGAGAAGGAATATTATGAAAGACAGATTGCAACTTTAAAGTCCTTTGAGGAAGTAGACTCACTTGATTCAGCTGATGTCATTGATGAAGAACAAGACTTACTAGATCAAGCACAGCATGAAAGAGCTATGAACATTTCCAATTTTGCGAATGTCTTATTACTTGCCTTCAAGGTATAACTTCTTTTTCATCGTGCAAACTTTTACTGCCTCAAACTTTCTCCTTAATGCCGAGGGTCCATCTGAAACAATCTCTTGCTTTTCTAGAGTAAGGGTAAGGCTGCGTACATCCTACCCTCCCCGGACCTCACTTGTGGGATTACACTGGGCTGTTGTTGTTGTTGTAAACCTTCTCCTTAATACACCCCAGGATCCCTTTTATTTCTGTATTATCTTTTATATTCTGAGCTAGCTTGAGCGCACCTCAACTATTCAACAAGTTCCTGCGTGCTAACTCCCACTAACACAAGTATCAGTTAATGTTTGGGCAAATGGGAAGAAATCATCGATCATTTTGAACCTTGGTTTATGGCTTGTATGCTACATCTTTGAGTGCCCCAAGATCCTGTTTATTATCTCAAAGAAAAGGAAGACAGTTCTCAGGTTCAGGGCAGGGTAGTTTAAAGTTTGCAATAGCTAGTTTAGCTACTTAATTTTTCTTGCTCAAATTACGCCACATGTAAGTGTGACACTAATGACATATTGAATCATCATTGTGAGACACTAGGTAGTTATCTCCAATAATGTTCCTTGTAGAGAAAAGAAATGTTGTTTATTTCACCTATGAGTAGTTAAATTTGCTTAAATCAAACTGAACCTTCGTTAATTTGGACTGTTTGCAGATCTATGCTACTGTAAAAAGTGGTTCTTTAGCCATTGCAGCGTCGACGTTGGATTCGTTACTTGATCTAATGGCTGGTGGTATTCTTTGGTTCACACACCTGTCAATGAAGAGCATAAACATTTACAAGTACCCTATAGGAAAGTTAAGAGTTCAACCAGTGGGGATTATCATCTTTGCTGCTGTTATGGCTACTCTTGGTACGTGCCGATGGACCAGCCATATCTTTCTCTTAATTTTGGCAGTCTAGAATTCATGAATAACCATTGATACTGAAGAAGAGAATAAAGAATTTCCATCATATGAAAAAATTTAGCCCAAAAAGTTTTCAAGGCACTACGAATTGCAAATTGATGGTGAATATCTCTGTATGACCTACCACTTCTTAGCAGGTTATATTTTGCGGGTTTTTGGTGGTTTAGTAGGGATTAAGACTAAAATTAAACCAGAAAATTGCAAAGAGAAGTGACTAAGAGAAATAGAAATTCTATGATGGTTGTTTGTATTGGTCATGATTTCTGTCCTTGTGGAAAAAGAAAGGGAAAAGTCAATCTAAAGAAGTTACAATGGAAGTCTGCATTTTTATTTCATTCTGATCTGAATTTAGACAGCGTATGTATGGTGATCGTGTCCTATCACACTAATTGAGTATCTGCGATTGCATAGGCTTTCAGGTCTTAGTGCAGGCTGTGGAGCAACTGATAAAAGATACACCTTCGGACAAGATGACCGAGGAGCAACTGGCTTGGCTATATGCAATCATGCTGACAGCCAGTGGTGTGAAGCTCGTCTTATGGATTTATTGCAGAAGTTCAGGAAACAAGATAGTTAGAGCATATGCAAAGGTCCTTTTCCCCCATATACTCCCCTGAAGAATCTCATCTAACGTAGTGTATCCTTTCTTTTTATCTGTTGAGAAACATTTGACAAATTATGGAACCATGCATGATATCCAGGATCATTACTTCGATGTGGTAACAAATGTTGTCGGTCTGGTTGCTGCTGTTCTCGGTGATCAATTCTATTGGTGGATTGATCCTGTTGGCGCTATTGTCCTTGCTGTATATACAATTACAAATTGGTCAGGAACTGTACTGGAAAATGCAGGTTCTTTCTTTTTCCTTTGTCTGCTAACATGAATGATTTTGATGTTTATTTGCTATTTACCTAGCTAACGCTTGAATGTTCCTCTCTCCTGCAGTTTCTCTAGTCGGACAATCAGCCCCTCCTGAATTTCTACAGAAACTTACATATCTTGTTCTAAGGCATGATCCTCAGATAAAAAGAGTTGATACCGTTCGAGCCTATACTTTTGGAGTTCTTTACTTTGTTGAGGTGAGATGTCCAATACTCTTGAAATGCTTTTCTCCCCAGAAAACAACTACGTCTCAATTCAAGCAAGTAGGAGTCAGCTATACGAATACTCACTATCCATGTCACTTTAATTAAGCTCGTCTCCACTCAACATTATAATTTCGGAACATTTAGACAAAACTCGGTGCATAATCGTCTGTTTTATAACAGGTTGACATAGAGCTCCCGGAAGACTTGCCACTGAAAGAAGCTCATGCCATTGGAGAGTCACTTCAGATTAAGATAGAAGAACTTCCAGAAGTTGAACGTGCTTTTGTCCATCTTGATTATGAGTGTGATCACAAACCAGAACACTCCATTTTGAGTAGAATCCCCAATAGCCCACCTTAATATTCTACTCTCTCAACTCTGTGTTATTTCTTAGGACTTTTACAATGTAAAATTAAGAGCCCATTTTGCTATATGGAAGTATCGTGAAGATTGAGACCTGTCGTGATATCTATACAGAAAAGAAGGAAACTAAAGGTTGGAGAATGCCATTTTCCTTCATGAATCACCTAATTAGCTTCACATTTCCTTAAGATTTTGTGTAAACTACTTGGTTTAGTCGGGTTGAGTATGCATGTAGCATATTCTAAGGAGTCATTTGACTCCAGAAGAAGGTGATATATGCACGATCCAAAATCTTATCAAGGTTGTTGTGATGACACCTAACACCGCCGGCTAGATGAACTAACAATACAATAACCAAGAACAATACTAAGTACATAATAAAGTCTAGTGAGATAGCATAAATAACATGGTAGTACATCAATTCAACCGCCAAAAACGGTGTTATGAAGTCGTGAGATACTACAACTATTTGAAACATAATGTATATACTATCCGAAGGAATGAAATAATAACAGATAGACAATGGAAGGTGATTTCCATTTTGCTTTGAGATAATTATGTTAAAGATTCAATTTTTGAGTGTAAATTTGATCTGAGGTTTGCTCTGATTGGCTTATTTTACTAGTATTTCCATTTTGTCTTGAGATAATTATGTTAAAGATTCAATTTTTAGTGTAAATTTGTTCTGGGTTTTGCTCTGATTATTTCCATTTTTTAGGTAACTATGTTAGGTAAAAATTTTAGTGTAAATTTGTTCTGGGGTTTTGCTCGAATAGGCGTATTTTACTAGTATTTTCATTTTGTTTTGAGATATTTATGTTAAAGATTCAATTTTTGAGTGTAAATTTAATCTGGGGTATTGGCATGTTTTGCTAATTTTGAAGTTGTCTTTATAAGTTAATTCCATTTAAGGCATTGCGATTGATCAAAGTATGTGTTTTGTCAAAAGATATTCACTTTTAATAACCTATGTAGTCTGTAACTATACACAATAGAAGAAACAAAGCGTAGAAACAGTGTATAAAGTATGCATAGTTCAAATAACAACAACAACAATAACTACGCTGTATAGTCCCACAAAGTGGGGTCTAGGGAGGATAATATGTAGACGAGCCTTACCCCTACCCGAAAGGGCAGAGAGGCTGTTTCCAATCGACCATCGGCTCAGTGAAGCAAAGGAACAACAAAAACAAAAACAAAAGAGTATTAGTAACTCCAGCAGAAATAACGTAAATAATTATCCAAACATAAGAAACATAAATAAAATAGCATACTTTGCATAAATACTATGCAAAGTATGCATAGTTCAAATATGAGTTATAAATCATGCTTTCACCAATTATCAAATCCAATGCATATAAACTGCATTTAGAAATTAGCTATTTGTATGAAATAAGCTTTTATTCGTTGTTTTTTCGAGTTTCAATTTGTTTATTGTTTCTGATTCTACATGTGTTCGCATTGAATGCTAAGAAAAAGTAACTGTCGGAACAATCTTCCTCCTTTTGAACCTGAACCCGAAAGACTTTTTCACAAGTTAAGGAGGGAGGCAGAAACAAGAGCAATAACTACAGAGTTGGGCATCACAGTCTAACCACAATCAATAAAGATGACAGAAAACAACGAGAGACCGGCAATAGATCCTGCAAGACCAAATCTCGAAAACGCGACTCGGGCTATCATAAAGCCTAACATAACTGGTCACTTTGAGTTGAAACAGTACATGGTAAAGCTAATCCAATCCACAAGATAATTTGTGGATATATCTCATGAAGATCTATAAGGATACACACATAATATATTTGGAGATTACGGATCGTTATATGTAAAATCTGGAACACATTAGAATCTTTCTCGAACGTCATTCACTTCTATTCTACTGCAAATTACCTGACTCAATGAACAGAGCCACTCAGGCCTTATTAGCACTCTGACACCGTAGCCTATGATCTCACTCCAATACAAAAAAACATCTTCATTCTCTATACACTGAGCATTTTTTATCATCAACAGCTCAAGACATCCTACTATTTCCACACATCTATGAAGCACCATATAACCTTTGTCCGACTTGTGCCATCCCCGGCTTAATTTCCATGACTACCTCGAAACGGAATCGCATAACACATATCCGTGCAATTAGCTACTCAACAACAACCTCCCTAACTTGGCTCGAAACCATATATCAGGACACACTCAACAACTCATAATACCTTTACTCTAATGATACCACCATGCCATAGTGAACTCAAATCATTTACTAGTTTATGAAAACACAGATCATCTTAGTACTGTAATCCTCTACAAATCTCGCATTCGTCCCTACATCAGTTGAGTCCACACTCTTAAGTGACCCCCGATTCTCAATTTCAACACGTACCCTTCAATTACACATGAAACCTTCTAACATACGCATCAGGACCATACCACCTAAGAATAACCCGCAGGAGATAACCCACCTGCTTCAAATCAATTTAGTACTTCGATATACCTTCCACCATCATATACGCTACACAGTCAATTAGTCTTCCTGAACCAGAACCCATACCATAATATGCAGTTTACTTCACTCCCGACTAGGAGATCTGAAAAGGTTCTTCAACCACCTATAACTCGGGGCGACACATCTAATCACACAATGGAAATCAAACACTTACTGATTCATCTATCACCTAGTAGACCTCCTTCGACACTTCCTAGTCATATAGACACATCACACAACACCAACATACTCATCATGTAGTTATCCAACCTTCATTCCTACAATTAGGGACAATACTGAATATATAGGTTCATAACACCAGCTCGCAAACTTAGCACTCTGGTGCCCAAGCCATAGGCAAAGATTCGGCCTTAAGTCCTCCAGACCGGCCCAACATCAACTCCTATAAATCGCATCTCGCCCCTCGATCGGGGAATCGCAAGCCATCAAGGCACATACAAATACAGAGCACTTATATGTGCATACAGACGTGAGGAAGGAATTTCAAGAGTTATATTCCAAGCCGAAGCAAGTATGCACGATAAGAATTCCAATAAAGTAAAGTTTTTCCTAAAGGTTCTGCAGCCTCTCGAGGATAAATACAGACGTCTCCGTACCGATTCGTGAGACTCTACTAACCTGCTCATGACTCGTGAGACCTAGTAACCTAGTCTCTGATAACAACTTGTCACGACACAATTCCCAAACCCGATCATGATGGAGCCTCTCGTGAAGACAAGGCCAGCCAATAGAACAACAATGCCTTATTTAACAATTAATAACTACAAATGAATGAATAATATGACTTATTAGCATTAATAACCGATATTTATCACTGAACACAACCCGACTGAGGTGTCACAAGTAACGAGCATCTAAAGAAAAATGAACACCACTATATGTCCAATATTATATACACAATAAGATTTAAAAGCAAAAGATAAAGTCTGGTGCCGCGAACGCTAGCGGTCACCTTGCTCAACTACAATAGTAATACCTCCAGTCCGCTAATAACCCACAACCGGGTGAACAGTACATGCAAAACTATATGTGAGGTGCGAGGAGTAAAGTGAGTACTCCAACTCAATGAGTAATAAGAGCAAATAATAACTGAGCGGCAAGAAATAACGTATGAGCACTCCATCATGCAATATGGGACCGCACAACCCTTTTAGAAAACAGTAAGTCCGGAAAAAATTCTTTGGAAAATATCTAGCTCAGTTTAAAACCCCTTTTGAAAATATCTTTTTCTTTTTAACATGTAAGCATATGAGTACGATATCAGGTAGTGCAAGTCCGCACATAAATTAGCCCCTCGGGCACATCACTCTATTAACAAGTAACACTAGGGTATCTGGTACATAGTGCAAGACATAGCATGGATCCCAATGATATGAGAGTGTTGAATGTTATGCCATGTAGTACAAATAGGAACCAATGCGTGAATACAATGCAATACACATAACCAATGTGGCGTACAACCCGATCCATTTGGGTACCTAAACTCACTCTGGGGGTTCAGATTCCGGAGGGGCTCTTACAGCCCAAGTGCAATATCAATATCACACCACTGCTGTGTGCAGCCCGATCCATGCACAGTCCAGGAATGCATATAAGCCTTTTGGGCAATATCAACATAATAATACTCAGCTCAAAACGTCAGTAAGATATCATTTAACTTTTCAAATATTAGAAAGATGGTTGAGCTAGAAAAATAGTATTTACAACTTTGGACTGAAATCAAATAATATGCATAGTAATGCAAAAACAGTAATATCAATGCCTGAAGGATTCAAATAATTGGCATGAAGCCCAACACATGGCGATCAACCCAAATTATGATAATATCAAGTAGTTTCAGTCAAATATGCGGTAAAATAAACAATCGGGATGGACCAATGTCGCAATCCCAAACGGTGCTCTACCCCCACGCTCCTTTTCGGCGTGCAATTCACCTCAATACAACACTATGGTGTGCAAGTCAGGGGTTTCAAACCCTCAGGATATCATTTACAAGTATTAATCACCTCGAACCAACGAAATCTCAAGCCCGCGATGCCTTTTCCCCTCAAATCATCCTCCACGCGCGTCAAATCTTACCAAAATCAGAGCGAATACATCACAATAGGCTAAGAGAATATAACCTAATCAAAAAGGCTCATAAAATATCGAAAATCACGAAATTGGAAAAACCCAAGCCCCATGCCCACTTCTCAAATCCAAATTTTTTACATCAATGCGATCCTTATCTCGCGCACGAGTCTATACATATCAAGTTTACAAGAATCGGAGTCCATTTGACCCCTCAAATCACAAGTTTAAACTCTCTTAAGTTTCAAGCCCTAACCTTCATTTTTAACCTTTAATTCCTTGGGTTTTTAGTGTTAATCCATGTTTATACACCATAATTTCATAATCTAAGTCCAATAATCCATATCTGATGAAAACCCTAGAAACCCTCTTCAAAATCGCCCAAAAATATCCTTAGTCCGAAATCCAAGAACGTTTCTTCTCTTTTCAAAAATCGTGAAGCACCGTTCACTTAGCCAGATTTCCGCTTCTGCGATTTAAATACTGCACCTACGGTCTGTGCCTTTATGCAAATTTAAACACTTTGGCGGTTCAACTTAAAATCACTAGGACTGCTTCTGCGGTCCAAAATTGCTTATGTGGTAGCCGCCTATGTAGACTCTTGTTCGCTTCTGCGGAAAGGTCAAGCCCCCACTAGAACCGCTTCTGCGACCTCCCCGCTGTATCTATGGAACCGCCTATGCAGTCCCTTTTTTCGTATGCGGAAATGACAGAACCAGCAAATCCAAAACATGCAACAAACTCCAAACTCTCCGTTTAACCACCCGATCTTACCCCGAGGCCCCGGGGACCTCAACCAAAAACAATACATGATCCATTATCTTATTCAAACTTTCTTGAATCATCAAATCACTATTGTTAACATAAAAAATTATCAAATTTCACCAAATCAAAGCCTAAGTTTATCGAATTCTTTAGAAACTCTCATTCGATCAAAAACCCGATATAAACACCTCTGAATGACCTGAAACTTTGTACAGACATGATAAAAAATCACCTAACGCAGACATTGCAACTCTCGAAATTCCATTCTGAGCCCCGGATCAAAATCTCACCTATCTACCGTATTTCGCCAAAATACTAACTTCGCCAATTCAAGCCTAATTCTACACCGGACCTCCAACTTCAATTCCGATCGCACTCCTAAGTCACAAATCATTACCCGAAGCTAACCAAATCACGAAAATCACATCCGTGTCATATAACTCATTAATCAACATCCGGTTGACTTTTCCAACTTAAGCCTTCCTTAAAGAGACTAAGTGTCTCATTTCTTATCAAAACCGTTCCAAACCAACTCTAACACACCACATACCGATAACAATATATAAAGAAGCTTAACATGGGGAAAAGGAAAGTAACACCTGAGATGACGGTTCGGGTCTTCACATTTCTCCAGGCCCGAACTCATCCAATTCGTGGCAATCTGTTCATCTCTTGGAGTGCGCTTTCTCTAACCCACTCGGGCTTGATCTTGTTCTGGGCGTGACTTTGATATATACCTGTGCTATTGCCACCTGCTGAGATTGTAACATTTCAAAAATCAATCGCAAACTAACTCCATTACCTCCCCCTTCGGGTGCTTCTCGAGCCGATGGCCAGGGTGCCCCACGAATGCTATTTGAAGCAGAAAAAAGTAGCTTCTTTCTAAAAGCATTTTTGAAAGAAAAAAAATACTTAGAAGGAGTTTTCAAAAGCTTGGACAAAAACTAATTGCTTTTTAAATTAATTAGTCAAACACAAATATTCTCACCAAAACTACTTTTGAGAAAAGTACTTTTAAGAAAAAGCTCTCTAAGTGGGTGTTTGGACATAAAAATTGTAAAATTCCAAAAAGTAAAAAATATTCAAGTGAAAATTGTATTTAAAAATTAGAGTTGTTTTTGTACATAAATATTATATTTGATTGGCTTTGAAGTTTTGTGCGATGTGAGTGAAACTTTAGAAAAAAAGCTTTTTGGAGTTTTTTAAAGAGAAAATGAACTCAAATATTTATTTAACAAACTTTTATTATTATTTATTTAATTAAATTAAAATGTAAAACATAAAGTAGACAAACATATTGAAGATTTAAATCAATTTTACGTATATAGTTATAGCAGAGCATACGTTATTATCTAGTGTAATTATTATTGTTACATGATGATTTGAATCATCAAAATAAATCATTCAGTGTAAATTAGAAATTTATTTCATAAATTACTATATATTAATAATCTACCATGAAATAATAAGTAAAGTCACTCACATTGGTAGAAGAATTTCCTTGCATTTCTAAAGGAATATTAGAAGACCCATCTCCTTCCTCAATTTCAACAGTAATGTCTTCATTAGTATAATGATTGAATTCCTTATCAATAGAAGAATGCCATCGGATGAAATTATGTATAGCCACGATAATTGTAATTAGATGATTTTGACTGTCAAACTTGAAAGATAAGTTTTAACGTAAAATAGAAATAATTTTAAATATATAAAAATGATTTTTCTTGTAAAAAAAATTGTTAAGTGTGTTTAAATTTAAACATAAAAAAGAGTAACTAATTATTAAAAATATATAATATATAATTTCTTTTAAAATTTAAATTCAAATTAGCTTAATGCGTGATGTGTTTTCTTCTTTTAATAATATATAGATAGATTATGAGGTGAAATTGTAAATTTATTACCTATTTGTAGGTAATTTTCACAAATTAGATTTGACAATTGTTTTAAAGATTCGGAAACTAATAGCATATAATAGAAGAAATTATAGATGATTAATTTTAGGAAGAGATTTAATAATCCAAAGAAGGATGTAGATAATTTGCTTTAGTGTGAAAAATTAAGAAGATAATTTGGAAAGTTACAAGACATTATACAGAGAATAAATCAAAAACAAAAAAAGTCAATAAAGAAGTTGGAAAGTTACAATATGATTCATATATATGATATCTTTAATTTTAAGCGAACGGTAAAAACTAAAAACAAATTAAAAGAAAAAACTTACATTTGTAAGTGATAATTTGAAAAATATAAATTTACAGTGAGGATAGTTTTGTCATGAATACATTAATTCTTCACATATGCTTCTGCTTCTTGGAAGAAGCTAGAATTTTCTATTTCTTCCCAAAAGCAGAAAACTGTTTATGGTGCTGGCGAAAAGTACTTCTCTGTATTGGCCAGACAGTTTAAATTTTTTTAAAAGTACTTTTTAGAGAAAAAAAAAAAATACTTTTAGCCTCCTAGAAACTTAGCCAAACATGCTCTTAAAAATAATTTTTAAAAGCTTGGTCAAACATTAATTGCTGCTTAAAAGTGCTTTTTAAATTAACTAGTCAAACACAAATGTTCTAACCAAAATTACTTTTGAGAAAAGTAATTTTAAGAAAAAGCACTTCTCCAAGAGGGCATTTGGACATAAGAATTGTAAAATTCCAAAAAAAAAAGTGAAAAAAATTTTCAAATATAAATGGTTTTGAATTGTCTTTAGACATAAATATAATTTTTAATTGTTTTTGAAGTTTTATGTGTAATGTGAGTGAAAAATTTGAAAAAAAATGTTTTTTTTGGTATTTTTTAAATTTTTAAAAAATTCTAAAGTTGATCTTCAAGTGAAAATTTAAAATTTTATGGCCTGAAAAAACAAAAAAAAATCGAAAAAAAGTAAAAATATTTTTATGTTCAAATGGGCTCTAAATAAGTTATTTTTGCAGTTTGCCAAATCAATTACGAAAAATAAAAAATGAAGGAACGTCGTCGTTCCGCAAATCCCTTCCCTCACTTCTTTCCTCCCTTCTGCAAAACCCAGAGGCTATAGTTCCAATCCGTCTAGCCCCCAAAACCATACTACAGTGTATATGCAACACAATTTCCTCCCTCTCAAACACAAACCCACACATGAATATGATACAAAAATCTCTATTCTCAATCCTGAAATCCATAGCCACCCAACAGTTTGCATTCCATAGTCACAACCTTCAGCAACACAGAACCATAGTAAAAGTCCGTTTAAAATGGGTGAAAAACAGAGGTTTGGACCACATAATCGATGTTCAAACGGATATTAAAGCAGCTTGTTTATTAAAAGAAGCTATTGTGCGTTCACCAGTTGGTTATCTAACTGCTAAGTCACTTTCTAACTCACAAAAAATTCTTGGACTTACAGTTCCTACACTTAGGTTTATTAGAAGATATCCAACTCTTTTTGAAGAGTTTCCTCACCCAAAGTACCCTTCTTTACCTTGTTTTAAACTTACCCATATTGCTAAAATTCTTCATGATCAACAACTGAAGGTGTTTGATGATAATCAGATTGATTTGGTTCAAAGACTTTCCAAACTTCTTATGATGACAACTAACAGAATGGTACTTCTTTTAACACTTTGGCCTGAAATGAGTTTATTATAAATTTAAATTTATTTGTATACTATTGGTCTGAGTTTATATGGAGTAACATGGTTAGTGAAGATTCATATAGCTACTCTAACTTGTTTGGAACTAAGGTGTAATTGTTGATGGTGTGAATATTGTTAGCATATCCTGCTAAAAGGGCAGCCCGGTGCATTAAGCTCTCGCTATGCGCGGGGTTTGGGGAAGGGCCGGACCACAAGGGTCTATGCAGTCTTACACTGCATTTCTACAAGAGGCTGTTTCCATAGCTTTAACGCTTTACCTCCCAGGCAACAACTGTAGCAGTTATGCCAAGGCTCCCCTTATGTTAGCATATCCTACTGCTCGGGGTAAAAAATAGGAAAAAAATTGGAGCTTTTTCTTGAGGATTATTGCCAATTGAATGTAATTGTATTTGTCATTGTATTTTTACCTATCATGCTTATGGAGAGGATCTAATGGACTGCAAATTTGCTTATGATTGCTACTAATTGGAAAATGCTGTAAAAATATGAAAATTCTCTTTGCAAATTGTGATTTTGGGATATGATAGTTATTGGAGGATAAAACTGAAGACAATTTGGATTAGTTATAAAGATTTCCCTTTTTAAAAGTCAAGATAAAATACCTTTTATTCGGATTTTGTGAATTTCAAAATGCAGGACCGGTACTGCTCTTTTTCCATATGTGGAACTTGTTTCTCTCCTCCCATTTTCTTGGTGCTAAATTCTTCTAATTTTCTTTAATATTTTCAGGTTGCGCTGCAGTCATTACATCCTTTAAAATGGGATTTAGGATTGCCCGATGATTTTGATAAGAATTTAATTAAGAAATTTCCTGATCATTTTAGGATAGTTAAGGGAACGAATGGATTGGCTTGCTTAAAGCTTGTTCAATGGCCAGAAGAATATGCTGTCTCCGAGTTGCAAAAGATGAATGAGAAGGGCACAATAGATGATGGAAGCCCTCCTCGGTATAGAGAATTTAAAAGTGGCAAAGCTGCATTAGAATTCCCAATGAGTTTCCCAAGGGGATATGGGGCACAGAAGAAGGTCAGGGCGTGGATGGATGAGTTTCAGAAGCTGCCGTACATCTCACCTTATGAGGATTCAAGGGGAATTGACCCCGATAGTGATCTTATGGAAAAGAGAATAGTTGGGGTTTTACATGAGTTTTTAAGCTTGACACTATACAAGAAAACAAAGAGAAATTACTTGAGGAGCTTGAGAGAGGAACTAAATCTTCCACATAGATTTACTCGAATATTTACCAGGTATCCAGGAATATTTTACCTCTCATTGAAGTGCAAGACAACGGCTGTGGCGTTGAGAGAGGGGTACCGTCGTGGAAGACTTGTAAATCCACATCCTCTGACTCGCCACATGGATAAGTTTCATCATGTTATGAGGACTGGGTTAATTTATCGAAACAAAGGAATAGACATTTTGCCGCAGCTGGACAATGTAGTTGATGAAGAAGATACGGGAGAAGAAGAGAGTGATGAAGAAGAGATAGAAATGAATGATGAATGCTACGAAGATGGATCTTCAGATGCAGATACAGGTGGTGATGAAGGCTAGCATCCTCTGAACAGAGGCAATTTATTTCTCGGAAATAATACAGAGAGGAAAAGCTCTTGAGGTACCTTGACAATTATTACTCTCTTTCTTGAGTTGTTATGTTGATGTTATTGGACTGGATAGATGTATGGAAATATCTATCTGAAATGAAAGGTTATTACCATAAATGAGTGAAATATTTGAAAAATATTTGATCTCATGTGAAAATGGAGAATGCATTTATATTAAGGTTCATACAATGTGAGTTCCTATATCAACTAGAAAACAGGAAGATAGAAGTCAAATGCAATATGATTAGTCACTGACACATTGACATGGTAAACTTTGAGAATTGACATATCAATATGTAACATTGACAATTATAAACGTATCATACAAATAAATATTGAGACAGAAATGTGCTGGTAACGGAATAGTGGAGGTGTGCATAAGGATTAGGCACCACTGCCAGGAAAAAAGAAAAAATGTTGAGACAGAAAAGATGGGATGATCTCATACATAAAACTTAATAGCAAGTATCGTTCTTTGATGGATAAATTAATAGTAAATATCTTTTTCGTTTCTTATAAGGTAACACTTCTATAAATAATTTGAATACCCAGCACTAACACAGTGTTGGAGAGCACATCCTAAATACAAAATTATCAACCCTACTTCTAATGACATCCGTAAGCTTCCTGTCCTCATACATATCATCTAGCTTACACCATGAAGCTAAAGTCGACAAGCATCTGAATTTCACCATGTGAATATACTCTGATTTTCTTCAAAACATCTATAATTCTGTTTTCTCCAAATAGTTCAGAAGACACAGCCTGACATAACTCTCTAAATCCTTTTCAGCTCCTTGTTACCTTTGTAAAACAGCCAGCTATTCCGAAGATCCTTAATAGTTTGCACCCATTTTATCCCAAAGATATTAAAAAAGAGATGCCACAATTGGCCAGCTACTTCACAATGTAAAAACATGTGAGCACTGTTTTTGCAACCCCCCCCCCCCCCCCCCCCCAAACCCCCGTTTGTGCAAGGTTGATTGAATAAGCAAGTACCCAACAGAAGCATGCAATTTTGAATGACACGACAGCTCCGCGATTATCTTACACCGTCAAGGAGAATGTTTTCCGATATCTGAAGCAAATGAACAAGACCATCCTCCTCTCCATCTTCCAAAGTATTCATGTTCAGTTCCTGCAACAATGCATCAATGTCCCAATCGGACCAATGCCTCCTGAAATTCAGCTGCCAATTACTTCCACGGTTAAGCTTTGCCACAGTAGCATCTTTATCAGCAGACAGCTAAATCGATCAGGGTTTCTAAACTTCAATGTATGCCCTATCCAACCATCATGCGAAAACTTAATCCTCCGCCCATTTCTAACTTGTATTCTGATTTCCTTGAAATCATCCTACTGCCTTCTAATGGATTTTCAAAGCCCACAACCATAAGGACCGAGTACTTCCTTAGTTTTCCAACAATCCTGTTCCCCGTACGAATGGTAACAAATTATATAAATGATTAACAATATTTACGGGAGATTGTGTAAGCCACAATCAGACCCCAAAGGATCTGTGACTGCCTTGCCTATTCTAATCGATTACATTTCTTCTAGCAAATCTAGTAAAGAAAGTACATCCTCCCTATAGCTCTCTTTGCACCAAAAATGAAATAACAAAAAACAATTAAGCTTAATTTTCTGGTAAGAGCTACGCCTATCTTCAAAAACTCTAGCATTCCTTTCCTTCCATATGACCCACCAAATACAAGCAGGAGCTACTTTCTACCATTTCAGTATTTCTTTTGTTTAATATTTGCCCCTCCATTGTTCCAGCCACTGAGAAGAGATGTAGTGTTATTGGGCATTGTCCAGGATATTCCAGCCAAATTGAGATAGAAATGCCAAAGTTGAGTAGTGACTGGGCAGTGAATAAAAGATGGGAAACTGACTCCCCATCTTTGCCACATAGGCTACACCTAGCATGTAGCTGAATTCCTCTCCTAATAAGATTATCCTGAGTTAGAACAGCTTCCCTTGCTACTAACCATGTGAGGCATAAGACTTTTGTGGGCACCCTGACCCTCCAAATTTGTTTCCATGGCCATCCTTAAGTAGGATTACGAGTATTGTTGATGAAATGATAAGCATATTTCATTGAAAAGGATCCTGATTTGTGACCCTTCCACATTAAAGCATCTTCCTCTTCTGTGAGACCTTGGAAAGCTTCTTAGGTCTCCCAGAAATCGGCCACACTTTGCAACTCCCAGTCATTAAAGTTCCTTCTGAAAACAATGTTCCACCTATATGTGGATTTTGCTTCTGCTGCTGAGATTCTTGGGTTCGCAGCAATGCTATATAATTTTGGAAACTGATATTTTAGAGGAGTTGCTCTGATGGTAAACAACCCCCGCTTTCAATCGAGAGGTTGTGAGTTTGAGTCTTCCCAATAGCAAGGTGGGAAGTTCTTGGAGGGAAGGGTGCCGCGAGTCTATTTGAAAATAGCCTCTCTACCATAGGGTAGGGGTAAGGTCTACGTACATACTATCCTCCCCAGAACCTAGTAAGTGGGATCATACTGGGTTGTTGTTGTTGTTGTTGTTGTTGTTGTTGATCTTTCAGAGGAGTGTGCCCAAACCATGTGTCACACCAGAAGAGAACTCTTCTTCCATTTCCAACCTTGAAACTAAAATTATCAGCAATGGGGAGTCTGGAGGTCTAGAATCAGGGTTGCAGGATAGGGGCTCTTAGAGTCCTTCGTTCGCCTCACCCGGGGTTGGGCGTGGGATAGTAAGGTTACCCATCGATGTCTAGTGTTTTAGCCTAGGTCCCCTCTTGGTTGCGACGGTATTTATGTTCCTTATGTTTACATAACCATTTACGTTATTTCTGCAGGATTACTTATGCTTTGTTTTGTTATTTTGTTTTGTCTTGCCTTGGTTACTAATTTTGTCTTTGTTTTCCAATGCAGCTTTTCATTCTGTCCTATGCGCCGAGGGTCGCATGGAAGCAGCCTCTCTGCCCTTTTGGGTAGGGGTAAGACTGCCTACATATTACCCTCCCCAGACCCCACCTGGTGGGAGTATACTGGGTAGTTGTTGTTGTTGTTGTTGAAGCTCCATTGTCCCCTTATTGTTTTTCATACACCAACTCTATGTGGGGATGATACTGGTTTGGTGCACCAAGGACTTCCATGGCCATACTTCTGTTCTATCACCCTTCTCCATAAAGCTGTTTCCTCCAGATTATATCTCCATAACCATTTTGCAAGGAGACTATTGTTATGTGCCTTTAGGTTTCTGATACCTAAACCACTTACCTGCTTAGAACATAAAAGAGTATCCCATTTGACTAAGTGAATAGTTTTTTTCTCACTATTTCCCTGCCAAATAAATTTCTTCTTAGGGAATCAATCTTTTTCCTCACCTTAGTTGGCATTCGGAATAACGACATCACATAGGAAGGCAGTTCATCTAAGACACTATTCACCGGAGTCACTCTGCCTCCAAGTGACAAATATTGGCTCTTTCATCTTGAAAGTTTTTTTTCACTCCTGTCAATCACCTCTTGCCAGATTTCTTGCAACTTGTTTTTGGAACCCAAAGGAAGACCTAGATATTTGGTAGGTAGGTTCTCTATTCCACATTCCAGGATATTAGCCAAATTCTGTATGTTAGGAACTTCATTTACCTGATACAACCTACTCTTTCCCCAGTTAACATGTTGGCCTACCACAGCTTCAAAAGTTGTTAATATTGTCTGAGATGCAGCATCTCCTCTGGTTGAGTACCCATGAAAATTGTTAGATATGTAAATATATTAGAACTCTAGTTATAGTAGAACTCTAGGTTATGTGTATTATATATAGGGCTCATTGTATTATGTTTAATCTCAGTTATATTCTTCTCCCGTGCTTTCTCACATGGTATCAAAGCTTTAGTGAGATAATTATCGTTGTGCGTCATTCCAACGACATTCGGGAAGAAATAACTCGGTCACCGTGCAATTTTCCGGTGACCTAAGTGACTAATTACGTCAAAGTCACTAATTATCAGTGTTGTGCAAAAACCAACACCACCACAAGACTCAGAATAGAATTCCGACCAAACCCCAGAAATTTCTCCGGCAGACTCCCCGTCACGTGCCGCCACAGCTGTCGGCGCGTCAGACCACGCGCCGGCGCGTGGGGCTTTTCCCGGCCAGTTTTTCACTTCGCTCTAGAAGGACAGTTTGGTCGGCCTTAATTTCCGACCCTACCCATCCTTGTTCCGTTCGATTCCGACAACTTTCAGTTTTTCCGGCGACTTTTCCGGCAGCTACAGAGACTTTCCGGCCAGAATTTCAAAAAGTTTCTTCAGGACAGTATCATCGCCCTCAAATTCCGAGCCTACTCATGTTTTTACTTTTCAATTCCGACAACTTTGAAGTTTTTCCGGCATCTACAGTGATTTTCCGGCAAAAAAAAAAAACAGTTTTCCTTCATCTGTTTCAGCAAATTTTCAACGATGTCTTTGGGAATCGATGCTTTCGGGTCTAGAAACCTGGGTTCGATGTTAAACTACATATGTAACAAGCTCGGTACATATGATTTATATGCACCAGCTTGAGGGGGAGTGTTAGATATGTAAATATATTAGAACTCTAGTTATAGTAGAACTCTAGGTTATGTGTATTATATATAGGGCTCATTGTATTATGTTTAATCTCAGTTATATTCTTCTCCCGTGCTTTCTCACAAAAATGATAAGAGTCAACTGCATATAGTAGATGTGAAATCTCTAGGCTGCAATTTCGTCTGTTAGATACCTTGAACCCGTTGATCCAGCCACTTGACCTTGCAGCGTTTATCATCTTATTCAGCCCTTCCATTGCCATCAAGAACAAAAAGGGATATAATGGATTCCCTTTCCTTTTAACCCTCTTTCTGAGGAGAAAAAACCTTGGGGGTGAACCATTGATCAAGATAGAGAAATTTACAGTGTTAAGATAGAAACGGATCCAGTTAATCCATTTAGTTCCAAAGTCCATATCAGACATTAATCTCAGAAGGAACTTCCAGTTGACATGATCGTATGCCTTCTCTATATCCAGCTTGCGTAGAACACCTGGATCTTTGCTTTTGAGCCTTGATTCTACAACCTCATTAGCAATAACAGAAGCATCCATGATTTGCCTTCCTTTTATGAAGGCCATTTGATGACCTCCAATGAGCATGTTAATTACAGACTTCAACCTCTCAGTTAAGACTTTGGCTATAAGCTTGTAAACACTTCCAATCAAGCTAATTGGCCTAATATCTTTAAGTTCTCTAGCCTCATTCTTCTTTGGGATGAAAGCCACATAGGATGCATTAAAACACTTCTCAAAGTATTCATTAGAGTGAAAATTCTGCATGGTCAACATGACATCTTCCTTGACTGTTGGCAACACTTCTGGAAAAATCCCATGGTGAAGCCATTAGGTCCTAATGCTTTGTCTGAAGCACATGACTTGAGGCATTCCACCACTTCCTGTTCTTCAAATTCTATTTTTAACCAAACACTTTCCTCCGCAGTTAAAAGGTTACCCTAGCAAGATTGAAAGTTGGCCTCCGTACTTCAGGTTCAGCATACAACTTCTGATAGAAGTCTATGATTTCCTTCCCAATTTCTTCAGAGTTTGTGGTAGTTTTCCCTTGCACCTCCAGCTTATCAATGCGATTATATCTCCTATGTGCGTTAGCCATTTTGTGGAAAAACTTTGTATTCTTGTCCCCTTGTTTCAGCCATAAAGTTCTGGACCTTTGTCTCCATGTTGTCTCTTCATACTTGGCTAACTCCTGAATTTTTAGCATGAGGCCAACCTTTTCCAATAGCTCTCCTTCAGTGAGCCTTCTCATTTCTTGAATCTGATCAAAGATTGAGATGTTACTGAGAATTGTCTTCTTCCTTTTTCCTAGACTGCCATACTCCTCCTTATTCCACTCTTTTAGCTTAGCTTAGCCTTGAGAAGCTTTAATTTTGTAGCTAGCACAAAATCTGGCTTACCAACAATCACAAAGGAATTCCACTAAGTTTGCACTTCTGAGGGGAACTCTTGGACATCTAACCATCAGTTTTCAAACTTAAAATAAGATTTGTTGAGTTCCCATTCCCCACACTTCAAGGAAATTGGTGTATGGTCAGATATAACTTTTGGGAGAAGGTTCTGCCTGATGAAACTAATTCCTCATCCCACTCCATAGAGAAGAGAAATTTGTCTATTCTAGAAGCACATTCAGAGTTACCTTGACTCCAGGTGAATTGTCTGCCCCCCTCCCCAGCAGTGGAGGGTCAATCAATTCCAGTTCTTGCACAGTTTCTGAAAAATCTGTCATTGTGCTACTGTATCAGTTCCTATATTTCCTTTCATTAGCAAATCTAGTGGTGTTGAAGTCACCACATACCACCCAGTTTCTATTACATAAACCTTTCATAGCACCCAACTATAACCAAAGCTCATTTCTTTCCACTCTCTTACATGGAGCATACACCCCAGTCAAAGCCCATAAGAAACTATCTAGCATAGAGCTAATTACAAGTGATAGAGTATCTACCCTTTTCAACTAGTTCCCCTTTCCATTCTCTTTTATCCCACATAATTAAGATGCCTCCCCTTGCCCCTTCAGCTTCTAGCTTTATATGATCAATCCACCTACTGCTACCCAGTTGTTTTGCAATACCATCACAATCCCCCTCAATCTTCGTTTCTTGCAGGCAGTAAATGTTTGTCCTCAACTCTTTGAAAGCAGATTTTATTCCCCCGCAACCGCAATTAAGACCCCTAACATTTCAGGATATTATGTTTATCTTCATCAACTTTTAATGACTCCCTTTGTTCCTTGGAATTCTATCTTTGTACTTCACTCCAACCTTCAGATTCTTCCTTTCATACACTCCTTTTAATTTTGGTGAAACCGCTGTGCTTTTGCTTTTTGATCGCTTCATTGCTTTCATCTCCTTTTTCCTACTGTCTATCATCAAAAATAGAGCCATAGCTTCCCATTCGCATCCTTCAAAATTCACACCATATGTTTTGCTCATCTTGATGATCCAGGCATGCAATTGGTTCAACACCAACAAATTGATATAGCAAAACCAATTGAGGTGCACCCACAGTCTTTGAAGACTGTCTATTCATCTTCATCCTCTGGATCACCTTGTGTGTAATTTACAAGAGGAAGATGAGGGCCTAGGGTCTTCCCAGTTGGAACTTCATGCTTCTCTCCCTCTGTGGGTGGTGATGAGCTGAGTATAGATTGTTTGAGAGAAAGAAGAGTTTGTTGTTGAGCCAAGATGCGATCCTCCATTTTCTGTTGCTCTTCACGAATTGTTTCTGCCACCAGAGATTTTAGTTGTACAAGAAAAAAGTTCGTTAATTCCTCCTTTTTGCATTTAAGTTAAGAGATTCAGGGTTGTTTTGACTTGTGATGATTTGATTGAGCTTAGAATAGCAGTTATCTACTTCCTTGACTTGATTCTCATTAGGCCCAAATTTAGTTGGCCCAACAGAAACCTTCAGCCCCACATGTTTCTCACTTGAGTCACTAAGTTGGCACGCTACCTCTGTATCACCTTTAAAGTGAGGCTCCCGATAAAAACCCACTCCTGGGCCGGTTATAACCTTGGGCCCATTCTCCACAAACTGACGCAGCCCTATATCTTTTCCTTCTACCCGCCCCAACCCAACTTGTTTTAAAACACCCTTAAAACCGCTGACTTCCCCTAGAGAACCACTACCCCTTATAACCGTTGGATTATAAGACACATCAGCCTCGACTGTTCCCCACGAACTTCTATCCCATCACTGACCTTCTCCTCTACCCCCTACTAATCTCCCCTACCCCATACAAACTAACCACTTCCTCTGATTGCCGGAAGAACACCGGAGTTTCACTCCATATCGGGATTGTAAAAATCACACCATTCGATCTCAACCCTAGCATGAATCAGTTCCGGTGGTCCTTTAACCTTTAACCGAGCCCATCTCAAATGGTTTCTAAGATCAGTCTCCTCTGTTTCCAACCACCCACCATATTTATCGCTGATTATCTTCATCACCTTCTTGTTCCAAAGCTGTAAAGGAACGCCCAAGACTCTAATCCAAGTCCAGTCGAATTTTTTAGTTGTCGGAAAGCACCCCGTGGTCGGACTCCACCACTCCAGCCTGAGATTACTATTTTGTCTTTGCCAGCAACCCACCATGACGTATTCCGCCAATTTCCTCGAGGGGAATTCAAAAAGGAATTGAACTCCATTCATGTCGTATACATGGAAACCATGAGCAACCTTCCAGGTTTGAGCGGCCCATCCACGAACATCATTCCTTGTCAGTGGCTCATCCTGACCAGCAAAACTACCCACCAAGCATCTTTGCAGCATTTCAGATTCATCCGAGGATTTGCCACCGGTTATTCTGATCAGATTATTTGAAGAAGTCACTGTTTGAAGACAATCTTCATCTGTTCTCCATTTGCTCTTATCTAATGCCTCTTTGTATGTTTCTTCTCCCATTAGTTTCTGTAAATTCCTCCTGAAAGGAACCCTTGTGGCCAATGGAGTACTATTAATGAGATTTTCTATATTCCTAGCATTTGGTACCACCCTGCATAACCATAACTGTTCTTCTGTGATCCTGCACTGAGATTAAGCATATATATCTGCCAAATTTATTATGCTTAAGAGAGCCATAAATGTCTGTAAAGTGGTCCCCACTCTTCCATGTTTTGAAGCTCCTTCCCTTGCACATAGAAGTCTCTTTGAGCGTTCGACCGACCCACAAAGATAGCTTCCTGCTTAACATCATCTTCAGTTTGATGTACCTACTGCTTTCCACCCATTCAAACCAACTTTCAGCACCTTCATTGCAGGCTTGAATGTCAAAAGACTTCCCCCTGACCTGAAATAAATCTTATGTTTCATGTAAAACAAACAGACGAGATATAAAAAACTTGAAACGAATAACTAAGAAAAAAGAAGAAAAACAAACTGTCCTCCGATGGAAGACCGGAGAAGGAGAGGTTCTCCCTCCTAGAGGTTAGGAGAGAGAGAAATCTCGAAAAGAGTGCTTGAGAGCAAAAGAAAATCATGTTCCCCGTATTTAGACACCACAACATTCCTACATAAAACCTTTTCCTCATTGGCATACCTCCCCAACCACTTCGAAAGAAGGCAATGATTCTGAATTTTGAGGTTCTTAGATGCAATTCACCCTTCCTCCTTGCTCAAAAGAGCAGTCTTCCAGTTAACTAAGTGATAGGCACCCTTTTCCTTATTCCCTTCCCAAAGAATTAATGCTAAATATTTTTGTATAGTCAAAGTTGATCAATAAAGCACATGCTACGTGGACTCAACTATGCAGCTTCTATAACAATTTCGCTGCTGTTTCAATTTGCGCTCTTGTTTTATATGGTTCATATTACTTTTTGTTGATATTTTGCTCCCACTGTATTTCATTTACTGGATTCCATATTCCAATATAGAGAAACAACAGTTCTTTCAGCTGTTTAAGGAAGAACATATATCAATTGGACTGTTTTTGGTTTGATTTTTCCCTCCCCTTTTTGTTTTTTTGGGGTAAAAGTCTATCCGTTTTCTTCTAAATTACAGTAGCAAGCATTTTATGTTAATCTTGGCACCCTATTGAGTGGATTAGGATGCAAAAATATCCCACAATCACAAAAGAAGTGGAACTGTTGACTACAAGTGGGAGAAATTACAAGATATTTATACCTTGTACTTTGTGATATACTAAGATAAAAGTCTCGTGAATAAACTATAATTTTGAATTTAGACTCATTCTTCTATCAAATGGTGATTTGTTTATAATATGCCTACTGATGGAAGCTGGCAGGATTTCACGGTAGCCTGTAAATGTTTTTTGAAATAGTTTGGAAAACCGCTACTGTTCTTTTTGTGCTGTTGAATTTGAAATCTTTTCCCTCTTTCTTTTGGCTTGGGTGAGGTTTGGTTTTGGGGGGGGGGGAGTAGAAACATGCCTTGCGAAAAGAAGATTAGTCATGAATGGCTAGAAAAGGAGGTTATATTGTTTTTGATATCATCCTCGTTCAAGTTTTTTCTTTTTTCTTAATGAAATTGTATGATTTAAACAAAAAAGTGAACGTGAAGCAGGTATGCACTTAAAGTAACAACAACAACCCAGTATAATCTCTTTTAGTGGGGTTTGGGGAGGGTAGTACACCTTACCCCTACCCTGGGGTAGAGAGTCTGTTTCCAAATAGACTCCCGGCATTCTTCCCTCCAATAACTTCCCACCTTGCTCTTGGGAAGACTCGAACTCACAACTTCTGGATTGGAAGTGGAGGTTGCTTACCATCATAGCAACCCCTCTTGTCTCTCAGGTATGCACTTACAGTGGCTAGCTTAAATGATTAATGTTAGATTTCGCTTTCTTACCTACATTAATGTCTAGTGTTTTAGCCTAGGTCCCCTCTTGGTTGCGACGGTATTTATGTTCCTTATGTTTACATAACCATTTACGTTATTTCTGCAGGATTACTTATGCTTTGTTTTGTTATTTTGTTTTGTCTTGCCTTGGTTACTAATTTTGTCTTTGTTTTCCAATGCAGCTTTTCATTCTGTCCTATGCGCCGAGGGTCGCATGGAAGCAGCCTCTCTGCCCTTTTGGGTAGGGGTAAGACTGCCTACATATTACCCTCCCCAGACCCCACCTGGTGGGAGTATACTGGGTAGTTGTTGTTGTTGTTGTTGTTGTACCTACATTGGTAACCCTTAAACTATCAGATGCTTGGAAAAAAAATACAAGCCCTAGTGTGTTCTTTATTATTTGTTGTGCAAATTTGACTTGATGATTCAAAACTTTAATGGTCATCAATCAAAATCACTTCAATGTGGTTATCATGCTTCTGAAGTGGATTCTAATCCTTCTGGTTGACCGTACGTATTATGATCTTAAGTGGCCAACAAGTAGAAGGTTAGTATATAGTTGAGGTATTTCTTTTCCATATCAGTAGTATTAGTATGGCTTTTGTATTTTCCTATTCTTAGTTTTCTTTTACTACCTGTTATTTATGTTTCTTATTTTTATCCTTATTCTTTCGCTTCGGTTTTGCATATACTCTATCCTCACTAAACCCACTTGTGCGATTATACTAGTTTCTTGATTTCACACTGACATCGCAGGTGTAATGTTGGGCCTTAAGATTCTGTTATTCATCCATGCAATCTCCACTTACAACCAAGAGGTTGTGAGTTCGAGTCTCCCCAAGAGCAAGGTGGAAAGTTCTTGGAGGGAAGGATGCCGGGGGCTTGGAAACAACCTCTCTACCCCAGGGTAGGGGTAAGGTCTGCGTACACACTACCCTCCCCACACCCCGCTAAGTGGAATTATACTGGGTTGTTGTTGTTGTATCCATGCAACCAAAAGCAGTTGTCTATTCTTTCTTCACTGGAAGGAGGTGGAAAATTCAAAATAGTCTGGTTCAGGAGCTTTAGACAAGTTGTTGCTAATGTACAGTCATCTTTCTCCTTTGGTAGGCATATTTGACAAGATATCGAAATAAAGTTCCATGTAAAAGGATAGCATGAGGTTGACTTGTGCACAACATGACGGAGCCTTGGTAATTTGCTGCATGTTGCAAATATCTAATGCTTTGTGCTGTGCACCCAAAGGTATAGCCGGTACTTCTGTTGATGGGGATAGCAGACATCCGATGGAATAGTCGTGGTGCAAGTAAATTGACGTGCACAATGAAAATATTTAATGCTATGTTCAATGTTGTCAGATATGTACATGACTGCTGCGATGTCTCATGAGGCTCGAGTAAACTTCCAGTAGTCATCTTGAACTAAAAACTTTGTGCGAGCCAAGGGATTTGTCTCGGGTTGTGGTGGGTCACAGCTACAAAAGGTGTCACATTACCTGTGTATGTCATTGGTGAACACAATTGGCATGTATTGTTTGGCCCATTGAGAATTTATAGACATAGTGCCCCCAAAAAGATACCCCATTGGGGTAGGGGTAAGGGTGCGTACACACTACCCTTCCTAGACCCCACCTAGTGTGACTTTACTGTGTCGTTGTTGTTGTTGTAGTGCCCCCAAAAGATGATGCAAAGTGAATAAATCTCAACAGCCTTTTGCTTATCTTGTTAGAAATCTATATAAGCTGAAAGGTTAGAAAATACAGACACACAAGGCTGTGCATCTTTGCCTTTGTATGTATGCATAGGCATGTATTACTCTGTTTCATTATCTTTCATTTGATGGTGCTCAGGTATATAACAAAGTATAGTATATCCATACTTTTAAGTAGGTGTTTGAATCTAAGGCTCAGAATGCAAGTCCATCGTTGGGGGAATATTAAAAGTCTTAAAATTGAACTCATAAGATTTAAATTTTGGATTCGTCTCTGGAATATTCCGCTATGCACCTTAAATGATATGTTTGAGTCAAGTTGCCCCGACTCCAATGGCTTTGGTTAAACGACAAAAGAGGACTCCTTGTGCTTTAGTTCAACGATAAAAGAGGTACAATTTGGAGATACGTGATAGGCACACGTTACAAGTATGAACCATGCTGATGATTAAAGCTTAGTATTTAATTTAGGAATTTTTACCTACCTATACCATATATCAAACTTTATTACCCTCAATGTTTAAGATTTATGTTTATTACATTTAAGCATATCAAATTATTATTTATATATCATAATTTAAATTAGAAATATAATTAAGGGTTCATTTATATAAGGCATAATTATAGGTCGGTCTGTATCTTCCCACCAACCCATCCCATGCTATTCTTTACGGGAAAAGTATGTGCCGACATGCTTTCCAATATCTCAAAAACTAGGATATTTTGCAGTGGAATTACTTCTTGTCAGATCCTAATGTTTCCAGATGCTGGGCAGTCACCGCAATTCTTTTATCAACTTCCATGAGATTTTTTCCGATGAATTCTTAATATCAATGGCACTTGACATGTAATAGGTAGTATATACTGACTAAGGTGACGGTGTAGGGTTTGGACAATGAAAATGTATTCCACTGAGACTTCGGAGTAATATTTTGGCTTTAATATGAAAACGGGAAAATTTTTGACCTCTTTTTTTTGGACAGTGGTTGAAAGTTACTGGTTAACACATTCGACTCAAACTCAAAGAAAAAGAAGACATTTTTAGAATTTGTAGATATTTTGTAGTCAAATTAGAAAAATTGTAGACTATTTTTTGCAGAAGATTTTGTAGAAGCTTTAGTCGTTTTTGTGAAACAAAAAATAACGCATCTACAATCAGAATACAAATAATCTACAATTCATCTACAAGATATCTACAAAATAGATACATTGCATTTTAATATCCAAATTCTCATTTCAATTGTAGCATAATTGGCATTTTCAACATAATTGTAGAAGATTTGTAGAAGTTTTAGTCTTTCCAATTTATAATTCATCTACAATTTATCTACAATTTATCTACAGTTTTACAATTTAATAATAATTTGACTACAATTTCTGGAAATATGTCTTCTTTTTTCAATCTGAAATTCAGTCAAAACCAAGTCCAATCTTCACCAAAACCCTTCAAAATTGAGGTATAAACTCCTAAACATATTCCGAATTATTTACAACAACACCCAATCCAAACAAATAATGATTTTTGAAAACCCAAATTTAAATTCAAAGCTTTCAAGCTTTTTAATGGCTATCAATGGTGGAAAATATATGGAAGAACATATTTTTTCAACTTTGAGTTGTTGGATCTCTTTCCGTTTCAAAATTCGTATTTAATGTTGACAGAATCACACCCAGATTTGGTGCCTTCATTTTAGCGTGTTTTAATGGTAAATCTACCTATTTTTTGATTGGTATATAATTTGTAGTAAAAGTGTAGACTACACAGGTAAATAAAAAATTATAAACATTTTTTGTGATAAGGTTTGATATATGGTATAGATAGAAAAAAATCCCTAGTATTTAAGTGAAAAAAAGACAAAGGTGACGGCCCATAGAAAATAAAGAGAAATTTTATCGTTAGACAAACTAATTATTCTTACAACAAAAATATCAGCTATGTTCATTTGCAAGTAATTTATTATAAAAATTGGCCAATTTATTAAAGAAAAAATTGCACATTAGAACAACTGGGCTCCCTACTTTTAAATTTTATAGCCCTTATTTTAATTTACAACCAGTTAGCCAAAAAAAAAAAGGTTAAGATTCAACATCCAACTCCAATAGGTTCTCAAAATTACTATTTAATTTTTAAAAAAGATTCTCAAGCTTTTAAGTTAATTTTCAAATCAATAACTATGACTCAAATATTAGTATAACAAATCAACTTCATTTGGATGGTGAAAATTAGATTTTTAACAAGTTTAAATATGTGAGTTTAAATTTCGTATTTGATTTTGTGAGAAATTTGGTATGGGTATTATTTAGACTTATTAGAAATAATATAAGGAGGTTGTATATAAAATTTGACGTCATTTAATGGAGATTTGAACTGGTTTTGAACAAGAATTGCAACTGAAAATTGTGAAAGAAATTCGTCTACAGACGCTTGTATAAATATGTATAGAAGCGTATAAGATGTGTTTATACACTCATATACACTATTATACAGAAAATTGAATTCGTCTTCTTCCTTACATCTTTTATGAAATTTAACTCAAGTGTTGCTCAAATCTTCTCCAAAATCATTCAAATTAAAATTTTGAACTCCTTTTGATATTTTCAATCAATTGAAACAACACCCAATCCAAACAACTAACAAACTTTAAAAAAAAATCATTTTCGAAAGCAAAGATTTGAATGGTCTTTAATGGTGGACTTCTATTCTTCAATTTTCGTACATTGCAACTAAGTGACACAAGAGAAGAAGAAGAAAATATACGCCCCATTGAAGCATATGTAGAAGATGCGAGGAGAAGAGGGAGTGAAAGCAATGTTGTGAGAACACATATTTAATTATATAACTTTTAAAAGCAATGGTTGTAAGAACACAGATTTTAAATTTGATAATGCTTTCAAAATATATACAATATGGGCTAGGTCGGGTAAAATTTAAAAAAATGAGCTAGTTTTTGTTATGGTATGAAGTCATGTGTATTTTCTTGTAATTCTTTCTTCATAAATATTACTAATATTAGTTGATTAGCTATTTTATAGCCAAAAAGGGTCACTATTTTGCTTTCTTTTGAGTGAGTGTTATTAGAATAGATTGGGTATGTCTTTAGGAGCATGAATCTTAATTTTGGAATGATTTGGTGGAGTTTTGAGGTGGTTTGAATTCAAAATTTGAAGTAAAAGATGAACATGAAAACACACTGTGTATCACTTTAGTATCACATATGTTTAATATTTGTATCAAATGTGTATCACACGTATACCTATAGGCGAGATATATGTGTTGCAGAAGAAAATAAAACTGAAACAATTACACAGTCGCGATGCATGGGACGACGCGACACTTTATTCTATTGAAGTCCGTTAGAAATCGCTCTCTGGGCTTTTCCATTAGCGCCCTGCATAGGGCGGCGCACACCTATACAATTTTCTCAGAGTATTTTCTTGTTTCTCCTTGGAAAGGGTAGTTTCGCTTGAGCCTACTTCTACATGGTATCAATGCTCCAAAAAGATAATTTTGAAGGGCTTTTGTCCTTGGAAGCTTTGAGAGAGAATTGGAGGCATCAAGACACGTAATTTCATCATTTTTTCCATCAATTCAATACAAGAGTTTGGATTGTAACCTTAGATTGTTGTTTTCTTAATGTTTGATTATATTTGTGATGACTTCTTCCATGATTATGGAGTAATTTCCCTTAAGGTTTGATAGATATGGTATTTCGATAAATATTTGTGGATTTTAACTCTAGTTCTTTGCTTGAATTCGTTTATGGAGCTTTGAATTGTTACAACTTTATTCACCAGTTTATTCAATCGAAAGAGAAATATTTTGGTGATTATCTTTGAATTATTTTATTCTGTTACTGTGATTCCATTAAGTAATCAAAAGATCTTGTTGAATTATTGACTAAATCAAGTTAAGAGAATACTCAAGAGACGTTTTTCTGAAGACTAATCCATTAACTCATGCTTGCATATTTTCATAGTGCTTAGTTCAAAATTAACATTTAATCGAGAAAGGATTTTTGACTACACATTTGAACTAATGATCGAGTAGAACATCAAAGTGAATTAAACTAGAGTTAAACCCTAAATAGATATCTTGAACCTATCATGTCATGACCCTTATTCCTCACACTGATAAGAAACCAACTCTGCTAATCTCTAGTTCTTTGCACTCAATTGTCAATAGTTTTACTTTAGTAGTTAATCGTAGTTCATAATTAATCCAAATCATGTTTTGATCATCCTGAATAGCAATAAATCAAAAATTACTAAAGCATTATTTAAATACAATCCTTGTGAAGATGATACTTTAACTATACTATCTTTGGTTAGCGAGCATCAATTTCGTGTTGTATTTTGCGCTCATTAGATTTTGGCATCGTTTCCGGGGATTGGAAATCAATAGTGTTCAAAATAATTTTTGATGCTAATTAAGGAATTTTTTCTTCACGGGTTTTCTCTTCCGTGTGCAGGCAACAAGTTGACTTCTCTGGTGTATGACTCGATCTTCATCAAAAGAATTGATTCCATGAAATCCAATGGTGGTAAAATGTCTGCGGCAGTTGAGGAAAGAGAAAGAATTCACCGGAAAATTCTTGGGGCAACCTTCAACCCAAGAACACATGGCTAAAAATGGTGAGTAGGTAGTTGATTTGGATGCACGGGAAGCATCCCAACAGGAAGCAGCCACACGGGCAGCTGCTGAGGCAGCCTAGAGAGTTGCTGAGGAGACTATCAAAGATGATGGTGGTCTAAGACTCAATCCAAACTGACCCTTGGTTGAAGACCAATTCGAGAACACAATACCTAGGCATGATAGAGCATTGGGTGATTATGCAAGACTAGTTTACAACAAGGGACTGTCTAGTGTCAGACCTCCACCAGTAACAACGAACAATTTCGAGTTGAAGCAAGGCTTGCGTCAAACCATCCAGAACAATTTTGTATTCAGAGGGAAGGTGAGTGAGATCCTAACACTCACTTAAGGAGTAACAAAAGATGCGGTCCACCTTAAGGGCATTCATGTAACGTTCTGAATGATTATTTCATGAGTTATCGCTCTATTTTCCCCATTTCTACTTCTTTATGTCTTGATCAGCTACATTATGTGGTATCAGTTTGGTTGGTTGGGGTTCAGAGTGGTTTTGTAAAGAAATGAGACACTTAGTCTCTTAAGTTGGTCATTTAGTTGGAAAAATTAATCGGAAGTTTACTTGTGAGTAAACGATCTTGGA
This sequence comes from Nicotiana benthamiana, assembly GCA_034376525.1. Lineage (NCBI taxonomy): Eukaryota > Viridiplantae > Streptophyta > Magnoliopsida > Solanales > Solanaceae > Nicotiana > Nicotiana benthamiana. The sequence continues at coordinate 118,034,357 of CM067329.1, forward strand.
ATTTATTTTTTTATGATTCGAAAAGCTTCGTGAGGTAATGTGGGACTTAGGAGTGTGATCAGAATGTATTTTAAAAGTCCGTGGTAGATTTAGGCTTGAATTGGCGAAATTAGAATTTTGGCCCTTTCCGGTTAGTAGTGAAAATTTTGTAATCAGAGTCGGAATAGAATTCCAAAAATTGGAGTAGGTTTTATCATTTGGGACGTGTTTGCAAAATTTTAGGTCATTCAGATGAGGTTTGATAGACGTTTTGATCGAATTCGAAAGTTTTTAAAATCCTAAGGCTTGAATCTGAAGGTGATTTTATTGATATTTTTTTGAGCGTTTCGAAGATTGAAACAAGTTTGAATGATGTTATGGGATGTGTTGGCATGTTTGTTTGAGGTCCCGAGTGCTTCGAGTGAGTTTCGGGTGGTTAACAGATCAAATTCTTATTTTGGAGAGTTGCACATTTTTTGGTTGCAGTTGCAGATATTTTTGTTTTTCACGATCGCGTATAAGTGTACGCGATCGCATAGGCTCAATTGGGCAGAGGTGAGAATTGTTCAACGTGATCGCTGAGGTCAGGATGCGATCATGATAGGATGTGAAGTTGTTGTTCACGAACTCTTGGCCAGGGTCGCGTTCGCATAGAAGGGAACAAGCTGGTGAGAGTGAATAGGTTTTTTCTATGCGATCGCATGGGTGAGGCCGCGGTAGCATAAGGTAGCAAAGGCAATTCTTCGTGATCGTGTGGAGTTTTATGAAATTGCGAAGGCTTAAAATGAGGGCAGTCAAATTATTTTCTTTGTGATCGTGAGGGTCCTTCCATTTGCAATTAAGGAAAATTTACCTGGGCAAAATGTTTAAACAGTTGCCTTCGCGAATTTTGGCCATTTTCCACCATTGTTGAGCAGATTTGAAGCTTTTTGAGTGGAATTGAATAGGTGTTCAAAGGGAAACACTTGGATGTAAGATTTTTGAACTCAACACTCGATTTAATGATGATTTCTAGCTAAACGCGGTCAACAACAAGAGAATTTCCCACACGAGTAGAAATATAAACAAGAGAGATCAATGATTCTCGGGGCACACCCATATGTTGAGCAAAATAAGAAGACACATATGAATAAGTAGAGTCGGGATTTAATAGAACTAGTGCCTCTCTGTGACTGACCAGTATAATACCTATAATAAATGAATCGGAGGTAACAGTCTCGGTACGGGCAGGAATAACATAATATCTGGCTCAGCCTCCCCCTCGAGGGTGACCTCTATCTCCCCGACCTCCACCGCTAGATGGCTGACAGGTGGGGTAGTGGCTGAAGCTGGAATTATAGCATGAGAATTCTAAGGGACACACTGTGGCGGAGCGTTTTGCGGAGGTGCACTCCTCCCAAGTCAAGGGCAATCTCTCACCATATGGCATGTGTCACCACACTCCAAACAAGCTCTGGGAAGACATGGTGGTTGTGACTGGATGGGTCCAGATCTGCTGGACTGACCTCTAGAAGTACCCCGTGCAGGAGGCACGCTAGAAACTAGAGGTGCATAATAAGGCTCCTGTGGAATAGGCTGAGCTGGAGTGCTGCATGCTGCTGGAAGAGCTGAATAAATGGGATAACCCACATAACCCCTGCAACAATGACCTCCTGCAGTACGAGCACCAGAGTAGTGGCCCCACTCTCGATACCTCTTGGCTTCTCTCTCCCCTCGCTCCCTAGCAAGCATACCCTCGATCCTCCGAGCAATGCTCACTACCTGATGATAAGGAATGTCCATCTCCAACTCTCGAGCCATGGTAGATTTGATGGGTGGAATAAGACCCTCAATAAACTGACAAAATTTCTCGCGAACAGTAGCAACCAAGGCCGCTGCATGCCTAGCCAATCGGGTATAACAATTAGCATATTCTAAGACGGTCATATCACCCTGGCGCAAATGTTCAAACTCCGCGCGCCATGTATCCCTGAGACTTTGAGGGACAAGATCTCTCATAAACATGTCTGAGAACTGAGTCCAGGTCAGTGAAGCAGCCTCGTCTGGACTGTCTATCTCATAAGTGTGCCACCAATCATTGGCGGCTCCCCGAAGCTAAAAGGCAGTAAAGGAAACCCCACTGGACTTTATTATACCCATAGTGTGAAGCATACAGTGACACTCTTTTATAAATCCCAAGGCATCATCTGATTCTAGCACACTGAAAACCGGAGGATCATACTTCTTGAACTTCTCAAGTCTCTATTGTTCATCCTCAGAAGCAGCTGTCCCATTTTCGGGCTGAACTAGAAATGCAGGCTATATAGGAATGACCTTTAAGGCCTGCTTAACATGGATTCGCTTCTCAGGAGTGCATGCGGCGAGAGTCTGTGCCACTCCCCCAGCCTGGGATGTGGCTGCAACAAGAGAAAGCAACCCTTCTTGAGCGAACGCGGTGTACATGTTCATAAGCTGTGCCAAAGTCTCTTGAAGAGCTGGAGTAGTGGTAACTATAGGCGTAATCGGTGTCTGAACTCCGACTGGATCTGCTGGCGGTACCTCAGTGGTAGATCGTGCAGGTGCTCTGGCTGCACCACGTGCGCGTCCACGGTCTCTACCCAGACCCGGTCTCTAACGGCTGCGGTAGGGGGCGCAGGTGTCTAATCATCTCGGGTAGCATGTGTCTTCACCATCTGTGAGAGAATAGAAGGTAGAAATTTTAGAATTGGTGTAAAAATATCGCACGACAAGGAAATCAAATGAAGTGAAGATTCTTTCTAAACATTTACATAGCCTCTCGTAGATAAGCACAGACATCTCCATATCGATCAGTGAGACTCTAATAAACCGGCCTGTGTTCCGTGACTCCTATGAACCTATATCTCTGATATAAACTTGTCACGACCCCAGTTCGCCCTCCGCGAACATGTCGTAATGACACCTATTCCCTACTACTAGGTAAACCTAAAAATTCAAAATTTACGCAACTTGCGGAAAACAAACTAACTTGCGAAAAATAAACTAATCTTGCAGAAGAAAACAACTTAAAATTTTACTGTAGAAAATTGTGTATAAGTGCCACTTGGCATAATACAACCCATATCATGAAATCCAAAAGAAACAACACCCAAAACCCGAAAACTCACATGAAACACAGTCTAATAGAAATACAATATACTGCTCTAACTCCAGAATGTCTACACAACCGAATGAAGGGAAAATCATATACGAAAGCTGGAATAATATAGAGACTCCTAGTCTGCGGACATGACAGATATACCTCAAAGTCTTTGCTATATGTCTCCACCGTGAAGATTGTGCACCTGAGTGGAGCTACCTGGAGCTGCACATGAAAAGCTTGCGCAGAAGAGGCAAGAGTACACCATAGCGGTACTCAGTAAGTGCCAAGCCTCTCCTCGGTTGGGTAGTGATGAGGAAGGTCAGGTCCCTACTAAGATAAGCATAATAACTGGTAAGATAAAGAGGACAATATAGGTAAAGTCTACAGCTAGAATCAAAACAAGATAATTAAGGAATGCAGTAATGGAAAGCCGAAACAAAACAATACTAGTAAAATACTTCTCACAATTGGAATGATAATCAGGGATCTCTCGATGTCCCGAGGATCTCTTGGTATCCTCAATTATAATTCGGGGATCTCTTAATATCCCAAGGATCTCTTGGTATCCTCATTAATTATATACACATGTGCCACGGATCTCTTGGTATCCCGCACTCCCAATACAGAACATCAAACGTGCAGGGAATCTCCCGGGATACCGTCCCGTAATCCCAAATTAAAAAATACAATAACAGCTCAAAATATCAAATAATTACCAAAATCACAATAATTAATAGTAGATTCTAGCCTAACATGCTTCATAGAATACAAACAAGGTTGTGATGACTCGACCCGTCATCTCATGAGCTAGTACCTCGCTCTTCCCTTTTTTCGCTTCCTTATATTTTATTATCGGTATTGGGTGCGTTAGAATTGATTTGAAGTTGTTTTGATAAGAAATAAGACACTTAGTCTCTTTAAGGAAGGCTTAGTTTGGAAAAGTCAACCGGAAGTTGACTTGTGTGATAGAGGGTTCGGATATGAATTCTGATGGTTCGTCTAGCTCCGGTAGGTGATTTATGAATTAGGAGCATGATCGGAAGTGATTTTGGAGGTCTGGTATAATTTAGGCTTGAATTGGCGAAGTTAGTATTTTGGCAATTTCCGGTTGATAGGTGATATTTTGATTCGAGGATCAGAATGAAATTTCGAGAGTTTCTGTAGCTTCATTAGGTTATTTGGGATGTGTGTGTGCAAAATTTCAGGTCAATTCGGACGTGGTTTGGTTGGGTTTTTGATCGAATGTGTGTTTTGAAAGTTATAAAAGAACTTAGGCTTGAATTCGATGTAATTTGATGACTTTGTTGTTAGTTGAGGTGTTTTGACGATTGGAGAAAGTTTGGATAATGTTTTAAGACATGTAGGTGCTTTTGGTTGAGGTCCCGGGGGCCTCGGGGTGATTTCGGATGGCTAACGGAAGGTTTTTGGGGCTTAGGGTGTTGCAGAAATTGCAGGTTCAGTGTGGCAGGTAATTGCTCTATACGATCGCATAGAAGGATTTAAGGGGATGTTTGGATTGTTCAATGCAAACACACAAAGGGCGTTGCGATCGCACAATGTTGGTTGTTGATGCACTGCGATCGCATAGGGTAATTTGGGACCCTGGAGATTTGTGTTATGCGATCACATGGAGGTTTATGTGATCTCATAGGGTTAAATCTGGGGGCATAAAATTTGTTCTATGCAATCGCATGGGTTCTAATGTGATCGCATACAAGAAGTCACTGTGATCTGGGCAGAATATTAAAAGCATTTCATCCGCGAACCCAACCCATTTTTCCACCTTTTAGACATTTTTGAGAGATTTTGGACGGGGATTGAAGAGCGTTTCAACCGGGATTGATTGGAGGTAAGTTTTATGAGTTAAATTCATGATTTTATTGAAGAATCATCCTTGAAATTCATGGGAATATAGCCAAATTGTAAGAAATTAGGGCTTGAGATTGAAACTATAAATTTGGGATTTGAAGGGCCAGTTGTGGTTCGATTTGAGAGATTTTTGTATGTATAGACTCTTGGCAAGATAGGGAAACTGATGATGTAACAATTTCTGTGTATCGAGACGCGGGCTCAGGGCTCGGGTTTTGTCAAATTAGTGAATTTTGATATTTTTCGATTGCTTTTGATTGGGTATTGTCTCTTTAGTATAATTCTACATATTCGTTGTAATTTTGGATAGATTCGTCACACGAGGAAGCCAATTCGAGAGGCAAGGGAATATCTAGCTAGACATTTGGCCGTTTAGAGGTGAGTAATGATTTTAAATGATGTCCTAAGGGTTTGAAACCCCGGATTGCACAACATAGTACAATGTTGAGATAAGACACGCGCTGTATGACGAGCGCAGGGTCATTTACTATTGGGGATTGTGAATTGGTCCATCCTGGTAGATATTTTACCGCGTATTTGGTAAAGTCTTGTTGTTTTTCACCATGACTTGGGCTTATTTCCATTCTTGGGCTTCGTGCCGACTATTTGAAATCCTTTTTGAACTCCCATCACTATTTCCACACTATTTGAAATATTACTTGTACCCAGTCCAATTGAATTACACTATTTCATGAACTCAGCTATACTTTTACTCAACTTGAGATTTAAATGATATTTGAACTGATGTTTGAGCTGAGCACTATTGTTTTACTGACGCCCGAGGGGCTTATGATTGTCTTTTTGGACTGATTGAGGCTGAGAGCCACATGTGAGGATATGTTGAGTGATGTGGGGAGGCTTTTTGCCCTTATTTGATATGGACAAGCTTTCAGGCCTTATAATGATATAACGCTTTGGTTGTAGGAGCCCCTCCGGAGTCTGCACCCCCATAGTGTGCGGGGTACCCATGTGATTTGAGAGTGAGCCTAAGGGGCTGATGTTGTACTAAGTAACTAATACTGCACCCGCGAGGTTAATACTGTACTGAGAGTTTGATTTTGAGCCTGAGGGGTAGGTCTCTAATTATTTCTTTCTGGTTGAAATATTTGACTTAACTGTTTCAAAAGAAAAATCATTTGATACTTCACGATTTTTGTTGTCTAATTGATTTTACTACATGAGATAGCGTTATTTTTGCCTTTATGAGATTTCATGATTTCAGTCATTATTTATTTTTTATTACTCACTGGGTTGGAGTACTCACATTACTCCCTGCACCGTGTCTGCAGATACAGGCAGAACAGAGTTCGTTCCTGAGCGTTGATTCCTTCCAGACCGGATAGACTAGGAGTGACGAGGTAGTTGTTGTCGTCCGTAGTCCTGTTTCTCCCTTATCTTCTATTATTCATGTTATCTTCAGACTTTGTACTAGTTCCAAACTTGTAGAATTTTAGTAGACTATGTAATAGCTCACGACTTGTGACACCCCGATTTCGGGCTGTATCGGGAGGGTTTCCCTATTATATCATTTTTATTCCTCACTTATGATTATATTATCTATGTTTTAGATTTATTCATGCCAAGTAACGGCCAAAAGAGGTGTTTTGGTTCCATTGGCTGGCCTTGTCTTCATGAGAGGTGCCATCACGACCAGGTTCGGGAATTGGGTCGTAACAAGTTGGTATCAGAGCCTAGGTTACATAGGTCTCATGAGTCATGAGCAGGTTTAGTAGAGTCTCGCGTATCAGTACAGAGACGTATGTATTTATTCTCGAGAGGCTGCAGAACCTTCGGGAAAAACTTCATATTCTTGAATTCTTGTTGTGCGACTTTGTTTATCCGAACACTACATTTGTATTATTCTATTCTCTCGCAGATGGTGAGGACTCGTGCTACCGGATGAGACGGACGACCATAAGTACCACCCATTGAGGGCACTAGGGGCCGTGGACGCGGTCGTAGTCGTGGTAGAGGCTGAGCCGCGAGGGCAACACTGTTAATCCACCAGCTTCCCCAGTTCCAGATTAGGCTCCAGCATCTGTACCAGTTCAAGCACCAGCTATGCCTATTGTAATACCGAGTCTTCAGGAGACCTTGGCTCAGATTTTGACAGTTTGCACTGGCCTGGCGTAAGCGGTCTCAACCACTACAGTCGCAACTACTTTACAGGTCAAGGAAGGCACCCAGGCTCATGTTAATCACACATCTGAGCAGGTTGTGCAGGGAATGTAGACACTGGAAGCACCTCCAGTTCAGCCGGTTGCATCAGTTCAGGATTATGTAGTTCTAGTTGTGCCAGATAATGAGCAACATCGTCTTGTGAGATTCAGTAGGCTCCAGCCTCCTTCATTCAGTGGTGTTCTGGGCGAGGATGTCTAGGGTTTTCTCGACAAGTGTCAGCGTATGCTTTGAAGGCATGGATTCTGGAGCGAATGGTGTGACATTTACCAATTTCCAACTCACCAGAGCTGCCTTCACTTGGTGAGAGGCGTATGAGCGGCATAGGCCGGCAGGTGACTTGGCAAGGGTTCTCCACTATATTTTTGGAGAAGTGGGTATCCTAGTCTTAGAGAGAGGAGCTGCATAGACAGTTTGAGTGGCTTCGACAGGGAGATATGACTGTGACTCAGTATGAGGCGAGGTGTTTTGAGTTGGCTCATCATGCCTCTTGGATAGTTTCGACTGATTTTGAGAGGGTCAAGAGGTTTGTGGATGGACTTAATTATCACCTTCTTGTTCTGATTACTTAAGAGAGAGTTATGGGTATTTCCTTTGAGGATGTAGCTGATATTGCTTGTGATATTGAGATGGCTCGCCGTTAGTATAGAGAGGAGAGGGAGGCCAAGAGGCCTTGAGGTTCTGGTGGTTACAACGGTGCTCCGTCTAGGGGCCAGTTCTAGCATGGCAAAGGTTATTCTTTCAAACCTCCTTAGTCGGCTCATCCCGAGTATCATGGGGCATCTATAGTCCGTGGTCATCAGGGGTTTCAGCAGGGCCAGTCCTCACTCAATGCCCTTCTAGCTCAGAGTTCTTCGCGTGCCCTGTGTGTTCAGGGTTCTTCCGCACCGAGTGCATCAGCTAGTCACTCCAGCAAGAGGGGTTCCTTTCAGTCCCATTATCCAGCACCTGGGAGCTGCTATGAGTGTGGAGAGTTCGAACACATGTGGAGGCAATTTCCTCGGCGTGTTTCCAGTTCATTGAAGCAGAAGGGTCAGCCCTCGTCTTCTACATTAGTTTCTTCAGCACCCGCCTAATCAGCTAGGGGTCTCCCAGAAGGGGAGGCTGATCAGGCGGTGGCCAGGCTCAATTTTATGCTATCCCAAATAGGATAGATGCCCTTGCGTCATATGTTGTTATCACAAGTATTATCTCAGTCTGCCACACATATGCCTTTGTCTTGTTTGATCCCTCTTCATATTTCGCTCATCATTTGGGTACAATCCGAGGGTGTCTTGCTTTACTTGTGCACGTATCTACCCCGGTGGGCGATACTACTATTGTAGACCTTGTGTATCGGTCTTGTATTGTGACTATTGGGGGTCTAGAGACCTGAGTTGATTTATTGTTATTGAGCATGGTACACTTTGATGTTATTCTGGGAATGGATTGGTTATTCCTGTGTCATGCTATTCTAGATTATCATGCTAAGATAGTTACTTTGGCTATTCCGGGTATTCCGAGGATCGATTGGTGTGGTATGACTGATCATGTCCCTAGTAGAGTAATTTCTTTCTTGAAAGCCCAACGTATGATTGGGAAGAGTTGTCTATCATATATAGCTTTTGTGCGAGATATTGGAGATGAGACTCCTAGTATTGATTCTATCCCAGTTGTGAGGAATTTTCCTGATGTAATTCCTGCAGATCTACCGAGCATGCCGTCGGATAGGGATATTAATTTTGGCATTGAGTTGGTGCCAGGAACCCATCCCATTTCTATTCCACCATATCGTATATCACCAGCAAATTTGATAGAATTGAAGGAGAAACTTCAGGAACTCCAAGATAAGGGGTCCATTCAGCCTAGTGTGTCACTTTGGGGTGCGCCAATCCTGTTTATGAAAAAGAAAGATGGCACAATGAGAATGTATGTTGACTATAGGTAGTTAAATAAGGTAACAATGAAGAACATGTATCCTTTGCCTCGCATTGGTGACTTACTTGATCAGCTTCAGGAAGCGAGGGTGTTATCTAAGATCGATCTCCGTTCGAGCTATGACCAGTTGAAGATCAGGGAGTCGAATATTCATAAGACTGCTTTCAGGACTAGATATGGTCACTATGAATTTCTGTTTATGTCTTTCGGGTTGACCAATGCCCTAGCAGCATTCATGCATTTGATGAACAATGTATTTCGGCCATATCTGAACTTATTTGTTATTGTGTTCATTGATGATATTCTAGTGTACTCACGTGGCCAGGAGGAGCACGTCAAGCATTTGCGTGTAGTGTTGCAGAAATTTATGGAGGAGAAGCTTTATGAAAAATTCTCCAAGTGTGAGTTTTGGCTAAGTTTTGTGGCATTTTTGGAGCACATAGTGTCCAGCGAAGGCATTCAAGTTGATCCAAAGAAGATAGAAGTAGTGTAAAGTTAGTCTAAACCGTCCTCAGCCACATAGATCCGGATTTTTCTTGGGTTAGCAAGCTATTATCTTCAGTTTGTTCAGTGATTTTCATCCATTTCATCGTCCTTGACCAAGTTGACTCAGAAGGGTGTTCCATTTGTAAGGTCAGACGAGTGTGAGGAGAGCTTTTAGAAGCTCAAGACAGTTTTGACCACAGCTCCACTGTTGGTTCTACAATCAGCTACAGGTTCATACATGGTATATTGTGATGCTTCAAGAGTTGGGATTGGTTGTGTGTTGATGCAGGAGGGTAGAGTTATTACTTATGCTTCTCGTCAGTTAAAGCCCCATGAGAAGAACTACCCTATTCATGACTTAGAGTTGGCTGCTATAGTTCATGCTCTGAATATTTGGAGGCACTATTTATATGGCGTATCTTGTGAGGTATTTAGTGATCATCGCAGTCTTCAGCACTTATTTAAATGGAAAGACCTTAATTTATGGCAACGGAGGTGGCTTGAGTTTCTGAAAGATTATGATATTAGTATTCTGTATCATCCGGGAAAGGCCAATGCAGTGGCTGATGCTTTGATCCAAAAGACAGTCAGTATGGGGAGTTTAGCATACATTCCAGTTGAGGAGAGGCCCTTTGCAGTTGATGTTCAAGCCTTGGCTAATCGGTTTGTGAGATTAGATATTTCAGAGCCCAGTCGGGTATTGGCTTGTGTGGTTTCTCAGTCTTCATTATATGATCGCCTCAGAGAGCGCTCGTATAATGATCTATATTTGCTTTCCTGTAGGACAGAGTTAAGCATGATGATACAAGAAATGTGACTATAGATGATGATGGCATAGTGAGGATGTAGGGCCATATTTGTATGACCAATGTAGATGGGCTTAGAGAATTGATTCTGGAGGAGGCCCGCAGCTCTCAGTATTCTATTCATCCAGGTGCCGCAAAAATGTATCAGGAAATGAGATAGCACTATTGGTAGAGAAGAATGAAGAAAGATATTGTAGGTTATGCAGCTCGGTGTCTCAATTGCCAGCAAGTGAAACATGAGCATCAGATACTGGGTGGTTTGGTTCAGCGGATAATTATTCCAAAGTGGAAGTGGGAGAGAGTTAGTATGGATTTTGTGAGTGGTCTTCCTAGAACTTCGAAGAAATTTGATACTATTTGGGTGATTGTGGATCGGCTGACCAAGTCCGCGCACTTCATTCCGGTGTGTACTACTTATTCTTCAGAGCAGTTGGCAGGGATATTTATCCAAGAGATTGTGTGATTGCATGGTGTTCCAGTGTCTATTACATCATATAGAGGTACTTAGTTCACTTCCCAGTTTTGGAGGACTTTCCAACGAGAGTTGGGTACCCATGTGGAGTTGAGCACAATATTTCATCCTCAGACATACGGAGAGTCCGAGCATACTATTCAAATATTGGAGGACATGTTGCATGCATGTGTTATTGATTTCGGGGATTCTTGGGCTGAGTTCTTGCCACTTGCAGATTTTGCCTACAACAACAGTTATCAATCCAGCATTCAGATGGCACCGTATGAGGCCCTGTATGGGAGACGGCGTAGATCTCCAGTTGGTTGGTTCGAGCCCGGAGAGGCTAGATTATTGGGTATAGAGTTTGTTCAGGATGCCTTAAAGAAAGTGAAGTTGATTCAAGAGAGACTTCGTACAACTCAATCGCGTTAGAAGTGTTATTCGAACTGGAAGATACGAGATGTATCTTACATGGTAGGTGAGAAGGTTTTGCTGAAGGTTTCGCCCATGAAGGGTGTTATGAGATTTGAAAAGAAAGGGAAGTTGAGTACGCGATCTATTGGGCCTTTTGAAATACTTAGGAGAATTGGAGATGTGGCCTATTTTCTTGCTTTTCCACCCAGTTTGTCGGGTATTCATCCGGTATTTCATGTTTCTATGCTCCGAAAGTATGTTGGGGACGTGTCTCATGTTTTAAATTTCAGCACAGTGCAGTTAGATGAAGATTTGACTTATGATATAGAGCCAGTGGCTATTTTAGGTCGACAGGTTCAAAAATTGAGATCAAAAGATAGCGTCACTGAGCGGGAGATGCAGAGTAGATATCATCACCTATTTGAGACTTCAGGTATGTTTCTTAACTTACTCAAGGATGAGCATTTGAATAAGTTTAGGAGGATGTGAAGACCCGACCCGTTGTCTTATGAGTTATTGCCCCATTCTTCCCATTTTCCATTTCTTTATGTTTTATTATCGGTATTGGGTATGTTAGAATTGATTTGAAGTGGTTTTCATAAGAAATAAGACACTTAGTTTCTTTAAGGAAGGCTTAGTTTGGAAAAATCAACAAGAAGTTGACTTGTATGTTAGAGGCATCGGATATGAATTCCAATGGTTCAGCTAGCTCCGAGAGATGATTTATGACTTAGGAGCATGATTGGAAGTGATTTTGGAGGTCTGGTGTAGATTTAGGCTTGAATTGGCGAAGTTAATATTTTGGTAATTTTTGGTTGATAGGTGATACTTTGATCCGAGGGTCAGAACAGAATTTCGAGAGTTTTTGCAGCTTCTTTAGGGGATTTGGGATGTGTGTGCAAAATTTCAGGCCATTCGGACCGTGTTTGGTTGGGTTTTTGATCGAATGCGTGTTTTGAAACTTTTAAAAGAACTTAGGCATAAATTCGATGTAATTTTATGATTTTGGTGTTAGTTGAGGTATTTTGATGGTTGGATCAAGTTTGGATAATGTTTTAAGACATGTAGGTGCTTTTGGTTGAGGTCCTGGGGGCCTAATGGAAGGTTTTTGGGACTTAGGGTGTTGCAGAAATTGCAGGTTCAGTGATGCAGACAATTGCTCTATTCGATCGCAGGAGGTCCTATGCAATCACATAGAAGGATTTTAGGGGCTGTTTGGATTGTTTAATGTGATCCCACGAAGGGAGTTGCGATCGCACAGTGTTGGTTGTTGATGCACTGCGATCGCAAGGGGCCTGTTGCGATTGCATAGGGTAATTTGAGACCCTGGAAATTTGTGCTATGCGATCGCAGGGAGGCTTATGCGATCGCATAAGGTTAAATTTGGGGACGGAAAATTTGTTCTATATGATTGCATGGGCTCTAATGCGATCGCATAGAAGAAGCCACAATGATCTGAGCAGAATGTTAAAAACATTTCATCCGCGAGCCTAACCCATTTTTCCACCATTTTTGGACATTTTTGAGAGCTTTTGGACAAGGATTGAAGATAGTTTCAATTGGGAATAATTGGAGGTAAGTTTTATGAGTTAAATACATGATTTTATTGAAGAACCATCCTTGAAATTCATGAGAATATAGCCAAATTGTAAGAAATTACGGGTTGAGATTGAAACTCCAAATTTGGGATTTGAAAGGCCCTTTGTGGTTCTATTTGAGAGATTTTTGTATGTATAGACTCGTGGCGAGATAAGGAACCCGATGATGTAATAATTTGTGAGTTTTGAGATGTGGGTCCGGGGCTTGGGTTTTGTCAAATTCATGAATTTTGATATTTTTTGATTGCTTTCGATTGGGTATTGTCTCTTTAGTATAATGCGACATATTCGTTGGTATTGAGCAGATTCGTCGCGCGAGGAAACCAATTCGAGAGGCAAGGGCATAGCAACTAGACTTTTGGTCGTCTAGAGTTGAGTAATGATTTTAAGTGATGTCCTGAGTGATTGAAACCCCAGATTGCACAACATAGTGCTATGTTGAGATGAGACATGTGCTGTATGACGAGCGCGTGGTCATTTGCTATTGGAGATTGTGAATCGGTCCATCCTGGTAGATATTTTACCGCGTATTTTATGAAGTCTTGTTGTTTTTCACCATGACTTGGGCTTATTTCCATACTTGGGCTTCGTGCTGACTATTTGAAATCCTTTGTGAACTCCCATACCTGTTTCCTCACTATTTGAAATATTACTTGAACTCAGTCCAATTGAATTACACTATTTCATGAACTCATCTATACTTTTACTCAATTTGATATTTAATTGATATTTGAACTGATGTTTGAGCTGAGCACTATTGTTTTACTGACACCCGAGGGGCTAAAGATTGTCTTTTTTGAATGATTGAGGCCGAGGGCCACATGTGAAGATATGTTGAGTGATGTGAGGAGGCTTTCAGGCATCGAGTGTGATTTGAGAAGGCTTTCATGCCTTATAATGACATAGCGCTTGGGATGTAGGAGCCCCTCCGGAGTCTGCACCACTACAGCGAGCAAGGGTACCCATGTGATTTGAGAGTTAGCCCGAGGGGCTGATGTTGTACTGAGTAACTGATACTAAGTCCGCGGGGCTGATACTGTACGGAGAGTTTGATTTTGAGCCTGAGGGGCTGGTTTTTGATTATTTATTACTTATTGAAAATATTTGCCTTAGCTATTTTAAAAGAGAATTATATGATACTTTACGGTTTTTATTGTCTAATTGATTTTACCGCTTGAGATAGAGTTATTTTTTCCTTAATGAAATTTCATGCTTTCAGTCATTATTCATTTTATTACTCACTAGGTCGGAGTACTCACATTACTCCATGTGTGTGCAGATACAGGTAGAGCAGAGTTCGTTCCTGAGCGTTGATTCCTTCCAGATCGGGCGTACTAGGAGTGACGAGGTTGTTGTTGTTGTCTCCGTTTCTCCCTTATCTTCTATTATTCATGTCATCTTCAAGCTTTGTACCTTGTTCCAGACTTGTAGAATGTTAGTACTCTGTAGTAGCTCATGACTGGTGACACCCCAATTTTGGGATGTGTCGGGAGGGTTTCCCTGTTATATTATCTATGTGTTAGACTTATTCATGCTAGGTAACGACTAAAAGAGGTGTTCTTGTTCTATTGGCTGTTCTGTCTTCACCAGAGGCACCATCACAACCGCGTTCGGGAAATGGGTCGTGACAAGTTAGTATAAGAGTATAGGTTACATAGGTCTCATTGAATTCAAGCCTAAGTTCTTTTAAGACTTCTAAAATACGCATACGATCAAAAACCTAATCAAAACTTGCCCTGAAATTTTGCATGCATCCCAAATCACCTAAGGAAGCTACAAAAACTCTTGGAATTCTATTCTGACTCTAGGATCAAAACCTCACCTATCAATTAAAAATTGCCAAAATACTAACTTCGCCAATTCAAGTCTAAATTAGCTACGGACTTCTAAAATACATTCCAAGTACGTTACAAATGTCAAAATCACCTAACGGAGCTAACATAACCATCGAATTTTCATACCAAGGTCGTCTTCATACTGTTCTGACTACAGATCATTTTCCAATACTTAAGCTCTCATTTAAGGACTAAGTGTCCCAAAACTCTCCAAAGCTCAACATCGAACATCTCGACAAACCAAAATAGCAGAAATGAACTCTGGGGAAACAGTTAATAGGGGGTCGGGGCATAAATTCTAAAAACGACCGGCCGGGTCGTTACACTTTCATACTTAGCCTTTGTGAGGGATGTCAGTGCAGAGACTCCTAGTATTGATTCTATTCTCGTAGTGAGGGATTTTCTCGATGTGTTTCCTGCAGACCTATCGGGTATGCCATCGGACATGGATATTGACTTTGGTAATTATTTGGTGCCAGGCACTCTACCCATTTTTTATTACTTGATAAGGGGTTTCTTCGGCCTATCCTATTTGTGAAGAAGAAGGATAGCACGATAAGAATGTGCATTGATTACAAATAGTTGAACAAAGTTACAATCAAGAACAAGTATCATTTTCCTCGTATAAATGATTTATTTGACCAGCTTCAGAGAGCGAGAGTGTTCTCCAAGATTGATCTTCGATCAGGGTATCACTATTTGAAGATCAGGGAGTTAGATATTCTTAGGACAGTTTTCAGGACCCGATATGGTCATTATGTGTTCCTTCTGATGTCTTTTAGGCTAACCAATGCTCTAGCAGCGGTTATGCATTTGATGAACTACGTGTTTTGACCTAATCTCGACTCATTCATTATTGTATTCATTGATGATATTCTAGTATACTCACATATTCAGGAGGAACACATGGAGCATATGAGAGTTTTGTTGTAGAGACTAAGGGAGGAGAATCTTTATGCAAAGTTCTCCAAGTATGAGTTTTGACTCACTTTAGTGGCTTTCTTGGGGCACGTGGCGTCTAGTGAGGGTATTCAGGTTGATCCGAAGAAGATAAAGGTGGTTCGGAGTTGGCCCAGGACATCCTCATCCATAGAGATTCGTAGTTTTCTTAGATTGGCGGGTTGTTAGTTCTTTCAGGAGGAGCCCATAGCTCGTGGTATTCCATCCATATGGGTGTCGTGAAGATGTATCAGGATTTGAGACACCATTATTGGTCTAGAAGAAAGAAGAATGATATTGTTGGATTTGTAGCTCGGTGTCTCATTTTTCAGCAGGTTAAATATGAGCATCAAATACTAGTGTCTTGCTTCAGCAGATAGATATTCTAGGGTGGAACATGGTGAAGATCACCATGGACTTTGTAGTTGGGCTCCTACGGACTTTGAAGAAGTTCAATGCTATTTGGGTGATTGTGGATTATCTGACCGAGTTTGCACACTTCATTCCTATGTGTACTACCTATTCTTCAGAGCGGTTAGATTAGATTTATATCCGAGAGATTGTTCGCTTGCATGGTGTCCCAGTTTCAATAATTTCAGATAGAGGTACTCAGTTTACTTTATAGTTTTGGAGGGTCGTGCAGTGATATTGGGTACTCAAGTTGAGTTGAGCACAACTTTTCATCCTCAGATGGACGAGCATTCCGAGCGCACTATTCAGATATTGGAGGACATATTAAGTACTTGTTTCATTGATTTTGGAGGATCATGGGATTGGTTTCTACACTCACGGAGTTTGCTTATAACAATAGTTATCAGTCAAGTATTCAGATAGCTCCACTTTGTCGCATTTCTTCGATACGAATACAGTAACGATCATAGCGATCTTTATGAGGCTTTATATGGGAGGCGGTGTAGAACTCCAGTTGGTTGGTTTGATTCGGATGAGGATAGGATATTGGGTACAGACTTGGTACGGGATGTTTTAGACAAGGTGAAGGTGATTCAGGAGCGACTTCGCATAATGCAGTTGAGACAAAAGAGTTATGCTTACAGAAAGGTCCGCGATGTGTCGTACATGGTTGGGGAGAAGGTTCTACTGAAAGTTTCACCCGTGAAGGGTGTTATGATATTTGGGATGAAGGGTAAATTGAGACCTCGGTTCATTGGGCCTTTTGAGGTATTTTAGAGGATTGGGGAGGTGGGATGTGAGTTTGTGTTGCCATCCATCTTGTCGAGTGTGCATCCGGTATTTCCTGTTTACATGCTCCGGAAGTATATAATCGATATGTATCATGTTTTGAATTTCAGCACGGTTCAGTTAGATGATGATTTGACCTATGATGTGGAGCCAGTGGCTATTTTAGAGTGGTAGATTTGAAAGTTGATATAAAAGAATATAGCTTCAGTGAAAGTGCAGTTGAGAGGTTGGCCCGTGGAGGAGGATACCTGGGAGAGATCAGGAGATGCGAAGGATACCTATTTGAGGCTTCAGGTATGTTTTTTGACTCACTCGAGGATGAAGTTTGTTTAAGAGGGGGAGGATGTAACGATCCGACCTATCATCTCATGAGTTACCGCTTTGTTTCACCATTTCTGCTTCTTTATGTCTTGTTCAACTGTATTATGGGGTACAGGGTTGGTTGCTTCGGGTTCGGAGTGGTTTTGTAAAGGAATGAGACACTTAGTCTCTTAAGTTGGTCATTTAGTTGGAAAAGTCAACCGGAAATTGACTTGTGAGTAAACGATCTTGGAATTTAGTTTTTTATGTTGCAGGTAGCTTTGTGAGGTGAATTAGGAATTAGGAGCATGATCGAAATATATTTTAGAGGTCCGTGGTAGATTTAGGCTTGAATTAGCAAAATCAGAATGTTGGCGCTTTCCGGCTGGTAGTGGAAATTTTTATAATGAAGTCGGAATGGAATTCCAGAAATTGAGTAGGTTCGTTGTGTCATTCAGGACTTGTGTGCAAAATTTTAGGTCATTCAGACAATGTTTGATAGTGTGATGACCCGACCTGTCATCTCATTAGTTACCGCTCCGTTTCCCCCATTATAGCTTCTTTTTGCTTTGTTTATCTGTGTTTTGTGGTATCGTGTTGGTCGGATCGAATCCGGAATGATTTTGGTGAAGTTTGAGACACTTAGTCTCTTTGAAGTGAGTTTAGGTTGAAAATATCAACTGAATATTGACTTATATGTTAGAGGGCTCGGATGTGAGTTCCGATAGTTTGATTAGCTTCTGGAGGTGATTTGAGATTTAAGAGTGTGATCAGAATAGGTTTTGGAGGTTCAGAGTAGATTTAGGCTTGAATTTTAAAAGTTGTTATTTTGGCGATTTCCGGTTGGTAGGCGAGATTTTGATATAGGTGTTGAAATGGAATTGCAAGAGTTGCAATAACTTTGTTATGTCATTTGGGATGTGTGTGCAAAATTTTAGGTTATTCGGGCGTGGTTCGGTTGGGTTTTTTATCAAAAGAGAAATTTGGAAGATTTTAGAAACAGTTTGGCGTGAATCCGATGTGTTTTGAATGATTTGATGTTGTTTGAGGTGTTTTGAAGATTGGAACAAGTCTAAATAAGGTATTAGGATATGTTTGTGCTTTTGGTTGAGGTCCCGGGGTGATTTCGGATGGTTGACGGGAAGTTTGGATTGTTGTCGCATCTGCTGAATTGCTGCTTCTGGTGTTTTCACACCTGCAGATTGGGGACCGCAGGTGCGGCTCCGCACGTGCGGGAGAGGAGCCCCAGAAGCGGATTTTTGAGAATTTTCTAGGAACATCAGATGCGATGTGAGACTGCACCTACAGAGTTGCAGGTGTGGAAAATTGAGCGTAGAAGCTGCATGGGCTTTTTAGTGAAGAACCGCAGAAGAGATGATTTGGCTGCATAAGCGGTACCTTAGAAGCGGTTATGGGACCGAAGATGCGGAAATGTCTGGGCAGAACATATAAGTTATTTCATTTCACGAATTTGATCTGTTTCACCATTTTTGACTTCGGCTTTGGAGCTTTTTTGGGCGATTTGTAAGAGGGATTTCAAGGGAACGTCATTGAGGTAGGGAATTTGGACTTGAAACTCATTCCTATGCTATTATATCATGGACTAGAGCTAGAAATCATGGAAAAAAGGATTAAAATTGGAGAAGCTAGGGCTTGGAAACGTAGGCTTTTAACTGTGGATTTTATGGACCATTTGAACTTGGATTTATGAACTTTTGATATGTATGAACTCGTGGGGAGATAAGGAATCTATTGGTGTAAAAATTATTGAATTCTGAGACGTGGGCCTAGGGGTCGATATTTGTGTCAATTATTGATTATTCGCTTGGGCTTCATTCCCTTAACATATTTTGACGTCCTCGTTCTGATTTTGGATAGATTCGAACCGTGTGGAGGCTTATACGAGGGGCAAAGGCCTCGCGAGATAGAGATTTGAACGGTTCCAGGTGTGTAATGATTGTTTGAGGCTTTGAAACCCCTGACTGCACATCGTAGTGCTATGTTGAGGTGAGGCACATGCTTGATGATGAGTGTGGGGTAGTGCACTATTGGGGATTGTGACTTAGTCTATCTCGATTGATGATTTTACCGTGTATTTAACTAAAAATCTATTTCCTATCATCATTATTTGGGTTGAATGCCATATTTGGGCTTCGTGCCAACTATTTGAACCATTCAAGCATTTTTATTGATATTTCCTCATAGCTTTGACTTTATACTTGTACTCAGTCATGCTATTCTCCACGTTTTTCATACTCAGCCATGTTTACACAGTTCTAATACTTAAATAATATTTTAAATGATGTTCGGATTGAGAAACACTGTTTTACCATTGCCCGAGTGACTTGTGAGGATTTTTGACTGAGTAAGGCCGAGGGCCTATACTGTGAGGAAACACTGACATTGATTTGAGGCTGAGGGACTGCGAGATGTATATAGAGAGATGGCTTGATATTGTTCTTGGGCCGTAAAGGCCCCTCCAGGAGTCTGCACACCCCCAGTGAGTGCGGGTGCCCATTGTGATGTGAGATTGAGCCCGAGGGGATGATATTGTTCTACGATGTTGCCCGAAGGGCGGTTTTGGTAGATACAGTTCTCGAAAGGCGAACCTTTACGTGTTTACTTCCTTAATTACCTGTCCATTATATGCTTACTTGTTGAAAAAGAATTTTACTTGTCTTTTTACTGGGTTGTTGTTTTTAAACGGTTTTACAGCTTCATTATAGAATGCATTGTGCCTTACATGTTTTCATACTTCTAGTCGTTGTTTACATTTATTACTCACTGATTTGGAGTACTCACTTCACTCCCTGCACCCTGTGTTCAGATTCAGGCGTAGCTGCTGCTCCCAATTGTTGATTCTTCCAGCTTCAGGCGAACATTCGGAGCACACGAGGTAGTTGCCTGGTGCCTGTAGTCCCGTGTTTCTCCTCCTTTATCATTTCTATCTTGTATCAGACAATTGTACTAGTTTAGAGACTTAGAAGACTTGTGTTATTGCGTATAGATGCTCATGACTAGTGACACTCCGGTTAGGGTTGTGTTGGGTTGTACTTATGCATTTTTATGATAATATCTGTTACTTAGTATTATTAAATAATGTTTTCAACTATTTTTTACTGATTTAACTATTTAACTTTGAATTGGAAATAGTTGGCTGGCCTTGTCTTCACGAGAGGCGCCATCACGACTGGGTCTGGGTTTGGGGGTCGTGACAGATATACTTTTAGATCAAATTTGCAATTCGAAAGTTTTTGGAATACTTAGGCTTGAATCCGAGGGTAATTTGATGTTTTGATGTTGTTTTGAGCGTTCCGAAGGTTGGAACAAGTTTGAATGATGTTATGCATTGTGTTGGAATGTTTGGTTGATGTCCCGAGTGCCTCGGGTGAGTTTCGGGTGGTTTAACAGATCAAATTAGTGGGATTTAAAGCCTAAATTAGGGGATTAGGGCTTGAAATTGGAAAGTGTAAATTGGGGATTTGAGGGACCATTTGAGGTTCGGTATTGATGTTCTTGGTATGTACGGACTCGTGGGAGGATAAGGATTTTATTGATGTAATCCTTATCAAATTTTGAGATGTGGGACCGGGGTCGGGTTGGACCAATTTCGGGATTCTTGATGTAATTTGATTATTTTTTCATGGGCTTCGTTCCCATAGTATATATTGATGTTATGATTATGATTTTGGATAGATTCGCTGAGAGTTGAGCCTGAGTCGAGAGGCAAGGGCGTCGTGGGGTAGTATTTCATCCTATTTGAGGTAAGTAACAATTGTAACTCTAGACTCGAGGGTATGAAATACCAAAATTTCGTAATGTTTTGATAAATGATGTGGCACACATGCTAGGTGACTGGCGTGCACCCGTAGGGATTGTGACTTTATTCATCCCGTGGTGACTGTATTGTTGCATATTTTGTTATATTGTATATGATATCCATGTATTTTAGAAGTTGGTTTGTTAACTTGAACTGAAAGCCATGTTTGGGGCCTTTGTGCTGAACTGTTTAAACCCTTACGAGTATTTTACTGCTTTCTTCATATTGATTTGATTTGAAAGCATATTCTCAGTCATGTTTTACATGTTTATTGTTTAATCCAATTTTATCACTCTACTTCTTAATATATGAAAACTGTTTGGACTAAGTTTTCCTGATTTCACTAATATGCCTGAATGGCCGTGCGGTTAATGATTTAGAGAGGTTAAGAACCTAATGGTGAGGATTTGATATATATATATATATATATATATTCTCCTAGACTTGAGGTAAGGCTTCTAGCAAAACTTCCTGGGTGGGTGTAGTTGTTACGGTTACCAGACATTAACAGTGTAGTTAATATATTTTAAACTTTTTATAATGTAAAATCCTACTCGGTACTCTCCCTCTCTTTTTCTGTAAACTTATAACGTTACACTGTAATCATAATTATGTACTGAGATTTTCCCTTCCATATTATTTTTTTTTACACTGTTCATCTCCTATCTCCAATTCTTTATAGATTTAAATCCATTCTTAACTCTTTTTTCTTTTACCTCACCCTGGTCATGGTTAAGCACACATATCACTTGGTTTATCTTAACCAGTTTTTTCCTAGAAATTTACAGCTTAATCCATCAAAATTGTTAAGAAATTGGAAAGATAACCATATAGTAAGAGTGATATTTAGATATTTACAGAATGATAAAAACTATGCATAATATCATAAGCATGTAAAAAAACAGGGGTAATATCTTAGAACGTAACTTAGATAAACATAAGTAACTTACATATTTACAAGAGACGGGATTTCCCTTTCGGGAATCCCGAGAAGAGTTTGCTGAACTTCGAGATTTAAAAACGATCACACATAAGCATACAGTCTTTATTATTTTACAAGCTTAGAGGAGGAACTACTAGGATATTCATAAGGGAAATATTTTACAAAGTGGTTTGGGAAAGGGGTTTTTTTTTTCAGAGTGTTTTTCTTTTCCTTCTTTTTCTCGATGATACTTTCTTCTACTTTGTGTTGATTTTATAGTTGAACGTTGGAGCGGATTTGAAATATGGACTTCAAACATTTTTAGAAATCTTTGTCTTCTAGCCTTGTAGGGTACTTCATTGGGCCCCATCTTCAAATGGCTTGTGCAGAGATTTAATTAGTCGTCCACGTTTTTCTTTCCACTTACAGTTTTACTTTCTATCACATCTTTCTTTATGTCATGTCTGGTCCCTACCTGTTGTCTCCAGCATTATTATCCTTTATCTTTTCTTGATTCATTGTTTCTAAGGAATAACTCTTTTTTTATGTGTCTAAGTTATGTAATGCTATTGAATCAAAACTCATCCCTGAATCGTAGTCTTCATATGGATCTTGAGCTTCCTGATAATTCAGGTGGTCTTCATTATCGTCTCCTCCTGAGCTTTGAGACCTTTCTGGACTGGACCTTGACCTTTCTGGACTGGGAATAGGATTTTTTACCATATGTTTGTCTTGTTTTTTTCTTTTCTTGAAAGAAATTCTCTAGTGTCTGTTTAATTACATCTTCTATTTTCTCTTTTTTTTTTCTTTTAACAATTGTACTCTTTTTCTTTAATGTTTCTCCGTGTGTTAATGTTCTGGGTATCCTTCGCCTTGATGGGCCTTCTTCTTCACTTTTTGGCAAAGTGATAGACATAAACAGATTTGATTTGTCTTTACCGGTCACCGTTTGAACCAGACTAGTTGTATCATCCAACGATACAGTGGATTTTTCTGCATTCATTGGAGAATGCACACCCTTCTCAACCATTTTTTCTTGAGATGGAGAACTCTTCTTCGGACTATTCATCTCTGTATCTTGTTGAGGAACCATTTGAGTCTGAGATTGCGTTATTTCAAATTTTAAAGCATGCACCCGTTGTTCTAAAACCTTTACCTGCTCCATAAGTCTGGTTTTTTCTTTCTCTAAGATTTCATTCTTCTGGTTTAACCTTCTGAGAGCTTCAGTCATTGATGAGCAGTGGTTGCAAAATATTATTTTATTTGTGTCTTTTTGGATGTTGTATTGGATTTTTTCTGGGTTTTGTCTGAGTGCTGGGGAAATATAGTAATTTGGTCCTAGTATCCCTCTTGCGTAATCTAGTGCTTCAGTAAAATCATTAAAACTTTAAAAAAGTGGTTTTTGTATGTCTTTAATAGAGTTTAATACTTCTATCCACATTTGAAAAATACCATTTGTCTTACTGTATACAACCACATAGTATTTAAACCTTTTTTCTTGATTTTTGTCTGTAAAATATTTCCCCAAGGCATTAAGAGCTGCTATAAAAAAATTTAGTGTATTTCTTATTATATGCTATCCATAGGTTATCAATTAAACATTTCTGGGGTCTATCTATGAGACTATAACACATTCAGGTAAACCTCTAAATGACATATTTGATGGTGGAAAATATTAAATTATGCTTCCCAAAAATTATTCTTTCTATATTATTTTGTTCTATAATGGATTGTGGCTTAAAGTAAAGGTTACCTAATACTATCTGCAAGTATTTGTCTGAGGGTGAGGCTTGAACGCCTTTTCCCTTGTCTTCTGTCTTGGGAACTGTTTGTCTCATTCTGTACATGTAAAATATTCTTATTAATTGACAGTAATTTTTAACTTACTTAAATGGTCTGCTAAATTATTATATTTTCCTTTAATATGTTCAAAAACTAAATTATATTGATATTGTATCAATAAAATTTAACCATCTTCCTCTACTACTATTTTTTGTATTTATCTTTTGGTGAAATTTGACAATAGCGTCACAATTAGTTCTAATTATTACTTCTTGTTTGTTTAATATATATAATTTAAAACTCTTTAGTCCATAGATTACGGCTAAAATTTATGCGTCTATACTGCTCATATTTCCTTTCTCTTTATATTTGCCACTTTGGTACGAACATATTTTTTCTGTATTCTTATCACTATATTTATTTAGTTTTGCTTTTAAATTTGCTCCCCATCCCTCAAAACTTCCATCTGTTTCCATAATTAAATAGTTAGTTTCTAATGGCATAGCTAGATCAGGAATATTCTTTATTTTTTCTTTAATTTTTTGTACTAATTTAATATCTTTTGTATTAAAATATTTTTGTCCTGTAGATCCTGTCTTAGCATATAATGGTCCTGCTATTTTCCCAAGTCTTTCATTAAAGTTTTTGCATAATTTACTATTCCTAGAAACTTTTGTAGTTCTTTAATATTGTCTAGTTTATCTGGCATTTCTAAACTTTTATAGCTATATGGGGTTGTAGATTAATCTTCCCATCCCCTAGAACTACTCCTAAAAAGTTTATATAATTTTTACATAATTCCATTTTTTTAATGATTATTTCATTATCTACAAATAATCTAAATATTGTCTGTAGATGTCCTAAGTGTTCTTTAGTATCTTTACTGAATACTAATATATCATCTACGTGTACTAACACAAACCTTTTATATTCTCCAAAGATATTATCCATTTTTCGTTGGAAAATTGGTGGAGCTGTTTTTAATCCGAACGACATTACAAACCATTTGAAATGCCCTTCTGGACAAGTAAATGTTGTCCATTCGATACTTTCTTCATGCATTTTTACTTGCCAATATCCTGATTCACAATCAAATTTACTAAATATCTTTTTTCCTTGTATTCTATTTATTAGTTCTGTTTTATCAGGTAGCTTATATCCATTTGTTCTGGTGTTATCATTGAGTCTTTTATAGTTTATTACCATTCTCACTTTTCCTCTTATTATTTCACTGTGATTTCTAAACATAGAAGCTGCTGACCTATGTTTATAAGTAGATCTCCATATTACACCTAAGTCCATAAGTTCTTTAATTTGAGTTTTACAGTCTTCAAGGTCTTCATTTGTAGGTTCTATTGAAGCCGTTTTAATTATATATTCTGGATTGATTATATCTAATTTATACATCACTTTATTATTTTCCCAGTGCTTTAAAGGTTTTTCTCCGATTATCTCTATCTCATCTAGAATTTTTGTTATATTCTCTAGATTTTTTTTATTCTTTATTATTCCTATTCTTTGTAATCCTGTTTTGAAATTGTATAATTCTGTTTCGATGTCTATTAATGTATAGTCCTTTTCTAGTATATCTCTATCTTCGTTTTCTTCTAATATTAAATTATTAGTTTTTTCTTTAGTCCTACAGCAGGTTTTGTTATCTTTACATTTTTTACAAAATTCTTTCTCAATTTCTTGCAGTTTTTTCTGGTTTTCATTCAATCTTGTCCTTATCCTAGTTGCGGCTTCTATTGTTTGTACTGGTGTTTGTGTAATATTTTTAAAGAATATTACCCCATATCTACTAAGCAAACAACTACCATTATTATGTAATATAAAGCTCAATCCTAATACAAAATCTTCATTTATATTTAAATCTCTTACCCAAAATTTATCTACCTTATAGCTAGGTTTGTAAAAATCTAAGCATGTATTTAAAAAACTAATTTGTGATTTATCTATATAATGTTTATAAATGTTATGGGTTCCATCCATTTGCATGGATGCTACTGGCTTGTCTAATGTTTTATTAAATTAGGTGGAACTATCCTCTTATTTATTGTACATCTTGTGCATCATGAGTCTACTAGAGCTAATGTTTCTATTTCGTAGTCTTCTATTCTAATTCTTGCTAAAAAATTTATCGTAGTTAATTTTTTATCTTCATTGCATATTAAGGCATATAATTTTCTATACTCATTAGTTCTTTATCTTCTTCGGTTGCTATATTTCCTCTTATATCGTCTATTTTTTTTTCTTTTTCCATTTTTGTATTCTTTTTTCGAATTCATTTATTCTATTTTATAATGTAATTATTCTTATACTTATAATAGAATTATTTGTCTCTTGATAAATTTCTTCTTTATTTATTTTTGTTTCAAAATCTTTTTCTATACATGAACATCCTTCTAGATAGCATAATTTACATTTAGCTCTTTTTTTATACTGGCATACCATTTACATTTAAAACACTGGTTGCTATCTAATCCTTTATTTATTTTAAACTTATGGGTACATTCACAAAGTTATTTTCTTCTAGATCTACTTTTCTAGTCCTATCTCATTATTACCTCTTCCTCTACTGACTCTAAGGTTTCTATTTGGGTTTCGTCTATACCTACACTTACTATAGAATATATACTTTCGTTGTCTGAAATGTATTCATCTACATTTAATAGGGTTTCTTGAAAATCTTCTATTAATTGTGAATTTCTTATTTTACTATTGATTCTTTTTTGGCAGGTGTTGGCTAAATGTTCTACACTCTCACAAGTAAAATATTCTAGTTTGTTTTTATAATTTCTATCTGTTCTATATTTTTTGACATGCCTATTTCTATCTAAATAGGGTTTTCTAGCTGATGACTTTCTAAGATAATAATTTTTCTTATTATATTCTTTATTGTATTGGGGTTTATATCTTTTATATTTCTTCTTTTTGTATTCATTTTTGTCATAACTTTGTTCTGTATATACCGTTGATTTAAAGAAACTCATATTGTTTTGTTTTAGTTGTTTTTGTATTTGTAAGTTTGTACATTTTTTTTTGTAATATTTCTATAATATGTTGTACTTTGTGCCCTATAGACCATTTTGTATTTGGATTTTGTATTACACCACCTTTATTATACCATCGTTCTTCTATTTCTCTTCCTAAGACTCCAGTAGTTTATCGAATAATTATTTACCTAAATCTTGATCAAAAGCATTTTCCTGATGGTCTTACATTATCTATTTCTGTTTCCTTGTCTATTCTGTATACTCTTCTTCTAGGTGCATTTACTGTACTAGTATCTACTGTACTTTGATATGTTGTTATATGAAACGGGCTTGGGCTAGAACTAACTGATTCCATTAATTCTTTTAAGCTTATTAGTGAATCTGTTTCTATTTCATAGTTATCTTGTATTTCTTCAAAAATTTGATCGAATTTATCCGATTTTTCTTGTAACCTATTTTCTTTTCAATATCCCAAATTCTGTTCTTATTCGCATTTTCTAAAATGCTCTTCCACATTTCTTAAAGTTAATTTTTCTGGTTTACATCCTTTGCATAGGAAAGTGTTATTTTTGTTTTACTTAACTAATTTTCTTGCTTCTTCTAATGCTATATCTACTTCGAATTCTTCTTGTATTATTTCAATATTCATACATTCAACCTAATTGATGTTTCTCCTTTAGAATTTGTATACATCAAATGAGATTCTGATTTAAATATTTTTGGTTTTGAAAAATCTTCTAAGTTCCATTATAATCCCGCGTATTCTTCTGGTCTATTTTAATAGGTTTTAATAACTTTATCCGTTTATTTCCCATTACTTCAACTACATCGTCTACTTTAATTTTGAATTTTGTATTGCTATTTGTTGCCTTTTTTCCTATAAAACCTACACATATTAATAGATTATTTCCATTATTAATTTCTTCATATCCTTTAGTCTGTTTTCCTATTTTTATATTTTTTCCAAATTCTGCTAGATTTATCATAAACTCTGGGCTGATATAAAATATTCCTCCATTATTGTCATGTCTACTTCTGTTAGACCTATTATAGATTTCTTTTGATCTAACCATCAATCATCATATACTACTATTAATACTTTAGCTCCTATATTTTTTCTTGTTAATCCATTTACTATTAATCTCATATGCATTAAATTCTTTTTATAATTTTTTATTTGTTTTATTGATTCTGGATTGATTAAGTTTAATGTCGCAACTTTATTTCCTATAGCTGAAAATTGTTCTTTTTATAATGTCTATATAGTTGAGAATTGATCGAGAAATATCCTGTATTATATAGTATTTTTGGATCTAATAATCTTAATTGATTTTGCTAAAAAATTAGTATATCTTTATCTATATATATTATTTCATCTAATTTTTAATCTCCTCTTGTCTTTTTCTAGTTAGAATTCTGGTTAGCATATTGTTTCCTATTCTATTTTCTGAAAAACATATCCTTGATCTTTCTTGATTTGTTCTTCTTGACCCACTTGGAAAAAAGGTCCATTTTTGTGGCTTTATTATTTTTAATTTTTCTTTTCGTGGTGTTATTTCAACTCTTTTTAATTGTTCTATTAAATCGTCTACCTTTGCTATCTCGGTCTTTATTTCTTTTTCTTTAACAAATTTATCTAGCTTTTTATTAACCAATAATAATAATATTATTGATGTATTATTTTGTTTTATTATTGTTTGATCAGCTTTTCCTTGAGGAATATAATTACTTTGTCCTTCTGGATTGGGTTGAATTCTTGCTGTTAATTTTAACACTTCTTCATATATTGGATCTAATTCTAGTTGTATATCATTCATGAAATAGCGATTTCTTTTATTGTATCTGTCTTTTCTTTAAGTGTGCTTATCTCACCTTTTAATTCTTCTATCTGTTCAGTTATTTTTTCTACTAATCTGGTTGTTTGTATTTCTAACTCTTTAGGCTTTTCTGTAATAGTCTTGATTAACTTTTCTATTTCGTTTTTAGTAGGTATTTTTTCTATATTAATTTTATTATTCAAGAGTTGTATTTTCCTTTCTATTTCTAGTTCTTGTGTTTTTATAAAGTCTAAATTTTGTTCTAATTTTTCTAAAATCCTTCTTTGTTTAATGTGTCCAGCCTCTACTAACTCTAATGTTCTTATTATGTTTTTTTTGTTGTCTTGGGTTTTTTCTCCAAAGTTCATTATTATCAATTATAGTATTGTATTGGTTATCTTCAGTATGTAATATATGTTCTCCACAATTAAAATTACACTTTATTACCGTATTATTTTTTAATATTCTATATTTATTTTCAGGATAGATTTTCAAGTCTAAATATACTAAGTTTTTTAAATTAGTTATTTTATTTTAACCTAGTGGTATCAAATTTTTTTTATTCTTATAGAACTTTATTATTTGATTTTCGAAATATATTTGTTCTTCTGTATATTGTATTTCCCGCTCTAGAGCTGATATAGTTTCTGGACTAATAATACACTTTACTATGTAACTTGGTTCTTTATCTATTTTAATTCTAATTCTTCTGTTTGTTTAGCTAATTCTAAAATTGATGTTAATAGAGTATTAGTCTTTTTTAATACTTTCTTTAATTCTTGCTTTCTCTTTATATCCCTTCTTAAAATCCAATAGTGAAATGCGATTTCTTTAGTTAACGGATGTCGTTTTAACATATGTATCACCCTAATGGGATATATTTTATTTCATTCTAAATTATTCTAATATAGTTCTTTTCTTGTTCTATTTCTGAATTAATTCTTTGTATTTCAAAAAGAAGAAAATTCTTAAAATTATCAGTGTTTAAATCACTTAGTTATGGTTTACTAAAAATACTTTGTTGTAGTTCTAATGTCTTTTTATATTCTATGTGATTCTTTATATTTTCTATGGCAATATAGATTATATAATGATAACAGCTTATATATTTAGCAAGATAATGTTATTTCATAAACGCTGAGGTCCGAAAATCTTCTAGCTCTGATACCAAAATAAATTGAAAAAACAACTAAATCTAAATAAACGTATTGTCTTCTTTCTAATTAGTAATATCTAGAAAGACTAGATACCAAAATAAATTGAAGAAACAACTAAAACTAAATAGACTTATTGTCTTCTTTCTAAGTATTAATATCTAGAAAGACTAGATAAATGAATTTCTAGTTCTCTAATTATAAGATATAATTGTTTATTATATATATCTACGCAGATTCTATGATTTTCTGTTATATAAATAAAATGTATAGCGTAGTCTACTATTGAGTAAACTTCGGTGTCTACGTCTAATATAAATTCTCCTAGACTTGAGGTAAGGCTTCTAGCAAAACTTTCTCGGTGGGTGTAATTGTTATGGTTACCAAACATTAACAGTGTAGTAAAAATATTTTAAACTTTTTATGTTTTAAAATCCTACTCGGTACTCTCCCTCTCTTTTTCAATGAACTTATAATGTTACACTGTAATCATAATTATGTACTGAGATTACCCCTTCCATATTATTATAATTATTATTTTATTATTTTATTTTTTTGTACTCTATTCATCTCTTCTCTCCAATTCATTATAGATTTAAATCCATTCATAACTCTTTTTTCTTTAACCTCACCCTGGTCATGGTTAAGCACACATACCACTTAGTTTATCTTAACCAGTTTTTTCCTAGGAACTTACAAGTTAATCAATCAAAATTGTTAAGAAATTGGAAAGATAACCATATACTATGAGGGATATTTAATTATTTACCGAATGATAAAAACGATGCATAATATCATAAGCATGTAAAAAAACCAGGGGTAATATCTTAGAACATAACTTAGATAAACATAAGTAACTTACATGTTTACAAGAGATGGGATTTCCCTTTCGGAAAACCCGAAAAGAGTTTGCTGAACTTCAAGATTTAAAAACGATCACGCATAAGCATACAGTCTTTACTATTTTACAAGCTTAGAGGAGGAACTACTAGGATATTCATAAGGGATATATTTTACAAAGTGGTTTGGGAAAGGATTTTTTTTTTTCCAGTGATCTTCTTTTCCTTCTTTTTCTCGAAGATACTTTATTCTACTTTGTCTTGCTTTTATAGTTGAACTTTGGAGCGGATTTGAAATATGTACTTCAAACATTTTTAGAAATCTTTCTCTTCTAGACTTGTAGGGTACTTCATTGGACCCCATCTTCACATGGCTTGTGCAGAGATTCCATTTAGTCGTCCACGTTTTTTCTTTCCACTTACATTTTTACTTTCTATCACATCTTTCTTTATGTCATGTCAGGTCCCTACCTGTTGTCTCCACCATTATTATTCTTTGTCTTTTCTTGATTCATTGTTTATGAGGAATTACTCTTTTTTCAAGTGTCTAAGTTATGTAGTGCTATTGAATCAAAACTCATCCCTAAATCGTAGTCTTCATATGGATCTTGAGCATCCTGATAATTCAGGTGGTCTTCATTATCGTCTCCTCCTGAGCTTTGAGACCTTTCTTGACTGGACCTTGACCTTTCTGGACTGGGACTAGGATTTTTTATCACATGTTTGTCTTGTTTTTCCTTTTCTTGAAAGAAATTCTCTAGTGTCTGTTTAATTACATCTTCTATTTTCTCTTCTTTTTTTCTTTTTAACAATTGTACTCTTTTTCTTTAATGTTTCTCCGTGTGTTAATGTTCTGGGTAGCCTTCGCCTTGATGAGCCTTCTTCTTCTTTTTGGCAAAGCGAGAGACATAAACGGAATTGATTTGTCTTTCCCGGTCATCTTTTGAACCGGACTAGCTGTATCATCATCCGATACAGTGGATTTTTCTGCATTCATTGGAGAATGCACACCCTTCTCATCCATTTTTCTTGAGATGGAGAACTATTCTTCGGACTATTCATCTCTGTATCTTGTTGAGGAACCACTTGAGTTTGAGATTGCGTTATTTCAAATTTTAATGCATGCACCTGTTGTTCTAAAACCTTTACCTGCTCCATAAGTCTGGTTTTTCTTTCTCAAATATTTCATTCTTCTGGTTTAACCTTCTGAGAACTTCAGTCATTTATGAGCAGTGGTCGCAAAATATTATTTTATCTGTGTCTTTATGGATGTTGTATTGCATTTTTTCTGGGTTTTGTCTGAGTGCTGGGGAAATATAGTAATTTGGTCATAGTATTCCTCTTGCCTAATCTAGTGCTTCAGTAAAATCATTAAAACCTTTAAAAAGTGGTTTTTGTATGTCTTTAGTAGAGTCTAATACTTCTATCCACGTTTGAAAAATACCATTTGTCTTACCGTGTACAACCACATAGTATTTAAACCTTTTTTCTTGATTTTTGTCTGTAAAATATTGCCCCAAGGCATTAATAGCTGCTATTAAATATTTAGTGACTTTCTTATTATATGCTATCCATAAGTTATCAATTAAACATCTCTGGAGTCTATCTATAACACATTCTGGTAAAACTCTAAATGACATATTTGATGGTGGAAAAAATATTAAATTATGCTTCCCAAAAATTATCCTTTCTATATTATTTTGTTCTATAATGGGTTGTGGCTTAAAATGAAGGTTACCTAATACTGTCTGCAAGTATTTGTCTGGGGGTGAGGCTTGAACGCCTTTTCTTGTCTTCAGTCTTGGGAACTGTTGGTCTCATTCTGTACATGTAAAATATTCTTATTAATTGACAATAATATTTAACCTACTTAAATGGTCTGCTAAATTATTATCTTTTCTTTTAATATGTTCAAAAACTAAATTATAAATTGATATTGTATCAATAAAATTTAACCATCTTCTTCTACTACTATTTTTTGCATTTATCTTTTGGTGATATTTGACAGTAGCTTCACAATCAGTTCTAATTATTACTTCTTGTTTGTTTAATATATATAATTTAAAACTGTTTAATCCATAGATTACGGCTAAAATTTATGCGTCTTTACTGATCATATTTCCTTTCTCTTTATATTTGCCACTTTGGTATGCACATATTTTTTCTGTATTCTTTTCACTATATTTATTTGGATTTACTTTTAAAACTGCTCCACATCCCTCAAAACTTCCACCTATTCAAATAATTAAATAGTCAGTTTCTAATGGCATAGTTAGATCAGGAATATTCTTTAGTTTTTCTTTTATTTTTTGTACTAATTTAATATCTTCTGTATTAAAATGTTTTTCTCCTGTAGATCTTGTCTTAGCATATAATGGTCCTGCTATTTTTCCCAAGTTTTTTATAAAATTTCTTGCATAATTTACTATTTCTAGAAACTTTTGCAGTTCTTTAATATTGTCTAGTTTATCTGGCATTTCTAAAACTTTTTTAGCTATATGAGGTTGTAGCTTAATCTTCCCATTCCCTAGAACTACTCGTAAAAAGCTTGTATAATTTTCACATAATTCCATTTTCTTTTTACTAATGATTATTGCATTATCTACAAATAATCTAAATATAGTATGTAGATGTCCTGAGTGTTCTTTAATATCTTTACTGAATACTAATATATCATCTACATATACTAACATAAACCTTGTATATTCTCCAAATATATTATCCATTTTTCGTTGGAAAATTGGTGGAGCTGTTTTTAATCCGAAAACATTACTAACCATTCGAAATGCCCTTCTGCACAAGTAAATGTTGTCCACATGCATTTTTACTTGCCAATATCCTGATTTACAATCAAATTTACTAAATATCTTTTTTCCTTGTATTCTATTTATTAGTTCTGTTTTATCAGGTAGCTTATATCCATATGTTCTGGTGTTATCATTGAGTATTTTATAGTTTATTACTATTCTCACTTTTCCTCTAATTATTTCACTGTGGTTTCTAACCATAAAAGCTGCTGACCTATGTTTAGAAGTAGATCTCCTTATTACACCTAAGTTCATAAGTTCTTTAATTTGAGTTTTAAAGTCTTCAAGGTCTTCATTTGTAGCTTCTAGTGAAGCCGTTTTAATTACATATTCTGGGTTTATTATGTCTAATTTACACATCACTTTATTATTTTCCCAGTGCTTTAAAGGTTTTTCTCTGATTATCTCTATCTCATCTAGAATTTTTATTATATTCTGTAGATCTTTTTCATTCTTTATTATTCCTATTCTTTGTAATCCTATTTGAAATTGTATAATTCTGTTTCGATGTCTATTAATGTATAGTCCTTTTCTAGAATATCTTGTGAGAAAGCACGGGAGAAAAATATAACTGAGATTAAACATGATAAAATGAGCCCTATATATAATACACATAACCTAACCTACTCCTAATAAATATTGAATTAGGCTACTCCTAATACACATTGGATTAGGGTTCTACTATTACATATTCTAACACTCCCCCTCAAGCTGGTGCATATAAATCATATGTAACGAGCTTGTTACATATGTAGTTAACATCAAACCCGGGTTTCTAGACCCGAAAGCATCGAGTCCCAAAGACATCGTTGAAAACTTGCTGAAACAGATGAAGGAAATACTGTTTTTGCCGGAAAATTACTTTATATGCCGGAAAAAATCACTGTAGATGCCGGAAAAACTTCAAAGTGGTCGGAATTGAAAAGTAAAAATATGGGTAGGCTCGGAATTTGAGGGCTATCTAACTGCCCTGAAGGACCTTCGTCAGAATCTCACCGGAACAGTGCTCACGCGCCGGTGCGTGGGGCGCGTGAGTCGAATCTGCGTAGGAAAATATGGCGCGCGAGGGCGCGTTAAGGGCAGTTTTCTGGTGGATTTTGCTGGGGTTTGGTCGGATCTCTCTTGGGAACCTTGTGGTGGTGTTGGTTCTTTTTTGCACAACACTGATAATTAGTGACTTTGACGCAATTCGTCACTTAGGTCACAGGAAAATTGCACGGTGACTGAGTTATTTCTTCCCGGATGTCGTTGGAATGACGCACAACGATAATTATCTCACCAAAGCTCTGATACCATGTGAGAATGGACCTTGGGCCTAACTCAACCCCAAAAGCTAGCTTATGAGGTGAGGATTGCCCAAGCCATATAAGGAGTCCAAGGACCTCAAATCCCTCCGATGTGGGACAACTCAACATATCTCTATCTTCGTTTTATTTTTTTTACTATGTTCATCTCTTTTCTCCAATTCTTTATAGATTTAAATCCATTCTTAACTCTTTTTTCTTTAACCTCACCCTGGTCATGGTTAAGCACACATATCACTTGGTTTATCTTAACCAGTTTTTTCTAGGAATTTACAGCTTAATCCATCAAAATTGTTAAGAAATTGGAAAGATAACCATATAGTAAGAGTGATATTTAGATATTTACAGAATGATAAAAACTATGCATAATATCATAAGCATGTAAAAAAAAGGGGGTAATATCTTAGAACATAACTTAGATAAACATAAGTAACTTACACCTTTACAAGAGATGGGATTTCCCTTTCGGGAAACCCGAAAAGAGTTTGCTGAACTTCGAGATTTAAGAACGATCACACATAAGCATACAGTCTTTATTATTTTACAAGCTTAGATGAGGAACTACAAGGATATTCATAAGGGAAATATTTTACAAAGTGGTTTGGGAAAGGGGTTTTTTTTTTCAGAGTGTTTTTCTTTTCCTTCTTTTTCTCGATGATACTTTCTTCTACTTTCTATTGATTTTATAGTGGAACTTTGGAGCGGATTTGAAATATGGACTTTAAACATTTTTAGAAATCTTTGTCTTCTAGCCTTGTAGGGTACGTCATTGCCCTCCCTCCCCCCCCCCCCCCCAATCTTCACATGGCTTGTGCAGAGATTCTATTTAACCGTCCACGTTTTTCTTTCCACTTATATTTTTACTTTCTATCATATCTTTCTATATGTCATGTCTGGTCCCTACCTGTTGTCTCCACCATTATTATTCTTTATCTTTTCTTGATTCATTGTTTCTGAGGAATAAGCCTTTTTCCATGTGTCTAAGTTATGTAGTGCTATTGAATCAAAACTCATCCTTGAATCGTAGTCTTCATATGGATCTTGAGCATCCTGATAATTCAGGTGGTCTTCATTATCGTCTCCTCCTGAGCTTTGAGTCCTTTCTGGACTGGACCTTGACCTTTCTAGACTGGGACTAGGAGGTTTTATCATATGTTTATCTTGTTTTTCCTTTTCTTGAAAGAAATTCTGTTTACTTACATCTTCTATTTTCTCTTTTTTTTTTCTTTTATCAATTGTACTCTTTTTCTTTAATTTTTCTATGTGTGTTAATGTTCTGGGTAGCCTTCGCCTCGATGAGCATTCTTCTTCACTTTTTGGCAAAGTGACAGCCATAAACGGATTTGATTTGTCTTTACCGGTCACCATTTGAACCGGACTAGCTGTATCATCATCTGATACATTGGATTTTTCTGCATTCATTGGAAAATGCACACCCTTGTCATCCATATTTTCTTGAGATGGAGAACTCTTCTTCGGACTATTCATCTCTGTATCTTGTTGAGGAACCACTTGAGCCTGAGATTGCGTTATTTCAAATTTTAAAGCATGCACCCGTTGTTCTAAAACCTTTACCTGCTCCATAAGTCTGGTTGTTTCTTTCTCTAAGATTTCATTCTTCTGGTTTAACCTTCTGACAGCTTCAGTCATTGATGAGCAGTGGTCGCAAAAATATTATTTTATCTGTGTCTTTTTGGATGTTGAATTGGATTTTTTCTGGGTTTTGTCTGAGTGCTGGTGAAATATAGTAATTTGGTCCTAGTATTCCTCTTGCGTAATCTAGTGTTTCAGTAAAATCATTAAAACATTTAAAAAGTGGTTTTTGTATGTCTTTAATAGAGTCTAATACTTCTATCCACGTTTAAAAAATATCATTTGTCTTACCGTGTACAACCACATAGTATTTAAACCTTTTTTCTTGATTTTTGTCTGTAAAATATTGCCCCAAGGCATTAGGAGCTGCTATAAAATATTTAGTGTCTTTCTTATTATATGCTATCCATAAGTTATCAATTAAACATCTCTGGAGTCTATCTATAACACATTCTGGTAAAACTCTAATGACATATTTGATGGTGGAAAAAATACTAAATTATGCTTCCCAAAAATTATCCTTTCTATATTATTTTGTTCTGTAATGGGTTGTGGCTTAAAATGAAGGTTACCTAATACTGTCTGCAAGTATTTATCTGGGGGTGAGGCTTGAACGCCTTTTCTTGTCTTCAGTCTTGGGAACTGTTGGTCTCATTCTGTACATGTAAAATATTCTTATTAATTGACAATAATATTTAACCTACTTAAATGGTCTGCTAAATTATTATCTTTTCTTTTAATATGTTCAAAAACTAAATTATAAATTGATATTGTATCAATAAAATTTAACCATCTTCTTCTACTACTATTTTTTGCATTTATCTTTTGGTGATATTTGACAGTAGCTTCACAATCAGTTCTAATTATTACTTCTTGTTTGTTTAATATATAAAATTTAAAACTGTTTAATACATATATTATGGCTAAAATTTATGTGCCTATACTGCTCATATTTCCTTTCTCTTTATATTTGCCACTTTGGTATGCACATATTTTTTTGTATTCTTATCACTATATTTATTTGGTTTTGCTTTTAAAACTGCTCCCCACCCCTCAAAACTTCCATATGTTTCTATAATTAAATAATCAGTTTCTAATGGCATATTTAGATTAGGAATATTCTTTATTTTTTCTTTAATTTTTTGTACTAATTTAATATCTTCTGTATTAAAATGTTTTTGTCATGTAGATCATGTCTTAGCATATAATGGTCCTGCTATTTTTCTCAAGTCTTTTATAAAATTTCTTGCATAATTTACTATTCCAAGAAACGTTTGTAGTTCTTTAATATTGTCTAGTTTATCTGGTATTTCTAAAACTTTTTTAGCTGTATGGGGTTGTAGCTTAATCTTCTCATCCCCTAGAACTACTCCTAAAAAGTTTATATAATTTTCACATAATTCCATTTTCTTTTTACTAATGATTATTCCATTATCTACAAATAATCTAAATATTGTCTGTAGATGTCCTAAGTGTTCTTTAATATCTTTACTGAATACTAATATATCATCTACATATACTAACACAAACCTTTTATATTCTCCAAATATATTATCTATTTTTTTCTTGGAAAATTGGTTGAGCTGTTTTTAATCCGAACGGCATTACTAACCATTCGAAATGCCCTTCTGGACAAGTAAATGATGTCCATTTGATACTTTCTTCATGCATTTTTACTTGCCAATATCCTGATTTACAATCAAATTGACTAAATATCTTTTTTCCTTGTATTCTATTTATTAGTTCTTTTTTATCAGGTAACTTATGTTCATCTGTTCTGGTGTTATCATTGAGTCTTTTATAGTTTATTACCATTCTCGCTTTTCCTCTTATTGTTTCACTGTGACTTCTAACCATAAAAGCTGATGACCTATGTTTAGAAGTAGATCTCCTTACTACACCTAAGTCCATAAGTTCTTTAATCTGAGTTTTAAAGTCATCAAGGTCTTCATTTGTAGCTTCTATTGAAGCCGTTTTAGTTATATATTCTGGGGTTTATTATGTATAATTTACACATCACTTTATTATTTTCCCAGTGCTTTAAAGGTTTTTCTCTGATTATCTCTATCTCATCTAGAATTTTTATTATATACTCTAGATTTTTTTCATTCTTTATTATTCCTATTCTTTGTAATCCTGTTTGAAATTGTATAATTCTGTTTCGATGTCTATTAATGTATAGTCCTTTTCTAGTATATCTCGATCTTCGTTTTCTTCTAATATTAAATTTTTAGTTTCTTCTTTAGTCCTACCGCAGGTTTTGTTATCTTTATATTTTTTACAACATTCTTTCTCACTTTCTTGCAGGTTTTTCTGGTTTTCATTCAATCTTGTCCTTATCCTAGTTGCGGCTTTTATTGTTTGTACTGGTGTTTTTGTAATATTTTTAATGAATATTACCCCGTCTCTACTAAACAAACAACTACCATTATTGTGTAATATAAATCTCAAACCTAATACAAAATCTACATTTATATTTAAATCTCTTATCCAAATTGTATCTACCTTATAGCTAGGTTTGTAAAAATCTAAGCATGTATTTACAAAACTAATTTGTGATTTATCTATATTATATTTATAAATGTTATGGGTTCCATCCATTTGCATGGATGCTACTGGCTTGTCTAATGTTTTTATTAAATTAGGTGGAATTATCCGCTTATTTATTATACATCTTGTGCATCCTGAGTCTACTAAAGCTAATATTTCTATTTCGTAGTCTTCTATTCTAATTCTTGCTAAAAAGTTTATCGTAGTTAATTTTTTATCTTCATTACATATTCAGGCATCATAATTTTCTATACTCATTAGTTCTTTATCTTCTTCGGTTTCTATATTTCCTCTTATATCTTCTAATTTTTTTTTCCTTTTTCCTTTTTTGTATTCTTTTTTCTAATTCATTTATTCTATTTCTAATGTAATTATTCTTAGATTTATAATAGAATTATTTGTCTATTGATAGATTTCTTCTTTATTTATATTTGTTTCAAAATCTTTTTCTATACATGAAATACATCCTTCTAGATAGCATAATTTACATTTAGCTCTTTTTATTCTACTGGGATACCATTTACATCTAAAACACTAGTTGCTATCTAATCCTTTATTTATTTCAAACTTATGGGTACATTCTTCTAATATATTTACAAAGTTATTTTCATCTAGGTCTAGTTTTTCTAGTGCTATCTCGTTTATTAACTCTTCCTCTTCTGAATATGAGGTTTCTATTTGGGTTTCGTCTAAACTACACTTACTATAGAATATATACTTTCGTTGTCTGACATGTATTCAACTACATTTATTGGGGTTTCTTGAAAATCTTTTATTAACTGTGAATTTCTTATTTTACTATTGATTCTTTTTTGGCAGGTGTTGGCTAAATGTTCTGCACTCCCACAAGTAAAACATTCTAGTTAGTTTTTATAGTTTCTATCTGTTCTATATTTTCTGACATGCCTATTTCTATCTAAATAGGGTTTTCTAGCTGATGACTTTCTAAGATAATAATTTTTCTTATTATATTCTTTATTGTGTTGGGGTTTATATCTTTTATATTTCTTCTTTTTGTATTCATTTTTGTCATAACTTTGTGTTGTATATACCGTTGATTTACAGGAACTCATATTGTTCTGTTTTAGTTGTTTTTGTATTTGTAAGTTTGTACATTTTTCTTGTAATATTTCCATAATATGTTGTATTTTGTGCCCTATAGACAATTTTGTATTTGGATTTTGTATTACACCATCTCTTTTATACCATCGTTCTTCTATTTCTCTTCCTAAGACTCCAATAGTTTATTGAATAATTTTTTACCTAAATCTGATCAAAAGCATTTTCACTAATAGTACAATAATAAAAGTAATCGTTTAAAAACTTTTTTATATGAAACCAACTACTTATACTTAATTGTTCTAATTTTATTAAAGCATTATTTTGTAGTACTACTAATCCACTATTTGGATCTTCTCATGTGATCAGACTATATATTTTATTTGTAAAATTATAAGTATTTGCTCCCATTGCTATTAAATTTTGAAAATCTTGAGGAAGTTATGATTTATAGGCTTCCCATAAGCCCTTTGTTGATTCTCCTAGGAAGGTTTCCATATATTTATACATTGTTTCTGAATCTATGTCATTATAGATTTTTATGAAGTCTGCTACTACTATTCCTTTCCATATGTCTATTACTGAGTTCCACATTTGTGGATCATGGACTGCTATATTTAATATTTTACCTTTACTTCCTCTTTCTTGTAATCTTATAGGTTCTTCTATTGACATCTTTTTTCTTGATAGTCTTATATTTTCTATTTCTGTTTCTTGGTCTATTCTGTATATTCTTCTTCTAGATACATTTCCTGTACTAGTATCTACTGTACTTTGATACGTTGTTCTCTGAAATGGGCATGGGCTAGAACTAACTGATTCCATTAATTCTTGTAAACTTATTACTGAATCTGTTTCTGTTTCATGGCTATCTTGTATTTCTTCAAAAATTTGATCGCATTTATCCGATTTTTCTTGTAAACTATTTTCTTTTCTGTATCCCAAATTATCTGTTCTTATTCGTATTTTCTAAAATGCTCTTCTAAATTTCTTAAAGTTAATTTTCCTAGTTTACATCCTTTGCATTGGAAACTGTTAATTTTTTTTTCTTAAACTAATTTTCTTTCTATTTTTTTTCTATAACTAATTTTCTTGTTATTTTTTTTCTTTAACTAATTTTCTTGCTTCTTCTAATGCTATATATACTTCGAATTCTTCTTGTATTATTTCAATATTCATACATTCAGTTTCTTCTACCTTATTTTCATCTTCATCATTTGTTTCTTTATGAGTAGAATAATAATAATCAGTAAACCCAATTGACGTTTCTCCTTTAGAATTTGTATACATCAAATGAGATTCTGGTTTAAATATTTTTGGTTTTGAAAAATCTTCTAAGTTCCATTCTAATCTCGCATATTCTTTTGGGTCTATCTGAATAGGTTTTAATAACTTTATCCCTTTATTTACCATTACTTCAACTACATCGTCTACTTCAATTTTGAATTTTGTATTTCTATTTGTTGCCATTTTTCCTATAAAACCTACACATATTAATAGATTATTTTCATTATTCATTTCTTCATATCCTTTAGTCTGTATTCCTATTTTTATTTTTTTCCAAATTCTGCTAGATTTATCATAAAATCTGGGCTACTATAAAATATTCCTCCATTATTTGTCATGTCCACTTCTGTTAGACCTATTATAGATTTCTTTTGATCTGACCATCTGTCATCATATACCACTATTAATACTTTAGTTCCTAAATTTTTTCTTGTTAATCCTTTTAATTCAATTACTATTAATCCCATATGCATAATATTCTTTTTATAATTTTTTATTTGTTTTATTGATTTTGGATTGAATAAGTTTAATGTTGCAACTTTATTTCCTATAGCTGACAATTGTACTTCTCTATAATGTCTATATAGTTGAGAATTGGTCGAGAAATATCCTGTATTATATAGTATTTTTGGATCTAATAATCTTAATTGATTTTGCTGAAAAATCTGTATATCTTTATCTATATCTATTATTTCATCTAATTTTTTTATCTTCCTCTTGTCTTTTTCTAGTTAGAATTATGGTTAGCATATTGTTTCCAATTCTATTTTATGAAAAACATATCCTTGATCTTTCTTGATTTGTTCTTCTTGACCCACTTGGAAAAAGGTCCATTTTTGTGGCTTTCTTATTTTTAATTTTTCTTTTTGTGTGTTATATCAACTCTTTTTAATTATTCTATTAAATCGTCTACCTTTGGGATCTCAGTCTTTATTTCTTTTTCTTTAATAAGTTTATCTAGCTTTTTATTAACCTCTAATAATAATATTATTAATGTATCATTTTGTTTTATTATTGTTTGATCAGCTTTTCCTTGAGGAATATAATTACTTTGTCCTTCTGGATTGGGTAGAATTCTTGCTGTTAATTTTAATACTTCTTCATATATTCAATCTAATTCTAGTTGTATATCACTCATGAAAGAGCGACTTCTTTTATTGTATCTGTCTGTTCTTTAAGTGCGCTTATCTCACCTTTTAATACTTCTACCTGTTCAGTTATTTTTTCTACTAATCTGGTTGTTTGTATTTCTAACTCTTTAGGCTTTTCTGTAATAGTCTTGATTAGCTTTTCTATTTCGTTTTTAGTAGGTATTTTTCTATATTATATTCATTATTCAAGAGTTATATTTTCCTTTCTATTTCTAGTTCTTGTGTTTTTATAAAGTCTAAATTTTGTGCTATTTTTTCTAAAATCCTTCTTTGTTTAATGTGTCCAGCCTCTACTAACTCTAATGTTCTTATTATGTTTTTATTGTTGTCTTGGGTTTTTTCTCCAAAGTTTATTATTAAATCAATTAAAGTATTGTATTGTTTATCTTCAGTATGTAATATATGTTCTCCACTACTAAAATTACACTTAATTACCCTATTATTTATTAATATTCTATATTTCTTTTCTGGATGGATTTTCAAGTCTAAATATTCTAAGTTTTTTAAATTAGCTATTTTGTTTTAACCTAAGGGCATCCAATTTTTTTATTCTTATAGAACTTTATTCTTTGATTTTTGAAATATATTTGTCCTTCTGTATATTGTATTTCCCACTCTATAGCTGATATAGTTTCTGGACTAATAATACACTTTACTATGTAACTTGGTTCTCTATCTATTTTTAATTCGAATTCTTCTATTTGTTTAGCTAATTCTAAAATTGATGTTAATAGAGTATTATTCTTTTTTAATAATTTCTTTAATTCCTGCTTTCTCTTTATATCCCTTCTTAAAATCCAATAGTGAAATGCGATTTCTTTAGTTAACGGATGTTGTTTTAACATATGTATCACCCTAATGGGATATATTTTATTTTATTCTAAATTATTCTAAGATAGTTCTTTTCTTGTTCTATTTGTGAATTAATTCTTTGTATTTAAAAAAGAAGAAAATTCTTAAAATTATCAGTATTAAATCACTTAGTTCTGGTTTACTAAAAATACTTTGTTGTAGTTCTAATGTCTTTTTATATTCTATGTGATTCTTTATATTTTCTATAGTAATATAGATTATATGATGATAACAGCTTATATATTTAGCAAAATAATGTTGTTTCATAAACGCTAAGGTCCGAAAATCTTCTAGCTCGGATACCAAAATAAATTAGAAAACAATTAAAACTAAATAAACTTATTATCTTCTTTCTAAGTAGTAATATCTAGAAAGACTAGATAAAAAATAAATTGAAAAAATAACTAAAACTAAATAAACTTATTGTCTTCTTTCTAAGTAGTAATATCTAGAAATACTAGATAAATGAATTTTTAGTAGTCTAATTATAAGATATAATTGTTTATATATATATCTACGCAGATTCTATGATTTTCTGTTATATAAATAAAAT
The DNA here is from genome assembly GCA_034376525.1 of Nicotiana benthamiana. NCBI lineage: Eukaryota > Viridiplantae > Streptophyta > Magnoliopsida > Solanales > Solanaceae > Nicotiana > Nicotiana benthamiana. The sequence continues at coordinate 118,077,918 of CM067329.1, forward strand.
GTATAGCGTAGTCTACTATTGAGTAAACTCCGGTGTCTACGTCTAATATAAATTCTCCTAGACTTGAGGTAAGGCTTCTAGCAAAACTTTCTGGGTGGGTGTAGTTGTTACGGTTACCAGACAAACAGTGTAGTAAAAATATTTTAAACTTTTTATGTTGTAAAATCCTACCCGGTACTCTCCCTCTATTTTTCTGTAGACTTATAACATTACACTGTAATCATAATTATGTACTGAGATTACCCCTTCCATATTATTATTATTATTATTTTACTCTGTTCGTCTCTTCTCTCTCCAGTTCTTTATAGAGTTAAATCCATTCTTAACTCTTTTTTCTTTAACCTCACCCCTGTCATGGTTAAGCACACGTACCACTTGGTTTATCTTAACCAGTTTGTTTCCTAGGAATTTACAGGTTAATCCATCAAAATTGTTAAGAAATTGGAAAGATAACCATACACTAAGAGTGATATTTAATTATTTGCAAAATGAGAAAAACTATGCATAATATCATAACATATATATATATATATATATATATATATATATATATATATATATATATATATATATATATATATATATATATATATATATATATATATATATATATATATATATATATATATATATATATATATATATATATATATATATATATATATATATATATATATATATATATATATATATATATATGTTGTGGATCGGTGTCACACCCCAAATTCGAGGGACTTGACCGGCGCTCGACCAGTTATCCTCAGTCAAGCGGAACTGGGTGCCTTTCCTACCCCACGTTTTACCCCCACATTTTCATTACTTATTAACCAAGTGAAATAGCCATTCATAATTAAAAATACCTTTTATTACAAAACATACACAACATACATTGTTCTTAGCGTTGTTTACATCTTACATAGCCCAATATACAAAATACATATTTGCATAAGTTCATAACCCACACTTATTGTCTACGAAGCCTCTAAGGATACAAAAGGATGATACAATACTTGCCTGTAACAAAGCTCCGGCTATACCTTACACCAATAACCAAGACAAGACTCCGAAATGAAAAGCGACATAAGCCACACAAGGCCTCGAGAGGAAAGGGGACCACCAATACATCTTACGGAAGTGAAGGGGAGCTACGTTCGGTGGACTGGAGTACCTGCTATGGATCCACCTACAATCCTAATACGAATGTAGCGCCCCCGGCAAAAGGGATGTCAGTATATTTGAATTGTACTAGTATGTATGAACAAACTTTGCCCCAAGTAAACTCAAACCATACACAAACAGGAAGCAGTAATAGAATCAACAAGCATATACACAAGAAAGCAACAATCAAGCCAAACAAGTTTACAATCACTCCCGTTTCCCCTTCCACAATTCCACATCAATAATTTCACAATTTTTCTCATATTTTCATTTCAATAGTGATTTCGATCCCTTTCCACCCTTATTACCTCAGCCACCCTTATCACCACATCCCATAAGCGCAACCCGATCCCACCGTACGGTTACAATTCATAAACAACACAACAACAATTCATAGAGCACAACAACACCACTTCTCAAGAGGTAACAACAACAATTCACAAAGATTTTCCATAACTATCAATACCATTGTTCATCATTTTCAACAATTCATATGCAAATTAATTCACCACAATAATTTTCCACAACAAGCCAAATATGTTATTACCACAATTGTTCCAATTGCATCATTTACTATTTCCTTCCGTCATTAGTTTCTTAGCTCTTACCATATAACACTTTCACAATCATGCATTTGGTTTATTGCCAATTACTTGCACCATTATATCGGTAGACTTAACCACAAACACTCAAATCAAACCAATCACAAGAATTTCACAAATAATCCACGTAGATATCACATACCAAATATCCGTACACCAAACAAGGTGATTTAACAAAGGTCAAAGTTATCCATACATATCTCGATTACGCTTTCCTTATGTTACTAGAACGTTCTGAAAATTCTAGCAATTCCAATCTACTATGAGACATAACAAAATGGAACACAAATTAGAAAGATATTCATGGTTTCAGCTTATTTGAGCATTTTATCAAATACTAGTTGAGTGTCTTGATTTTTAACTCTCCTTTACAAGATTTTCTTCATTCCCCAACCAAATATTTACCTATTTATGTTCATCAATCTTCCCACAATCCTATTTGCACATGCATGCACACATAATACTATTATACCAAGAAGTATAACTCAATGACCCATCTCATAATCTCTACAATACCAACACAACCTAAGTTAGGCACCTATGGATCCCAATCACCATCCCATGAGTTCTAATGTATATACCATACATGAATAATCACCATAGAGTAGTTAGAGATGATGGACATACCTCTTGTAGTAAGAAATTTAAGAATCCCCACTTGGGGTGCTCTTGGTGAATTCAAGGATTTGAAGGAAAATCTAAGGATTTTGAAGATTAATCCTTGTTAGTATAAGTGTTTAGGAGTAGAAATGATCAAAGTACTCCAAAAAACTTAACCTTGGATCATAGGGATGAAGTTTGGGACGAAATCCCCTTGAGAGAGCAAGCCCTTACCCCAAAATGACTTGGAAACTCTCAAGACCCGGTATTTGGTATTTAGAGGCCCGATACTAGCGCGGTCGCGCACCTGGGTGCGCATCTGGGCATGCTAATTTTCCCAGTGTTCTGTCTTTGGCGCGCACATTTTAGCGCTGGCGCGCATCTGGGCGCGCGAGTGATACATTCCAAGGTAAATGGTCATAACTTTCTGTATGCACCTCCAAATGACAAACGGTTTGTTGAGTTGGAAACTGGACTCAAAGAGATTTAATTTGATAGGTTGTTATTCACACAAATCCTTATCTAAATGGAGATATGATTGTTCAAACTGAGGTCATGTGCGCATTTATTTACAACTTTCATCTAGTATGAAATTTTCCAACTTGGCTTAGACTTAGGGCTCTCCTTAGACCCCAATCCATTCCAATACGTCTTATACGCTTATTAGCATAACCAGTTGATATCCATTCTATCCTAGATTCTTATTTGTATGCAATATAAAAATATTTAGCCTACCTTGGCACCACGAAAACTTAAATTGCTAAGAAAATTTTTCTGGGGATTTACATCCTCCCCCGCTTAAGATCATTCATCCTCGAATGAGGATCAAAGTTCATTCACTATCCATCCTTATGTAACTTTAGCTTTTTCATATTATGATGTATCAAAAGCCCCGAACTTGGCTAACTCCTTAAATTTCCGAAAAGTTTGCCAAAGTTTCCTTTGTAATTTGGACATGTATACCTGTCAGAGAGCCCCCGAAACATATTTCCAAGAACCATTTCACAAATCCTATCATCCCTACAACTGGTATACAATTCATTTCCACAACACTTGCACATATTCAATCACCTAACACATTCTTGCACATAGTTTGGTCACTCCGATGAGTCCCATACAGTTCAACCAATAAACTATACACATTTCAATTAATCATTACCAATCTATACTACCACTAACCATGCACTTATTACCAAAGTTCTTACAAAGCTTTCATTTACCAGAATGGGTATGCACATGACTCAAATAATCACGACACATACAATTCTTGCACAACTTAAGGAGACACAATGGTAAAGCATTTAGGGGGGATATGGGGTGTCTTTGCACCAAAAACATTAGTCTGCTTAGGGATAAGAGTTCGCACGATCACTACTAGACTTGTTCAAACAGGTGGGGATATTTTTTTTCTTTCATTTCGTATTCCGCTTCCCATATGGGTTCCTCAACTCGATAAAACACCACAATATTTAGATATTAATGACAAGAACCTTAGCATTATAACCACCACTTTATCATAATGATACCTAGGCATTGACTGCACATTTTTAAATCATATCACCTAAAAAGTACCTTTCAAATTAAAACCAACTGCTATGCAATCAAGAGAAAATATTTTATTTCCACAACACTTTAGACCTTCAATGGCCTCTTATATTTAGAAACTTCGCTAGAATACATTCACATGAACAATTTCGACCCCTGAACTTACTTAACGAGTGTAACGGGGATATATCTTAGATAAGCTAACTATCCACTAACTTCATCTTCAATAATTTCCACTAGGATGATACAAAATTGATCTCCACCTACTTTCTTGGACATAGACATGTGAATCCACATAATATATGGCGAACAACTATGGGGAAACTTCATACTCCTAGTGTGGACTAATGTGGAATACACTTATGAAACCTTTATTATAAACTCACATAACATCTTTAGGGGAAAATAGTGAGAATAACCTACTCGTACTCACCCTCCAAACTTTAAATCTCTATCCGAACATTCACATTTATCCCTTGATGACCTTATATAATTACTCTAAGATGTGCCATCTTAAACTAACCAGAAAATTACCTATCAAATATACATGTGATCACACTGTGAAGCTTCATCTTTGACTCGGCTGAACTTACAATACCCAATGGATCTGATACGATAAGGAACAACAGAGTTCAAGGTCAGACTGGAGTTATTCTGGAATCTGTTAACGTGCTGAGCAGAGCATTTCATGAGGTTATGTGCTAAGAGAAACAAAAGGTTACAACTAATGATAATGACATGGTTAGTCATTGTGGGGACATCAATTACTAGACAAATAAAGCATAGGGGTAACTTGTACATTGGAAATAGGACCCCGTTAGGGAGGAATACTCAAGTACACGAACCACTCATTTCCTAGAGTGTAGGGAAAATCCGTTTATCAAGAATAAGAATACTCGGGCACCTTGAATACGATCAGGGGTTAAAAATACATGAAGTTAAATTACACTCTTAGCTTACCTGACACACAGAATCTATGCCACAAGCCCATGAGGATGAAAAGAAGTTGTACACTTATGAGATCATCATATTCTCAAATAACTTAACCCGCCATGAGAGTTGATCCTATATGAGAGAACTAAAGATACGAAAACTTAGACTTTCAAATCAATATGCTCATGATATGTGCAAAAATCTGAAGGCATCTAATCTCACCCTTTCGCGAGTAAAACTACATAGCTAGGACAACTAAATGTTGGGACGAAATCATGTATTGATTAAAGGCATTTTAATGGTTAACATGATGCTCCGGGGAGAAAGACAAATAACACTCTTATCCCCCAAATGAGGTGGAATACCAAGGGTAGCAAAACTACTCTCACATGAAAACAATATAGTCAATTATCCTAGAAGTCGAGTGAGAAGAAGGCCACGTAACTCATCCAATCCAACCCATTTAATACTTTGGAAAAAGGTATACACTTTGGTTTGAAATCATGTCAATTGAATCTCGAAATTTAAGGAATCATTACTTTTGAAACCCATGATACAAGCCCTCATAGTCCTAGAAAATCAATAACAATGGCGAGAAGGTACTTAAACCCATTACGAGTTGTAATAAGACAAGACCTCAAAGTGGCCACATGGATAAGTTCGAAAAAATGAGACGTCTTAATGAATTTATCGAGGAGAAGTAACCTGGGCTATCTAGTCAGATGGAAAAGTGGAGAAGGTAGGTGGTTTTTTAGGAAAAACTCTCATAAGAAGTGCGAGCTATCTTTTTATCCTAACAAAAGGAACATGTCCTCATCCTTAATACTTCAAGACTTCCTCTTTGATGCCATGAAACATAAATGAATTCTGCAATGAGAGCTATCAGATGAAGTAGATAGTAGCGTAGAAAAACTAATGAGAACTATTTGGAACCAACGAGCATAAACCAAGTTGAAGACATTAGAAGTCTATAGGAAATGAGAAATTTGCCCACTCTCAGGGCGCTTGTGGAGTACATAAAAGTGAGGTTAGTTAAATAATATCATATAGTTGGATAAATTGTCGAGACATTGAGATGATATAGCATTGAAGATTACGGTTAATCAAGACATGATGCAAGACAAATTAAATAAAGTGAGAGAGCCTTATGGAAGTAACCTTTACATTGTATCTACTAGGAAGGGTGGTAATATAAAGCGACTACGAGAAGCTATCCTTTTTTTTAAAGAAGATCTATGTATGAAGTCATGTGATGTATAACTCAAGAATTATAAAGTCCAATTACGTTTAGCAACTCTACTTCATAATGAAGCACTACAACATACTTATACACAACCAGCTATTGCAAACCACATTGGGAGATGCTACAAGACTTAACGGAGAGAAACGCTTTGACATATGATATGTTACTAGGTGTATTTTTCCTTTGTCAACCCAAAATCTAAAGGCAAGAGTTAGACTGATAAGTAGATTGTTGGCCTAGCACAAGTGTAGATAATCCATTATCTGAAAAATATCGTTCAATTCGAGTAATTGCGGTATGCTATCAACCCTTGATGAACTTGAAGTGATATGAGATCTCAATGAGATAGTGTAGAATAATCATGGAGGGTTTGCAGGTGTTCATAATGACTTCTTCATGGATTTCAACCTGAGAACTACCCAGATGCTAATGAAATGAAGAAGAATATGAGAAACAGGCATTGTGTTATAATAACCCCCAATGGTGTGCTTGGTCTTAACGGAGAACCTAGTAAGAGTCCTTACGAGACAGAAAGTGTTTCAATGACTCATAGAAGGATTTGTTCTCTCATGATTATCGAACAAGTGTGGGAAAACTAGCCCAATGAATTCACTAACTAAAGAACACATGTTATGAAGGGAGTAAAGAGAAAGTAAACATTTGTTATGAGCTAGACATGCTTATGCTATATTAACTTAGAACTACAACATACGACCATGCCACGAGCAACCACAACACTAGGACAAGGTGAGCTACTTACTGTGGGATGTCCCAAGTGGATACGGAAGTTATGGCGACACATGATCGATCTTCCTATGATATGGATGTGAGGATCTCCATTTTCAGAGAGACTTTATGCACACGGTGACCATGTTGATTGGCATTCACTCATATGAGGTTTTAAGGTATGCTCTTATGTTACTAGGCAGTGAGAATATTTCATGGTGATGTTCGCAAGAGAGTAGATTGAATGTTAAAACCATATAAGCCATATACACAACTGAGTAAAAGAGTGACTTGAGAAGTATCACAATGCTGGGATGCTTTGCATGGAACTTGACGCCACATAGGTAAACTTTACGGCGGTGCATGTATAGGTACAAGCGAGTAGATTTTGTCCATATAAATAAAAAGATTCTGTAAGAAACTCACCGAATATAATCCCTTAGTGAGAATTTTTAGGAAAAGCAAGTGGGAAATATCAATCAAAGATTTATAACTCGATTCAAGGACATAATTATAGAGCTTATTTCCACAAGAATGTAAATAAGAGAATTCATAATAGAGTGGATTCATGGATAGCGCGTCTCATTCAAAGAATCGATACACGCCATGTTTGTTATTCAACACATTGATAAGACCATATTCATGAGAGTTCTTCAATGTGGACGTACATATATAATGAGTAGAAATTTTCATTTGACTCTCATAATGACGCTAAGTTGATAGGGCAATAGCTTAATTGATACCCCTCGACTCCACATCCCTAACTTACGTAGGTAACACACTGATATACTACATGATCTGATGGTGCAGAGACATCAACAAGGTCAAGGACACTCCCCTCTAAGCGATATATTTTACCAATCCACCCACAGCTCAAAATATTACCCTAACAAGTCCTTGGGCAATCCACTCGGACTCAATGGTGGGATCAATCCCTACTTACATGCTTCACATTCGTGGATTATGGCAACAAGGTTACCTATCTTAAGAATAAGACTTAGAGAGGAAATCAGCTCCCTAACTTGGGCTCTATCGCACGATTGGAGTATCAAAGAAGGGTGAGATTCCTAAATGTCCGAATAGCCTCTAACTTAGAGATGTGGTCGACAACACACCGATAAGAAGGACTCTACTAGACATGGCTCCGAGACATCCTAGGACACTTTAAAACCTTAGGCTCTGATACCAAGTTTGTCACGCCCCAAATTCGAGGGACTTGACCGGCACTCGACCAGGTATACCCAGTCAAGCGGACCTGGGTGCCTTTCCTACCCCACATTTTCATTACTTATTAACCAAGTGAAATAGCCATTCATAATTAAAAATACCTTTTACTACAAAACATACACAATATACATGGGATGGACTGACACCTTCCTAACGACAAACTCTGAGTACTGCAGTTGGAGGTCCTTTGATGAAGAAGACTCCTGAGGAAATTGTTATAATTCTTAATGAGCTCTTTGGAGTTGCTAATCAATGGCCTACTAAGAGTAATAATAGAAGAAAATCAGTTGAGGTTCAATAAGTAGACTCTAAGTCATCACTGCAAGGCCAGCTAAACACCACGGCCAGAGAAATAAGAAAGTTAACATTTGCCAAGGTACAGGGTGAGACGCAAGTAGCATGTGACTTTTGTGGAATGGGACACCTTACACATGAGTGTCAAATTTCAGCTGAAGTAGTAAATGTTATGGGGAGCATAAATAGAGGCAATTACCAAAGTGGTAAATATTTTAACTCCATAGGACAGAGGCACCAGGTTTCTCTTGGAGTTTATCAGATGGTAATGCAAACGTATGGCAGAATAATAAGTTCAGACCCCAAGGACAGGGAGCTCCAGGTTTTCAAAATCAACATAGGCAGCAATATCATCCTCCCCAGTCTAATCAGTCTAGCATGAAAGATCTGATGAAGGCCATCATTATTAAGACAAATGAGAGGCTTGAAACCCATGGCACGACTATTAGAGAACAGAGCATGGCCATTCGAAACTTGGAAAGACAAGTGGGGAAATTAGCTAATCGATAGTAGGGGTGCTAAAGGGGCAGGGTTGACCCGTAACCGAACCGGCCCACACCGCTTAAAGCCTAAATCGAACCAGCACAGTACATAGGGGTGGCCGGGTGAGGCTGGGTAGAGGGGGTTGGTTTTAATTTTTGGTAACGATTAACTGGACCGGTCAAACCCGGTCCACGTGAAAAGTACCGTGTACCAACTAAACTAGCCCGGTACTACCTCTTTTTTGTTTTTTTAAATTTTTCGAATTAAGTGGGGCCCACTAACCATTGGCAATGGTCAGACCTAGAAGGGATCCATTTCCCAACAGGATAATTGAATTAATATCCTCTTTTTTCTTTAAAATTTAACCTTTTTTCAATTTGCAAAATTAACCTTCTCTAAAACTATAAATACCTCCCCCCCCCCCCCTCTTCATTTCTTCACTCACCTCTCATTTCTCAATCTCAATTTCTCTCATTCTCTTGTTCTCCAATTTTCAAGATTTCGAGTCTCAATCTCAAATTCTCAAATCTCGATTCAAGTTAAATCATGCCTCGTACTTCTAGAGTACCTCATAAGTTTGGCAACACTTTAAGATGGTAGAAGAAAATGAAGAATGTCAGAAAGTAAAGTGCAAGAATTGTGGTCAAGTCTTAAATATTTATTCAGAGTGTGGCACAGACAGTATAAGGAGGCATATAAAGTATTGTCTTGAGCATCCTTCGAAAATTCATATTTAAGATATTAAGACAATTTATGTTATTTTAAAATTATTAAACTTATTTATGCGTAATATTTTAGTTTGTTAGATTAATTTGAAGTATTATTAATTTATGATGCATGCAAACTTAGTTATACCATTTTTTGTTAATTTACTTTTTAAATGCAAACTTTAATTTTGAATTTTGAAATAAATATTGCATTTGCAATTTATATTAATACAAAGTACTAATATAACTTGTGTTCTATAAACTAATATGAAGTATTAATATAACTTACAATAGTTATACAAAATATAAAAAAAATAAAAAATACACTAAACCCGGTCCGGCCCCCTCAACCTGTAACCCTTATGGTTTAATTTTTACCTGGATAAACCCGAACATGTTAAATCAGTTAAGCCCCAACCCGTAATCGCCCTGGACCGTAACCCGTACGGGTCCAAAAAATAGCTACCCAGCCTGGCCCGGTCCACCCGTTTAACACATTTAATCTATAGTCTGAGAAGGTTCCAGCAACTCCACCTACTGATACTAAAAGAAGTTCAAGAGATAATAAATGCAGTGTCTTTGAGGAGTGGGCACGTAGTGGAGGATCCCAGGGTAAAAGAAAACGATAAGCTAATTGAAAGACATTTGGAGATTGTGGATGAGCAAAAAAATGACAACATTCAAGAATGTGCAGGAATTGTAGATGATGCTCTGAAGAAGAAGAAGAAGAAGAAGAAGAAGAAGAAGAAGAAGAAGAAGAAGAAGAAGAAGAAGAAGAAGAAGAAGGGGAAGACTAGAGCTCAGAAGAAGAAGAAAGATGAGAATGCAATAAATGAGGAGACTGAAGAAAGTAAATATATACATGTTCTACCTTTCCCACAAAATCATAGAAGAGAGAAGTTGAACAAATAATTTAAGGAGAGCTTTCTAGAAGTGCTCGAGCAAGCATGTGAATATACCTTTCACAGAGGTACTCTCACATATGTCAGCTTATGCTAAATTATTTAAGGAGATATTGTCTAAAAAGTGAAAAGAGGAAGAGATATCGATTGTCAAGCTGAGAGAGGATTGTAGTGCCATTATGCAAAACAATCTTCCGCAAAAATGTGAAGATCCAGGGAGTTTTACTCTACCTTGCTATTTAGGAAGTATTAAGTTTGAAAAGTCTTCGCGTGATTCAAGTGCTTCTATTAATCTTATGTCGTTGTCTATTTTCAGGAAATTAGTGGGAGAGATATTGGAGAAATCAGATCGATACCTGTGTCCTTACAGCTAGCGGATCAAACTATAATCATACCTGAAAGAATAGTGGAAGATGTGCTAGTTCAGGTGGACAAATTAGTGTTCCCTATAGACTTTAATGTGGAAAAAAATTTACTTTTCGCAACGATGGATTTATTTGACTTTCATCTTGAGGGATCAAAGTCGAAGAGAAAATATTTTGTTTTCTTAGGTAGTGCAACAATTACCCCTTGGTATTTCTTTGTGCCTAGTTCTTTTCCAAGGGTTTTCTTGAACCAGGTGTAGTTAATTTTTCTTTTATTAGGAATAATGAAGTCTTGTGCTATGGTATTAAATGGAAATGACTTTTCCCGACGTTATTGTGCTTTGAGAGTAGTGAGTGCCTTATTTATGACTCTTAGGCTCAGTTCTTGACTCATCTATAAGTGATTTAAATTGTTTGATTTTGATGTTTCCGTGCTTTGATTAGAGAATCGGGATAGATCCGGTCATGCGTGACTCATGTGCAAACGTGTGTATGAGATTTAGTTGATATTTCATGAATGTTAGTTGAGGTCTAGAACTTACCTGTTTATTTGCAAAGTAAAATATAAGTCTTGTTAAGGCTGAAAAATCATATAGGCATTTTTTTGTTGAGCCAATTATATGTTATGATCAGCCTGATTATTGTGTATCCTAGTTAGACCCTTTAAGTCTGTAATCTTATTTTCTTTTAAAACGACACTACAACCATGGCCTCTTTGTTTGATTTGACCATCTGTTGGACCTTCTACCTCTCTTCAGCACTTTGATTTTTTATGATATTGTAAAAGATAAGTAAAGTATGATCGGATTTTTGAGCGAAACCATTGAAAAAGGAGAAAGGTGCATTGTTTGATAAAAATTGTGAGAGCCACATGTAGGGAATTGAAAAAAGAAAAAAATTAAGTTTTCTTGAAAAGGAAAAAAATTAGATTCCTTGCTAGTGGTAGTTTTCATCTTCTGTGCTTAAAGATATTGGAGCTTGATGCTATTGTATGTGAAGGTGGGGATTTGGTTTAACACAAGTGTTAGGTTTAAATTATTAAGGTATATGTATTAAGTGCTCAGAGAGGTGGAATGACTATTATCTAAATTGTATCTTACTCGTCCCACAGCTTTACAACCAAAACAAATCCATACTTGATCCTTAACTGAATGAGCTCGAGTAGTAGAGTATTACACTATGAGCAAGCATATGGTGTATCTTCTGTGGTACATGAATTTTAATTATGAGAGTGAGTGGATTTTGTTATATCTTGAGTTCTATATGTTCTTGAATCTTATTGTGTGTGGAACAACTTTCTATCTTTGGTGTGAGGGCACATGATTTGCTAAGGAAAGATAATGTCTTTGGCCTATAAGTTAGAGTAAGTGGGTAGGTTTTGAATTATGTGGTGCTTTTAAGTCGCGTCTTGAGACTAGGATGTTATGATATGGTACTTTATCTGCTGTAATTATTCTTGGCATGAAGAGTTAGGGAAGTCGTCTGATAAGAAGGTCATCCTTATATGAAGTGCAGTTCAATTGCTTGACAACGAGCATTGGTTTAAGTGTGAGGTGTTGATAGCGGCCCGAAAACTTGTGTTTTAGTCATAGTTTGCACTCAAATTATTATATTTTACTTGTGTTTGAGCTTAAATATTAGTTTATTGCACTTATTATGTGTTATATGCCAAGTGATTTCGAGTTAGGAAGATAATCTGGAGCTAAATCGAATAATTTGGAGCATTGAAGTCTGAGTAAAAGCCCAAGGAATTAAACTAATATCACGTTCGGGGGTCGGGGGCCAAGTCAGGATGTCAAAACGTGAAGAAAACAAAACATTCTAAAAAATCACACAGTCGCGGTGCATGGGGCGGTGCGGCACTTTATTCTGCCAAAGTCCATTAGAAATAGCTCTATGGACTTTCCCACTAGCGCCCCGCATGGGGAGGCGCGCCTGTACAATTTTCTCCAAGTATTATTCTATTTTGGCTTGGAAATGGTAGTTTCTATAGGGCCTTCTCCTAGTTTTTGAATGGACTTTTGACCTTGGAAGCTTTGGGAGAGAATTGGAGGCTACAAGACACAAAATTTTATCATTTTTCCATCAATTCAATATGAGAGTTTAGATTGTAACGTTAGATTGATGTTTTCTTACTCTTTGATTGTATTTGTGATGACTTCTTCCATGATTATGGAGTATTCTCCCTTAGGATTTGACGGGTTTGGTGTTTTGATAAATATTTATGGATTTTAACATTAGTTCTTTGCTATAATTCCTTTATCGAGCTTTGAATTGTTGCAACTTTATTCACCAGTTTATTTAATCGAAAGGCGGATATTTTGGTGATTATATTTGAATTATTATTTTTCGTTTAATTCTATGATTCCCTTAATTAATCAAAAGAGCTTGTTGAATTATTGACTAAATCAAGTTAGGAGAATATTCGAGAGACGTTTTTCTTCCTGCTTGCATATTTTCACAATGCTTATATTAGTTCACCTTGTAGAGTTCAGATTTAATTGATAGAGGAGTCTTGACTACACATTTTAACTAATCATCGAGTAGAACATTAGTGTGAATTAAACTAGAGTTACATTCTAAATAGCTATCTTGCACTTATCCTATCATGACCCTTATTCCTCACACTGGTAAGAAACCAGATCTGCTAATCTCTAGTTCTTTACAGTCAATTGTCAATTGCTTTACTTTAGTAATTAATCGTAATTAGTAACCAGTCCAAATAAACTTTTGAATATCCTTAATAATAGTAAACCGAAAATTACTAGAGCATTATTTAAATGAAATCCCTGTGGAGACGATAATTTAACTATACTATCTTTGAATAGCGAGCATCAATTTCGTGTTGTGTTTTGCGCTCGTCACAAACAAATTATCAATGCGAGGCAATGTATACTTTTTCTTGATAGTAACCTTAGTCAACTATTAATAAACAATACACATCCTCATAGAATCATCCTTCTTCTTCATAAATAACAATGGTACATCCCAAGAAGAAACACTCGGCCTAATAAATCCCTTATCAAGCTTGAAGTACTAGGGGTGAACTAATAGAAATTAGAGGCACACTAAACTTTGTCTGCTCAGAACTAGGACCATAACCACCATGGCCACTTGAAGTACTAATAGAAACCTGAAGTGCTGACTGAAATGGCTGGATAGCATGACCTCTACCGCCAGACGAGCACCACCAAAATGACCAAAGTGACAATCCCTTTTACTAGATGTCGCCTCTCTCCCTTGTCCATGAATTTGCTCAATCCTCCTAGCAATCTCAATTGTCTAAGTAAATGAAGTCTCGGTCTCAGCCTCTCTATCCATCTGAAGTCTAATACCATAGGCAAGCCCCTCTATGAACATTTGTACCTTCTCCCTCTCAGTAGGGATCTGGATAGCTGCATGACGAGACAAATAAACTAACATTATCTCATACTAAGTCATTGTCATACACCCTATAGAAGACGCTCAACCTGATTGCATAGCTCTTCTCTGTAAATGAGTAGCGTGAACTTCTCCAGAAGAGATGTGAAACTGATCCCACATAAGATGAGGTGATCTTGCTAATCTGCTCACCTTATAGATCTGCCACAACCTTTAAACCAAACCCTGCATTTGAAAAACAGTAAAGTCCACTCCATTGAATTCAACTAATACCAAATTATGCACAATCTCACACCATTGGTATAGGAAATTTGGCATTCCCTAAAGGTGCACCGCTGAAGTGAGGAGAAAATAACTTCTACAATCAATATATCCTCTTCAACTCATCAGCTAACATCACAGGCCTAAACTCAAGATACTCTGTAATAATAAACTGAATCACCCCAATTGGTAAAATTTGTGGGGTCTAATACCCATCTACCATCTGTCTGAAGTGTGAGTAGTGGGAGTTTGAGCTTCTTTAGCAGTATGAGAATTAGTTGGTGCCATAAGAAGCAAACCTGCCATAACTGTGATCTCCATAAGTCCAATCATACGGACCAAGACGTCCTAAATCACTACCATAACAATGAACCCCTCTAGGACCTGAGCTTGCCCTACTGCTTATCCTGAGCTGGAATCTCATCATCTAGAGTTATTTGAGGGTCGAGTGACGTTGCTCTAGGATGTTCGTGAGTAACTGTAGGTGTCGTTACATGTGTTCTAGGCTGGGCTCTAGCTCTGCCCCTCTCGGGGTCTCTACCCCTAGTAGTGGCAACAACTTATGGCTTCGGTTCCTGTTCAGCTAAGGCTGAAGTACAAGTATTCACCATTTATAAGAAAATAAGAGAGTAAAGATTCAAACTTCAGGGTATAACAGAGTCTCATGCTAGAGAAAGAAGAAAGCGAAGTTTCTAAAAGCGTTATATCCACTTGAAGATAAGTGCAGAAATGTCCGCACCAATCCTTGAGACTCTACCAAGCTTGTTCATGACTCGTAAGACCTATGCAACCTAGGGCTCTGATACTAACTTGTCACGACCCGAAATTCCAATCAACAGCCCATGATGGTGTCTAAATTACTAGCTAGGAAAGCTAATACCTAATTGTAATAATGGAACAAAATTAGGCATTTAATAACAATATATCTTAAATAAAGAGTAAAGTTCTGATTACAACATAATAAATCTAATGCAATACAACTGACATAAATACCTCTCAAGACTGGGGTAACTAAGTACATGAGCTTCTAAGGCGTACTAAATAAAAAATCTGAAATAAAGTGTAGTACTATCTAATGAAATATAAACAAGGTGACTTTAGATTCTGTGGCAGTATGCAGCACTACTTTGGGTCTCCCGAAGTCCAAGATAGTTATCCCTCAGAGCACAGTTTAGACCAATGCCAAAATTTGCACAAGAAGTGGAGATGTATTGAATGAGTACAACTAACCCAATATATTCAGTAGGTGTCGATCCTAACCCCAACGAGGTAGTGACGAGGCTATGACACGACACCTATTATAATAACTTGTGCATTTAATAAAAAGGAGAAATAACAAAGGACATAACAAGAGAATTGTCAGGGGAATAACAAGAGAAAATAACAAGAAGAACTACGAGAGATAGAAAAATGATCAAATAAGAGCGATAATGGCCATGTTTTCTCAAATAACATCAACCAAACCCATCACAACAGCTCAAATCCAAGAGAAAGATTTGATGACCATGAAACAACATAAACTAGGTCACAGATCACATAATATAAGCAAGGAGCAAAACATATAATATCAAATGGCACAACAAGTACAGAATCACCATTCGTGCAATTTACTCTTCCTCGCCAAGCATATATAAAACGGTACCAAGTAAGGCAGGAAGCATAAATAACATCAAGCAGAGTTATTAAGTATCTCAACAAAACCTAAATAAAGTTACTAGCATGTATGTAAATAAATAAGTAATTTGACGAACTAATTAAAGCATAGGAAAAATAATACATAAAGAAAATAAGACATGAATAAGGCTAATTCTACCTGCATGCTTAAATCATGTTATAGACATTCTTTCACATGCTAGTATAACATGAGAGATTATATGTATGTGAGATTACTTAATTGTTGATAGTCATGATATGTAATTATACACCTTTATCTGCATATGAGATACACAAAATTTGTTGTGGTTATAGTACATTAATATTGGTCTGTACATTTTGTTATGATTATGATACGTGAGATTGTTTTGTGCGATTTGTTATGATTAGGCACATTAAATTGGTCGTGCAATTGCGTGTAGATTTGGATTCATCCTCCTAGAGTCATTGAATACCAAAATCTCGCTAGCAGTATCCACATAGGTTTATTGGATACTCGAAAGGTATCAATTTATTATAAAGTTTGACTCTTTATCATGCATAGTCATTGCAGACTCTTGTTGATGCATTTCTTACGAATGCTACTTGATGCATATTCTTTTTATACGTCGTTTGACGTATTGGCATATTCCTTGATCATGATTCTGAAAAAGAATGCATTACATCTCATTCTTTGACTGTGCATATTATATATGTTATTTTCTTGTGTTCTATGTTATATGCTATTTTCTTATGTCAAAATATTTCTACTACTATGTAGGAATTAGACTTGATACCTATTGAGTACATATTGTATTACACTCAAACTATATTTTTATATATTTGTGTGCATATACTGCTCCTAGTACTAGTGGGAACCAGGAGGGTGCTTAGGAGCTTTCATTTGAGGTCGAGGGTGAGATGCTTTGCTCGATCTGCAGATCTTTGAAGTCACCTTGTATCATCTTTTATTATTGTTTATTACTATTCACACAATGATGTATTATGAGATAGCTTCGTATTGTATTATCTAGAATCTCATGACATTGTACTACTATTTTTTAGGATTGTTTGATATTATTCATACATATATCAACTTATCATCATGACCCAAAAACCTTCCAAGTCGTGATAACACTTAGTCCAATCCGCAAGGTAACCCAACCCATCATATAATACAATCTAAATGAAAAATAAACAAATAAATATTAAATAAGATTGGGAAAATCGATACTACTATCCCAAAGACTGGTAGAATATATCATGGGCGACTAAGAATATAAACATAACACTGACATGAAGAAAGATTATATCATATGTTTGGAGTATACATAAAATCGAAATATAAGTCCTAAACTACCATGAATAAAGTGGTAGCTTGGTCATCCACAATAGCTCAACTCCAAAATCTGCATGCAGGGTGCAGAAGTATAGTATGAGTACTACCGACCTCATATACTCAGTAAGAATTAAGACTAACCTGAATGAAATAGTAACGAGATTTAGTCAAAAGATACTCACTTTGTATAGCATGAATCCAAGGAGCAATCAAAGAACAGCAAATATCAATAAAATGGTGCACACATTGTGTAAAAACCATAAACATGCTGATCACACCCAGCTCTAGTCCTAAAAAGGATAAACGGTTGCTACAAAAATAAGACGGTCTAAGAATCTAGGTCATATCCCACAAAGAACTAAAGCTTAGCTACAGTTATTCAATATCCCAAAAAGACACAAGTCCAAATAATTATGAAATTATAAAGATTATAATTTCATTTTGACTAAATTAACTAACAAATACTAGAAAATAGTAGAAATTTATCAACTAAAGAGACTTAGTGCTGGAGACAAGATTAAGAAGGCCTAAAACAGGTTACCATTTATATCATTTAGTTAAACGTCCAACTCCGGCAAAAATCCTTTGGGAAATATCTTTCTAACCTTTTCAATGGAGGTTTAAGGATATATATATATATATATATATATATATATATATATATATATATATATATATATATATATATATATATATATATATATATATATATATATATATATATATATATATATATATATATATATATATATATATATATATATATATATATATATATATATATATATATATATATATATAGTGAAAGTAAAAAGAGTGAGGAAAAATACTGAAAATGCCCCTAAGGGTCTCAACATGTCGACACAAGGCCCCAAACATGGCATACATCCCAAAATATAATATCAATCTCTAAAATATGGAATATCATAAGATTTCAAATCAAATACGTGACTTAACAGTCGTACGGGATGGACCAAGTCACAATTCCCAACAGTGCACGACTCCACGCTCGTCATCTAGCGTGTGTGTCACCTCAAAGTAGCACAACAATGTAAAATTCGGGGTTTTAAATCCTCAGAACAGTATTCACAATCATTACTTACCTCGATCCGATCCAAACTCTAGCCCGCGAAGCCTTTGTCCTCACGAATAGACCTCCGGATGCTCCAAATCTAGCCAAAATTAGTATATTATCATCAGAATACGCTAAAGGAATGAATTCCCTATGAAAAATATCAAATTAGACAAGAATCCTGAATTTGGCTCAAACCCAACCCCCAGGCCCACGTTTCGGAATCTGACGAAACTCAAAAAATTCGACAACCCATTCAACCACGAGTCCAACCATACCAAAATTAATAGATTTTGATAGCAATTCGGCCTCCAAATCTTCAAATCTTATTTTTAAATCCCTAGGTCCAAATCCACAATTTACACCTCAAAAATATATAATCTAGTCGGATTATTCGATGATAATTTAATATTATGGAGTAGAAATTATCACAAGTGACTTAGCTCAAGATTTCCCATGATTTCTTGCTCAAAAATCGTCCCAAGCCGTGTTCTTTCACCAAAAAACTGTCAAAATGAGCAAAAAAAAAAAAGAACAACACTAATACACCCGTTTTTTGTCGCTAAAAGCCATTTCTGGTTGCTAAAGGTGCGCACTATATCCTGTTGCACCAACAATATGTTATTCACTAGAAAGGCTCTAACTCCACCATAAAGACTCAAAAGGTTATGATTCTTGTTCCTATGAGTCACAAATAATAATACAAACATAGACCTTCAATCAAAACTCAATCCGTAGCTCATTTGCTCAGTGCAATACCCATTTCGCTCGTTTACTCATGTTTCGTGTCAAAAACCCAATCGCGAGTTGATGAAATTAGACCAAACTTTTTTTATCACTCCTATAATTCATTATCAATATTTCATAAGTCTCGAAATAAAATTTCAATCTCTAAAATTAAAAATGGACCTTTGGATCATTACATGCTTATGCTCAAAACGACAAAAATCTTTCAAAAACACTAAAAACTTATCCGAGACTCATGAGACCCGACCAAACATGACAACACACTCCATAACATCATTCAAACTTGTTCCAGCCATAGGAATGATCAAAACAACATGAAATCATCAAATCACTCTCGTATTCAAGCCTAAGAATTCCAAAACTTCTTAATTTTGAATCCGATCAATAAGTCTATCAAACCTCGTCCAAATGACTGAAATTTTGCACATACATCACAAATGACACAGCGGACATACTCCAATTTTATAAATACCATTTCGACCCCTATATCAAAATCTTACCTATCAACCGGAAAATGCCAAAATCTCAATTTCGCCAATTCGAGCCAAAACCTTCCACAAACCTCCAAAATGCATTGTGATCACACTCCTAAGTGCCAAATCACCTAATGGAGCTAGCCATATCATAAAAATTGTGATCTGAGATCATGTACAAATAAGTCAAACCATTCAAATTTCAAGCTTCAAATTGAGAACTGTTCTTCCAAATTCATTCCGATTATCCTGAAAACTAAAACCAAAGATTTACAGAGATCATAATATATCATACGGGGTAGCCATGTTCAAGAACTGGCGAGCAAAGTACAAAAGCTCGAAACAACTGGTCGGGTCGTTACAGATATGTTCTTGCCAATTACGCTAGCTGATACTATCTTACCATGCATCATGATCATGTCAAGACTTTGTTTTCCCTAATGTCACGCCCCAAATACGAGGGACATGACCGGCACTCAACCGGGTATCCCAATCGAGCGGACCTGGGTGCCTTACCTGACCCACGAGCTACCCCATATTTTCCATTACTTACTAACCAAGTGGAGACAACTGTTTATAACTGAGATTTCCCTTTTTACAAAACATACATTTCATAGATAACACTAGCGTGGATGTACAATTTACAATGCCCAAAAATACAATGTACTTACTACATGGTTTGTGACCCACATTTCATGTCTACGGAGCCTCTAAGATAAAGAAGACAGTATTATACTTGCCGGTAACAAGGCTCCGGCTATACCCTTTTTACATAAACCAAAATAAGATACCAAAGTACAAGAACAAGAGTGGCATGAGCCACGCAGGGCCCCGAAAGTAAAGGGGCTCACCGATACAGCTGACGGGAAATGAGGAGGAGCTATGGACGGTGGACTAGAGTACTTGCTGAAGATCCACCTACAATCATAACACGAATGTAGCGCCCCCGAAAAAAGGGACGTCAGCACATTTGAATTGTACCGGTATGTATGAACAAAACTTGTCCCAAGTAAACTCAAGCCATATACAAGTAGAACACAGCAATAGAAGCGACAACCAAACATACATAGAAGGTACATTAGTCAAACAAAGGGGCGATAAATTCCCCACAAGTTGCAAACTCTCCTGCTGCCTCCTTTCACAATTCCACATCATTGATTTAACAATTTTGTTCAAGTGTGTGTGTGTATATATATATATATATATATATATATATATATATATATATATATATATATATATATATATATATATCAATAGTGATTACAATCACTTTTCCACCCTTATTACCTCGGCCACCCTTATTACCTCGGTCACCCTTATCACATCAACACACACCTTATTACACCGTGTTGGGGCGCGCAACCCGACCCAGCCTTACAGTTTAAATTCACAACAAACACAACCAAACATCAAGTCACATAGATAAACAACAGGTACACCTCAAAACATCATCACAAAAGTGTTACAAGTGTTTCCACAACTATTAGTACCAATTTCATAACTTTCAACAGTTCGTACTCAATTCAAGTTACCACAATTACCCATGAAATTTCAAGTACATTGTTATCACAACTAATCTTGTTTCACCACTTACGGATTCCTTCAATTCACTTGTTATTCAACTTTTACCACAAGGTGCATTCACAATCAAACCAGTCACAAGAAGCTTACAGATAACCCAAATAGATATCAGCTACCAACCAATTCACATACCAAGCAAGGCGATTTCACAAGAATCAACGTTAGTCATACATAACTGAAGTCGAATTCTCTTATTAAGCTCCTATTCTCAGTCACCAAGCTATCAGCATAGTTCTCTACTTCTATCCAATTTCCCTTCACTAGATTCTAGTTTTGAGTGACATTCATGAGGGTTTTCAATTGTTATCTCAAAATCAAAGCATAAGACTCCCTTCCCTTAGCTTAAATCAGAAAAAAAAAATTGGGGAAAAGGGTTAGGGATTTTACCTGTAAGAGTGGAGATTGAGACAATAACTCAAAATTTTCCCGGCCTGGATAGTTTTGGAGGATCAATTTGATGAAGAATCCTTTCTCTCTCAAAAACTCTCCCTTCCCTCTCTCTTGTTTTGTTCAGAAAATGTGTAAAAATGAGGGGTTGGGGTGTCTTATTTGAAAGGGTTTGGGTTTAAAAATTTTATAAAACTAATGTTCGTGCCGGATCTGCGGTCAACTATGCAATCGCATCGCTAACATGCGGTCCACATATTGGACCGCATAATGGTCCCAAATTGCAGGCCTCTCTGCTTGGGTATGTGATGAGAATGCGGTCCGCATACCCGTTCTGCGATCGCATATTGCACCGCAGAATTGACCTCCATCAATCCTCGAGAAATTTATGCGACGACTATGTGGTCCGCATATTGGTTATACAATCGCATAATGGACCACATTTTCAACATCCAATTTGGTTACTCTATGATTCACTATGCGGTCGATTTGCGGTGCGCATACCTGATCTACGACCACATTTCTGAATGTAGAAATGACGTTATTTCGAAAAATATTTGACTCTAGATTATAAGTATTAAATCAGTAGAAAAGGGTTCCAACACATAGGTGGACTTGACTCTATGAGTTGGTAGGACTTCAGCACTCATTTTCGCGGGGTCTTACATCCTCCCCAGCTTAAGATCATCCGTCATCGAATGAGAACTTTGAAATTCAAATGGTTTGAAAGAACGATATGCAAGTTCCTAAGCTTTCACTAACTCTTTATTATTTAGAAAAATTTCGCCAGAGTTTCCTTTGTAATACGGATATATCCACCTGTCAGTGAGTCCCAAAACACATTTCCAAGCACCATTACCCAATTCTTGCTATCCCTATAACAGTTATACAATGCATGACCTTCACATTTATGCACATTCAACCTCTCGACACACTTTTAACCATTTTGGTACACCACAAGCAGACCATTTTGGTACACCACAAGCAATTAAATTAAGCATTACTCTCTGCACTATCAAAGCCATTTACCTATTACAAGAGTATAATACAGTTAATCACTCCAATAAAATTCCTCCATGCAAAACTAATCATTATTTCCTTGCACCTACGCTACCATGGGCTAATCATCAACAACAAAAACACACAAAATTTTAGGCACAACTTAGAAGAATTATAATGGTGAATCATTTAGGAACTTTTATACAAAATGGGATACAATGTTAGTTTGCTTAGGGACAAGGACCTACATGATTACTCCTAGACTTGTATGAACAAATGGGGTATTTTACTTTCATCTCATCTTCTGATTCCCACGTGGCCTCCTTGACTTGTTGGTTTCGCCACAACACCTTGACCAACGCGATCTCCTTATTCTACGGATTTGTCTATCAAGAATAGCAACCGGAATCTCTTCATATGATAGCTCTTCAGTAACCTTGATGTCTTCAACTAGCATGATGGTAGACGGATCCCCAACCACTTTCCTTAACATGGACACATGGAACACTGGGTGCACCAAGGACATTTCAGGGGGCAACTCCAACCTATAACCAACTTGTCCGATCCTTTGAATAATATGATAAGGTCCGACATATCTAGGACTTAGCTTCCCTTTCTTCCTAAATCGCATGACTCCCTTCATTGGCGACACCCGCAGGAATACCCAATCACCCTCTTGAAACTCCAATTCCCTTCGACGCATGCATAGGATTTCTGGCGACTTTGAGCGGTCTTCATCCTTTCTTGAATGACTTTAACTTTTTCCAAGGCCTGGTGCACGAGATCCGGCCCTATCAATTATGCCTCACCTACTTCAAACCACCCAGTCGGGGACCTACACCTCCTCCCGTGCAATGCTTCAAACGGAGCCATTTGGATGCTAGCATGGAAGCTGTTGTTGTAAGAAAATTCTATAAGGGGGAAGTGATCATCCCAATTACCCTTGAAATCCAAGACACAAGCCCGCAACATATCCTCAAGTGTCTGAATAGTCCGCTTTACTTGACCATTAGTCTGCAAATGAAAAGTTCTGCTAAGGTTCACCTGAGTACCCAAACCTTGCTGAAATCTTCCAAAAGTTAGTTGTGAATTGGGCCCCTCGATCCAAAATAATATAAATTGGAGTACCATGAAGTCTCACTATTTCCTTGATATACAATCGAGCATATTGTTCTGCAGTATCGGTGGACTTGACTGGAAAGAAGTGAGCTGATTTGGTGAGTCGATCCACTATCACCCAAATTGAGTCGAACTTATGCTGAGTGCGAGGTAGTTCTGTCATGAAATCCATGTTGATCATCTCCCATTTCTACATTGGTATCTCCATAAGCTGGGTTAGTCCACCGGGCCGTTGATGCTCTGCCTTTACTTGCTGATAGTTCGAGCATCTGGATACAAAGTCTGCCACATCCCTCTTCACACCGCTCCACCAGTAGATTTCCTTGAGATCGTGATACATTTTTGTAGAACCTGGATGCACCGACTACCTGGAATGATGAGCCTCTGCCATTACCCTTTCCCGAAGATTATCTACATCTGGAACACATAACCTATCTTGACATCGCACCACACCATCCTTGCTGCCGAGAGAGAATGCCGAAATCTTGTTACTCTAAACCCCCTCCCTTATTTGTGCCAATGCTGGATCCATGAGCTACTTTTCCTTGACTTCCGCTACAAGCGATGACTCTGATACTTTCTGCACCATTGTTTCCTCCTTACTTGGGGTCGAGATACAAACCCCAAGGTTGTCCAACTAATAAACCTCTCGAGCTAGGAATCTCCGATCTACTCCCAAGTGAGCCAAACTACCCATGGATTTCCTACTGAGGGCGTCGCCCACCATGTTCGCTCCCTGGATGGTATAAGATGTTAATATCATAATCTTTGAGCAATTCTAACCACCACCTCTACCTCAAGTTTAGCTCCTTCTGCTTGAACAGATATTGAAGACTTTTTTGGTCCGAGAACACATCCACATGGACCCCATAAAGGTAATGCCACCATATTTTTAAGGCAAACACAACTGCTGCAAGCTCCAAATCATGTGTCGGGTAACTCTTCTCGTGATTCTTGAGTTGCCTTGAAGCATACGCTATAACCTTCCCATGCTGCATGAGCACATACCCTAAACCGACCCTAGAGGCATCGAATACACCACAAATCCTTATGTGCCTTCCGGCAAAGCCAACACTGGTGTTGAGGTCAACCTTGACTTCAACTCCTAAAAATTTTCTCACAAGCATCAGACCATTGGAACTTGACTGATTTCTGCGTCAATTTAGTTAATGGGAAGGCGAGGGTAGAGAACCCCTCCACAAACCTCTGATAATAACCTGCTAACCCCAAAAAGCTACGAATCTCCGTCGGGGTTATGGGTCTAGGCCAATCCTTCACTGCTTTAATCATTTGGGGGTCCACTTGAATCCCCTTACCGGAAACAACATGCCCCAGAAAAGTGATAGACTCCAACCAAAATTCACATTTTGAGAATTTAGCATACAACCGGTGTTGATGAAGAGTTTGCAAAACTGCCCTGAGGTTATCGGCATGATCCTCCCTGCTTCGTGAATAAACGAGGATGTCGACAATAAAAACAACCATGAAGGCGTCTAGAAATGGCTTGAAGACCCGATTCATAAGATCCATGAAAGCTGTCGGGGCGTTGGTTAGCCGAAAAGAGATGACCAAGAATTCAAAATGACCATAGTGGGTTCTGAAGGCGGTTTTAGGAATATCCTGCTCTCTGGTCTTCAATTGGTGATACCCGGATCACAAATCAATTTTGGAGAAGAACTTCGCACCTTTTAATTGGTCGAACAAATCATTTATCAGGGGCAAAGGGTATTTATTCTTGATGGTGACCTTGTTAAGCTGTCGAAGGTCGATACACATCCGAAGTGACCCATCCTTCTTCCTGACAAAAATAACTGGAGCACCCCATGGCAACACACTTGGTCGAATGAGCCCTTTCTCTAATAAATCCTTCAACTGCTCCTTTAACACTCGTAATTCTGCTAGCGCCATCCTGTATGGTGGAATAGATATTGGCTGAGTATCAAGCAACACATCAATCCCGAAGTCAATCTGCCTATCTGGCGGAATCCCTGGAAGCTCATCTGGAAAAACCTCTGGAAATTCATTTACAACTGGCACGGACTCGAGGGCAGGCACTTCTGAAGCAGTGTTTGCCACCCAGACCAAATGATAGAGACACCCCTTCTTAATCATCTTCGAAGCCTTAAGGTAAGACATAAACCTACCCTTTGGCACAAAATCATTCCCTCTCTACTCGATAACAGGCTCGTTGGGAAACTCGAGTCTCATGACTCTCGTCCGGCAGTCAAGCTTAGCAGAGCACGAATAAAGCCAGTCCATTCCCATAATCACATCAAAATCTACCATTCCAAGCTCAATAATATTGGCCGTGTTAACACGACCACACACCGTGACAACACAATTCCTATAAACTTGCACGGCTGTAATAGAATCACCAACCGAAGTTGATATAGAGAACGGTTCAAGAAGCTGTTAGGGCTCTCTGCCAAAACTCGAAGCAATGAATGGAGTGACATAGGACAAGGAAGATCCAGGGTCAATAAGAGCATAACAATCAATGGCCTGAACAGACAAGATACCTGTAACCACATATGGAGAAGATTCAACATTCTGGCGACCGCTCAAAGCATAGAACCGGCTCGATCCACCTCTACCACGAGCCCCACCCCTATTTGTACCACGCCCTGCTGGAGCTGGAGGACACACAGATGATGTAGCAACTGAAGAACTGGATGGCGGGGAGAATCCCCTACCCATGCCCTTCCTGGGTGCACGGAAGTTTCGCTAAACATGACCTCTCACCCCGCAATTATAACACACAGGGATGTCCAAATAGCAAGTCTCCGTGTGGAACCTCCCACACTTGCAACATGTAGCTCCCGTGCTGCTGGGGCCTCACCCCCTAAATGGTTGGACTGGTGGAACCTCCTGCTTTCAGAACCTGGTCTCGAGGAACTACCCTGCTGATGGTTGTGCATAGAAGGCGGTGCGCTTGCTGAAGACTGAACATATGACCGGGATGGCTCTGATGGCCCTCTCCTCGGAGCTGACCTCCCTGAGTGACCCATTGTCCGGGCCTTGCTGCTACTCTCCCTATCTGCCCATATCTTCAACTTCCTAGCCTCTGTGGCCTGAGCGAAACCTATGATCTTCTCACAGTTCATATCTGAGTGCAAAGCCGCTATAGCAGCCTTATTCACCACCAATGGACTAAGACCCTGAACAAATCGCCAAATTCGGGTTCTCATGGTTGACACTAATTGAAGAGCATACTTGGACAATCTCACGAATTCCATATGGTACTCCCAAACACTCATGCTACCTTGCTTGAGAACCTAGAACTCTGTGGCACGGGCTGCCATTGTCTTGGCAGGCAAGAAATGATCTGTAAAAGCAACCACAAATTCCTCCCATCAAGCCGGAGGGATCCCCTCCTCGCAGGAATCCTCCCACATTTCGAACCACGTGCGTGCCACTCCCTTCAGCTTGTAGGAAGCCAACTCAACCCCCTCTGATTCTGTGGCCTTCATCACATGAAGGATCTTGTACATCTCATCAAGAAAATCCTGCGGATAGGCTCTGGGTCTGTGCCTGAAAACTCTGGAGAGGCCAATCGCAGAAACTGGTGGACTCTGGAGCTGGCAGAATCTCCCTGTCTGTTGGAGGACGTAGGAGCATCATGAGATCTCTAAGCCTGAGCAACCACTAACTCGGTCAACATACGGATGGCTCCCCTAAGGTCCCCATCAGAAACCTCGGGACCGGGAGCTGGAGCAATGTCTGGATTAGGAATACTGGCAGGAGGGATGGTTACGCCCTCTGCCGCTACTGGAACATGAGTGCTTGGATCTGGAAGGGACGGGCCGGGCAGATTCAAAGCCGGGGAGTCACTCTCACCCATGGCATCAAGTACATGTCCCACGATCACACTTGGGGTGGCGGTGTCCTCAAGGAAGAGTATAACCTTCTTCTTAGGCGCCAACTCTGAAAATTTCGGAACAAGGCACGAGTTAGACACAAATACTTTCACTTTTTACTTCACCACACGAAACGGAATAACAAAGAAGAGAGTAATTTACAAAATTCTCGTGTATCCCCCTACATATAGATGTGGTCAATAACGCATCGATGAAAAGGGCTCTACTAGGCATGGCTCTAAGACACCCTAGGACTCTTCTTAAAACCTTAGGCTCTTATACCAAGTTTGTCACGACCCAAATCTGAGGGACATGACCGGCACTCAACAGGGTATACCCAGTCGAGTCGACCTAGGTGCCTTACCTGACCCATGAGCTATCCCACATTTTCCATTACTTACTAACCAAGTGGAGACCACTGTTTATAACTGAGATTTCCTTTTTTACAAAACATTACATTGCATAGATAACACTAGCGTGGATGTACAATTTACAATGCCCAAAAATACAAAGTACTTACTACATGGTTTGTGACCCATATTTTATGTCTACGGAGCCTCTAAGGATAAAGAAGACAGTACTATACTTGCCGGTAACAAGGCTCCGTCAATACCCTTTTTAAATAAACAAAGCGGTAATGAGTGCCCCACAAGCCGCAAACTCTCCTACTGTCTCCTTTCATAATTCCACATCATTGATTTCACAATTTTGTTCAAGTGTATATATATATTAATAGTTATTTCGATCACTTTTCCACCCTTATTACCTCAGCCATCCTTATTACCTCGACCACCCTTATCACACCAACCCACACCTTAATACATCGTGTTGCGGCGCGCAACGCGACCCCGCCTTACATTTTCAATTCACAACAAATACAACCAAATAGCAAGTCACATAGATAAACAACATGTACACCTCAAAACATCACCACAACAGTGTTACAAGTGTTTCCACAACTATTAGTACCAATGTCATAACTTTCAACAGTTCGCACTCAATTCAAGGTACCACAATTACCCACGACATTTCAAGTACATTGTTATCATAATTAATCTTGTTTCACCATTTATGGATTCCTTCAACCACCTGTTATTCAACTTTTACCACGAGGTGCACTCACAATCAAACTAGTCACAAGAAGCTTACAGATAACCTATATAGATATAAGCTACAAAACAATTCACATACCAAGCAAGGCGATTTAACAAGAATCAAGGTTAGCCATACATACCTGGAGTCGAATTCTCTTGTTATGCTCTTATTCTCAGTCACCAAGCTATCTAGTATAGTTCTATACTTCTATCCAATTTCCCTTTACAAGATTCTAGGTTTGAGTGACATGCATGAGGGCTTTTAATTGTTAGATCAAAATCAAAGCATAAGACTCCCTTCCCTTAGCTTAAATCAAAAACAATTGGGGAAAGGGGTTAGGGAATTTACCTGTAAGAGTGGAGATAAAGACAATAACTCAAAATTTTCCCGGCCCGGATAGTTTTGGAGGATCAATTTGATGAAGAATACTTTCTCTCTCAAGAACTCTCCCTTCCCTCTCTCTTGTTTTGTTCATAAAATATGTAAAAATGAGGGGTTGGGGTGTCTTATTCTAAAAGGGTCGGGTTTAAAAATTTAGAAAACTGATTTTCATGCCAAATCTGCGTCAACTATGTGATCGCATAGTTGACATGCGGTTCGCATATTGGACAGCAGAATGGTCCCAAATTGCAGGTCTCTTTGTTTGGGCATGCGGTGAGAATGCAGTCTGCATACCTGTTCTGCGGTCGCATACTGCACCGCAGAGTTGACCTCCACAAATCCTCGAGAAATTTATGCGACGACTATACGGTACGCATATTTGTTATGCATCGCATAATGGACCGCATTTTCAACATCCAATTTGGCTAATCTCTGATTCACTTTGCGGTCCATATGCGATCTGCATACCTAATCTGCAACCGCATTCCTGACCGCAGAAATGACATTTTTTCAGAAAACATTTGACTCTAGATTTTAAGTATAAAATCAGTAGAAAAGGGTTCCAACACATATGTGGACCTGACTCTATGAGTTACTAGGACTTGAGCACTCATTTTCACGGGGTCTTACACCTACATACACATTTAACCCGTCGTATTCATCTCACATAAAACTATAATGACCCGACTGGTCGTTTTACAATTTAGAACAACATTTCCTTATTAAAACTTCCCACACTTTCATTAGCTAAATTACGACTTGCAAGGACAATTAGTTTGGAAGTTAGGAGAGTTTTGAGTGAAAACAAAACCAATTATTTTCTTAAGGTTTTGTTAAAAGGCCAAATTTGACTTCAGTCAAATTTCTTGTTTAACGGGCCCGAATTCGTGATTTGACAGTCCTAGAAGGTCTGTGGAAAAATATGGGACCTGGGCGTATACTCGAAATCGAATTGCGAGGTCCCTAGCCCGAGTATGGAAGATTTATGTAAAATTGTTAAATCGAAGTTTTCAAGAATTAAAGAATCTAAGTATTTATAAAAAAAACATAGGTATCGGGTACAGATTGTGGTTTCAAAACTTGGTACATGTCCGAAATGTCAGTTATGATCCACCCATAAAATTGGTGTCAATCTGAGTAGTTTAAGGGCGTTTTGACTCGTTGAAAAGAAATTAAGAACATGAAGTTCATTAAGTTGATTCAATCAGTTTTAGGGTTCGATTCCTTGATTTAGCATTGTTTTGGGTGTTTAGAGGGTTTGACTAGGTCCACCTCGTGATTTCAATCTTGTCTGTATGTTCAAGCGGGTTTCGGGAGCCCCAAGCGTCAAATGGTCGAGGTTCGAGTGAAGTTGGAAACTTAGGAAAAACCAACCTTGCTGCTTCTGTCATAACCACTTCTGCAGCTCTTGGATCGCAGAAGCGGTCGTTTCACCGCAGAAACTGAACATGGGCAGCCCAAGGAAATCGCAAAAGCGATTCCCAGACCGCAAAAGCGATTCCCAGACCGCAAAAGCGGTCCCGCACTAGCGTCTTCTAGACCGCAGAAGCGGTTTCCCCAGCCTGGGCTAGGACCGCAAAAGTGGCCCAAAATCGCAGAAGTGGTGGCCGCAAATACAGTATTCCTTCCGCAGAAGCGAAAAGGACTAGGCAGAGAGGGGTTCATTTAATTTGAATACCAAGCCATTTCTCTCACTTGTCATTCAATTTTGGGGCGATTTTGGAGCTTTCAAAGAGGTGACTTCAACCTAACATCACAAGGTAAGTAATCCCCATTCATTTTTAGTTTAAATACATAAAAATTAGAGAGATTTAACACTAATAATCAAGTAAAAATCAAGGGCTAGAGCTAGGCCAAGGGTTTTGATAAAATTAAGATTTAACCACCTAATTAGATATTTAATGAACTAAAAGTCACATATTAGTAATTCTTAGGTTAGGGAAAGTAATTTCCTTCGAAAAATCTCGGAATCCGGGCACGTGAGCTCGGGGTCAGAATTTAGAACACTTGCGAAAAAGGTTGGAAAATCATTTATTTAGTTGGAATTCAACTTTGTGAGCATTTATTGACTAGTTCTTATTTTATTTAACTAGTTGGTGCTCGTTCGGCTTCGAATTAAGGTTGGAGCCTATTATTGCTATTAAAGGAATGTTTCGGAGCGAGATAAATCTCCTTTCTAATATTGTGAGGGGGAATTTACCCCATACGTGAGTTAAATTGATTATGTGCTCTTATTTGTGTAAGGCCCCGGAAAAACTTCGCTAAGTAATCTAGGATTTCGTGATGCCACATACGCTAATTATAATATTTTATGTGCTACTAATATCGTGTATATCAATTGGATTTCGAAAATATGTGTATATGTCCTATGGTAAGTAATTTGGGGTCCAAGGAAAGGCCTAAGTCTAAGGAAAATTGGAAACGTTTATAATAGGCTAAGATTCCAAAGGTACTTGCACAAGTCCCCACTTTGAACAAGCACATATACATATGTATAATGTTTTATGTGATGAATAAACTATCAAATTAAAGTTCTTTGAGTGTAGTTTCCAACACTTCAAACGTTTTGCCATTTGGACATTTCTACGCAAAGTTATGATCAAATTACCAAAGGCTGGAAAATGTTGCCCTATGTCAAATCTGCGACTGCATTCCTGTCGCATTGTTGACTCTACGGTCGCATTTCTGTCACAGACTGGGCTAGTGTAGCCCAGTTTTGGGTGCCGATTTTTCCGTGCATTATTCGGCCAGAATTCACGTTCTGCGGTCCATTCTGCTATAGCATAATTGACATCGGAGGATTAATTTTCTAATTTTTATAACCCGGCCCCGTTTCAATATATAGGCTTTGGGGTTCATTTGGGGTCATTTCTTACTGATTTTAGAGATAGGTGAAAGCATATAGAGAGAAAAATGAGAGGGCTAGCTTCATAATCATCCAAACCTTGCATCAACCTTCAAGAATCAAAGAGCCCAACCATACCTTGCATCAACCTTCAAGAATCAAAGTGCCCAATCATAAGTTCTTCATCTAAGAGGTAAGATTCTATACATTAGGCTTTAATTTCGAGTTTGGGGGTATAAGATGGAGTATTGATGTGTGATTCTTGGGTGTAATACTATTATGTATACATGTATGTACAAATTAGCTTGTGAGAAGATTTTTTAACATAAATATGTAAAGATTGGGGTTAGGGAATGAAGGAAACCTTGTAAAATAGATTTGAAATCAAGATGCTCAACTAGTATTTGATAAAATGCTCAAATGAGCTCAAACCGTGAATACCTTTCTAATTTGTGTTCAATTTTGTTATGTCTCATAGAAGATTGGAATTACTAGAATTTCCGGAACGTTGTAGTAACTTAAGGAAAGCTCAAGAAAGGTTTGTATAGCTAAAATCACGTCTTTTAGAAATTGAGCTCTATCGATGCGTGTTTAAATGTGGTAAGAGTGAACTTTGGATTCTTGCTTTGGTTGGAACTTTACATGAATTGGTGCTATGACCTTATATTTGTGGAAGATGCATTCCAATAGGATCAATGTGTTATTCTCCATAACTTGAAAAGGTGCAAGGAATATGAATTATGTATTGAAATGCTTAGACAATGAATTGAGACTGAAGAATGTGAAGTATATGTTAAATTGCCTAGATTTCAAGAAAAGTTTAAATTGTGGTTATTGTGCCGAATCATAAGAATTCCTCTCTATGCATATAACTTGAATTTCTCATCTGTAATTGACATCTTGAATTGAATGGCTTAATTAATCAAATTGATATTGATGTGAAATATGTGGAACTAACGTGAAATTTGGGAAAGAAGAGATTGAGTTATGAAATGTAGCATAGTGCCAAGTATGATGTGATAATTGTGTCCCCAAGTGCCTGTGAATTGATATTTGTGAAATGAAGATTGAAATGTGATGATTAATGAGAAAGGAACAATGCATAGGTAAGGCGGCCTAGCCAATCGGGCCGTGATCGGACACCATGCTGCACACATGGTGGTATTGTATTGATATTGAATTCCAAAAATTGAGAATGAGATTGTGATTGAAGTAAATGTCTCAAATGAGGCAACCTAACCGCTCGGGTCGTGATCGGACTCCGCTCAAGAAAGCGGTGGTATTGTGAATGATGATGAACAATGCCAAGTGCTCCAAGCTAAGTATGGAATTATGTGAAAGATTATATGGTTCGCTTATTTGATGACAAGGTGTTAATGACTGATTTATTCTTGTTTGAAAGTTCTTTCTAATTAGATGGTGTTTAGTTATACATACTGGTGCTATTCAATGGAACAAACGTCCCTTTTGCCGGTGTTGATACCCAATTTTTCCCTATATATTTTTTGCACCTAAAATACTTTCAAAATAGTATATGTATGCATATATAAGAAGGCTGGGGAACTTTGGTATTTTTTCTTTAATTTTTAAGATCTCTTAAAATCAATTTACTGCTTATTTTGACAATATAAAGGCCAAAATTATTATCTAAATTATTATTTATAGTTAATAATGTTCTTCACTCCCATATTAACAACAAAAATAATTATTATATTTTTTTCAAATTTTTTACAAATTTATTTGGAATTTTTAAGGCTAATTGCACAAAATTGCAGTTATGGCTAATTTCGTAATTAGCTATGTTTCATAGTTATAAAATTATCTCTAGTATTTTAGATTAATATTTATATGTCATGAATTAGTTCTATGTTTTTTAATTTTGCTTTTTAAGCTGTTTTACCTATTTTATAAAATTAATTGGGAAAAATTGGATATTTAAACCATAGCCAGATTTTATTTAAAATGTAGCCCAATTCAACCCCTTATTTTCAGCACAATTTTGACCCAATTTAATGACCTATACCCATTCAATTTACCTGGTCCACCTTTGACTTGATCTGAGCCATTTATCAAATGAGATCAACATCCCAGATTAAGTTGCCTAAATTAAATCCTAACCTACCCCTCCCCAACCCCTCATTCTCTCAGAGACCGGTCTCTCTCTAAACGATTACTCTCCCTTCTCTCTAGAACCTTCTGGTTCTCCGATGAGACTTGTCGCCTCTCCGACCATACCCCTCAATTATCTCGATCTTCAGTCGCCATGGAACCCTCATCATCGTTGCTCACCTCTGAAGCTCGAACCCAAAGTCATCCGCCATGAAAGACGATCACTAATGCCCTTGCCTGGGTCCATTTCCGGCCTTTCTCCAGTGGGTTTTGCTCGATGATGCTTGAATATCGATATTATATGAGTTTCATGGCCAGGTCTCTCAT
The DNA here is from genome assembly GCA_034376525.1 of Nicotiana benthamiana. Taxonomy (NCBI): domain Eukaryota; kingdom Viridiplantae; phylum Streptophyta; class Magnoliopsida; order Solanales; family Solanaceae; genus Nicotiana; species Nicotiana benthamiana. The sequence goes on from CM067329.1 coordinate 118,112,311, forward strand.
CTCCCTAATTTATTTGCAAACCCTAATTTTTTCGCCTAAACCGCTTTAATCTCTGTTTATTTTAAACAATTTTTGGTTTAATCTTTGCTTTCTGTACTACTTGTCACTTGATATCTTCGATTAAGCCAAATTTTCCAATACTTTTCTCTTTTTTTAAACTAGGGTTTCTGACCCCTTTCTAAAATCGCTACGCTTCTGTTTTCTTTGAGCATTATGTGCTTATTCCCGTGATTATGTGTTTGAAACCTTGTTGTTTATGAGTTCCATGCCTCGAGTCTCTTCTAGGGCTCCGACCCTCTACTGTTTGTATGATTCCTTGCTTAGGGTTTTTTATTCATGTGACCTTTTAAGTTCGAATGCCTCTTTCTTTACTGAATATCCTATTAGTTCCGAGTATCTTTTGAATTCCTGATTCGTGTGTATTCTTACGTTGATTTCAAATTGTTTCCTTATTTGTGAGTTGCTTTCTATGTTTGGGACTAATTCCCTCTAATTTTGGTCTTGTCCGTGATTCTTGGAATGATTGTTCGTAGTTGATTTATATTGCTTGACATGTTTGTGCACTCAAGTATATTTTGGTTATTCAGCCTATATTTTCCTTGTTTGAAATATTGTGTATCTAGCCTTTGTTATGTACTGCAAACCTATTGCTTTCGTTATGGTATAATCAGTCATTCAACTGACTTTTTCCTTATTTGATAGCATGTACTCTTATTCGAATTCTGAATCCTTAATTTATTTTAATTAGGACCTATGATTGATTTAATTTGATATTGTTTCTATAATTATGCGCTCCCTACCCTATTCTCTACTATTTTCAAAAACTATAAGTACTACTCTTCTCTTCTCACTTGAAAGAGACATAGACACTAATACAATCCCTCAAAACTTTTCCTTCGGAAATATTCAGTGCTTTCTCTCTATATTGTCTTCTATACAAACTCTCTCATTCTCTTATTTGGAACACTCAATCGGCTGAAAGCCAAGATTGAGTATCTTGGGTTGATTACTTCTACATTACTGGGTTCTACTGTTTGTTCACTTGGGTCTGTTGTTGCTGCTACTCTCAAACTGTTGCTGCACATTGCTCTTCTCTCTGCTGCTTATACTCTCTGCTCACCTGGTTCCTCTGTGCACTATTGTTATTGTTGTCTATTGTTTACAACTGAACCGTAGGGTCTACCCCTTAGTGTAAGCATTTCTTTGGGAGCCTTGAGTACCCATTGAACTTGATACACAAAGCTGGCACTTCCACACTTGTCCAATTGGGATATTTTGGGTACCTGGTATTGGCCAGGGGTTCAAACGAACCCTTAGGGAACTTTGCCGCACCCAAGACTTAGTAATGGCCGTGAAACTCGAAAGAAGTGAGGTTGGAGATCTTGGCCCTGGCTGTAAGCTCCCTATAGAATAGCTTCTTTGTTTTTTTTATCAATGTTGTATTTTTTAAGTTACTTGGTCTGTAATAACTTGTTAAAATAATGGGGTTTATAGTAAAATTGGGAGGGTTATGCATGCTTAGTTAAGGGGAATGGGTAGAAAACATGTTATAGGATTTTACTTACCTATTTGCGCAATAGAAATCATGCTTTAGGACATGCATCTTCGCATATAGAAATCTTGTTCTTTAGGCCTCTCGCTTTCAGTTTGTTATTGTCTCAAAACCCTAATTAATTAATAATCAATGAATCATCACCATCATATTTAGATGCCATGCTTATAGGACTTTCTATGCATTAGATATCATGCCATTAGGATTTTATTTGCAATTGTTTAAACACTCCGCTAATTTGGGTAAAACAAGTTAACATCTCCTCATTAAAATTGGAAACCATTGTATGCTCACCATCTTTTAATAATGTCTAGGCAGGCCGGATAAAAAAGGGGCTAATCACTTTCAAGTCGTGTTCAAATTAACCCGCCTCTGTCTGAATTCGTTTGTCTTTGAAGCTCTCTCTATTTTTTACAAACTTCTGCCATATTTTTACTGTATTTTCTTGTCCAGATTTGGACCACTATTTCAACTATCCGAGTACCAATTTTCAAAAGCTTAAAAAGCCTGTATGTTTTACAATTTTTTTCTTTACGCTTATGCAATCTCAAAATGCTTTTATGCTTGTTCTTTTACTCCGCCAGTCCAAAACTATTTTACTAGGCATTCCACATGTATTTCTAAATGACTTCTGCAGATTTCCAAAAAACTTATGTTGCCTCTTTTTAGTTCTGAACATTCTTTTATTCTTACGTACCTTTCTGCAAACTCATTAACTTCTGTTTAATTATACTCTAGCTTTTAACTCTCTTTTCCTTAGACCTTACATGTGTTTGAGACGTGCTAATAATGTGTTTGCTTATGGAGGGATATTTGAGACTTCTTATATGTCTTTACATGATTCCATTACGTGTAGTCGTACTTGTTTTTGTATGTTGCTTAGTGTTTTAACCTTAAGGGTTCAGCCTAGTTCCTACCTTATAGGAATAGTGATCCTAAATGCCCTCTGGGATCTATAGAATGGGACGGCTAATAGCACGCGATAAGTATTTGTGATCAATCCACACGCTTAAATAACCTCTACGGGGTGGGAAGGGTAGAATATGGAGATGATGACGACGCGATAATATCATAAAGCGACCCGTCTTTGGGAATATGAGTTAGAAATTGAATCAAATGATCTATATTATAGTCAAACATAAATCAAATGATCTATATTATAGTCAAACATAGGACATTTTTTCTTTCTCTTACGTGCTTTATTTAAATGTTTTCCTGAAGCTTTTCAAATTGATCTTCTCCCCTATTTCAAACTTATGTCTTTTCTTTAAATCTCTCAAAGTATATGAATATGTGCACTTCATTTGTCTGCTTGCTTCATCTTCTTTATAAAGTCACAATTAGCACGGCCTGGAACCACATTTGTGGATCTTGAGGGTTGCCTAACACCTTCCCCTCGAGATAATCTCAAGCCCTTACCCAACTCTAGTTTCTCTCTTAAAAACACTCTCTTAAAGTGTCCTAATGCACTATAATCATTAGGTGGCTACTCTTCCAACTTCGTAACCCAATTCCCAAACGGGAAATAGAGTTGTTTTGCCATAATGTCGTGAAATCCAATTTCGCTCTTTTGAAAAAGGGGGGCGTCGACAGCCGGGGGCGCTACATTCGTGTTATGATTGTAGGTGGTTCTGTAGCAGGTAATCCAGTCCCCTGAGAGTAGCACCTCCTCCACTTTCCGTCAGCTGTATTGGTGAGCCCCTTTCCCTCGGGGTCCTGCGTGGCATATGCCGCTGTTCTTCCTGGAGTCTTATTTTTTGTATTTGTGTAAGGTATAGTCGGAGACTTATTGCCGGCATTACTTTATTAATATTTAGTAATATCAAGAGGCTTCGTAGATAGGTTGTGGGTAGTGTTAGGTATTGGAACTAAGATTAAAATATTGATGTTTGGAAATGCTTCACAAAACTTGTAATATTTTGATATATATGATTTAAGTTGCTAATGGAAATAAAATAGAATTATTTATAAAATACTTACTAAGTATGATTAATGGAGTCCATCTCTTATGTAATTATGAGTTGGGTTGGGTAGTATGTATGAAACCTGTCAGGCTTGCTCAGTCGGGTTTACTCGGTTGAGCGTCGGTCGCGCTCCTCCAATTTTGGGGTGTGACAATTTGTGGGGAGCTACGTATGCACGAGGTGATGAGAGTCTGTGCGTAGCTGCTATTAGGTTATTGTCCGGGTAGTCTAGCACCCTAACGCATGTTATACTTGGATTAATTGTGAATCCAATGATGGCTTGAATTTCTTAAATCACATTAAATATATAAATGGATTTCAAAAAGAAAGAATTAAGCTTTGTTTTTCTCAAATTATTAAAGAGAATTGACCTTTCTTGGATTTTTACTCCATGTTGACTGTTTGACTGATTGTCTGTCTGCATATGTTTATTTTGGTATGGGTCGTACACATCGGCAGATTAATAGATGCATCTATAGGCGCCCCGTCGACACTCGACAAGTGCACATTTATTTCTGTTGGATCGGGCCGTCATCTCGGTATGATTTGCGCATGCTTGTATTGCTGCCTGGACTCATTTGAGTCGTGTTATGCCACACTATGGCTCGATATTATACTGCTAATAATAACAAGAAACCTAAAAAACTTTCCATGAAAGAATTATATGCTTACTTGTTTCCTCTATCTGGATTAAAATCATATTTATAAAATAAATCCACTGTTTAATATATTTATTATGGATAAATAATCATTGGACTACTAGTGAGTGTCAAGGTTGACCATCTCGACTCTATTCCTTCGGGATTAGGCGAGACACTCAATGGGTACACGTTATTTTTGTACTCATACTACACTTGCGGTGCATTTTGTTACACAGGTATATGTAACTCCAGTGGTCTGCTAGGCATAGAAACGCGGATGATTCTGGGACTAGGTGAGTGGTATCATTCGAGACGGCCACAGCTAGAGTAGTCCCTTCCTTTGTACTGTATTTACTTTCTGTCCATTGTATTCCGGGCGAATGTTGTATTTTATTTCTCTTATCAGTAGATGCTCATGCACTTGTGACACCGGTTTCTAGGATGGTTTATAGTATTGTATTATTGCTTAACTTATAAATTCTATTTGAAACCATATTCCTTAAAAATTTCTAAATAATGAAAGAAAAATTCTATATTTCAAAAGTGATAAAACGAGATTTAATTTAGTATTTGAGTTGGTTGTCCTGACAGTGGTGTCCAGCGCCTCCACGACCCTTAGTGGATTTTGGAGCATGACAATATGGTATCAGAGCTCTAGGTTCCCGTCGGTCTCACGAGTCATGAGCAATCTAGTAGAGTTTTGCGGATCGGTATGGAGACGTCTGTACTTATTCTCGGGAAGCTACAGGCCTGTTAGGAGTAAATCCCTTCTTGATTTCCTTATCGTGCAGTTCGATTCCTTTGAGGCTTATGCCTTTGATTGCTTCCTACTCAATCTTACGCGATGCGAGTGCTTGTTAGAAGTCGAGAATGTGAAGAAATGTAATGGCACTACAAATGTGGTGCAGGATGATTCTCCCGGTATAGTTGATTGGACTATTGTAGTCGCCTTATGGAATGATATTCTATTGTTCCAGCTCAGTAACAGAACTTCTCATAACCTTGAGGCTGGGCACAGGTTGCCATGGTTCTTACGAGCGATTATTCAGCAGTATTGTCGTGATGGTAGGATGTTGCCCACGTGTCTCGGGGAATGAATGACTTGAAGTGAGGTTTACTCAATATGTAACCAAGGGATTTGGCATTTTATTCCCAGCGAGGGAAAGGAAGTCAGACTAAGGATGGTCAGATGAGGGCTGGTGGAAGTAATGAGACCTGGTATTTGCAAGCGTAGTGGAGCTTTCTTCTATGATGGGTTGTTGTGGCCCTAATGGAACGTACTAAGTTTGTTGATATTATAATCTGCTACAATTAACCTTTATGGAAAGACGTTGTAAAATAGTATTGGAGATTCAACTGTCAGATACCGCATGGTGCGGTGGTTTAAGATCGAATTTGAATTTCTAATGTTGATGGATCTATAAAGATGGCCTTTGGAAAGGTTCTAAAGTTAGCAGCAATGGTGTATTCAATTGCCACGAAGATAGATTTCATTTAAGGCAACATTTGAGCAATAAAGTATGAGAAATAACATGTGGGAAGTGTCACTCGGTGTTTAAAATTTCTAGAAGGCCAAGTAAGAGAAGCAAGATCGAGTGACCGATTAAGGAGATGAGTTCAGCCAAAGTGGGAGAGTGGCGGGGGTTGCATATGGGCTTGGTAGTAGGAAGACTACACGCCTTAAGGAGAGTTTGGATCGAATTGGGGATTCTAATGATTGGTTATTGAAGCCTACGGGTATGATGTGAAGTATTTGATATTATGCGGTAGAAGATTGATATAGCGGAAAAGAGCTGCTTGAAATAGAGAAGGGTGCAGCATAACCCTGAAATTTGAAGGATGTTGCTGCACATTTAATGGATATTTGCGAGGGGCGAATGGACTCATGCAACAGGAAGGTGGGATCGGACTCAGGATGGGGCTATTGGTGTCATGGTGAATGTACCCCGTACAGCAACGTAGGAAGCGGGCCAAGTATCTTATGAGGTCCATGGTATATTGGACCTTATAGGATCATTCGAAAAGAGGGCCAAGTATCTTATGAGTTAGAATTGCCCTCAGAATTAGAGTCTGTTCATCCGATTTTTCACGTATCTATGTTACGAAATTACATTGGAGATCCTATCCGAGTGGTGCCCACGGATGATGTACAAATTATAGAGGACTTGTCACATGAGAAAATTCTGGTTGCCATCCTAGACCGATAAATTCGCAAGCTACGGAATAAGGAGGTAGCCTCCGTGAAGGTTTTATGGAGAAGCAAGACTGTGAAAGAGATGATATGAGAAGCGGATGAAGAAATGAAGTCTAAATACCCCCACTTGTTTCAAGCTGGAGATATGGCTAGATATTTATGGGATACCTTAGCACTACTCTACTCAAGCCGGTAAGTCATCAGGTAAGCTCTCATTTTGACATTCAGAATTTATGATGACCAGTTGTACGAAGCCAAGTGTTGCTATGTACAGATAGTGGCCATGTGTGGTGTATATAGTATGTTTTCGGGCTGCGTACATGTTGGTTTTAGTCTAGTATACAGAGGAGACTCTAGCAAACTTTTTCCAAGGTATATAAAAGTAAACATTCGAGGACGAATATTTTGAAGGGGGGAGGATGTTACATCTCGCGTTTTTCGTACGTTAAAGTTTCATCTTTAGTTAATTGACGTATACTCGGAGATGAGATTATCTGGAAATTAGCATATTTATGCTATTTATAACAAGCAATAAGTAAGTTCCATGAAGGGATGACACACGAATTAAAGAAAATGACTTTCGTGGAAGGTTGTCGATTCGTGGTAAAATACGGACCGAGCGTTAATACCCGATATTTATGGACTAGTACCATACAAGGTACCAATGACCGCGATAGTAAGATATATAAAGTATATTTAAAATAAGTAAAATTTTAAGTAATTTGAGACAATTTTTAATTATACGGGTAAGTGATTAATTACCGGATAATGAAATATTGCCTATTACCTAATAAGTAATAAAGATTAAAGAAAACCCTACCCTACATGTGGCAGCAAACCACTAGATGTTAAGTGACTCGTGGTCACATTAGAATAGGTGGCATCTTTAGTGCCTTATTTACGAAACACCTCCAACTTTAAAATCTTCAAAGCAAACCTTGCAATTTTATTTTCAAAGGTTTCAATATCAAGACCAAAAACATATTCATGACATATTCAGTCTTAAAACTCTTGTGAAGGCATTAACAGAAGAGGAAAAACGTAGTTACTCTCAAAATTTCATTCTCAAAGAACACTCGCAAATAAGATTTTACTCATTAAGTAACATGATTACCTTGGAGCAGCGTACATCTTCAATAGCTCAACGAATAATTTTAGAATTTTAGCAACGTGAAATCTTGTAGTTCTAAGGGAGTACAGAAGAGGAAAAACGTAGTTACTCTCAAAATTTCATTCTCAAAGAACACTCCCAAATAAGATTTTACTCATTAAGTAACATGATTACCTTGGAGCAGCGTACATCTTCAATAGCTCAACGAATAATTTTAGAATTTTAGCAACGTGAAATCTTGTGGTTCTAAGGGAGTACTGTGTAATATTTTTCAAGAATATTATATGGATTTTTTTCCTATTCTATATGTGTTAAGGCTAAGCTCTTCCTTCATTTTGTATGATCTCCTAATTAGTTAAGTTTGATAACAAGTCGTAAGGAAATTCATATCCCGAAATTTACGTATATTTTGCTAGTCTCGCGAGTTACGTATATTTTCCTAGTTTTGTAAGTTACGATATTCTCCTTATCGGGACTTCATATTTAATTGAGTATTTCCTTTTTTCCGTCAAATGAGCAGAGAATTTATATACACAGTATTAAAGTATTTTCATTACCATCGAGCTATAATCGATAGGCGGGCCTCTATTGGGCAACCTCTAATCAGATGACAAGTTATATACTGAGCCTAATGTGGTCGAACGCCTATTAGAGAGCCCAGTTGATTGAGATATAGATACTAGTATGGCCGAGCATCTATGAGCGAGCCTACTACGTCAGAGCATATATATATATATCCCAGGCCTGTCACGACCAATAAATCCCGATCCGATCGTGATGGCGCCTCTTGTGAAGACAAGGCCAGCCAACCAACTCATTTCACCTTTTTATAATAGTTAAATATTAATTTACAGTTTAACATAATTAAATAACCATAGTCTAAACAAAGATTTCTTTATTAAGTGTGGAATACAACCCAAACACAGCCCAAATCAGGGTATCACAAGTCACGAGCATCTATTACGGTATAAATACAAACTACAAGGCCTGAAATATATAGAATAGATCTGATAAACAAAAGGAAGAAAATGTGGTGCTGCGAACGCTAGCAGTCACCTCGCTAATCCGATATCTTCGCATCCGATCAGCTCAAAACCCGCTACCAGGCGAACAAATACTTACATCTGCACACGAGGTGCAGGGAGTAAAGTGCGTACTCCAATTCAATTTTTTTTTAATAAATAATTGGCTATAAAGGGATTTTTTTTTTAGTATACGTGTCACAAGCTTACTCCTTTTTTTTGTAAAAGCGAAGAATTTAATTCGATTTTCTCTTCCTGCTATCCGAAAGAAAAGGGAATGGCTCGGCTATCCCACCTAGCCAAGCCAGAAAAATAAATTAGATAAAATGAATTGAAAAAAAAAAAGAAAAAAGGAATACTTAGGCTGATTCCAAGATGTATGATTGAATCAAAGTGATTTTTACTTCATTCAAGCATTGGATCTCCAGTCTCATCTCAATTAAGAGTGGCCATGGAAAGAACAGGTTCAAAGTCACGATCAATTCCTTTTTCAAATCCTGCTGCAGCTGCACGAGCCCTTCCCGCGTGCCACAAATGACCTACGAAGAAGAAGAATCCTAGAACAAGCTCCTAGCCCCCCTTTTGACTTTAGTTACGGGCTTACATGCTTCTTTCCTTCCGCCGCGAGTTCAACTCCCAGTATCAGGTCAAATGTAGAAGAGAGACTTTGTACCTCGGGAAAGGAGTAAGCAACTTAAGACCGGAAGAGGTTGAGACCAGATAAGCGGCAAGAAGAGCATTTGAAATAGGAGCAGAGTCTGTCACGTGCAGCCTACTCTCTTCGCTCCCCTCCTCTTATCCTTCCTTTCTTTCATAAGGCAAGGCCTTTAGACTAGCCCTCTTCTAGAAAGAGATTGTATAGCACAAGAGTCGTGAAAAGAGCCCTTCTTTCTATTTTGTGCGTGTCAACTATTGATTCTATGCCATCAAAGCAAGCTAACAGCAGAATATTTCCCGTGCTTCTTCAGTAAATTTTCCTACTTTATTATGCCGATTCCTCTCTCCGTATATTTTATGTCCAGGTTCGGGTCCATAAGCAGTGACAATTGCCCTATGAAGACTCGCTTTCGCTACGGCTCCAATTCATGATCTGGCATGTACAGAATGAAAACTTCATTCTCGATTCTACTAGAATTTTTATGAAAGCCTTTCATTTGCTTCTCTTCGATGGAAGTTTGATTTTCCCAGAATGTATCCTAATTTTTGGCCTAATTCTTCTTCTGATGATTGATTCAACCTCTAATCATCAAACAACTCCTTATCAATCTCGACTTCTTTCTATATCTAACCATCGGGGAGATTCATCCTATATTATTCCTAGATTATTCCAGCAAATAGCAGAATCGTGGCTAGGGAACTATACTAGCGACCTACCCAATTTATTGTAGAAATTTTCGCGATCAATTGTGTCGAAATTTTCATTTTTGGAATAGTTACGGAATCTTCATGAATAGGATCAAACCTTATTCTATGGTATTTATGAGGTTCCTCTTTAAGAAAGTCCCCGAGAGGGCTTAGTTGATCCATGATTTATGTTTCATCTTTCGTTTCCTTTTCGTTTGTTTCCTTCCTCCGGCTTATCACCGGCAGTCTGTTCAGGGTTCCGAATTCAACGATGGCAACTAAACACGAGGGTTGCACTCGTTGCGGGACTTAACCCAACACCTTACAGCACGAGCTGACGACAGCCATGCACCACATGTGTCCGCGTTCCCGAAGGCACCCCTCTCTTTCAAGAGGATTCGCGGCATGTCAAGCGGGATTGCTGAGTATCAAAAACTTATTACCCGGAATCCTATTTTTTTAGAACGAGTTGAAGGCGTAGGCAACATGAAACGTGACTAAACTGGTTCTAGTTACTCTTTGGGGCGGAGTGGAAGAAGGGGGGGATTCTCGAACGCGGAAAGGATCAGGCCTTTCAACCAATCGATACGGCCCCGGAGAGTCGCTTTTGCTAAAACTCGAGCAGTTTCTTGAAAACTCGCCCTTGTTGATGATCATTTACTTCGACAACATCTAGGGTTCCTCGAACAATGTGATATATCACATCGGGTAAATCCTTAACCCTTCCCACTACTTAACTTTCAATTCGCATCTGACCATCAAATGAAATGTGAATAACCCGTCCTCCTCTCTTTGAAAGAAGGGGCGCTTCCGGTTTTGTCGGTGCTTGAAACAATTTTGTCTTCTCCATATTACTATATCTCTAGAGTCAATAATTTTATATGAGGAATTACTGAACTCAATCACTTGCTGCCGTTACTCTTCAGTTTTCTGTTGAGGTCTATCCAGCAGAAGTTTGGAAATAGAACAATTCCTTCTGTCGTGTATCCTCGATTAATGCAACCTCAGATGCTATGTTTCGATTCTCGATTCTAGTATTAAGCGAAAGAGTACAAATTGACTTATTATACTCCTGAGTACCAAACCACAGATACTGATATATTGGCAGTATTCCGAGTAACTCCTCAACCTGGAGTTCCACCTGAAGAAGCAGGGGCCGCGGTAGCTGCCGAATCTTCTACTGGTACATGGACAACTGTGTGGACCGATGGACTTACCAGCCTTGATCGTCACAAAGGGTGATGATACCACATCGAGCCTGTTGTTGGAGAAAAAGATCAATATATTGCCGAACCAGCTAGCTCTGGGTTCGAGTGGCATTTCACCCCTAACCACAACTCATCCGCTGATTCTTCCTTCTCTCACTTTGGAAAGATTTTTCACTATTTTCTTATGATGACCTGGTCGAGAGAGTGTACATCGGTGTAAAAGATTTCCTTTTTTCTGTGAGCTTGTCTTACTTGACCGAATGGTGCTGGCACAATATGAGTACTATAACCATGCTGCCTGTATGAAAAAACAAACTTTGCAGAACCCTTTCACCTAATCGATCATGGTGAAGTCAGCAATGGATTCGGCGGATCATACACCCAGTCATACCTCTGTTTCTTTTTCTCTTAGCCTTTGTTTGGCAAGCTGCTCTAAGTTTTCGATGAGATCCTTAATAATATCCTAGAAAATTCATGATTTATTCGAGAAAAATTCTAAAATAAATAAAATCAGATAAGCTTTACCGTTTGAAACCTCGATTCAAACATTGGAATTCTTGGATAGTCACGAGAAATCCGGCTTAACTTATTTCCTTATTTTTTGACCTCTCAGAAATTTCATAAAAAGGGCTTTCTAGAGATCCCCAATGACCAATCCTCGCATGAATTGCTAAGGATACAATAAGTCCAACATTGATTCCTTCAGATGTGTCAATTCTATTTAGAATAGAAAACTATTGATACGTCTTATGGCATTGAAATCTGTCAATAGTAACATAGTCACACTACTCCACGGTAAAGTTTGGAAGACCACGACTGATCCTGAAAGGGAATGAATGGTAAAAATAGCATGTCGCATCCACGGAAAGTTCTGAGAATATTTCATTGTTCCTAAATGGGTATAAAACCATGTTAGAATTCTTGGAACGGAACAAAATAAAGTTGGGTCGAATGAATAAATGTGCCAGAAATCTCCTCATCAATGGCATAATTAGCTAGGCTATCTGCCACAGCATTTCCTTCCCTGTACACATGAGAAAATCGAATTTGTTTGTCCCTCAACAGTGTAATAATTTTCCTGACTATTGTATCAACATCCTAGGGTGCAGACACCTTTTGTATCATGATCAGTCTAGCAATGGTTGAATCAGTCTCAATCACAAATGCTAGCAACTTGATCTAGAGATCAAAGAATGGGAGAAAGACCTGAACAGGTAAGAGATACTGGCGATAGGCCTCAGAGATACAACCGATGAATCACCGGAAGGAAAGGTGGGATCCGGACAAAGTCGATGAAACGGAAGAAATCCGAGTGAATGGAAAGGACAAAATAAAGGATAAATTTCACTCTCACCTTACAGAGACAGGCTATAACAATATTAATACTAGTAATAGTCCAATTTATGAATATGAGGATTCTTATGTTATTTATTTATCATTATCATTTTTTCTCATATGTTCTTTTTTTCTCTCTAATCTGTCTAGTTCCTTCTTGAACAATCATCTGATGAAGTCTCATCAAATAGCTCTTCCACTTCCAGTGGTCACATAGTTACAAATCCAAACAAACAATAAAAGCTAAATGGAAAAAGAAAGGAGTTTAGAACTCAAGGCGCAAGTACAATAAAAAAGCAGTTCAAAATTTGATTCAGATAGGAATCCAAAAAGATGGTAGGTACTTTTTTTTCATTCACAAAAGCGACTAATTTAAACCTAAAATCCTAAAATGACGAATATTCTGTTGATTCATTTCTAGATCTAATCCATACCTTATTGATTTAGTATCGTCTACTCGAATTAGATTCGAATGAGATGTAAGTGAGTAATAAAGGTAAATAATAACTGAGTAGTAAGAAATCACGTAAAACATACCATCATGTTGTATAAAGCAGAATAAAACCCTTTGAGAAAAGTAGTGAAGTTGTGGAATCTTTAGAGAAACATCTTAGCTTAGTTTAAACCTCTTTTGAAAATGAGTTTTTCAACGGTTACGCAAATGAATGCAAAACAAATAATGCAGATACACAGAGAAATACGCCCGTCGGCACAACACTCAATCATCAGATAATGCCAGGAAATCAGGTAGATATTGCATGAAGTAGCACAGACAACAGATAATGGAATACAAATGAACTAAAGTAAGCACATAAAGCAGTATAGTATCGTTGCGGCATGTAGCCTGATCCATATATCGTTGCGGCATGCAACCCTATCAATTTAGCGTCGACGACGTTCACTGAGGTGTGCAGACTCCGGGAGGGCCCCCTTACAGCCCAAGCGCAACATGAGGCCATCCCGTGGCGTCAAGTCTAGGCCCTCTGCCTCATATCTATATCAGTATAACACTATTGCGGCATACAGCCCGATCCAAAAGTATCGTCACAACACAGGTCCACCATACTCAGTCACAAAATATCACATAAGCCCATCGGGAAACAGTAAAACATGTTGCTCATCCCAAAAATAGTATACGAATCAAGTGTTAAAAGCAAAGTAAACTTGGTTGAGTTTTGAAAACAGTGGATAAATACATGACTGACCTCAAATATAAAATCAAAACAGTAAAAAATATCAACAACCATCCCTGAAGGGGTTTAAATAATTCGCACGAAGCCCAAATATGGGAATCAACCCGAATGATGTTGATAACAAATAAGTTTAGTCAAATATGCGCTAAAATCATCAATCGGGACGGACCAAGTCACAATCCTCAATAGTACGCGACCCCACGCTCGCCATCAGGCGTGTGTCTCACCTCAATATAGCACTACGATGTGCAAATATGGGGTTTCAAACCCTCAGAATATCATTTATAATTATTATTCACCTCGACCCGGAGAAATCTCTAGCTCGCGATGCCTTTGACCCTCAAATCGGCCTTCACGCGCGTCCGATCTATCCACAATTAGATGAACACATCACAATATGCTAAAGGGAACAAAGCCCAAGTGAAAATAATCAATAACGGACACAAATCCCAAAAGTACCAAAATCCGAGCCTCGGGCCCACTTCTCAAAACTCAGAAATTTTCACATCAACGGGTTCCTTATCTCTCCACGAGTTCATACATATTAAAAACATCAAAATATCCACAATTGACCCTTCAAATTCCAAATGTTTGGTCTCCAATTTTTAAACCCTAGTTCTTCAATTTTTCACCCTTAAATTATCATAATTCTAGCATTAATCCATGAAATAATAGCATTGAAACAAGTTTTAGGTCCAAATTCTTTACCTTAATGGAGATCCCTTGAAATAGCTCTCTCAAATCGCCCCAAAAGCTCCAAAGCCGAGATACAATTGGTGAAATAACTCAAAACTCGCGAAGGCCTCAATTATACTTTCTGCCCAGAACTTTTCGCATCTGCGGCCATTTTAGCGCTTTTACAGTACCGAATATGCGCTCCTTGTTCCGCTTCTGCGGAAGCACTTAACTAGCCAGCCATCACATCTGCGACTACATCTCCGTATCTGTGACATAGCAGTTGCGGCCACTCTAACCGCTTCTGTGGTCTATGCCTAGCAGGATCATTTCGCTTCTGCAACTAATCAACCGCACATGTGGCGCCGTACCTGCAGCCCTCAAACCGCAGGTGCGAGAACACCAAAAGCAGCAAAATCTGATGCTGCAATTACATTTCAACTTTTCCGACAATCATCTGAAATCACCCCGAGGCCTCTAGGACCTCAACCAAAAGCATAAACATGACCCAATACCTTATTCAAACTTGTTCTAATCATCAAAACACTTCAAACAACATCAAATCAACCCAAACACCTCGGATTCAAGCCTAAGTCCCTAAAATCTTCCGAAATACGCTTTCGATCAAAAACCCAGCCCAACCACGTCTGAATGACCTGAAATTTTGCACACACATCCTAAATGACATGAAGGAACTACTGCAACTTCCTAAATTTCATTCCGACCTCTATATCAAAATCTTACCTATCAACCGGAAACGCTGAAATCTCAATTTCACCAATTCAAGCCTAATTCTTCACCGGACCTCCAAAATCAATTCCGATCACACTCTTAAGTCATAAATCACCTAACGAAGCTAACCAAACCATAAAAACTCTGATCTAAGCTCATATACAAACAAGTCAACTCTTGTTCAAACTTTTCAAATTCAAAGCTTTCAACTGAGACTGTTCTTTCAAATTCATACTGATTTTCGTGAAAACTAAAACCAACAATCTATATTGTCATAACACCTTACACGGGAACTGGCGATTAGAGTGAAAAAGCTCAAAATAATTGGTCGGGTCGTTACAGAGCCTTATAAGCTTGGACAACTATTCTACTTATTGTATTAAGAGAATTGAGTTAGTATTAGCAGGTAAGCATATGTTCCAGTTATTAGTTCAATTTCAGCTTTCAGTATATTCCCTTACATACTCGGTACATTATTTCGTACTGACGTCCCTTTCTGGGGTGATGCATTTCATGTGTGCAGGTTCGAACAGACAGACAGGTAGACCTCCTCAGTAGGTGTTTGCCCAAGTTCAGCCTTATTGGTAATCTACCCGTCTTTAGAAGTTGCCGAGTCTAGTAGCTTGGTATACATATTATGCATATATACAGATAGGTTATGGGTAGGTCGGGGCCCTCTTCCGATCACAGTACATCTGTCAGTAGAGGCTTGTAGATATATCATGTCGGTTAGTGCAGTATGTTGGGCTTGTAGGCCCCGTACGTATATGTTGTTGGCTTGTCAGTTGTAGTGCTTATGGCAGTCTTGCCAGCCCAGCTTTATGTTGATATTTAATCAGCGTTAGTCTCTATTCATTTTTATATTTTGCATCAGACATTATCTTATAATATAGCCCGTGGCTAAAGTATGACATTACATGTATAGAGTCTCGTTATCGCAAGTGGTACGCAAGGATAACTAGGCAGTGGGTGCCGATCTCGCCCCCAGTCTCAGGGCGTGACAAATATGTTGGCTCGAAATTATTTTTTTCTGAATATATTAATACATGAATGGAAACTAAAGTTGTGTTCGTGTTAGAATATCCAATGGATTGGGCTTCTTTAGGTTGAGAATTAGTTTTGGGCTTTAAGTCTAAGAAAGAGTAACACGGTAAGGGACTAAGAGTAAATAAAATTGGTAAAAAAATTCAATTTTTTATTTAACCGAAAACTGAACCGTTAAACCAAATACCGAATTTTTTAAAATTGTAAACCGCAAACTGACCGAATCAATCGAATAAACCAAAATATTTTGTTTGACTAATTTTTTTGATTCGATGGGTATTATACACATCCCTACCCGTTGCTCATACGACAAATAAGATGAAAACATACTAAAAGATACACAATTTTGGCCATTTATCACATGTTTTTCAAATAACCAAATCGAGCATATCAAAATGCACCAAGTTCGCATATCAATACAATTTGCACCAAGTAGCTCTAATTCAAATACTATCACATGATCTTAAAAGGGAGGACTATGCATGATAAAGATCCAATTTCTTCAAAAATTCCAAATAACATTATGCAAATACTCTAACATGAGACTAAGTGTCAATATATAATAAAGTCTTGACAATTACATCAAACTCAACATTCTCCAAGTGTCCAACCATTAGCTAACAAGCCTCGTGCATACGAAAATACATGACTATGCATATGTCAATTATATGGATGAGTGTTTTTGCAAGAGTCAAGAATGTCAACGCATACTCAAGAATCAGTCCTTTTTTACAAAATCAACATCCATACATACATATCACACACACACCATGCTCTCAGGGCTCAATGTACAATAGGTGATCACCTGACTCTAAAGAAATAGATTCAAATCTAATAATTGTATGGATAACTCACGTGTTTCATGGACAATTCATGTACTAATAATTATATCATTTACACGAATAACTTATGTCTCGTACAGATAACTCACGTGCTAATAATAATAATTTCTCGCACGAGTAACTCACATGCCTTAACATACCAATCCGGACGGATAACTCACGTGTCATGCTCATTAATAATATTGCAATAACCACACGACATAAATTTCATGCCATAATCAGCTAAGCTGCACCAGCAACTCACGTGTTATAACCCTAGTCCATATAAGAGAACCATATGTAGAGTTATATGCATATAAATAAGAGATAAGCATGTACAATGCATATCGGCAGAAAAATAACCATGTAGGGATGTATGCATGAGTACTAGAGATGATCTCTGTGCATGATGTACGCCTAGGTGTAACGTATGACTACCGTCCCAGCACCTAATTTATAATCCAAATAATTCTCATGTCTAATTAAGCATGATCTTTAACATGAATAAAAAAGTTCAAGTAGTCATAATATTTTAAGGCATATCACAAGAATAACATGTGTGAATGTGTTTATAATATAACATGTGATTATGGACGAATCAAGTATATCAACAAATCTCAAAAATAGCTCACACAACCCAAATAAGATGTCATAAGATAAAAAATAATTTCTTAGCATGAATAATTGTGCCATGGAGTCATAAATATCAAATAGAGAGACAAGAAGAACACATATCCAATCAAAGAACTAAAGAAGTTTAAAATCCAACCCCGACATGATATAATCTCGGTATCCACATATACGCTCGTCACCTCGCACATACGTCACCCCTAAAACACATAGCATGTAGCAAATAGTTTTATTTTTAGAAAAATATTTCCTCATGTCGAGGTAAGCGAGACACTTACTTTTTGCAAGACAAAAGAATCTTCCAAAAATATTTTCCTTTAGAAATCATCTCCAACCGTCTCAAATCTGGCCAAATAATACTCAATAATGTCAAATAAAAATATAGACATCAACTCCAAACAATAAAGTTTGGATCTAATTAAATCTAAAAAAGACAACAAAAGTTATCCCAGGATCAGGGGTCAAAACCCTAGTCCAAGCTAAAGACCGCTGACCTATAATCCCATGAGTCCAAATATGTAATTAGATTTTATACCCGAGATCAAATTGGTGTTCAAAATCTTAAATTATATTTCCTTAAGTCGTATATAAAATTCCCAAATTTTACTTTAAATTTATATGTTTAAGGTATATAAATCCACAGGGAATCAAGATATATAATCAAATCAAGTAGAAATTACTTATCCTCAAAATATGGGTGAAATCCATCTCCACAATCGTTCTTGATCTCCAAAACTCAAAATAGTGAGAATGAGCAATTATTAAAATTTTGGACATAAAATACTTTGACAGAATTACCCTTCACGAACGTGACCTTAGTCTCGCGTTGGCGAAGCACAAACTTCAATCACTTGAAGGGCTTTCTTTGCAAATACAACATGTCCCTTGCGAATCCGAAGGCCACATATTAATCCTCCTATGCGAACACGAGAAGCACTTCGCGAACACGAAGGCTAAATCTCCTCCGACCACTCTCTACTTCGCGAACACAAACGACCTCTTCACAAACGCGAAGAACAAAATCCTCCAGTCTACTCTCTTCTTCACGAACGTGATCCTTCCCTAGCAAACACGATGAGCATATGACACCAGCAAGAACTGACAATCTCAAAGTGACCCAAAATGATCCGAAACACACCCCAATTCCTCGGGATCACGTCAAAACATACTAACTAGTACGTATACCTTCCATGAACTTATCCACAACCTCAAAATACGAACAATAACATTAAAACCAAGAATCACGCATCGAACCAAATTCTTCAAATTTTCTTAAGTTCAATATTCCAACTTTCAAATAGAAGCGTCGAATTAAACCGCGCCACCTTAGGCCCGAACTAAACATACGTACAAGATCAAAATAATTATACGAACCTACAAGAATATCTAAATCTCCTGTCTAGACTCGTTTACAAAAAAAATCAGAACCTTGATCAAACTCTTTCAACTTAAGACTTTCAAATTAAAAATTACTCTACCAAACCTTGATCAAATATAATATAAGAGGTAAAAGTGATATTTGGATCCCATGTCAAATATTAAAACAAAACGATATCGAAGTTGAAAAGTAAAAGGAAAAGAAAATAAAGAAAAACCATCTCTACAACCACAAGGGTAGTTGAGAAGTTTGAAACGGGTAAGACTTTGTAGACACAGAGACCGACCATATTAGCATATGCAAAATAATATGAATCTTACAAGGACAAAAGGGGTCTCCTTAAGGTTATTATAAGCCGTCAATCTGAAATCCAATCTCACAAAAAAAAGTATCTCTCCGATTGTTTTGCTTCTGTGTCCGAAAATTCTTATTCTTCCTTTTTCTTCGTCAGCCCTATCTAGGGTTTCTCTCTATTTTCTCCATTCATTCAACCAACCTCCCCTCTTTCTCTCTCTTTCTACAAGGTTTGCTTTTTTCTTCTCTTTCTCCGCATGTATGTGGCTCTCTGTGTTTGTTTTGTTCTTTTATGTGTGTGTTAATGCTTGATTTGATCTCATTCCTGTATTTTTCAGGCGTTACATCTTGTAGGTATTTTCATTCTGTTTATCTTTTAGGTATTTTCTTTCTGTTTTTGTTCTATTAATGCATTGCTTTTGCTGATGCATTCATGATTTCAGTTTTTTTATGTGTTCATGTGTTAGCTTAATCTGATTCTGCCTTTGGGTATGTCGAATTTTGAGTTTCTTTTGCTAGATGATGCTATGTCAAAAGCTGATGTAACATATAAACTAGGGGTTCAGTCGAAACAATAGCTTTGGCTCATACTCTGTGCAAGTGCTGAAAAATCTACTAAATAGGCACAAGTATTTAATTCAAACTAAGTAACTCAAATGGTTGGTGGATTCAGTGGCATCACAAACCCATAAACTTCAAATCCTAGATCCATCTTTAGAGCTATTCATTTTGGATTGTCTTTGGTTTTGTAGTGTTAATCATAGTGTTAAGTGTTTCTTTTGGTCAGGTGTTGGACTGCTGCTACATTCTAAGCAGATTGTTTCTGAGAATAAGTTTTCTGAAATTTTCTGGTTATCAGTGTCAGGGTCGGCTTTAGGTTTGGGGATTAGGATTTTGAGCTGTGTGCATTAGGAGAAAAAAGAAAATTTTGATAATGAGGAACTCATGGGCAGATTCTGTTGAGAATACTGCTACTGATAATGTTGGGCCTAGTGGTGGAAGTGGAGCTTCTGCTTCTACAAGGAGATCATCTTATGTCCCACCACATCTTCGCAACAAACCAATGGGAGCGGAGCCTCCGGCTCCATCACCGGGTGGTCCACCGTCTGGTAATGACCGTTCAGGATTCAATGGACCAGCTAGTGGGTCTCGATGGGGTGGTTCTAGGCCAGATTACGGACGCCAAGGTTATAGTGGTGGCGGCCGCAGCGGAGGTGGTTGGGGTGGCAGAGGCGGTGGTTGGGGTAGAGACCGGGAAGTGAATCCTTTTGGTAATGATGCAGATGTGGACTTGGAGCAATCATTTGATCAGGAGAATACTGGTATCAATTTTGATGCTTATGAGGATATTCCAGTGGAAACAAGTGGAGAAAATGTGCCACCTCCTGTTAACACATTTGCAGAGATAGATTTAGGGGAGGCCGTTAACTTGAATATTAGGAGGTGCAAATATGTTAAGCCAACTCCTGTCCAGCGTTATGCAATTCCCATCTCCTTAGCAGGGCGAGATCTCATGGCCTGTGCCCAGACTGGATCCGGCAAGACAGCTGCATTTTGTTTCCCTATTATTAGTGGAATCATGAGGGGGGATTTTTCGCAACGGCCTCGTGGGGTGCGGACAGTGTTTCCCCTTGCTCTTATTCTCTCACCAACAAGAGAGCTCTCAATGCAGGTAGGTATGGTACTAGATTAGTTTTGTGAAATGCATTCTTGATCTTTCTATCCCTTTTTCCTTTGAAAATCTTTACGTTTGTTAATTCCAATTGTATGCTGCATCTATATGTAGATACATGAGGAAGCTAAAAAATTCTCATATCAGACTGGTGTTAGAGTGGTCGTGGCCTACGGTGGAGCCCCAATTAATCAACAGGTACCTTTTTACCCTCTTTCCCTTCTCCGTATTTGTGAAGGAAAACAAATACATGTCCATGTGATATACTTGGGTACTTTGCATTTGATGTTGGATGAATAGGTATCTTTTTGTTAAGTAGATGATTCCTGTAAGGTCATTTTCTGGGTTTTTTCTTCTAGATTCAGTTTATATGCATCTTTCCATGGACATCAAAGAATGCACGGTGTCTCGGTCAAATAAAAATAACAGGTTAATACAAGTTGTTTTTTGAGTCCGGACATGTGGAGAGCAAAAGTCATGCAAAATGTGGCTTTGGTAGATGCAACTCATTAACAGCGCATTCAGGGACATTTTATTAGTTTAGGTTAATGTGAAAAATTGTGTAGATATTGGTACCTTTGGGATGCCTTCCTGTATAAAAGTTGTAAAACAAAATTTATTTGATCAGAATTTAACCAAGAAGCTCTATTGGCACGTCAGTCTAGAGAATAATTTAATGTGTAGAGTTTGTTTATGCTATTTAGCTCAACAATCTGGACCTGGTATGCATTTGATGTTGATAGAGGGGAACTTGTTCCACAGATGCAGTGTAATCTACGTGAAGGGTTTGTCTTTGTTTAAGGAAGGACCCTCTGTTCTATCAATTGGAAAGGTCTCTACGTGTCCCTTGATAAAGTATCCTAGAAAGAGTTGCGAAGACTCTTGACAGTCCCATGAAGATCTCAATGTTATTGTCTAGGACAAGTGAGATCCTTTGATTGGGGTAAAATGGTAGCTTTGGATATGAACTTCCCTTTCATATTCTTTTTGGTTAGATCCTGAAATCTATGCAAATGCATTTGAAAGTTTAAGATTTTTATCTTTAGGTTCTTATTTATTGTTTAAAAAAAACAGAGATCTTTATCTTCTGGTACATATGGGCATAGCGCTGATTCGTATGTTGTGGTCAATTTGCAAATTTTCTTTTGTTGCGCTTCTTGTTATCCTGCTATTTGCAGACAGGCCCTCCTTGTTGTTACTTGTTGAAGGTAAATGGTATAGATGTTCTTCTACCACCACCTGATGCTCTACCTTGTCCAGTTTCAACTGAAACTCTGCTTTCAAATTTTACAATGTGCAATATTTTGTAGTTGGACTTTAAAGTCATACACTGAAAGGTAGTTTTGGAGACTTGAAACAATCAAATCTAGTTATATTACCTTTATTTGGTATGCCGGCAAAGTGAAACCCACCCTGGAAAGAGGTCCTAGAATGTCAGTACTCAGTAGAAGTATTAAGAAATATTCAGTTGTTTGACGATGGTGATTTGAAACCCCCACCCTAGAAAGAGGTCTCAGAATGTCGGTAGAAATGCTGCGGTATTTTCAGTTGTCTGACTGGTGATATAAAACCCACCCTGGAAAGAGGTTTCAGAACATGTGTTGAGAAATATTCATTTGTCTGGCTATGGTGATTTCATTGTTAGATTTGCTCTCAAAGCCTGAACCTTCGAATATAAAGTGGTGTTTCGTGTCGATTTTCTACTTGATGAAATTGTGTAAATTCTCTACTTTTTGGTACACCTCTTGTATATGTTGTTTCTCCTACAATGTCAATAACATAGTACTTTCTGCAACATTAAAATAAAGTTGTATTTTACACTATTTCTCAAACAATTGCTTGCTACATATCTGTAGCTCCGAGAGCTTGAGAGAGGAGTTGATATTCTTGTGGCAACTCCTGGAAGACTGGTTGATTTACTTGAGAGAGCAAAAGTTTCATTACAGATGATTAGATATTTAGCTCTTGATGAGGCAGATCGTATGCTGGACATGGGATTCGAACCTCAAATCAGAAGGATAGTGGAGCAAATGGATATGCCTCGACCTGGTGAAAGGCAGACTATGCTGTTCAGTGCCACATTCCCAAAGGAGATTCAGGTTTTTCTTGTAGTCACTAGGGCTGTTTTCAATCAACGTTATGATTTGTTACTATGTGTTTGCTACTTCCATTTTCTTTTGGAATTACGCACATCATCTTAAAGCATGGTTTGGGCTTCTTTGTACTTTTACTAAACTTTCCAAAGTTTTCTTTTTCTTTCTCCAGCTCGCTCCCCCATCCAATTCCTTGCTGAATTCTAATATGCCAATTATTCTTGTTATTGTTTGGTACACTATGGCACCTTTCTTTTTGCAATTGCAGAAAATATGCCTTGCAAAATGTTGAGTTTGCAGTGAGTAAAGTCTTCCGAGCAGTCATAGTCTTGTTTTATATATGACTCTAACACTCCTTTTTTTTTGTGGAATGCAGAGACTGGCATCTGATTTTCTTGCAAACTACATATTTTTGGCAGTTGGACGGGTTGGTTCGAGTACTGATTTGATTCTTCAACGAGTTGAATATGTTCATGATGGTGATAAGAGAAGCCATCTTATGGACCTACTTCATGCACAGATGGCTAATGGGGTTCATAACAAGGTAGCATGTTACACTAGCTCTCTCTTGCTTTAACAGTTATTTTCATCTACTTTGATCATATTTGAGGCACTTCAAGCAGTTGACTGGGTGGAGAAGAAATCAGGACTTCTAATCCTAGGAACATAGCAGAGAATTGAAAATGTTGGCATTCTGTTTTTCCTGTGTGTACAAGCACTAGCATAAAACCTCTGCCTGGTCACTATTTTTTTTTTTTTTTTTGATAAAGTTCTCTACCTGATAACTATTAGCTGCTCATTCTATCCATGACTGGTTTTGTTGGTTTACATACTATAGATGCGAATGCTGAATTTCCTAGATTGGAGTCTTCATAGATTTTCATTCTGCATGAGTTTTCTCTTAATTTGACTGGTTTTGCAATTACTCTTCTCTTAAAATGCTTTAGTGTCTTCCACTGACATGATTGCATCTTCTTCCCTATTTGCTGCTGCTTCGTTGAACATAGATTCTGTTGTATTGTAAGATTTATAGATAATGGAACACAAAGTGGAGTCTTTAAGCTTTAAATTGACTGGCAATTTGACTGTGTGATTGTTTTCTACAGCAAGCTCTAACTTTGGTATTTGTCGAAACAAAGAAGGGTGCTGATGCGTTGGAGCATTGGCTGTGTATCAATGGGTTTCCTGCAACTGCCATTCATGGTGATAGGACTCAGCAGGTAGGCGGGATCTAGGTATTGTTAGGTAGATCAGAACAATTTCATCTTCGATCTTCTAATATGATCCTTTACACTGTTTTGCGCTTCCAGTACAGTGATTAAATGGTGCCATATCTTGCTATCAGTGCTTGAATTTCAATACTGTCTATTTAACATATAACAAAGATGAGGTGATCCAATATTCTTGTTTGCTTTTACAGATACGTGTATGCGAGTATAAAAAGCATCGAAATGTGTGCAATGAAGCATGTGTAGCTTTTTTACCTTTAGTTGAAGCATAGTGATTTGTGTAATATATTGAGAAAAAGGGGCATTCGCGCATGTGACACATGTACCTGCTACTTCTAATTCAGTTCATTTTTTGTGTTGCACCAACTATTACTCGCATACACTATTTGCAGCTCCATAACCAACATTACCTGTGGGTTTATTTTACAGGAAAGGGAGCAAGCGTTAAGAACATTCAAGAGAGGGGATACCCCAATTTTAGTTGCGACAGATGTGGCTGCCCGAGGTCTTGATATCCCTCATGTTTCTCATGTTATCAACTTTGACCTTCCTAATGACATCGACGATTATGTGCACCGAATAGGCAGGACAGGTCGTGCAGGCAAGTCAGGATTAGCAACTGCTTTCTTTAATGAAGGTAATCTTTCAATGGCTAAACCCCTAGCTGACCTGATGCAAGAAGCTAATCAGGAGGTACCTGAATGGCTGACTCGTTATGCTATCCGTTCATACGGAGGAGGTAGAAGCAAGCGGTCTGGTGGAGGCCGTTTTGGTGGGCGTGACTTCAGGAGGGATTCCTCTTACAGTAGAAGTGGTGGAGGTGGTGTGAGTTACTATGATGGAGGTAACAGCAGTGGTGGTTATGGCAATTATAGCGGGGGATATGGTCCTGGATTAACTAGTGCTTGGGACTAGCTTTTCAAACTTATGATACCTATATTTTCCTGCAGTTGTATATTACTCATCAACAAATTTGGATTATGATATTTTTCAGTGCGAAAACGGGGTTGAGTTCTTGTTGTTTTGTGGTCCTATAGGGGACAACTGCAAGATTGTTATGGTAGTTAGATTGGCAATTGGAGACCACTGACAGCTTTGTCCAACAGTTCAATGATGCCTTTGTTTTAATATAATATACTATTTCCCGAATTATTTTCTTGAATGCATATCAAAGGTTCATAGCGACACATGCAATGTGCATCTCATTTAGAGTGGTTTTATTGTATTTTCAACAAAGTGAGATATTAGACGCCTCAATCTTTTGAAGGTTTCTTCATTTAAGTTGTATCTTTCTTCCTTAGGGAAGCGGAAATGGGAAAGAAGGCTCATACGGACATGGTCTGCTATTTGTTTGTAATACTGATTGGTGACAGTGGAAATGGATTGCATGCAGGATCACAAAGTGTTGGCATTAAACGAGCCTGTCTTCATTTTGTTTGACAATGCCTAATCTCTCTCCATTAACTCTCTCTTTCTCTCCAACGTTCACTTCCACCAACCCCTCCCCAGCTCCCAGCCTCCCGTCTCCCCCTCTCACCCCACCCCCTCCGACGACCCCCCTCCCCCTCCGGCGACCCTCTAAGTAAGTTCTCTCTCTTCTGTTTCTCTCCTCTCCTTCTCTTCTATCTCCACTACCCAGCCTTCACCCCCTAACCACCTACCAACCCTAACTTCGGCGACCCCCAGTAAGGCAACCCCTCCCCCTTTCCCGAGCTAGGCAGCCCCCCTCGCTTTTTTTTTTTTTTTTGTGTGCGTGATTTTCAGGTACAAGCCGCGGCGGACAAGGAGAGCTTACAGCATTTGGACGCGAAGAGCAAAGCAGCACCGGACGAAGTGTACAAGAGCTAGCGGTAGTTGATCTCGGGCGAATCAAAGCATACTTCCAGGTTTTTT
This sequence comes from Nicotiana benthamiana, assembly GCA_034376525.1. Lineage (NCBI taxonomy): Eukaryota > Viridiplantae > Streptophyta > Magnoliopsida > Solanales > Solanaceae > Nicotiana > Nicotiana benthamiana. Next base: position 118,138,336 of record CM067329.1, read on the forward strand.
GGGAGTTGGTACCTCCCGACCTCCTTTTTTTACTCTGTACACCCTTTTACGTTTTCTATCTAAGCATCCTGCGTGTGGTTTACTTTGTCGATTCCTAGCTTGCATCCTTTTGCGTACTCCGCTGTAATACGTGGGTGCATCACTATTTTCCGTAATCGGTTGGGGATAGTGGCCGCGGCGGGAGATGGTAGAGTAAGGTCATGTCCCCGGGGGGCAGGGGTGGGGGCAAGGGCGAGCAAGGGGGCTGGGAGCGGTTCTGCGGGTAGGGCCGGAGGAAAGGGTGGGAAGAGGGTAGCGGACGCTCATAGATTAAGGATCGGGTCGTGGAACGTAGGCACTCTGACGGGTAAGTCCATTGAGTTGGCGAAGGTTCTTCAGAAGAGGAGGGTTAACATAGCCTGTGTCCAGGAGACTAGGTGGAAAGGGTCGAAGGCGAGGAATGCAGACGGGTTTAAGTTGTGGTATTCTGGGGCCTTGAGAGGTAAGAAAGGAGTGGGCATATTGGTTGATAGGGATCTAAGGGAGTCCGTGGTTGAGGTTAGCCGAGTGAATGATAGGTTAATGACTATTAAGTTGGTTATTGGGGGTTGCGTCCTCAACGTCATCAGCGCTTACGCGCTGCAATCAGGCTTAGACGAGGAGGTTAAGAGGCGTTTTTGGGAAGACTTGGATGATACGGTGAGTAGTATTCCCCAATCTGAGAAGTTAGTTATTGGATGGGACTTTAATGGTCGATGCTGGTGGTTATGGTGAGGTGCACCGTGGCTTTGGCTTTGGGGTTAGGAACGAGGAGGCACGTCCTGCTTGATTTTGCCAGGGCTTCCGAGCTTTTGATTGCGAACTCGACATTTCAGAAGAGGGAGGAGCATTTGGTCACCTTTAAGAGTTCGGCGGCGAGGACTCAGATTGATTACCTCCTCCTCAGAAGGAGCGATAGGGGTATGTGCAAGGACTGCAAGGTTATTCCGGGAGAGTCCCTTTCGTCTCTTCATAGACTCCTAGTGATGGATGTCGGTCTCTATGTGAAGAGGAAGAGGAGGGGTGCTCGGGGACAACCGCGGATTAAATGGGGTGTTTTGAATAAGGAGAAAGCACAGGAGTTGGAGAGGATGTTAGCTGAGGGCGGAGCTTGGAGAAGTTCTGGGGAAGCGGATGTTATGTGGTCAGAGACGGCGAACTTGGTTAGGGAGGTAGCACGGGATGTGCTCGGAGTAGCAAAGGGCTATTCAGGCAGACATCAGGGTGAGTGGTGGTGGAACGATGTACTCCAAGGAAAAGTGAAAGTGAAGAAGGCGGCATTTGCTAAGATGGCAGGGAGTACAAGCAAGGAAGAACAGAGAGCGAACAGGGAGATCTACAAGGCGGCGAGGAAAGAAGCAAAGATAGCGGTTACGGAAGCTAAAAACGCGGCGTTTGGTCGCATGTACGAGGAATTAGGGGAGAAAGGCGGGGACATGAAGTTATTCCTGTTAGCCAAAGAAAGGGAAAGGAAGGCGCGTGATCTTGACCAAGTTAGGTGCATCAAGGGCGAGGATGGTAGAGTTCTGATGGGGGAGTCTCAAGTCAAGCAGAGGTGGCAGGCATACTTTCGAGACTTACTTAACGATTTGGGGAATCGTAACATAGAGCTAGGGGAGTTGGGGCATTCAGAGCAACATATAGACCTTGGGTACTGCAGACGTATTAGGGCGGAGGAGGTTGATAAGAATGGACTTTGGACCTAACTCAACCCCAAAAGCTAGCTTTTGGGGTTGAGTTAGGCCCAAGGTCCATTCTTATCATGGTATCAGAGCCAGACCCATACCAATTATTATTACCGATGTTGGGCCCCAATTTATGTTGTCCACGCTCCAGAGATCTGGGCGTGAGGGGGGTGTTGAGTTGTCCCACATCGGAGGGATTTGAGGTCCTTGGTCTCTTTATATGGCTTGGGCAATCCTCACCCCATAAGCTGGCTTTTGGGGTTGAGTTAGGCCAAAGGTCATTCTTATCATGGTATCAGAGCCAGGCCCATCCCAATTATTGTTACCGTTGTTGGGCCCCCATTTATATTGTCCACGCTCCAGAGATCTGAGCGTGAGGAGGGGGTGTTGAGTTGTCCCACATCGGAGGGATTTGAGGTCCTTGATCTCCTTATATGGCTTGGGCAATCCTCACCTCATAAGCTAGCTTTTGGGGTTGAGTTAGGCCCAAGGTCCATTCTCTTCATGGTATCAGAGCCAGGCCCATCCCAATTATTGTTACCGATGTTGGGCCTCCATTTATGTTGTCCACGCTCCAGAGATCTGGGCGTGAGGGGGGGTGTTGAGTTGTCCCACATCGGAGAGATTTGAGGTCCTTGGTCTCCTTATATGTCTTGGACAATCCTCACCCATGATAAGAATGGACCTTGGGCCTAACTCAACCCCAAAAGCTAGCTTTTGGGGTTGAGTTAGACCCAAGGTCCATTCTTTTCATGGTATCAGAGCCAGGCCCGTCCCAATTATTGTTACCGATGTTGGGCCCCCATTTATGTTGTCCACGCTCCAGAGATCTGGGCGTGAGGGGGGGGGGTGTTGAATTGTCCCACATCGGAGGGATTTGAGGTCCTTAGTCTCCTTATATGGCTTGGGCAATCCTCACCTCATAAGCTAGCTTTTGGGGTTGAGTTAGGCCCAATGTCCATTCTTATGAGATCTGGGCGTGAGGGGGGTGTTGAGTTGTCCCACATTGGAGGGATTTGAGGTCCTTGGTCTCCTTATATGGCTTGGGCAATCCTCACCTCATAAGCTAGCTTTTGGGGTTGAGTTAGGCCCAAGGTCCATTCTTATCAGAGGTCATGAGGGCTTTGCGTAGGATGAGTAGGGATCGAGCGACCGAGCCTGACGAGATCCCGGTAGAGTTCTGGAAATGCATGGGTAGGTCAGGAGTGGAGTGGCTCTCCAGGTTGTTCAATGCGATCTTCGGGACCAAAAAGATGCCGGAGGAGTGGAGGTGGAGTACAGTGGTGCCCTTGTACAATAACAAAGGTGACATCCAGTGCTGCAACAACTATAGGGGTATCAAATTAATAAGTCATACCATGAAGGTCTGGGAGCGGGTGATCGAGGCGAGGGTGAGGGAGATGACATCTATATCTGTGAACTAGTTCGGTTTCATGCCGGGTCGCTCCACTACAGAAGTTATCCACCTTGTCAGGAGGCTGGTGGAGCAGTTCAGGGATAAGAAGAAGGACCTGCACATGGTGCTTATTGACTTGGAGAAGGCGTATGACAAGGTCCCAAGGAGGTGCTATGGAGGTGCTTGGAGGCGAAGAGCGTGCCAGAAGCCTACATCAGAGTAATTAAGGACATGTATGATGGAGCTAAGACTAGGGTTATGACGGTGGGTGGCGACTCAGACCATTTTTCAGTGGTTACGGGGCTCCATCAAGGATCGGCGCTTAGCCCTCTCCTGTTTGCCTTGGTGATGGATGCTCTTACCCGACATATTCAAGGGAATGTGCCTTGGTATATGCTATTTGCTGATGACATAGTCTTGATAGACGAGACGAGGGTCGGTGTTAATGAAAGGTTAGAGGTATGGAGACAGGCTCTCGAGTCTAAGGGTTTCAGAATAAGCAGATCTAAGACAGAATACCTGGAGTGCAAGTTTAGCGTCGAGCCGAGCGAAGTAGGCAGGGACGTGATGATTGGATCTCAAGTCATCGCCAAGAGGGACAATGTCAGATATCTTGGGTCGGTGATTCATGGGGACGGAGAGATTGATGGGGACGTCACTCATCGTATATGAGCGGGGTGGTCAAAGTGGAGACTTGCATCAGGAGTCCTGTGTGACAAGAAAGTTCCACAGAAACTCAAGGGGAATTTATAGAGCCGTGGTTAGACATGCCATGTTGTATGGGGCGGAATGATGGCCAGTGAAGAACTCTCATGTTTAGAGGATGAAGGTTGCGGAGATGAGGATGCTTAGGTGGATGTGCGAGCTCACCAGGTTAGATAAGATTAAGAATGAAGTTATTCGAGAGAAGGTGGGGGTGGCCCGGTGGATGAGAAGATGTGAGAAGCGAGGCTGAGGTGGTTCGGGCATGTACGGAGGAGAAGTCCTGATGCCCCGGTCAGGAGTTGTGAGCGGCTGGCGATGGTCGGCGCACGGCGAGACAGAGGGAGGCCTAAGAGGTATTGGGGAGAAGTGATTAGGCATGACATGGCAAGAATGCGGGTTTCTGAGGACATGGCCCTTGATAGGAAAGTCTGGAGGTCTAGTATCAGGGTTGTAGGATAGGGGCCCCTAGAGTTTTTCGTACTCCTCACCCGGGGTTGGGTGATGCTTGGCAGGGCTATCCATAGATGATTTGTGTATCTGTGTCTCCCTTATGGTAGTATTTATGGTAGTTACTGTCTGATATTATTGCATGCTATTTTATTTATGGTTCTTATGCTTAAATAATTATTTACGTTATTTCTACTGAAGCTACTAATGTTCTTTTGTTGTTGTTTTTGTTTTTGTTTTTCTTTTCCTTCACTGAGCCGATGGTCGATTGGAAACAGCCTCTTTGCCGTTTCGGGTAGGGGTAAGACCCGTCTACATATTACCCTCCCCAGATTTCACTTTGTGGGATTATATTGAATAATTATTATTGTTGTTGTTAATCTTGTATGAGAAATGCAAATGAAGCAATGCGCTAAGAGTGGCTGTTCTATGAATGGCCTCTACGTCTGATGACGAATCTTAAGGATGTGTGTAGTGTGACTGAGTTCGTGTTTGATTACCAAGGAAACTTTTGGTTCCTAAGTTGACAGGTATCCAAAAATTCGGTGCATGTGACATGTTAGAAGAATCCAATGTAAAAGGGAGGGGAATGTCATTATATGGAAAATAACATTCACAGTATTTGATTGTCCCCATTTAATTTATATTTATTTTTTAAAAATTTTAATTTGTGTCTATTTTTAAATAACTTTAGTCCCACTTTTTCTTCTTCCTCTTCTTTCTTCTATTGCTGTTGGTGTTATGAAACTTCAATTCATGAAAGGTCATATTTAGTGATTCTTTTCATAATAATTCTGTTCTTTTCACGTTTATTGGTTTCAAAATTTATGATTTAAATGCTGTTGTTAATCTGATTATTTATTTAGTACGTGAAAAAACTTTTTGGGCGTAGATGCAAATGACCCGCATCGAGCACAACCATTTTGCACTCCTCAATGTAACATAGCCTAGTAGACAAATAAATAACGCCTCTAACGCAAAGTAGACAATGCCGTGGGCTTCGTCTGTGACGTAATTATAAGGATTGACCAAGAAATGCTAATATCTTGTTAACGATGCAACAACTATTTACCATAAAGAGTGTAACAGAAGTCGGAAAAATTATACTGTTTATCCGCTATAAAAATAATAACCGAAAAATATATAAAATTTATATATATATATTCTATATGCCATATACAAAAAAAAAAAATTATATATTTTTTTGACTACCAACTATAAATAGTTTCTTATGCGAATTAAAAGTAGTAATGACCTACAAAGTCAGTGTATAGGTTCCATAACAGCACATACATGTATTATACACGTGATTGCCTAACCTTGGTGTCCTGGACCAAAGTATGCATATCAGAAAGAATTGAAGCCGTGCAATCTCACGACTGTGTCAGATTCATTGGCAGTCTTTTTTTCCCCTCTTCAAACAAGCAAAATTTGTAAAATATCTTCACAATTTCTCTAAAGAGAGACATAGTGGGAGAATATTCATCAAGAAAGTACAAATGAGATATAGTACTAGTTTTGGGCTAAAGTATAGCTATTGGAGAACTTGTAATTCTTTTCATGAAAATCGGACAAAGTCGACTAATTCTCTAGAAATTGATATATAGGCCATTTTCTAGGCCCTCCCTGTCCCTGCACATAGAATTAGCCGTCAAAATAGAAGAGTAAATATCCTAAAATTTTCCTAAATTATTACTATGTTTTTGTCAGTTATATATTTAAATTATCTGGTATTACTAAAATTTTCCTTAATTATATCCACCTATATATTAAAATACTACTTGTCGACTTTTTTAATGAAATATGTAAGGTAACTCGTTAGAAGATACCGACTTTTTAATGAAATATGTCAGATAACTCGTCAAAAGACACGTGGGAGATAAAATTATACATAAAAATGGTTAATGATTAATTACTCTTACCCTCTTTAAAAATTTTAATTTTGTATTTTTCCTCTATTTTCTTTGTATTCCAGCCTTCTTCTTCATTTTTCTCTCTTCCTTTATTCTTATGGGTTTCATCTGAAATTCTTTTCTTCTCTTATTTGTTGTAAAATTATTTTTCTTCTTCATTTAGCTCTTCTTCTTTCAACGAAACCCTAATTTTTTTTATCCCAAATCTCGTATTAAACTATTGCCCCGTGAAAATGAAGGTTAATGGGAAAATTCAACGTTTAGTCGAAGTTTAATGGTGAAGATAGCCATTATCGGAGGAGATGAAAGAGTGTTCTTTATTTTACAGATGACCATGTGTTTATCCCTTCACCCATTTAATTATCTTTATTATTAGTTATACTTATTAATTAAATTGATATATCATATTAGGCTAAGTAAATAGAAGTGTGAATCACACTCACCACTAAAAAATTCGACAAAAATTTTTTTAATCGGAAAATGGTCTAATATATTCCTCTACTATTACAAATTATTTAAAATTGTCCCCGTTATACTATCAGACTATTCCTTGCCGTCTTACTATCCGCACACATTTATCCTTAACTGAACGGAGGGGATGTGCCTTTTTATATCTGGTATTATTAGACTCGACTCGATACCATATTACCCGATACCCAAACCTGTAAAATATAACTCAAAAACTATTCTTCTTTTTCTTCGTGTTCCATCATCCAAACAGCAACCCCGTTCTACCAAATAAGCAAATGAAACCAGTGAAACTTGCCGAAAAATTCACAAAGCCAACACCACTGACTATCTCAACTCTCTCTCATTGTTTTCCTTATTCATTTTATAACCACCATGAAAACCGGCAAGATCTCCTACAAATCTTGACCAAAACACCACTACCTTACTTTTGTTATTTTTTTCAAAAACTAAAAAAATACCACTTGCCTTACCCCCTTCCTTCATTTTCTTCTGTCCAATTTATTGGATCTAAAAACTCAGAGCTTTTGTATTTTTTGAAGTTCGGGGGAAAATAGAACCTCGCCGGATCCCACTAAAATTCTTGGATTTGCTTGTTGGTTTTTACGAGTTTGGGTAAGCGGCAATATGGATGGGGTCGAGTCTAATATTACCAGATGTAAAAAAGGCACATATGAGTGTCACGTATCCCCTCCGTCTACTTAAGGATAAATATGTGCGGATAGTAAGACGGTAAGGAATTTTATGTTCCGATAGTATAATAGGGATAACAACAACAACAACAACAACTACCCAGTATATTCCCACCAGGTGGGCTCTGAGGAGGGTAATATGTAGACGAGCCTTATCCCTGTCCGAAAGGACAGATAATAGGGATAATTTTAAATAATTTGTAATAGTAAAGGAATATATCATACCTTTTTTTCTAATTTTTTAATATATAGGTATATATAATTTGGGGGATTTTAGAAACACCGAATAATTTAAGTAAGTAACTGACAAAAAACGTGATAGTTTAGAGGGTTTTAAGGTATTCATTCGATAGGATTTATCTACAAAGATGCCTCTTTGGACTCTCTCCGCCTTATAAGATTCCACGACCACTTGATTTAAATGACTTGTGATAATGTCTTGATTTATCATAGTTTTTACCGATTTTCTCTTTCTTCGTAGCTCGTTTGGTATAAGAAATAATTACTCTCTAAATAAAATTTAAAATTAATTTATTCCACGTTTGATTAAGATAAAATTATGTTATATATAACTGATTCCAAAATTAATTATTCTGAGATTGCAGTACTTTTTTATCTTTATGAGAAAGTAAGATAACTAATTCTCCGATAATTTATTTTCCAATCAAACAACCTCTTAAGGATTTAAATTTTAGCATACGTAAAAAAATATTAGGTGTTTTTTTCTTCTTATATATAGATAGAATTATCTGACAATAAAATAATATACACTTATACTAGAAAAATAATAAATATCTAGTGGCAAACAACTTTTTTTTAGGGGAATTTGACATGTGCAAGGAGTGAATTGTAAGGTCAACTTCGTACAACAGCCTTTAAAGTTCTGACTTTTGACCAAAGACCATATCAAATCTTTGTCAATATATAAATACTACTACTACTATACTAGTGCTAGTTATAACCAAATTATCAAATATTATGTTTGACTAGTAAAATGAATTTTTATTTCTCTGTGTATTTTGTAAGGTAGTATTTTAGTTCAAATATAATTTTTTAATATCTTAAACTTCATAAATACATAGTTATCTGGCATGGTTAGTGATAATAATTTTATGTTGTGATGTATTCAAGATTTTGCATTTTTTACATAACCTATTGTTAATTTGTTAGATTTCAATTTTTAAGTGATTCGTTTATAAGATTCAACGGATATAAGGTCTTATCTTATGTCTTAGATTAATACCTATTTTGTATTATTTGTCAAGAATGTCAGTGTAGTGCATATAAACACATTTCTTTTCCAGAAAGAAAAAAAATACTACTCTTTTATTACCCTCTAAAAAAGTTAGGGGTGGGAATTAATTGATCAACACAAAGATATAAAATTAAAAGTAAAAAGTGAAAAAAAAAAGTGACAATCAGGATTAATGGTGGCAAAATGGTTTAAAAAACGGATATATGTAAGGCTAGTTGGTATTCCGGAACCGGACCGGAACCGCGTGCCTGGCGGGCCTACCGGTCCTGTTGGGCCGGTCCCGGCTATCCGGTCCTGATGTTCTAAAAAACCCGTGACGGGCCGGTCCCTTACGTCGAACCGTTAGGCCCGGGACCGCCAGACCCGGGACCGGCTGGCGGGCCTGGACCGGTCCTGGCGGGCCCAACGGCTATTTTTTTTTTTATTTTTTTTAAAAAAAATTCAGTAACGGCTCTTTGCAAAAAGTAGCCGTTTGGAAGTTTGAAAAATAGTCATTTGGCCCCCAAACTTTATATAATTATATTTTTTTCCATTTCTCAATTACCCCCTCATTCTTTCATTTTTATTCACCAATTCATCAATATCTCTCAATCTCTCTCGTGCGCTCTTTCAATCTTCCTAGTACAAGTGCTTAATTTATTGTTGAAAAATTGTGAAGTTGTTGGATTGAAGTTTTCAAGTGTTCAAGTTCAACGACTTTCAATTTTCAAGAAGTTGTTCGGCAATCTGGTAAACTCGTTTCAACTCTTACGTGCTAATAGTATATTTTTGTGTTTTTAGTTTGCATAATTCTAATTAGTATGGCATTTTCTTTGAAAAAAATGTTCGGTAAAGGAAAAGGTAAAATCGGTGAAAGTAGTGGCCATAATACTACCCTTTTTCCGGCTCCCCGACCTAAAAAAGATAAGCAAGTTGAAAGTAGTAGCCAACCTAGGCGTCCTAATCCGCCTCCCGTAATGCTTGATAGTGATCACCCTTGTTTTCAATTTACCGATAGTGAATTTCTACTTGATGTTGAAGTATGTGATAGATTAGATGATGATATTATGAATGCTCTTTATCCTAATGAACCTCTTAGAGGAAGATGAGGATGAGGATGATGATGATGATGATGATGAAACCCAAGCACCAGATTTAGATGATACACCTACTAGTTCTGCTCATAACTTAGGTAATGAACCGGCACACCCACCTGTACAAACTCCCACTTTTAGTAGACAGCCTGCTAAACGTCTAGAAACATCATTAGTTTGGCATTTTTTACTCAAGTTAGAGAACAAAATAAGGCAAAGTGTAAAACTTGTGGGAAATTACTTGTTCATAGGTATACTGGAGACCGTAGCACGAGTAGTTTGACTAAGCATATAAAATTACACCCTAGAGATAAGGCTAGATTTTTCCAAATGAAAGCACAACAAGAGGGGGGGGGGGGGGGGGGACAAGTGTGGATTCTCAAGTTAACCCAAGTAATGGTTCAAATCTAGTTCAACCAGGAATAAACACTATCACCGGAGGTATTTTATATTACGATCCAAATAAGGATCGTGAAGAATTAGCGAAAATGATTACTGTTATGTGCTTGCCTTATACTTTTGCTTCTAATCCTAATTGGATTCATTATATTAGAAGAGTCTTTAATCCTACTTATAAATGTCGGCCTCGCGCAACAGTTATGGCCAATATTTATAAATTCAAGCATGAATATGAACAATATTTGCGCTATTTATTTACTCATATACCTAATCGTATTTCTATTACAACTGATATTGGTAGAAGTAATAATGACTGTGAGTATCTAACTGTAACAAGTCATTGGATAGATGAAGACTGGACAATACAAAAACGCATAATTGCATATAGAATAATTAATTCACGGCACACGGGTAGGTTTGTAGCTAACACTGTTTCAGATATATGTAGATATTTTTGCTTTAGTGATAAAATAATGAAAATTTCTATGGATAATGCTTCTAGCAACACTAGTGCAATAGGCATGCTAACACAAACCCTTAATTCTGCATTTAGTAATATTTTCCATGTTAGATGTATTTGTCATATTTATCATTTAATTGTTGGTGATGGTATGCGAATATTAAACATAGAAATTGAAAAGGTGATAATGGCTCTTAATTGGCTATTTTATTCAAACCGTAGAACTAGACTTAGATAATATTTTAAAAAATGTGACGAATATAGCCTTAGAGAAAGAAATGTTCCTAAACCTTGCCCGACTAGGTGGAATTACATGTGCAAAAGTTTAGTAGTAGCGTATGAATATAGAAACCCAATTAATGCTACGTTTAATTCTCGGGTAGGTGGTGAGGATGATGATGAAATGCTAACTACCCAAGATTGGACTAATGTTAAAATTCTTTTAGATTTTTAGAACATTTTCAAGTGGCTACAAATGCTTTTTCTGGACAATATTATCCAGCTATTTCTAACTGTTTAGTTTATATTGCCGCACTAGCTGATTTGTTTGTTGAATTTAGCGAGGGTGGGGATATTTATGAACTTGCAATAAATGAAATGAAACAAAAGTTTAAAAAATATTTTTTTTCAATCCCTCCTATTTTGGTGTAAGGCTGCTATTAAATCCAAGAATGAAATTAGGAGGTCCTCACTTTTGGTATTCCAATATTTATAAAGCTTTAGATCTTTCAAAAGACGAAATTGCTACACTAGCTGATGCGAAATCATCAATTAAAATTAATGCTCAAACTGTTTATAATGCTTATAAACAGGCGTTAGAGCATGCTAAGCCAAATATTCCAACCTCTACTTCGCTACATCACAATCGTCTAAAAGAGCTGCTGGCTTAACAGCTCTTAAATCGTGGACGGAGTTCAGGGGTTCTCAAGGTGATAATTTTGATTATATTTTCCATCTAAATGAGCTTCAAGTTTACTTGTCACAGGGACTAGAAAAGGAGAATCCGGACGGCTCTTTCGACCTTTTGGAATGGTGGAAGTCAAGGGAAAAGCATTTTCCCGTTCTTGCAAGGATGGCTCGGGATGTTCTGTCAATTCAAGCGTCAACTGTTGCATCGGAGAGCGCTTTCAGTCAAGCAAGACTACAAATCGGTGATCACAGAGCGTCGATGCGGGAGAGCTTGAAAAAACTAGTGCTCTTTAGAGATTGGATCCGCGCAGAAAGAGGGAACTTTGGCATAGAAGAATCACAACCGGCAATAGATGAGGCATATGAAGAAATGATAGCAGAACTTGCTGAGGAAGCGACTTCACCCGGAAGTGGTGATGAACAAGCTTCATTTCCACCATCGCCAACACAACCTCCTCCCAACCTTGACGGATTTATGAGATTTGTTAGAAATACAACATAAATTATGATGTAACTTGTACATTGGCACGTCTTCTTTTAGCTTTTTTCCTTTTAATGGTGGTATTAGTACCTTGTTGTGCTCATTCCATTGGGGGAAGGAAGACTAAGAAAGATATGCCATATTGGTCAATAAATATGCTATTTATCATATCCTTGAATATCTTTTTTCTCAATATTTCTTTGTATTTACTTCGATATCAATCTTTGAATATTTATATAACATACAATATATAACATACAACACAATATACTAATTACAACATTCTTTTATATACATTATATACAATATATACTACTTACTACAACACACTATATACATAATATACAATAAATACTAATTACTACAACACAATATATACATAACATACAATATATACGAATTAATAATTTACTACAACACATTATATACATAACATATATCCATATATACATAACATACAATATATACTAATTACTACAACACAATATATACATAATATACAATATATACTAATTACTACAACACAATATATACTATACTAATAACTTAGTACACAATATAAAATATATTCTACACTATACTAATGACTACTATACAAGATATTGACTTTAAAAAAAAAAACCCCCCGTCAGGCCCATTAGGCCCGCCAGACCCGACACACCAGGCCCAGGACCACAGTGTGCTTAGGCCCGTCACGGGCCGGTCCCAACCTGGAGGACCGCCAGGCCCGGGACCGCCAGGCCCGAGACCGTGAGGCACGGCCCGTCAGGCACAAATAGGCCCAGAACCGGGACACCAAACAACCTTAGATATATGTCTATTAAAAAATGAGTTAGATAACGAATTTTTAAAAAATACGTCAAATATGGATAAGAAATATATTATCCACGTAAAAAATGGATAAACAACGAATAATGCGTTTAACTTTTACATTTGTAAAGCCCCAAATTGGAGGTTACTCAAGTTTAGAAAACTAGCAAATTCTCCTAAAAGTGATCATATTAAGAAGTCATATATAATATGAATATCTATATTATCTGTCATTCACCGATTAACCCGTTTTTATCTGTATTAAATATGATCAGAGCCGAATAATTTATTCATTTTTATATTATCCGTTTTTAACTTGCCCATATCATATTAGATCTGCCCGTTTGGCACCTCTAATCGGGACTAATGCAGGAGCAAAGGCCAACTGCATCTTAATTTTTATAATTTCAATTAATTAGTTGTCTTTGTTTGCTATTTAACAACGAGATGAAGAAGATAGAGAAAAGAAACAAAAAACAGAAGGTTTGGGATAAACCACAATGAAATAATTTTTTTTTTCTTGTTTGAAAAAAAGGAAGTGTTTTAACGGAAAATTCACGGAAAAAAATATGAATCGTGACAAAAGGTAAGGCCAGATAAAAAACAAAATAATAGCGGAAAAAAAGAAGAGAAAAGGGAACACTCTAAGAAATTGGAGGGCCAAATAGCGGTTGGCATCAATCGGTTCGATTTGGCTGTGAATGTTATCAGTTTAGCATATCGTTTATCGATTTACAAATATGCTAAATCGATAAGCAAATCTTAAGATATTGATTATCGATTATTGGTTAATTGGTTATCGATCATTATCGATTGGATTATCGATTTACTCGATAAGATAACTCAATTTAGATTCTAGAAGAAAGAAGTAATGAAGGATAATGTGTACAGTATAAAGAATATGATAAATTTTTTCTACTCTTGTAAACCCTGTCAAAAAAATGATAAACCTTACAATATTGTTTTTCTATGTGTTGAATGACGAATATGGGAGGGTTACAACACTAGATAGAGAATTGGGAGAACTAAAAAATTTACATACTTAAGGAAAAATCATATTTTTACAAAGTTTATTGGGTTATCGGTCAAATCGTTTATAAAATTAGATAACCGAGACCCGAACTGATAACCCAATAGTAAAATAACACTAAATCGTTAGCGAATCGTTAACCCAATAATCCGATGTCGATAACCCAATAAGTTTTTTCGGGTTGCGCTATAGGTTTTACCCGATATATGCCCAATCCTAGGGCCAAACACTTATTTTGAAAAAAATAAAAAATTTCTTATGTACAAATGGGCTCTAAAACAATTTTTTTTGGTTTCTCGTCGGTATCCGGTACGCGCATTGGAGCACCATTATATTTGGATTCGTGCCGCGTAGGGCCTCAATCAAGAGAAACATGTAAGATATATGGATTTATATCTAGATATATGGACTTATATCTACACACATATGAACAATATATGGATAATTATATGTTATGTGCTATCTTTTGGTTTGGCCTAATTATGTGGTCTTATGGACATTATGTTAAGGGGGCCAATGTATTGTCATACTAAAGTGTAGGACTAATGTGTAAATACCCAAAAGGGTAACCTTAGTTTATGATGGGCTAACTAAGGTTACAAATGTAACTATGGTTACATGAATGCTTGTGACTCTTGAGTTTTGTAACTCTTGCAAGACATAACTCAAGACATAACTTTTGTCTTGTAACTCTTGTCTCTTGGGTTATGTAACTCCTAGAGTTATAAAGTGGGGTTATGGTTCCCATTCTTTAGCAAGACAAGTTCTTCTTCTTCCCATTGAATCAAGAACCATATTGTCCATTGTCTTGCAAATAGGGTGGAAAACCATATACCAAATTTGATTATTGTCATAACCTTTACTATTGTGAACAATTCACATATATTGTTTTAAGTCTTGTGAGGCATTTGTGGTGATATACAACTTCAAGAAACTTGAAGGAAGGATCAAGGAATTCACAAGAACATAAGGACAATCTTCAAAGGAGGTTCATCAAATTCCACATATGGATTCAGGTTAGCTTCCGCTCATGTAGTTGTAATTCCGGATTATTCAATATGAAGGTTGTTGTTTTTAGTAGGAATCATAATCCTAACAATTGGTATCAGAGCCACCCTTCATTTTGGATAATTTGGATGTTCATAAGGTTCATGTTATATTAGGATTCATGTTAAAGTATAATTAGAATTTTGTTTATGAAATTCTACCATGAAATAGCATGATAGCATGATCTTATGAATGTTATGATTTGATTCAGTTTGATGTTTTTATATCATGTTAAAACGTTGTATATAGCATGATTTAGTTGGTAAATAACATGTTTTCATGTTTAAAGATTCATGTTAAAAATCATGTTATAATTCAGAAAAAGTATACACTGTACAATCGCTTGTATACACTCCAGTGAGATGAAATGTTTTTTAAAGTATACCTGACAATCGATTGTCTGGATTTGACAATCGATTGTCTGGTCCAGTAACTTAGAAAAATTTTTCCTTGTCACATCCAGTGACTTAAAATTTTTCCAGAAAAAACCAAACAATCGATTGTCTGTCTTGACAATCGATTGTCTGGTCCAGTAACTTAGAAAAATTTTTCCTTGTCACATCCAGTGACTTAAAATTTTTCCAGAAAAAACCAAACAATCGATTGTCTGTTTTGACAATCGATTGTCTGGTCCAGTAACTTAGAAAAATTTTTCCTTGTCACATCCAGTGACTTAAAATTTTTCCAGAAAAAACCAAACAATCGATTTTCTGTGTTGACAATCGATTGTCTGGTCCAGTAAAGTTTAAGAAAAACGTTTCAACTCTCTTAAGTTTCAGTGAATGTTAATTGTTTTATAGTCCATCAATTCTTATATATTATAGAATTGTCCAATTCAGTAAACAACAATTAATATTCAAGTGTTACACATCCAATCATGTAACACATTAAGTTGAGATTCATAAAATGGCTTAAGGAACTAAAGTTTATAGCATCTAATATTTTAGTTATTCAATTGAAGCACTATGTTGCCAAAGTAACCTCTATTGTGTAGATTGATTAATTTTAAAATATAAGATGACTGTGGATGTTAGTCTTCCATGCGTTTAACACCGGCCCAAAGGAAGGTGTTATTTGGCAGGAATTCGAACATTCTTGTGGTGGTAAATATGAGACGATTATTTGGTTTTCATGTGAATATTAAATCGGCCCAAAGGAAGGTTTAATATTTGACAGGAGTTTATTGTCTATGTTTGATCACTACACCAAGAGTACCACTTACAAGTTGTTTTTCTGTCCAAAGACTAAAATCAATGTTGTACAAGGTATCTTGTAATGGGAATTGCCTAATTTTGAATCTATAAAGTTAAAGTTCAAGTTTATATAAGCATGTATTCAGTAATCCTTTTGTTCTATTTTCAGTAAATTCTTCTGCTTCTACGATCTCTGCCAACATCAATAGCATCCATGTGCTTAACGGCACTAACTTTAAGGAATGGAAAGAGAACGTCATGATCGTTCTCGGTTGCATGGATCTTGACTTAGCACTTCGGACCGAGCAACCTACTCCTCTTAAGGATACATCCTCTCCTGATAACAGGAGGGTGATGGAGAAGTGGGAACGCTCGAATCGCATGAGTCTCATGATCATGAAGCGTGCAATCCCAGAATCATTCAGGGGCACTATGAATGATGAACCCAATGCCAAAGTTTTCCTTGAAAACCTCGAACAGCGTTTTATTCAAAACGAAAAGGCGGAAACAAGTACACTATTGAGTAAACTTGTTTCCATGAGGTATAAGGGAAAGGGAAACATTAGGGAGTACATTATGGAAATGTCTCATCTTGCTTCGAAACTAAAGTCACTCAAGCTGGATTTACCTGAGGAACTGCTTGTGTACTTTGTTTTGATATCTCTTCCTGCACACTTTAATCAGTTTAAGGTTAGTTATAACTGCCTGAAGGAGAAATGGTCTCTTAACGAGCTCATTTCACACTGTGTGCAAGAAGAGGAAAGGATAAAGCTAGATAAGACAGAAAGTGCTCATTTGGCATCCTCTTCTAAGGAAACTAAGAAGAGGAAGGGTAAGGAAGTTGCAGTTGCAAAGCCCAAGAATAAGCAACATAAGGAACCTAAGGTTGAAATCACTGCATTAGGTTGCTTCTTCTGTAAGGGGACTAATCATGTGAAGAAGGATTGTACCAAGTACCATGCCTGGCGTGCGAAAAAAGGTACACTTCTTTCTCTTGTTTGTTCTGAAGTTAATTTAATTTCAGTACCTAAGGATACTTGGTGGGTAGATTCTGCTGCTACTACTCATATAAGTATATCAATGCAGGGTTGCCTGAACTGCCGAAAACCAAATGATGGTGAAAGATACATCTATGTGGGTGACGGCAAGAAGGTGCCAGTTGAAGCTATTGGCAAATTTAGGCTGTTGTTTAAAACTGGTTTTCATTTAGATTTGGATGAGACTTTTATTGTACCGTCTTTTAGACGGAACTTAATTTCGGTTCCCCAATTGGACATATCTGGTTATAAATGTACATTTGGGGATAATAAAGTTAGTCTCTTTCAGTGTTCAAATCTTATTGGTACTGGTGTTTTATCAACATTTGATAGCTTATATTTGGTTGATACAATAACTTCAAATAAAGAAACTTTGCATACAAGTTTAAGTGGTACTAAAGGAAATTAACTAATGAGAATTCTATATCACTCTGGCATAAACGTTTGGGTCACATATCCATTCAAAGAATTCAGAAACTCGTGTCAGATGGAATTCTTGATTCTCTTGATACTCAAATTCGGAAATTTGTATTGAGTGTATCAAGGGAAAGAGAGCTTCGGACGTCTTAGAATTGATACATACGGATATTTGCGGGCCATTTCCTACTCCTTGTCGGAATGGTCAACAATACTTTATCACATTCATAGACGATTACTCTCGTTATGGGTACCTATATCTTATTCACGAAAAGTCCCAATCCATAGACGTGTTCAAATCATTTAAGGCTGAAGTTGAAAATCAACTAAGCAAAAGAATTAAATCCGTTAGATCTGACCGTGGAGGTGAATACTATGGTCGATATGATGGTTCCGGTGAACAACGTCTAGGGCCTTTTGCTAAATTCCTAGATGAGTGTGGGATCGTCCCTCAATATACTATGCCAGGAAGTCCTACGATGAATGGTGTAGCTGAGAGACGAAATAGGACCCTTAAGGATATGGTAAGAAGTATGATTTCTCGTACTTCTTTGCCAGACTCACTCTGGGGTGAAGCATTAAAAACTGCAACTTATATTCTAAATAGAGTTCCAACTATAGCTACAATCAAAACCCCTTATGAACTTTGGACTGGGCATAAACCCAGTATTCGGCATTTACACATTTGGGGTTGTCCAGCTGAGGCAAGGCCTTATAGGCCGAATGAAAAGAAACTGGACGCTAAGACGGTTAGTAGCTATTTTGTTGGATACTCTGAAAAATCCAGGGGTTTTAAGTTTTATGATCCCACATCACGAACTATTTTTGAGACGGGAAATGCTAGGTTCTTTGAGGATATTGAGTTTGGGGGGTGGGGAGATAAAGTTGTTAGAGATTTTGTCTTTGAGGAAGAACATGTGTCTTTCCCTCAAATTGTTGATCTTGGTCTTACTGACTCGGATCACACAACTCCGGTTCAAGACAATCTCGAAAATCTCCCCCATCAGGAACCTGATATAACTAATGAAAATCAAACTCAACAACCTCAAGTAACTAAAATGCCATTAAGGAGATCCACTAGAGAGAGGAGAAATGCAATTTCGGATGATTATTATGTATTTCTCCAAGAACAAGAAAGTGATATTGGACTTGAGGAAGATGATCCAATCAACTTCCGTCAAGTCATTAAGTGTTCTAACTCTCAAAAGTGGATTGATGCCATGAATGATGAGATGAAGTCTATGAGCGATAATGACGTTTGGGAGCTTGTTACGTTGCCCGAAGGTACGAAACCTATTGGTTGTAAATGGATTTTTAAAACCAAAAGGGATTCAAGGGGCAATGTTATTAAGTACAAAGCTCGTCTTGTCGCAAAAGGCTACACTCAGAAAGAAGGCATTGATTATAAAGAGACTTTCTCTCCAGTTTCATCGAAAGACTCTTTCAGGACTATAATGGCATTAGTAGCACATTATGATCTTGAGCTTCATCAAATGGATGTTAAGACTGCTTTTCTCAATGGTGACATTGAGGAAACAATTTATATGGTGCAACCTGAAAACTTTGTTTCGGATGAATCAGAGAAGAAGGTTTGCAAATTAAAGAAATCCATCTATGGGCTCAAGCAAGCTTCTCGTCAATGGTATTATAAGTTTCATGCAGTCATTACATCTTTTGGTTTTGAACCGAATATTGCTGATGACTGTATATACCATAAGTTCAGTGGGAGTAAGTATATTTTTCTGGTTTTATATGTCGATGACATACTGCTTGCCTGTAACGATATAGCATTATTACTTGAAACTAAGAAATTTCTTTCAAAGAAATTTGAAATGAAAGATCTTGGTGAAGCTTCTTTTGTATTAGGAATTCAGATTCTAAGAGATCGCTCCAAAGGCGTTCTCGGTCTGTCACAAAAGGGCTATATCGATAAGGTTCTGAAAAGATTTGGCATGCAGGATTGTAAACCAGGCGACACCCCTGTTGCTAAAGGAGACAAATTTAGTCTCAAACAGTGCCCAAACAATTCTTATGAAATTTCGGAAATGCAGAAGACACCTTATGCTTCGGCGGTAGGTAGTCTGATGTATGCTCAGGTATGTACACGACCTGATATAGCATACATTGTTGGGATGTTAGGCAGATATCTAAGCAATCCGGGAATGGACCATTGGAAGGCAGCCAAACGGGTCATGAGGTACTTACAGAGAACAAAGGATTACATGCTTACATACCGGAAATCGGACCAGCTTGAGATCATTGGGTATACCGATTCCGATTTTGCTGGATGTCAGGATAGTTTGAAGTCTACTTCAGGCTATATTTACATGCTTGCGGGTGGTGCTATCTCTTGGAGAAGCATTAAGCAAACTCTTACAGCCACTTCCACCATGGAAGCGGAGTTTATGGCATGTTATGAAGCATCCAATGAGGCATTATGGCTGCGGAATTTTGTTGGTGGACTGCGTATTGTTGATACTATTCAGAAGCCTCTTAGGCTATTATGTGACAACAGATCAGCAGTCCTTTATGCTAATAACAACAGTAGTTTGACGAAAGCAAAACATATGGACGTCAAATTTCGGGTTGTTAAAGAAAGAGTACAAAATGGACAATTGTGCATTGAGTACATTAGTACAAACTCCATGCTTGCGGATCCGCTAACTAAGGGATTGGCACCAAAAGTATTTCATGAGCATATTGCTTGTATGGGTGTCAAATCAGATAAGGATTATGTATTTTAGTGGGAGTTTGTATTGCACATTTATGTAATTGTTCATTATATTCAGAAATTCAGTAATTCAGTTATATCTGCAGATATTCAGTTTTAAAGTTTTTGTACTCTTACAGTTTATGTTTGATCTCAATAAAGAGAACCAGTTGGAAATAGACATTCTATTGACCACACTTTATGTTATTTCCATGCTACATACCTACACTTGATCCATGTCGTTGGTTATATTGATATACGTGATCTATGATTGGTTCTAGTTACGAATGAGTAACGACGAGCTCTTAGGTCCTATGTTGGTATGATTGATGGACCGGATTGTTCATGACAATTTTATTATGATAGCAATTTTGTGCACCTAAGGTTTGTAACATATAATATTAAGGATTGTACATATGTTTGTATATCTCGTCCAAGTGGGAGATTGTAAGATATATGGATTTATATCTAGATATATGGACTTATATCTACACACATATGAACAATATATGGATAATTATATGTTATGTGCTATCTTTTGGTTTGGCCTAATTATGTGGTCTTATGGACATTATGTTAAGGGGGCCAATGTATTGTCATACTAAAGTGTAGGACTAATGTGTAGATACCCAAAAGGGTAACCTTAGTTTATGATGGGCTAACTAAGGTTACAAATGTAACTATGGTTACATGAATGCTTGTGACTCTTGAGTTTTGTAACTCTTGCAAGACATAACTCAAGACATAACTTTTGTCTTGTAACTCTTGTCTCTTGGGTTATGTAACTCCTAGAGTTATAAAGTGGGGTTATGGTTCCCATTCTTTAGCAAGACAAGTTCTTCTTCTTCCCATTGAATCAAGAACCATATTGTCCATTGTCTTGCAAATAGGGTGGAAAACCATATACCAAATTTGATTATTGTCATAACCTTTACTATTGTGAACAATTCACATATATTGTTTTAAGTCTTGTGAGGCATTTGTGGTGATATACAACAAGAAACTTGAAGGAAGGATCAAGGAATTCACAAGAACATAAGGACAATCTTCAAAGGAGGTTCATCAAATTCCACATATGGATTCAGGTTAGCTTCCGCTCATGTAGTTGTAATTCCGGATTATTCAATATGAAGGTTGTTGTTTTTAGTAGGAATCATAATCCTAACAAAACACTCCCAATCAAAAAAAATTTTATACTCAAAGCTCGAACTCGAAACCTCTGTTTGAGGAAAAACATTTTCATAATGCACCATTGATGGTCTAAAACAATTAACTCATCATCACGGCTGATGGCAATTGGAATTTTTCATAATTTGTGTTGAAAATAAAAAAATTGTCTTAGAAATCTTTTTATAGTCAAGTCAAACTGACTCTTTCTCTGCCAGCCAAATCCAACAAGGAAATTAGTTGTTTCCTAGAAAAATACTTTTACCATTTTTCTAAAATTTAAAAACTAAAAAAAGGTAACAAGAAACCAGAGAATCACTTTCTTGTTTCTCTCTCATCCCCTTATAGTTTCAAATTCAATCTTTTTTCCCTTTAGCTGTCTCTGAAGAAAAAAAGGAGGAAAAACCTCTGTGGTTTCTTCAATCCCTCTAGAAAAAGGGGTAGAAGAAAATAAAAGGAGAAATTTGAAAAAAATAAATATAGTGATGGAGAGCATCCCAGGGTTGGAGGTGGTGTTTTTGTGTGGAATTGCAGCATGGGTTGTTTTGTCTTCAATTTTTAATGTGACCAAAAAGATTAGATCTTTAACTCAATATTGGGTTTCTAGTTATGTTGTTTCTGGCACCCCCATTGCTTTAAGGATCCAGGTTTGCTTCACAATATGCAAAATTCTGTAGATTTTATGATAAAGTTTATGTCTTTTCTGAATTTTGTTTGATGGGGTTTTTCTCTTTTTTTTTTTCTTTGTAGAAATACCAGCACAAATATTTGGATGCCTTGTTTTCTGGTCTTTCTTGTGTTGTTTCTGTGCCTTTCTACACTGCTTTCCTTCCCTTGCTATTCTGGGTATGTTTTCCAGTTTTACATTTGGAGCTCAAAAGTTTAAAGCTTTCTGTTGTAAGTTTAAGATATTTTTTTTAATGTTGCAGAGTGGACATTGCAAATTGGCTAGACAGATGACCCTTTTGATGGCCTTCTGTGATTATGTTGGTAACTGCATAAAGGTACTACTCCCTTTTATCTTAACTTTACTTATCTACTCAGTTTTAATTTTGTTAGGTCATGGTTGGTTTTATAATGAGCTAAATGTGCCATTTCCATAATAAATAGTGCTATGCTAAATGTGTTTGCAGGATGTGGTATGTGCTCCTAGACCTAGTTCACCACCTGTTAGGAGAATAACGGCAACCGAAGATGAGAAAGAAAATGCTCTGGAATATGGACTTCCTTCTTCACACACCCTCAACACTGTCTGCTTGTCAGGGTACACCTCTTCTCTTTGTTGTGCCGCTTCATATCTGTATTGATGCTGAAGATTCCTATAGATTGGTGTATGCACATTATATGTGCTGAGACTTAATGATATTGTGATCTAGGAAAAATCAATAATGGTTCACGTCAAAGAGAGAGTTACTGTTTTGACAGGCATAGATCTATATTTCTCTTCCTAAGGTGAAAAACTTAATGCTTTCGCATTCTTGATAAAAACATATGTTTACTAATTTTGAGGGAGAATTGTCCGGCAGTACTTTGATCATATTCCTTTTTGTGGTTAGCAAAATGGTTATCAAGTGTTCGAATATGCCCATTCCTCCAAAATAATCTTTTCTGTGAATTTGTGGCGAGAAGGGGCAGTGTTCAACCACCTCTAGTGTTGTAACCTATACTATAGAGAAGGAAAATACTCAACGTGCTGCATTTTTTGGTAGCAAGATGCTTTACTTATGCCTCATCTAATCAGCATAGTCTTGCTACTCTTGTTCTCTTTTATTGATAAATCAGGTTCCTTCTTCAGTACATCTTATCCTACACACAAAATGAAGATGCTGTTATTGGATTAGCTGGATTTGCATTCGTTTGTTTGTTTGTTTTCTTGATTGCAGTAGGTAAGTCTTACTTCCTGCGCAAGGCTCCTATCTTTCTTCTTTAAAACGTTCAGGACTGATTTTTTGCTTATGTGTCAGGAAGAGTATACCTGGGAATGCACAGCTTGATTGATATTATTGGAGGTCTAGCTTTCGGATTGGCAATCCTTGCATTCTGGCTCTCTGTTCACAAATACATTGATGATTTCGTAGTCTCGGGGGAAAATGGTATGGGTGCTGCTAGGTGTTTTGAATTTAGTTTGGTCATAAATGTATGTGGTATCTGGTCCTTAATGTATTGGCGTAAAAGTTCTTAATGTATTGGCATCTGTCAGAAAATCCTCTAGTTCCTCATATATTGGGTGTTATAACCTCAGAGCTGGATGAGAGAAGACATAGCTCTTTGAGTTCTTTCATAATAAAAGAGGATAAATCAGTCATTACAGGCAGATATAATTGCTTTAAGTTCCATCTTGAGCATGAAGATACCCTGTACTCTGGTGCTATATCATTTCCCCCTGAATCCTAATGAGGGGCTTTGTCAATATTTTGTTCTTATCAAGGATTTGAATGAAAGTTTGATATGGGTAGACTGACTTGAACTTTTCATAATAACCATATTCAGCAGCAATTTCTATCGAAGAGCAAATATTTTCTCCTTACTATCTGATGCTACATATCAAATATACGTTTGGAAAAACTAACGTAAAGTTTAACGCGGATGCAATTAGCTCACTCAATAAATTCAGTTATTGGAGCAACGGTAAAGTTGTCTCAATGTGACATATAGGTTACGTTTAAACCATGGAAGCAGCCACTAATGCTTGCATTAGGGTAGGTCGTCTACAGCACACCCCTTAAGGTGCGGCCCTTACACGGACCCTATTTGAACAAGAGATGTCTTGTGCACCAGGCTGCCCCTTTTAATAAATTTCAGAGGCAACTCCTGCAGTCATATTAAGATAGCTTAATTGTGTGTGCAACTTTTGTCTCATAATAATGATTGTTTTATCCCTATCAGACAATTTCAAAGAATTGTGTTTTTCGTGTAACCCCCAAAAACTCTGTGCTGGGCAAGTTAGATGCTTTGGTTAACCGCAGTGCTTCAGTGCGGGCTGAATGTCTTAAGGAGGACAACACTAAACAAGAAAATAGATATAACGATGATATACTAACTGATAAGGAAATTTTATTGTGTTAATGATAAGATAGGAAGATTTGAAGTTTAGTAAAAGAAAATTAGTCAGTAATTTGAATTAGAAACTTGCATCTAATTTAAAATGATCTTTGAATTTGATTAACATGGTTTGTATTCTTTGGTCCATATAAATATTGAATATAATTAGAATTATTTAATCTATTTCTTTTATTTGCAGTTTTTTTTCCTCACTAAATCTCGTGCTTTAATTGCTCTCCTAATAAATGCTTGGCGCGTTTCTATGCTTTTTGCCTTTGATAACACTGGAAAGAGCATCGATACTATGAGAAAATTCTATCTTTTGATTATTTAAAAAAGAAGAAAGTCGATTCTTTGAATGTCATCTTTATTGCATATTTGCATGATTATAAATCTTGTCTGTAGTTCTGAGATTTGGCATCTTTTGCAGTTTCCTCCTTCTGGGCTGTGCTTAGCTTCTTATTGCTCTTTGCTTACCCAACACCGGAGATGCCAACTCCAAGTTTTGAGTTCCATACAGCCTTCAATGGTGTGGCATTGGGAATTGTAAGCACACAACTGTATTTCCTTGACTTTATCTTGTGAAGTTCATTTTGCTTCTTCCACCTATTCCTTTGTTGAGACCTCCCACTGAGATTTATGTTCATTGACCAGATTGTTTCAGTATGTTTGCTTAAACTTTGTAGAACTGAAAAACGTCTGTATAGCGAAAACAACCCAGTGCTTAGCATATGATTTTACTATTTTGCTTCTCCTGATTCATTGTTCATGTGAATCAGTTATGTACAAAAAAAAAATCAGTTATGTTCAAAAACAACCCAGTGAATCAGTGTAGATATATAAAAAAGGTGATATTATTTTGCAAAGTTATTTCTCTGTGCTGCTTTTCTCCTTGATGAGTTAGTCAGAAGGTACGTCTATTTACAAAGTGATTGTCTTTGGACAATTTGTTGGAGAAGGTGGGCTTTTTACTGTTCAACCCAACATTTTCTTATACTCTTAGTAAACTTGTTATTTGTCGCACTTTGACTTGTATGATTAACACGATTCTGTTGGCAGTCATCAAACTCCATTTAATTTGAATGACTAATAGTGCAAAGGGATCTTATGGTTAAATATTGGTGCAGGTAGGCGTCCTGAATTAGAAGCCATTTCCGTGTTGCTACCTTGGTCTTGGTTGCCAAAAAATAAGAGTATGCATGCTATTTATTGGCTATCAATGAAACAATTAGACATGTCTAGGAGTAGCATAAGTGTCTGCTCTTTTCCTTGTCGGTCCTAGTCAATCTTAAACTGTGTCTTTTGCTCAAGCATCCTTTTTGATTCCTTCTCCTGTTTTTCCTGCTCAACACCTCACGCTCGCTGGGATGAGAGCTAATGTTTAGGTTTGGTATTGGTTTTTCTCGGACACCAGACCGCCTGTGCCCGCCCATTTTGTCTCGCCCTGAATGGAATGGCTCTCTTAGTTATGCTGTGCCCCGACCCGAGTCTCCACTATGAGAGTTTACGTAATGAATTTCATTCCATTTGTTCTAACTTTTGGCAACTGTACTGAAAGTAAAATGATGCATGTCCTTGTGCTATGCCTTTTTTAGTTTTCTGGATGTAACAGGGTGATTGCAACAATCTCTAATTTCATGAAAAAAATTCTTTTGTCCAGGTAATTGGCGTCCAGCAGACATATCATCAGTTCCATCATGAGAGTGTTCCTCGTGTCTTCACTCCCCATCTTTCCCTTCCTGCATTTTTGGGAAGAATGCTAGTAGGATATCCAACGATACTCCTCGTGAAGTTCTGTAGCAAGGCTCTTGCCAAATGGATGCTTCCCATACTTGCCAGTGCGTTGGGTATCCCAGTGAGATCAACCAGCTACGTCCCATCACTAAGCTTTTCACCTTCCACTAAAAAGTCAGATGAAATAAAGCAAGCAGGCTATATTCAAAAGCTATTCTTTTTCTCCCATCAGGACTTGTTTGACGTGGATACTGGTATAAGGCTCCTTCAATACACTGGTCTTGCATGGTCTGTGGTGGATCTTGTGCCTTCTCTATTCTCTCACCTAAGCCTGTGATGCTTGGTATATCATGTATAATAGAACATATTGTTTCTGTTGATATGTAGGAATACGTTCTTAGCTCACCATATTGAACTCTTGTATGACAATTTTGAACCTGTGTAAATATATCATTACTAATGAGAATGAGTTATATTCTGCGGGTTCTGAAAGCAATACTAGTTGCTTTGCTTGTCTCATCTCAATGTCTGGTCTCAATTCAAAGAGGATTGTTTGATCTGTAGAGGGAGAATATGAAAAAAATTATCCCCTATTTAGTTCAAGGATCAGGTATGGGATAATTATTGGAATTAGATTTTCATATGTGATTTACAAATCTATTAGTATTAGCAACTCAATAACACCTAATTCGGACAACAAAAAACATATAAAAATAGATGATGTGGCTTAGTTTGCTTGTGCTGTTTTTGGCTATGCTCTTTTGCTCTCTTTACTCTAAAAGTAAATAGAGAATCATTGAATTTGTTTGTTATGATACAAGAGATCAGCGCAAAAACAAGATATGGTAGATCTTGAAGCTCACGGTGGTGAATCGTGTGATGGGAAACCTTCCCGCATAATTCAAAGAGTGCTGAATTAGAATGGGAGATTTACCACCTTATCATTGCATGCAAGTGTTTTCCATAGTTCAATACAAAAGAGAGAGGAACAGCCGATTTAATATTTTAAATCCTGATTCGATCTTCATACTTTCCTGGTGTCATAGGTTACCTTTATATCTTCCTCTTCCATGACATGCCTAAGTAGGGTGTCCACTTTTGTGTGATTCATGAAAGCCAGACTATTACACTCTTGGGTATTCGGACATATATAGAAGGATATCCTAAAGCTACTTCTATCCTTATTTTTGAACTTTTCTAGTGTCATTAGTTACCTTTCCATCTTCCTCCCCTGTGACATACCTAAGTCGGTTGTCAGCTGTCACATTTACCGGGATCCAGGCATGGTAGGGTCTTTATCCTGAAGCTAATCCAGGATAAAAGAGGTAGAAGTGGAGGTAATATTTGTGAATTTCTCTAAGTTCCAACACAGTTCCAAGAATGCATTTCTCGGCACATCATTGGTAGGGGAAAGCGGAACTGCTTGATGTTGTATGCTAAATACAACAAGCCCGATTCACATCATTATGTTCAATAAAAGGAACCTCTCTTCAGTGACCTAGGGTGATCCGACCCCTTTGATGCTTTTTAGCTGTATACCCCCTCCACCTTCGGGAGTGGAAGAAAAGACACTCTAATTTGAATACAAAGTATGGCCCCAGAACGCTATAATGTTTTTCCTTTTTAATACAAAGAACTAGAAAAGTGTATAACCTAGGTTGCACATATATTCGTAATCCATGTCGAAGCTGAAGAACCCTAAACATTTTTCATGGTAGACTTACATTGAAGTGATATTACATCAGTGATTTGATTTATTAATTGGAATGATATTACATCAGTGATTATCAGGAAGTTCTTTTTAAGCATGATTTTTGTCCGGAAATCACAAGTCTATACTTCTATTACAGTAAGATGCAGAAACTTAAAGGAGCACACTGGGATTAACTGCATGATCCTCTTCCTTTCATCACATGCTTCCTTAGCCCTGGAATGTGGACGTTAGAGATGTAATCTTTCCAATCAATGCTCTCTACATCAAATCCAAATTCCCATCTTTCTTCTTTAGACATGCATTCCATCAACCTTTGAGTATTGCTGTTGTCAAATCTGGAAATTTTGGAATTTTCGTTTAGTTTCATGACAAACTTTGTATATGCATAGGGTTATGTTTTTAAACTCTTACCTTCCTCCATAGAAAGTGTACGGTTCATAGATATTAGCCAAGTACTTCGCTTGCTCCACTGACTTTCTACAGATATTCTCAAGTTTCTTGGACAAGTTGCTGTTTGGATCAGCCAAATCTGTTAGGCCACTCCTGTTAATGGCGTCTTGCCAAAGGTGGGATGACAGGTCCTCCATGGATCTCAGCAGCGTCATCTTTGGAACATGAATTGGCCTTCCTTTGGAATCAATGTATGGTGAACGATTGAAGTGATCAAATAGCATTCTTGCCAAGTCCTTGAAGACTAATGGATTTACAGCAGATGAAGCAACCTGGTAAACACTACTTCCTGGTTTTCCTTCTGTCCCATGTTTTGCCATGGCTGCCAACGTTGCATTCACAACCATGTCAGCTGGAACCTATAAGAGACATAGAAATAATGTTTATTACACACTACCCTCTATATTAGGATTAAAATTGAATCAGTGGCTTGAAGAACTTGCCACATCAAGAACTCCATTAGGGTCTACAAGAAATCCTGTGAGTTGCCCTTTACCATAGTACAAAATGATTGGATCCATCATCCTGCATATGATTTCAAGGTTAATATTATTCGGAAATTACATTAGCCTAAGGCGAATGGAAGTCTTTTAGCTTAAGTAGAGTACCTGCTCCCTTCCATCCATCCTGGAAATGGTTCCTTGTAGGTGCTTTCAATGACACTTGGTCGAATAATAACTACCGGAATATCACCTCTCTTACTGTCTATCATCATCTCTCCCATTGCCTTTGTGAATACATAAGTGTCTTGCCAACCAAATTTGTTTGCTCTGATCAATTCAAAACTCTTTGTTAAGCAAATAAGTTATGTTTACATATTTCTTAAAAGTTTGTTATAATGAAGCAAATGTCTAGTGTTACATATACCTCTCTGAACCAATTTCTTTCATTTTCTGAGACACTGAGTTATTGTCTAGAGCTTGTTTAGACTCCAAAACTAACTTTATCTCATCTTCAACATTCAAAAAGGGGAAGGAGTTGTGATTGACTCCAGAGAGAAGATTCTCCCTTGCTATACTATCTCCAGTGCAGAATGGCTTTTCCATAATTCTACCTTGTCGCTGTCCATTTACATAAGCTGTTTCCAACATGAAACAATCCAGTAAATCGATAGACACATCATTTTAGTTGAATAAGATCAACAGTGTAACTTGCCTGTAGATACTTGAAGAAAGAGTTTAAGATTGTGGCATTGTTTTGCAAAGTTCATAAGGCGGCTTGGTCCTCCGGTGTTTATATCAAGTGCAATATCATACCTGACTTTCATCACATATTTGTTAGATATACTTGAGTAAACATGAACATACACTATTCCAAATGAAAAATTTCCAACAACCTTTCATCAAAAGTTGTATTAGCAGCTGAATTCACAATTATGTCAACCTCTTTGGCCATCATTTTGGATGTATCTTCATCAATTCCTAGATTAGACTCACAAACATTTCCTACCACAGGTACCAACTTGTTCAGCATGAAAGTCTGATAAGATTTCCCATGGACTTGTTTGAGGGACTTGAATATATCAGCATTGAGGATCTAACAGTCCAAACATGTGAAAAAACTATGTTAAAGTTGGAAATGGACCAAACAGAAAAGCCAAAAAAGGATCAACAAAAAATATGAGTAAATAAATTAATGCATACTTCATTCTTCAATCTCTTCATAGCATGTTCTTTGTTCTTTGCCTTGATCAAGATGAATATTTTGTTCACATCAGGTGCTGTCCTTAACATCTTCTCAATTAGAACTGAATTTCCAGCAGAGCGAAAAGGGTGTTAGGAAAAATCAATAGCATAGAAAGAAAAAAACGAACAACAACAATGACAACTAGGTCTCAATCCCAAACCAGTTGAGGTCAGCTATATGAATCGTCACTGTCCATATTGTCTTATTTAAGGAAAAAAATTATGCATTGCAAAAACTATGGAAATAACCTTTTCCTAGAAAGCCAGTTGCACCAGTAATGAGAAATGCTTTGCCTCTCAGAAACTTGGTAATGCCTATACCATCATCATGCCTTTCATAAGGCACCAAATCTTTCACCTTAAGTTCAGCTTGGCTGTTACCATTTGGACTCAAAACCAAACTTCCTGCAGCCTCCATAAAAGCTGTGGTATGATCCGAGCTAATCACCAATGACCTAGAAGACAATTTTATAGAATTTGTACCACTACTTTGGCAATATATCATGTTGTCAACTTTCTTGAAAGGGCATCTTTTGGAATCATTAGACAATTTGAGAGCAGTTCTTGATATAACAGAGCAAGAACTTAGAGTGCTCAAAGCCTCCATTGATGCAAAAGGGAAAGAAGAAAAAAAAAGTTTAAAGGAAAATAGCAGGAAAGGTTATAGCTATGAGGTGCAAAGATAGCCTGCAACAATCTACTAGCTAGCTAATCACTGTTTTCTTGATTTTTTTTGTTTTTTTTTCACTTTTTCTTTTCTTAAAGAAAAGAAAGTGAGAAACAAGTTAACTAACAAGTTTCTATATTATAAGTGAGTTTGGTTTGATCTAAGAGGGAGAGAAAGATTGAGGGAATGTGAAGAAAAAGAAGGTTTGGTTTAGGGATATTTAAAAGGTAGAGGAGATAAAAGTTAAGAGAATGAAAAAACAGGCACTCTTTTTGCCTCTTTCTTCACACTAATAACCAATGGCAAAGTTGGCGGGAGTAATTTATACACTTGTTCTCATTTTGATTATTCAACTTTGGTGTATAAAAAAGTCAAGAAAGTATATAAGAATAAAGAGTGTGATAATTGTGGGAAGAAAATTGTGCTAGAAAGTGGAGTCAAAATGGGAAATGGCACCATTGGTCAGCTATTTTAGTGGGGAGAAAACATTATTACTTTCCATTCTTATAGACCAAACATTATTAATTTTTTCATTCTTACAACTCGTGGAAACCCCACTTCCAACCGAGAGGTTGTGAGTTCAAGTTTCTCCAAGAACAAGGTGAGAAGTTTTTGGAGGGAAGGATGCCGGAGGCCTATTTGGAAATAGCCTCTCTATCCCAGGGTATGGGTAAGGTATGCGTATATACTACCCTCCCCAGACCTCACTAAGTAAGATTATACTGGGTTGTTGTTGTTGTTGTATTACTTGTGGAAACACAGGGCGGAGAGTTGTATGTATCATGGCCATGGGGTAGGACGTTAGCCATATAAATTTGTGGAAGCAGAGGGTGGAGTACTCTACCTATCATAGGCAGGTGCGGAGGTAGAGAGCGAATTACGGGTTCGACCGAATCCAGTAGCTTTGGTTCAAACTTTGTATTTGCTTGATGAAATTAATTAAATAGGTATACATTATTAATTTAGAACTGGGGTGAAGCTATATATCCCTAAGGTTGACCACCTTTGATTGAAAAATTATACGTGTATATAGGTAAAATATTAAATTTTAATGGTATATAACATAAATTAAACATCCTTTATCGGAGAATTTTTTACTTATTTCAAGTTTGAACACTATATGAAATCCCCTTACTTCGCCACTGTTTAGAATTCAGTAACTTAAAAATGATTAGAATCTCGAACCCATAAGCTTCAAATTCTGACTCCACCTCTGAACATAGGGCAGGACGTTATAAAAATAATTTTTGAGATTAAAATATACAAATTATTGAAAATGCATCGAAATTGCATGACATTCAAAATTAAAATATTACAAAAATTGATTTAACTTTCTCGGTAGTATTACATTATTACATAACAACATTGTTTTAAGTTATAAATATAATTCTATAAGTTATATTCAAAATACTAAAAAAAGATCGAAAAAGGTAACGTCTTTAGCCATGCAGAGCAGACAAATTAATGATAAAGGGTACAAAAAGTAATATTGGGCACTTTCGCTCTACATTACCTCAGAATTGAGTCTTTTAGAGGGGCTACTATACTCTTTAATAGCTTCAATAAGATTGACTTGCACCTTGACATGATTAAACTTCAGTTGCAAATAAAAAACAATAAGTCCATTTCCTCGATTACCGTCAGTTTTTCTTCTAATTTGCTTTTAATTTATCATAATTAGTTGTGCTCCTTCTTTTGCCTTCTTGTCTTGCTCTTTTGTTCAGATTTCTTAAGGTATTTTGCCTTTTTCTGGTTTTGTTTTTTAAAATTATTTTTATGCATTATTTTTAATAAATTTAATATTTAAACAATTAAGGGTATTTTAGTCAACTTATTAGTTACAGTACAGTATAATACAATCAAACCAAAAAATAAAATATTATTTAACAATAGCAGACAATATAATCTATCCAAATATTACATTTATAAAATGATACGATACAATATAATACAATACATTATAAAAACGACAGTGAACAATAATTCAAACAGAGTGTTAGATAACTCGCCATCCATATTTTTGGTCACCCTAATAAACAACATAGGTGTGCTGCATCCTCAACATTAATAGTTACATCTTCAGCTACAGTGGTGAAGTTAATATTTTTTTTAAGGGTGTTCAAATTTAAAATAAGTGAAAAAAATTTTCTGACAAATAGTATTCAATATATATTATATACCTCTAAAACGCAATATTTAAGCTATACACTGTAATTTTTCGACGAAGGATTATCTATTAACCATCCTTATGTCCATGTGGTTTCGCTACTGCTAAGCTAGGTATTAACGTCTTTACTCCTCCAATGATCGCATCGAGATTTTTAAAGACACTTTGGCTCTAGTTTAGTTCAGAATTAATAGTCTTTTAAGACTTGCGACAACCCCTTTCTTGTACACTAATAAGATGTTAAGGACATATTTTATTTATAGTCCGTTTCAAAAAGAATGATATAATTATATATTTGGAAAACAATTTAATTTTAAATAATTTTATTCGTAATGAAAAGTTTTGCTGGTCACACAAATATCATGCCCAACAAAGATTTTGCACTTAAGCTTTTAGGATCATATATTTCAAAAGTTGGTCTGTCTAAATTGAAGCGAAGGAAGTATATTTGGGGCCAAATATGATTTCTTAGCTTGTTCGTCCCTCTTTTGGGACAATTATATTAGAAGAAGGTATTCTAGAGCTGCTCCTCCTTTCTTGTTCCGTTAATGAGTTGAGTCAAAATTGTCATCATCTTCTTTTGTCCAATTATACTACTCCATATATACCGTTATTTGGTGAAAGTAGAATGTCAATGTGCATATTACGTTCTTGACTGCAAGTTTACTTTGAAATTTGACTATTTCTATCCTTTGAGTCTTAGATTATAACAATATTTTGACCCACTCTCTAAGGTTTTACTTCATTTTAGTTGAACGCAACAAATCAAGTGAAGGAATTTGCGATATTTTTGTTAAAGAAAGTGACACCCAAAAGGCCAAAATTCTATATTTGTCTTGAATAGTCGACGGCTTTGATCAACACTTGAAACAAAAGTAATCAAAATTGATATATCATATCTGAGAAAGTTCATACATTTCATAATTTAAGTATCACTAACACTACTTAAAAATTGCTTAAATTCATCCAAAAGAAACCGACCGAATCGAAAAATCATAAAAAAGCGATCGATTTTCGATCGCTTTTAATTAGTCGGAAAAATGATGGTCACTAATGTGTTGCGACCAAAATCGGTTGAAATTTTCCGACCGAAATCGATCGGTTTATACAAAGTCAAACTTCATTTACCACCAAAATCGGTCGGTATTAGTTAAATTATTTTTAAATATCTTTCAAATATCGATCGAAATCGGTTGGAATTTTAAATAAATAAATATTTTATTATTTGTAAATGTAAGAAATTATTAGTTTATTTAAATAAATAAATTTAAAAAATCTGGAGATATCATTTGAAATTTCCGACTAAATTCGAATATTTTGAATAATTTGAATTTCTGGGCAAAAAAAATGATATTTTCGACCGATTTTGATCAGTTTTCTAGGTAAAAACAAGGCAGAAAATGCCTGCTTTTACGCTGCACCATCTTCCAATTACAACCAATATCCATCCTATAATGGCATCATTATACTGCTGTCATTCAACCATAATTAATCAACAACAATAACAATTAACAAAATACAACAACAACAACAATTATTTAACAACAATAATTAACCAACAACGCTAATAACAACCACAACAACAATGCTAATAACAACAACAACACCAACCACAACAACCATACAAATGTTCGACAACAAAATAATATCAACATACAATCATTATTCAAAACTAGCCTCAACTAAATAACGACGACAACAATTAACTAACGACAACAACAACAATTATCTAACAAAAATAATAATTAACCAACAATGCTGATAACAACCACAACAACAACGCTAATAACAACTACAATGCTAACCACAATAACAACTATACAAATGTTCAACAACAAAATAATATCAACAATACAATTATCATTCAAAACTAGTCTCAACTAAATAACAACAACAACAATTAACTAACACCAACAACAACAAATATATAACAAGAACGACAACAATTAACTAACAACGTTAATAACAACCACAACAACAACGCTAACAACAACAACAACAACAACAACGTCAGCCACAACAATAACTATACAAATATTCAATAGCATAATAATATCAACAATACTATCATCATTCAAAATTAGTCTCAACATTCATTATAATTATGAAGTACTACCTGTAACCGCCTTTTAAGTTAGTTGACAGTACAAATAATTTTTATATAATATTCACTGAGTTATTGAGGACCAGTAATGAAGGTACACATTTGAACTAGGCTTTTTAAAAATGGCTCGCTACACTAACAAATACCACAAAATTACGTCTGTTTTACGCTGATTGTCCCCCCTAAGGAACTGTTCTTTAAATACAGTTCCTGTTTT
The DNA here is from genome assembly GCA_034376525.1 of Nicotiana benthamiana. Taxonomy (NCBI): domain Eukaryota; kingdom Viridiplantae; phylum Streptophyta; class Magnoliopsida; order Solanales; family Solanaceae; genus Nicotiana; species Nicotiana benthamiana. Next base: position 118,173,428 of record CM067329.1, read on the forward strand.
ATATTTTATTACAAAGACAAACTTTTTCTTTACCGAAAACATCATAATTCTTCAATATTTGAGCTTTAAATTATTATTTGGGGGTGAAATTGAAAGTTAATGATTAATTATTATTAAAATTAAATAAAGACTGATAAGTTATGCTTAAATTCTTAGGTCAACACTCATTTAGTAATTTGTTTCAAAATCTCAAACCTTCATTGGTGATCCTTAGAAAGTGTTGAAAAAGAGAAAATGAATATTTTTGATTTGGTATTATTTGACTAAATTAGTGAATGCGGATCGTTTGTGTTAGTATTTAGAGGTTTTGCTTTAAATTTGGGATCATTCAGAGCGGATTTGAGGTGGTTTGATCGAAATTGCAATTGCTATTTTAAAGAACAATTTGCTGAATAACACAAATAAATTATGTCGATCGGGTAGATTTTGATATATGATTTAACAAATAGGTCTATTGTATATAACACAAAGTCATGCCAATATAGTAGAGTTTGGTAAACAATTGAATAAGAACAAAATCATGCCAACCAAGTTGGTTAGTGTAATGATCCGACCGGCCGTTTTGAGCCATAGAGCGTCGTTCAACAGTCTGAGGCCATGAGTAGCTTTATTTAAGGTATTATGACTTGTACGCATGGTCGGAATTGAAATTCAGGAAGATCGGAGTCAAATTTAAATGAAAAGTTCCCATTTCAGAAGCCTTAAGTTGAAAGAATGATCTGGGATTGGATTTTGAGTAAACGACCTCGGAATCGGGATCCGAAGGTTTCAGTAGGTTTATATGATGATTTTGTACTTTGGCATATGCCCGGCTCGGGTTTTTGGATAACCCGGGAGCATTTTGGCGTCTATTGTGGAAGTTAGCATTTTGGAAGAAATTTCTTAAGTTTGGCTTGAAGTGCTTTTTAGTGTTATCAATGTCCGTTTGGGACTCCGAGACTGGGAGTAGCTCCGTATGGTGATTCTGGATCTTTGAGCGTGATCGGAAGTGAATTCGGAGGTCCATAAGTCATTTTGAAGTCGTTTGACTAAAGATAGAAGTTTGAAGGTTTTTGAGAAGTTTGACCGAAAGTGGACTTTTTGATATCGGGGTCGGAATCCGATTCCAGCAGGTGGAATAAATCCGTAATTTCAAATATGACTTGTGTGCAAAATTTGAGGTCAATAGGACATGATTTGATAGGTTTAAACCTCGGATGTAGAAGTTGGAAAGTTCAAAGTTCATAAAGCTCGAATCGAAGCGTAATTCATCATTTTAGCATTGTTTGATGTGATTTGAGGCCTCGATCAAGTGCGTAATATGTTTTGGGACTGGTTGATAGGATTGATTGGGGTCCCAGGGGCCTCGAGTGGATTCCGGGTGGTTAACATATCGAAATTGGAATTTGGAAGAGGGCTGAAGGCAACTGGTTGCTGGTATTTTCGCTTCTGCGGTTGGTGGACTGCAAAAGCGGCACTGCAAAAGCGAACGGGGAGCCGCATAAGTGGTTTTTGGTCCAAAGCTTGAGGACCGCAGATGCGGTCAAAATTCCGTAGAAGCAGAACCACATCTGAAACGGCATCGCAGAAGCGAGAAAGGGCAGCATGGGAAGGAGCCGCATAAGTGGCCTCTGGACCGCATAAGCGGAACCGCTGATGCGGCATGGCTTCCACAGAAGCAGAAATGATTGGAAGTACAAGCTTGTTTTAAATCGTGGGATTGGGTTCATTTCTCCTATTTCTTATGGCTTGGGCGATTTTTGGGGAGCTTTAGGAGAGGATTTTGTCGTTAATGCTGAGGTAAGTTACCCCTATCACTTATGAGTTGAATATATTACTTATATATGGATTTAAGCATGAAAATTAGATCAAATATGGAGGTTTTGGTTCAAAACCTAGAAAATGTTAATCTTGTATTTTAGCCACGATTTTGAGTATGGAATTAAGAGAAAATCATATATTTGAGTTCGTGAGTTCATGGGTAAACTTTATCTTCAAGAAATTTCGGATTCCGGGCACGTGGGTCCGAAGGTATTTTTGTCAACTTTTCGTTCGGGTTAGGAATTGTTATAAATTGGGTTGTAAAGTATATCGAGCATATATTAATGGATTTATATGATCGTTGGCTAGTTTTGGAGCATTGTGCGTTGGTGCAAGTCTTCGGAAGAATGTAGAGTGCCGGTTATGAGTCTTCGGAGCAAGGTGAGTCTCCTTTCTAATCTTGTGAGAGGGAATTTACCCCATAGGTGAGCTAAATTGATTATGTGTTCCTATTTGTGGGGGATACATACATACGAGGTGACGAGAGTCCATGCATAGCTATTATTATGCTATTGTCCGGATAGCCTAGGACCTAAAGTATGTTATACTTGGATTAGTGTGAACCCATTAATGGCTTGAAATGCCTAAATCACATTGAAATTAGTAAATGAATTCCAAAGGGATTAAGCTTCTTTTCTTAAAATTATTAAAGGAGAATTGGTTTTATTTGAATAAATATTCCCCGATAAGCTCTTATTTGACTGATTGACCATGTACTCTTATGTGTACCTGCATCGCATGCATAATCCACGAGTAGGGTATGTATTTATTTTTGGAACGGGCCGAACGCCTCGGCAGATTAAATAGATGCATCTATGGTACGGGCTGCTCGACCCTCAGCAATGCACAATTTACATTTCTGTTGGAGCGGACAGTCGACCTCGGCATGATTTGCGCATGTTTGTGCTGTTGTCTTGAACTTATTAAAGTTGTCACTACCTCACCCTAGCTCGAGATTTATTTGGTAATAATAAAGAGGATTTATGGAAAATTCCTATGAAAGAATTATGTGTTTACTTGTTTCCTCTATTTGTATTAGAATGATGTTTATAAAATAAATCCATTGTTTAATATATATATTAAGGATGAATAATTATTGGACCATTAGAGAGTGTCAAAGTTGACCATCCCGTCTTTACCCCTTCGGGATTAGGCGGGATAATCATTGGGTACACGTTATTTTTTGTATTCATACTACACTTGTTGTGTATTTTGTTGCACAGGTATATGTGACTCCAGTGGCTTACTAGGTATAGAAGCACAGATTCTGGGACTAGGTGAGCTACATCATTCAAGACGGCCGGAGCTAGAGTAGTCCCTTTCTTTGTACTGTATTTACTTTCCGCCAACTGTATCCCGGGCGGATATTGTATTTTATTTTTCCTTATCAGTAGATGCTCATGCACTTGTGACACCGGGTTCCGGGATTGTTCGAAGTATTGTACTAATTGCTTAACTTTTAAATTTGGTTTGAAACTATATTCTTTATAATTTCAAAATAATGAAGGGAAAATCATGTATTTCAAAAATGTCAAAACGAGATTTAATTTAGTATTTGAGTTGGCTGGCCTGACAGTGGTGTTCGGCGCCACCACGACCCTTAGTGGATTTTGGGTCGTGACAATATGGTATCAGAGCACTAGGTTCCCGTCGGTCTCACGAGTAATGAGCAAGTCTAGTAGAGTCTCACGGATCGGTACATAGACGTCTGTACTTATCCTCGGGAGGCTACAAGGCTGTTAGGATTACTTACCTTCTTGATTTCCTTATTGCGCGTTTCAGTTCCTTTGAGGCTTATGCCTTTGATTCCTTCCCACTCACTCTTATGCGATGCAAGCGCTCGTTAGAAATCGAGAATTTCAAGAAGTGAAATGTCACTACAAATGTGGTGCGGGATGATCTTTCCGATTCAGATGATTGAACTATTATAATCTCCTTATGGAGGGATATTCTATTATTTCATCTCAGTAACAAAAATTCTAAGAACCTTGAGGCTAGGCACAGGTTGCTATGATTCTTATGAGCGATTATCCCGTTGTGTTGTTGTGATGGTAGGATGTTTTCCAATGTGTCGGGGTAATGAATGAATTGAAGGGAGGTTTACTCAACGTGTAATCAAGGGATTCTGTATTTATTCTGGAAAAGACAGTAATGGTCAGGTGTGAGCTGGTGGAAGTAACAAGGCTTGGTATTTTCTTGAGCTTTCTTTTATGATGGGGTGTTGTGGACCTAATGGAACGTACTAAGTTGTCGATGTCATAATCTGCTACAATTCACCTTTATGGAAAGATGTTGTAAAATAGTATTGAATATTTGACTATCAGTTGTCGCAGGGTGCAGTGGTTTAAGATCGAATCAAAATTTCTAATGTTGACGGCTTTATAAAGATGACCTTTGGAAAGGCTTAAAATTAGCAGCGATTGTGGGTTCAAGTGCCACGAAGACATATTTATTTTAAAGCAACAATTGAGTGGCAAAGTATGAGGAAGGACATGTGGGAAGTGTCAGGCAGTGTTCAAAATTTCTTAGAAGGCCAAGTATGAGATGCAAGGTCGAGTGACCGATTAAGGAGATGAGTTCCGCCAAAGTGAGAGAGTGGCGAGTGTTGCATACGAGCTTGGTAGTAGGAAGAGTAAGCGCCTTAAGGAGAATTTGGATCGAATTGGGGATTTTAATGATTGGTGATTGAAGCCTGCGGGTACATGTAAAGTATGGGTTAGTATGCGGCCAAATATTGATATGACGGGAAAGAGCTGCTTGAAATGGAGGAGGGTGCAGCATAACCCTGAATTTGAAAGGATGTTGCCGCACATTTAATTGATGTTCGCGAGGGGCGAATGGACTTGTGCAACTAGAAGGTGAGCTTGGACTCTTGATGGACTATTGGTTTCATAGTGAATGTACCCCGTGCAACTGCGTGGGAAGATGTCGGGAGGTGATTCCCCTAGGTGGGTTTATTTCCTCGTGAGCAGGTTAGCGGTCGCGTGGTTGGCGAAGCTTCTCCAAGGAATTATATTGATCGTTCAACAAAGAGATCAGTCGTGCGAATGTGGGTAATGACTAAGAACATGAAATGTGGGGATTTACAGGAAGATTTAGATAAATTTTGATAATTTATGGCGCGAGGTTGTGTCAATAAGAGATAAAGAGGTCGGACGAACTCTAGAATTATGAAATGATGGCTTCAAGCTAAGTGGGAGAGTCCCACCGCTTATGGTTGGGCTGTATGATTAGCTACTTGTGTGATTTTTGGATATTAGGATATTGATAGATTACTTCAACTATGAGAAAATACTATAAGTTGTAATTCGAGCGAAAGAATTGTTGGAGGCATGCTATGGTTGGCCTTATTGGCTCACATTTGGACTTGGAAAAAAGTTCATGATTTATGCCTCGTATAGATGCAGGTTTTTGAGGAAGTGATTTTGCCGGGTGCTTCGCGAAGAGAGTGTTCGTGTGTTATAATATCTATAGAGTGAGTTATATTCGAGACCAAGACAAAGCAGGTGGCTCTCAATAATGGTACTAGAGAATTCAGGAGTTTAAGTGTGGTGCTCGATAATTTTGAGCCTATGGGTACAGATAAGAATCAAGCTTTGTAGCAGCTTATGAGAGGGTTCTGAGAATGTTCTATGATATTTGACTCGGGTTGTAGCATTTGAGTTATACAAAATGGTTCGTGGGAATTGAGAGAGCCTGGTCTCGTGCTTCAAGGTCCCTCAAGGCGAGTGTAAATGGAGTATGTTATGTGTTGAATGGAGTCAGTCTTATTCCTAAGGCAAATATGGACGATTTGGAAAAAAGTAATTGATTATCCGTAGTTGAACTGGAATGTTGGGGTCAGGGATCAGTACGGCTCGCGTGATCAAGTTATGTGTATGAATTGTGGAGGTACGTGTAAGGCCTATCGGCTGCCATGATTGATGATTTATCAGGAGCATTCCTCTGTTACGACTTGTTAAGTGGAAGCGGATTCCGGAAGGGCTATGGTGGCTTGGACCATTACTTGCAGATTTGCATATTCTACAATTATGGGAAATTACCTGTGTATTGCGATGGTTCTCCTGAAGTGAGTTAAGTGCAAGGTTCTTATATGATGAAAATCGTGTCCTATCGTATATTGGCACGTTGGGTGAGATGAGAGGTATGGAAATATAAAGTGAGGATCAAGGTTGTAGTTCGATGTTGACAAGGATATCACGGGCTCGGATGAGCAAGAAAGGGGTTGAATGATTAGAGTAAATTGGTATTATCCTCAGCATCACCTGAGATCGATGTGTTGTGGAAGGGGTTTTGCATCCTGGTTAAGGGCTCTGGATTGCTTTCAGCGTTAGTGCGTCCGATGGTTTAGATGTGCGGACCCGTTATTTATTTCGAAAGATTGTGGGAGCGTGTTCCACAGAAAGATTGTGTGAGTGTGACATGTAGTCACTTGATTGGCTAAAGATTTAAATCAAGTCTGAGGATTGTGGTAATATCATTAATTTGAGGATTTATGCCTGGAGGGCACTTTGTATATTGGGTTATGAATTGGGGAGGTTGCTCTGGTTATGATGGTTATTCTTTCGTTCCACGAGGCAACAAGGAGTTACTACGGACCTTCGAAAGGTCATTAGCCAAGTTGGTGTAATCAGAAATCATCTTGAGATCGGTGCATTGAATTATTTGTTAACAGGGCTTTATATTAGGCCAGTTGCATTCGTTTCAGCGAGTGTTCCCTATGGAGGAACATTTGAGGTGTTATTTTGTCATCAACTATTCTAGGTAGTGATGTATTGTGCCATATGAGTTGTGAGACGGATTAGTAAATTCTTATGTGTTGAGATTCAGCATGGCGATGATGTTATGTGAGCAGAATGGCTCTTAAGATTTAGATATTGTATCGTGCCTCAGTCGTGCTTGAGTCTTGTAGCCTATAGCGCTATGTGTTTCCTTAGGGATGATATTATGCACTTAGCGTGCTTACGATCAAAATTCGATATTTTTAAGGTAATGAGCAGATTTAGCTCGAAGTGTAGTCTCCTTATGTGAGATCTATGTGTGGATCGGGTGTCACGCTGCCATGGGTATGTTATTTGGATCGGGTGGCACGCCGCCATGGGTATGTTATGTGGATCGGGTTGCGCGTCGTAACAATGTGATGTCGCGTCTGGTTTTCTACATGCTATTTCTTTATGTGTTTCACTTCCTATCTTCTAAGAAAGGTTCGTACTAATGCGAGGGGTTAGGTAGTTCCTTCCAAAGTTCAATTTCCATTTATGTTGTGTTCGTATGGGTGGCCTATTGGCACATTATGGCGTTATATGAGACTTTTGGATCACATTCGGAGTGGCTTGTTTCCTGAGCAGCTCGTGCTGGGTGAGGCGAGATTATGGGGTTTAGGATCAGTGCAATCAAATTATATGAAGAATATTAAGGAGCAAAGATCATTATTTGGTTCAGAATGTGGTAATGTTTCTTGCCAGAAGTATAGACCCAATGATTTGTTAACTCGACAGTTGATTATGAATTGTGGCATTCCATCCGTCGTGGCAGTATTGTAAGAGTTAGAGTAAGACTTGCATATCATGAGGTGCAATGGGAGCATCTGATTCATTGAATTTTGGCTAAGTTAATAGGAAAATATTATCGTGGTCCTGTGGATTAAGTGTTGCAAAGTAAGAATTCAACAAGGTTGTGTAGTTATGTTGGGTGCAGCGTGTGGTGAATTATTTGGTGATCTTATGTTGAAAAAGGGCCTGACATGGAATCTCGAGTGTAGGAATTCGGCTCTAAGGCTTATTTTCTTGAATAAAAGGGAATATCTTCAGAATTTGTCTAGCTAATGTGCTTAGCTGATTTGTGGTAGCCCGGGAAGGTGCATGAGGTGCTAAGCAATGATTGCAGACTACTTTGGTGTAGTTCTCAGCACATTCGAGGACGAACGTATGTTTAAGTGGGAGAGAATATAACGACCCGGCCGATCATTTTTTAGCTCTAGTGTGTTGTTCAGCAGTCTAAGGCCATGATCAGCTTCATTTCAGGTGTTATGACTTGTACGCATGGTCAGAATTGAAATTCAGGAGGATCACAGTTAAATTTAAATGAAAAATTTCCATTTTAGAAGCCTTAAGTTGAAAGAATGAACTAGGACTGGATTTTTGAGTATACGACCTCAGAATTATGATCTGAAGGTTTCAACAGGTTCGTATGATGATTTCAGACTTTGGCTTATGCCCGGATCTTGTTTTTGGATAACCCGGGAGCATTTTGGAGCCTATTGTGGAAGTTAGCATTTTGGAAGAAATTCCATAAGTTTGGCTTGAAGTGCATTTTAGTGTTATCGATGTCCGTTTGGGATTCAGAGACTGGGAGTAGCTTCGTATGGTGATTCTGGAGTTAAGAGCACGATCGGAAGTGAATTTAGAAGTTCGTATGTCATTTTGAAGTCGTTTGGCTAAAGATAGAAGTTTGAAGGTTTTTGAGAAGTTTGGCCGGAAGTGGACTCTTTGATATCGGGGTCGGAATCCGATTCCGGAAGTTGGAGTAGATCTGTAATGTTAAATTTGACTTGTGTGCAAACTTTTAGGCCAATCGGACATGATTTGATAGGTTTAAACCTCGGATGTAGAAGTTGGAAAGTTTAAAGTTCATAATGCTTGAATCGAGGTAATTCATGATTTTAGCATTGTTTGATGTGATTTGAGGCCTCGAGGAAGTCCGTAATGTATTTTGGGACTGGTTGGTAGGATTGGTTGGGGCCCCGAGTGGATTTCGGGTGGTTAACAGATCGAAATTGGAATTTGGAAGAGGGCTGAAGGCATCTGGGTGCTGGTATTCTTGCTTCTGCAGTTGGTGGACCGCAGAAGAGGCACCGCAGTAGCAAACGGGGAGCCGTAGAAGCGGTTTTTAGTTCAAACGATTTTAGCATTCTTTGATGTGATTTGAGGCCTCGAGGAAGTCCGTAATACATTTTAGGACTGGTTGGTAGGATTGGTTGGGGCCCCGGGTGGATTTCGGGTGGTTAACAGATCGAAATTAGAATTTGGAAGAGGGCTGAAGGCATCTGGTTGCTGGTATATTTGCTTCTGCAGTTGGTGGACCTGAGAAGAGGCACCGCAGAAGCAAACTGGGAGGCGTAGAAGCGGTTTTTAGTTCAAATCTTGAGGACTGCAGATGCGGTCAATATTCCGCAGAAGCGGATCCGCATCTGCGGAAAGGGCATCGTAGAAGGGAGAAATGGCGGCATGGGAAAGAGCCTCAGAAGCGGCCTCTGGACCACATAAGCGGAACCGCTGATGCGGCATAGCTTCTGCAGAAGCGGAAATGACTGGAAGCAGAACCTTATTTTAAATCATGGGATTGAGTTCATTTCTCCCATTTCTTCATGGCTTGGGCGATTTCTGGGGAGCTTCAGGAGAGGATTTTGCCGTTAATATTTAGGCGAGTTACCCCTATCACTTATGAGTTGAATATATCACTTATATATGGATTTAAGCATGAAAATTAGAGCAAATATGGAGGTTTTGGTTGAAAACCTAGAAAATCTTAGTCTTGAATTTTAGCCACGATTTTGAGTATGGAATTAAGAGAAAATCATATATTTGAATTCGTGAGTTCATGGGCAAACTTAATCTTCGAGAAATTTCGGATACCAGGCACGTGGGCCCGAGGGAATTTTTGTCAACTTTTTATTCGGGTTTAGGAATTGTTATAAATTGGGTTGTAAAGTATAATCGAGCATATATTAATGGATTTGTATGATCGTTGGCTAGTTTTGGAACATTATGCATTGGTGCAAGTCTTCGGAAGAATGTAGAGTGCCGGTTATGAGTCTTCGGAGCGAGGTGAGTCTCCTTTCTAATCATGTGAGGGGGAATTTACCCCGTAGGTGAGCTAAATTGTTTATGTGCTCCTATTTGTGGGGGCTACGTACGCACGATGTGACGAGAGTCCGTGTGTAGCTACTATTATGCTATTGTCCGGATAGTCTAGGATCCAAAAGCATGTCATACTTGGATTATTATGAACTCGTTAATGGTTTGAACTATCTAAATCACATTAAAATTAGTAAATGAATTTCAAAGGGATTAAATGTGACGATCCGACCTATCGTCTCCTGCATCTCCATCCCGTTTTCCCCGTCTTATGCTTCTATATGTTCATTTTTATGTGTTTGTGAAGTTTGAAGTGATTTGATCAGAATTTAGTTGAAATTGAGACAATTAGTTTCTTTAAGAGAATGCTAGTTTGAAAAAGTCAACATATACTGAAGGTCAATTTAACAATATAAATTGACTTGACCAGTTGACTTCTAGCTTAGTGAAAGGTGAAGAGTGAAACAAGTGATGCAAATTCAATTGTTAAGAAACCGCGTTTGCTCCTCTTTATTTGACTCCTTCTATGTGTACATAAAAACTCTCCAAATTCAGAAAATAATTCCATGGAATTTCTTTATTTTTACTTTTTTGTCCATTATTCTCCTCCTTTAACCTAGCTGGAGGCCAATTCAACTTTATTACTTGATTGGCTTTATCCGAGCATCCGTACTGATGAAGAAATTTGTTTGAAAATAAATATTTACTATTATTATTAAATAATAACAGCGCTAATATCCCTATTAAAACTTTAGAGCATATTATGCTACTAAGCTTTTAATGAATTATTATAATTAATGCAGTATATTCTATCAGTGGCGTTTGTAGTCCAACGGTTAGGATAATTGCCTTCCAAGCAATAGACCCGGGTTCGACTCCCGGCAGACGCAACTTTTTGTACCTTTTACTTAATTTATTTACCAATTCTGTGCATTTATTGGCTATTTATTTCCTTTTTAATGAAAATCTACACATATCGTTTAGGACTATAATGTATGGTATGTTAATTTTGTAAGATGACAAATTGCAGGTCTAGAGTGTTTCCTTTTCTATGCATTTATTATTATTGCGGCTCTAGAGTTATTCCTTTTCTGTTCATTTATTTATATTTAATTTATTTTCCTATTTTGAAAATCTGCATTTATTCTTTCGGTATATTTTAAAAAAGTTTGGTAGGTTTATCTAGTAATTATAAATAAATGAACCTTTTACTTAATTTATTCACCAATTCTGTGCATTTATTTATTATTTACTAGTATAATCTAGAGGTGGTTAACATGCCGGGTTGAACTGGGCCCGGACCGGTTTAAACCGGGACCGGATTTGCCCGATTCATAAGGGGCCGGGTGGGCTGGGTTCGTGGAGGAGGGGTTTGTTCCGTTCAATTTAAAATAACGGGTAGCCGGACCGGTTAAGCCCGGTTCGGATGAACAGTGCCCGGATCGGCCCGGTACTAACGGACAATTTTTTTTTTAATTTCTGACATGATGGGGAACATCAGACCGTTGGCAACGGTCAGAAAAATTACTGATCCGTTGGCCAACGGATTTCTTGCAAAAATGACCATTTATTTATTTTGTATTTAATAATTTACAAAATTAACCCTTCTAAAAATCTATAAACACCCACCTGCACCCTCTTCTTCATTTCTTCGCTCAAAATTCTTATTTCTATCTCAATTCTTAAATTCTCAATTTCTCTCTTCCCTTCAATTTGCAAGATTTCATATTCTAATTTTACAATTTTTATTTGGCTCTCTTTTCTTGAATTTAATTTATCGGAAATTGGCATTCGGTATTTGAAGTTTGAAGTTCAAATTGATATACTTGCTTGAAGTTTGTTCGTGGTAACACCGGAACTGCGTAATTAAGTGCTCAATTTATTGTCGAATTCGGTGCACTCCCTCCAACTCTTTCTCTTATTTAATATTTTAAATGCATATTTAATTTTAGCTTATACTTTAATTTTTATAATATGTTTAGTGCTGCTAAAAGAGCGTGCAGAAAAGTTACTGGTAGGGGTGAAAATAAAGAAAGAGGTAGTCTTGGAGCTTCTGGTAGTAATAGTAATGACCCAATAACACATGTTTCTGAATCATCGCCTAATGATAATGTAGAGATAGATTACGAACAATTACAAGAAGATTTTTGAATAGAAGATAATGAATTGGAATAGAAGATGAGATACCACCTACACCTACTAGTGAAAATGTTGGTAGTATTGGAGTTGGAGTTTCTAGTGCTACAAGGGGTGGTGGTCGTGGCACCATTCCTGGTAGACCACCTGTGACTTCGACTTATACTCGTAGAAAAGGAAGTATGGTTTGGAATTTTTTTGAAATAGTAGAAGGTACTGATAGAGTTAGATTCAAAATTTATAACGATACTTTCAAACCAGTAGCAGGAATATTGACGAACTTCAATTCTGCTTGCAGAAGCAAAGGGAACCTCGCACAAAGGAATTTTCACCATTAGGATGGTGGCATAAAAATGGGAAGCAATTTTCTGTTCTTTTTGTTATGGGTTGAGATGTGCTGAATGTGCCAATTTCTATTGTTGCATCGGAGAGTGCATTTAGCCAAGCAAGACAACAGCTTGGAGAGACCCGCCACTCATTGGGAAGCAATGCTTTGGAAGTTTTAGTATGTTTTAGAGATTAGATTAGATCGGAACGAAGAAATCAAGGAAAGGAAGATGTTGATTGTGACGACCCAAAGGATCATCACCGTAATTCTCCATTTCTTTGTGCTTTCGAGGCCTTGAAAAACCTCTTATTTGATTACCTCGATTAGCGTGTGTAGTCTGGGCGCGAAGCCGGAAAATTTTTATGTAGAAATATATGAAATTTGTGTTAAAAACTATGAATTTTGATAATATTATTGCTATAGTTGACTTTGGTCAATATTTTGGATAAACTGACCCGGACCCGGACCCGGACCCGTAATGTGATGGTCCCGGAGGGTCCATAGACAAATATGGGACCCTGGCATATTCTCGGAATCGAAGTCCGAGGTCCCAGGCCCGAGTACGAAATTTTTGAAAGAAATTGTTTATCTGAAATTTATATGAAAAATTGAAATAAAAATGAGTTAGAAAGTGAGGGTATCAGGCTTGTCTTTTGGTTCCGATGCCCGGTACAAGTCTTAAATGAGCTTTAACTGCTATATGTAAAGTTTGATTGAAAACGGACGTCATTTAACGTGTTACGGACTAAAAATGAAAAATTTAGAAGTTTTGAACTTTAAATGAAAATCATGAGTTTGGAGGGTTAATTATATGCAAATGATGTTTTTTGGCGATTTGATCGCACGAGTAAGTCTGTAGGATATTTTTGAGGTCGTGTACATGTTTGGGTTTGAGCACCGAGGGCTCGGGTGAATTTTGGATAGGTGTTAGGCTCAGTTTGTAGCATGTTGGAGCAGCTGGTATCTGCAGGCTTTGCATTTGCGAAACCAGCCTCACAAATGCGAGATTTCCCCTTGGCCTGCTCCTATCGCAAATGCGAGTAAGAAATCGCAAATGCAATTGCCCATCTTAAGTCATGAGTTCGCAAATGCGAACTTTCCCTCGCAAATGCGAGTTCCGCCCAAAATCTGTCATGTTCGCAATTGCGAACAATTTCTCGCAATTGCGATATCCTCCATTCCTTCTGCATTGTTCGCAATTGTGATATCTGCGACTGTGCATTCTATACTTGGACGATTTTAAACCTTATTCTTCATATTTTCAAAATCCAAACCTCCATTGGCGATTTTCTCTCAACTTCTTCTTTCCCAAATCAATTGTAAGTCAACTTTTACTAAATTTATTCAATCTTTAACATATTTTATCATGATTTCATCTTAAAATCAAAGCTTTCAATGGGTAAAAATGGGGATTCGGAGTAGAACCTAGGTTTTCTTAAAATTTGGGATTTGGACCTCAATTTGGGGTCCGATTTCAAAACAAATTGCATATATGAACTCGTGGGGGAATGGGTAACCCAGTTTTGGTTCGAACCTTGAGTTTTGACCACGTGGGCCCGGGGGCATTTTGAAATCTTTTGGGTAAAACTTTGGGAATTTCATTCTTATGCATTCAAATTGATTAAACTAGCATTTGTTGATACATTTGAGTAAATTGTTATTAGATTCGACCGGTTTTGAAGCAAATTCGAGGGGTAAAGCTATCCTAGAGGCATGAGTTGAGTTTGGAAGCTTTCGAGATAAGTGTTTGATCTAACTTTTGTTTGAGGGAATAGGATTAGGACAATTTTTGCTATGTTCTATGTGGAGTCGGTGTATAGGTATGGTGAAGGTCACCTATGCGCCCAATTCTAGCATGACCGTGAGTCGTAATTGCTTTTAAATTCGAAAGAGGTGAAACAACTAAGTTAATTACTTGTTAAATGAATTATAAAGTGATAGTTAAGAAGTAAATGAGTTAAAGAAGGAAGTGTGGTACTTTTCCCTTGCTGGGACTTGTTGTTGAATTATTTTCCCTTGCCAGAACTTATCGTTAAATTTTTCTCCCTTGACGGGATGATTTAATCTTGTTGTATATTCCTTTCCTAATTGGTTGTGACCGTGAATGGTGAGGAGGAGAGATTATGCACGAAGGGTCTTTCCGTGTCATATTTTGATAATTATGCACGAAAGGTCTTTCCGTGCTATGTTTTGATATTTATGCACGAAGGGTCTTTCTGTGCCATGTTTCTTGATTATAAGAGCACGAAGGGTCGTTCTGTGCCTTGATGTGAGAGTTATGTGAGGAAAGCACGAAGGATGATTTCGTGCACTATATTTGACAGTTTTGGTGAGGAAACCACGAAGTGTGATGCTGTGGACTATATTTGACAATTTTGGTATGGATTGAGAGTAAAAGCACGAAGGTTGGTGTCGTGCAGTTGTTAATTTACTGGCTCTCTTTATTTGATGTTAATTATTCATTCTCCATTCTTTTTGTTCGTGGCCTTATAATTGAACTATTGCACCCCACTACATGTCCCCTCCCTATTATCTATTTAAAATTTGTATATCTTTCCTTTATTGTACATATATCCGTACAGGTTGATTGTGGTAGGTCTGATCTAGACCCGTTACTACCTCATCGGGGTTAGGCCAGGCACTTACTCTGGCGTTTCCGGGCCCTGAGTCTCATCTATTTCATTCCGTTTGTTTTCATTGTATCGGAACAGACTTATTATGCATTTTCTTTCAGACCTGTATTTGTAACAATCTCATAGTAGTCTGTGAGTATTGTGACACTAGATCTTGGGTAGAGGATGTTGTCTATCTTTCCGCATTTTCTTCATTTGATATTAGATTAAGACTTCCGCTTGAGTTTATTGTTTTTATTATTATCTCGTTGGAAATTAATTGAAAAGGTTATATTTAAGTTGGCTTACCTAGCTCCTACAGTAGGCGTCATCACGACTTCTGATGGTGGGAAATTCGGGTCGTGACATTTATATCCCAGAAGACGAGGAACTTGGAGATATATTAACACATGGAAACCCATCCGAATTTAACACGCCAGAAGAAGGTTAATCGATTCATATTGATTATGATGAACTTGCTAGGGTGATGCAAAACATTTGGAATTACTACTTTACTTGTTAGAAAAATGTAAACATTTCACTTTGTAAGTTTGAAAGTTGAAACTTGAAATTAAGAAATAAAGTATCACTTGCAATATGTGCAATTTTTCCCTATCTTACTTGTATTATTTTAATTATTACAAAGTATTAATATAACTTACAATACTTATACAAAATTCCAAAAAAAGTTAAAATACACTAAACCCGGCCCAACCCCCTCAACCCATAACCCTTATGGTTTAATTTTTATCCGAATTAACCCGGCCCGCTAGAACCCGTTAGTGTGCCAATCCGGCCCGGAACCTGGACGGGTAAAAAAAGGACCCGGCCCGGCCCATATAATCACCCGCGCGAATGCGCGGGCACTAACCATGTAATATATTTGAGTTATTTGGACTATATGTAAATAGTCTTAAAACCTAAACTTTCTCTATTAAATATATATAGTTATTGGATATTAATTAAGAAAACTACATGAAAAGGATTAACCATTTCTCAAATTTCCTAGATATAATTCTATTTTTATTTATAATACCATTCCAATGTCACTGGATCCTAAAATTAGTCGGGAAGTAAAATAGTAACTCATATTTATGACAAAACAATCGAAGGTTGAGACTATGAAGGACTCTTTGGATACGACTGGACTCTTTTAGTACTACATGAACTCTTTTTTGTGTAAAATTATTTCTATTTTAAAATTCCAGTTTCTAAAAATATTATTTTTAAGTAATAATTTATTTATAATAAAGTAACAATATTATCCTTAATTCAAATCACATTTTAGTCGGCTATCTAAAAATTTAAAAATTCTTTAGCCATTAATATTTTCCCAATATGACTCCATTTTGATATTTGACATTAACCATATTAATTATCCGAGTTATCTATATCTATATTATTATAAAAGAATGAATATGATATCAGTTTACAAAAATAACCTTAGAATATTAAGCATTATAACTCATAAAAAAGTATATAATCAAAATTAAAATCCTACGCATTGGCAGTACATTATAACTCCATAATGTCCAATACCCATAAAAAAGTAATATTAAATAAACTATATAAGAGTTAAAATGGAGAAAAAAATGCCCTCATGATAATGCATTTTAATATTATATTTGAACTATGTTCTTAATCTAAAAAAGAAATTTTAATTAATTTTTCGTGTAATATTAAAAAATATTCAATTATTGTACAACAACTAAGAAAATATATTAGAATATAAATAAGTGAGAAAGAAAGAAAAAATAATTGGTAAGAGTCAATACCCCTAATGATTCTACAAACATAAAGATTTAAACGCGAAATGTCGAATTAATCTTTTAGTCTTAGAAAATAAAATTTATGGTAAATAAAATTATAATTAAGATTAAATATTCAATACAGGAGGTGAACTAATGTTACGATCTGAATCAACATAGAACAAAATACTTTTATATTAAAACCAAATAATTAGATCTTTTAATTAAATATTTTGCAAGAGAATCCAATTTAATTATTTTTTAAATTCATGTGTAAAATTCTTCTTCGAGTTTAATTTTTTTAAGGTACATAAATTTATTCTATAAAAAGAGCATTACAACAAAATTTAAAAGGTTAATATAATATTAAGAATCAAAATGTTATATAAGTATTTGTGGAAACATGATTAAAGCTTAATACGAAACAAGAATAAGTTTTCAAGACTATATTGTCACGACCCGAATTTTCCATCATCTGAAGTCGTGATGACGCCTACTAATAGGAGCTAGGCAAGCCAACTCTTACTTATATTTCTATTTTTTTAACAATACTTATGTAAAGATATTATCAACAATATTAAAATTTCAGCGGAATAATTAAATTTAGCGGAAACCTTAGTAAATATTACTAGATGCGATACTGAAATCCCGGCATAAACCCTACCCAAGAACCGGTATCACAATGCTCACGAACTTCTATGAATACTAAACACAACCGTTTGAAAGAAAAATAAAATTGTTTGTCCCGAATACATGAGATAACATACTGAAATTAAAGATAGAAGAGACGCCGGGTCCTGTGGATGCCTGTAAAGATACCTCGGTGTCTCGATGATCAGAATGCTAACACCCGCACTATTGCTACTGTTGTGGGAGGCAATTCTTGGAATTCCTGGCATATCTTCATGGGAAAAAGCGAATAGTCCTACATGGTTAGATAGAAATTCACGATACTTACCTGGATTTGATAGGTCGTGGCCTATGTAAGCTTTCTTTGCGAGGTCGTTGTTGCTCAGCTGGATGTATCCATGGACGTCGGGTGATGGTGTTGTATGTCGTTTCTTGGTTCATTACGTGGAAAGTAGTTTCCATCGTAACTTCTCCTGCCAGGACGGGCAGCGTTACCTCGCCAGAGTTTTTTTCCATTGCATTGTTAAAACCAGTTAGTGTTATGCAGCGTGGAATTATCTTATCCTCGAATGTTAATAGTGCAAGGACTCTTGGATGAATGATACATGTGCCACTGTCATACCATGATCCTTTTTACATTAGTATCTACTATGCGTAAATTAATAACTAAAGCATCATAATGGGGGGAAAACAAACCATTAGTATCAAACTTATCGAAGGTGATACTGTCTTCGAAGTCTTCATACCGTTCGTGAGCGATGGTTCGCATTAATTTGTGAGTGGTGGTGAATTTGACATGGTTGATTGCTGAGTCATTGTCGTCCCTAATGATCATATTGATGGTGCGTGTTGGTGAGGGCGGCCTTGGCGGGCCGTCAGGTTGTTTCCGCCCGCGTGCGAAGTTGAGTTTCCTTTGTCGCTGAGCAGTTCTTTCAAGAACCCTTGGTTTAGCATCCGGACCACCTCCTGTCGGAGACCTATGTAGTCTTCTATTATATGCCCCCGTTCCTGGTGGAACTCACATAGGGCGTTTGATTTTCTGGTGGCGGGGTCAGACTTCATCTTCGCTGGACATTGTACTTTGTTTCCCAGCTTTTCCATTGCGTACACTACTTCTGAAGGAGATACACAAAAGTTATGTGCAGATAATGAAGGAGGCATACCTCTGTCGTTCCTCAGTGGGGCGATTTGTCGTTGTAAGGAGTCTGCATGCCTTGGTGGTGGCGGATGCGAGGATCTGATGTATGGTTGGTGTCTCTCCCTGTTGAGGCATGTGACTTGTTCTCGTCATCCCTCGTTGCATCGGTCTCTTCGGATTTTTGGGTGCACCGTCGTCAACTCCCAGGTTGGGCCACTAAGGTTGTCATCATCTCCACGTACCTCGGCACAGTAGGTGTTGTGGATCTCTTCCCAGGTGGTGGGGATATTTCAGAAAGCGGCTGAGCAGTTTCTTGGTTGCCCTTGAGCCGTCTCTGCTGAGCCCGTTCTGAAAGGCTGCGACTGCCATGCCTTCGGACACGTTTGGTAGGCTCATTCTGACCCTGTTGAACCTAGATAGGAACTCCCTGAGTCCTTCTCCTGGGGTCTGTCGGACAGCAAAGATGTCGTTGACTCGTGCTTCCGCCTTCCTTGCTCCTGTGTGGGCAGTGACAAATTTATCTTCCATCTCCTCGAACGTGGAAATGCTTTTGGCCGGTAGCCATGAGTACCACGTTAAGGCCCCTCCTGTTAGCGTTTCGCCAAAATTTTTTCAGAAGTACGGATGGTACCTGCTCTTTTGATAGATCATTGCCTTTGACGGCTGTGACATAGTAAATCAGGTGGTCCCGTCATATACCTTCAAGTAGGGGGCATTTTGAAGGTCTTTGGGATGGGGTATGGTGCAGCTCTTTCTGTGTAGGGTTGTTCAACGAACCTCCCTACGTCTCGCTTTGGAAGCGGCTTAGGCGCACCTGGGATTTTGTCCACCCTTTTCTGGTGCTCCTTCATCTAGTCGCGAAGCGACCTATTTTCGTTTTCCATTTCCTCCATATTTTTTAGGATGGCTGTGAGTGTGCCGCCGTGAGCTTGAGCATCAACGGGCATATTGTTCGTTCGCGTGACATTGAGTTCATCTTCGGCTGCAACATGGTCTGTTGCGGGAGTGCATCTATCATTTTGAGGTGGCTTCTTAGCTAGGCTGCTCAGAGTGTTTGTCAGTCACTCTTCCAGAAACCTCTTTACCTCTGGGGGTGCTTCTTTAGTTGTAGATGTAGAAGCCTCTCTTTCTCGTGGAACCACCAGATCTTCCGACAGGGAAGGTGGGTTTTCCACGTTTATCAGGGTACTGGGGGTTATGTGTAGAGCATCTCCTCTAGCAGTCGCGTTGAGAGGGCCTATGAGATCGGTTCTAACATCCACGATAACTTTCATTCTTGCGTTGTTCTCAGTCATTTTGGGTTGTAAAGAGTGGTTTTTTGAAGGATCTCTAGAAGCAAACTACAGCTTTGATTCACGAAATCCCCACAGAAGGCGCCAGATTGTTTGGCTAAAAAGTTATGTAAGTACTTATTAAACTCAAGAACAATCGAAAATAATAAGGGTTAATCGGAATCAATAGTAATATGGACTAGAGAATATCGTGTAGCTAAGATTTGTGATTATAGTGTAGATACTTTGAGATACAAGAACAATAAGGCAAGTAGTAATCTTTTCACAAGAGAGAGAGGGAGAGCTGTATATTTCAAATGGTAAAAAACACATCCGTCTTTACAAATGGAAGGTCCACTTTATATTTTAAGGGATCTTCCTCAAAATAATCAAAGAAAAGTACAAGGGTTGGTGGTCTCAGTGTACGGGAGAGTCAGAGCTCCAAACGACGTCGTTATGAGTCATGTCACTCGGTCCGTTCGCTTACTGGGGCCGACCTTACTCGGCCTCAATTAAACCGCTCTCTCCATTAAGGACGCGTGTAGATAACATGAGAACGTAGGGAACCAAATTTTCCCGATATATCTTTCTTTTTTAATGAAAATCTGCATATATAGTTTCGGACTATAATATATGGTATGCTAATTTTGTAAGATGACAAATTGCAGGTCTAGAGTGTTTCCTTTTGTATGCATTTATTATTATTGCAGGTTTAGAGTGATTCCTTTTCCGTTCGTTTATTTTTATTTATTTTATTTTCCTATTCTGAAAATCTGCATTTATACTTTCCGCATATTTTCAAGAAGTTTGGTAGGTTTATCTAGTAACCTAAGAATTTCAGGTCTAGAGTGTTTCCTTTTCCCTGCATTTATTTGTTTATTTATTTCCATATTTTGAAAAACCGTATGTATATTATTTCCACATTTCGTTGAGAAGTCTGCTAGGTTTATCTTGTAACCTAAAACTAAAAGGTTGGAGGTCTAGAGTGTTTTCTTTAGAGGAATTTTTAGAAATCGCTATTGTTTAATGGTTATTAATTTCCTATAGCTATTGTTCAGTTGTTATGGCAGTGTGCTTATGTATTCGTGTTGTTGTATTCATGAATACAACAGCAAAAAGCGCCTAAAAATCAGGGTAATCCAGTTGTACGCGCATGTATTCGCGCCTTGTATTCATGAATACAACAACAAAAAGTGCCTAAAAATCAGGGCAGTCTAGTTGTACGCACATGTATTCATATGTATTTGCGTTGCTTTATTCATGAATACAGCTGCAAAAAATGCCAAAAAATCAAGGCAATCCAATTGTACGCGCCATGTATTCGCGCCATGTATTCATGAATATAGTAGCAAAAAGCGCCTAAAATCATAGCAGTCCAACTGTATGCGCGTGTATTCACATGTATTCGTACTACTGTATTCATAAACCCAGTAACATCAATCTCTTAAAATCGGAACAGTCCAACTGTACGTGTATGTATTCGCACTATGTATTCATAGATACAGTAACATCAATCACCTTAAAAATAGGTATGTCCAACTGTCTAAGAGAGAGAAAAAACATAAATAGTGTATTTCATGCCTCAATGGTGGTATATACCATAAATACTTATGTTGCTATAAAATATAAAAGGTAGCTATAGAAAATAATATTTTAAAATAATTTTAATTTATAATAAACATGATGTATACCTTTGCCATAGGAGGTAAAATTTTCTTTTCTTTGTCTCTTTAATTATTCCCTATTTTTAATAATTTGCATATTCTTTTTAAAAATGTTTTGGTAGGTCATGTCATTGATAAAAATGCAGGAGTGTTTCCTTTTTGAAAAAAGATAATAAGCGGCCATTGTCTTAATAAGCTTTTAAAGATCTAGTTCTAAGCACTTATTGGCTTATAACATTTTGCAGATTGTGAGTTAATTGACTTCAATACCTAGAACAATGAAGAATATAGGTAAATGCTCTGACGCCACTAAGTTTTTCAAAATAAGAAAATAAATTAAAAAATTAATGCATAGAAAAGAAAACACTCAAGTTATGTGTGAAATTAGGTACATGTCAATGGTTCGAATCTGCCACAAAGTCTAATATTTAAGTGGGTAATGCGACCCCATTATCCATGAATAATGTGTCACTAGGTTTTGGTCTAGTGGTAAGAACACATCATGTTATGTGTAAAATTAGGCGCATTTCAATAGTCGAATCTTGCCGCAAAGTTTGATATATAAGTGGGTAATGCGGGCCCATTATCCATGAATAATGCGTCACTAGGTTTTGGTCTAGTGGTAAGAACACATCATGTTATGTGTGAAATTAGGCACATGTCAATAGTTCGAATCTTGCCACAAAGTTTGTTATATAAGTGGGTAATGCGGGCCCATTATCCATGAATAATGCGTCACTAGGTTTTGGTCTAGTGGTAAGAACGCATCATGTTATGTGTGAAATTAGGCGCATATCAATAGTTCGAATCTTGCCACAAAGTCTGATATTTAAGTGGGTAATGCGGGCTCATTATCCATGAATAATGCGTCACTAGGTTTTGGTGTAGTGGTAAGAATGCATCATGTTTTGTGTGAAATAGGCGCACATCAATGGTTCGAATCTTGCCACAAAGCGGGGGAAGTGCTCAGTTAGCCACTAATTAGAGATGTATTCACTCTTTAGCCAATGTTTAAAATGTATTTAATCTTTAGCCGGTGCTTTTCGGACGAAAATACCCCTATGCTAGACACGAGTGCTGTGTAAATATTAAGGACACGGTGTCCTTAACTTCACGAGTGTTGTGTAAATTTTAAGGACAACGTATCTTATATTTGCACCTGCTATTGTTAAGCGTTAGGAAATCGTGTCCTTAACTTCATATGTGTAGTGTTAATGTTAAGGACATGGTGTCCTTAACTTCATTTGTGCGGTATAAATGTTAAGAACAAAATGTCCTTATCTTGTATTTGCACATTCTGTTGTTAAACTTTAGGACATCATGTCCTTAACTTCATGCGTGCAGCGTAAATATTAAGGACATATGTCCTTAACTTTATAAGTGTTGTGTAAATATTAAGGACATGATATCCTCAACTTCATGAGTGCTGTGAAATATTAAGGACAAAGTGTCCTATATTTGCACCTTATTAAGGACAAGATGTCCTTAACTTCATGAGTGCTGTGAAATATTCAGGACAAAGTGTCCTGTATTTGCACCTTCTGTCGTCAAACTTTAGGACATGGTATCTTTAACTTCATGAGTGTCATGAAATGTTAGGGACACCGTATCGTTAATGTTTATACAAATACTCGTGAAGAAAGGGTAAAAATATCTTTTCGTCTTAATTTTAATATAGTGACTATTTTTGCTAAGCATCAAAAATACTGAATAAAAATTAAATACCACATGAAAAAGTGGATATCCCACGCCATTTCTACCCACAAAGCCTGATATTTAAGTGGGACAATGTTGGCTCATTATCCATGAAAAATGCATCACAAGCCCTCTGAGATTTGTCGATTACAAAATAAAAATACATGCCCTGATCATTCTTTTGAATATCATGGTCCTAGATTAGACATTGTTCTTCTGGAAGCTGTAGGAAACTAGAAACTGAGTTGAGTGTGTTTCCTAATGAACTGAATGGAATGCAGATAACCTAGAAGTGCAATTTTCTAGTCATTAGACATACATCGAGCACATTTGCAATGGAAACCGAATCCTTCAGAAAGGATAGCTTGCCGAGCATCATGATCCATGCTTGCATCGATGTAGCATATCCGCAACTCTTCGCCTGTTATATAACATGACAGTTTAAACATCTATGCGAAGTTCCTGATGAAATCCGAGAAATTAAGAAACAGTTAGATGAGTGAAAACAAAGCAGGGAATTGACGACTTATTGGTCAATTATATAATGCCAACATGCTCAGCTGGACGGGAGATCACCAGTTGAGGTTCATCTTTAAACTATTTATTATAGAAAATCTCAGAGAGACATATTCATGGGCTACATTACCAGTAGCAGGAAATCAATCAGAGAGAATTGGAAATTAATGGGCTAAAATGGAGCACATGAATATTGAATATTCATATTATTGACCCCAACTAGCTTCGGATGGAAGAATTTGTTTGTTGACGATTTTTGCTGTTTTCTTGTTGTGTTTGTAATATAGCAACATTAACCAAATCATCAGGAGCTAGGCATTCCTATATTAGCAGAAACTTAGATGTTCACCGCAACAGAATGGTAGGTCTAACAGCTTATGCTAAAATATTAAGCATGCATTGTTTTGAGGTCAGAATTGGATAACTGCTGCTATCGGGCTATAATCAGTAATCACGTGGAACCTCTGTGTTCAATGACAATGAACATTCAAAAATTGAACCATAAAACAAAAGCCTAGATGGTTTCACCACATAAGTAAATATAGCGTTCTTAAAATTTATGGGACTGATTCTCTTACAAAGACACGTGTGTAAAATCGCAAAATGAACAGATCAAATAACGAAAGGAGAATCACCTGCTTCAATATCACGAAGTGCCTTCAATTTTGCATTCATTTCTATCCACAGAATGTGTACATTGGGATCTGCAGGGGGAATAAAACATCTGAGTTAATTGAACTGCTTTATATTCCATTGGCACATCTCTGGATATAAGCATTGGAGCAAAACAGATTTCTTTCTTTGTTCTTCTTCTAGGTTATTTTGCCTGCTTAAATTCAACTATTTCTAGGAAGCATGAAGTACAGAAGTGAAACCACTAACAACAGTTGCACATCAGAACTTGTAGGATCATAGCAAGAATGAAAGTACTAGTCCTACTCATAAAGGCCCACTTATAGAAGAAAATGATGAAAGCCAATTTATAAGAAGAATGTTCAACCCTTTAGAATAACTGTCTTTAGTATTATAGAGAGGCTAAACTCTTACCGCAGTCATGATTATAAAATGACGGTAGCATATAAATAGCATTTCCAACAGCAGCCTCTGCGTCTACCGATGCTGCTGCTGACAAAAGGATATCTTCATACGATCCCCAGGCCAATTCAATCCGAAAAGAATTGATATGGATTCGTGCCAATACATTAATATACCATTGCTTCGTCAAAACTAGCAGAAGTTAAAGAGAAAATAGCACCATTTCTCTCCCAGTATTTCATAACTGATTGAAGTCCTCTACCATAAATAATAATGAGACTAGACCGAGGACGCCTACTGTATTTCTTCAGATAAAACTATAACACACTCTAACCCTACAAAGACGCCTACTGTATTTCTTCAGATAAAACTATAATACACTCTAATCGTACGACTAGACACGAAACAGTAAGGATACATGCAATCTGCTCATCTGTGAACCCTGCACCTTCAAACGTGCTACTCAGCAGCTGATATTCCTTCTCCATCTGATATTAAAAGGGTAAGAATAGCCTCCATTGATTACAGATCTAACTCCCAAGATGTAAATCACAGGAATCTATCCCATTCACAAACTAATTAGGAAGAGAAAAAGGTTTTTTTTTCGGGGGTGAGGGGGGGGGGGGGGGGGAGCAGCACTTGAAAACGTTTTATTTCATTCCACCTTCGAACGTCAGGGAGGAAAAAGAATCAAGCGGAACTTCTTTCCTTTTGGACTTCTTTTTGTAAGTCATACAATATTCTTGACAGAATATTTTCACAAATTCTGGTCACTGGCTGTTTCATTCATGAAAAGATAACTAATTGAAGTACATTTAAAAGGAATAGAGATTTAAATGATGTATGTCTTTTAAAGGTACAAGCAGTATTATCAAAGGCGAAAAGTGGGAAAGAAAAAGCCCAGTTGAATCGGGTTTTACGTGCAAATCAAAAAAAGGAGCTGGGTGTAATGAAGAAAGGAGCAAACGAGTAAAATAAATGTACATAATGCAATAAAAATAATAATATACAAAATAAAATAAAATAAAAATAACTCTTACACAAAAAACGCACTTAAGCCTGAAGCTCGGTGAAGCTCAAGTTGTGCGCTTCAACTCGTTTGACAATATCTTACTACCTTAGCCACCTTATATTATGCACTAATGCCTCTCCTCACTAGTGCTTTTCATCAACATTTATCACCATTGGTATTTAGTAAAATATGATCGAAAATATTTCTTCAACCAATAAGAGAAAAAAAGAACTTTGCAAAAGAATGAGTATTTATACCCCAAGTTTCTTGTTGAAGATATTTATCTATGTTTACACGGCGACACCCACCTGTTAATTTTGGAAACAATGTTTTGCAGCAAAAGCTCGGTACACTGCTGAATGAGATACAACAAAGATTCTCAGGGACTAGAAAACAGCTAGCGAGTTTGGAGTTTTAATACAAACATGGATTTCAACTTCTAAGCAAAAGGCTGAACCTGAAATACTCACCAGTAAAATCATTCCGGAAGATAAAGTTGCTGGCTGAAGTACGTCAAAAGTTTCAGGAGTGCAAGCTCCAGATATAATCATGCAAGCCAATCTCTTTACCAGAAGCGGATACTTTAGGCCCTGAGTTCTTTATAACAAGAACAAGCAAAATGAGAATATGCGATTCACAAAGATAAGTGAAATATATATCCCCAAGCTATGTGTCATTAGGTCCATATATGTTTTCTAAAGCAACTACAATAGCCATTTACGCCTTTATAGCTAATAGTACAATGAATCACGGAGGATGATTTCTCCCCATACTCCTATCATCATATACAAAACCATGACATAGGGTTTATTAGCCAAAAAATGAGATGGAATGAGAGTCCAATCATATGTTCATATTTTCTACTTTAAAATGGAAGCAGACCATAGGAAAGCCACTTCATTCTTTTACATGTGGAAAGAATATCTATTGCACTCGAGAAGGTTAGCATCAAAAGGCAATTGTTTCAATAACATATGAATGTTGCACTGCAAAATCTGAAAAAAGATGACTAAAGAAATTGTACTTTATCTCTATTATTTTGCTCAGACCTGAGAATTGAAACTTAGACCTTTCGGTGTTAGATATAACTTGGTTTAGATTTTACATTAAAAATGGGCAATGACTTCAAAAGGGAAAAATAGGAGAACAAAATTGTGACACCCTCATTTTTCCTTCTAAGACACTTATCTTTTTTGTTTTTTAATATGTCCACAATTTTCCACACTAAAAGTAAGTTCCAAATTTCTGCTTATATCCCAGTTTCTAACTAAAACTAAGCGAAGACTTACTTGGTAACAGAAACTAAACAATAAGACATAAGAAAAAATCTACTTATGCAGACAACCTTTATACTCGAATAATTCTGCTAAGCAGATCAATTGGAATACCCAAATCTGACCTGACAAAAGAAATTCAGATGTTAGGAAACCTGAGAACTTAACATGTACCATGAGTAGACAACTTCTAAACTAGAGAACAGTAAATTTTATTCATTCAAGAAACAAGTATATCTTTCTCAAAAACTTACTCTTCAAATTGTTCTACAAATGTAACTTTTCTGAAAAGCGAATAGTTATAAAATTGTTGATGTAAGTTATTTCGCATCATATAATTATGGGTGACTTCACAATTTTGGTGAAGTCTTTATATTAATATACAAATATGTTACCTTCTCAAAAAAAAAAAGTTATTTCGCATTGTCTATCCCCAAGCAAAAGCCAAAAGGTACATGGGACAATTCCCATGGTTACCTGTAGCTAAACACAGACAAAATTAGCAAATTTGTTGAAATAAGCTGTGTAACTAAATGTAAAAGAATAATTCTGAGTGTTGATAGATTTATAAATGCTTGAATTCATTTCTTTGGCACATATGAATGTTGGGAAAAGTGCCCTAAATGATCTAATTCAGAATTTTCTTTTGACAAATTAACCTTTTGAACGTATAGGAAACAATGTTTCATTGCCTTCTTCCCTCATGTATAAGAATTAAGAAGTGGTATGCGTTGAACTTCACTATGCAATGCCCATATACATAGACAAGAATGCGATGTATAGGATAAAAATGATTCAGGAGAAAGCCAATAGAGCAAACAAGAAGTATTCAATCCAGAATAGAGGGAAACTAGAAACTTCCGTACCGACAGTATTCATGAAAAGCTGACCAATCTGCTTGCTTTTCAGTCTCGTAAAAGATCTAAAATCGTGAGATAACATTAGTTAGAAGCGAGATATACTAATACAGGCAAGCTTCTTTATCGGAAAAAGAAACTAATACAGGCAAGCTTACTTTTAAAATCCAACAACCAAGACACATTAAGCACAACAAAGTAAGTATATAGAGCAAGTCATGGGATAGTCCCCCTGTGGATTTATTACAGCATATAAAGTTCGTAGTCACTAAATTACGGCTAAAGAAGCCATTGGGTTAATTAGTGGAAGCTAAATAATCTTTCAATAAGAAGATCCTAGAAGTAGTTAGTCCATAAGATCTTACTGTGCGTTCTGATATCATCAACTCCAATCTGTTCACCACAGGTTCATTCATTTGGTAATGGATCCAAGATTTTAAGTTTATGGGCTCCTACCATGGAATCAATATACAATTATAACTAGGTTCACAGTCAAATATTTATAATTATTTAGTGGATTTCTTAATACATATACATGGCCTGAGCAAAGAAGCTACTAGGTTCCCGTGAAATAGTAAGCTGTGCTCTAGATCCACCACTGTTTGTAATGCCAGCAAAAAATGAAAACCCCCTCTAACCTGAGATTTGTAGTAGTGGCTAGGCGGTAGATTTGTTACTGTTTCCAGAAGATTATCTCAGGCTAAAGTAGAGGGCACAGTCTGGCGACAAAACTTGCAGTTTGACTCTTCTAGAAGGTCATAATAAAATTTGAAATGATCAAACTGACAACAGTTAGGAACTCTACTGTCATTGCACTTCTCTTTCATTTTTTGATATTAAGAGGGCACAAAGTGAACTTCATCCAGAATTCAAAGTATTATGTTTATGCTGCCTCTCAATCCTTTAACCAACCCCCCCCCCCCCCCCCCCCAAAGTTTTCTTCCCTCTTAAACAGTGTTCTGAATGTCTTTCCCCCCGAAGGTAATTGACAAATAACAGAACAACACAAACATCAAACCAATTGTGGAAATCGCTCAGTTCAAGAAGCTGAATAAGATAGCTTCCCTATAGCTAAATGATAGCATAACCAGATTTAGACTGAACTCCAAATTCAAGGTGTACATTTTCTAATTACTCTTTCCTCCGTAACAGTAGTCCGCTCCAGCTTATGCACACCTCCACTAATTAATCCAGCAATCCGCTACGCACCATTATTGGGCAAACTACCCACTAAAGACTAAAACAGGCTTGTGCTGAGCGGTGCGGTTAGGACTCCGGACACACATCCATTATCCACTCAAAGTATCAAACAAAGCTAACCATATAACTCTATAAAATAACATCCATTTGGAAGAAGAAAAAATAATCAATCTTTATCATAAACCCATTTTCAAACAGATTGCGATAATTACATTTCTAAACAATGGATACCTAGTTCCCATAGCTACATGTCGTCACTAAACAATGACGTAATCTCTCAAACATATAAAGAAAACAAACTTTACGGAAAAGGATTAATATACCTTGGACTCTTCTCTACATTCATCACTACAAAAAGGAACATTTGACGCTTCAGTTTGGTCCTTGAATTGGAGCTTCTTCAGGCAGAAATAACAGACGCTATGAAGTGATGAAAGAGAAGGGTGAGAGACGATGGGTTTGGCAGTGTGGATGAGTTCGCCGGCACCGATTCTCCGAGAGGCAAACACACCTCGACCGGCTGACTCGGTGAACCCGACTTGGATTGGAGGCGGCGAAGCGAGTCGACTTGGGCTTGACTCATTAGCGTAGCCATTACAAATTGAGAGGAACGGGTTTTTCCTCCTCGTAAGAATATGAATATTGGACATCCGACGGAGTAATGGTAACGTTGCCGCTACTTCTGACTACTTCTGAGTGCTGACCCAAAATTGGATTCGTAAATTTTAGCGGGTAAGGACTTACCGCTAAACCCCGAACCTTTTTTTTCTTTTTGTCTTAGAGAAACTACATAAAGATCTTATTAAAGTTGTTCGGAAAAATTATTTATATATTTTAATTTTATGAATGTTCTAATATACCACTATTTTTATTTAAATAAATTTTATACCTCCCGTAAAATACCAAATCAATCTTGTAGTGGGCTGTATTAACACGCGCTATGTATCAAATACTGCATTGTTTCCTTTTTATTTTTACTTTTTCTTTCCTTTTTTCACTCTTTTTTCTTTTCATCTTCTACGGCTTCCTTCATCCTTATTTTAGCACCCAGCTACCATGGAAGGCAATCACAACCATAACCTCCCTTAAACCCATAAATTTTATCTCTGAAAAATCAGAACCATCTCCCCTGCCAGTCCACTTTAGCACCTCTAATTTGACCATTTTTCCTTCACATCAATCTCACAAAAGAATACCCGTACACCCAGATTTAAGAGGAAATAAGAGAAAATTCTTGTACGAAAAATGGTATTTCAAGCTCCCCAATTAAGTATTAAAATAGTCCCAACTTAAATCCATAACTCAATTTTTAAATCCACATCTCAAATATTATATTGTAAAAGAAAAAATGGGAGAAAAAAAATGTGCTGAGAATAGATAATTAAAAAAGAAAAAATAGATCATCACTCACTGGTAATTACAATTAACCAAATCATCAGTATAAATATCAGGATTTTTTACTCTGATCTTCTTCCCTATTCTTCATTTTAAAAAATCACCACCAAAATCTTCCGTTTATGGCGATCCTATAAATTTTTCCTGTTATCTCCTTCTATCGTTGTATCTATATAAAATTAATCGTAATATATAATATTCTTCTTTATCGTTAACAATTGTCTGGAGTGTGTACAAATTAAACTCGTACTCTGTCAAATTATAGTA
Organism: Nicotiana benthamiana; assembly: GCA_034376525.1. Classification (NCBI taxonomy): domain Eukaryota; kingdom Viridiplantae; phylum Streptophyta; class Magnoliopsida; order Solanales; family Solanaceae; genus Nicotiana; species Nicotiana benthamiana. The sequence continues at coordinate 118,203,862 of CM067329.1, forward strand.
TAGAAAGATATCAAATCCACAGAGATTAATTTATCTTCTCTACAGACGTTTTTTTGTTTTAATTACTATTTCAGAAAATCAGAAAGATTTGAGTTGTAAATTAACTAAATAAAAATACATAAATAGAGCAGTAGTAAGTATTTTTGTTTTTCACAAATAATTTAAAAGGTGTTGGGATCTTGATTTCACTTAATATTTCTATTATATAGTAGAATTTATTATTCTTCAATTTCTATTTCTCAAAAAGGTATAAATGCCTCTCACGATTACAAATATATATTTATTACTTAAGTTGAATAATTAATTGCACTCCAATTGGTTATACAAATTAATCTTCAAAATAGTAATACTAAAGAATCAGAAATATATGATTGAACTTAAACATGCTCTTGATAGTAAGTCCCTTTCAGTTACCCTACTTGTTATAACTGATTATTACACTATTCGCCTCTCTCGATTACAAATAAGTGTAAAATTAATTATAACATAATAGAGATAGATGTTACTGATTAAATATTAAAATTTATCAATACTACACTTAATTATATTATTTTTTTCGCTTCTCTCGGTTACAGAATTAATAAATAGTTAAATGTAGTACAAGATCGATAAATATTAATAAATTAAATAACGTCTAACTGTAAAAGCAGATAAAAGTTAAATAAATTCTAGCTCAAGCATGTGAATATAAGGAATAATATCTACTATTGTATAGAAAAATTAAGATTCGGCTTTCTCTCAACACAAGAAAAGTTACTTCATACTCGAACTAGTACTAACAATGGAAATATTCTTGTCCATTGATGTCACAACCCAAACCCGGTCGTGATGGCGCCCAACCATACAGTTAGGCAACCTGACCAATTATCTCTCAAGAACCCAACCTAATAACTCATTACTGACAATTTAAAGGAATTTACCAGTTTTAAAATAATATTTCGATGTTTATAATAAAATCAATCCGGAACAAACGAAATATCCGATAAAGACACTCACAACAGAATCTGGGGTCACTAGTCTAGAGCCTCTAAATAATTGAGTAACAATATTCGAAAATATATAAGTCTAGAAAGTGGAAATAAAACTGAATAAAAGGAGTGAAGTCGGGTCCTGCGAATGCCAGGCAGCTACCTCGACAACTCTGAGTAAACTCTGGAAGACAGCGACCGCTCAGATAAGTCTCTGGAACACCAGAATCTGCACACAAGGTGCAAGGAGTAGAGTGAGTACTTCCAACTCAGCAGTAATAAACATGCATAATGACTTGAAAGTAAGAAATCTCGAAATACCACAATATAAAGCTGAAACTATCCTCTTAGTTCATTTAACGATGAAAACAACAATAAATCAATGACAGACAGATATCAATGTATGAATGCAATGTAATGCACATGACCGCTGCGGCATACAGCCCGATCCATTGGGTACCCGCGCTCACTTGTGGGGGGGTTCAGACTCCTGAGGGGCTCCTACAGCCCAAGCGCAATGACATAGTAGCATTCGTTACGGCGTGCAGCCTGGTCCACAATCAGTCCAATATGTATATGCAAGCAAGCCACACTTGCACAATAATTACCATTTTTTATTTCATTTAACAGGTATTATAGCTTGAGTGATTAAAGCCTTAGAAGATTTCTACTCATTTTTAGACAATATTTGACTCATGACTGATTTCATGGGAGCATGCTCAATATCATGGAAATAGTGATGATAATCCCTACGGGATCCAAATAGTTGGCTCGCATCCCAAATATGCACATAACAATCTAAGTAGGATGTTTACTAGCCAATTTCTAGGCATATAACACAATACAGACATTGCTCTAACGGACTAAGCCATAGTCCCGTTCACAAACGACCCACATCACAGTAGAGTACGTATCTTGCCTCAATACAGTGTCATAATATGAGACACCGGTGTTTCAAACCCTCAGGTCATCATCTACATCTATTACCCACCTCAAGCCAGTCGTAGACTAGTCCGCAATGCTCTTTCCTTTTGAATCGATCTCCTCGCGCATCGAATCTAGTCAAAATCACAATGAATATATTATTATATGCTAAAGAAACACAACCCAATTAAAATTACTCAAAAACACTAAAAACCACAAAGATGGTAAAACTCGAGCCCCGGGCCCACTTCTCAAAAAATTACGAAAGTGACATCAACAGATTCAGCGTCTCGCCGCGAGTTCACACATATAAAGTTTACCAAAAACGGATTTTAAATGGCCTTTCAAATCCCCAAATTCGTTTTCAAAACCAAACCCTACTTCTTCATAATTTCAACCCATTTTCATGAATTTGAGTATTGATTCTTCAACAAAATGATGTTTATAAGTCAAGAGACTTACCTCCAATCAGTACCCGTCAAAAACCCTCTTCAAATCTGTCAAAAAGCTCTCTTGGCAGAGTAAAAATGGTGGAAAAGTGATATGGGTCGCGGGTGAAATAACATATAAAAACCTTTCTGCCCAGGTGAATTTCCTTCTTCGCGAACGTGAGGACCTTCCGCTTTTGTGATGACCAAAATTTCCAGTTGCCAAACGTTACCCTTCGCGAACGCGTTGCCTTCACACGAACGCGAAGTTCTGGGCTCCTCCTCCTACGCGAACGCAACCCCTTCACGTGATCGCGAAGCACCAAGCCAACTTCTTCCCAAACGACCCCTACGTGAATGCGTCCAGCCCACGCGAAGGCCACTGGACCCCAGGCCTACGCGAAAGCGAGGCACCCCTGTGAACGCATAGGCCAAACATGGCCTGCAACAGCTGCTGCATTTCTGCAGCAAAAACCAACATCCAAACTCCTCGTTAGCCATCCGAAACCACCCCGAGGCCCTCGGGACCTCAACCAAAAGCACATATATGTTCTAATACCTCATTCAAACTTGCTCGAGTCATAAAAATATATCCAACAACTCAAGAATCATCAAATTACCACGCATTCAAGCCTAAGTTAAATTAGAATCCAAAACTTGCATTTGATCAAAAACCCGCCCTAAAAACCTTCGAATGACCTGAAACTTTTCACGAATATAAAAAATCACCTAACGGAGCTACTGCAACTCTCGGAATTCCAGTCCGACCTTCGGATCAAAATCTCACCTATCAACCAGAATTCGCCAAAATTCAAACTTAGGCAATTCAAGCCTAATTCCACACCGGATCTCCAAATTCAATTCTGATTGCACCCCTAAGCCTTAAATCATCACCCGAAACTAGTCGAATCATCAGAAATACATGCCAAGCCCTCTAACTCATAAGCCAATATCCGGTTGACTTTTCCAAACTAACCTTCTCTTAAATAGACTAATTGTCTCATTTCTAACCGAACTCTATCCGAATTACTTCAAATATGAAACATATAGAAGCATAAAATTGGGAAAATGGGGCGGTAACTCATGTGACGAAGGGTCGGGTCGTCACATCCTCCCCAACTAAAACAAACGCTCGTCCTCGAGCGGGTCAAGAAACATACCTAGAGTCTCAAACAAGTGAGGATATCTGCTTCGCATCTCCTGCTCGGTCTCCCAAGTGGCCCCATCCACGGGCCGACCTCTCCATTGTACCTTCACCGAAGCTATGTCCTTTGATCTCAACTTTTGAACCTGACGTCCCAAAATAGCCACCGGCTCCATATCATAGGTCAAGTCCTCATCCAACTGAATTTTGCTGAAGTCTAATACATGAGACGGGTCCCCAACATACTTCCGGAACATAGAAACATGGAACACCGAATGAACTCCCGACAATCTAGGTGGCAAAGCAAGCATATAGTACACCTCCTCAATCCTCCTAAGTATCTCAAAAGGTCCAATGAACCGTGGACTCAGCTTTCCTTTCATTCCGAACCTCATAACACCTTTCATAGACGAAACCTTCAACAAGACCTTCTTGCCCACCGCATAAGATACATCTCGGACCTTCTGGTCAGCATAACTCTTCAGACGCGACTAAGCGGTATGAAGTGTTGGACAATACGCTTTACGCTAGGGGGGGGGTGAATAGCGTTTTAAAAATATTAAGCGTTTTAGTGCGGAATTTAAAAACTTTGCAGAAATTAAAACAAGTGCAGTAGAATAAACTTACACAATGATGTATCCTGGTTGGCCACAAACGTGGTTAGTCCAGTCCCCGAGAGACTCTCTCGAGATTTCCACTAAACTTGTCAAGCTTACGGGTGCTTAACAAACCGTTACAGCTGAGGACACAAGCCTCACCTAGTTGCTCGGGGATCACAATCCCAAAGACTTCAATTGCTCGGGGATACCAATCTCAAAGGCTTCAATTGCTCGGGGATAACAATCCCAAAGACTTCAACTGCTCGGGGATAACAATCCCAAAGACTTCAACCGAGGAATCACAAGTTCCTCAACAAACGAGAATCGCAATTCTCTTACAAACACAAAACACACTCACTTTACAAAGCACTCCTTAATGAGTAGATATGAGTAGAAATAGTACGCTCAAGATCACAACAACTTAGCTCAATAGAATGGCTCTTCAAAAAGCTTTATGGATGAATGGAAAATGATGATCAATGTAAGAAAGCTTTTAGCAATGAAAATACTCAAAGTGTATATGTTGTTGTTGTGAAAACACTGAGTTGAAGCTGTATTTATAGGTGAAAAACTCAGTCTTACCGTTGTCTAATTGCCAATTAAGGATTGCTGAAATTACTCAGTGACAATCGATTGTCAAGACTAAACAATCGATTGTTTGCCTATCAGATTAAAAATTCAATCCCAGATTTTACGTCAACAATCGATTACTTCAAATCAATAATCGATTATTTATAACGTTAAGAAATCCTTTCCAATTTTTGGCATAAAACATCGATTGTCCGGAAATCAACAATCGATTATTTTAACAACGTTCAGAAAATCTTTTCCAGATTTTAAGCAAAACATCGATTGTTAAATATCAACAATCGATTACCTGAAGGTAATTGAAAATATATGACAACGGTCAGCTTCAACAATCGATTATCAAATGGAATAATCGATTATTAATTAATTTCAAAACTCTCTGTCTCATATATAATCGATTATCAAAAGCCACAATCGATTATCATCTTATTTAACATCACTGGGAGACATTTTTCTCATTCTAATCGATTACCATTAGTTCATAATCGATTTTTATGAGTTTTGAAAACTTTGCCTCAGTTAACAATCGATTATCATAAGTACACAATCGATTGTTATGCAGTTTGCAAAAACCTGATGTTAACTGACTTACTCACAATCGATTATCATTAATTCACAATCGATTGTCATGCAGTCTTGGCTTAGAGATACTCGATTATCATAAGTACATAATCGATTATCTTAGCCCAGATTTTTGAGGCATGCTTGGAAAACATTTTAACAAATGTAAATATGCATAGTTTAAAATCATTTGACACTTAATTTAAATATGCATGATTTTGGAAAAATAATTTTAGTAGAGAAGCCATGTTATGAGCCAAGTTGAGGAATCAAGATCACAATTAATATTGACTCAATTATAACATTTCTAAACTTTGTCTTGAGCTTCTTGTAATGCATCCATTTTGTGCTTGTCTTTGAGTACTGCTATATATCGCTTTTTGCTTTGTTTGACATTCATCAAAACCTACAAAAGAACACACGTTTAGTATATTGCATTTGAAACGTGTTTCCAACAATTTCCCCCTTTTTGATAATGGCAAACATAAGCGGGATATATGCAATAATTATTTTGATAATCCAAGACAAGTGTAAAGTATGCAATTTGATGTTCCCCCTCAATTCATGTTCCCCCTCACTTTAAGCATGAATGAAGTTGAGAGTGATATAGCATACTTCTTGATATCCCGTTTCTTCCCCCTTTTGCCATTAGCAAAAATATATACAAGAGAAGAATATGCAAAAAAATATGAAATAAACAAAAGTTTATTTATTGGAAAATAAAGATAACAAAAGTAATCGATTATTGATACAGTAATCGATTGTTTGACGGCGATTTTCCTGTAGAATACTTGAGTATTTTGCGTCATGCTTTTATGATCCCCTTTTCTTTAGGGTGATACCTGCAAAAAAGTGTTAGACGCCTCCGACGCTCAAGTTAGAAATTATGTAAGAAATAAAATGCAATGCATGACTTAGATCAACGTGGAGTCAAGGATCCCGAGTTCACTACGAATTCGGAAGAAGGACTCTTTATCTAAGGGCTTTGTAAAGATGTCTGCCAATTGGCTTTTTGTTTCAACAAATTCAATTTCGACATCGCCTTTTAGAACGTGATCTCTAATAAAATGATGTCTAATTTCAATGTGTTTTGTTCGCGAGTGAAGAATGGGGTTCTTCGTCAAGCATATGGCACTAGTGTTGTCACATCTAAGAGGAATGTGGTCAAGACGTAGGCCATAGTCCAAGAGTTGTTGTTTCATCCATAGGATTTGAGCGCAACAACTCCCCGTGGCTACATATTCAGCCTCGGTTGTGGACAACGCAACACTAACTTGCTTCTTACTAAACCAAGAAACTAAAGCACTACCGAGCAAGTGGCAAGTGCCGCTAGTGCTCTTGCGGTCCAATTTGCATCCAGCAAAATCGGAGTCGGAATAGCCAATAAGTTGGCATGAAGAACCTTTGGGGTACCATAGACCTATATTGGTAGTACCGACAAGATACCTTAGAATCCGCTTTACCGCAGTAAGGTGAGACTCTTTCGGACATGATTGATAACGGGCACAGACGCACACGCTAAACATGATGTCCGGACGACTAGCAGTAAGATAAAGAAGAGAGCCAATCATACCTCGGTACTTTTTGATGTCGACTTCCTTACCTTTTTCATCTTTGTCGAGATGATCGAATGTGCTCATGGGAGTTGCCATTTCCTTTGCATTGTTCATATCAAAACGTTTAAGCAGTTCTTTGCAATACTTGCTTTGACAAATGAATGTACCTTCCTTCATTTGTTTTACTTGTAATCCCAAAAAGAATTGTAACTCACCCATCATGGACATCTCAAATTCGCTAGTCATTAAGTTTGAAAATTCCTTGCATAGAGCATTGTTAGTAGCACCAAAAATGATATCATCTACATATATTTGAACTAGCAAGATATCATTATTTTCATGCTTGACAAATAAAGTTGTGTCAACTTTTCCACGAATAAAATTATTTTCTAAAAGAAATTTACTCAACCTTTCATACCAAGCTCGAGGAGCTTGTTTTAAACCATAAAGGGCCTTTTTGAGTTTGAAAACATGATTAGGAAAATTAAAGTCTTCAAAACCGGGGGGTTGCTTTACATAAACTTCTTCTTGGATAAAACCATTTAAAAAGGCACTTTTCACATCCATTTGATATAAAATGAAATTCATAGAAGATGCAAAAGCAAGCAACAAACGGATGGCCTCTAATCTAGCTACCGGAGCATATGTCTCATCATAATCAATCCCTTCTTCTTGATTATAGCCTTGAGCCACAAGCCTAGCTTTGTTTCTAGTGATTATGCCATTTTCATCTAATTTATTTCGAAAAACCCATTTCGTACCAATTATGGTATGACCTTCGGGTCTTGGCACCAAATCCCAAACGTTGTTACGTTTGAATTGGTTAAGCTCCTCTTGCATTGCCAAGGTCCAAAATTCATCCCCAATTGCTTCAGAGATGGTTTTGGGTTCAATTTGAGAAACAAAAGCAGTAAGATCTAAGGTATTTCTAAGGGAGCTCCGGGTACTTACCTTCCCTCCAACGTCGTCTATTACCTGATCGAGAGGATGGTCTTTGACTGTCCTCCATTCTATTTGCTCTTTTGGTTCATTTTCCGGTTGAGGAGCTTCTTCAATTGGTTGTTCCACCGTTTTGTCAATTTCTTTCCTTGGTGGTTCTTCTTGAATTTTGTCCTTTAGACTTTCCAGAATGCCTGAAAGATCAAGGCCACAATCCGACCGATCCGATGCCAATAATTTGTCCTTTATTGTTGTCACCGAATACAACGCTTCCTCCTTCTTTGTGCTCTAGTTGAAGGAATTTGGATTCGTCTCCTGTCATGTGTCTGGAGCATCCACTGTCAAGGTACCATAGTACACTTGATCCCTTCAAGCACACCTACAAAGCAAATTAATATTCTTTAGGTACCCATACCATTTTGGGTCCTTGGGGGTTAGGCAAATAACGACCATAATAATATGAAGAATCTCTATGCTTTGTAAAACACATAGGTGCAATATGACCTATACGATTGCAGTAATGACATACTACGTTCGGGTTGTGTTGATGCCTAGGTTGAGCCAACAAAGTTCTAGGCGAATGAAAAAGATGAACACTAGACATATTGTTCCCATTTCTAGTATAATATCTAGATGGTCTAAAGTCATTAGTGCTAGACTTGTTGAAGGACCTAGTGTCATGTCTAGGTGGTCTAAGCTCGTTCCTAGAGTTATTTCTTGGTTGCCGAAAATTACTATTTGTAGGCTTGTTTGCAAGAATCCTAGATTCGGATCTGGGTTGTCTAAAGATATTAGTTCTACCCTTATTTTCATACATTCTAGCATAATGTCTAGGTGGTCTAAAAGAATTTGTTCTAGGCTTGTTTAATACCTTAGAGTTATTTCTAGGTGGAGTAGTGAAGTTTTTGTTTTTATGCCGTTGATATTTCTTAGGCGTTTCTTTTTCAACAACTTTAGGAACTTCTTTACTACGTGTTTCTAATGTTTTCCTAAGTTCTGTGTTTTCTAGTTTTAAGGACTCACAAGCAGTACAAGTAGAGCATTTATCAACACAAGAGGCTTCATGCATAGTCTTGATGACTTGTCTAAGTTCTATACTATCATTTAACAAAAATTGATTTTCATTTGCAAGATTCTCGTTATCACGAGACAGATTTTCAACACCTTTTTGAGCTAAAGAAAGACGTTCTTCAAAGTCCTTGTCTTTTAAAAAGAGTTGTTTTTGAAAATCCTCTTCTTGTAAAGAAAGAGTTCTTTGTAAATCTTTAATAGTCTTAGAAGCATTTACCAACTCATCATGCAGTTTGTTATAAGCAATTTGCATATCGTTAGATGTACTTACCTCGTCTTTTTCGTCTGCCATGAGGCACTGACCAGTTGATTCATCGTTTGTGCTGACCGCTTTTTGAGGCGTGTTTTCGTACAATTCCTCAAGTTTGTCCCACATTTCCTTAGCAGTTTTATAGTGGGAGATTTTTCGCCAAAGTTCCTGGTTCAAGGCGTTATGTAATATATTCATAGCTTTAGTGTTGTATTCGCTTACCTTATCTTTCCCGACTTTTGTCGTCAGTTGATCACTGTGTTTAATAGCTTGCCATAGATACAAATCGTTTGCCATTGTAAAAACTTGCATCCGATATTTCCAGACTGAGTAGTCGTTTTCGTCTAATATTGGAGGCGACATGCTGCATTCTCCTTCACCTATTCCTGCAAAGAAATTTAGAGTAGAAGCCATGGATGGTTCTCTCCAACGGTTAAGTTTTTCAGAGAGTATGGCTCTGATACCAATTGTTGGACAATACGCTTTACGCTAGGGGGGGGGGTGAATAGCGTTTTAAAAATATTAAGCGTTTTAGTGCGGAATTTAAAAACTTTGCAGAAATTAAAACAAGTGCAGTAGAATAAACTTACACAATGATGTATCCTGGTTGGCCACAAACGTGGTTAGTCCAGTCCCCGAGAGACTCTCTCGAGATTTCCACTAAACTTGTCAAGCTTACGGGTGCTTAACAAACCGTTACAGCTGAGGACACAAGCCTCACCTAGTTGCTCGGGGATCACAATCCCAAAGACTTCAATTGCTCGGGGATACCAATCCCAAAGACTTCAATTACTCGGGGATAACAATCCCAAAGACTTCAACTGCTCGGGGATAACAATCCCAAAGACTTCAACCGAGGAATCACAAGTTCCTCAACAAACGAGAATCGCAATTCTCTTACAAACACAAAACACACTCACTTTACAAAGCACTCCTTAATGAGTAGATATGAGTAGAAATAGTACGCTCAAGATCACAACAACTTAGCTCAATAGAATGGCTCTTCAAAAAGCTTTATGGATGAATGGAAAATGATGATCAATGTAAGAAAGCTTTTAGCAATGAAAATACTCAAAGTGTATATGTTGTTGTTGTGAAAACACTGAGTTGAAGCTGTATTTATAGGTGAAAAACTCAGTCTTACCGTTGTCTAATTGCCAATTAAGGATTGCTGAAATTACTCAGTGACAATCGATTGTCAAGACTAAACAATCGATTGTTTGCCTATCAGATTAAAAATTCAATCCCAGATTTTACGTCAACAATCGATTACTTCAAATCAATAATCGATTATTTATAACGTTAAGAAATCCTTTCCAATTTTTGGCATAAAACATCGATTGTCCGGAAATCAACAATCGATTATTTTAACAACGTTCAGAAAATCTTTTCCAGATTTTAAGCAAAACATCGATTGTTAAATATCAACAATCGATTACCTGAAGGTAATTGAAAATATATGACAACGGTCAGCTTCAACAATCGATTATCAAATGGAATAATCGATTATTAATTAATTTCAAAACTCTCTGTCTCATATATAATCGATTATCAAAAGCCACAATCGATTATCATCTTATTTAACATCACTGGGAGACATTTTTCTCATTCTAATCGATTACCATTAGTTCATAATCGATTTTTATGAGTTTTGAAAACTTTGCCTCAGTTAACAATCGATTATCATAAGTACACAATCGATTGTTATGCAGTTTGCAAAAACCTGATGTTAACTGACTTACTCACAATCGATTATCATTAATTCACAATCGATTGTCATGCAGTCTTGGCTTAGAGATACTCGATTATCATAAGTACATAATCGATTATCTTAGCCCAGATTTTTGAGGCATGCTTGGAAAACATTTTAACAAATGTAAATATGCATAGTTTAAAATCATTTGACACTTAATTTAAATATGCATGATTTTGGAAAAATAATTTTAGTAGAGAAGCCATGTTATGAGCCAAGTTGAGGAATCAAGATCACAATTAATATTGACTCAATTATAACATTTCTAAACTTTGTCTTGAGCTTCTTGTAATGCATCCATTTTGTGCTTGTCTTTGAGTACTGCTATATATCGCTTTTTGCTTTGTTTGACATTCATCAAAACCTACAAAAGAACACACGTTTAGTATATTGCATTTGAAACGTGTTTCCAACATGAAGTCTCTCATGGATAACTTTCACCTTATCTAAGGCATCCCGAACTAACTCTGTCCCCAATAATCTAGCCTCGCCGGGCTCAAACCAACCAACCGGAGATCTACACTGTCTCCCATATAAGGCCTCATACGGCGCCATCTGAATGTTGGATTGATAGCTGTTGTTATAAGCAAACTCTGCTAGTGGTAAGAACTCATCCCAAGAACCTCCAAAATCAATAACACAGGCACGTAACATGTCCTCCAATGTCTGGATAGTGTGCTCGGACTATCCGTCCGTCTGAGGATGAAACACCGTGCTCAACTGTACCTGTGTGCCCAACTCCTGATGAAAAGTCCTCCAAAACTAGGAAGTAAAATGAGTACCCCTATCTGAGACAATAGAAACTGGGACCCCATGCAACCGTATAATCTCCCGGATGAAAATCTCCGCTAACTTCTCCGATGAATAGGTATTACATACCGGAATAAAGTGCGCGGACTTGGTCAGCCTATCCACAATTACCCATATTGAATCAAATTTCTTCGAGGTGCGAGGGAGACCACTCACAAGATCCATAGTAATCTTCTCCCATTTCTACTCCGGAATATCCATCCGCTGAAGTAACCCCCGGGTCTCTACTGCTCATATTTAACTTGCTGACAGTTGAGACACCGAGCCACATAATTCACAATATCCTTTTTAATTCTCCTCCACCAGTAATACTGTCTCAAATCCTGGTACATGTTCGCGACACCCGGATGAATTGAATACTGCGAGCTGTGGGCCTCCTCTAATATCAACTCCAATAGCCCATCCACATTGGGCAGGAAAATTCGGCCCTGCATCCGCCACACACCATCATCACCAATAGTCACATCTATGGCATCATTATGTTGGACTCTGTCCTTCGGGACAAGCAAATGTGGGTCATCATACTGGCGCTCTCTAATGCGGTCATACAAAGAAGATTGGGAGACCACACAAGCCAACACCCGACTAGGCTCAGAAATATCTAACCTCACCATCCGATTGGCCAAGGACTGAACATCAATTTCAAGGGGCCTCTCCCCAATTGGAATGTACGCCAAGCTAAACATACTAATCGCCTTTCGGCTCAACACATCATCCACTACATTGGCCTTCCCGGGATGATTCAAAATGGTAATATCATAGTCCTTGAGTAACTCAAGCCATCTACGCTGCCTCAAATTAAGTTCCTTATGTTTAAAAAAGTGCTGACTGTGATGGTCCGTGTACACCTCACAAGATACACCATATAGATAGTGCCTCCAAATCTTCAAGGCATGAACAATAGTAGCCAACTCCAAGTCATGAACAGGGTAGTTCTTCTCATGGGGCTTTCATTGACAAGAAGCATGGGCAATAACTCTAACCTCTTGCATCAATACACAACCAATCCCATTCTAGAAGCATCACAATAAACCATGTAAGAACCTAAAGCTGACGGCAATATTAGTACCGGAGCTGTGGTCAAAACTGACTTGAGCTTCTGGAAGCTCTCATCGCATTCATCCGACCACAGGAATGGAGAATTATTCTACATCAACTCCGTCAAAGTGGAAGCAATAGATGAAAAACCCTAGACAAACCTGCGGTAATAACCCGCCAAACCGAGGAAACTCCAGATCTCAGTAGCTGAGAGCGGTCTCGGCCAGCTCTGCACCGCCTCAATCATCTTTGTGTCAACCTGAATACCATCACTGGATACTACGTATCCCAAAAAAGCCACAGTACTAAGACATAACTCACACTTGGAGAACTTTGCATAAAGCTCCTCCTCTCTCAACCTCTGCAATACCACCCTCAAGTACTGCGCGTGCTCCTTCTAGCTATGCGAGTACACCAGGATGTCATCAATAAACACAATCATAAATGAATCCAAATACGATCGAAATACACTGTTCATCAAGTGCATGAAAGCGGCTGGAGCATTAGTTAACCCGAAAGACATCACAAAAAACTCGTAGTGCCCATATCTCGTCCTGAAAGCTGTCTTCATGATGTCTGATTCCCTAATCTTTAGATGGTGATAGCCTGATCAGAGGTTAATCTTAGAGAATATCTTTGCTCCCTGAAGCTGATCAAACAGATCCTCAATACGGGGTAACGGATACTTGTTTTTCACTGTCACCTTGTTCAACTGTCTGTAGTCAATGCACATCCTCATTGTGCCATCCTTCTTCTTCACAAATAAGACCGGTGCACTCCACGGTGAGACACTCGGGCAAATGAACCCCTTATCTAGGAGTTCTTAAAGTTGTTCCTTCAACCCCTTTAGCTCCGCTGTGTGCCATACGATAGGGAGAAATAGAGATGGGATGAGTGCTCGGCACCAGATCAATACCAGAGTCAATATCCCTGTCCGGCGGCATGCTTGGCAGGTCCGCTGGAAACACATCAGGGAAATCCCTCACAACGGGAACCGAATCAAGACTAGGAGTCTCCCCTGCAACATCTCTAATAAAAGCCAAGTACGATAAACAACCCTTCACACCAAGTAAATGCAGGATCAAGAATTGGGAAGTAGTAAAAGCCCTTCCACTCGACCCCAATATCCTTACAGTGCGAAGTATACACTGACACTTGTCTAGAAATTCTTGGGCATCCTCGCCCTCTGTACCACTTAACATCAGAGGTTGGAGCCTAACAAACCTCTCCAGACGACGTTGCACATCATGTGGCATAGCCGGAACCACAAAATCTAGAGCTGGTGCAACTGGTGCAACTGGGGCAACTAGTGCAACTGGAGCAACTGGGACAACTGGTGCAATTGGAGCAACTGGGGAAACTGGTGCAACTCCCGGTGTATGCAATTCCTGTACACCATGCTCAGGTGTGCGAGCAGCGGAGGTCTGCTGACCACCCCCGGTCTGAGAATTAGCTGCTACAGTAGTGGCCGATACGGCTCGAGCTAGACCCGTGCAGACGGATAAGATCTGAGCTAGAGCCTCAATTGCTTGAGTTGTTAATTGCAATGTGTGATTTAATTGAATAAATTTGGGCCATTTGGAGTTGAGAACTCGTGAAAAGAACGAGGTCGCTAGTTGATTTTAGCCGGTTTGAGGTTAGTATCTTGCCTAACTTTGTTTGGGGGACTTCCCCTTAGGATTTGAGTCTTCTCTATTGATTGCATTCTGTGTATGCAAGGTGACAAGTGCATGCTCGGATTTATTTGTGGTAAATTGTCCCTTTTAGGCTCTTAGACTCTTGAAATCACCGAGTTTGAAGATGACATTGATACAATTGAGTTCCATGTTATTAGTTTCACCTCTACATTTCTTACTTGGTATTGTTTGCTCTTCTTGATTTACTCTTGCTGTTTAATTGACTTTTAATGTGTTTAACTATAGGCAATTACCCTTCTATATTCATATTATCCGTCCTAACTACTCGTCTTTAATTGAAAATCATAAATATTACAACTCATGTAATTAATCGGTCTTAATTAGAAAGAATATGGGTAACTTGTGACTAAATTGATATTTCCTTAAATTGTAATTATTTGATTCATGTTAACTTCCTTACTATTGGATACTCCTTGATAGTAAGTTCATCTGTGACTTCGTGCAAATATATTATATGTCCAACTGTTGTGGTATCCGTGCAGTTATTATGTGTTTATTAGTCTTGTTTTATCGTTGAGGTTATTGTGTTTTTCCTTGGTGTTCAGTGACCTTATTAGCTATTTTTGATTCCCTGCCGAGACGTTATTGTTTTATGTTGTTGATTCCCTTGCCGGGACATTATTGTTTCTGTTGTTGATTCCCTTGCCGGGACGTTATTATTTCTGTTGTTGATTCCCTTGCTGAGACGTTTTTTCTATTGTTGACTCCCCGGGATGTTATTGGCTTCCATTGTCGACCCCCTTGCCAGGATATTGCTATTCTATTTTTTGGGTTGTACATCTATGTTGATTGTGCTATGTTGCGGGATATCAGGAGATCCCCAGCACATGTATTGAGGATACCAAGAGATCCTCGGGATACCAAGAGATCCCTGGTATATATATTGAGGATACCAAGAGATCCTCGGGATACCGTGAGATCCCCATCACATGTATTGAGGATACCAAGAGATCCTTGAGATACCGAGAGATCCCTAGTATATATATTAAGGATACCAAGAGATCATCAGGATACTAGAAGATCCCCAGTACACCTATTGAGGATACTAAGAGATCCATAGTACATCTATTGTGGTTACCAAGAGATCCTCGGGATACCAAGAGATCCCTAGCACACATATCTATGTTTGAGACTACAGGAACATATCCTGGGAGACCCCCGTTAAACTCATTGTGTTCTGAACTGATATTTTCATTGATTCTATCCGGGTGTGAATAATTCGTGTACTGGTCATTCCATTTCTTATGCTTACTAGTTGGTAGAATTCTGATTAGATACACTTGCACAAGCACACACGTAGTTGGACCCTCCTATTAGAGATGAATCCCTCTTGAATTGGCTAGGGGTGCAGATACGCCCTTGTTTACCCATTATATATGTGAGAGTGGTCCTAGTTGACTAGTTAGTTGTTAGCATGACCGCGAGATTGATGGCGCACAAGATGCCAAGTGTTAGACTTCATATGCTGGGTTTTCATGAGTTGTGGCTGGTCCGAGATTTTTGGTAAAATTGTGGAAAGAGCTGAAATGACCTTATGTAAGCATCATTGCAGAATAATGAGTTAGTGACTTGTTTGTCCTTGCTGTGTTGTGACCTTAGGATTTGGATTATGATTCTGCAGTCATTTCGCATCATCATTTATTATATTGTCATTGTTACTTGTTGCCCTTTTTCCTTCATTGTGAGTTGTAACATGTAGTCATTCATGCAGTTTTTACATAATTATATATCGTTTCTATCATCCCTACGATTATACTGTTTATTGACCAGTAGGAGTCTTGACTGTTCCTCATCACTACTCCATCAAGGTTAGTCTTGATACTTATTAGGCACTGATGTGGTGTGCTCGTGATACTCTTCTGCACACTTTTGTTATGCAGATACATGCACCCACATTCACTTCTGTCAGCCTTGGAAGGTGGCGTATCGTTAGAGACTTCGAGGTATATATGCGCGTTCGCAGACCGAGGAGTCCCTTTCCAGCTTTCTGTAATAAGTATAGTCCTTCCAGTATTTCTTCTTGTATAGACATTCTTGAGTCAGAGCTTCTTGTGTATCCCTTAGCTCGTGATTTTTGAGATTCCAGGTTTTGGGAACTTTTTTTAGCTATGAGAGTTGATATTGTATGTGCTAGGCGGCACCTTGAACACTGATTTTTTCACCAGTTTGATTTTTTTGTTATTATCTTCTGCAAATTGGTTTATATTCCGCATTGTTAGTTTTACCTAGTCGTAGGGACTAGGTGCCGTTACGACATGTTCACGGAGCGTGAAATGGGGTCGTGAAAATACCAATAAAATCAAAGTCATCGAAGACATCCCAAGCCAACTAACGAGCGTAAAAGAAGTACAAACGCTAACCAGAAGATTTGTCACTTTAAACAGGTTCATCTCAAGATCCTCGGAAAAATTTCATCATTTCATCTCACTTATAAAAAAGAAGAAGAATTTTAATGGACTTCGGAATGACATAAAGCATTGAAATACTTGAAACGACACATATTAAGGCCCCCGCTACAATCAAAATCGGGCGAAGGCGAACATATGCTGATATATCTAGCGGTCTCAGAAGTAGCGGTAAGTGTCGTGTTAGTTCGGGAGAAAGAAGGTACGTAATTTCCTGTATATTATGTTAGTAAGATACTTTCAGGAGTAAAGACTCGCTATCCACACCTCAAAAATTTGGCTTTACCTCTCGTAGTTGCCTCTCGAAAGCTTAGGCCATATTTTCAATGCCACCTGATAGCTGTTGTGACAACCTTGCCTTTGAGGAATGATCTTCATAATCCTGAGTTGTCCGGCCGTTTGGCTAAATGGCAAGTCGAAATTAGTGAGTTTGATATTGAATACAAGCCTAGGACTGCGATCAAATCACAAGTTTTGACCAACTTTATGGCCGATTTTAGTCCGGGATTAATGCCTCTGGCTACTAAAGAGGCAAAACTAGTGTCGAAAATAACATCGGGAGTTTGGACCTTATTTACGGATGGAGCCTCCAATGTAAAGGGGTCCGGGTTTGAGGTGGTTCTAATCACGCCCTCGGGGGAAACCACGAGGCAGTCCATTAAGACTATTATGTTAACTAGCAATGAAGTCGAGTATGAGGCTTTGGTTGTAGGATTTGAATTGGCCCGGGGACTCAACTCCGAGGTCATAGAGATCAAATGTGATTCCCAACTGGTAGTAAATCAGGTGTACGGGATTTTCGATACAGAGGAGGAATGCATGCTACAATATGTGAATAAGGTTTAGGAATTGCTTACACTATTTAGGGAATGGTCGATCATGCACATTCTGAGAGAAGAGAACGTGTAAGTGCACACATTAGCTAGTTTGGGGTCGTCTACAGAGATGAAATGATTTGACTCCGGTACTGTTGTTCAACTTATGCATTCGGTACTATATGTGGATGGCTATTATGAATTGAATACGATCAACCTAGTATGGTAATGGATGAATGAGTTCCTCGAATATATTCGGCATGGTAAGTTTCCTGAAGATCCGAAGGCGTCACCGGCACTACGCACCAAAGCGGCTCGTTAGTGCCTCATAGACGAGCAATCATGTAGGATATCGTACCAAGGCCCGTTGTCCTAATGTCTAGGAGCCTCGAAGGCAGATTACGTGATGAGAGAATTACATAAAGGAATTTACGTGAACTGTTTTGGTGCATATTCATTGGTACTAAAGCTGGTTAGGGAAGGATACTATTGTCCCCACGACCATTCATGAAATAGGGGATGGATATAGTTGGCCCATTGCCATCGGGTCCCGAAAAGGTAGATTCCTCTTAATTTTAACTGGCTACTTCACTAAATGGGTTGAAGCAGATCCTTACCAAAAGGACGATGAACACGAAGTGGTTGATTTTGTATGGGACCACATAATTTGTCGATTCGGAATACCAAAGGAGATTTCGTGTGACAATGGACCACAATTCATAGGTTCAAAAGCCAAAAAAATTCTGGAAGATTTGAAAATTAATAGGATTACACCCTCACTGTACCATCCGAGTGCTAATGGACAGGTTGAGTCAACCAATAAAATGATTATCCAAAACCTCAAAAAGAGATTAGAAGTTGTTAAAGGCAAACAGCTCGAAAAATTGTTGTGCATGCATGGGCATATCGAACGACATAAAATCAAGCACAGGAGACACATATTTCTCTCTCGTATATGGCGCGGAAGCTCTGATCCCGGTGGAAGTAGGGGAACCAACATTACAGTTTTCCCAAGGAAACGAAGAAGCAAATAATGAGGCATTGCTGGTGAAGCTGGGTTTGCTCGATGGACACAAAGACTTGACATATGTGAGGATGGTGGATTAGAAAGGATGGAGAGATACTATAATCGGAGGGCCAAACTTTGTTACTTATAAGTAGGACTCAAAGCACTTGGGAAATCAACTTTGGGAAGCTGGTCCGATATGGGAAATTCCATACTGGTTTTAGCTGTCATCGGTGAAGGATCGTACGAGCTGGAAAATCAAGATGGAGTCAAATTGCCGAGCAATTGGAACGTGACTTAACCTCAAAAAGTATTACTACAAATGGATCCTACCAATACTGAAAGTATATGATGCACTCTTTTTTTCTTAGACCAGTTTTGTCCTAATCGAGTTTTTTCTGGCAAGGTTTTTATGAGGCAGTAACAGAAAGCATACCACAAAATGACCGTCATCGGAAAAGTTAAGAACTTTAAATGATAAGGCATTGAGATCACAAACCACTATGAGATGGTTAAATAGTCTTTGGCTCGATGGCAAGTTCCTAATGGAAAAAAAACTTGCTATCGAACGACCGATTGTTTAACTATTCACGATTTGTTTCCACCAATAAAGCAAGACTTCTAGTGTTCCAATTCGCATACTTCACATTCAAACACTGGGGGGAATAGTATCATATATGACAACAAGAATGCCACAAAAATTGGGGACTGCGAGAACCAGAAATGTAATGTCTCATCAAAACCGGGGACTACATGGCCAGCATCGTAAAAATAAGTTGTACAAGTTAGCTACATGTACTGGCATTTTTTTACCAAACGAATGCTTATGTACTTTTAAAGATAGAAGGAATAAAATAAAATTCTTTTATTTCTATCTTGTTTATTATCCAAATGATGAGTTGATTTTATCATTTAAAGTTAACAAAAAACTTCAAATGCTTGTGCGGGGATGAACAAGAGACGTCCTCTTCAAGAGCATCATAAACATAAGAGGTTCCTCTCTATGAAATCCTCATATTAAAGGGTTGATTCCAGAATAATTTATGCCCGAAATTAGAAGTTATCGAATAAAAAGATGCCCAAAGCTTTAACTAATTCAATTCAAAGAAAATGTATCTTGCACAATATTTAAGCAAAATTCTTATTTATTTGTCAAAAGTTCCAAAATCGATGAAATGTTTGGCATAATTACAAAAGTACAAAAAATAAAGGAAAGTGGAAAAACAACAATAGGAAAAAATCTAAGCATTATCGCCACCGAAGTCGGGGGAGAGAGGCATCTATGTCCCTCTCGGTAGAAGAGGGTGGATCAGTCGTTCGTTCGGAGCCTGGGCCTTCATCATCATTCTCTTCAATTTCATCCTCGATTGTCGAATAACTAGAACCGATGCTCGAAGAGTTAGTTGCAGCAGGCTGAGCACGAAGATGTTCCCAAGCAATTAACTCCAATGCTCGGGACTTGGCGATGTAATCATGAATATCAGTGATGCCCGCTTTGGCCTCTTCTAAGGTTTATCTCCTTATATGATACATAGCAAATGTATTTTCAAATACGAGGGAATACCCTTGATACTGGATCTTTGCCTTAAGTCTGTCAACCTTGGCCTGAAGTCTATCTCTATCCCTCTCGGATCTCATGGCACTGAGGCTAGAATCAAGATCACAGTTTGTAGATATATGAATCCGATTTTTCTCCATGATCTTTTTGAATCTCTTCTCCATTCTGGCACTCTTCTCCTCGGCGGCATTGTCCTCCTTGGTTTTGGAGCTCAAGGCTGCCTTCAAGTTATTCACTTGTTCCTCGGTGGCAGACTCGCACTTCGCAGCAGCAAGCACGATATCTTGAAGCTCAGCCTACTTAGCCTTAACATCCTGAAATTGTGCATGTAATTGAGCGGCTTCTTGACGTGGGCCATCACTTATTGTTCGCTTGCTGCAAATGGGCCTCAAGCTCGCTTGCCTTAGCGCATTTTGCCTCTAGCACCAGAAGGCGCACAGTAAGTTGATCTCTCTTGGCTAACAAATGATCCCATTCAGAGGTAAGTCCTTGTTTATCAAGGATCAATCTATGCAGACCCTTGGAAGCAAGGAAGTTGACATGTAAAAATAATATCAAGGTTAGAAATCCTGTTATATCTGATATATAGAGAGCAAGTGATAAGAAAGAAAGTACAGTACCGCTATCGCATTATGCATTGCATTTTTCAACAAACACTCCCCCGAAAGGGAGCGTATTTTTTTCTTATCTTTCTCTGAAACTAGTGGCTTCAGGTAGTTGGCAACCTCCACTAGCATGGACAACATATATCACTCCTTTTAAACCGAAAGAGTAGCGATCCTCCTCCCTCAGAGATCTAGGGAAGGGGGTGAGTAATTGTGCCTCAAATTGCCATGATCAGGAGACCGATGAGGAGAAACACCCTACTCTCGAGCGTCTGTTGCTGATGGAGGAGATGCAGTGGTTGTTGGTGGAGAAGGTGCAACTGGTGTTGAGGGGCGCGAAGTGGTCGGCATTGAAGAATGAGAAGCAGATGTGGTAGGAACAATGTTGATTATTAGTTGCTCAGTGTATGAATGCAGATGAGGCCCGCGGTCTGAACTCCTTGGACCAGAAATATCAACGAGGAAAGGACAACGGTAACCAACATTATCTACCAGATCCATCTCGCCTCAAAGTGCTCAGACCTCTTCTACGGTGGGATTTTGAAGCTCTTAGATGATAAAGTCATTCTTCTTCTTTGGAGGGGAGACACTACATCACTAGCTTCTCCATCTTTCACAATAACCACTATGGTCGGCTCTACTGTTGTGGTCATTATTTTCTTATTTTTATCCCCAGCTGAGGAAGAACATTGTCTTTTTGGTTGCTTGTTCTTTGGTTGGGGACTCCGAGAGGAAGCACCACACCGAAAGTAGATCCGCAGACACTACTTCGAGCAAGGGCACTTTGTAGAACCTCACGACCTCCGTGGGGTCAGCCAAAACATCAACCTCGGGGCAGGTGATAGAGCCCTACAAGAGTCATGAGTCAAGTAAAATGTAGAGTTAGCAAAATTAGATACATCCATGCGAAGACAAAAGAAAAAAAAAGGACTCGGTTTACCATAGTTCTTGGCCTTCCACACGTATATGGGGCCCATTTCCTTTAACCGACAGGATTTTGGTGTTGCAATATCCAATATCTTCTAAACCCACTGGTCCAGGCCTTGAACCCTTGGTGGTTTCCGCTGGGTAGCTAAAACAACGAAAACAAAGAGGTCAACAATGATGGAAAATGGTCTTTTTACGAAGGAAATAGATGAATAAATTACAAACTTACGAGAACGGTTCCATGATTCAGGAAAAGATGGAGATTTAGCAGGGATGATATCCCTAGTAGAGATGATACAAATCTCTCCATCCATCCACGGTCAGTGTCATTATCCGTATTGATGAGAAGGGTGTGGTGGCCACGTTTGCTGAAATTTATTACTCCCCCTTGGAAGATTTTAGGGGAGTAGATATTCATTATGTGTGCCAGGGTTAGGATTTTCTAGTCTCCATGCACAACTAGCGTAGCCAAGATACCATTGACCATATAGACGGGCCTACTTGGGCCATGCAGGCCTGGTACCAGTGGCAAAACCCCAAATTACAGGGTCAAGCCCTTCACTCGTCCCCAAGGAGAACATACCTATAGTGAAAGGATACGTATAGACATACGTAAAACCTTTCTTGGTAAAGGTAAACCACTCTATCATATCCGGAGCAAGGATATTAAGCTTTGGACAGTTGCAGTCCTCCTTCACAACAAAAATACTCGAAAGGTGAATATAGGAAGGGTACCTGCTAACAGCCCAAGTCTGTGGGGACACGGATGCATACTTCTCTTGGAAGTCATTGACGATGCTCATGTGTTAGGGTATGATGGTGCTTACCATGGGAGGATCAAAATCAACGTTAGCTTCTTTGTCTTTGTTTCTCCCTCCACCGAAGAGAAGACCAAATTTTCTAAAAGATTCAGTAGAAGAAGTCATGGTAGTAAAAGGATAGTAATATTTTTTTAGAGAAAGTCAGAAAAGATGAAAGTTTTCTAAGCATAAGGAGGTTAAGTCCAAATAAGATGATGAACTTATGAAGATTTTGGAAGTGAAAGAGGTAAAATGGTGAGATTAAGTAAAGATATAGACGACAAAAATCGTGTTCATGATTACCTCGAGAACTGGCAAAAATATTACTGAATCGTGGGGTAACACATGTTCGGGTTATTAAATGCCAGGAGATGTGCATCCTTTCAAGCATCAAAAGCTGTTCAGGAAATTTTCTGCCAAGAACTTTCCAATAACGCAAATATACGTCACTGAAAAGTAGGGGAACTATATATATAGGTTAAAATTGGTCGGTAATAAATGGTCGAATGATAGCATGCCATGTGGAACCGAAGACAGGTAAAAGGCGAGTCAAGTAACTACCGTAAACAACAATTGTAGTTGGTATCAGATAAACCCCGAAGGGAGTCTGGTCAACGGGAGCTGTTCGAATGTTTTCCATCGGATAGCATCCAATGAAGAATATTCTCTATCATTAAATGGGCAGCCGTTGCAGAGAATATTTGCATTCAAGGCCTGCTGTTTTATATTTATCAATGCTTCCTTTAATGTCATTTAAGTGTGACTGATCCTAGGATCTTGTTTCCCTAGGTATAGCTATAAATAGCAGGCTTAGTAGCCATTGTGAGAGACCAATTTTTTTGGCAAAACTTATGTTGTATTCTACTTTCACTCTCAATTAAATTAACTTTATTTACTCTTTTATTTTGTTCTCATTTCTATCCTAGGAGAAGCTGTTCTCGGAGCCAGACTTGTCATCTTCTTCAATCTTAATTGCTAAGTCTTATTTTTTTATTTATTATTTTTGGATCAAATAAGTTCGCTTGTCTATAAATCATGTAACAAATTCACCTGAACTGTTTTACGGGTAAACTAGGAGGTTTGGTTAAATTTACAAATTTCTCTCATCGTCTGGTTTAGTTATTACTCCCTCCGGTTCAAAATAAGTGATTTTTTGGATGTTTTCACACAAATTAAGAAATTCACCTTTTAGCATTAATTAGCAATAGAATTGACCATATTAACCTTTACTATCTCATATAAACACTCTTAACACATATTTCAACATCATTTACTCCAAGAATAATGTAGGAAAAAAATAATTAATGCACTCTTAAAATCTGAAAAAATCACTTATTTTGGACCACAAGAAAAAATACCAAAAAAATTATTTATTTTAAACCGGAGAATGTATTGTTCTTTCATAATGTTAGATCTAATATTTTGGTCATCTTCACAATAATGGATATCCTTAAATGTACTGCTCGATTTAAAATAGGATAGGAAGTACGAACTTAAATTTTTAATAGGTTACAATTACCAGAAATCAACTTGACAAAATTTAAAAGAGCATAATTTAGTGTTGGCTATTATGGCAGGTGGCTGAGCCAGCTGGAATATATGTTTTCAACTGAATTTCAATATATTAAAAAATATATTGAAATCACTTCATTTCTTATCTTTATGATACAGTCGTACAAATGAAATATATGTCCGAGACTTGTCCCTTTTCTGTTACATTTTCACTTTGAAATTTGTCCGGTAATTCGCATCTTGTACTGTATAACTTTCTTGTGTGCATTTCTTTTTCGGTTTGACATGAGTTCCTAAAGCTAATTCTGCACCTAATAGCTGTTGGCTTGTTGCTAATTTATCTACTAATTATTATTACTTTTTTTTAAAAAAATTCCCACACGTGCATGGCATCTGCTTTGGGACCCCGACTAATCCAGATTCCCACCACGTAACGCCCACTAAAGGAGGAAGCTTTTGACTAGGCCACTTTGAGCAATAGAAGATTATACAATAGAGAAAGAGAATGTGCGCGAGCCTTAATGGTTGTTTTGAGATTTTTAAATTTTGAAGAGAATTTTTTCAATCAGTCCAAATACATATAGCAAGCTCAGGAATTATACCAAAAGAAAGAAGAAGACAGCAATACATTTCCTATGCTGCTCTGTTAGCATATACAATATTACACAATATTTGGATCACTTGTTAATCATGTGTAGGTCAGTACCATCCGAATTACCAATATTTATGGTGGCTCAATCGGTCATCATTGTTGATGTAACGATGACCTCCAATCCAGATTTTCCTCAGGATGCGTCTTGTTTAATCCTTCAGGAGGAATAAAAGAGTCAATAGAGAGTCCGGGTACATTGAATGCAACATCATCGATGATATACGTCTCTTCCATTCGGGTGATTGCAGGACCTGCCTTTAAGTTGTCACCAAATCTCGTGATAATCACGCTTGAACAACCTGAATGTGCTACCATCACACCCTCTACAGGCCGGTAATCCTCAACTTTTGTCGCCATTGTTGTTTCCCAATAAGTTGGAGGGGTACCAGGAAACTGAATTCTGGTTAAGTATGAGTCTTCTACATAAACTAGCAAGCCACTTCTTTGGCTGAAGTAACCAAAGACAACATGCTTGATCATCTCTGCTGTGTTATCGCTCCTTTCAGTTAAGTCAGGGTGATTCGCGGATAATTTTAGAACAAAGCAATCCATACCCAACATTTTCTTTTCACCAATGTATTCTGCTGCAGAGAAAACTGCTGCTACAGCCGGTGGATCAAGCCCGTATAGATCAATGTGTTGCATTCTGTGTTAGCAATAAAAGATGTCCAAGTAATGATATGGGAGTTTTTCCTTTCAGTATTTTTTTTCCTTTCAGTATAATGAAGAAGGAAGATTCCAAACAAAGGTTGATCCAGAATTTGAAGTTTTTGGATTCGTAAGGTGTCCTCAAATTAATATACAACTATAATTGGGTTCACAATTAAATATTTATAGATATTTATTGAATTTTTTAATACATATACATGATCTGAATAAAAGTTATTGGGTTCTCATGAATGCATGTATATGTAGCTCCGTCTTTGATTCCCAAGAACACCAACAATTATATTACTTTTGACCTATGTTGCTCGGACTCTCTGAAAATGTTACTGGGTGCATGTCGGATCCTCCAAAAATAGGATATTTTTAAAGGATCCGACACGAGTGCGGCATTATTTTGAAAAGTCCACGCAACGTAGGTTTCAGCAACTTTGTTTGCAAAAATGCAGTATGGTCACAACAAAACAAGCAAAAAAGTATTTTGGGGTACATGTACTTGTGCCTATTTTAGTATGTCTAAAAGTTGTGAAATGCTTGTGGTCACATGTACCACCATAGATATGAGAATCAATATTGTGTGAAAAAACTAATAACTGAGATAGAGAGTAACATGCTAAAGGTAATAGAAAAACAAGATCCATTCTTTCCTTCCTTGCCTGGCACTTATTGGGAATATTCCCGTTTCTCCTTTACATCAGCACCATATATAAAGCTAAAGACTTCCTATTAAGTAGTAGTACTATATTTCAAATAGTACCACAATACATCTCCTAGTATAAAATAATTTATCTTATTTACATTGATGGCATAACTAATGTTCTTGAGCCGATGGTCTTTACCTTCGTAAGATAGAGGTAAGGTCTGCGTATACGCTACCCTCCCCCAGATTGCACTTGTGAAATTTCACTAGGTTTGTTGTTGTTGCACATTGATAGCTTAAAGACACCCTTAGTATATTTATTTAAACATGCTATAACGAGTTACCTGTCTTATTTTTCAGGTTACTAATTTCACGTTTATGAACAGAGGTTACAAGCATAAGTTATGACTTGCCTGAAGAGCACGGCGGAGAGGGCGGATGCCGCCTTTGGAAGCATGAGTACCTAGCCAAGGTGTGTGCCTCCAAGCCACATTACCATCACTACCACCAACAACTTTCTGACCACCAACAACTAGCTCAATCAACCACTTGTTAGGTACCATTTGCCACAAAACAAAACATCCCTTTTGTAAAAGGCCAGTACTGCTAGATCCGGCAGGCGAACCGGTTGATCCGAGCTCGTCTACTATCGCCATCGCAACCTTCCCGCTGACATACATGTTCTTCATCATTGCTCCTTCAATCTTCCTACAGCCAGTTGCTGCTGTGAAATGTTGAATAATGTATTGAGCTGATGACGAAACCTGTGATGCAAGATTCATTTAATAACGAATTAAGTCACCTAACTATAAATCAAATGTAGTTAATACTGATATTATGATAGCATTAAATATTCTACAACCATTTAATTAAAGCCACCTTATTAGTTCTAGGCCAGTAAATGTTTGTCTATGTGACCTTATATAGTACAATAAATGATGAATAGGAACACGTGCATGTCCCACTTCCACAAACATCTCCACTGTCTGAATCCAATCTAAGATTGCATTTGATATAGTTTAAGTTCACAATTCTTTTTTTTTAATTAATGTTAATTTTGAAAAATTATAGTATACTTAGTACGTTGAAATTGATTTAATTAAATGTGGTTATTTTAAAATGCAAGATCACTTAAAAAGAGTGCCTCGAGCCCCACAAAAATGTAGACTTAACTGATTGTATTTATCAATCAAAAGATCAAATCCTTGCTATGGTATATTGGTTTCTTGATTAATAAGTATACCTTGTAACTTGAGAAAAAAATACATGAGCTGTTTTAATCAGTAAAATGCAAGTAGAATATTACTCACTCCGGTCTATAACAAGTGACAAATTTATTTTGAGCACAACTATTAAGAAAATATTAAATTCTAGACAAAAATAGGTAGTGTGACTAAACTACCCTTCATTAAATATTGCAGCACAGTTATAGTATTCCCTCCGGTCCAAAATAAGTGATTTTTTGGGTGTTTTCGCACAAATTAAGAAATCCATTTTCTAGCATTAATTAGCAATATAATTGACCATATTAACCTTTATTATCTCACATAAATACTCCTTAACACATATTTCAATACTATTTACTCCAAGGATATTGTAGGAAAAAAATAATTAATGCTCTCTTAAAATCTGAAAAAATCACTTATTTTGGACCATAAGAAAAAGGCCAAAAATCACTTATTTTGGACCGGAGGGAGTAGCATTTAATTTTTTCTCAAATGTAAGGAGTAAATATTTTTTCTAAGAACATATACATAAGGGTAATTTGGAAAAACAAATTAAATATTTTTTTGATTATATAATTAAATATTTATTTTAAACCAAAATAAAAAAATAAATTAATCACATACCTTGAAACGAATAAAGTATGCATTATGTGAGAGTGAAATATCTACGTACCCCCTACCCCTAAAAACGTGGTAGGGTGCTTCACAGCCTAGACCGCAGTGCATTTGTACACGTTTTCCAGAAATTTGACCCTCTCTGTTTTTGTTTCCTCAAAAGTAAACATATCCTTATTTTTACACTACCATTTTTTTCTTCGTTCCTTTCTCTTTTTCCTTCTGTTATACTATTTGAGAAAAAGATACTAATTTTTTTTTAAGAGTGAAGCCAAATAAGTACGAAGAAACATTTGGCCTCCTTTGTTTATAATTTCTTTTCTTTTTTTCAAACTTTCTTGTCACAAATGTGTTTGTAAATTTTGCAAGCTTTTAGAATTTTTTTCGAAAATTATTTTTTCAAAAAATACAAAGTGGTTTTGACAACTTTTTCAAAAAATTTAAAGAAACTTTGCAAATTTTTTTCAAAGTAAAATGCTTGTACAAATATAATTTTAATTCTAAAATATTCTTTTTGTTTCAATTTAAATGACATATTTTACTTATCGAGAGTCAATTTGACTAAA
The DNA here is from genome assembly GCA_034376525.1 of Nicotiana benthamiana. Lineage (NCBI taxonomy): Eukaryota > Viridiplantae > Streptophyta > Magnoliopsida > Solanales > Solanaceae > Nicotiana > Nicotiana benthamiana. The sequence continues at coordinate 118,232,178 of CM067329.1, forward strand.
ATTTAAAACTAAATTGAATTAATTCAAATTAGTATTTTAAAATTAAAATTTAGATATTCAATACTTATACGAAAAGTATTATAAGTTAAGTATAATTTTTCTCACGTTAATATAATAAAAAATATTTAAAAATATTGGTTAAACTTAACATCTGAAATATAAAATAAAACGGATGGAGTATTATTTTTCAACTTATATCCAGGGACTACTTTTTCCAAAAATTACAATTTATATGTCCAAAGGCCTGCAAAATCTACCACAAGAAAAATGCAATATGAAGGGGGTCAATAAATAATGGGTGCTAATTACATCTAATAATGAATCCTATAGAAGAAAGATAAGTAATAATGGAAAAAAAGAAAAGAAAAGAAAAAGGGAAATGGGGTGGCTTACTTGAGAAAAGGGCATTTTAGGAAGAAAAGAAACAGGGAAGAGAGGGCAGCCAAGAACACTGAGGAGAATCCTGAGGTTAGATTTCTTGGTAATGAAGAACAATGACAAATGAGTTTTAAGCCAGTTCCTCCATGGTTGTCCTAATTTCTTTGATGATGATGAAGAAGATTCATTTTCTTCTTCGTTTGTTGGCACTTCTGATAATGGTGCTAGACGACTCATTTTTCTTGATGATCACATAAATGAACCAAGATTACACTTCCATCTATTGCATATATAAAAACAACAATATGTCTTTGTATATTTAGAAATAGTAATTCTTTTTTTTTTGTGGGTATAAAGGAGAAAGCTTTGCAATTTTCTGGTTTCTTGAGATTTTATGGAGATGGAGTAGTAGAAGGAAGGGGCTGTTTAAAGGAAAGAGCGATTTGGAGAGGAGTTGCTTTAAATTGCTTTAAATAGCTAGTGGAGTTTGCACCAAAAAAAAAAAAAGAAGCTAGTGGAGTAAATAAATACAAGTATTTCTTTTCTTTAGATTGTAAACGTGCACCTCACCTCGCGTGCATTTACTCGCCTCTACTACTAGTAGTCTACTATTGTTTCCAAATTGAGACTACTCGCTACTCGCATCCAAAAACGAAATTTTTGTTTGGAATAAAATTCTATTTAGAATGAATGTCTATCTTATAAAGAGTCATACTTTGAGGTTAAGTTATTTTTTCTCCTTTAAATAGAAGGATCTTATTCCATTGTAAATCACCTTAAAATTCAATAAGAATCTTCTCTCTCTTTCTCTGCAATATTGCTCTTGTTCTTTTATTATTTTCATAACACGTTATCAGCACGAGACTCTATCGTTTCAAGAAGTTCTTTGAGAAGATTAAGAAAATATGAATACCTCACAAAGAAAACTTGGGTCAAAGCTCAATTGTAAAAATATTTATTTAGTTGATTCATGTACGACACATACAATATTCAAAGAGAAAAAATAGTTCTCTAATTTAAGTATGTGTGAGGAAGATGTTACTACAATTTCTGGAAGTAATAAATTAATTGAAGGCTCTGGAAGAGCTACTATAACTCTGCCTAAATGAACAGTACTTATCATAGAGAATGCAATGTTCTCTTCCAAGTCCAAGAGGAACTTGTTGAGTTTAAAGATATCCGCCGAAATGGATATCTTTCCACAAATGTCTCTGGCCAGAAAAGGCTATTGAGAAGTTCCCATCTTTATCTTGTGGCATCTATTGGACAAGAATTAGTGCAATTGAGACACATTCTACCGTAAACCAAAAGGTTACTGATTCCAATACTTTTGTATTTTGGCATGATCGATTGGGACATCCTGGATCAATTATGATGAGACGGATTATAAAAAACTCAAATGGGCATCCATTAAAGAATTTAAAGATTCTTTTAGATGATGAATTTTTTTGCACTTCCTGTTATCAAGGCAAGTTAATTATTAGACCATCACCAACAAAAGTTGGAATTGAGTCCCCTGCATTTTTGGAACGTATACAAGGGGATATTTGTGGACCTATTCATCCATTTAGTGGGTCGTTTAGATATTTCATGGTCTTAATAGACGTAACTTCTTGATGGTCCCATGTGTGCCTATTGTCATCTCGCAACCTCGCGTTTGAAAAGTTAATGGCACAAATAATTCGATTACGGGCATAATTTTTTGATAATCCAATCAAGTCTATTAGACTTGATAATGCTGTTGTGTTTTCATCCCAAACATTTAATGATTATTGTTTATCAATTGGGATTAAAGTGGAATCATGTAGCTCATGTTCACACTCAAAATGGGTTTGCATAGTCTTTAATTAAACGTCTGCAGTTGATAGCAAGACCGTTACTCATGAAAATGAGGCTGCCCACTTCGATTTGGGGTCACACTATTTTGCATGTAGCAATGCTAGTTCGTCTCAGATCGACAAATTAGTCACAAATATTCCTCGTTGCAATTAGTTTTGGGTCATGAACCTACTATCCCATTTAAGAATTTTTGGATGCGCAGTATATGTGCCGGTAGCACCGCCATATCGCACCAAAATGGATCTGCAAAGAAGGTTAGGAATATATGTTGGGTTTGAATTGCCCTCCATTATTCTTCGAAACATTGACGGGGGATTTGTTTACTGTACGATTTGCAGACTGTCGATTCGATGAGATACTTTTCCCAAAACTAGGGGGAGAAGTTGGTGAAACCAAACGGGAAATTTTATGGAAAAATCCATCATTATCTCATCTTGATTACGTGCCTCTATTTGTAAAAAAAGGTGCAAAAGATTATCCATTTGCAGAGAATAGCAAATGAAATGTCAGACGCATTTACGGATTTGAAAAAGATAACAAAATCACATATCCCAGCAGAGAATGTTCCAATCCGTATTGATGTCCCTATTAGACAATATTTTAGTGTCATAGCTAATGAGTCGAGAGCATGCCTAAAACGTAGACCATTAGGTTCTAAAGATCGAAATCCTAGAAAAAGGAAAACAAATTATCAAAATGACACTACGAAAGAATCTCATGAAGAAATCCAAGATTAATAAATTCCGAGATTCATGAAGAATTCATTGAGCCCGAGACTCAAAAAAATAAGGAACTATCAATAAATCCAATCGATATTGAGACAAATTTGAATCAAGTGGATATAGTGGTGGATTATGTCTTTGCATATAATGTTGTATCTAGCATTATGCAAGAAAGTGATGATCTTGAACCTCAATCTGTTGGAGAATGCTGACAAAGACTTGTTTGGCTAAAATGGCAAGAAGCAATCCAATCAGAGTTGAATTCATTTGCAAAACGTGAAGTTTTTTGGCCTACAGTTCAAACACCTAATAGTGTTAAGCCTGTTGGCTATAAATGGGTCTTTGTACGCAAGAGAAATGAGAAAAACGAGGTACAAATATATAAGGCACGCCTTGTTGCACAAGGATTTTCAAAAAGGTCTGATGTCGATTATGAAGAGACATATTCACCCATTATGGATGCTATAACTTTCTATTATCTCATTAGTGTTGCTGTCCTTGAAAAGCTTGACAAGCAGTTAATGGATGTAGTTACCACCTACCTTTATGGCTCACTTGACAATGAGATTTATATGAAAATTTTCGATGGATTTAAAATGCCAAACGCACATAATTCAAAGTCTCAGAAAATATTTTCAATTAAATTGCAAAGATCTTTGTATGGTCTAAAGCAATTTGGACGAATGTGGTATAATCTTCTTAGTGTGTATTTATTAAAGGAAGGCTATATAAATGATGTTATTTGCCCATGTGTTTTATAAAGAAAACAACATCGGAATTTGTTGTACTTGCCGTATATGTTGATGACATAAACCTTATTGGAACTCCTATAGAACTCCAAAAGGAAATTGATTATTTAAAGAAGGAATTCGAGATGAAAGATCTCAGAAAGACAAAATTATATCTTGGTTCGCAAATTGAACATTTGACAAACTAAATTTTTGTTCATCAATCTGCCTATAGAGAAAAGGTATTGAAACAGTTTTACATGGATGGAGCACATCCTTTAAGTACTTTGATGGTTGTTCGATCACTTGATGTGAATAAGGATCCATTCCGACCTCAAGAAAAGAATGAAGAGCTACTTGGTCATGAAGTACCATATCTTAGTGCAATTGGTACACTAATGTATCTTGCAAATACTACAAGGCCTGACATAACATATTCAGTTATTGTCTCGGCAAGATATAGCTATGCCCCTACATGGAGACATTGGAATGGGATTAAACACATATTTTGGTATCTAAAAGGAACTACCGATATGGGATTATTTTATAGCAATAATTACAGTCCTGATCTTGTAGGCTATGCTGATGTTGGGTATTTATCTGACCCACACAAGGCTCGATCTCAAACAGGTTATGTGTTTACCTGTGGAGGCATTGCCATATCTTGGCGATCGACTAAGCAATCAATTGTGGCTACTTCATCTAATCATGCTGAGATAATTGCTATTCATGAAGCAAGTCGAGAGTGTGTGTGGTTGAGGTCTATAATACATCTTATTCGAGACAAATGTAGTTTGAAATGTGACAAACTACCCACGATTTTGTATGAAGACAATGCAACATGCATAGCTCAATTGAAGGGAGGATTCATAAAAGGAGATAGGACAAAGTACATTTCACCAATGTTATTTTCCACACATGATATTCAAAAGAATGGTGATATCAATGTGCAAAAGATTTGTTCAAGTGATAATATGACTTATTTGTTCACAAAATCTCTATCAACGTCAATCTTCAAGAATCTAGTGCACAAGATTGGGATACGAAAGGATAATTGATGCTCTCTTCAAGGGGAGTTAATGCGCGTGCACTCTTTTTCCCTTACAAGGTTTTGTCCCACTGGGTTTTCCTTGCAAGGTTTTTAACGAGGCAACTGATAGGCGCATTTCTAAACGTGTGTACTCTTTTTCGTTTTCAAGAACTTTTTTTCCCATTGGGTTTTGTTTTAGTTAAGGTTTTAACATGCCACATTACTTATTGAGTAGACATTCAAGTGGGAGTATTAAGAATAGAATTCTGTTTAGAGTGAAGGTCTATCTTGTAAAGAGTTCTACTTTGAGGCTAAGTCATTTTTTCTCCTATAAATAGAGGGGTCTTACCCATTGTAAATCACCCCAAAATTCAATAAGAATTTTCTCTCTCTTTTTCTGCAATATTGCTCTTGTTCTTTTATTATTTTCATAACAAATTTGCTTTTTTCCTTTCTCTTTATTTAAGGTGTTAAGTAAAACTTATGGGGGGTTGGGGTGGGTGGTGCAGAAAAATAAAAAAATAAAAATTTATAACTGCAAAAAAAAAATAAGGTAAAAGAAAAAAAAATTTGCGGGTGGGTGGAGGGGTAGTAGGGTGGGTGGTAAAAAAAAACTGAAATTTAAAAAACAATTGGAGAGAAGGGGTGGGGTGTGTTGATGAGGGTGGGTAAGGTTGAGAAGGAGTTTAGAAAGATATTTTCCCTTCTTTTCATAAGGAAAATATTTTCCTCCAATGGGAGGAAAAGTAGTTGATAAGAAAAATATTTTTCAAAACATTTAAGCCAATCAAACATAAAAAAATTGAAAAATATTTTCCAAAAATATTTTCCTACGTACCAAACACACCTTAAGTTAGTACTATTTTTCAATTGAAGAAAAAAGGGAAATAATCACTTTTTTACATCGTAAATTAAAAATTAGCTACTATGTCTAAATTAATTAATATTTAGCTACTTTTTAATGAGTTTACAAAGATATTCCTAAATATTTTTTTGGTCTGTTTTTTTATTTCACATCGGGTGTCGAGTACCCACATTGGAGTTCGATTATTTCCGGATTCGTGCCGGGTAAGGCCCCATTCAAGGGGTAGCACCCCCTACCAAGGATTTTTTCATACCCAGGGCTCGAACTCGAGACCTCTGGTTAAGGAAGGAGCAGTCTCATCCACTGCACCACATCACTTGATGGTGCTATTCCTAAATGTTATAAAATAATAAAAGAAGAATGAGAGTATTGCAGAGAAAAGTAAAGAGATGATTTTTATTGATTTTAGGATTAATTACAACGGAATAGGGAAAAAGTGACTTAGCCACAAAGTAACAAACTCAAAAATCTATCTAAAAGACACACATTTACCATAAATAAAATACTATTTATAATACCCCCTTGAATGTCGATTCAACAGATAATGTGCCTCATTAAAATTTTAATTAAAATAAAACCAGTGGGATAAAATTCTAGTGAAGGAAAATGAGTATACATGTTTAGAAATATGCTTTGTGGTTGCCTTATTAAAAATTTTGCAAGTAAAATCCAATGTGACAAAATCTTGTAAGGAAAAAAAAGTACAACAGATATTAACTCCCTTTGAAAGAGCATCATTTCACATCTTTAAGCCTTCGCATCCCGAACTTGTACACTAGTTTCTTGATGGTTGACATTGGTAGAAATTTGGTGAACAAATTATCCATATAATTACTTGAACGAATCTATTGCATATTGATTTCACCATTCTTTTGAAAATCATGTGTGTAAAATAACTTTGGTGAAACGTATTTTGTCCTATCTTCTTTTTTGAATCCTCCCTTCAATTAGGCTACACATGCTGCATTGTTTTCATACAAAATAATGGGTAGTTTGTCATACTTCAAACCATATTTTTCTCGAATAAGAAGTATTATAGACCTCGACCACACACATTCTTGATTTGCTTCATTAATAGCAATTATCTCCGCATGATTAAATGAAGTAGCCACGATTGATTGCTTGGTCGATCTCCATGATATGGCAGTGCCTCCACATGTAAACACATAGCCTATTTGAGATCGAGCTTTGTGTGGGTTAGATAAATACCCAACATCGCCATAACCAATAAGATGGGGACTACAATTATTGCCATAAAATAAGCCTATATCGGTAGTCTTTTTTAAATACCGCAATATGTGTTTGATTTCATTTCAATATCTCATTGTAGGAGCAGAGCTATATCTTCCTAAGACGTTAACTGAAAAAGTTATGACATGTGATCTAGGTCACTTTCATGCTTATTATGATCATTTGGATCATTTGCTCACTTTTTTTATTAAGAATTTTATTTGAAACCAATTTGTCTATATGCTTTAAGCGTATCATAGACTCTATTCTTCCAGGACTTATTTTAATAGAAGAATTTGCAGTGAGAATATAGTTACTTTTTTTGGGTAAGCAAATATGTCTGGTATGCTTTGAAATATAGTGCAGATGAATTATCTTTTTTATGAATTTCAAGTTCATATTATCTTCAACGATCTAGAGGTACAAATGATAATTCATTCCATGTAACTTTTTCTCAATTATTTATCTTGTCTCCCCCTCATGTTAGAAAAACTAACTTACTTTCTCAACTTTGGATATCCACCTTTGTGTGTTATAGTGTTAATCAAGATATATACTACGCATCAATAATAATAAGATGGAATTATTTGGTTCCTGAGCCTGAACCACTTGTGAGGGAGAATATAGTATACTTTTGTTTGTTTCGTATATGACATAAACTCCCTCCTTTCCAATTTATCTAAACCTGATTGACTTGGCACAGAGTCTAAGAAAAAATGAAGACTTTTGAAATTTGTGGTCCTAAGCAAGTCAGAAATGGGTCCAAAGTATTTGTGTGGTTATAAAATATTCTCATTAAAGTAGAATTGGAGGTTTAAGCTAAATTATTTTCAAATTTAGAAAGTTTTTTTTGAAACGAACCAAAAAGAAAATAGGTGCATATAAAATAAAACGGAGGGAGTATCAAACTTATATAAATAACTTTGTTCTCATAAGAAATAGTTTCGCTATTAAGTGGAGACACTCAATAAATCTATTTGCTAAACCAATTTGTGTGTAAATCAACTTATCAAGATAAACTATCTTGAATAAAAAAGATATAAAAATTATACTTGAATTTTTAAATTATTGAGCAAGTTACCGGGTTGCGGGTTAATAATAACGCACATAATCATCTCATAGATGCATCTTATATCGGATACATGTTAGGTGAACACCTATATTTACCTTTGATATTTCCATCATTCATGGGATTCAATCCCAATTTTGGTGTCATGATCCCAATTCTTCTCTGTAGGATGTTGTGATGGTACCTGGTCATTAAAACTAGGTAAGCCTAACACTTACTGAATTAGAAGGCCGAATTTAATCAGAAAACAACTATTAAGCATAAAATTGAAATTTGTATAATAAACCAATAATTCCGATTGCAATAAAATACCTAAAACCGGTAACACAAGTCATATGCTCTACTGAGTTTACTAGAAACATCTTCTAAGTACAACTGTTGCGGGATAACAATAGACAATACAAGCACAATATCAAAAGGTGACTATGAGGCCTGCGAATGCTTGAGTCTCCACAACATTTCCTGAACAACAAGCTAGTGATCAACCAACTCCGAAGCACTTGGATCTGCACAAAAATATGCAAAAAACATAGCATGAGTACACCATAGTGGTGCCAATAAGTATTGAAACTAACCTTGGTAGAATAGTGACGAGGGACAGTCAAGAAACCTAATAGACTAAGCAACCTGTACAAGTATGAATGTGAACTAACAGGTAAATAATGCTAATATAAAGCTAATAATGGTAAAGATAACAAAACAATACTCACAATAGAATACTAGAACAACAATTAGCAACAGTGGCGGATTTATACGGGAGAGGGTGATTCACGTGAACCCATCCTCCTCTCCGTAAATTTTGTATAACACCAGTAAATTTCAACACAAAATACTTGAATTTGTATGGGTGAACCCATACTCAAGTAAACTTTGTAATGTACGGGTAGAGAAGTGCACCTTCCATCTACCAGATAGGCGGTTCGAATCCCCGCAATTGTTTTTTTAAATTATCCATTATTTTACTTTTTAATTAATAAATTGGCTACATACCCATGTTCCTGGCCCCTAGTTTAGAGTTTCCCATGCTCTTTAGCATACGCGTTCTTTTTTTCTTTTCGTCTCTTTTGTTATGAAATAATATAAAAGACAAGAACAATAACTCAAGAACAAGAGCAAATAGAGAGAAGAGTAGAGAGAGTTCTTCTTATTGATACTTAGAGAATGTTAGGAGTGTGTTACAATGGTAGAAGACCCCTTTATTTATAGGGAAGGGGATGATTTATCTACCAAGAATAGAACTCTAGAATCTCTCTAATTATAGACATTCACCTTAAATAGGAGATTTCATAACACTCCCCCTTGAATGTCTATTCAACAATGTGCCTCGTTAAAACCTTAAAACCAAAACCCAATGGGAAAAATTAAAGAAAGGAAAAAGAGTACACATGTTTGAATATGCGCCTATTGGTTGCCTCGTTAAAAACCTTGCAAGGAAAACCCAGTGGGACAAAACCTTGTAAGGGAAAAAGAGTGCAACGCGCATTAACTCCCCCTAATGAGTACATCAATTCATATCCTTGAGCATTTGCATTCCAATCTTGTGCATCATCTTCAAAACGATCTTTGATAGAGATTTGATAAATAAATCAACCATATTGACTTGAATAAATATTCCGCACCTTGAAATCATCATTCTTGATAGATATGAACATCTTCATATAATGTCGTGGAATAACTCTTCAATATCTCCATAGATGCATTCTTAATGCCATCATGCTTATAGTTATAGCAAGATACATATGTACACAAATTGTACTAAGGATGTGGTACTTCAGGACCACGAATTGCATATGCTTCAAGCAACTTAAATCTTTCAAGTTAAGTCATATAAGCCATATAATAGACTTTAGATGCATATCAAGTTTTCCATGTCATGCTAGACAAATAAGATATCGAAAACTGACTATACATACCTTTGACTTTATACTTTCAAGCATTTGAACTATAGGTTCAAAACTACGTGTCTTTCATATGGAATCAATTCTTCTTGAATTGTATCTCTTCCATTTAGTTACTTTCTTTGGGTCAGCAAATGCGTATAGCATGCTTTGCAATATGTTGCAATTGAATTATCCCTTTTATGAACTTCAGGTTCATATCATGATATTCGGGGATATACATATACAAATGATAATTCATCCCATGTAACCTTTTCTCAAGTGTTTATCATGTCTCTCCCTCATGTTAGTAAAGCTAACTTGTTTCCTCAACTTTGGGAAATCATCTTTGTGCATTATCATGTCAATATACACGGCACATTAATAATAAGATGAAATTATTTGGTTCCTGACCCTGAACCACTTGTGAAGGGAGAATATAATATACTCTCGTATACAACGTATATCAAACTGATATATATAACTTCGTTCTCATAAGAAACAGTTTAGCTATTAAGTGGAAGCACTCAATAATTATCTAGCTAAACCAACTTTGATATAAACCAACTTATCAAGATGAACTATCTTGAGTAGAGAATCTGGAAATTATGCTCGAAGTTAGATTACTGAGCAATTTACCTCGCAAGCACTGGCCAGGCTGTGGGTTAATAACAATTGCGCATGTAACCATATCATAGATGCATCATATGTGGTATACATGGCAGGTGAATGGGCCCATATTCACCTTTGATATTTCCAGAATTTATGGGCTTCAACCCGAACTCTTTAGTTGGTCAGTTCATTAATGAGAACAAGTGATACAAGAGAATTCGTAAAGAACTTTCTAGTTCTTTAATATTCACCTATGTGAATTTGCACATCACACTTAAAATGAGATGGCTAACACGAATGCCAACTGAATAAATTATCAATATTGGTAACCATGACATGTGCACTTATCAATAAACTTCAGGTTTATTATGACATGGGTTTTATACCAATAGATATCCACTTTATTGTGGCATTCTTTCGTTTGTGTAGTACAAACTGGAGAACAAAGCGGGTAGCTTTTCATATACAAATTACCCCGCTACAAGTTGTAGTAATAGGAGATATCAAAGCCTTCCTTTATTTATAGTCTCAATATAATCAATCGCTTTCGCGTGTACTTTGGAAACTGAATAAATTTCTTTGAGACTTACTACAGCACAATACTCAATTGTGTTTTCTCCAACATAGTAATAATTGGCTCTTCTAGAGCTCTCAATTAATTTTGTACTACCACAGATTCATCAACATCCATATGGTGAATATCTTTCTTAAAGAGAAAGTTATACCATTATGGTCATGTCAAACTTATATGCAAGATATGTTTCTTGCATTATCGTTGTCCTTTAATAGTCATATTTCCAAAATACTTTGGCGTACAATAGGTACGTGACCAACGATCATTCATGCCATATATCATCTCAAACCTCCTTCTAGGGGTGAGTGTGGTATCATCTCAAACCTCCTTCTAGGGGTGAGTGTGGTATATTTAATACCAATTTCATGTTCATATTCTTCCAATAATGAATATGTATTCGTGAATCAAATGTTGTCACATTCACTTCGAGGATATGTGATTTTGTTATCCTTTTCAAATCTATAAATGCGTTAGGCATTTGATTTGCTATTCTTTGCAAATGGATAATCTTTTGTGCCTCTTTCTCACAAATAGAGGTATGTGGATCAAGATGAGATAATGATGCATTTTTCCACAAAATTTCCCGTTTGGTTTCACCAGCTTCTCCCCCTAATTTTGGGAAAAGTGTCTCATCAAATTGACAGTCTGCAAATCGTGCAGTGAACAAATCTCCTGTCAATGTTTCGAGGTAGCGAATAATGGAGGGCGATTCAACCTCAACATATATTCCTAACCTTCTTTGCAGACCCATTTTGGTGCGGGATGGCGGTGCTAAAGGCACATATACTGCGCATCCAAAAATTCTTAAATGGGATATATTGGGTCCATGACCCAAAACCAATTGCAACGGGGAATATCTGTGTCAATTTGTCAGTCAGAGATGAACTAGCATTGCTGTATGCAAAATGGCGTGACCCCAAACCGAAGTGGGCAGCCGACGAACTAGTATTGCAAAATGGCGTGAACCCAAACCAAAGTGGGCAGCCGATAAACTAGCATTGCTGCATGCAAAATGGCGTGAACCCAAACCGAAATGGGCAGCCTCGTTTTCATGAAGAATTCAAGATTATTCTCATCTATTGTCTCAATATGATATCCATTTTGAATGATATCTTTAAAACTCAACAAGTTCTTCTTAGACTTGGAGGAGAATATTGCATTCTCTAAGATAAACGTCATGCCTTTGGGCAGAGTTACAGTTGCTCTTCCGGAGCCTTCAATCAATTTACTTCCCATGGTTTGACATATAAAAGAAATATACGAACATGAGAATAAACAACTTCAAATCGTTTGTGTCACATAATATTTTCAAAATCTGCTGTTAACAGTTGACTAACAAAATCAGATATGTTATCCATAATTGATTACTTTGCAGTTTGAAAATTTTCAGCGTTTTTCATAAGACAATCGATTATTAAACACACACAATCGATTGTTTGAACATAGACAATCGATTGTTAAACACACACAATCGATTATTTGTTATTTTTGAAAAACTTCAGATCACACTGTCTTAAGGCAATCGATTGTTAGACATAGACAATCGATTGTTGGTTATTTTTGAAAAATTCCAGACCTCACTGTATAACGACAATCGATTGTTAGACATAGACAATCGATTGTGGATGATTTTTGAAAAATTCCAGATTACACTGCCTAACGACAATCGATTGTTAGACATAGACAATCGATTGTGGGTGATTTTTGAAAAATTCCAGATTACACTGTCTAACGACAATCGATTGTTAGACATAGACAATCGATTGTGGATGATTTTTGAAAAATTCCAGACCTCACTGTTTCAAGACAATCGATTGTTAGACAAAGACAATCGATTGTTGGCTATTTTTGAAAAATTCCAGCACTGTTTTAAAGACAATCGATTGTTGATCATTGACAATCGATTGTTTTGCAGTTTTTATGCGAAATATGAGATAACCGACTAGTTTTTCAGGTTAGTCGATTACCTCTACTGGAATGTAAAAATATTATTGATATTTGAGCATATTGATACATTCTAAAGAACTAATACTAACTTTATATCATGAACTAACTAATACGAGCTAATACTAATGGCTATTAGTTTATTCATTCACTAATACAAACAAGTAAAATAAAATCAAATAGCTCCATCTTCTTTCATCACGGATCCATCACCGATTAGGTGGTCTATCTTCCCCTCGGGTTGCTCAAAGAAGTCTGCCACATCCAAGTGGGTGATGTCAAAGTTGTCGTCAGAGACAAAATTCGTTTCAGGGCGTTTACTCTTTCGAGATGCTTGATAAAGGTCAACCAAATGTCATGGTATACGGCAAGCCTTTGACCAGTGCCCGTTTCCACCGCAACGATAATATATAGTTTATAAACTATTTGCTTTTGGATTCTTATCGTATCGTGCTTGTGGCAGAGTGACCAACTTCAGGTTGTCATATCTCTTCTTTAAGCCATTCCACAAGATGGGTGGATCTTTGACTGTGATATATTCAATTTTCAAACCTTCATCAAGGTGATGGCGCAAGAAAATCAAGGCCTTAGCATAGTTTTGGGTGGATGCATTATTTCTGTCTTTAATGGCGTCTCCAAGACCCATAGCATCTAAGTGGATTTCAGCATCCAACACCCATGTCATATAGTTCTTGCCCGAAATTTCAAGGGCAACGAACTTTCTTTTCGTAATGTCAGACATAAAACAGATTTACATCAAGAGCGTGTTCATACTTACGGGCTCTATTACAATTATCACATTCACTTCAGGGAATGAATCATAATCATATGCTTTACACAATCTCATGTCAAATATTACTTTCATAAAGTGAAAGATTATTTTGAGAATCTTTATTATTCTCATTATCACAATAATGACGATTATAACTTCGTCTATTGCCATGTCCACATCCATTGATACCTTTACGGTAATTAGTCTTCTTTCAGACTTATCACATACTGCTACCATATTCTCTAAAGGGAATGGAGCTAATTCAATTGGACGGAATTCTTTGCCACGTCCATATTCATTGATACCTTCATGGTAATATTTTAGTCTTCTTTCAGACTTATCATATACTGCTTCCACATTCTCTAAAGGGAATGGAGCAAATTCAATGGGACGGATATTCAATTCTTTGCCCACAATCATATATGAATTTAATCATGGCAAGACATAAAAATTTTACCACTTCGTGTGGTTATAATTTCTTACAAACTCCTTTAGAGTTATAATCAAACTTTGTTGTCTATGTTTGTATATAAAATCAAATTATAGAATTTCAAGAATTTGAAAGGGAAAAGTAAATTACTTACCTTTAAGGTATACCAATAAATGTTGTGATATCGAATATACCTCTTGAGTTTTCATCCCGTTGCATTATTTTATGATGATACCATCTCTTCTATTTTTCCGTATAGAAATTTCTAACGGTTCCATCTGGAGACAATATGGCGAGGTATTCGTCGTCCGCAGTAAAGGACGTAACTAGCGATTTCAGCTTCTCCTTTCCCATGAGAAATCAAAGATAACAAACTTTGAGTATATTAGTAAAGAAGCGGCAACTCCGAAACAGAGGCAGAGGACCGAGAGAGAAAACCACAACTAATAATTTGATTTTGTCGTAGAAGAGCGTCGGCTGGTTGAAGATTTTAAATCAAATTCAATTGTAACAAAGAAAGGAATAGCGGAAGTAAATAGCTAGGATCACTTGTATGTAATATAGACAACACATAATTATAGATTTAATCGAACATAAACTCGATACTTATCTCTTGAAGCGTGACCCGGATAATGCTCGGAATTAGCGAAATTCGTGTGGGCGAATTTCTCCTTAATCTTCTCAAAGTACTTCTTGAGACGGTAGAGTCTCGTGCTGATAACGTGTTATGAAATAATATAAAAGACAAGAACAATAACTCAAGAACAAGAGCAAATAGAGAGAAGAGTAGAGAGAGTTCTTCTTATTGATACTTAGAGAATGTTAGGAGTGTGTTACAATGGTAGAAGACCCCTTTATTTATAGGGAAGGGGATGATTTATCTACCAAGAATAGAACTCTAGAATCTCTCTAATTATAGTCATTCACCTTAAATAGGAGATTTCATAACATCTTTATTATTATACACAACTGCTTCTTTAGTCTTTTAGACTTTCAAAATCCCTAAATTAAAAATACTTCTCCACACAAAACTTTCTAGCGCTCTAAGTCTTCTGCTAATTAGCAAAATATCAACTTTTTTGCAAACAAAAGTCACATAGTTTTCCAGTTACTTTATCAATCTCACTTCTTCTATTGTTTCTTTATCTTTTTCTTTTATTTGTGAAGTTGGGTTGAAAAAAAATTAGCGATTGTGAACCAGAAAATTCAATAAGTATGTTCAAATGCTTAACACCCTTTGCAATGAGCTATGCAAGGATGTTCAAAGTTTATTTTTAATAAAAAGCAAATAATAGTTTACTATATACATAATATAATTTTTCAACGAAGGGTGACCAGTTCGTCGTACATAGCTTCATCTTGGGTGCACTCATTCTCTTGAAATCCTGGATACGTCTCTGATTAGCAACATGGAATAAACATGTAATAATACTATGGAGTAAGCTGAACATAGTTCAAGTACGACGAGACTAAGTAAATAAAGCAAGTAACAACTCAATAAGAGCAACCGCTTTCCCACAATTTTTGGTCAAGGATTTCCCTTAGGTGATTTCACGAGTCCCAATTCATGAACCCTAATCACTTGGCATCTTGTGCCCATATTACAATTTATAACCACACGGTCGACTACGTGCCAAGGGAGTGACAATATCTCATGTCTACATGAATAATTCAAAGCCAACAATAACAATAACCTATAAACGCACAGACAACTCAAGTGCCAATAGAACAACTCTCACATAAAAGGCAAGTAAATGAGAATACATGTAAGTGTTGCATAATATCTGGATATATCTTCTTAACTTGACCTGAGCGATTAATTACGTGAATGCTTGTGCAATTTTTCTATCACAACTTAAGTCAGCAAGTACAAATGGAGATAACGAATGACACATAGGAAACAAACACCACAAAACGTGCAGTTTATAACTCACACAAGATAGGCACACTACTACACAAATATCATCAATAACAATACCCGAATTCATCACATATCATTTCCTGACATAGTGCGCCTTGTCTCGCCACGTGCGCAACAATAAAGTAAATGCCCACCATGTCTCGACACATGCACATAATAATATTCCCGCCTTGTCTTGCAACATGCGTCAAACCCACATATATAGCCTGCTTTGTCACACTGCATGTGCAAATATCAATAATAACAATATCACACAAAACTCACATGTGAACACCTGACAATCCTCTCAACAATATCACGTGTGAAAAAAACATAACAACACAATGTAAGGTCTTTCACCACATGCACACATATGCCACAATCTTTCCCCAAAATAGTTTCAATACCCCAACCATGCATAGCCCTCGGCTCAACAGCCCTAATTACAACAACATCATCATCATCAACAATACTAATATGAGAGTACGATATAATAATCAACACAATAACTACATAACACAAAGAAACGAAAGAACAAGCTCACAATGAAAGACACAACAGGTAATAATAGTTTGAACAAGAGTATCCCAACAAGGGAAGAGATAATGTGTAAAAATGAATCCACATAAGTACAACTCGGCAATAAGAGAAATAGCATGAATCAATGATTTCAAGTGAGGATAAGTAAACAATGAAAGGGATCACAATTACTTCAATAAGGTTAAGCAATTACGGAAGAGATAACAATAACTTCGACTAAGGTTAAGTAATTACGAAAAAGTAGCAATAACTTTAATTAAGTTAAAAAATCATGAAAAAAATAACTTCAGTTAAGCTTAAGCAATTATGGAAAAGACAGAATGGTAATAAATAAGGTGAAAACTTCAATTAAAGCACAAGAGTTTATTGAAAACAGGGGTAGAACATGAATAAATCAACTCCAAACAAGACACGTAAGAGTTAATTTAGTAATTAGCGGATTTATCATGATAAGATGACTTTATTTTTAAATAAACATAAGAACCTTAGAGCCTAAAATGGTCAAATTCCATAAATAAGCCCGAGTACGGACTTGTCACCTCATGTACACGACCTTCACAAGACACAATTAGCACAAATGACTCAAATCCTAAGGAATAGTTTCCCCCATATAAAGTTAGGCAAGATACATACTCAAAGAAGCAAAACGATACTCTAAAATTACCTTCTTGTGTGAACAACCTTCGGACAACTCAACCTCCAGAGTCTCCATTTTGCATCTGCGATCACTCTTCGACATATACGATCTTGCATATGTGGTCCACCATCTGCATAAACGAAGCAACAGACATGCACCAAGGTCAAAGAAGCAACAAAAAATCATGCAGAAGTGGCCATGCAACTGCACTCCACTATATGAAGGCTCATCATATGGTCGAGAAGGGGTATTTGGCCTATCTGGCATATGTTTGTGATTCTAGTGCTGAAGTTCCTTCCATAGATTCTTTGCTTGTAGTTCGTGAGTTTTCTGAGGTATTTCCTTCAGACCTGTCGGGTATGCCACCCGACAGAGATATTGACTTATGCTAGTTTTGCATTGGGCACTCAGCCCATTTCTAGTTCGCCGTATCGTATGGCCCCACCTGAGCTGAAAGAATTGAAGGAGCAGTTGTAAGACTTTCTTGATAAAGGCTTCATTAGATCTAGTGTCTTACCTTGGGGTGCGTCGGTGTTATTTGTTAAGAAGAAGGGATCGATGAGGATATGTATAGATTACCGACAGTTAAACAAGGTTACAATCAAGAAAAAGTATCCATTACCGAGGATTGATATTTTGTTTGATCAACTTTAGTGAGCTAAGGTATTTTCTTGAAGATTGACTTGAGATCTGGCTACCGTCAGATGAGGATTAGGGCATCTGATATCCTTAAGATAGCTTTCTGCACTCGGTATGGGCATTATGAGTTCTCGGTGATATTATTTGGATGGACAATTTCCCTAGAAAATTTTATGGATTTGATGAACCGGGTGGTCAAGCCTTACTTGGATTCGTTTGTGATAGTCTTCATTAATGATATTTTGATTTATTCCTGCAGCCAGAGGAGAATGAACCGCATATGAGAATAATTCTTCATGCCTTGAAAGATAGTCAGTTGTATGCTTTGTTTTCGAAGTGCGAGTTTTGGTTGGGGTCAATTTTTTTTAGGTCATGTTGTTTCAGTATAGGCCATTCAGGTAGATCCAAAGAAGATAGAGGTAGTCAAGGACTGGCCTAGACTCGCATCAGCTACAGAGATCTGGAGTTTCTTGGGTTTGGCAGGCTATTACCATCAGTTTGTGGATGGGCTTTCATCTATAGCATCCCCATGACCAGGTTGACCTAGAAGGGTGCCCAGTTCAGATGGTCGGATGAGTGTTAGGCAAGCTTTTAGAAGCTCAAGATAGTTTTGAATATGGAACCGGTGTTGGTTTTTCCCACAGGTTCAGGGCCATATACAGTTTATTGTGATGCATATCTATTGGACTTGGTACGATGTTGATGCAATATAGTAAGGTTATTTCTTACGCTTCATGAAAGAATTATCCAGTTCATGATTTGGAGTTAGCAGCCATTTTCACGCATTGAAGATTTGGAGGCATTATCTGTATGGCGTGGCCTGTGAGGTGTTCATAGATCACAAGAGTCTACAATATTTGTTCAAGCAGAAGGAGCTACATTTGAGGCACAGAAGGTGGTTGGAGCTATTGAAAGACTATGATATCACCATCTTATTTCATCTGGGAAAGGCCAATGTGGTGGTCGATTCTTTGAGTAGGAAGTCAGACAGTATGGGCAGTCTTGCGTATATTCTGGTCGGTGAGAGACCACTTGCTTTGGATGTTCAGGCTTTGGCCAATTAGTTCATGAGGTTGTATAATTTTGAGCCCAGTCGTGTGTTAGCTTGCACAGTCACTCGTTCTTCTTTATTGGAGATACGAGATCGGTATTATGATGATCCTCATTTGTATGTCCTTAGGGACACGGTGTTGCACGGTGGTGCCAAGCAAGTTACATTTGGAGATGATGGAGTTTGAGGCTGCAGGGTCAAGTTTGTGTGCCTAATGTGGATGGGATCCGAGAGTTAATTTTAGAGGAGGCCCATACCGGTACTCTATTCATCTCAGCGCCGCTAAGATGTATCAAGATTTACAACAGTATTATTGGTGGAGGAGAATGAAGAAGGATATTGTTGCATATGTGGCTTGGTGTCTGAACTGTCAGCAAGTAAATTATGAGCATCAGAGACCTGGTGGTTTGTTTCAAAGGATTGAGCTTCCCGAGTGGAAATGGGAGCGTGTTACTATGGACTTTGTTACTCCCACGGACTTAGAAGAAGTTCGATGCAGTGTGGGTTATTATCGGTAGGGTGACCAAGTCAGAATATTTCATTCTTGTGGCAGTCTCCTATTCTTCTGAGAGGTTAGTTGAGATCTATATTCGGGAGATTGTTCGTCTTGATGGTGTGCATGTGTCTATCATTTCTGATGGAGGTATGTAGTTTACCTCGGATTTCTAGAGGGTAGTTCAACGTGAGTTGGGCACACGGGTTGAGTTGAGTACAACATTTCATCCTCATACAAATGGGAAATCCAAGCGAACTATTCAGATTTTGGAGGATATGCTCCGAGCTTTTGTCATTGACTTCAGAGGCTTTTGGGATTAGTTTTATCCTTTACCAGAGTTTGCCTACAATAGCAGCTGCCAATTGAACATCTAGATGCTCCTTATGAGCTTCATATGGTAGGTGGTGTCGGTCACCTGTTGGATGGTTTGAGCTGCGAGAGGCTGGGTTGTTGGGTACGAATCTAGTGCAGGGTGCCTTGGACAAGGTCAGGATCATTCAGGATAGGCTTCGTAAAGCTCGGTCCAAGCAAAAGAGTTATACCAACCGTAAGGTTCGTGATGTGGCATTCATGGTCGACAAGCGGGTAATACTTCAGGTGTCGCCCATGAAGGGCATGATGAGATTTGGGAAGAGAGGCAAGCTTAGCCCCAGGTTTATTGGTCCTTTCGAGATTCTTGATCGAGTGGGAAAGGTGGTTTACAGACTTGTGTTGCCATCGAGATTATCAGTTGTGCATCCAGTGTTTCATGTGTCCATACTTTGGAAGTATCACGGCGATCCATCCCACGTGCTAGACTTCAGCACTGTCTAGTTGGACAAGGACTTGTCCTATGAGGAGGAGCTGGTAGCTATTCTACACCGGCAGGTTCGTCAGTTGATATCGAAGAGTTTCCCTTCTGTTGGTGTTAAGTGGAGATATCAACATGTGAGGCATCGACCTGGGAGTCTGAGTCCGATATGTGGAGCCGTTATCCCTATCTTTTCTCCGACTCAGGTACTTCCTTCTTTTGTCCGTTCGAGGACGAACAATTGTTTTAGAGGTGGAGAATGTGATGACCCACAAGGTCATCACTTGTTTTTGAACTAAATTCTGTGTTTCGAGGCCTTAAAGCCTCCTTTTAGTCTCACGTCAATTTGCATGCGCAGTCCGAGTGTGTATTCGAAAAGCCATTATGTGAAAATTAGTGAAAAATGATGAATTTTACTTTTAAAATTAATTTAGGTTGACTTCGGTAAATATTTTTGATAAATGGACCCGGACCCGTGATTTGACGGTTCCTGAGGGTCCTAGAAAAATATGAGACTTGGGCATATGCCCGGAATAGAATTCCGAGGTCCCAAGACCGAGAAATGAATTTTTGAAGAAAATTGTTTAACTAGAAATTTTAGAGTTTTAGAAATTTGAATGTAATTGAATTTGATGGTATCGGGCCCGTATTTTAGTTCTGGAACCTGGTACATATCTTACATATGATTTAAGCTGAGCTTGTAAAATTTGGTGAGAAACGAACATTAAATGACGTGATTCGGAACCTTAGTTGTAAAATTTGAAACTTTGAAAGTTCACGATATTTCCTTTGATTTTGATGCTAAATTCATAGTTATGGGTGTTAATTTGGTGATTTGATCGCATGAATAAGTCCATGTGATATTATTGGGTTAGTATGCATATTTGGTTAGGAGCCCCGAGGGCTCGGGTGAGTTTCAGATGGGTTTCGGGATGCTTTTACACTTAGAAAAGTTGCAGGTTTTGTTTTCTCAGGTGCACATAGGTTTTGTTCTTCGCGTTCGCGTGGATCCAGTCGCGAACACATAAGGTAAACTTCCTCAGGTGTCAGTTTGTTCTTCACAAACGCGGAGCTTAGGAAGCGAATGCAAAGCTGTGGGGAGTTACCCTTTGCGAACGTGTAGGGTTAGTGGCCAGGGGGAGGGGTTTCAAATTTGTTCTATGCAACGCCGCCACCTGACCGCGAACGTGAAGGCTTAGGGAGGTGAAGCTCCACGAGCATGAGCCTTTGTATGTGAACGCGATGGTCATCTGGGCCTGACCCATCTCGAACGTGACATGCCCATCGCGAACGCGATAAAAGCCTGCCCAGTCATTTTTAAAACAATTGATAAATTGGGATTTAGTACATAACTTCATATTTTCAAAACTAGAGAGCATTGAGACAATTTTCAAATAGCAAGTTCTTCCCTAAAGCATTGGTATATGATTTTAAACCCTTTTCTTTCGATTTCCCATTGCATTTCATCAATTTTCATCCAAAAATCAAGGGTTTTATGGTAGAAATTAAGAATTTGGGTAGAGTTATGGTTTTTTGATTAATTGGGATTTAGACCTCGTTGTGGGGTCGAATTTCGAAACTAATTGCATATTTGGGCTCATGGGCTCATGGGTGATGGGTTTTTATCTGAACCTCGAGTTTCGACAAAGCATGCTCGCGGTCGATTTTTGACTTTTTTGGTAAAATGATAGAAAACCAATAATTAAGCATTGGGTATGAATTCTTTGGCGTTTATTGATGTTGTTAAATTAATTTGGACTATATACAAGTAATTTGAAGGTGAATTATAAAGGAAAAGCAATATTTGAGACTTGTATTGGCCGTGGAAGTTTGAGGTAAGTGTTTGGTCTAACCTTAGCTTGAGAGATTAGAAGTTGTGTCTTATTTGCTATATGTTAATTGTAGAGTAAGACATATAGGTATGGTGACGAGTATCTATACGTCGATATCAAGAATTCCCGTGAGTCTTGTATAGTAATTGTTGTGACTCCATTGTGATTTGTTCATGCCTAAAATGTTAATTATCATTGTTGGTTCCTTTGCCGGGATGTTATGGTTTATGAATTTGTCTACCTTGCCAGGATATTGTTGTGTACTTTTATGCCCTTGCTAGGATTCTTTTGTGACTGATGTTGATTTGGAAATAGGAGCGGGTGGCACACCTGCAACGACATTTATATGAAATAGGAGCGGGTTGCGCGCCTGCAATGAGATATATGAAATGGGAGCTGGTTTCACGCATGCAACAAGATATATGAAATGGGAGCGGGTTGCACGCCTGCAACGAGATATATGAAATGGGATCGGGTTGCACGCCTGCAATGAGATATATAAAATGGGATCGGGTGGCGCGTTGCCACAGTAATAATTAAAATGGGATCGGTTTGCACGTCCGCAACAAGAAAGAGATGAAAGTGAATACTGTGTTTGTTTTTCTTATTCTGTTAGTAATTGAATTTTAGTTTCTTTACATTCCTTTTTGGTATTCTGTTGTTATACGATACTCCCCACAGAATGTTATTCCTCCTCCCATCTTTACTGTGGTTTTTTGCTTTATTTTTGCTGCATATGATTTAACTGCACAGAATTATTTGGTAATCTGGTCCTAGCCTCGTCACTACTTCGCCGAGGTTAGGCTAGGCACTTACCGGCACAGGGGGTCAGTTATGCTGATACTACGCTCTATACTGTGTGCAGATACTGGTATCGAAGCATTTGGACTTTATTGAGGTTGTTGCCTTCATTCCAACAGGTGACCCAAGGTAGTCGTGCAGGCGTCCGCGGGCCTTGACGTCTCCTTCTTTCATTTCTTTTCTGTTTTTACTTATTCAGGGACAGATTTGTATATTCTTATTCAGACTTTATTCGTAGTATTTTTTAGACAGTCTATGAAATTGTGACACCAATTTTGGGTGGAGTTGTATCAAGACTTCTGCAGCTGTATTAAGATAAATTTTCAGATTTTGACTTCCGCTTTGTTATTGATATCATTGATTCCGCTATTCTGATATGTCATTTTGAAATTATAAGAACTTAAAGACTTGAAAAGGGCAATTAAATCGAAATTTTGGCTTGCCTAGCTTTTACTAGTATGCACTATCATAACTCCTGATGGTGAAAAATTTGGGTCGTGACATTCTATAAAAATCCAAATTCTTTACCGAAAATATCATAAAATATGAGATAGTTTGAAAAATTGTATTTCTTTTTCTAAGATCCTTTTCACAAAAAATAAGATTTTTTATTTTCTTTATAGATAGCAACTGTGAGATACTTCTATATGATTACACATCAGTGTGTGTAAAATATCATGAATGATGTGATATCGTACAACATGAGAAAAATGTGTCTTTATGCATGTATGTCATATATGCATGCCAATGCCATGTATTTCAGAGATGAATCATGTAACTACACTCTCAGAGTACTCAACCTCACTGTATCATATTTTTCATTCATCATACTCAACCACTCGGTACTATATATGACCCATACGGCCCAGGAAAATCCATCCCGGAACATATACAACACTGACTATAAATCACCGAGTACGGAGGAAACAAGCTCAATCCAGCCTCATGGAGAAGTTCCATCTCTAGATATCAAGTACTTCGGACAAATCCATGTCTAGGAAAATCCATCTCTAGTACCAAGGGAAGAGCAGGCTAATCCAGCCTCACAGAGAAGATCCATCTCCATACCAAGGAAAGATCCATCCCTGAATATAACCAACCGTGCCCACTGGGGGTGTGCAAACTCCGGAGGGACTCCTTCGTCCCAAGCGCTATAACAGGTCAATCATGGCATAATTAATCCGGACCTCTGCCTCACTTAGTCATAAATCAATAAAATATGTTGCGGCGTGCAACCCGATCTCATAACTGCCACTTACAACCAGGCTCTCGGCCTCACTCAGTCATCAATCTTCCATCCTCACCCATAGGCTCACAATATCATGAAAATTGACCCAAAAAATGGATATAATGTATCTATAAGTAACAACTGACATTGGGATATGATATTAATGCATGAATGCGATTGAGTACAAAACATCAATGAAATCGATGAGACGACATCAAGAAACGACCACTATGGATCCCAGTAATATCAGCATAAAGTCTAAACATGATACCTAGCATGATGTATACCTCAATTTACCTTATCACATGGTGAAACACGTATATCAACAAAATAGGGCCACCGTATAGTGCCATGAAGACAACGGAGTCACAATCTACAGGGGGGCACGCCCACACGACCGTCACCTAACATATGCGTCACCTCAACACCAATCATATAGCACATAAGTTTGGATTTCATACTCTCACCACTAAGTTTAAAAGAGTTACTTATCATAAACAAGCCAATTCCAACACCGAGCAAGCCAAACGACGCTCCAAGAATGACATCACGCACGTAACGACCTCCGAACGGCTTAACACTAGCCAAAAGCAACTTGAATATATCAGATAAATCCTAAGGAA
Organism: Nicotiana benthamiana; assembly: GCA_034376525.1. Classification (NCBI taxonomy): domain Eukaryota; kingdom Viridiplantae; phylum Streptophyta; class Magnoliopsida; order Solanales; family Solanaceae; genus Nicotiana; species Nicotiana benthamiana. Next base: position 118,256,785 of record CM067329.1, read on the forward strand.
ACAATTACAATTGATAATGATCGAATTCTAAATTAAATCCCGAATCCGTTAAAAAACTAAACCCGCCCCGCACCTCGAAATTCGGCAAAACTCACAAAATTCGACAACCCATTCAATTACGAGTCCAACCATACTAGCTATCTCAAATCCGACTTCAATATGACATTCAAATCTCAAAAATTCTCTTATAAAATTTCTACATTTTTCTCAAATTTCCATCTCAAAATACAAATTGAATTATGATGACTGTGATATATTCATGTATATTAACCAAATCCGAGTTAGAATCATTTACTCTGATGATATTCTTATAAATCTCACAAACCATTGTCACAAATCGAGCTCCCCAAGTCCAAAATGTGAAATAAAACCCCAAGCCTCGCTTATATAGTACTTCCTCTGAACTTCATTGTGCGGTCCACACAAATCCAAGTGCCTCCGTACACTGCCCAAATCCTGTGACCGCACACCAAAGTTTCCTCCATACCAGGATTCAGTATTTTTCCATATATTTCTCTACAAATTTCTAAATGATTACTTCTTTACCTTTATGGAAACTAGACACGAAGGTCTACAACTTTTATTTTTGAATCATCTCAAAATTCTTTGCAGATCAAAAGACATAAGTATCCAAAGTCGGACCATCGAGTGTGCAAAACTCCCTTGAGTGCGGCCGCAGACAAAATTATGCGGTCCGAACTCCTCCTCTGAGGTACGCGTTTTTCTGCTGCGGTCTGCACTCTTATGTGCGGTCCACACCTCTCCTTCACTTTAACCTCCTCGCAATCTCCACAACTTGATGAAATATAGTCTCAGTCTCCAACTCTCATGTCATCCCAAATCTGAGGCTAAAGGCAATTCCTATAAATCTACGAACTCTCTCACTATATGTGAAAACCGAGGAATGTACATGACGAGGTAACGAACTTCATAGCATACTCGGATATATTCATACTCCCATGAGACAACTGCTCAAACGCGTTTCGCAGCTTGTCCACGCGGGTATGTGGAATAAACTCTCTCAGGAAAAAATCGAAGAACTGAGCCATGTAAGTGGGGTTGCGACCGCTGACCTACTCACTTCATAAATCTTCCACCGTCTGTATGCCCGTTGGCCTACTTGCGACTACAACATTATGTATATATAACTACAAATTCTTAGCTATATATATGAAAATCGTAGCTAATGCTTAACAATAGCTACAAAAATTAATATTCTGTGGCTATTATAATTTCACTAAAATATTTAGCTACAGAATTAAATTGGCAAAGATAATTTATCTTTTTTGCTATATTCGCTAACTGTCGTGGCAATAATTGCCCAAACATCTGCAAATTTATTGCTACAGTAAAGTCTTGTAGCTAATTGTATTTTTTTGCCACACATTTGAAGTTTCTGTAGCAATAGCAGCTTTATAGCCACAGAAAATTACTTCTAACAAAATATTACAGCTAAATAAATATTTTTGCCTCAAGTTATAAAAGCATGTGGCAATAACTCGATTAGTAGCTACAAAAGTTATTGCTACAATGATATTTTGTAGCTAATTGTGAGTTTTTGCCACACGTCTGAAATTACTGTAGTAATATTAATCTTTTAGCCACAAAATATTATAGCTGAATAGCTAGTTTTGCTTCAATTATAAATATTTGTGGCAAAAACTAACTTAATAGCTATAAACTTATTCTGATACAATTAAATTTTGTAGCTAAATATAAATTTTTGTCACGTGTTTGAAGTTACTGCAACTATAACATATTAGCCACAGTAATGATCTGAAATAAATATTAAATATAAAAATTATTTTAAAATTCAAGTTATAAGAAATTGAGAATATCGTTGGCTTCATAGCTACAATTATTTGTTATGATAGAATGATATAAGCACAATACTCAAGTGAGACAATAAGCATCCGTATTTAGTTATAATTTCTGTCATGTGCTTAAAGTTATATATCAATAGTATTTACCATAATAAATTAGTTGTTAAATAAATATTGTTGCTTTGATTACAAAATGAAAATAAGAGTTTGTCCAAAAATTTGAGAAGTTTTATGAAAATAAATTTTAAATAGAAAAACTTAGTAAGTGCATATAATTGAAAATTTTATTAATTCTCAAATAACAAAGATTAAAATGCAAAAAAAATAAAAAAATAATAATACATCATGTGTACACTTACTTATGGAATCAATGCATGTCAACTAACTTCTTGACTATTAAGCTCACACTCTATTTTATTTATATTTGGTCCTTTATTATTTTAAATAAGAACTTAGCATAATTTATATATTTAAGCACTTATTTTAAATTAAAATAAGTACTCATATATAGAAGACTTTAATAGTTTTTGGAAATATGTATGTATAATCAATTTAAATAAGTACCTATAGCAATTTCATATATCCAAGCATTTATTTTTGAAATAAGTACTAATATTCATATTAGTCCTTAAAAATGAAGTTTTTCGATTATATAAACTTAATATTATAACATGGTTCATATTTAAATCCATAAAAAAAAATTGTAATTCTTACAAAATAAGTATTATTATAGGTTTGAATTATATTTATAAAGAACACAATTGAATATATCTAATTCATGTGTAAATAACTAATTATATATAATTTATACAACTACAAACTCGTATCCATTGCATTGTATATATAATCAAGATGATAAAAAAGTCATATAAATTTGGTCTTTTCTAATCTAATAAATAATTATCATAAAACAAACTATCTATCTAAAAAGTCATATAGATTTAATCTCTCTTTTGACTATAAAGGTTTATTTCAAAAAATAAGAACTTAATATGTTTGATATTAAAGTATATGACTCAACTAACAATTATATTTTATTTTATATTAAGTAAATTATTACTTTTTGTCACACCTTTTTTTTACCACCCCAAAGGGGATATAAGGAAATTTTTCCAATTTAAGTGATATTATTTGAAATGAGATTATTTTATTTATTTTTCAAAGTCGCTACTTGAAATACTTTATGGTGTCCCAAGTCACCGATTTATTTTTAAAATCACAAATGGAGGAAATTCTGACTTTGTTTTAAAATCCTGCGAACCAGAAATTCTAATTTCTAAGTAAGAAATTTTGTTAACCCAGGAGAAGGTGCTAGTCATTACCGTGTTCTGTGGTTCTAGCACGGTATCTTAAACTATTAATACTGGCCTAAATATCTATTTATTACATGTTTACACTTATTGTGCATTTTTAAGTTTATAACCATTTTTTATTAAATTAAACCGCTTTTTAAAATTTATAAAATTATTTCTTGAACAAGTTATGATTGTCGTACACTTGTTTGTTTGATATGCGTTACGAATCGTGTCACGGGAACCACACCCACGATCTACAACATATTTAATTTATTTAAAGTTATTAAAAATTTTGTTGGGTCACATAAAACTAATGTGTGGGCCATAGATTAAGTGATTTGATTGTAAATGGCACGTCTCGATTTATTTTAGAATATTTGCACCTAATTAAAACAAACTATGGATGTTTATATTTGAAACTAATTTGAAATTAGGTATCACAACTACGCCGCGGGAACCGTACCCGTAATTAAAATCCTAAATTAATCTATTTTTTTGTAAAAATTAAAATTGTTTATTTATTTTTAATATTAAAATGACTAATTGATTTAAAATTAAAGAAAAATACTAATTTAAAGACTAAAATCTAAATATATAAAATAACTAGTTTTTGTAATTTTTCTTAATAAAATTAATTCCTACATTCGAACTGAACCTATGATGTCATGGAATTAAAATGCAGAAATGTTTTATCATTTTTTTATGATTTAAAAATATTAAAAATACATGAAATTCAACTAAATAAAGAAAAACTCCTAAAAATTAATTAAAGTTATTTTTTGCCTAGATTAGGAGTTATTTTTATGTGGGGCGAAAATTAAGCGCTCACACTTTTAACTGTTAATATAATTTAACTAACAATGTCATCTACTTAATTAAATTTAAGTATTAATTATCTCACATTTAAACAAATATTTTCTTGTATGTAATTATATTGATAACTGATTATATATTCAATATAAATAAGCATAAAAGGCATTGATGTTGTGATCCATTACAATTTTAATGACTTAATATTTATAATAAATCTAATGAAACATTAAAAATTAACAATTTAATACAATTTAAATATGAGCATGTGTTAGAAATAACAATATCATAATTAAATAAAAAAAAAGTATTACTATGCAATAGACATCATTAAACTAGTAGAGTTACTCTTTGTTTCTAGATGTTTTAAATTCTTTTTGATATTTTCTTTTTATATATAGGACTATATGATACTTGACAATATATTTTGAAATATTATTTTTTCATGGGAATATTTAATTTATTTTATTCTATTTAATGTTAAGTACATATTTATTTTTTGTTGTTTTTAAAGTAATGTTTTAAGCCATGGTTGTTTCTACATTTATTTATATTTGTTAATGGTATTTGTACATAAAAATTTTAAAAAGTAAAAGTATATAAACGATATGAAACAATTAGCAACGGAAGCCAAGTAAAAGCCCCAAAACCTAGGCCTTCTTTTCTAGCTCCAGCGGCCACACTTCCCTCTCCATATCCTTTTGTCTTTTTCTTTATCAATCAATCTTATTCAGGTAATTTCTTGCTTCCCATGATCCTTTTCTATTCTTTTATTTGTCTTAATTTGTGTAAAACAACAATACTATTTAATTATAATGAATCAGTTTGACTATGTTGGAATCTAATTGAGCAATTAATAATTGTAATATTTGTGGGTTCTCGCTTTGAATGAGATCTTTTTTATTTTTTTTATTTTATTTTTTTATTTGTTGAGTTCAATCGAAAATGCACTACATATGTGATTTGTGCCTTTTCTCGTTCGTGGTTGTCAAAATAAGCTGATAAATATATTTTTGTTAGTTGGTTGATTTACAGGCTATTGTTCCTATGCAGCCTATTTAAACGAATGCATACTAAATATTTAAAAGAATGCATACTAGGTACGTTATTGTTTAATATTTGTTACTTCGGTATGTTATTTTTCATGTTAATGTAGGTTTTTTCTTTTGTTGTGGTTCTATAATTCTTCCATGAAATAATAATGTAGGTTTACATGCTTGTTTCTTCATTATGATTTTGTTGAAAGAAAATTTTAGAGCAAAAGATTAAATTGTCTTGTGAAATATTTGAAATTTTCCTATTTCTTTTAAGCTTATTGAGAGTTTTATTATCTCATAAAATTCGTCATATCAAACATGTTAAGGAGATATTCATAAAGATAATATTCTACTAATTAAACTAGAAATACACGAAGATTTTTCATGAGAAGTTAATCGGTAATATATTTGTACATGTTAAACATATATGTTTGATCGGTTTGTATTCAGGTGGTATTGATTTTCTTTATCAAAATTGACAGGCAAATATGTAAAATTAGTAGGGCTCAATTGAAAAGCTAATAGATGTTGATCAAACTAAGGTGCAGATGAAGACAACAGCATGAAGGAAGGGAGAAGATTGTGCAGCATTGGGTCTCAAGCAAGATATTAGTACTGTTGTTGGTGTCATAGATCAATCATGTACTCTAAATGTTTTGAAAAATTTAAAAATACAATTATGTATCAGTTGTAACTTACTTTAGAATCTAAAAATGTGTATTCTTAGCTACATTACAAAAATTCTTCAATACTTCTTGGGACGGATTTTTCAATCTATAGCAATAAACGGAAAATATGATTATATATTTTCACTTTTCGTAGCAAACTAATATATTTAGCTATAATTTTTGTTATAAATAGAACTCTTATTAGAGTGAATGTCTATCTTATAGAAGAGTTTTATTTTGAGGCTAAGTCTTTTCTATGCCTATAAATAGAGGGGTCTTACCCCATTGTAAATCATCCCTAAGTATCAATAAGAATACTCCTCTCTCTACTTTTCTCTCTATTGTTCTTGTTCTTATATTATTTCATAACACGTTATCAGCACGAGACTCTACCGTCTCAAGAATCCTCTTGAGAAAATTAAGGTATTTCCCTTTTTCCGAATTTGGTTTTAATTATGTTTGATATTATGAAAAGAAAATTCGTTGCCCTTGAAATTTCGGGCAAGAACTATATGACATGGGTGTTGGATGCTGAAATCCACTTAGATGCTATGGGTCTTGGAGACGCCATTAAAGACAGAGATAAAGCATCCACCCAAGACTGTGCTAAGGCCTTGATTTTCTTGCGCCATCACCTTGATGAAGGTTTGAAAATTTAATATCTCACAGTCAAAGATCCACTCATCTTGTGGAACGGCTTAAAGGAGAGATATGACAACCTGAAGTTGGTCACTCTGCCACAAGCACGATATGATTGGGCTCATCTGAGGCCCCAAGACTTTAAGTCTGTTTCTGAATATAATTCTGCAATGTTCAGAATTACTTCTAAATTGAAACTCTGTGGAGATAATATCTCTGATTATGATATGCTTGAGAAAACGTTTACAACGTTTCATGCTTCCAATATGGTACTGCAACAACAGTACAGAGAGAAAGGTTTCAAAAAGTACTCTGAACTGATTTCTCTTCTCCTTGTGGCTGAGCGAAACAATGACATGCTCATGAGAAATCACGAAAATCGACCCACTGGGTCTACACTATTGCCTGAAGCAGATAAGGTGTATTCTCATTATGCCAAGCATGGAAAAGGCCATGGATCTAGTCATGGTCGTGGTCGTAATCGGGGTCATAGCCGTGGACGTAGACAAGGAAGAAATTTCCCTAATGTCCGTCACCCCCCAAAGAGAAATAACCACCAAAAGCAGAAACGGGATTATGAGAATCCAAAGGCAAATATTCAGAAACTATATGCTATAGTTGCGGTGGAAAAGGGCACTGGTCAAAAGCTTGCCATGTACCAAGACATTTGGTTGATCTTTATCAAGCATCTCTAAAGAATAAAGGCCCTGAAACAAATTTTGTCTCTGACGACAATTTTGACATCACCCACCTGGATGTGGCAGACTTCTTTGAGCACCCTGAGGGGAAAATAGACCACTTAATCGGTGATGGATCTGTGATGAAGGAAGATGGAATTGTTTGATTTTATTTGTATTAGTTAGTGAATAAACTACTAGTCATTAGTATCAGCTCGTATTAGTTAGTTTATGATATAATGTTAGTATTAGTTCTTTAGAATGTTTCAATATGCTTAAATTTCAAAGATATTTTTATTTTTCAGTAGAGTTAATCGACTAACCTAACAGTTAGTCGATTATCTAATATTTCGCATTAAAACTGCAAAATAATCGATTATATACTTGTTAACAATCGATTATATTAAGACAGTGTGATCTGAAATTTTTTCAAAATAGCAAATAATCGATTATGTATGTTTAACAATCGATTATATTAAGACAGTGTGATCTGAAGTTTTTCAAAATAGCAAATAATCGATTATGTATGTTTAACAATCGATTATATAAGACAGTGTGATCTGAAGTTTTTCAAAATAGCAAATAATCGATTATGTATGTTTAACAATCGATTATATTAAGACATTGTGATCTGAAGTTTTTCAAAATAGCAAATAATCGATTATGTATGTTTAACAATCGATTATATTAAGACAGTCTGATCTGAAGTTTTTCAAAATAGCAAATAATCGATTATGTATGTTTAACAATCGATTACATTGAGACAGTGCTTAAACTGAAATTTTCAAACTGCAAAGTAATCGATTATGTATGTTTAACAATCGATTACATTGAGACAGTGCTTAAACTGAAATTTTCAAACTGCAAAGTAATCAATTATGGAAAACATATAATCGACTATCTGATTTAGTTAGTCAACTAACCTCAGCAGATTTTGAAAATATTGTTTAAATGTGAAACAAACGGATTAAATTTGTTTATTCTCATGTTCGTGTACTTTCTTTCGTATGTCAAACCATGGGAAAGCAAATATGGATATCTCACAAAGCAATCTTGGATCAAATATTTGTTTAGTTGATTCATGTACTACACATACGATACTCAAAGAAAAGAAATATTTCTCTCAACTAAGTATGTGTAAGGCAGATGTTACTACAATCTCTGGTAGTAGTAAATTGATTGAAGGCTCCGGAAGAGCAACTATAACTCTGCCTAGAGGAACAATGTTTATCATAGAGAATGCAATGTTCTCCTCCAAGTCTAAGAGAAACTTGTTGAGTTTTAAAGATATACGCCGGAATGGCTATCATGTTGAGACAATAGATGAGAATAATCTTGAATATCTCATCATTACAAAGAATGTCTCTGGCCAAAAGAGGGTTATTGAGAAATTCCCGTCTTTATCTTGTGGCCTGTATTGGACAAAAATTAGTTCAATTGAGGCACATTCAACAGTAAACCAAAAGGTTACTGATTCCAATACTTTTGTACTTTGGCATGATCGATTGGGACACCCTGGATCAATCATGATGAGACGGATTATAGAAAGCTCATATGGGCATCCGTTAAAGAATTTCAAGATTCTTTTAAATAATGAATTTTCTTGCACTTCTTGTTATCAAGGCAAGTTAATTACAAGACCATCACCAACAAAGGTTGGGACTGAGTCACCTACGTTTTTGGAACGTATACAAGGGGACATTTGTGGACCTATTCACGCACCTAATGGGTCTTTCAGATATTTTATGGTCCTAATAGACGCATCCTGTAGATGGTCTCATGTGTGCCTGTTGTCATCACGCAACCTTGCGTTTGCAAAACTAATGGCACAAATAATTCGACTACGAGCACAATTTCCTGATAATCCAATCAAGTCTATTAGACTGGATAATGCTGCTGAGTTTCATCCCAAGCATTTAATGATTATTGCTTATCAATTGGGATAAAAGTGGAACATTCTGTAGCTCATGTTCACACTCAAAACGGTCTTGCAGAATCTTTAATTAAACGCCTGCAGTTGATTGCAAGACCATTACTCATGAAAACGAGGCTGCCCACTTCGGTATGGGGTCACGCCATTTTGCAAGCAGCAATGCTAATTCGTCTCAGACCGACGAATTATCACAAATATTCCCCGTTGCAATTGGTTTTGGGTCATGAACCCAATATATCCGATTTAAGAATCTTTGGATGCGCAGTATATGTGTCTATAGCACCGCCATACCGCACCAAAATGGGTCCGCAAAGAAGGTTAGGAATATATGTTGGGTTTGAATCGCCCTCCATTATTCGCTACCTCGAAACATTGACAGGAGATTTGTTCACTGCACGATTTGCAGACTGTCAATTTGATGAGACACTTTCCCCAAAATTAGGGGGAGAAGTCGGTGAAACCAAACGGGAAATTTTGTGGAAAAATGCATCATTATCTCATCTTGATCCACGTACCTCTATTTGTGAAAAAGAGGTGCAAAAGATTATCCATTTGCAAAGAATAGCAAATCAAATGCCTGACGCATTTACGGACTTGAAAAGGATAACAAAATCCCACATCCCCGCGGAGAATGTTCCAATCCGTATTGATGTCCCTGTTGGACAATCATCTAGTGTCATATCCAATGAGTCGAATGCACGCCTGAAGCGTGGCAGGCCATTAGGTTCCAAAGATCGAAATCCTAGAAAGAGGAAAGCAAACGATCAAAATGACACTACGAAAGAATCTCATGAGGAAATTCATGATTTAATAAACTCTGAGATTCATGAAGAATCCTTTGAGCCCGAGACTCAGGAAAATAAGGAACTATCCATAAATCCAATCGATATTGAGGCAAATTTTAATCGAGTGAATATAGTGGTGGATTATGTCTTTGCTTTTAATGTCGCATCTAGCATTATGCAAGAAAATGAGGATCTTGAACCTCAATCTATTGGAGAATGTCGAAAAAGACATGATTGGCCAAAATGGCAAGAAGCAATTCAATCAGAATTGAATTCGCTGGCAAAACGTGAAGTTTTTGACCCTATAGTTGAAACACCTAATGGTGTTAAGCCTGTTGGCTATAAATGGGTCTTTGTACGCAAGAGAAATGAGAAAAACGAGGTACAAAGATATAAGGCACGCCTTGTTGCACAAGGATTTTCTCAAAGGCCTGGTGTCGATTATGAAGAGACATATTCGCCTGTAATGGATGCCATAACTTTTCGTTATCTCATTAGTTTTGCTGTCCTTGAAAAGCTTGACATGCATTTAATGGATGTGGTTACTACCTATCTTTATGGCTCACTTGATAATGAGATATACATGAAAATTCCCGATGGACTCAAAATGCCGAACGCTCATAATTTAAAGTCCCGGGAAATGTTTTCAATCAAATTACAAAGATCCTTGTATGGTCTAAAGCAATCAGGACGAATGTGGTATAATCGTCTTAGTGAGTATTTGTTAAAAGAAGGCTATATAAATGATGCCAGTTGCCCGTGTGTTTTTATAAAGAAAACAACATCGGAATTTGTTGTACTTGCCGTATATGTCGATGACATAAACCTTATTGGAACCCCTATAGAACTCCAAAAGGCAATTGATTATCTAAAGAATGAATTCGAGATGAAAGATCTCGGAAAGACAAAATTATGTCTTGGTTTGCAAATTGAATATTTGGCAAACGAAATTTTTGTTCATCAATCTACCTATATAGAAAAGGTACTGAAACGGTTTTACATGGATGGAGCACATCCTTTAAGTACTCCGATGGTTGTTCGATCACTTGATGTAAATAAAGATCCATTCCGACCGCAAGAAAGGAATGAAGAGCTACTTGGTCCTGAAGTACCATATCTTAGTGCAATTGGCGCACTAATGTACCTTGCAAATACTACAAGGCCTGACATAACCTTTTCAGTTAATGTCTTAGCAAGGTACAGCTCGGCTCCCATAAGGAGACATTGGAATGGGATCAAACATATATTGAGGTACCTAAAAGGGACTACCGATATGGGCTTATTTTATGGCAATAATTGCAGTCCTGATCTTGTTGGTTATGCTGATGCTGGATATTTATCACGACCCACACAAGGCTCGATCTCAAACAGGTTATGTGTTTACCTGTGGAGGCACCGCCATATCTTGGCGATCGACTAAGCAATCAATTGTGGCTACTTCATCTAATCATGCCGAGATAATCGCTATTCATGAAGCAAGTCGGGAGTGTGTGTGGTTGAGGTCTATCATACATCATATTCAAGACAAATGTGATTTGAAGTGTAACAAACTACCCACGACTTTGTATGAAAACGATGCAGCATGTATAGCTCAATTGAAGGGAGGATTCATAAAAGGAGATAGAACAAAACATATTTCACCAAAGTTATTTTTCACACATGATCTTCAAAAGAATGGTGATATCAATGTGCAATAGATTCGTTCAAGCGATAATATTGCTGATTTGTTCACAAAATCTCTACCAACGTCAACCTTCAAGAAGTTAGTTCACAAGATCGGAATGCGAAAACCCAAGGATATGAATTGATGCTCTTTTCAGGGGGAGTTAATGCGCATTGCACTCTTTTTCCCTTACAAGGTTTTGTCCCAATGGGTTTTCCTTGCAAGGTTTTTAACGAGGCAACCAATAGGCGCATATTCAAACATGTGTACTCTTTTTCCTTTTCTTTAATTATTTCCCATTGGGTTTTGTTTTAGTTAAGGTTTTAACGAGGCACATTATTGAATAGACATTCAAGGAGGAGTGTTATAAATAGAACTCTTATTAGAGTGAATGTCTATCTTATAGAAGAGTTTTATTTTGAGGCTAATTCTTTTCTATGCCTATAAATAGAGGGGTCTTACCCCTTGTAAATCATCCCTAAGTATCAATAAGAATACTCCTCTCTCTACTTTTCTCTCTATTGTTCTTGTTCTTATATTATTTCATAACAATTTTATATATTTCATGGCAAAAAGGAATAGATTTTTAGCTACATACGAAAATAGTCGTGGCAAATTCTTTAATTTGTAGCTATGAATTGTGGAACTGGTAGCTAAATACAAGTACTATTGTCACGAGACAAAGCTATAAAAATAGCTACAAAATTTGAATTTTCATGGCAAACAAATCAAATCTATGCCACAAAGATAGCTACAAATTTTATCGATATGGCAAAAAAATAAAATCGCTTGCTATAAGTATATTTTTCGTGGCAAGATACTTTATCATTACCGCTACAACATATAAAATTTTCGTAGCAATAGGTATTAATCCTTAGTCACGAACCATGTAAAGTTTGTAGCTAACTTTTAGCTACGTACTTCTTGCTACGAATGCTATAAAATTATTTTTAATGGCTAAAGTGTTTGGCCATAAAAATGTATATATTTAGCTATAGTATATTTCATAGTATAAATATATAATGTTATAGTGTGCCCATACAAGCTTGCGTTTGAAGTTTCTCGTGTAACACAACAAAGATCATAGAGGTGAAAAGATAGATTTTCGTTATGATTTTTGGATGATTCAAAAGGTATTCTTTTGAGTTAATATTGCAAATATGTTGTCTATTTTATATGTAAGTTGATCCTGCATTTGCTTTCACTCACTTTGTAAGTATTTTTCATCAGTTACGAAATTAATCATTCTGAATCCAAACCCAAACATGTATTCAAAACATAAAACCTAAATATAACTAACTCTTTCTAATCCAATCACCAAACTTCGCCTTGCTTCTCTCACTCTCTCAAACCTTGGCCATATTTAAGCAACTCGTTTCTTTTTTTGTCGAAAAGAAAATTTTGATTCCAACCACATCATCTATTCCTTTGGACTATAGAACAAACTCATAAGTACAATCAACTAAATACTCTACAACTATTGTTGTTTAACTAAATCCTAACACAAATAGATTCTAGTCACAAGTGTCAAGGATTACATGAAGAATAACTATTGATAGTCTGCAAAATGGGTAACCATTTAGGTTTCTTCAGTCCAGTAATGTGCACTTGAAGTGCAATCTCCTTTGCTCTGTCTTTGGCCTCTTTGCTCAACTGTTGAAACCTTCTATCATTCCTTTCAATCCAAATGTTGTAAACTACTGCTGCAAACAACACTCCTAGTATGACCTTTCTTGGATCCTGTTGTTAACATTAACAGTTAACCATTGCACTTCTAATTTCCAGTTGCCTGCTATTCTTTGATACTTCAACCATTGTAACATTCCTTGCCATAGACTTTGTGAATATGAACATTCAAAATATAAGTGGTCGTGTGTCTCTTCAATATCTCTCCCACTCAATATGCATGACTGATCAACTTGAATTCCCCATTTGACTCTATCAACTATTGTCAAACACCTATGCATTGCCATCCATAGAATGTATTTCTGTTTTGGTAGCATTCCAGTCACGATCACTAATATTTTCCATTGAACTTTGGGATATTGTGGGGTGGTATGAATATATGCCTTCCTGATGCTAAATTTTCCATTTTGAGTGCAGGCTTGCATTCCTGTGCTATCAGTAGCCCACCATTCTCTTGCTCCAAACAGCTTCCTTACTAGCCAACTAGCTTGCTTAGGGATCTCCATAGTAGCAATGTCTTTCTTCTTTATATAGTGACAATGGATCCATTTGATGCAGAGTTTGCCTTTCTTTGACATTAAGGCCCAAAGAAGTTTAGTCAAAGCTGTTTTATTCCATCTCTCATAGTAGATAATGTTCAACCCTCCAGCTGCCTCTGGTTTACACAATGTCTCCCATGCTATTGGAGCCCTGTGACTAGTCTCATGACTACCAGTCCACAGGTAATTCCTGCAAATTCCATTTACCAGCTTTATAACTTTTTTTGAAATGAGGAATACCTGATCCCAATAAGTTTGCATTTCAAAAAATACACTTTTGATAAGTTGAAGTCTTCCAGCATAAGATAAGAATTTGGAAGTCCAGCTTCTGACTCTGTCCACTATCTTCTCTACTAGAGGCATACATTGTGCAATTGTAAGCAACTCGTTTCTTACACCTATAAAGTACATGACTTAATTCTCTTTTTAAAAAAATTTCAGAACATGAATGTAGTACTTGTATATTCTATTTGAACCATATGTCCGTAAAAAGTAACAAAATATACCTATAGTTGTGATCGTGAGTTATACTTCTTCGACATAGTGTTTAGCTCAAAGTTTTTGTACACTTTATAAGTATAATACAATCAAAATAAATGAAATGTCAATTATAGCAGATCGCAATAAACCAAAAGACCAAATGAGTAAGATGCAAGAGACAACAGTTATAAGTTAAAGGGAGGAAGGTGAAGAAGATCTTTTATTAATGATATTGGTTTGGTCAGCCTCTCCATGGAGAGGTTTAGAGCCTTACAATGATGTATCCTCTCTTCTTTTAGAAGTAGATGTGAAGAAGAAGAAGCAGCCCCCTCTTTAGGGTTCTTTCTCTTAGTATTTATAGCCATGAGGTCTGCCAGCTGGCGCCAAGGGGTTGGGACCACATTGAGATGACGCCCTTGCAAGGACGTCCAGGCCGTGGCCTTAGTTGCCAAATCGAGTAACTACCTAATAATCTTGTTAATAAATAGACATATCATTTATTAATTACAAATAGGCTTTAATAAATGTGTCAATCTCATTCATTATCATGAGGTCAAGTTTTGACCATACAGATAGTCCCTCCGCTTATTGAGGTCGTACCCAGGCCGAGCTCGATGAGCGTATTCTGCCGATAACCGCAGCCGTTTATGCATTGGGACGATCGTAGCCCTTTATTCTTCGGAGACGGCCGTAGCCATTCATGCTTTAGAGATAGCCGTAGCCTTTTAGATTTTTAGGGATGGCCATAGCCTTGTAGATTTTTAGGAAGGGTCGTAGCCTTCTATTCATTGGAGGCGGCCGTAGTCGTATTTTCTTTGGAGATGGTCGTAGCCATATATAATTTAGAGACGGCCGTAGCCTTTTAGCACAGTCATTCCTTGACTGCAATAGAGCCGTTTATCAGGTGAGTTCATAACCGACAACCGTGGTCGGAATTTTTTGTTTAGTTCTCGTATGAGTGACTGGCTATAACCGTTCGCATATTTTAGATGGTCGTGGACATTTATTTGCATGTACTTTTCTTTTGGTAGGAGGCCGTAGTTACCTTATTGTCAAGGGACGGCGACAGCCTGTGGTTTTGAGATGGCCGTAGCCGTCCTTATTTTGGGAGCGACTGTAGCCGTTTTATATCCAGGAAACGGTCGTGGCCGTTATTACTTCAGAGATGGATGCAATCAATACTACTTTCGGAGGTGCCATGGCCAGCATTACTTTGAAGACGATCGTACCCACTAATGGTTTTGAGATGGCTGTATCCAATTACGCTTGCCTGGGGAGGATGCGATCGTGCTTACCTTATACAAGGAAGGCATCATATTCACACGCACGGGGCGTACTCTTGGTATCTTGGGACCGTTACGACCGTTTTGTGTGTGACGTGCCGATTGATGGCAGAATGACTGTTCCATGGTGTCTGTCATAATGATGTCTTTTACTGTAGGCCTGAACTATTTTGCGGTTGATCAGGTAGTTAATGGTGACCTTTGGGATTTGTGAGAGTCATTTATGCTTTGTCTATAAATAAGGGGTTGTATCGTTTAGTTCTCACTTTTCTGATATTCTGTCTAAGTGAAATTCTGAGAGAGATAGCCCTTCTTGTTTCCAAATTAATTCGTCTCTTGCTCTCCGTTGCTCCGTTCTTTGTCGTTTACCGACATATTTTCATCTTCTATTGCTTTACCGGTGACTTTCGCCCACTTTCTTTCATTATATCGACAATGACGAGTAGTTCTCGTTCCGATATTGCTCTGGTGGCAGTTACGGCGGCTGAGAGACCATCTACAGTGGTGAGAACCACAGATTCGCCGAATGTTGACCGGCTCCCGTCAGCGACTGGCATTCTCTCTCTGCCCGATGGTCCGGCAACTGATTTCTCCGACCCCGAGGGAGAGGATCAGATGGATGAATCCCAATTTATGGGGGAAGTTGGTATCGCCCAACTGAAGGACCAGTGTGATATTCCACGCTTCGGTGACATCGTATGAATAGGAGCTGCAAAAGGGTACACGCCGACCACCGAGGTACTGCATCTTTTAAGCCTACCCTTTCAAGCTGGGATTCAAGCTTCCTCTCCCAATGCTAGTGGTCGACTTCTGTCGCTACTACAGGGTGTCCCTGGTCAACTCGTCCCTTCTTGTTACAAGTTATTGTCAATGCTGATCAAATATGCGGAGTTGCCACGGAGGGAGATTACTCTTGGGCACGTATTAACCCTTTATGCTCCTCAGAGGGTGCATGGCACCATGATTCGGTTGGTCCCTTGTGGGGTCAACGGCTTAACTGTGGAGCTTCATGACGACGTCGCTACCCGTCCTTACATCTTCTACATCAGGACTCAGCACCTGGTGGCTTGCGCTACTGACTTCCCGGAGGAGTGGAACCATGCACGTAAGTTTCTTTTACGCTGGCCTTGGTTTCTTTTGGTTAAATGTCCTGCTTTGTGTTCGTACGTATTGATCTCTTCTTGTGCCGTAGCAGGAGATGCGCCACCGGAACCATTTTCAGGCATTCGCGAATGGTTTGAGGCCGTGCTTCCTGTTCGGAATTCGCACGTGGGCGTCTGTTGGCCCAAGTTTCAGTTGAGTTTTGAAGATTGACAAATGAACTGATAGAAGGACCTGGTCTATCTTGTACTACACAGTCTGAATCAACAAGGACACATGCAGAGCACGTGAGGAAGATAATGCACCAAAGATCACGCATCAATATCTTCTGATCATAATTGAAAAGATTGCATTAGGATAAGGAGGACATTCTCCTTACGTGAAGAGAACTTAATCCTAAGTTAGGATAAGGGTTGGAGTTTGCATTGGCTAAGGACTCGAATTGTGAACGGATAAGAAGTGGAGTCTTAATCAAACTCTAACTGCTAACTCAATATATGATTGAGTTAGGTCTCTTTTCAAGCAACACACACAAGCAGAAGTAAAAGCATATTTGAGAGAAAAAAGAGCGAGTCTGATTTGCAAGCAGTATATGCAAGTTAAAAATGTGGATGCCTACAGCTACATGAACCTAGAGAAGAACCAGTTCCATCTGATTGTTTTATTTCTAGTTCAATTGTAGTAGGTTTTACATTGTACCTTTCAGCTTAGTTAGGAGCAATTGTATTAGGTACGTTGAGTCATCAAGTTAGAGTTAACTTGATAGTGTCGCAACAGCTGAGGCTGTGTGCTACACTGGGACTAGAGTTTAATCATTAGGTTTACAAGAGTTTTGTAAATGATGTTTTTGGCTCATTGATTTTAGTGGAGTTTGGGAAAATCCTACTGAGTAGTAGGTCGTGGTTTTTTCACCTTTTGAGCCAGGTGTTTTCCACGTAAAAAGAGCTGTTACTTTCAGTTTTTACATTTCTGCAAACTGCAGTAGTTAGAATACTTAGAAGAACTAGGTTCTTCTAACGTGAAAATTAGGTACCATATCATGGGTGAAGATTATGAACTCTGGGACATCATCACTGATGGCCCTCTTGCTACAACCAAGAAGAATGCTGAAGGAATGGATGTTCCAAAAAGTAGAGCAGATTGTACTGCTGATGATCTAAGGAAGTGGGAGAAAAATGCTAAAGCCAAGAAATGGCTAGTGTATGGACTTGGCCCTGATGAATACACCAGAATTCAGGGATATACAATTGCCAAGGAAATTTGGGACACTTTACAAGTGGCTCATGAAGGAACACCTCAAGTGAAGAGGTCCAGAGGAACTCTACTATATTCTCAATACGAGAATTTTACTATGAAGCATGGTGAAACTATCCAAGAGATGTATACTAGGTTCACTACATTGACAATTGAACTTGAGTCCCTTGGAAGGGTTATTTTGGAAGAAGACAAGGTAGAGAATGTTTTAACTAGAGTTTTGCCAATCTCCTGAGAAAGAAAAATCACTTCCGTTCAGAAATCCAAAAATTTTGCTACTTTGAAATTGGATGAATTGATTGGAAACTTGACTGCATATGAATTGAGAAGGCAAACTATGAAGATGGATGCTCCAAATAAAGAGAGAAGTCTAGCTCTCAGGATCTCAGAAGGATCAGATCTTGAAGATGATGAAATGGAAATGATAACTAGAGACTTCAAGAAATACCTTATGCGAGGCAAGGGCTCTTCAAGAGGACCAACATTCAACAAAACTAGGGCTTCTGAGAAGCAGACAAATGATGGTTGCTTCAAATGTGGAAATACAGATCACATGATACAGAACTGCCCTCAATGGGAGATTGAGTGGAAGAAAGAAAGGACAGAAAGGAGAAAAATGAAGAAGTAACATATTCAACCAAGGAGAAACAAAGGTACTAACAAAGCCATGGTTGCTGCATGGGGAGATACGTCAGATGAAGACTCAGAAAATGAGAAGATTAGCAAGCTATTATGTCCATCGGAGAATCAGAAGATGAACAGGAGGTAAGTGTTCTACATATTAAAGAAAGATTAAATTCCTGTCTAAAGAAAAATTGGCTGAACTCTTGATGGACTTCATAGATGAGTCTGAAATAATAAACAGTGAGAAAGATATTTTGTCTAGGGATTGTGCAATACTAAAAGAAAAATTCAAAAGACTAGAATCTAGGGCTGAAGAGAGCAATTACTTAAATGCTGAGTTGAAGAACCAGGTTCTTCAACCGAAAGTAGTGTCCTAGAACTCAAGTCTGAAAATTTGAAACTAAAAATAGGGAAAGGAAAGAAAAAGGCGGATCAATCATTTCTCACACTAGAAGAAAATTTAGGATAAATGAAGGATGAGTTGTATGAGAAAGATGAATCAATCAAGGTCCTTAAAGAAGAATTAGGAAAGGTGAAGCTGAACTAGACAGAACATGCAAATGGAACAAGGCTTCCGATGCACTCTCCTGGCTGCAAGAACATCACAACAGCAACAAGAGAGGACTTGGGTTTGGGACTCAAGATCCTATATGGGATCCCAAAAATAAGTATCTCACTCTTCATAGTACACATTGTGGTAAGACTGGCCAATACAAAAATGAATGTAATGCAAAAGAAAAGGCCAGTCAAAGGAACAAACGTTTTGTTCAAGAAAAACACAAACTGCCTGGATGGGCAAATAAAAATCTAATTCGTCCTTTTTCCCATAGAAAGGGACCCAAACTAGCTTGGCTTCCTAAGACTAACCCCTGATTTCATTTTGCAGGTCCTAGAAAAAGGAAGCAACCAAATTTGGTACATGGATAGTGGCTGCTCAAAGCATATGACTGGTAACAAGGACCGGTTTCTTTCACTTGAGAACCTAAGAGGAGGCAATGTCTCCTTTGGAAATGGAAAGAAAGGTAAGATCATTCAGGTTGAAAAGGTAGGAAAGACAGACTCTCATTCCATTGAGAATTTCTACTTGATAGATGGCTTGAAATATAGCCTGATAAGTGTGTCACAACTGTGTGACTGAGGTAATCTAGTGGCTTTTACTTCCTTAAAATGTTTTGTGATTAACCTTACTACAGACAAGATTGTTTTGCAGGGAAGAAGAGTTAATAATATTTACATTGTAGATTTGTCAACTCTTTCTGAAAATGAAATCACTTGTCTGAGTGTGTTAATTATTGATCTCCTCCTTTGGCACAAAAGACTTGGTCATGCTAGTCTAAATCAATTAAACAAATTAGTCTCTAAGGAGTTGGTGATAGAGCTACCTAATATCAAGTTCAAGGAAGACAAAGTTTGTGAGGCATGTGCAAGGGGGAAGCAGGTAAGGTCATCTTTAAAATCAAAGAAAATTGTAAGCTCATCCAAGTCATTGGAACTGGTTCATATGGATCTCTATGTTCCAATGAGAGCCATGAGCAGAGGCGGTAAAAGATCTGTCATGGTGCTGGTTGATTATTTCTCTAGATTTACCTAGATGCTATTTCTAACTTCTAAAGATGATGCATTTGAAATGTTCACAACTTTTGTTAGAAAAATCCAGAAACAATTAGGAAATCAACTTGCATCCATTAGGTCTGACCATGGAACTGAATTTGAAAATTCAAAGTTTGCTGAATTTTGTGATGAAAATGGAATAGATCATAATTTCTCTGCCCCTAGAACTCCTCAGCAAAATGGGGTAGTTGAAAGGAAGAACATGACCCTTGAGGATATGACAAGGACTATGTTACTTTCTAGTAAACTACCTCATAGTTTTTGGGTAGATGCAATAAATACATCATGCTACATAATAAGTAGGTGTATGACCAGACCACTGATAGAGAAAACTCCCTATGAGTTACTTAAAGGGAGAAAACCAAATATATCCCACCTTAGGGCTTTTGGTTCCAAGTGTTATGTGCACAATAAAGGCAAAGATTCCCTTGGTAATTTGATCCCAGAAGTGATGAGGGAGTATTCTTGGGATATTCTTCACATAGAAAAGCTTATAAAGTATTTAACAAAAGAACTCTATGTGTAGAAGAAAGTGTGCATGTTACTTTTGATGAAACTAACACTCTTTCTGAGAGACAGGAACATGAAGATGAAGCCATTTACTGGTGAGACAACTTACTGAAGCTACATCACAAGTTAAGGAGGCATCCAAGGAAGAAACAGGTGATGGAACATGTCCTTTTACCCTGGGCAACCTGACAGGGGGAACAAATTTGAGAGAAAATGCACAAAATTCTCTAAGGAACCTGTACCTGAATTGTGCCTCTACAACATAACAATGAAGGAGAAGCTAGCAGAAACCAGTTGGTGGGAAAATCTCGCAGGTACTTGAGTTCTCACCCCATTGAGAACATAATCAATGATCCCACATCAGGAGTCAAGACTAGATCACAACTGAAGAATCTTTGTGCATTTGATGCATTTTTGTCCTTGATTGAACCTAAGAATGTGAGTGAAGCTCTACAAGATACAGACTGGATAAATGCTATGCAAGAAGAACTCAATCAGTTTGAAAAAAGCAAAGTCTGGCACTTGGCTCCAAGACCTAAGGACAGGTCAGTCATTCGGAAAAATGGGTCTTCAGAAACAAGGTGTACGAAGATGGAACAGTTACAAGAAATAAGGCAAGGTTGGTGGTTCAAGGGTATAGTCAAGAGGAAGGCATTGACTATGATGAGACTTTTTCTCCAGTTTAAGCCTTTGCATCACATATGGAATTCACTCTTCATCAAATGGATGAAAAGTGCTTTTCTAAATGGCTATCTCAAAGAAGAAGTGTTTGTGAAGCAACCTCCTGGATTCGAAAGCAAAGAATGTCCTGATCATGTATTCAAACTGGACAAGGCTCTTTATGGTCTCAAGCAAGCCCAAGATCTTGGTATGAAAGATTGTCAAAATTCCTTCTGGAGCATGGGTACAAAAGAGGTAAAATTGATAGTACTTTGTTCCTAAAAGAAAAAGGTAAAGATCTTGTATTCATTCAGATTTATGCCGATGACATAATTTTTGGGGCATCTACAGAGAGGTTGAGCAATGATTTTGCAAAACTAATGGGCAGTGAATTTTTAATGAGTATGATGGGAGAACACAATTTCTTCTTAGGGTTGCAAATAAAACAAAGTCCTAACGGTACCATGATTCATCAGCAGAAGTACACAAAAGAACTGATCAAGAAATTTAAAATGGAAGAATCCAAAGAAATAGATACTCCTATTGCAACTGCCACAAAGTTAGATGTTGATGAACTTGGTTCGTCAGTTGATCAAAAGTTGTACAGGGGCATGATTGGTTCACTTTTGTATCTTACTGCCAGCAGAATTGACATTGTTTTTTAGTGCAAGACTTTGTGCTCGTTTCCAAGAAAATTCAAAGGAGTCACACTTGACTGCAGTCAAAAGAATATTGAGATATCTAAAAGGCACAACTGATCTGTGTTTGTGGTATCCAAAAGGTAGTAATTTTGACTTAATTGGATATGTTGATGCTGACTATGCAAGTTACATAGTAGACATGAAGAGTACTTCAGGTATGACACACTTTCTAGGATCTTGTCATGTATCTTGGGCTACCAAAAAGCAGAATTTAGTGGCTCTCTCCACTGCTGAAGCTGAATATGTTGCTGCTGCCTCATGTTGTGCTCAACTACTATGGATCAAGAAACAATTGGTAGATTTTGGAATTGAAGTAGGATGCATACCTATTTTTTGTGATAACACCAGTGTAATCAGTATGACAAAGAACCCTGTTCATCACAAGAGGACTAAGCGCATAGATGTTAGACATCACTTCTTAAGGGACAACTATGAAAGGGGCTAATTTCCATAGAATTCTGTGCAGTGATAAACAAATAGTTGACATATTCACCAAGACACTAAGTAGAGAAAACTTTGAGAGGAACAGGTTGGAATTAGAGATGATTAAGATCACCTGAGAGGTTATGTTCAAAATGCACAATGAAAAAAAATTGAAAAAAACTGATTTTTTTTGTTAGTAATTCTTAAATATGTGAATATTAGAGTAATTCCTACTCAGCTAAATACTTTTAAATAAGTATACTCCTGTGACATGTGGTTATGTAATTCACTAATCTCTTACAAATTTTCTATTCTGACATTTGAGGCATGATCAAGAGAAGTTTCATATGAAGAACCTGGTTCATCAATATGTACTCATGAGGAAAGTCAGGTATGTTTCTATACTGTGCACAATTAGAAAAATTTAATTTTCAATCATGAACAAGAGTCCTAAAAATTCCAATCGTCTCAAAATTCTATCCGTTGGAAACCAATTGAACCAGTTTCTTGTAATTAGAACTCTAAAGAATAACGTAACTCTTTTCTTAAACTTTAGCAATTTTAATTAATAGGGAGACCAAAAATCGACACTGATTAGACTCCTACTAACGCCTGAAAAGTGCTTTTTCTGATGTAGTAATTACCCTCTTTAAAAGGCCTCTTAAGTCACCTCATAAGCGTCATTAGCCTTTAAAACCTCTGATCATCTCCTTCATCTCCAAAACCCTAAGAAAATTCCCAAAATTTCTTAGTCTTCCACAAATTCACCACCCAAAATGACTAATCCTCAAGATAATCCTGGAACCCCATAACCAGTTTCACACAACACCACCTCATCCTCTACCCCTCCTGTTGAATCCCCAAAACCAAGGTTCGTCGAACAAAAATAATAGCTAGAATAGAAGTGGCGACTGGACCTTTAAGAAAAACTTTAAACGAGAAGCTGAAAGCAAGTCAAAAGAAGGAACCCCAAGAAGAGGTCACTGAGTCCAGCTTTGAGTCGGAGCAATACATTTCTGCAATCGAGGGAGGTGAACCTAGGTCTTCTAAAAATTCTCCGCCTCAAGAAAATCCAACAGAGGTAAAATCTTGTTTTGTTTCAGTGGATGTAGGTGATAAAGTAGAGAATCGATATGTTCTGGTGGGGGAAGTTAAGAACATTTCTGGGTATGAGTCTGTAGAACAAATGAAGAAAAGGAGGAAGACGGTGTTATCTATCTGTGAAAGTGGGGGTAATGGGGTATCACATTGAGGGGGAAGTGAATCTGGGGAAGCTGCTGAGGGGTTGGTAGATTTAAGCAAACAAACTGGTCCATCAGTGGAGGAGACATTGGCTGACTTGATGAAGAAGTTGGGGGATAACTATGTCCCCAAGAAATGAAAGTCCTCTTCCCTTATAACTCCTGTTGCTGCAAAACCATCAAAGAAATCCAAAACTGCATCTCCCAAGATTGCACCTAGGGCTAGAATGACAAGGAGCAAAGTGAGAGAAAGTGAAGCTGAGTTAAAGAGGGCACTGGAAGAAAGTAAGAAGAAAAGACTAGAAAAAGGAAAGGGGAAGGTTGGTGAGAGTTCAGAAACTGTGGTTGAGGAGGACGAAGAGGTGACAGAACATGTCCATCCACCAAAACAAACTGAGAAGGCTCCTATTGCAAAATCCAAAGAGACTAAGACTTCTTCCAAGAAGTCTTCCAAAGCTGTACCTTCTGAGTCCTCCCTGGCAAAGAGAACAAGATCTGCTTCTAAAGGCAAACAGGTGAAAAAAGTTGTAGAAGAAGAAGAAAGTGATGATGAAGAAGAAGATGATTCTGAGAGTGAACATGATCGATTTGCCAATTTTGGCAAAAGAAAAATTCTGAAGGGTAGGCTGTTGAAAGACCTGGGGGAGCCAGGCATGTTTAGGCTTCTCACATCTCTAGAAGTTCAAGGGTGGAAGGACATGGTCCTTCAGTTGAATGGGAAACTAGATAGGAAGGAACTGGTTGAGTTTATGGCAAATGGGTCAGTGAAGAATGGTGTGGTGACAAGTTCTGTTAGAGTGGTTCAAGGTAAAGTTTAATGCTGAGAAGTTGGGTGAGATCTTGAATATCCCCTGTGAAGGATATGATGATTACACAAGGAAAAGATGGCCTTGTTTAGATGGATTACCTTCAGAGTTGCAGATTACTAGAAACTTTTGTGATACCACATCAGAGGCAGAAGTGCCTGAGGCTAGGGCAGTGCAAAAGAGTGAGATGAGGCCTGAGCACAAGGTTCTCTTTGAGTTTGTCAAAAAATGCCTCTGCCCAGACAGGAAAGAAGGCACACTACAAATTATATGGACCTTGTGCTCATGCAGTGCTTGACTGAAAGTAAGCAAATCAACTGGCCTGTGTTCATGGTGAAGCTGCTGGAAAGGGTAATCAACTGTTCAAAAGCCCATGCCATCCCCTATGGATTTATTCTGTCTACAGTGCTTGAACGTCTACATGTTCCCTTGAAGAATTGGGAGATGGCATCTAGCAAGGAACACTTTGGCATCAAGACTCTTCAAAGCTGTGACTATCTGCTTAGCACTGTTCCTGTTGAACCTTGTCCATCAGCTAAAACTCCTATAAACAACAAAGTCAGGTCCTTAGTTCAGGAGATTGGACTGAAGGATGCTGAAATAACAAGGCTTAATTCCAGGGTGGCAGAATTGGAGGGAGAAAGAAATGGACTTAGAGCTGAGCTTTCCAAGGAGAAGGAGAAGAATGAAGGCATGATAAAACAAATGCTTAACCTGCTAAAAGTCCAACCCTTTAGCTCATCCAAGGCTTAGGAGTCCTGTGTCTAGGTTCCAATCTAGTTTCCCCTTTTCAGTGATAAGTTATATGGTTCTTGGTCTGTTTTCTCATTTTCTGCTCATGGTTGGAAGTTTTATATTTCTTTTTGTGGACTGCTTAGTAGGAACATCTCTGAAATCAATGAATGAAACTTTTCTGGTTCTTGTTAATCTTTTTCTAAATAGTTATTTCTGAAATGATTTTTGATTAACTTGAACATGTGTTCACTTGCAGTTGCCCTAGCGGCCATGAGTAGATATTAACTTCGAGAATTCACATCATTTATGCAACTTTTCGATGATGCCAATAGGGGAAAGATATTATGCTTAAAAATGTCTTTTTCTGAACTAGTGATGTTTATGACCTAAATATGACCTCCTTAATGATAAGTTAAAGTATTTTCTAAGTGTTGATTTCAGCTAAGTCTACGGGCTCCAGATCATAATAAGCACAGAATTTGTCATCATCAAAAAGGGGGAAACTGTTGGCCCAAGATTCAGTTGAGTTTTGAAGATTGACAAATGAACTGATAGAAAGACATGGTCCATCTTGTACTACACAGTCTGAATCAACAAGGGCACATGCAGAGCACGTGAGGAAGATAATGCACCAAAGATCACACATCAATATCTTCTGATCATAATCGAAAAGATATCATTGGGATAAGGAGGAAAGTCTCGTTATGTGAAGAGAACTTAATCCTAAGTTAGGATTAGGGTTGGAGTTTGCATTGGCCAAGGACTCGAATTGTGAACGGATAAGAAGTGGAGTCTTAATCAAACTCTAACTGCTAACTCAATATATGATTGAGTTAGTTCTCTTTTCAGGCAACACATACAAGCAGAAGTAAAAGCATATTTGAGAGCAAAAAGAGCGAGTCTGATTTGCAAGCAATATATGCAAGTTAAAACTGTGGACGCCTACAGCTACATGAACCTAGAGAAGAACCAATTCCATCTGATTGTTTTATTTCTAGTTCAATTGTAGTAGGTTTTATATTGTACCTTTCAGCTTAGTTAGAAGCAATTATATTAGGTACGTTGAGTCATCAAGTTAGAGTTAACTTGATAGTGTCGCAGCAGCTGAAGCTATGTGCTACACTGGGATTAGAGTTTAATCCTTAGGTTTACAAGAGTTTTGTAAATGTTGTTTTTGGCTCATCGATTTTAGTGGAGTTAGGGAAAATCCTACTGAGTAATAGGTCGTGGTTTTTTCACCTTTTGAGCCAGGTGTTTTCCACGTAAAAATAGTTGTGCACTATACTTTCAATTTTTACATTTCCGCAAACTGCAGTAGTTTGAACACTTAGAAGAACCAGGTTCTTCTAACGCGAAAATTAGGTACCACACAAATCACCCCCCTCTTGTGTGGTATTGACGTTTATTCACATCAGCATCTTTCTAGGAGGTCCATGGCCGTAGGTCGGCTGCTGGTAAGAATTTGACTTGCTGTGATTGCTCTTCTTTCGTAGTCCTTGGTTTCTTTTACTTAACCCTTCTTCCTTGGTTGGTTAGAACGACCATGTCGCAGGAAGGATCCTCAACTTGCTTTTCGTAGGCCGGGGGCGACTGCCCGATTGATTACAATGTCGGGGCCTCTTCCGGTCATGAGGGAGACCTTCGTATAATCCTCGGCAGAATACTCTCCGGCGCGGTCTGTGCCCCGAGTTGAAGAATCTCCAGGGGTTGTGCGTTCCAGGGCAGAGCGGTCACCAAATTAAGATGAGGAAGAAGACGGGAGGCCGCTGGTTCGGCGCAGGGTGGAGTTCACCCTGGCCCTTCCGGTGGTGATTAGCTTGGATTCTTTGCCACCTGAAGCGGAGGGGGACGTAGCGGACCTTGCCCCAGAGGGCGAGCACTCAGTGGGGGTTGCCCTGGTTGGCTCAGGCCGAGGTGACACAATCGCTTCGCCGATTCAAATTTCTATTCATGTTTCTGAGAGGGAAGGTAGCTCCTCAGCAACTATTTTAGCGGAGGATACATGCGCTGACATTTTGGCGAATGTGGGTGCTTCGACGTCCCGAGGCGGAGGCCTTGACTTCCATGGCGGCGGAAAGAAGGGGAGCCTCAGGATAGGGGGATGATTCGGAGTCCGACATGGATCCTGAAGATGTTCGTCTCTTTCAGGAGGGTTATACCCTCCCATCGGTGCAGGCCGAAGGGGATTACCATTATTTGGAGATCCCTAACGACCTGAACGTGCTGCTGAAGGAGGAGAACCTAGTGACGCTGTTTGGGGTTCTGTGCTCGGAAGCGGAGAGCGCGTCCCTGAGGGGAATCTTAGAAGTCGGGTTGATGGGCGAGGTGGCCGCCCTGAGTATAAATGTATGTATAAAACTTTAGTTTGTTTTCTTTCTTTGTACGTCTTCATATATTAACTGTCGTTCTATTTGTTGTAGTTATTTTTGTTGGAGGTGGAGAGCATCAGGCGGGCTAACGTCCGCTCGATTATTTTTGTGCAGTTTTTGGAGAAGTACCACCGCTACCGTGACCGGTGCCGTGATCTGCGTGAACGCATAAGGAACGACCCATGGAACCGGGAGATAGTAGAAGAGCTGGCGCAGAGGGAGCTTCATATGCAACAGACCCTTAGCAGGGTAAATGCTCTTGAGGGGCAGCTCCGCCAAGTGAACGAGGAGATAGACGCCGAGAGAAAGGCGGCTACTGAGAGAGAGCGCCAAAATAAGACTGCTACAGCAGATGCTGCTAAAGCTCTAACTAGGCAGGTGGCTGCCCTGGAGACGGAGGCTGCCACTTGAAGGAAGCAGGCAGAGGACGCCCTGGCGAAGGTTGAAACAAAGCACGCGACCAACCGTGCCCAATAAAGAGAGCACGGATTAGACAGGGCCGCCGCTACCTTCCGAGAGCGGTTGTTGGAGGGGCACATTGCCGTCTGTGAGCAGGATGCCTCTGCTGTAGCGGACCGGACTGTGGCCTTGGAGGCCGAGAACCAGCACTTGAGGGATCAGGCCGCCTCTTTTGGTCCTGCTCGTAAGCTTTGGACGGTTGCCGAGGCCCAGATCGATGTGTATAGGAGGTTGTGGGAAGTCGGCATCGTGTCTGAGGCCATTTATGAGGAGGCACGCCAAAAGGCCCGTGATGCCCGCCTCGACTACGATTTTGACCCGTCTATGCTCGGGGGCGATGATAGCACCAAGGGCACTGATAATGCTGAAGGGGGTGCTGGGGGCGCCGAGTGAACAAATGGAAATATTTGTAGTGTTTGTTTCATTTTCGTTCTCTTTTTCTCTTTTTTCTTTGCCGGCCTTGGGCCAGTGTAATGGGAGGTAACCCCGTGTAAATATTGTAAATATACTTTCTTCCTTTCTGTTTGTTTTATATCAATTTCGTGTGTTTCTTTTTTGTGTCCGTTTTAAGGGGGCCTTGATTTAGAGTTTCTCCTGTGAGCATGTTAATAGTCCCGACTGGTTAGGTGGCTTCGACCATTGTATAATCTACCCTTTTCCTTAGGAGACAATTGGTACAGATGGCCTTGGCCGTAGATAGACGCTTTTGGTCGTCACCTTCCCCTGCATGATGGGGGTTGGTGATAGCCGCGTTTGGGCAGTGGCGGCACATATCCTTATTCCCAGTTCGGGCTTAGTCGAACTACTGGTCGTGGTAACGAAAAACACAGCCTTGTAAATCGACTTGGGCCAAACTTTACGCGGGCTGGCACTTTAGTTTTGAGCTTAGTCGTACTTACTTGAATGGTGAGGGTGCTAGGCCCGACCCGCAATTCGTTCGGGGTTGGACATTTGCGGGTGCTCGTCCTTGCCTAATCGCGGCACGGCTCATAGCCTCGGGGATGTTTGTCCTTGGCTTTGATTCGTCCGTGGTTGAGTTTGTGCCTTTTGTGACGGAGGCCTGTAGCCTGAGTCCTGGTTCAACTTATAGTCGAATTATTTTGTAATTCATAATGGTGGAGGCACTTGTCCTGAGTCCCATTTCAACCGTAGTTGAACTTTTGTATGGAAGTACGTAGCCTGACCTATCATTCAACCATAGTTGAACCTTTGTAATTTTTAGAAGGCGCGTGGTCTGAATTGCCATTCAACAGTAGTTGAAGCTTTGTAATTTTTGAAGGTGTGTAGCCTGAACTGCCTTTAAACCGTAGTTGAACCTTTGTAGTTTTTGAAGTCGAAGGCACATAGCCTGAGTTCCAGTTCAACCGTAGTTGAACTTTTGGGTGAAGGCGCATAGCCCGAGTTGTCGTTGAATCCGTAGTTGAACCTTTGTAACTTTTTGAAGGCGCGTAGCCTGAATTGGTGTTCAACCGTGGTTGAACATTTGTAATTTTTGAAGGCGCGTAGCCTGAGTCCCAGTTCAACCGTAGTTGAACTTTTGGGTGCAAGCGCATAGCCTGAACTGCCGTTCAAGCGTACTTGAACCTTCGTAAGTTTTTGAAGGTGTGTAGCTTGAATTGCCATTCAACCGTGGTTGAACCTTTGTAATTTTTGAAGGCGCGTAGCCTGAGTCCTAGTTCAACCGTAGTTGAACTTTTGGGTGATGGCGCAGAGCCTGAACTGACATTCAACCGTAGTTGAACCTTTGTAAGTTTTTGAAGTCGAAGGAACATAGCCTGAGTCCCAGTTCAACCATAGTTGTAACTTTCGGGTGAAGACATGTAGCCTGAGCTGTCGTTCAATCCGTAGTTGAACCTTTGTAATTTTTTGAAGGCGCGTAGCCTGAATTGGCGTTCAACTGTGGTTGAACCATTGTAATTTTTGAAGGCGCGTAGCCTGAGTCCCAGTTCAACCGTAGTTGAACTTTTGGGTGAAGGCACATAGCTTGAGCTGGCATTCACTCCGTAGTTGAACCTTTGTAATTTTAGAAGGCGCATAGCCTGATTGCCGTTCAACTGTAGTTGAACCTTTGTAATTTTTTGAAGTCGCATAGCCTGAGTCCCATTTCAACCGTAGTTGAACTTTTAGGTGCAAGAGCATAGCCTGATTTGCCGTTCAACGATAGTTTAACCTTTGGAAGTTTTTGAAGGCGCGTAGCCTGAGTCCCAGTTCAACCGTAGTTGAACTTTTGTTTTCCTGCATAACCTGCTTCGTGTTGGGCGTTGGGATTTGCTTCTGGTTTCAGATCTAGCATGTCTTGCGCTTGTAGTCTTCTCGATTGGTTCGCACAGGTATCCCTGTTACAGATCTCCGTTCGAGATACTTTCGTGCTTTCTTCCTCTATGGTAGGATCCCGTGTGAAAAAGGGGGCAAGGTACCTTATGCATATTTTCCCCATGGGGCTAGGGGATCTGCTTCCTCTTCTTCTTCTTCCCTTTGCTCGGGGACGCGGGGATGTGGAATGAAGCTCATTTCGAGGTTTTTGACTTCCTTTCATCCGACATGCCGCTTGGGTTTGTTCGAGCTTGGTTGTTTTCTTTCCCCCCTTTTTTGGTGTAAGGATAAATTACGCGATTCTGCTATGAAATCCCCACAGACGGCGCTAAATTGTTTAGCTCAAAGTTTCTGTACACTTTATAAGCAAAAAACAATCAAAATAAATGAAAGGAAAATCATAGTAGATCGTAATAAACCAAAATACCAAATGAGTAAGATGCAAAGACAACATTTATAAGTTAAAGGGAGGAAGGTGAAGATCTTTTATTAATGATATTGGTTTTGTCTGCTTCTCCATGGAGAGGTTCAGAGCCTTACAATGATGTATCATCTCTTTTTTTAGAAGTAGATGTGAAGAAGAAGAAGAAGAAGCAGCCCCCTCTTTACGGTTTTTTCTCTTAGTATCTATAGTCATGAGGTCTGCCAACTGGCGCCAAGGGGTTGGGACCACATTGAGGGGACGCCCTTGCAAGGACGTCTAGACCGTGGCCCTAGTTCCCAAATCGAGTAACTATCCGATAATCTTGTTAATAAATGGTCATACCATTTATTAATCACTTATAGGCTTTAATAAATGCGTCGATCTCATTCATTGTCACGATGTCAAGTTTTGACCCATACACATAGGTCCCTTTCAAGTGCCATCTTTAATCCGTACTTTTAAAGGCAGGAACGTATTTTTTTACTACCAAAAGGAAAAAGATTAAGGGGAAAAAGAAATTTAAGTTCCGACTTTTACAAGTACTACAGTAGAAGCCTTTAACAAGAAAATAATCATTTTTTTAAAAACGTGCGGCAATGAGTAAGAGTGAAATGATTATCTCAAATCCTCAATTATTTCAACCTTTTCCACTTCACGTGTGTGTAGGTTAGAAATGATTATAGCAAACTGGTTTCCATGCTTAGCATGTCGGATTATGTTAGTTGAACCTCAATTAAATTAAGAATACTAAATTAATCAAACTACACTCGAAACATTTATAAATGATAAGAGTATATTCAAATGTATAATAGATAGTGTAACAAGATGAAGATAAACCAATTTTAACTTAAATATAATATTTGCTGAGATTTTAGTAAGTTTTTATCATGGACGGACTTAGGGCAGAATGGTTCTTCATCGAAAATTTACGCTGTCTATATAAAGTAAAATTTTTTCTTTTTATCTCTATATATAATGTCTTGAATCTCCTCGACATAAAAACATAGCTTAGTGGATAAGGGGTTCAAAACCTTTATGAGGTCATTAGTTCAATTCTCACTGGCTATAATATTATTTATTTTGTTAACCCTTTTTACATCTTTAGTGAAAATCATGCCTCCGTCACTGATTCTAATTACATATATTTATAAATAAATATTTAATAATGAGAAGTAAATTATATTTCGTGGCTAAATCCCTTCCTCTAGAGTCGTTTCATGCACCCATGGAGTGGCGCGTAGAAGACATGTTTTTTATGAACATGTAGAATATAACAGTACAAGGAAGAAGACTAGTCAGTAGTATTATTCAGTTTTATGAATTAAATAAATAGAATATATATATAAAGATACAAAAATGGAGCTTTTAAGGGAGGCA
The DNA here is from genome assembly GCA_034376525.1 of Nicotiana benthamiana. NCBI lineage: Eukaryota > Viridiplantae > Streptophyta > Magnoliopsida > Solanales > Solanaceae > Nicotiana > Nicotiana benthamiana. The sequence continues at coordinate 118,288,711 of CM067329.1, forward strand.
AAGGCAGGCAAAAGGTCTACATCTTTACTCTATATTTTGGTAATTATGGCCTTTCTGGTGGTTTGGTACAAATATTGGAATTTCTGTTGGAGGCATTTGATTCAGTTATAAAATTTCTCACTCACCTTTAATTTTTTTTTTTACCTGCTTTGAAAATGAGACAGACACAAAGCCAAGCTATGGGAAAAGGCGCATGCTAACAGAGGCGAGCAAAAATCTCGGTGCATGATAGTAAGATCGCCGTCGTGCTCGATCAATGGCTCGTCGCCAGCGAAATTTGGCTCCCACTACCACTCAAATCGTCACTTCTGCACATGGTATCACTAAGGAATTGGAACCTTTGACCTTTGGAAATTTCCTTCCACAGAAATTTCAATCGCCAGAGAATATGCATGCAGAAGCTGTTGCGGCTGTAAATCCACCTCCGATGGGAAAAGTTGAAGTGCCGGCTAGTCTCGCTGCTCGAAGACTTCAATTCTCTGAAACTAGTGGTTCTGCAAAATCACTTCCGAATATTGCTGAAGTTGTTCGAGGGAATCGAAATGCTCAAATGGGTAAGCCGCTCTCATTTGTACCTCCGATTGAAAGAGATGGTCAGAAGGTTGTTAAAATTAGTGAAGAGGATTTACAATCTCAGGTGGATTACTGGAGTAATGCATTAATTGGATGTGTAATTGGCAATAATCCTAATGAGAAAATGATGGAGAATTTTGTGCTGCATGTCTGGAATTTTGTGTCCAACCCTCAGATTCTGATGCATTCTGAAGGTTACTACATCTTTCGTTTCAATAGTTAAGAGGACAAAGAGCTACTTATTCAGTCTGGGCCATACTCGTTCAGAAACAAACATATGGTGTTGAAACCATGGGAGGTTGATTTTTCCTTTCAAAATGATGTACTCAGCACTGTACCTGTATGGATTCGATTTCTTGGTCTTCCGGTGGGCTACTGGTCTATTGAAGTTCTGAGCAAACTGGCTAGTGCAGCGGGTAAGCCATTGTACACAGACAAATTCACAGCTCACTATGAGAAGATCTCTTTTGCGCGAGTTCTAGTAGAGGTTGATGCTGCCCATCCCCTCCCTGATCAGATTGAAATTGAAACTCCTTTTGGTCCGAAAATCCACAGATTGAATATGATTGGAAACCTAGTTTTTGCAACCATTGCCTGAAATTTGGCCATGACACTGTTGACTGCTGGTATAATGCAGGCAATGATGTAGAACAGGATATTGGTGAGCAGGAGAAGAAAAGAAGACAGAGAACCAGAATGTAAAAACAGGTCAAAGTTACTAAACAAGAATGGATTCCTAAGACTTGTGCAGATACAATGGCAAGCATGCCAGTTCAACCAGAGCATACCAGTGAGAATATGCAGCTGGGGAATAGTACTATTGGGACTACTATTCAACAGCATACCAGTGAGAATATGCAGCTGGGGAATAGTACTGGGGAACAACATGCATTGATTGGCTCTAACAGAAATACTGCAACTATAAGTGAACCTATTGGGATCAATGAGGTTATGATTGACAAATCTAATAAGGGGAAGACTACTATTGATATCCTGGATGCTGGCAGAAGGGGTCAACAGGTGGATCCAGAACCTTCTTGGAGCAGTTTTTCTAATGCTTCATGATTATTGTTACTTGGAACATTAGAAGGCTTAATCAAGCCCATAAACAAAAAGAATTAAAAAGCTTCCTGTCTGTAAATAAAGTAGATGTCATGGGTGTTCTTGAAACTAGAGTGAAAGAGCATAAAGCTAAGAGGATCTTAGATAAGGTTGCTAAGGGATGGAAGGTTCAATGCAACTATGCTAAAGCAGTAAATGGAAGGATATGGCTTCTCTGGAAACCCCACATTCAGGTCCATATTTCTTGTGTGACTGCCCAGGTTATTCATTGTCTCTTTGAAGAATCTCAAAGTAAGATCAGAACCCATATGAGTGTCATTTATGCTCATAATACTGCAAGCATTAGGGAACAATTGTGGAGTTATTTAAGGGCAGTCAATATTCCCAGTCAGGATTCTTGGGTAGTGAGTGGGGATTTTAATACTGTATTATGTTCTGAAGATAGAATTGGTTCTCCTGTCACTGATGCTGAAGTCAGAGAGTTCAAAGAGGTTATTGCTAATCTTCAACTTACTCCCCTTAGAGCCAAAGGGTGGCATTATACTTGGACAAATAAGCAGGTTAATACCACTAGAGTCTATAGTAAGATTGATTGGGCCTTGGGTAATTTTCAGTGGGTTCAACAGTATGGGCACCTTGAAGCTGATTTCATGAACCCTTCAGTTTCTTATCACTCCCATATACTCATCAAATTTGGCAGTAAAAAAATTCTGCACCCCAAACCTTTCAGATTCTACATTGCAATTATGGAGGATCCTCAGTTTACTTCCATTCTGCAGCAAGCTTGGTCATAGAACTGTGAAGGATCACCTATGCAACAGGTATGGACCAAATTGAAGAACCTGAAGCAGCACTTAAAGGGGATTAATATCCAGATGGCTTCATACAAACAGAAGCTTATTCAAGCTAGGGAGACACTGGATATTGTACAAAGCCAGTTGCAGCATAATCCACTTTCACAGAATTTGTTTAATGATGAGAAAACATCATTACATGAAATAGCAAGGTGGAGGAACAGATTATGAGGCAGAAGTCCAAGGCTTGCCGGATTGACTGTGGAGATGCTAATACAAAGTACTTTCATGCTCAATGGAAGATCAGAACATGCCAGAATAATATTACTTCTATATATACTGACTCAGGTATAAAACTAACAGATCCATTAGCTGTGGAACAGGAATTTATTAAGGTGTTCAAATCATTGATGGGAGAATGTGTTGAAGAACTGCCTTGTGTCAATACGGGTTTTATGAAAGAAGGACAATGTCTAACATTATCACAGAAAAGAATGCTAATTCAAGAGGTAATATTGGAAGAAATTACAGAAGCTTTAAAGGAGATGCCTAAGGACAAAGCACGAGGTGTGGATGGGTTTCCTGTGGAGTTCTTTAATAGCAACTGGGAGATAGTAAAGGAAGATATACTTGCTGCTACTAAGGACTTCTTCTCTACTTGCAATATGCCTCACATGATCAATACTACAGCTATTGCACTTGTGCCTAAGGTTAGAACTCCTACAACTGTTAAAGATTATAGACCTATCACTTACTGTACCACTGTCTATAAAATCATTTCCAAAGTTAATACAAGGAGGATGAAAGCTGTTATTGGTGGTCTAGTTGGACAAGCTCAGTCAGCATTTATTGAAGGAAGAAGCATTATAGATAATATTTTGCTCAGTCATGAAATTTTCAAGGGATAAGGGAGTATCCCCCAGATGTGTCCTCAAGGTGGATTTGAGGAAGGCCTATGACACTCTTGAATGGGGCTTTTCTTAAATAGATTCTTATTGACATTGGATTCCCTGCAAAGTTTCTTAACTGGATAATGGCTTGTGTTACTTCTGTTTCCTATTCCTTAGTACTGAATGGTGGTCTAAATAAGCCTTTTATTGCAAAGAGAGGTATTAGACAGGGTGATCCTATGTCACCTTATTTGTTTGTTCTTGCCATGGAGTATCTGAACAGGATATTGGGCTAGTTACACAGAAATGGAGATTTTAACTTTCATCTCAAATGCAGGAAACTAAACTGTGCACATGTCTGTTTTGCTGATGATCTTCTTATGTTCTGTCGAGCTGATGTTATTTCTATCCAAATTCTACAATAGGCTTTCCTTTAGTTCTCTGAAGCTTCTGGTTTGCAAGCTAACATTAGCAAGAGTGCTGTTTATTTGGCTGGTGTACAGCAGTCTGCCAGGGAAGAAATAATGGAAAAGCTGGGGTTCATTGAGGGTCAGCTTCCTTTAAAGTATTTAGGGATTCCACTTAACTCTAAAAAACTTGCTATCCATCATTACTTGCCACCGATTGAGAAGATTACTGCCAAAATCACTTGCTGGTCAGCGAAAATGCTTTCTTATGTAGGAAGATGTCAATTGATTAAAGCTGTTATCTTTGGTATTCAGACTTACTGGGCACAAGTATTCATATTGACAAAGAAGGTATTGAAAACCATTATAGCAATATGCAGGTCTTTCCAGTGGACAGGCAGTGCTACTGTGTCTAAAAGGTCTTTGGTTGCATGGGAAAAGGTCTGTAAACCAATTTCTGTTGGGGGACTCAACATTATTGATATGACTGTGTGGAATAAGGCAGCTGTCACTAAACTTCTTTGGGACTTGGCCAGGAAAAAAGATTGCCTTTGGATCAAATGGCTGCACTGTTACTACATCAAACAGTGTGACATTGGTTCTATTCCTCTGCCTAAGACTGCTTCTTGGGTTGTTAGAAAGATTCTGGACTGCAGGACTGCAGTAATGGAGAACCAGCAGCTACAAGGGGATCTCTTTAACAGGTTGAAAGTAATGTGCAGGCTAGACAAATTCCAAATCCAAAAACTATACCTTGCAATGCTTCCTAGTTATAATAAGGTAGTGTGGAAGAATTTGATGCTGACTACTAATGTGCAACCTAGACACAAATTCACTGTATGGCTAGCTGCTCAACACAGGTTGCCTACTATTGACAGATTGCAGAAGTATGGAATTCAAGTACCTGCTAACTGTGTGTGCTGCAATCAGCATGCTGAAAACTTTGAACATTTGTTCTTTGACTGCCCTATCACTAATCGACTATGGACCAGAATATGCTGTTGATTGGGGTATAAAAGAACAGTTGGCCATTGGGAAGCTGAACTTCAATGGATCTGCAGCAAAGCTAGGAGCAAATATGGCACAAAGCAATTACTCCTTCTGCCTTTGTGACTGCTGTTGCCCTTATTTGGAGAGAAAGAAATTGCATTCATTTTGATGATAAGGCATTTGTAGAAGACCAGTTTTGTAGAGAAGTAGCATTGCTTATTCGTACACGAGGCAGACTGTAAAAAATGACAAGATGGTTTGCGGCAACTAAATTGTTATCCTTAGCTATAGTCTAACAGTTCCATACTAAGATAGCTCTATTTTTAAAGTTGTATTAGCTTAGTGATGTTTGTAAATGAGTAGTAGCTAGTCAATGCTACTACTATATAACTTACACTGTAAATTCTTTGATATTAATGAAATTAACAGTTAAACTAAAAAAAAAGAGTTTGTTAATAAAAAAAAGGCCAATAACTATGGTTCTAATTAATTAAAGTGTCTAAAGCTTGCATCATTTATTTCTCTGACTATATTCAACTACAATACCTACTAATTTATCAACCACTTAGGCTCTAAAATGATTCTTATCATGTGGTCCAACTTGGTAATATTAATTTATTAAAAGAAAATTCTTTCGTTTTGAATTTTCAACAAGATACTGTTTACTCGTAAAATAGTACAACTAAATATACGTAATTTTTAAATAAGTGAATTAATTTGATCCTAAAATAATTAAATAATTAAAGAATTATGAAATATTTAACCTTAAAATGTAAACGAAACGACATAAAATGATAATTCGAGCGCAACAGTAGTGAAATCGAAAAGTGAGAAAGTAAGATTATATTAAGCTTTATATAGAATATAGTATAAGTTTTCTAGAAAATTCGTCTCCCATTACTATGATAGCTGAGCTCATTATTTATAGTTACGTCCAGGGAAAGAGATCCTAGGATCATGCCCCTCTTTAATGTCAATTACGAGGGTCATTGATGAAACTGTAACGATGAGCATAAATGCCCATATTTCTTGTAACAGGCAGTCACTCTTAATGCAGCAGAATATTCTTTAAATTCTATCGGGCGCAGAGCATTTAACACCCCTTTATTGACGTTATTCCTTCCCGTGATAAGGGAGACATCTGCATTCGGTCTCTGGCCATCCCTGTTATAAGTTTCACATGTCCCTTTTTTGGAGGGCCATGTGTCATAGCATATATTACGCAATATAGTCCCCTGCTCTTCGGTGATACAACTTTGTGTTACCAAAAAGTTGGTAGAAATATTCTTTTGGCGGGAATTACTATAATCTCTTATGAAGGTTTCTGAGGGTTGATTAGACGCACGCTTCTCCATATTTAATACTGTCACGACCCAATTCCCAAACCTAGTCGTAATGACAAGGCCAGCTAAACATAACGAAGCACCTCTTTTAACAGTTAATTTACATAAATAAGTCTAAACATGATTAATCATAGTCATAAATGCGGAATAAAGCGATAAAATAGGGAAACCATCCCGACATAACTCAAACCGGGGTGTCATAAGTCATGATCCACTACAGAGTCTACTACAAGTCTACAAAGTCTAGAACTTAATACAAAGGTCCGAAGATAACATTAGCAATAGAAGATAATGGAAAAACGGGGCTGCAGACGTCAACATCTACCTCGTCACTCCTAGTCACCACCTGGTCTGGAAGGAATCAGCACTCAGGAGCGAACTCTGTTATACCTGTATTTGCACACCTGGTACAGATAGTAACGTGAGTACTCTTACCCAGTGAGTAATAAGTATAAATAATTGTTGAAAGCATGAAATCTCATAAAGGCACAAGGAAATGCTATCTTAAAGAAGTAAAATCAGTTAAACAGTAAAGCAATAAAGTATCAAGTAACTCTCTTCTAAAATCGGTAAAACAGATAATTTAACAGATGAAATATAGATAGAAATCTGCCCCTTGGGCTCAGTATCAAGCTCTCAGAACACTACCAGCCCCTCGGGCTATATATCAGTCACTCATCATAATATCATCCCCTCGTGCTCACTCTCATATCACATGGGTACCCGCGCTCACTGTGGGTGTGTAGATTCTGGAGGGCCCCTTACGGCCCAAGCGCTATATCAACATAAGTCCTGAAAGCATGATCATATCACTCATAAGGCCTAAAAGCCTCCTCACATCACTCACAAGGCCTGAAAACCTTCTCACATCACTCATACGGCCTGAAAGCCTTCTCACATCACTCAGCATATCCTCACATATGGACCTCGGCCTCAATCAGTCCGAAAATCATCACATGCCCCTCAGACATCAGTAAAACAGTAGTGCTCAGCTCAAACAACGTTTTAAATACCTTTTAAATCTCAAATTTGAGCAAAGGCTTAATACTCTTAGAAAGATTACAACATATTAATGCATACAATTGAAAGTACAATATCAATTGTCATGAAAGTCAAGAATCAAGAAATAGTCATATATTTATATTACCAAAAAATAGGATCATATCACCAAATAAAAATAGATGGGATCATTCTCATGAAAGTCATTATCCTTTTCATGACATGAGAATTAAAAATCTCCAACCCATTTTTACAGTCTACTTTGTTGACTGCAAAATTTGCATCTGAAAATATTCTACTAGATCAAAGCAATTAGTTCTTGCATATAGTAATCCATGATTTAAAATTAACAAAAGATTTTTTGTGGCACTATAATAAAATATTATGGAATTAGGAATACCAAAATAGTTATCATAAAAATGCAATAGAGAGCTGGTCATACCTTGATACTTTAATCGATAGTTGGACCTACTAATTTTCTCCTTGCTTCGCATTATTGAATGTGAAGATAAACGTAAATAATCCATTATACTCATTTCCAACCCGATCATTTTCCAGAATCTTAAAAATTGCTTGATATGCATTTGGTTAGTATAAAAATATGCTCTTGTAAAAATAACTTTGGAAAGAATAACTGCCACAAGATGAATCTATTTCAAACAGTAACTAGTCTTAGTCACACGAGTGTGATTAAAAAAACTTTCGATTCCGGGAGAGATTAGAGAAAAATATTATGCAGTTTTCAAACCATTTAAGAAGTATTTTAACATCCATACAAAAATACTTTGTGAACTTTGTGATAAGCACATGGATCATGATATTCTAACAAAATTCTCAAGGAAGAAACAAACCTTCTTGTAGTGAAACTTTGGGCTACAAGTTTACAAATAATTTTCACAACCTTATCATTCTTATTCGGCTTTAGATATCCATGATTGCAGCTCATTTTCTTGGTACTAGATTTCTATATTGTTGATTCTTTCAGCTTCGTTCAATAAATCTTGTATTGCTAGAATCCAGCACTTATCGTTTAATGCTTCTTCATGACTGTCTAGTTCAACTGGTATAGATGTGTCACTAGCAATTATTTCAAGATATCCATTGTAATTCTCCATCCTTATTCACAAATTGCTTAGAAAAATATTAGTATAAAGGAAAATGCGCATGATGAGATTTCTCTATAAGTAATGAATAAGAAATATGCCAAGAGTCTTACCAGGGCAGTTGCAGCCAAAGAAATAAGATAACAAAAAAATTAATTTTTCTTCCTTCTCATAGCTTAGACAGAATTTCATTCAAGAAGATCCAGTGTAAATATTAAAGGACATATAAGCCAATAATGATAATTTATGCAAAAATAATGCTTTCTTTTCAAGCCTGCATTCAATTCAGGTGCCAAACTAAAATGTGAAAGATCATGCTTGTTGCAATAAAATATCAAACAAATACTACTAAAACTCATTGGTGATCATAGAAAAAATGTTATTTTCTTATTAAAAAATATGGCCTATGCAAAAGTAAGGATAATCATCAATATAAACATACATATGTACCTTCCAAGTTTTTGGTAAGTATTTGCAACAAAAAAAAAAGATAGAAATAATCAACACTTGAATTTTCATCCTTCTATATCTCACATATGATGTCCTCTAATATAGATCCAGAACATAACCCAATAAAAGCTAATAATAAAGATACATACCTTTCGTCTTCAAGCTTTTGAGTATTACCCAAAATGATTCATTTGCAGAAGTGGCCTCAAAGTTAGATAGCTTTCTTGTTCTTGAGTGAAGCATTAGTATTCTTACCAAGAAAGTACTAATACACACATAATTCATTTCAAGAATAATCTAAGACGCATATATGCATGAGTCAAGTTCTTACGGCATCAATATAATCACATGCTTTCTTATCCTAATATCTTATGCAAATGACATGGTTCATGCAAAACATGTACTCAGGTTATTTAAAGTCTATAATTCATGGAAAAAAAATAATATCAATAAAATAACAATGTGATGTAGGTAGTGGACTCGAAGTGCATGTAGATGGCTAATATGCATAAACTAGGTTATACTTTACTAAACCAATAGCTGAATATAAGCAGCGAGAAGAACTTGAATAAACCTCAGTGATACCAGTTACTCTTTTAGATCATATGTCGTATTTCATTCATCCTTTGTGAATATGTAAAATTTTGAAGTATGTTCCTCGACTAGCCAATATGCAAAAATCTTTAATCATTTTTATGGCTGGACTTAGAAATTCCTGTAAAACAAATTAGTTTATTTTTGGTACCCAAACCTTTTTGGGTCCTTTATGGTTAGTAGCTTGTATAATTGGAGATACATGTAATTGTTTTGGTCTCCAAATAAATTTTGATCTAACATGACTTTTGGCATAATTACATGCAAATACTTTATGTCCAGAATTGCCACAGTAGTGGCATGTAATATGAGAATAAGAGTGTTTACCTGCAGCTGCCTTATTAGTCGACTTGGAGCTTTCCTCAGTCAACTTGTTTAAAGTAGGATATTTTCCAGTAGATCCATTTTCAGTCGACTTATAGTTGTTAAGCCAAGGAGACGACTTTGATCGATCAGAGTAGTGGCTAGGGGATTTGTGCAAGCTGCTAATTTGTTTGCGTAACTCAAAATTTTCTTCTTGAAGTAAGTTGTTCTCCATCAAATATTCTTTAAGCTGAATATCCCACTCATTCTTTTCATTTCTCAACTTATTGTATTCTTCAAGTTGGATCTCACAATCTTTCTTCTCTTGTGTCAACTTCTTATATCTTCAAGTTGGATCTCCTGATTCTTCTTCTCCTTCTTCAACTTATGATATTAATTTAGAACTTTCTTAAAGTCCTTGTAAACCAATTCCATATCGTCCTTCAATTCATCACAGTGATCGCAATACGTAATAGGAGTGTGACATACCTTGTTAATTTCTCCTATTGCCATGAAACATTGATTCTCCATTCTTTCGCGATTGTTTTCTTCTTCAGATTCATCCTCATCGCTCCATGATTTGTGATTTTTTTCTTGAGATCACAATCCAGAATAGCATTAAAGCACGCCTTATTAGTTTCTTCTCTTTTCTTGAGACATATGTTTGTCATTTCTTCTCGATTATCCTCGTCACTCCAAGTTGAGATTATATGATTTTTCTTCTTGGGGTCGGGACATTTTAATTTCATATGTCGAGGTTTACCACATCTATAGCAACATATATTTTCTTGTTGTTGAACCTTATTCTTCCGATTCTTCTAGATGGATTAAGATTTCCTATTCTTCTTCTTTATACTCTTCCTTTTTCTCGTCCTGGGTATCACGGCCATGTCTTCTCGATTTTCACCATTTTCGAATTCCTCAGGAGTTGACATGGATTCAATTTCCATAACTTTGTTGGCGTCCCCGTGGATATTTTCCAATATGTCCCATATATCTTTAGCACTTTCACATGTGGATATTCTCTTATATTCTTCTTCACTAATTGCAAAATAGAGCATGTTAATTTCTCTAGCATTTATTTACATAATATCCAAATGTTCTTTTGTGTAGTCAAATATGGATTCCTGTTCTACAAGCTTCTTTCCATCATTACTATTTGGAATAGGTCTTCGTCCATTCTGCATAACTAAACAGGCTTGATAATCTATTGATTGAACATAAACCTTCATTCTTTTTTTTCAATGACTATAGTATTGACAATTGAGGTACGGTGGCCTTCTTGTTGAGTATCCCTCTGTAAATACGATTCTAATAATTTGATGACCTGCCATGGATCTTTTATCACTTACTGTTAAGCAAAAAAATAATATGTTAGAAATGCTCTGATACCAATTGAAAGTACAAGGCGGGAGCCTTTTTTAAATTTCTAGTCGAGTACTCTTCAGATCTAGTCGACTTATGCGAAACAGCCTGCACAGAACTATTAGTCCTTTGATTTAAACAAGTGTTAATCACAATAAATAGTAAAGGAACATAATATAATAGAAGAGCGATAAAGTAAATGACACCAGAAATTTTATACTGGTTAGGAACCAATGTGGTATCCTAATCCAGTCCTCTTGAGTTGCAAGAGTGTTGTCTTCATAAATTTGGTTTGAGTACAACTTGGGTGATTTTCAACGTTCACCACCAACATTTACATGGTTGGTTTTTACTGCTCACCAACAACGACTCTTTGGTTTTCACTCGCTCACCGAAGAAACGAACAATGACACAACCTCTTCAAACACACTGCCTCTCCAATTTTTCTATCTCTTTTCTCTCTTTTGTGTACATAGTAAATCTACTAAAGTGAATTATAATTCTTGTTAAGAGTAGAATAAAGAACTTGTAGTTGGATAGACAATTTGAATAGAAGGTTGCCTGCTTTATTCCTTCATGGAGCTCGTATATTTATACCCTTTTCAACTCGTTCTGGCAATTGCTTAATCCAAGGGATTTTTGAATATTCTTCCAAACTTCCTTGTAACTGTTAGAAGATTTCTTCCTTGAATCTTGGGGTAATAACTTCTTTCATATCTCTAGACCGTTGCTTGGATATCTCCTGCCAATGTAAGTCCTTTTGAAATGGACCATTTTAATTAAGGATCTTTTGCATTCTTTGGAATACCATAATTGCCTCTTGATTGATGCTATATTATACTTCCTTAATTAGCAAAGTCATAATCCACTATTGTCTTTACTTCCTTGCGCAATAGTTTTTATATTCAATAAGTCTTCTTTCCATCCTCTTGTGATTCTCTTCTTTGTTTTTCGAGATATAATTTCTTACTATAATATTGTAGTAAGAATATTCCATACGAAGTAGATCTTGATAAATAATCTCTTTCCATAAAGTAGATTGTACTACATCCATACTATATTTTCTTTCCATGGAAAATATATTCTTCTCCCATTATATTGAAAATATTCCTTTCTTGATTTTGGAAGAAATATCTTTCCATAATATAAATTGTACTAATCCATATTCTCCCATTATAGAGAAAATATTCCCTTCTTGATCTTGAGAACTAATATCTTTCCATAATATAAATTTTAGTACACCATAATCTATTTTCTTTCCATAGAAAATATATTCTTCCTTGTCCTTGAAGATTATTCTTCTATAAAATAATATATCTTCTCCATAATTTTAGCAATTATCCTTGAAAAACTTTCCTTCCATAATTTTCCTAGATTCTTCTTCCAATATTGTAGTAAGCCATCCAATATTTGAAACTTGACTTTTAAATATTATTTCTTATATGATGCTTGCAGATTAACTCTCTGAAAATAATCTTCCTTGATAAAATCTTCACGTGATATTCTCTTTCCCGTATTTGTCTCGATTTTTACCATCATCTTTTTTTATGAATAAACCTGTGCAGGAATAAGATTACCACAAGTAGGTGTTCTTTGATTAATAATTATGTTAGTTTGTTATCATCAAAATTAATTCGTGAAACCTTGAAGCTAACAAAGGGAACAATACCCAATCGAAAACAATCGAAAAATATTGAAAATCCCGAAATTAGCAAATCCCAAGCCCCTGGCCACTTCTTAAAACTCAGGAATTTTCACATCAATGGATTCTTTATCTCTCCACGAGTTCATACATATAAAAATCACAAGAATCGGAGTTTAATTGACCTCTCAAATCCCCGTTCTTAACTCTCTTAAGTTCAAGACCTAAACTCCATTTTAAACCCTTGATTCATTAGTTTTTTAGCCTTAATTCATGTATTTGCACCATAAAATCCTGTTTTAAGTCCAAGAATCCTTACCTTATCGAAGCTCCTTGAAATCCCTCTCCAAAATCGCCCAAAAATCACCAAGTCCAAAGTTAGAATGATAAACCTTTAAAAATTTTGCAAAGATGAACATTAATACTTTTGCCCAGCCTTTCCCGCTTCTGCGGCCACATTTCCGCTTATGTGGAACCACTTCTTTGGATTTTCACTTAATGCACCATGCCACTTCTGCGGCTCCAATTCCACATCAGCGGAATCGCTTCTGCGGTCAATCCTTTCGCATATGCGGAAATCCACCCAAGGTCCAAAACCCCTTCTGTGGCTACATGTCCGCACCTGCAATACCGCTTCTGCAGTCCAAATTCCGCAAAAATGAAAATATTAGAAGCAGCAACAACAACAACAACTTTACAAGTCCAAAAACTTCCTGATAACTATCCGAAATCACCTCGAGGCCCCCCGGACCCCAACCAAAAGTACCAATTCATTATAATATATTATTCAAACTTGTTCCAATCATCAAACACATCTAACAACACTAAAATCATCAATTATCATCGAATTGAAGCCTAAGTTCTTATGAAACTTCGGAAACATGCATTCAATTAAAAACCCAACCAAACCACCTCCGAATCACCTGAAATTTTGCACACACATCCCCAATCACCTAATAAAGCTAATGCAACTCTCGAAATTCCATTCTGACCCTTGGATCAGAATCTCACCTATCAACCGGAATTCTCCAAAATACTAACTTCGCCAATCCAGGCATATTTCTACACCGGACCTCTAAAACCACTTCCGATCATGCTTCTTAGTCACAAATCATCCCCCGAAGCTAACCAAACCACCAGAAATCACATCCGAGCCCTCTAACTCATAAGTCAACATCCGATTGACTTTTCCAAACCAAATCTTTCTTAAAGAGACTAAGTGTCTCATTTACTATCAAAACCAATCCAAATCGACTCGATCATATCCAATAATAATAATGAAGCATAGAGAAGCATAAAATGGGAGAAACAGAGCAATAACTCATGAGACGATGAGTCAGGTCGTCATAAATGCCCAGAACACGTGTCATCCCATGACTTAGCATAGCTTTTGCTAATTATCAAGGTGATCATGAACACGAATTTAGCTACCAATACTTTTGCTTATACGCATAAGCTTTATCTCTTATACTTCATAATTTTTCAAGCTTCCCTTACCTGACTTGCATCTTTATTTTCCTTATTTTTTCTAACTTTTTTCAAACAAAAAATCTTCTTCTTCTCCATATAATGTCTTCTTCCTCAAAGCATACTAGTTCTGCGAAGAACAAGAAAAAGGCCAAGGATTTTATTCATCCAACAATGGGCTCCATCATCCCTAGAAGTCTTATTACCACAAAAGGCTTCAAAGAAAAATTTTCTACTGCTAACTCTCGTACATGGGCAGTCAGTAGGTACCCTTCTTCCATGCGTCCGTTCAACATTCCTGTTGTGAAGGAAGACTGTCGCTGCTATGATTTGGCTACTACCGCTCCTGATCTATCAGAGCGAGTGACCCTACCCAAAGAGGGTTTTACATATTTTTACATGTATCTCTTTACTTTGGATGCATTTTCTTTGAGTGGGGAACTTTATTCCGTGATTGCGGAATTTTTCCGCTGTTACCAAGTAAGTCCATATGTATGGAGGACGGTTGCTTTCCTTATGCACTTGTGCTAGGAGACTGGAGAAGAGCTAATCTTTGCTCATATAATAAATCTTTACTCTCCCAAGATATTCCGCGGGGAATTATAAACCTCTACAGACATGGCCATCATGCTCTATTGTCTAGCATGGATGATGACAATGACCGTGGGTGATGGAACGATTTATTTAAGTTGCCACCAACGACATTATCCCGTCAATAGCTTCATCTTTTCCAGCCTCTTGGAACCGCACTCCTAAGATCTTTGTTTATTATTTCCCTTTATAATATATTCTTCCACGGCCATACTAGTTCTTTCGCTTGTTTCAGCAACTCTATGGATCCCACATGTGGTTGGTTCAAAAGATTTTAGATTTTACAATGCCCGAAACTAGTTTGTGGAAAGAACTAGCCCCTGGATGGAAGGCCAAAAATTATGGTAATTCAAGCTCACCTTATTTAAATTTTCATGTAAAGAACTTGATTAATCCCTTCTATCTCTTCCTTGAAATCAGGTCTACCTGCGGGCTCTGTTGTTGTTCCCAAAGAATACGTCTTGGTTGATCCTTCTGATGCAACGAGACTTCTTCAAGAGGTGCTTACTCGAACAAGTATCTCCCTGCTTTGGGTAAAGGTGTTTTATTACAAAGTCCCCGGCCGAAAAATAAGCAATCAAGAAAAATGTGTTCTTCCGTTGCCAGGGAAAAGAATAAAAGAGCAAAAGTTATTGCCCCCGAGTCGTCTCCGGAAGAAGTTGTGGTCACCAGCCCTCCTCTCAAGCCGGTCGTAGACACCGTGATGATCGACAATGATGGAGAAGCTAGTGATGATGGGGCTTCTATACACAAAAGGTGACATTCATCAACTCAATAGAATACTCAACTTTCTTGAGTTAGTTACACTAACCGAGGATGATGCCTCGGAACTTTCGGGGGAGTTTGATTTATTGGGAAATGCCAACTCCCATTTTTAAGCCCAACTTGTTGTGCCTGGTGCTGCAGGGCTGAGTACCTAGTCACTGTTATCTTTGGTTGGCGAGCATCCAACAACCAATACTGGATTTGATGCAGTTGCTTCTTATTCTTTAACTCCATCAACTTCATTTCCATCTTTACAACACGAGCAATTGCTACATCATTTCCATCTTCATCCACTCTTCCTTTAGAAACTGCTACATCATCTCTACCGACCGCATCCGACCATGAAGAAGATGTTCCTCTTCCCCGATTCCCAGTTCATGGGATCTTGGGGCAAAATTATGCTGCCCCTTCTAAAGATCCATAAATGATGAGAAGTGTTACTCTTTCAGTCTCTAATGGATGCAACTTGCTATCCCGATCGATAGAGCTTGTTAATTATCTAAAGCCTTTTGGCTTCAGAGAAAGATTGGGAAAAGATTCAAGCACTCTCAGGAGAGTGTTTGTTAAACAACTCCATGCAAAATGCCGCAATGGTATGCTCCTTTCTTCCTTTGTTATTTCTTCTATTTTTGTATGAACGTATTCTGGGTTTCACCTTTCTTATTCTGTAGGCCAACTATCTTCCTTCCGAGGGCCTTCAAAAGATGATTCGTGATAGGGAGGAGCTTAACTTTGAGCACCATCAACTTTTGGCAGAGGGGGAATAATGTATCGCTCGCCTCTCGGAACTGGAAGCCAAGACCACTGAGGTTGCTGGGAAGCTCGTTTGTAGTAAAACGAGCAAGAAGTGGAAGCCCTTAGCCAAGTGATTGCCCCGTTGAGGGTTCTATTTGAAGTGGCTAAATCTTAATGGGTTGAAGTCCATAATGTTGTTCTTGTTGCCTCCGTTGAAAGACTAAATAATTTAGATGCAACCTTGAATTTTGAAAACTTTAGAGCTTGATACTTCAAGGGCCAAACATGCCCAATCGGAGAGAAGTACAGGAAAACTATCGAGCATAATAAGCTCTTTAGTTCAATTGTCAGTGACGTTGACGTTAGCCTCAGATCTGTTAGGTCCACATGGGAAGGCCTTTCTTCTGAGGTAGTCCAACTCAAAGAAGAACTTAAGTTCCAAGTGGCTTCCCTCTAATTTAAAAAAACTTAAGTTATGGACAACATAAGGAGAAAAACCTTGGAAGAGGCCAAAGCTGGTATCATTGATTTTGATGTCGAAATTGCCTAGGTCTAAGCTTGAGTTAGCTACTAAAATGGACACCTAGTGCAGCCATATGCTCCTAGTCCTTCTGGTTCCAGTTCTGAGTTCATGGGAACTGAAGAAGAATCGCAGGACGATGATGTTGAAGGCCAAACTTGAGAATATATCAAGCCATCGGTGGACCAATGTATTTCTCTCGGGGGCACAGACACTTCCCTTCCTCTTGGTTCCGGAGATACTGCAATGTATCTTTTTCTTTTCTTTTTCCAATTCTTGTACATGTGGTGTTTCGTCATGTTTTTGTAAATAAAGACATTTTTTTGCTCAAGTATTGTTTAGTCGTACTTCCGTTTGAATATCCATGCAAGTTCTTAATATTTGAATTTTCTTCCTTTTGCTTAAGGATTTTGTGGAAGTTTTCGTATTTGCGTCTTATTCGTGTAGCCTTGGATGTATTTTTCCCGAAAGCATTTTGGTTCTGGGCATCAATCCTATTTCGTAAGGGCTTGTCCAAGTATTTGCACAAGTTTACTTTTTGTGTCCTTTGGTATGCGTCCTAGGGTGTATTTCCCCCGAATGTATTTTAATTCCAAGCATAAAATCTTTCAAAAGTTACCCTTAACATAAGGGTTTTCATAAGAGAGGGCCCTCTTATGTTTATGGTACCCTTGAAGAGGACATCTCCTGTTCTTACGGCACTAGCATTTGAAATACTGGTTTAACTTTCAAATGACATTCTTCATTCAGACAAGATATAAGATAAAAACAAAAGGGTTTCATTTCATTTAATTCCTTATATTTTCAAAAGTACATAAGCATTCATTATGCTAAAAAGAAATTTGAATTACCTGTGGCTATCTTGTACAACTTGTTTCTACAGGGCTGGCCGCACAATCGCCGGTCCCGATGATGTAATTATATTTCCGATTTTGTTTCTCGGTCAACGTGGCAGTCATTGTTAATGTATCCTCATATCAAACCCCCCCCCCCCCCCCCACTGTTCAAATGCAAAGAGTGCGAATTGGAACACTGAAAATCTTGTATCGTCAAAGGTTCTACCAATGAATTTCTAGATAATCCTTAACTCGGTAACACACTTTACTTCCCCTCAGGATTCTATGTTATCTAGCAAAACGCTACCTAACAACCCTCTAGTGGTTTGTGCTCATGAACGGTCAGGTAAGATCAACTCAATAGCAAATTTAACTTTCTAGTGGGAATTTGCTATAGAGCAAAAGATTATCTAACCGCCCCCAAGTGGATCCCTGCTTGTTTGCCATTCTATTAAAGGTCTTATTGTTGTTGTCTTCGTAGTATGCTTTCTATTTGCCTCATTTAAAACCTTGCCAGAAAAAACCGATTGGGACAACAACTGAATGAAGGAAAAAAAAGTGCAGCATATGCTTTAAGATCAGAAAACGTTCATCAGCAATAATATCTTTTGAGGTGTGCCACATTCTAATTGTTGGGCAGTTTTCCTCCATTCTGGTTCTCCAACTCGTATGAACCCTTTCTGGTGAAGCTGAAACCCAGTATGGGCCTTCATATGTTGGACCTTGTTTCCCCCAGGTTGAGCTCCCGGGTATTTTGAGTTACTTTCCTTAGGACAAAATCTCCCACTTTGAATAATGGAGGTTGGCTCTTCGATTGTAATACTTCTCGATTCTCTACTTTTGATTCGTTATTCTTACATACGCCAAGTTCCTGCATTCATCGAGTATCTCCAAGTCGACTAACATTGCTTCATTATTCGATTCTTCATCTGTCTGAAAATATCTCAAGGTAGATTTACCCACTTCCACGGGAATTAAAGCTTTTGCACTGTACACAAGGGAAAAAAGGGCTTCCCCCGTGCTGTACTTGGCCGTTGTTCGGTATGTCCATAGAACTCCAAGTAATTCCTCGGGACAATTTCCTTTAGCTACTTCTAACCTATTCTTGAGGTTTTGAATAATCACTTTGTTCATTGACTCCGCTTGGCCGTTTGCGCTCGGATGATAGGGTGAAGATATGATCCTTTTTATTTTTAAATCTTCGAGGAACTTTGTAACCTTCACACCGATAGATTGTAGCCTATTTTCACATGCTATCTCTTTTGGTATTCCGAACCTCCAAATTATATTTTCCCAGTTGAACTCCACCAATTCACGTTCTCTGATCTTCTAATAAGGACCTGTTTCCACCCATTTAGAAAAAGTAATTAGTCAAAATTAAAAGAAATCTCACTTTTCCTGGGGCCGATGGCAGTAGTCTGATGATGTCCATTCCCCATTTCATGAATGGCCATGGGGATAGAATCAAATGTAAGGGTTCTGTCAGTTGGTGCACCTATGGTTCGTAGCATTGTCATTTGTCACATTTTCATACGAAGTCTTTGGCGTCCTGTTCCATACGGGGCCAATAATATCCTACCCGTACAACCTCCAACACCAAGGAAGCTACGCCCGAGTGGTTGCTGCATATCCCTTCGTGGACCTTTCTTATGACATAGCTAGCTTCAGATGCCCCTAAGCATCAGGCTAGCTGGCCTTGAAAAGATTTTCTATACAATTGGCCTCTCTTGAGGCAATATCCTGTTGCTTTGGCGCATAACGCCCGTGATACTTTAGGATCTTGGGGAACTTCCTGTTCTCAAGATAATCAATGATTTCATTTGTCTAGTACCAGACCAAATTAGTCAAATTTACCTCATAGTAAAGATATATATCCAGGATTGAGTTCATCAGTTGTACTATAGTACCAGACTCCGATCCCTTTATTTTGGTCGATGATCCTAAGTTTTTTAATGCATCTACTTCGCGTTATCATCCCTTAGTATATGAGTAATTGGCCACTCCCGTAACTGTGCCAACAGAGTCTGGACCTTTATCACGTATTGTTGTATGCGTTCTTCTTTAATGTCAAAGATCTCGTAGTTCTGATTTACCACCAACTTTGAGTCACAATTGATTTCAATGACCTCGGATTCAAGTCCCTGAGCCAATTCTAGGCATGCAATCAAAGCTCCATACTCTACTTTATTGTTAGTTAAAGGGACCGTTCTGACGACTTGCCTTTGAGTTTCCCCCGAAGGCATGATTAAGTCTATTCCGAGCACGTACCCTTTTACGTTGGAAGATACATCCATAAATAAGGTCCAAACTCTCGATGTTGATTCCAACAACATTACCACCTTCTTAGTTTCCAGAGACAGTAATCTCATGCTGAAATAGGCCATGAAGTCGGCTAGGACTTGTAACTTAATTGCATTCCTTTGTTTATATTCTATATTGAATTCACTTATTTTGACGGCCCATTTGGCCAATCTTCTTGAGAGATTGGGATTATGGAGAATGTTACACAAAGAGAAATCAATCATCATGGCTATCCAATGGCATTTGAAGTAGGGCCTCAGTTTCTGAGCAAAATACAAGAGATAACGCTAGTTTCTCCAAATGTGGGTAAGGATTTTCTGCTCCCGTTAAATTTTTTCTAACATAATAAATGTGGTATTGCGCTCCTCGTCCCCTCAAACTAAAACCGCACATACTGCAACTTTCGAGAATGCGAGGTGAACTATCAACGTTTCACCATCTTTTGGTTTTCAGAGCAATGGAAGGCTTGATAAGTAATTATTCAAATCCTCAAAACCTGTTGGCATTCTGGCGTCCATTAGAAGTTATTTTTCTTTTTGAGCAATGCGAATAAACAATGATATTTTTTTGATGACCGGGAAATGAACCTGCTCAAAGCAGCCAACCTTTCCGTGAGCTTTTCCACTTCCATTAGACTTGATAGTTGGTCCGGGATATCTTCTATGACCTTGATTTTATCAAGGTTTACCTCAATCCCCCTTTGTGAGACAAGAAATCCCAAAAACATATAAGAACTAACCCCGAACACGCATTTCTCAGGATTAAGTTTCATATATGCTTCCTCAAAATGTCAAAAGTTTCTTGGAGATGTTTAAGTGCTCACCTGCTTTCAAAGACTTAATGAGCATACCATCTATATAAACCTCCATAGTTTATCCTATTTGATTTTAAATCATCTTATTCACGAGCAGATGATACGTGCTTCCGGTGTTTTCAACCCGACGAGCATCACATTGTAACAATATGTACCGAAATTCATTATAAATAAAGTTTTTTCCCGATCTTTCGTGTTCATCTTGATTTGGTTGTACTCGTAATAGGATCGAGGAAACTCATTAACTCATGTATGCCCGTGGCATCAATTATTTGATTGATATTTTGGCAATGAGAATGAGTCTATTTGCATCTTTATAATCTACACATATACAAAATTTATCGTTCTTCTTAGGAGCTACTACTGCATTATCCAGCCATTCTGGATATCTTACCTCTAGAATCGAACTGATATTAAGTAAGTGTGTTACCTCTTCTTTGACGAATTTATTCTTATCTTGAGCAATAGGGCATTTCTTTTGTCTTACTAGAGGTATGTTGGGATCCAAACTTAATTTGTGCACGGCTACTTCCGTCAGGATGCCTGTCATATCCTCATGCGACCATGCAAAACAAGTATTAGAATTAAGAAATTCAATAAAATCATCCCGAGTTCCAGGTGCAGGTCCTGTCCCCAAGTGGAATATCCTTTCTAGGAATTCTTCAAATAACGCAACTTGCTCCATTTCTTCCGATGTGGATTTCGTTGCATCCGTCTCTTCTAGAACTAGGTAATATCTCATCACTTGATAATATTCTAAAGCCTCTATTCTCGGGCTAACTTCTTCTAGTTCGGGAGTAGGTGCCAGTTTCTATAATTGCTATACCGTGTATTCCTTTCTTTTGCTATTGGAGACCGAAATTGCATTCATCTCCCTTGCTGCCAGTTGATCACCCCTTATCTGTTTGATTCCTTCGGGTGTTGGAAACTTCAGCAATTGGTAATATGTTGAGGGTACGACTTTCATCTCGTGTAACCATGGCCTTCCAACATGATATTGTATCGTATATCACCATCTATCACTTCAAAAAGTGTTGTGTTTATTAATGCTTCAGCATTCGTGGGCAATAAAATCTATCCTCGGGTCGTCACACTTGCGAGGTTGAATCTAGCAAGGAGCTTTCTGGACGGAATAATGCTTCCTTGAGTTTATCTTGCTCCAATACTCTCCATTGTATGATGTAAGCCAAACTTCCTGGATCTACTAGAACTCGTTTAATATTAAAATCTAGAACATTTAAAGAAATTACTAGTGCATCATTGTGTGGTAGTAGAAATATGTCGGCGTCCTCCTCCGTAAAAGTGATACCGTCTTCACCGGAGCCCTATACTGCTACCGAAAACGTGACTCCATTAATCTCATTCCCTCTGAAGATCATATCGATCGTTTGGCATGGGGGTTCCTCTCCAGCTTTTGAGGGTTCTGCGTTATCTCTGTTATGTCCATAATTGCTCTTAACCCGTTCACTTACGAACTCTCTAAGATGATCATTCTTCAATATGTTGCAACTTCTTCCCGAAGGTGTCGGCAGTCCCCTATCTGGTGGCTATTTGTCCCATGGTATTCATACAATAAGTTGGTACCCCTATGGCAGGAATTAGATCTCATTTGTCTCAGGAACCATGCCTCTTTGATGTTTCTCATGGCTGATGTTAATTCCACTATACTAATGTTGAAGTTGTATTCCGATAACTTGGGGTTAGAGGGATCCCGTGACCCCTAAGTTTCTTTATCCTATAATGATCTATTATTCCGACTACGATTGATCCTTCTGTCAATTATGAATTTGTCTACTGTCAGGAAGCCTCTACCATGACCTTCGATCCACTAGTAGTCAAAAACCGCCCCCTCGACGTTCGTGTTTACGTGTCGCAGTCATCTTTTGATTTTTTTTGTTATTCTCTCTTCCTTTGGTCGACGATGGAAAGCCCTCATGATCATCCTCGATCCTTATTTTTGACTCGTACTAGTTGTGGACGTCCACCCAAGTTGTTGCTTGAAATTCGAGCATGGTTTCCTTCCATTTTCAGGAAGCGTCTGAACTTCTCAGATTCAATCCCTTGGTGAACGCTTCGGCTGCCCATTCATCCGGGATAGCAGGAGTAACATTCTTTTGATCTGGAATCGGGTAATGAATTTTCTTAGTAACTCAGACTCTCCTTGCGCAATCCTGAATATATTGGCCTTTCAGGCCTGTACTATTTTTGCCCGGCATAAGCCTTGATGAAAGAGTTCGCGAGCATTTCAAAGAAATCTATGGAATGCTCAGGTAACAGTGAATACCACGTCAAGGCTCCCCTTCTGAGATTTTCCCCAAATTTCTTTAGCAACACGGATTTGATTTCATGAGCAGCTAACACATTTCCCTTCACTATTTTTGTGCAGGTGAAAGTATTCTCCAGAGAGTATGAAGTTCCGTCATACTTTGGCACTTCAGGCATTTTGAATCGCTTCGGGATTAATTCTTGTGTCGTACTTGGCTTGTACGGTAATTGAGTATACTTATTTAATTTTGAACCTTTCATTACTAGTGGCGCACCCAGGATTTGATCCATGCAGGCATTTACTTCCTTCATAAATCATAAAAGTTCATTCTTGAAAGGATTGTTCTCGTTATTGATACCAGATCTGCCCCCAACCCTGTTGGAGCCAACTTCACCCATGAGAGTGTTGTTGTCAACCCTCGGCACCGTTTGGTTTATGGGAACACCAGGAGAAATGAGATTTCGTCTGTTTGCATTATTCGAAGCTCCCAACAGTGCCTGCTTTAATTCCTTCATAACCTTATCCTGTCGTGTGAGATGGCCTAGAATGATCGCATGTTGTTCTTGAAAGACTCTTACCACGTCAACAACATGCTCCTCATTAGCATCACCGTGAGTTATCTCCCGAACCTGTCCAGGATACAGCCTGTCATGCACCGATGTGGTGACTTTCCCCTCATTGTGGGTATTACTGATTGAGTCCTTGAAATGAGGCCGATCTCCTCGAATCTTGGGGTTGTACGTGTTGTTAATAGTGTTATCTGCCATTTCTTATAATTCTTTCTACGATAAACTAATCAAAACACATTAGTAAAAAAGGCAAGGATTAATTTAATTGCACGACTGTCTAAACCCTATTGTGAGTGTGAACTATTTACCTATAAAATAGTACAATTAAATTTATACGTTGTTTCTAGATAAGTGAATTAATTTGATCCTGAAATAATAAAATAATCGAAGAATTATGCAATACTTAGCCTTAAAATGTAGACGAAATGACAGAAATGATAATTCCAGGAACAAGATTTCCAGGTGTAACAATAGTGAAATCGAAAAACGAGAAAGTAAGATATATTAAGCTTTGTATAGAATATAATAAAAGTTTGCTAGAAAATTCGTCTACCTTACAATGATAGATGAGCTCATTATTTATTGCTACGTCTAGGGAAGGAGGTCCTAGGATCATGCCCCTCTTTAATGTCAATTATGAGGGTCATTGATGAAGGTGTAGCAGTGAACATAAATATCTAAATTTCTTGTAACGAGCAATTGCTTTAATGCAGCAGAATATTCTTTAAATGCTATCAGGCGCAGAGCATTTAACACCCCTTTATGAACGCTATTCCTTCTGGTGACAAGGGAAACAACTGTGTTTGGTCTCTGGTCATCCCCGTTTTAGATTCCACATGTCCCTTTTGTGGAGGGCCGCATGGCTAGCATATTTTACCTTATACAGTAACTTCATATTTTTCACCCCAGTTTAAGTTTCGTACTCTGATAATTTATAATATATTTGTATTATTAGGTTAAATTACTTGCAGCTGCAATTAATTGCTCGTTACAAGTATGATAACCTCAAAAATAGACTAAATAATATACCATAATATGTTAAATTTCATTGATACTTTAAACATAATTTTGAATTGTCCAAGTATAAAAACTTAAACCCCTATCTCCAAATATGTTATCTCATTGATAAGTACATGTTTTAGTAGCATTTTGACATCTCCTATATGTTAGGTATTTGTCTAGATTTTCTTACCATAACTAATTTATCAATCTCATAAAGGAAAGAACAATATATTTACCATAATTTGGTTTTCTTTTCCTAAGGAAAATATAATTCTTTCATATTTGGATAGTCCCTTTTCTTGTAAGAAAACGTTTGGAGTAGCAGTCACAATGTAGTCATAGGGGGCTTGAGAGTAGTAATTAGGGGGAGAACTTTACGGGACAAGTATTAATGTGTCACTTGTGTTTGTCTCTTCATTATGTTGTTCTCTTGATATTTTGTACTTTTTTATTATAGTGGATTCATCATCTCCGTTGTGGACGTAGGTCAATTGACCGAACTACGTTAAATATTTATGTCTCTTTTGGTTTCTTTGTCTTTTGTTGTCTGATTTATCGTCGTTCAAATATTGCTTTCGTAGCTTCCGCATGACACCTGATTATTTCGGTCCTAACAAGCGGTATCAGAGCCAGGCTTAAGGCAAGTTCGTCTTGCCAGGTTTAGTTCTAGCTGCAACATATTTGACAGTAATCGTGATTTTTATGTGAGAAATTTGACCGTATAGTACGCACGTTGAGATAAACTTCGTAGTGAAGATTTGGAGTTGCAACCTGTTAAAGGCTATGTGAAGAAGGTGAATCAAGTTTATTTTGTCAAAAAATCCAGGCCAGGGGGAGAATTATTAGGCATTTGTTCAGATTTTCTTACCATAATTAACTTTCATATTTCATGAAGGAGATGACAATATATTTACCATAATTGGATTTTTCTTTTCCAAGAAGAAAAATATAATTCTTCCATATTTGGCTAGTTCCTTTTCTTGTAGAAAAATATTTGGAGTTCTATAAATTGAAGATCCGTCCTTCTCATTCAGTAGCATCCACAATGTAGTCATAGGGGGTTCGCGAGTAGTGTTTAGGGGAAGAACTTTACGGGATAAGTGTTAGTGTGTCACTTATATTTGCCTCTTCGTGAGACTGTTCTCTCAGTATTTTGTACTCTCATTTTATTATAGTGGATTGCTCATCTCCATCGTGGATGTAGGTCAATTGATCGAACCACGTTAAATGTTTGTTTCTCTTTTAGTATATTTCTCTTTTGTTGTCTGATTTATCGTCATTCAAATATTATTTTACTAGCTTCCACATAACACCTAATTATTTCGGACCTAACACTATGTTTTACGACCAAATTAAAATTAATTTGTAATAGCTGCAATTGCACATTAATTTTGACGGGAGAAAGTTTCTTAATGTTAAAGGAATATCTTAACACGACTAAGTTAAGTACATGATGTGTATCATATACTAGACATTGATATTGTCACTCAATTCATATATAACCGTTAATGAAATATTTTGTAATCGACACTTTCAACCTATTGAGTTTTCGAAAATAGTAGAGATATACAAATAAAATTTAGATGGCCATGGCAAACCCTTCCCCCCATTACTCAAATATTGACCCTTTCAACCTATTGAGTTTGAGAAGGATAAATATGCTATTTATAAAAGTTCAAACATTTTCCCTCAATAGATCCATCCTTCTATAATATTGAGTTTCGTATGACACCTGATTTTGTGTAATATTTTTCGAAAACAAATATTATAAATAATAGTCAAAATAAATATTTTAGTCACAAATTATTTTATTAATTAAGAATTTTTTTAAAATTAAATACACAAAAAGATTTTTTAACAGTTTTTATTTTAAATTCAAAATATGTGACTATCGGTTTTAAAAAGAGTAATTTATGCAAAATACTCATTGAGAATAACTACCCTTTCCTGCCTATTTGAAAACTAGTTACAATATATACCTATTCAATTAAAACTAATTACCCCTACCTATCCACTTGTCCCAACTTCTTTTACCCATTTGGCTTAGCTTAGCTTGATTTGCTTGGGTTTGTTTGATTTCGCTTAAATTGGCTTGGATCGTCTTGGCTTGATTTGGTTTGGCTCTGCTTAGTCTGCATTAATTGGCTAGGCTTATAGTAGCTTAGTTTGACTTTATTTGGCTGGGCATTAAAAAAAATGGGTAGGGAAAAAGGTAATGGTAGGGGCGGGTAAATATTTTTCGCTCCATAGGTATTTGCTAAACTTTCCCTTTTTAAAAGGTGTCTTTTGTGAATAGATGAGTTTGTTAATTCCAACAGACTCCGAGGTATTATAAATACCCGTATCATCTCCAAAACGAGATAAAACTTTATATTTCCGTCTCTTTCTCTTATTCTTATTTCTCCAACTCACTAATATTATGTATTGTGAAAAATACTAGCTAATCGCTGAAACGCGAATTTTAGTGGCTTTGTAAAATTCTGGAGGAATTCTGCTATTATCCCTGCAACAACAAAGTGGCAAGCTTAAATTCCTTAAGAAAAGTGATTACACTATCGAAACCAGATTATTTCATCCCCATATTCTGCTATTTTTCTAACATACTGGAGATGATCCCTGAGTATTAGATGTATGTATGGATCGGGTTGGTTCAGTTTTTATCAAAACCAAAGCTTCAACTATATTGATTGCTATCGATTTTTTCAGATATTTTTTGTTATATGAATATTATTCCAATCTTACTTTGTTAAGGTTAAAGTTAAAGTTTTGATAAGTGAATATACGTTTAGTAAAAATTGAAAAAACTAAAAAAAACATTTAATCTATTAAGTTATTCTTATGGAAGAATTTTTAGTAATACATGATAGTTATTTTCTTAATTATCTAACAATATTTTTCATTGATGTATGCTTTCAAGGTCAATAAAATTTAATAATAGAACATAAAAATCAATATGAAACCTAAATAATGATGTATTCTATTTAATTTTAAAATTATTCAAATACCGTTTCAAATACGAAAAAATATGAATTTCACATATTTTGATGTTGGAATATGAAAGAACAAAAAGATTGACGTATTTCAATAACACGATAAAAAAGTGATAATATGACCTATTATTTAAAGTAAATAAAATTAGATGCACTTCAAAGTTCTATTGAATATTAGATTCCGTGAGAGGATTCCAAATATTTGTATATATTTCTTAAAGAAAATTCTCTAGGAAGATTTACAAGTATTTATAAAAGTTATATTTTATATGTTGGTTTGATTCGAGTTTTTTTACGCAATACCAAATCAAATCAAACTAATCGGTTTGGTTTGACTTTTCGGTTTGGTACGATTATTCGGTTCGGTTCGTACACCTCCCCTGAATATTATTTTGTCAATTCGGTTTTTACTATTATACAAGATAATATAATTTGTCCAAACAGAACATTAATTAAGCTAGATCAATGGCCCAAGGATTTGGTAGGGAGCGCTATCCGCTGAACGAACACCAGATAGGAAATCAAAAAAAATGGCCCAAGGAAAAAAGTCTAGGAAAATTTGAGTGATCATAATGGGATGTGGTTCCATTATCGTAAAAATTTCACGGCGCGCCATATTTGGTTACCCCCATTTGACCTATATCCATTTTCTTAAAAGTTTTAACTTGTTTAAACAACTTTAGCCCCCTTTCTCCTCCTCCTTCTCCCCCTCAAAGTTATATCTGTCTTCGATCCGATAGGCCACTCCTTTCTAATTGGCATGTGCTGTGGAGATATTCTTGACGAAGTTTATTCTTCAGCTATCTCTTTTAACTAAATATTTCTTACTATTACTCGGAATTCCTTTTAATTGTAAGTACTAAAAACTCAAACGCGACAAGTAATTTGGCAAGAATACTAGCTGTTTGATTTCACAAGGACTTAGATTGCTATACGATGTGAATTCCAACTTTGAAAATCATCGTGGATTGTCATACGATGTGATTCCCGCTTTGAAGATAGATTGTGGATTCATAGTAATTAAATAGCAACAACTTCGGTTTTAGAGCTGAAGTTCGATAGCTACAAAATAAAAATTTCAACTCTAGAACTTAAGTTCGCCAGTTACAAAATAAAATTCCAGCCATCAACTTTAGAGCTGGAGTTCGCTCGTTAGAAAAACAAAAACTTCAGCAATTACAAATAAAAAATTCAGCAAATAGAGAACGAAACTTCAGCTACTATACTTAAGTTCAACAATTACAAACAAAAACTTCAGCTACTATACTTCAATCCCGTCTACTAGAATGCTGAAGTTTGCAT
The DNA here is from genome assembly GCA_034376525.1 of Nicotiana benthamiana. Lineage (NCBI taxonomy): Eukaryota > Viridiplantae > Streptophyta > Magnoliopsida > Solanales > Solanaceae > Nicotiana > Nicotiana benthamiana. The sequence continues at coordinate 118,317,384 of CM067329.1, forward strand.
AATTAACTTTGCTACTTCAGCTTACGCGACAAAGTGGGTACTCTTGTAATTTTTTTGTAAAATGGATACAAATTAAAATGTGACCCAAAAAGCGGGTATAAATACAAATGCCTATATTATTCTGAAAAGAATTTTAGAATTAACGTGATTTATAACTTTGTTCATCAAAAATAAATAATAATTTTAAAATAAAGCAAAATTTTATCACTTTTTCACGCAGAAATAAAATTTGAACTGAAACTCCCTAACTAAAATCCGAAAAAAAAGCCAACACACATTTAAACTTTTTACGTATGAAGACCATAATGTGCTGAAAATTATATTCTAAAATTCCAACCTAATATACTGAAATTTTACATGTAAGAGTTCCATATCCAACATCAACTCCTATCCAACATCATACGCTGAATCTTTTTCGTGTTTCAGCTAAAGGCATTTTTATACAAATTTTTTTCTCCCCATTAAATTATAGCTATTATTCAATCATTTCACAAACATTAACTATTTCGACATTCTTTTTTGCTTCTTTGGGGGGTGGGCCTAATATTTTATTCAAATGATCGAATCAACGTATGAAGTGCAAAACGTGAACATCCTCCCCACTAACAGCTAACAATAATGAATAGCTCACGATTTTAGAGATCTTCAACAAACAGGACAATATACGAGCACGAAAATTTACATTGAAGAAAAGTCCAGTCACGCACAACCAAGCACGCGCTCATTTACTGAACTAATGGAGTCTGGTCTCCAACTATCAGCAATATCACAAGGTGCTCCACAAGTCCAAAACCCAAAGAGTTCAGTAAAAAGACTAGTCGCAGTGCAAGGATAACACAGTAACACCGCTAGAGAGAGCTTGTTAGTAGCCATCATCGAAGCTTCTACTCCAGCTCCTGCTCCTGCTCCTGCTCCTGCTCCTGCTCCTGCTCCTGCTCCTGCTCCTGCTCCTGCTCCTTACTGGGCTTCTGCTCCTAGAGCCATAAGGAGATCTTGAGTAAGACTTCTCTCTGTACCAGAAAGCATACGCGGACATATCAGTACAGTACAGGCTATATATTTGTCCAACTACACGTCGAAAGGAAAACCATATTGCTAAGCTAGGAATCATTATTGTCACTACCTTGAGTAATATCTTCTCCTGGGAGGTGGCGAATAGTAGTCAGGGCTTCGAGAATAAGTCCGAGCATACTGCGGTGATCGAGAATAGGACCGCCTATACAGTGGAGATCGAGAATAAGAGAGCTGGGAACTTCCCCGACCCCTGAAGAAAAGGGTTTTACTCGTTAGAATGAACGGTAATCAAAATCAACAATTTCCAGAAAATCTAAACTGACACAACGCTGACAGAGTGATCAGTCAAGCTGAATATTGAGAAGTGTCATGGTCATCCAACAGTAGATCACCCGATTTACCTCGAATGCTCTCTCGCTCTCATCTCTGAAGGCTTCTTCCTGTTTTCCTCGGCAAACACAACAGTGATCTCCCGCCCAAGTAGAACCTGGCCATCCATCTCATATTTGGCATCTGCAGCATCAGCAGGGTCCAAGTACTGCACAAAACCAAAGCCACGCGGCTCCCTGCAGCATTTGACATGAATGGAGTCAAGAGACATATAAGCAGACAAAGATATGGTTAACTATTAACATAATATTTGCAACAAGCATGTATCTGCCAAAAACCAATCACAGAGTTCTGTTCCACCTCCAGCAAAAAGACAACAACCCTTTTGGATAGTCACACAATAGGAATTCAAGGAAAGCAATTTCATGACTGCTAACCTTGTGAGAAACAATGTTTTTAGACTTCAAATCCTTCAACACTTGAATATCTTCATAATTGTATTCATACCCAACTTCCTTCAATCTTCATGTACATTATGATCAACTTGACAGAACTCTTATTACTTCACTCGTGTCTTCAACACTTTCAATGAGAAAACCAGACAGACATAAAATAACTGATGGAAAAAATAAAGACCCAGGCATACAAACAAGGCCAGGCAATCAGTCCACATTATCTTCGTCATGTGTGCATCACCGTTAGAGAGTAGGTTTTCATTCAGCAATCATGAACTGACACGATTAAGCCAAAACTTACCCAGTGTAATAATCTCGTGGCAAATAAATATCCTTAATGGGACCAAACTCGCCAAACGGCCCTCGAAGATCTTCAGGCCTGTGAAACATATATCATTGTGAATATTTCAAGCAAATGAGTCAAGTTTGGTAAGATAAAATTAAAATATGAACCATAATATGCGCAACTTTCCGGCGACCCCATAAGTAAGTTCTCTCTCCTCTCTCTCTCTATCTTCACTACCCAGCCCTCACCTCCCTACCCTTGCCAACCCTAACTCCGGCAACCCCCCAGTAAGGCAACCCCTTCCATTCCCCGAGCTAGGCCAGCCCCCTCACTTTTTTTTTGGGGTTTGTTATGTGCATGATTTTCAGGTACAAGCCGCGGCGGACAAGGCGAGCTTGCGGCATTTGGACGCGAAGAGCAAAGCAACACCGGACGAAATGTGCAAGAGCTAGCAGTAGTTGATATCGGGCAAATCAAAGCATACTTCCAGATTTTTCCATCGGGAGTTGGTACCTCCCGACCTCCTTTTTTACTCTATACACCCTTTTACATTTTCTATCTAAGCACCCTGTGTGTGGTTTACTTTGTGGATTCCTAGCCTAGATCCTTTTGCGTATTCCGCTGTAGTACGTGTGTGCGTCACTGTTTTTCGTAATCGGTTGGGGATAGTGACCGCGGCGGGGATGGTAGAGTAAGGTCATGTCCTCGAGGGTGGGGGTGGGGGTGGGGGCAGATGCGAGCAGGGGGGCTGGGAAAGGTTCTTCGGGTAGGGCCGGAGGCAAGGGTGGGAAGAGGGTAGCGGATGCTCATAGATTAAGGATCGGGTCGTGGAACGTAGGCACTCTGACGGGTAAGTCCATTAAGTTGGCGATGGTTCTTCAGAAGAGGAAGGTTAACATAGCCTGCGTCTAGGACACTAGGTGGAAAAGGTCGAAAGCGAGGCATGCAGACGGGTATAAGCTATGGTATTCTGGGATTTCTGGGATCGTGGGATGTAAGAATGGAGTGGGCATCTTGGTAGATAGGGATCTAAGGGAGTCCGTGGTCGAGGTTAGGCGAGTGAATGAAAGGTTAATGTCTGTTAAGTTGGTTATTGGGGGTTGCGTCCTCAACGTCGTCAGCGCTTACGCGCCACAAGCGGGCTTAGACGAGGAGGTTAAGAGGCGCTTTTGGGAGGACTTGGATGATCTGGTGAGTAGTATTCCCCAATCTGAGAAGTTAGTTATTGGAGGGGACATTAATGGTCATATTGGGGCTGATGCTGGTGGTTATGGTGAGGTGCACGGTGGCTTCGGCTTTGGGGTTAGGAACGGAGGAGGCACGTCACTGCTTGATTTCGCCAGGGCTTCCGAGCCTTTGATTGCGAACTCGACATTTCAGAAGAGGGAGGAGCATTTGGTCACCTTCAAGAGTTCGGCGGCGAGGACTCAAATTGATTACATCCTCCTCAGAAGGAGCAATATGTTGGAAATCATGTATATCTATAATATGTGCGCTTTGGTTGTATGAGCATGATTTTCAGGTATAGGTTTTGATGAATGACAAACAATAAAGTCAAGTGTCAAACAACGATATAATATGACAATCAATCAAATGGCGAGAAGCATACTGATGACGGAATTGCATGAACGAGCCAAAGAGTTCAAGACCGAAGACCCAAGACGTAGGTCGTTTGGTAGAACCAATGTAAGGACAACGTTTAAGTTATCTTATCATTTGGCTCAACATTAGGTCATCATAAACATGCATAAAATAGTTTATTAAATCATATTTTTCATAAACATGCATCTTTTTGTTAAAACAAAAAGATGTTGAAGGTTTTAAACATATCTTTTAAATCTGGACCTCAACAATCGATTATTTGAATCCTACAATCGATTGTATTAAGACAGTGTGATCTGAAGTTCTTCAAAATAGCAAACAATCGATTGTCTACTTTTAACAATCGATTATTTTGAGACACTGTGCAACCGAAGTTTTTAAAAATCTAAACAATCGATTGTTATTGTCATACAATCGATTATATTCATAAACAATCGATTGTCATTTTCATACAATCGATTATATTTTAACCGTTCCCACAGAATCAATTATATTTTGACCGTTCCCATAGAATCCTAAATTGATTTTTGAACGTTGAATAACAATCGATTATTCAGTCCATACAATCGATTGTTTAGCCTAAAATCAGGAATCTGTCTTTTGAACATTGGTCAAACAATCGATTATCTACTCCAAACAATCGATTGTTTGAGCACAGAATCAGGGATTTTATTTGTCAATTAAGCAACGGTCAGCACCACTTTTTCACCACCTATAAAAAGAGGTCTTTTGAGCTGATTTTAAACACACAACTCCTCCATACATTGTTATACATATTGATCATTTTCAAGCATCATTTTAGAGCTTTTGTTGAGCCATTTGATAGACAACTTTGTGTTGTTCATAGAGCTTATTGTGTATCTCTTTATCCACTCTATTGAGTGGGTATTCGTTGTAAAAGAGAGTTGTTTGAGAAGAACATATCTTCTCATTTGTCGGGTTTGCTAAGTACCCAAAGTCTTAGTGGTTGAAGTCTTGGGGTGAGGTATCCTCAAGCAAGTGAAGTCTTAAGGTGTGGTATCCTTGAGCAACTGTAACGGTTTGTTGAGCACCCATAAGCTTAACAGTGTTAGTGGAAATCTCGAGAGAGTCTCTCGGGGACTGGACTAGCCACGGGTTGTGGTGAACCAGGATACAACGGTGTTCGTTCTTTATTATTTACTTATCGCACTTATTTCATTCTTGCAATTTTTAAATTACGCAAGTTTACGCTATTTTTTATTATAACGCTATTCACCCCCCCCCTAGCGTTAAGCGCATTTTCTAACAATTGGTATCAGAGCCTAACTCTCTAAAAGCCTTAACCTGTTGAGAGAAATATATATTTTTTCTGTTGAGAATATTGAACGCAGGAACGATGGATGAAGGACAGTCCACCACTTGCGCTCCACTATTTGACGGAACAAACTATACATATTGGAAAGAACGGATGAGTATCTTCCTCAAAGCAAACAGTTTTCGTTTGTGGCAAATCATCAAAAACGGTGAACCAATGCCGACAAAGAAAGTTGGAGAAACCACGGTTCCAAAGAAGGAAGATGAACATGATGCCGAGGACATCAAGAAAGTTGAAAATAATGCAAGGGCCATCTATGTATTATATTGTGTGGTGAATCCAGATGATTATCGAAAAATCTCTTGCTGCACAACCGCCAAGGAGATGTGGGATAAGCTCGAGATCATTTATGAAGGTACGCCTCAAGTCCGAGAAGCCAAAACTGATTTTCTAACACATAAATATGAAATCTTTAAAATGGAGAAGGAACCCATTGGTGTTATGTTTGAACGATTTTTAAGAATCGTCAACGATCTCCATGCTCTCGGAAAAGTTTACACGAACAAAGACCTTGTTCGAAAAGTCCTACGGAGTCTCACTCCCGAATGGCGCTCCAAAGCCAATGCCATCCAAGAGTCGATGGAATTCACGGATATCACAATTGATGGACTAAGAGGTAACCTCGAAACTTATGACAGCACAATTCTTAATCCTTATCTTAAAAGCAATTCGAATTTCGCCTTCAAAGCCTCATCCTCTAAAAGAGAAGAGGTAAGTGATTCGGAAATGGATGATGATAATATTCCCAATGATAAAGTTAAAAAGTCTTGTAAGTCTATGAAGAAGGACAAGAAAAAGAAGAAACACCATAGGCGCGTATCACGTGATTCGGACAGCTCAGACGATGAAACCGCCGCATTGTGTCTCATGGCAAACAAAGAAGAAGAGCTAAGTACATCTGACTCTCACTCGTTTGAAGAATTACAAAATGCCTATGATGAATTATATGGTGAATTTGTTAATGCTTCCAAAATGATAAAAGATTTGAAGAAAACACTTTCTTTGCAGAAAACACTTTCTTTGCAAGAAACAGATTTTCAGAACACTTTCTTTACAAAAAAAAGATTTTGAAAAATCCTCTTCTTTGAAAGAAATAAATTTTGAAAAATTGAATAATGAAAATGGTGTTCTTAAAAATAAAATTGAAGTTTTAGAAAAAGAAAATAAATTTTTGAAAAATGACATTGTTGATTTTAAAAATAAAATCAAGGAATTGAATGAAGCCTCTTCTATTGATAAATGTTCCAATTGTTCTTCTTGTAGTTCTTTAAAACTAGAGAACACAAAACTTAGGAAAGCACTAGAAACACGTAGTGTTGATAGTCCTAAAATTGAAGATATTAAAAAGGATGTAAGTAATGAGGTCGGGCCATCTAGAAAGAATTCGAAAAACCTCACTAATGAGTCTAAGATTAATTGTTTTAGACCACCTAGAAACAACTCTAGGAATTTTATAAATGAGTCTAGAATGAATAATTTTAGACCACCTAGACATGACTCTAGGAAATTCAACGCTTCTAGGGGGAACAACTTTAGATCACCTAGAATGCATTTGGCTCAACCTAGACATATGCACAATCCTAATGTTATATGTCACTATTGTAATCGGGCAGGACACATTGCACCAGTTTGTTTTGCTAAACATAGAGATTTATGTGTTGATTATGACTATTGTTATGCTAACCCCCAAGGACCCAAAAGAAGTTGGGTACCAAAAACCTATTTTTAGGTTATTTTTGCATGTGTGCTTGAAGGCTACAATATTGTAGTGGATGCACCAAGCACGAAACCTTAATGCATTAAGGGGGAACGTCAGTTAGTTATTGTATTTTGAATAAAAACGCAATGAGTTGATATGTGCAAATAATCTATATCAGTTTTGGTTGATACATGCTTTAACAAGTTTTATTTTTGAATAACAATTAGTATCAATTGATTTTATAATAAATGATTGATTCATGTTTTGATGAATATTTTTAGTTTAAATAACAATTGGCATAGTTGAGAAAAATGATCGTTATTATTAGTATGCCATTTACTAACTTTTTATATGATCTTGTCTATAACGATTGGTATCGTCAATGGTTTAAATAACTTTTGGTATACTCTTTTTGCTAATGCCAAAAGGGGGAAGAATATGGGCGATATGCATGCTTTAACTGAGGGGGAATATTCAATTAAGGGGAAATTATATTGAATTGAATTGGTTGCATAAATTGTATGTTGAGATATAGCATCTATTTAGGGGGAATTCAATATGCATATCTTCCGTTGTTTGTCATTATCAAAAAGGGGAAAATTGTTGAAAATCATGTATATCTATGATATGTGAGCTTTGGTTGTATGAGCATGATTTTCAGGTATAGGTTTTGATGAATGACAAACAATGAAGTCAAGTGTCAAACAACGATATAATATGATAATCAATCAAATGGCGAGAAGCATACTGATGACGGAATTGCATGAACGAGCCAAAGAGTTCAAGACCGAAGACCCAAGACGTAGGTCGTTTGGTAGAACCAATGTAAGGACAACGTTTAAGTTATCTTATCCTTTGGCTCAACATTAGGTCATCATAAACATGCATAAAATAGTTTATTAAATCATATTTTTCATAAACATGCATCTTTTTGTTAAAACAAAAAGATGTTGAAGGTTTTAAACATGTCTTTTAAATCTGGACCTCAACAATCGATTATTTGAATCCTACAATCGATTGTATTAAGACAGTGTGATCTGAAGTTTTTCAAAATAGCAAACAATCGATTGTCTACTTTTAACAATCGATTATTTTGAGACAGTGTGCAACCGAAGTTTTTAAACATCTAAACAATCGATTGTTATTGTCATACAATCGATTATATTCATAAACAATCGATTGTCATTTTCATACAATCGATTATATTTTAACCGTTCCCACAGAATCAATTATATTTTGACCGTTCCCATAGAATCCTAAATTGATTTTTGAACGTTCAATAACAATCGATTATTCAGTCCATACAATCGATTGTTTAGCCTAAAATCAGGAATCTGTCTTTTGAACATTGGTCAAACAATCGATTATCTACTCCAAACAATCGATTGTTTGAGAGCACAGAATCAGGGATTTTATTTGTCAATTAAGCAACGGTCAGCACCACTTTTTCACCACCTATAAAAAGAGGTCTTTTGAGCTGATTTTAAACAGACAACTCCTCCATACATTGTTATACATATTGATCATTTTCAAGCATCATTTTAGAGCTTTTGTTGAGCCATTTGATAGACAACTTTGTGTTGTTCATAGAGCTTATTGTGTATCTCTTTATCCACTCTATTGAGTGGATATTCGTTGTAAAAGAGAATTGTTTGAGAAGAACATATCTTCTCATTTGTCGGGTTTGCTAAGTACCCAAAGTCTTAGTGGTTGAAGTCTTGCGGTGAGGTATCCTCAAGCAAGTGAAGTCTTAAGGTGTGGTATCCTTGAGCAACTGTAACGGTTTGTTGAGCACCCGTAAGCTTAACAGTGTTAGTGGAAATCTCGAGAGAGTCTCTCGGGGACTGGACTAACCACGGGTTGTGGTGAACCAGGATACATCGGTGCGTTCGTTCTTTATTATTTACTTATCGCACTTATTTCATTCCTGCAATTTTTAAATTCCGCAAGTTTACGCTATTTTTTATTATAATGCTATTCACCCCCCCCCCCCCTCTAGCGTTAAGCGTATTTTCTAACACAATAGGGGTATGTGCAAGAACTACAAGGTTATTCCGGGAGAGTCCCTTTCGACTCTTCATAGACTCCTAGTGAAAGATGTCGGTCTCTGGGTGAAGAGGAAGAGGAGGGATGCTCGGGGACAACCGCAGATTAGATGGGGTGTTTTGACTAAGGAGAAAGCACACGAGTTGGAGAGGAGGTTAGGTGAGGGCGGAGCTTGGAGAAGTTCTGGGGAAGTGGACGCTATGTGGTCAGAGACAGCGAACTTGGTTAGGGAGATAGCACGGGATGTGCTCAGGGTAGCCAAGGGCTATTCAGGTAGACATCAGGGTGACGGGTGGTGGAACGATATAGTCCAAGGAAAAGTGAAAGTGAAGAAGGCGGCGTTTGCTAAGTTGGCAGGGAGCACAAGCGAGGAAGAACGGAGAGCAAACAGGGAGATCTACAAGGTGGCGAGGAAAGAAGCAAAGCTGGCGATTACGGAAGCTAAAAACACAGCGTTTGGTCGCATGTACGAGGAATTAGGGGAGAAAGGCGGGGACAGGAAGTTATTCCGATTAGCTAAAGCAAGGGAAAGGAAGGCGCGTGATCTTGACCAAGTTAGGTGCATCAAGGGCGAGGATGGTAGAGTTATGATGGGGGAGTCTCAAGTCAAGCAGAGGTGGCAGGTGTACTTCCGAGACTTACTTAACGAGGAGGGGGATCGTAACATAGAGCTAGGGGAGTTGGGACATTCAGAGCAACATAGAGACCTTGGGTACTGCAGGCTCATTAGGTCGGAGGAGGTCATAGGGGCTTTGCGTAGGATGAGTAGGGATCGAGCGACCGGGCCGGACGAGACCCTGGTGGAGTTCTTGAAATGCATGGGTAGGTCAGGAGTGGAGTGGCTCTCCAGGTTGTTCAATGCGATCTTCAGGACCAAAAGGATGCTAGAGTAATGGAGGTGAAGTCCAGTGGTGCCCTTGTACAAGAACAAAAGGAACATCCAGTGCTGCAACAACTATAGAGGTATCAAATTAATAAGTCCACCATGAAGGTCTGGGAGCGGGTGATCGAGGCGAGGGTGAAGGAGATGACATCTATATCTGTGAACCAGTTCGGTTTCATGCCGGGTCGCTCCACGACAGAAGCTATCCACCTTGTCAGGTGGCTAGTGGAGCAGTTCAGGGATAATAAGGACCTGCACATGGTGCTTATCGACTTGGAGAAGGCGTATGACAAGGTCCCAATGAAGGTGCTATGGAGGTGCTTGGAGGCGAAGAGCATGCTGGAAGCCTACATCAGAGTAATCAAGGACATGTACGATGGAGCTAAGACTAGGGTTAGGGACGGTGGGTGGCGACTCAGACCATTTTCCAGTGGTTATGGGGCTCCATCAAGGATCGGCGCATAGCCCTCTCTTGTTTGTCTTGGTGATGGATGCTCTAACCCGACATATTCAAGGGGATGTGGCTTGGTGTATGCTATTTGCTGATGACATAGTCTTGATAGACGAGATGAGGGTCGGTGTTAATGAGAGGTTAGATGTATGGAGATAGACTCTCGAGTCTAAGGGTTTCAAAATAAGCAGATCTAAGACAGAATACCTGGAGTGCAAGTTTAGCGCCGAGCCGAGCGAAGTAGGCAGGGACGTGATGATTGGATCTCGGGTCATCGCCAAGAGGGACACTGTCAGATATCTAGTGTCAGATATCTTGGGTCGGTGATTCAGGGGGAGGAGAGATTGACAGGGACGTCACTCGTCGTATACGAGCGGGGTGGTCAAAGTGGAGGCTTGCATCAGGAGTCCTGTGTGACAAGAAAGTTCCACAGAAACTCAAGGAAAAATTTTATAGAGCTGTGATTAGACCTGCGATGTTATATGGGGCGGAGTGCTGGCCAGTGAAGAACTTTCATGTTTAGAGAATGAAGGTTGCTGAGATGAGGATGCTCAGGTGGATGTGCGGGCTCACCAGGTTAGATAAGATTAAGAATAAGTTATTCGAGAGAAGGTAGGGTGGCCCCGGTGGATGAGAAGATGCGAGAAGCGAGGTTGAGGTGGTTCGGACATGTGCGAAGGAGAAATTCTAATGCCCCGGTGAGGAGTTGTGAGCGGCTGGTGATGGTCGGCGTACGACGAGGCAGAGGGAGGCCTAAGAGGTATTAGGAAGAGGTAATTAGGCATGACATGGCTATAATGCGGGTATCCGAGGACATGACCCTCGATGGGAAAGTCTGGAGGTCTAGTATCAGGGTTGTTGGATAGGGGCTCGTAGAGTTTTTCGTACTCCTCACCCGGGGTTGGGTGAGGCTTGACAGGACTATCCATAGATGATTTCTGTATTGGATTGTCTCCCTTATGAAAGTTATTTATGGTAGTTACTGTCTGATATTATTGCATGCTATTTTATTTATGGTTCTTATGTTTAGATAATTATTTACGCTATTTCTGCTGGAGTTACTAATGCTCTGTTATTTTTATTTTTGTTCTTCCTTTCCTTCACTGAGCCGAGGGTCGATTGGAAACAGCATCTCTGCCCTCTCGGGTAGGGGTAAGGCCCGTTTACATATTACACTCCCCAGACCCCACTTTGTGGGACTATACTGGGTAGTTGTTGTTGTTGTTGAACCATAATATGCAAGCGGTATTTCAAAATAAAAAGGATTGGACAATGCAATCCGAGCGCGGTAAAACGAATCAGGAGGAAAGGACATGAAATCGTCAAGCCAACCAGATGGCTCACAACTGGATAATCACTTTAGAACTATGTCATATCTCAATTACGTCATCTGCTCACTATATTTTATCTCCATGACTAATCGGTTAACTTCCCTTTCTCCCGCCCTTCATGGTTTTTATACCTCTAGAAAGTACTATGAACAAACAACAAATCAGCTGGGAAAAATGGCCAAAACCTTTTTAGATGTTTTAACTTTCACATAGAGTATTCGTTTTCTCATTGTGCTTACTGGCAAACTAATTGTCGGCACAATTTTTAGAAAAAGTGATTATTCCAATAGTCGATGGTTCAAACACTGGCGAGGTCTAAGGGGAGGCTGTTTAAGTACCTAATCTACCATTAAGTTCAAGCTAGTGCAGTCATAATCTGGATACAGAGACAAAAATATAGCACTTTTGACAGAATTCTTCTTCAGATAATACTGCATTACTGATGCTAAATATAGCTTCAAGCCACAATATCTTATCAATAAGTGCGAGGAAAATAAAGGCAGAGGGAGTGAACAAATAGGAAAGCATATGATTAGAAAGAACTCTCTCCGCGAATAAAAACCCCACATCCAGCATAACAAAGGAGACAGGAGCAGTTATGTAGACATTTCGACGTTTTAGTATAAAATAAAATTGTGCATAACCAAAAGAGAGAAGTTGATAATAGTGAAAGATAATAGTTTGACAAACCCGAATATTACATATCCTTAACCATATATGATATTGGAGATGCAAGTCCAAAACTAGTCCCACTCTAAGGAAGAAAACAAATGAGATTAATCCGGAGAATGGCATGGCAATCCGATATACAAAGCATCCCTCATTTACGCAGGATCGAGGAAGAGCTGCACTCCTAGGGGGTGTGATGTAGATAGCCTACCCTAATGCAAGCATTACTGGCTGCTTCCACCGCTCGAACCCATCACTATAGGTCACACGAAGACAACTTTACCGTTGCTCCAAGGTTCCCTGAAAAATTATGTTGGATTATGCATTTCTGTACCCCTTCCCACAATACTTGACCAATAATCTAAGTCACACGGGCTCCCCAAAACAACTATTGCACCCATGTCGGATCTTCCAACACACACATCGACACCTCACAACATAGCCAATCATATACTACCTCACAAAATATTTAGACATAAATATGACAACACAGAGTTCGCAAATCCCACAATAATGTATTTGTGAATAAGAAGATCCAGGGCCACTATCTATGGGATCAGAGAACTTATGCGGACCTTGTATGAGCAATTATAATCCATAGATTACGTGCAGCTGCAACAACCATGCTTTTATCTATACTATATTAAAAATACGAAGGCCCTTAGCGAAATGTCGTTCGCCTTTTTTTACCATTTAAAAATATATTTTGTATTGAACAAAATAGTAATTTAACAATATTCAGATTTTAAAAACAACTAAAATTTTATTTATTAAATCTTTCCTTATTGACTAAATTTCTCCTAATATAAATTATTTTCTCCTTGCTTTAAATTAGGGCTAGCGAACAGCATCAACCTCTTTAATAAACAACTATTGCAATCAGTTGTTAATCGCTGCCGGCCTCTAATTAGGTATGATTTTCGATTTTAAATTGAGTTTTTCCTTTAGCTTTTGGCTTTCCCAAAATTTGAGCTTTATTTCTTTACTTATATTTCATGAGAAAGAATTATCGTCTTGGCAAAATCTCTATTATGAATTGTGCATCAGATCATGTATCTTGAATATTTTTACCTTGTTTGTCGTGTTGCATCCCATTGGCTTATCAAAACTACAAAGAATTCATAATTCCAATAGCGTATCAAACTCTTGATCAGGAAGCATCCAGACGCTTTTTTGGTGACAGCGACCAAGAAATTCACTTAAATTTTATCAACAACAACAACCTAGTGAATGCTCACGTTAACTTAAATTTTATTGAAGTTACAATTTTCTGCTCGGTCTAAGTTGTTGCTTTTGTGATAATGAGTATGTAGTTCTCGTGCTTAGGGGTGATTGATCCTTCCTGATGTGGTATTCTTGCTTTCAGAAAGATGCATTACCAAAGTGGCAAAGTCATAGAAGACATCAATTTCTAACACATGGTTACCAAGGTTAGGGAGTTACATCTCTTCAATTTATTTCTATAAATTTAATGATTTTGAAAACATAGAGCAATCCATGATATAATAAGACATAAGTAGTGTAAAATAACTTTCTACTACATTTATTTGTATGTGTTTCTATATTACTTATAAAGGTAATACTCCCTCCAGTCTAAAATAAGTGATTTCTTAGCATTTTTCTTGTGGTCCAAAATAAGTGATTTTTCCAGATTTCGAGAAGGAATTAATTATTTTTTTCCTACATTGTCCTTGGAGTAAATAGTGTTGGAATACGTGTTAGGAGTGTTTATGTGAGATAGTAAAGATTAATATGGTCAATTCCATTGCTAATTAATGCTAAAAGATGAATTTCTTAATATGTGTGAAAACATCCAAAAATCACTTATTTTGGACCGGAGGAAGTATTATAAATGTAAGAACATGGGATAGACTTTTCAAGTCATCATTACTAGAGTGGTAATGTCAAAATAGGGATAGAAATCAAACTATTATCTAATTATCTATATTTCAATCAAAAGAAAAAGTTATAAAAAATCTTAGTAAAATTATACAAAGAGAAATTTTGTTAAAGTTAAATATCCAATAACATTTTAATATAGTATAAATTAGGGCTTAGAATCAACAAAATGAAAGATGTTTCCTACTAATTGTTAGGTTTATAATATTAATCTTTGTAAATATCTAGTTGTAAAATTAGAGAAAAAGAAAGGAAGATATCTACACAATTATTTTATTATGACTAGATGGTTAGATCATTAATGAGGGATACATTAAAGAGAAAAAAACACTGGAGAAAAGAATAGGGAATTCCATGATAAATCTTCTAAGCCTAGCCTATGAGATAAGTTTGTACTATAAATCTTCTATTTCACATGCACAATAGTTAATTTTAAAATACTAAATATTAGAAAAACTAACATGAAACTTGATATAGTTAAGTTACATAATTCAAATAACGAAATAATTTATACAAGGTAAAATTTTATATACAATGTGAGTCCTTATTTGAACTTTGTATGTGTTTACTAAAATGATTTTTAAATCACTTAGATTGTCAACTAAAATTTTAGAATGGCTCTTATTTGAGGTGTGTATGTATGTAGTTAGTTTACTGGGTAGTAGTTGTTGTTGTTATGTATGTAGTTAGTCATGACATGTAGAACTTTAAAATCAATTAAATGTTATTTTATATAAATTATGTTCTTATTAATTAAATTGGGACAATTGTCTATTAACTATGATTTTTCATCCTCTTGGACTCTCTTTATGTAATACTTTTGCACTACATTTTAAATCTATATAAGTGATACTTTCCAGTAAAGGCATTAACATATGTATATGCAATTCAAGGATTCTTTATTCCTTTGGTCTTCCCTTCTTTTTTCCCCCTTTCTAGGTAGCAAAAAGCATAAAGGGCATGGAGGATATTAATCCGAACCTTAATGCTTGAACTTTTAACCCGTGAATCTTTGCAATAGGTCAAGCTCATCTCAATTCAGTATATTCAAGAAGTGAAATCTGAAAAGTAATAAGTTGCAAAATTCTCTCACTCTCGCTGCTTATGTCTTTCTAAATAACTTTTTTCGCACAAAACAAAGTTAAAAAGTTTAAAAATATATATTATTCATTAGTTTAATCATTATGATAAGATGCAGAAATACATATAAAAATTAAAATAAAATTGACTAATGATAAAGATTAAGAACATAAGAATAGTATTTTCAAAGCTATTAGATGCAATTGGTTGCGACAATACAATGTGCATAATTATTAATCTCAATAGTTATGTCATCGTTATTAAATTTTTACAATAGAGTAAATATATACTTCTTACTTTTAGCTAATAAGTTATTTATTAATTTAGAAAGAAGAATGTGCTGTTTATCGTCAATTGATACTTAGTGTGAATAAAGAACTCACATTTCTTTTTTCACTTAATACATAAATGGAGACCACTAGATTGAAAAGTGTTTTAATTGCAGAGGAGTTAAACGAAGTTGTAAAGTTAATAAAATGGAAATTAAACATGAATAGATAGAAGCGAACAATCATAACAATGAAGACCCATAACTAATGGAATAACAACAACAATAACTACCCAGTATAGTCCCACAAAGTGGAGTCTGGGGAGGGAATAACATTCTCTTATTAGTAATAAGTTTCAATTATTCTTGTCCAAGTGCGATTTTGTTTTAAATAAGGAGCAACCTATGGTGGCACAACATTTAATATTTAGTTTATAATCTTCACTTGATCTATGTTTTTACCTCAAATACTACTTTAATTTTATTTAAACACAATATTAACAATTAATAGCTATCTGCTAGCCATATTCTTTCCTGTAATAATATCGTAGCATATGATTTCAAGAATTTATTTATATGATAAAAATATAGTTTATTCATAAATTTATATTATTGAGACTATAAACACGTGCAACGCACGTACACTAAAATTAGTCCATATAATAAGGAGCATTTCCATCATGATATTGAAACATACCATTTTTCTACTTGACAGCAGTATATGTTCCAGAGACCGACTACTCCTCAGTTCCAATTCCCAAGGTAGTTTGCGTGACATATATGAGTCCTTTGACACTGAAAGTTCTTCACATTTTCTGCTAACATATATTAATCCCTAATAAGACCATAAGGAGCTCATTCTCTCAATTAATCATATTTTCTTAATTTCTTCCTATCTGCTAGTAGCTGCACTTACTTTTTCTCTTCTCTCCCTAGCTCTTCCCCAACCGCCACCCCCAAACCCATAAATGAAAAAAGGAATGTTCTCATTTAGAGATTAGATAACATATGAAAGTATCAATGTTTCCAACTTATGAGACAGAGGATGCCATCTGAACTAACCTGCAATCACGGCGAAGGTTGCGAACCAAGAGACTAGTAGGGGGATCACTCAGACTACCATAGCGACCCCTCGGGCTAGGGCTACGACGTCTCTTGCTGTAACCTCTGTGTGGACTAGGACTGTAGCTGCAGCTTCTTCCCCTCATAATTTCACCTGTCTGCAAACTCAGACATTACAAACAACCAAAACTAACTGGAAATAATAAAACAAGGACCAAAATACATTATTTTTCTTCTTCCTATTGCATTTTTTTTCTTTCTTTTTTCTGGAAAGAAATTCTTCAACACCATACTTTAGCCAAAAACAAATGGAGATACTTCCCATAATATAAATCCTTATAAATCAAAGAAATTCACTATTCACCACATCCCAGAAATTTATTCAAGAAAATAATACAGGAGAAGACAAAAGCTAAAGTTTTGACCCTATAACCCAAGGAAGAAACAAAGAACTAAATGGATTGAAACACTGCTCTTCGTTCCATCTTTTTCACAAAATTTTCTTTGGAGAGCCAAAACGAAATTTTCTTACAGCATGTTTCCTCCATTACATTTTGTAAATATCTAAAACTTCTACACAGTTTTGGAAAACACATATGTTATTCTGATAATTATAACAAATATAATGCAAGCTGAATCCGCAAAACGGAAAAAAAGATAATTTAAATTATAACAACAATCCTAACCAATTTATACATTTCCTTATATTCTGAAAAAAAATCTAGCTTACATTAACCTTTACATATTTTCCGAATTTACAAATTTTATACATATAAAATCAATGAAATAAGGTCCGCAATCGAACTGAAAACCAGAATATTGGCCTTTGTATTCCGATTATAACATTCTTTCTAGGATTGCAACGAATCCTAGAAAGCAAAGAAAAAACTCGGCTAGCCATAAAGAAAAAGTTCTGAGAATTGATACAATAAATCGAACATAATAATTATTGACAAAAAGAAAATGATTATTTATTGAGAAATAGTACCTGGTATGTCGGTTTCTTTCACAGATGCGTTTTCCTGTTTGTGTTATTTTCGAGGATTCTCTCTCTTTATATACATCTTGTTTCGAAGCGGTTATCGGCTACCTCCAGAAGCTTCTATGCTTGGGTTGCTGGGCTTGCTATATAGATCGTTGGGTCAGAATTGGACGGAGTCCAATTTGCAACTTTAGCCTCATTAGCCCAAACAGAGCCCAAACTTTTCAGGCCTAATGGAATAGCCATTTTTTGAGCACAGCTTATAAAGAATAACTGGGATTTACCACCACCCCCACCCCCACCCCCCTTCCCCGCGGAAAAAAAAAGGATTTTTTAAGTTTTGTCCTATCTTCAAACTTCAAACTGTGAAGTCTGAAATTTGATAATAGCCTAACTTCAGACCATATACAATTCAAACTTCAAATGTTTCAGTCAACGTCTCAAGTAGAACCAAATTTCCAACCGAAAATTTGAAGTAGAATTACATGCGGAGCCCGTTCGGAAAGTCATCTTGGAAATGGATTTGAGTGTAACTAGATGTAATTATACAATTTAACATATTTATTTAACCAAGCAATTACTTGGTCAGCATGAAATTGGGTGTAATTGTATGGCTGTAATTACACTCTCCAATTCTCAAGGGGGAGACGAGAATTGATGGTAATTACTCTATATAATTGCAAGGTTGCTTTTTAGTTTCTTTCTTTCTTTTTTATTTTAATTTTAATTTATTTTTTATAACTTTTTATTTCTATTATTTAATTTTATTTTTACTTTTTAATTTTCTTTGAAATTTTAAAAATATATTTTTCGTTTTACACTATTTTATCTTTTATTTCTCTATATTTACTTCTTGTTATTCCATGTAATTGCTTATATTTTAATTTTTATTTATTTTATTATTCTATTTTTTTAAACTACACCTTCTAATATTAAAAATAATGAGTCATTAACAAACTTGGCATATAATGAGTGATGCAATAAAAATGAAATTTTGTTATTGAATGTCGTTATAAACTTATCATGTTTCTTAATTATTAAGTTGCATTGGAACTTAATATTATTATGTTGAAATTTGACTAAGCTATTTTATTTACTTTTTAAAATTTTAAAATTGTGTAAATTTATGGTTCCAATTTATTTATTTTAGTAGTATTGGCTCACATTGCATGTTGTTCATATTTTAGTTTGAATTGATTTGTCAAACATTTGAATAATGTTATTACATTATATTTGTAAATATTAATTTATTTTATTATAAAATATAAATTCCATGATGTTCTTGCAAAATATATATTTTTTATTTTTGTAAATATCTAAACTAAATATTATTAATTTAAAATATATATAAATTATTTTTACAATATTACGTATAAATACATGATTACTAAATTAGTGTATTTTCACGAAAAAAAAACCAAATTAATGTATATTCACGAAAAATATGCATCTTAAATACAAAATATAATATCATTTATACATATAAATTTATATATATTTTAATTGTATTAACTCTTAAGTTTTGATAATTACTTAATTTGAAATTTAATCTAACTGTGTAATTACACTATAACAAACAAATATACCGTCGTAATTACACAACTATGTAATTACTAGGGTGTATAATTACCACCCTAATAATTACACCAATTTCAATTGCAGAGTGACTTTTCAAAAAGACTGAAGTTTAAATTCAAATGTTCCTGCTAACGTAAGAGTTTGACAAAGCCTAAATTCAGTCCCAAATATCTTAAGTCTTGATTTAAAGGTCTGAGGTTTGCCTTCGATAGCGGAACTTCAACCCCGATGGTGTGAAATTCTTTTCGTGTTAAGCTTAGGGGATTTTTATTTAAATTTTATGGATAAGGGTCAAATATAGTTCTTTATTGTGAGAAAAGAATCAAGTTTATCCTGCGTTATTTTTTTTGTCTAAAAATATTGTTATTGTTATACAATTAGGTCAAATGTACCCCTTATCCATTAAGATTGTCCAAGGTGTATGCCCAATCCCATGTGACACTGATATTTTTTCTACGTGGCATGCCATCTCACTGCCCTAAACCCATTTTACCCCTCTCTTTCGCTGCTTCTTCCACCAATAACACCTTGTACCCAGTGGCGGATCCACACTTCAATTTTGGGTGCTCGAGCACCCATTAACCTCGACGCAGAGTATGTATAGTTATATAGAAAATTTGAGAAAATGTATTAAAATTTATAAAAGCATCCATTAATTTTATGTATAAAAAAAATTCAGCACCCACAAACTTGAATTCCTAGATTCGCCACTGCTTGTACCCCTCGACCACACTGCCATCGTTAACACCACCATGACCAGAGTAAAGAAACAGAAGCTTCGAGTATAAACTCCTGTACTGCTGCTTTACTAATTTCACATTTTCTTCTTTTTTTAGTTTTTTAAAAATAAGTTTTGGTTATGTAAGAAAATTAAGAAATATAAGAATTTAACAACTGTGAAAAGTATTACTCCCTATAAAGCTTTTGTGATCTAAACATACAGTAATGTTTGATTGTTATAAGGTAAACTGAAAAACGTAAATCTAAAAAGTTTCTATAATATAAAATGTGTCGTTTTTATCAAAAAAAGAAAATTTAAATTGAATGTCTATAAAATTTAAATGAAAGGACAGGAAAACTGAAAATTTGTAAAAGGGAAAAATACAACAAAAAAAAACATTATAAGAGGAAAAAAAATACAGGGAAAAATGGTGTAATTTCCATTTGACTTGTTTACAAAAATTATGACCCGCTTATAATCTGTTTGGTCAAACTGCAAAAATCAGCTTATCTTGAGAAGTGCTTTTTTCCAAAAGTGTTTTTCTCAAAAGCACTTTGATGAGAAGCAGTTTGTGTTTGGCTAATTAGTTTGAAAAGCACTTCTGAGCAGCAATTAGTGTTTGACCAAACTTTAAAAAACTGCTTCTATGTGTATTTTTCTCAAAAGTGCTTCTCAAAAAAGTGCTTTTAGAGAGAAGCTACTTTTTTCTGCTTCTCCAAAACTGCTTCTGCTTCTCCTCAAAAACACTTTTTTCCTTCTAAAAGCTTGGCCAAATACCTCAATTTGGCCAAAAATACTTTTGGCCAAAAAGAAGCTTGGCCAAACAGGCTATTAATTACATTTGGTACTAAAATATAGCGTGTTCACACATAGAAATAATTTTCAATCTCATATTTCAAAATTATGATGAGCAAGGTGATGTTGATGGTGACACTAGTTGTGGAGTAAGAGTTGCTAGTGGTGGAAGAAGTAGAAGAGAGGGGTAAGATGGGTTTAGGGCAGTGAGGTGACATGCCACGTGGCCAAAATATAAGTGTCACGCGGGATTAGGCATCCACCTTGGCCAACCTTAACGGATAAGGAGTATATTTGATTAATTGTATAACAACAAGGATATTTTTAGAAAGAAAGTATAACGGGGGTAAACTTGATCCTTTTCTCATAGTAGAGGAATATATTTGACCCTTATCCATAAATTTTATTTACTCATAGTAAAGTGACCAACCTTTAAATGATATTTTAAAAACTGGCTATGTTTTAGATGTTGCTATCTCAAGCAATTACCTAGTGTTATTTCAGAATGAGTTTTTTACTTTCCTATGCAATATTTGAAACTTATTTATCAATATTGTTCTAAATTTGTATATTGGCCACCCTAAACAAATATTACTTACAAATTATATGCAATCCGTTATAATGCCTTGAATTAAAAGATTTAATTACATCCATTCGTTTTCTCTTTCCTCACTGCCGCTACTCTCATCAATTTTTCTTTTCTTTCTTTATCTTTCTCTCACCATCTTTCTCTCTTAATAAGGTAAGCCTAAAAGTTGTCTTCTACCAATCAACCTATTGAAGTAACCTCCAGGTCGTAAAAATTGAAGATTCAAACACTAATCTATCATAAAACTTTGAATTCGAATTTGGATTTTTAAAAATTATTATTTATGTGGATTGTGTTATTGCAAATAATTGGGAACATTGTTTGGAGTTTATATCTTAATTTGGAGGGTGTTTTGGTAAATATTAGATTTGATTTTGGCTGAATTCAAAATGAAACTAGAAGAAGAAGAAGAAATTATAGTTAAATTATAGGTAAATTTTATTATGTTGTAGTTATATTTTTTTATTTGAATATTATAAAAAAGTTTAAAATAGTTGTATAATGTATGAATCGTTGTATAAATTTTGGATTTAAGTGATCAATATTATCTTTTTACATAAAGTTATTGATATGTATCAAAATTATATTAAGAGAGTAAGTTTTGATTGGAATTTTAGAGAGGAAAAAGCATACACGACACACAAAATATATACAAATCTGGTACAAAATATACAAAAAATATATTGTATAAAATTTATACAATTATTATATTTAAGTTGTATCATATTGTAGTTATATTTAATTAGGTAGAATTATGTATGAAAGTTATAGATAAATCGTAAATAAGTGTATATTGTATAGTTAATTGTATTACAATATTACAAAATGAAATCCAATGTGACTAATAAAATATCAAATTCCAAGCCACAATTGACTATAATTTCATTGAGGGTAAAATTTGATTATGTAATTTGACCAGATAACTTGTGACTATAATTGTCAAAAGTATCAATAAGTTCAAAATGTCTCTGTGCCAATTCTCAGTACTTGTACTGAATATTACCATTTGTCTAAGTAATAAGGAGCCATATTTTCAAGTTGGTTATGTGATAGGCCTATAGGCTTTCGGTGCTTATGATGTAGTTTTGATTTCCTCCGCATTATAAAAAGTAATGCATGTTTAACAAAATCAATTGTGTTAAGCATATAGCACAATCAGATAAATATTATTCATTGAAAGACATATGCTAAAGAAGAAATTCGTGATGGTTAATTGTGTGAATATAGAGTTAAATGCCAAGAGATGTTATAATGTCAAATATCACCAATTTCTCAAATTATACATGGGGCCACGACCCAATTTCCGAACTGAGTCAAAATAATGGATAATATTATCATAAATGCGGAAGAAAATAATATAACAGGGAACCATCCCAACTCAGTCCGAAATCGGGGTGTCACAAGTCACGAGCATCTAAAGAATCCTAACACTATTACAAGTCTAGTAATATATAGATTGGGAGTTAATAACAATGGAAGAAATACGATGCCGCGAACGCTGACGCTCACCTGACACAGCAACGATAGCAAGATCTCCAATCGGCTCAAAACCCGCTAACGGGTGAATAATTACCTGCATCTGCACATGAGGTGCAGGGTGTAAAGTGAGTACTCCAACTCAATGAGTAATAAGGGTAAATAATAGCTGAGCAGCAATAAACCACGTAAAGTAAATCATATATAGTACAGTGTAACCCTTGAGAAAACATGGAAAATGTAAACATATTTTAGAAATATCTAGACTCAGTTCAAAACCTCTTTTAAGAATATCTTTTTCTAACAGTTAAGCAAATAATGCAGAACAGGTAGTGCAAATTAGCACAAAAGTCAGCCCCTCGGGCACAAATAAATATGCATAATTAAGCTCATAAAACTCTCCTCTCAGACAATATTCTTGTTCCTAGCCAGCCATTGTTACCTGATTCATTTACATCATACAATGTCACTATTACCCCTGTCTAAAATTTATCCTCTTTAAAAATGATCATACAATATCAGAATAGCAAATAAATATCTCAAGAAATAACACAGGCAACGAATAGTGCACAAATATATGAATGCAATGCAATGCATATGACGGTACACTTCCCACTGCGGCGTGTAGTCCGATCCTTTAATGTCGACGGCGCTCACTGGGGGTGTATACAGACTCCGGAGGGACTCCTACAGCCCAAGCGCAATATCAGCTATGTCTTGGCATCAAACAGGCTCTCAGCCTTGATAATTGTGAATTGTACATGTTTTATACCCTTTCTTGTTAGAATATACGCTTAACACTAGAAGGGGGAGGGGGGGGGGGTGAATAGCGTTATAATAAAAAACAGCGTAAACTTGCGGAATTTAAAAATTGCAGGAATGAAATAAGTGCGATAAGTAAATAATAAGGAACGAACGCACCGATGTTATCCTGGTTCACCACAACCCGTGGCTAGTCCAGTCCCCGAGAGACTCTCTCGAGATTTCCACTAACTTCGTTAAGCTTAGGGGTGCTTAACAAACCGTTACAAACTGAGAACTTGAGTCACACAAGCCTCAACAACCTTTGCTCGAAGATACCACACTTCAAGACTTCAACCAAAGGAATCACAACGTTCCTTCTTACAATACAAGGGATTAACACTTCCCTTCAAGTGTATAAAAACACTTTGCACTCAAAACAAGACTCTCCTCAAGAGTAGATATGAGTAAAATAAATACGCTCAAGAACGCAACAACTTTCGTCAAGAATTTGGCTCTCAAAAACTTATGTAATGAATAGAAAATGATGAATAAGAAAGTATGCAAGCTTTACCAATAATATGATCAGTTGTTGTACTTAAAAGACTGATTTTAAGATGTATATATAGTGTTGAAAACATGCACAACCGTTGCCTAATTGCCAATTAAGAATTGCTGATTTTGTGCTAAAACAATCGATTGTCTAAGTTGCATAATCGATTGTTTTCCAATCGTCCAAAAATCATTCCCAGATTTTACGCATAATAATCGATTATCTAAATCCTATAATCAATTATCTGGCAACGTTCAAAAAATCTTTTTCAGATTTTACTTAAAACAATCGATTATCAAAATCATATAATCGATTACTTGGCAACGTTCAAAAAATCATATTCAGATTTTACTTAGGATAATCAATTATCAGAATCATACAATCGATTACCAGACAGAGTTTGAAAATATTTTGGCAACGGTCATTTACATAATCGATTATGCTATATGTATAATCGATTATATTACAGTCTTGAAAAATCGAATAGACACTGCCTCAACACAATCGATTGTCATAAGGTGCACAATCGATTATTTTGTAGCTTTGAAAAACCTGATGGACACTGCCTCAACACAATCGATTATCATAAGGTACACAATCGATTGTCTTGCAGCTCCCTTAGCATAATCGATTATCATAAGTACATAATCGATTATCTTTGTCCAGATTTTAGAGGCATGTTTAAATATCATTTTGGTTAAAATAAATATGCATAATTTAAAATTATTTTGCTTTAAATTAAATATGCATGATTTGATAAAATGATTTTATGAGAGAAGCCAAGTCTTGAGTCAATTGTCGGATCAAGATCACAATTAAAGAACGACTCATGTATAACTTTATTTCTTTGCTTAATCTTGATCTTTGTTTGTCTTGTGCTTGAATCTCGTTATGTATCAATTGCGCGCTTGTGCTTGGACCTCGTCATATGTTAATTGCGCATCGTTTGTCATTTATCAAAACCTACAAATATGAACACACGTTTAGTTTAGTGCCTTGTGAGAACGTGTTTCAACAATTTCCCCCTTTTTGATAATGGCAAACCTTAATCGGGATATGCATATTAGATAATTCATAATGACGATCCAAGACAAGTAAATAGATATGCAATTAATTCCCCCTCAACATATGAATTTCCCCTCAATTTATGCCAATAAATATTAAGTGCATAGCCCTTATTCTTCCCCCTTTTGACATTAGCAAAAAAGAAAAAGCAAGTAACTTGTTTATTGATTAACTAGAATTGCAATTTCATAAAAGGAATAATAAAATAAATAATGTCAACATAATCGATTAGTGATACTTGATAATCGATTATATATTAAAGAGAAATCGATTATTCTGAAGAGGAATCGATTATTCTGCACCAATCTTTTATAATTCCCCAGGGCTTTAGGGCGATACTTGCAAAAATAAGTTAGGCTCCTCCGATGCTCAAGTTAGTAATTATGTGAAAGGGAAAATGAAATGCATGACTTAGATCAACGTGGAGTCAAGAATCCCGAGTTCACTACGAATTCGGAAGAAGGACTCTTTCTCTAAAGGCTTTGTAAAGATGTCGGCCAATTGATGTTTGGTTTCAACAAATTCAATTTCGACATCACCTTTGAGAACGTGATCTCTTATAAAATGATGCCTAATTTCAATGTGTTTTGTTCTTGAATGAAGAACGGGGTTCTTCGTCAAGCATATGGCACTAGTATTATCACACCTAAGAGGGATATGATCGATACTTAGGCCATAGTCCAAGAGTTGCTGTTTCATCCAAAGGATTTGAGCGCAACAACTCCCCGCGGCTACATATTCAGCCTCGGTTGTGGACAACCAACACTTACTTGTTTCTTGCTAAACCAAGAAACTAGAGAGCTACCGAGCAAATGGCAAGTGCCACTAGTGCTCTTGCGGTCCAATTTGCATCCAGCAAAATCAGAATCGGAATAGCCAACAAGTTGGCGTGAAGAACCTTCGGGGTACCATAGACCCACATTTACAGTACCAACAAGATACTTCAATATCCGTTTCACCGCAGTTAGGTGAGACTCCTTAGGACATGATTGATAACGAGCGCATAAGCACACGCTAAACATGATGTCCGGTCTACTAGCAGTATGATAAAGGAGAGATCCAATCATACCTCGATACTTCTTGGTGTTGACTTCCTTACCTTTCTCATCTTTGTCTAGATGGTCGGATGTGCTCATGGGAGTGGCCATTGCTTTTGCTTATTTCAAATCGTTTTAGCAATTCTTTGCAATATTTAGCTTGACAAATGAAGGTTCCTTCTTCCATATGCTTTACTTGCAGCCCCAAAAAGAAGGTTAGCTCACCCATCATAGTCATCTCAAATTCGCTTGTCATTAAATCAGAAAATTTCTTGCACAAAGCATTGTTAGTAGCACCAAAAATAATATCATCCACATAGATTTGAACTAATAAAATATCATTGTTTTTATGCTTAACAAATAGAGTGGTGTCAACTTTTCCCCTAATGAATTCATTTTCCAAAAGAAATTTGCTCAATCGTTCATACCAAGCTCGGGGAGCTTGTTTAAGACCATAAAGTGCCTTTTTAAGCTTGAAAACATGATCGGGAGATTTAAAATCTTCAAAGCCCGGGGGTTGTTCAACATAAACTTCTTCTTGAATGACACCATTTAGAAAAGCGCTTTTTACATCCTTTTGATATAAATTGAAATTCATAGAAGAGGCAAAAGCAAGTAATAAACGAATAGCTTCTAACCTTGCTACGGGTGCATATGTTTCTTCATAATCAATTCCATCTTCTTGATTATAGCCTTTTGCTACAAGCCTAGCTTTGTTTCTAGTGATTACACCATTTTCATCTAATTTATTTCGAAAAACCCATTTCGTACCAATTATGGTATGATTTTCGGGTCTTGGCACCAAATCCCAAACGTCATTTCGTTTGAATTGGTTAAGCTCCTCTTGCATTGCCAAGGTCCAAAATTCATCCCCAATTGCTTCGGAGATGGTTGAGGGTTCAATTTGAGAGACGAAAGCAGTATGACCTAAGGTGTTCTTAAGAGAGTTTCGAGTACTTACCTGTTGTTCAATGTCGCCAATTACCTGGTCGAGAGGATGGTCTTTGATTGTCCTCCACGCGTTAGGCAGTTTCGTTTCTTTCTCCAGTTGGGGCGCTTCTTCCGATAATTGTTCCAAGGTTTCATTTTGAATTTCCTTTGGATTTTCCTCTTGTACTTTGTCTTGAGGACTTATTGAGTTTAAAATACCTGCAAGATCAAAACCAAAATCCTTTCTCGCCAAGCGAGCATTATTTTCGGAAAACACAATATCAGGGGATTCCTCCACAGTTTCGGTTCTATTGTTGAATACTCTATATGCTTTGCTACGTGAAGAGTAACCAATAAAAATTCCTTCATCGGATTTTGCATCAAATTTACCCAAATTGTCTTTTCCATTGTTATGAATAAAACATTTACAACCGAATACTCTAAGATGGGAGATATTTGGTTTCCTTCCCTTGTAGAGTTCATAGGGAGTTTTCATGAGTACTGGCCTTATGACTACTCTGTTTAAAACGTAGCATGCGGTACTCACGGCATCCGCCCAAAAATGTTTGGGAATCTTAGCCTCATCGAGCATAGTTCTAGCCATCTCTTCGAGACACCTATTTTTCCTTTCCACCACTCCATTTTGTTGTGGTGTACGTGGAGCAGAGAAGGTGTGCTCGATACCGAGTTCGTCACAAAAGTCCGCGAAGAGATTGTGATCGAACTCTCCCCCATGATCACTTCTTATTGAAGTGACGGTTGTGTCCTTTTCATTTTGAACACGTTTAAGAAAGCATTTAAAATTATGAAAAGCCTCACTTTTGTGAGCAAGAAATAGTGTCCGTGTAAATCTAGAATAATCATCAACAATAACAAAAGCATAACGATTTCTACCAAGACTTTCAATGCGAGATGGTCCAAAGAGATCCATGTGGAGAAGTTGCAAAGGTCTAGTAGTTGAAACAATATTTTTCGATTTAAATGATGCTTTTGTTTGCTTCCCTTTTTGACAAGAATCACAGATAGAGTCTTTTCAAATTTCAAATTTGGAAGACCAATAACTAAATTTTGTGAAACTAATTTGTTTAAAAGATGCATGTTGATGTGAGCTACTCTACGATGCCATAACCACATATCATCTTCTTTGCTCATAAGACAATTCACATATTCAGATGAAGAATTTTCGAGATCAACCATATAGATGTTATTCATTGTAAAACCACGAAGAATAATTTTAATATCGCTATGGCGAAAAACTAAGCATTCATCCGAATCAAATAAAACAAGATTTCCCTTGTCACATAATTGACTTATGCTCAAAAGATTATGTTTTAGACCTTTAACTAGCAAAATATGCTTAATGGAAGAAGGTTCATCCTTACAGACCGATCCAATGCCGATAATTTTTCCCTTGTTGTTATCTCCAAAAATAACGCTTCCTCCTTCCTTGTGTTCTAGTTGAAGGAACTTGGATTCGTCTTCGGTCATGTGTTTGGAGCATCCACTATCAAGGTACAAAAGTACACTTGATCCCTTCAAACATACCTACAAGACAAATTAATGAGTCTCTGGTACCCAAGCTGTTTTGGGTCCTTGAGAGTTAGGTGTAACATGCTGTTGTGCTTGACATGCAGTTAAGTGTCTGTGTCTAGTGAAACAAGCAGGAGCAATATGTCCAATTCGATTGCAATAATGACAAATGACATTAGGATTATGCATTCGTTTAGGTTGATAGTAGTTGGACGGACGAAATTTGTTTACTCTATTTTCGACAATATGACTATTGCGCATTTCATGAAAATCATTTCTCCTACTATTTGTTCTAGGATATGCAGCATTTCTAGAATAGTTATTTCTAGGTTGAAAGCCATTTCTAGGTGTCCTGAAAAGTTCAAAGTTTCTTCTAGTGTTTGGTCTAGGATATGCATCATTTCTAGAATAGTTATTTCTAGGTTGAAGGCCATTTCTAGGTGTCCTAAAATGTTCAAAGTTTCTTCTAGTGTTTGGTCTAGCATGCATGTTGATTCTAGGATTGTTATCTCTAGGATGAACATTTGTTTTATTTGTCCTAGGTTGAGCCTTAGGTGGTTGGGGTTTGGCTTCAAATTTTTCTTTAGGCTCGTTTTTAAAACCTATCCCATGTTTGGTCGATTTCAAATTAAAAAGAACTTCATTCAAATTTTTATGAGAAGAATTGAACTTATCTAGGGTGCCCTTAAGTCTTTCTACCTCAATTTTAAGATGCATGCAAGAAATACAATTTTTACTAGAGCTCTCGGGTTTGTCGGCGCTTCTCTTGCCGAAAAATTTGTTTTCTTCTTTCAACTTCTCATTTTCCAAAATCAATTTTTCCAAATCTTTTTCTTTCAAAGAGAGTTGTCTTTCAAAATCTTTTTCTTTCAAAGAAGCATTTTCCTTAGTGTTTTTAACAGTTTTGGAAGCTTTAATGAATTCACTATACAACTCATCAAAGGCATTTTGCATTTCCTCAAGAGAATAGAAGTTTTTGGAAGAAATTTGACATACCTCTTCTTGATTGTCTTCGTGTGCCATAAGACAAAGATTTGCGGTTTCGTCTTTTTCTTCCTCACTTGACTCGTCTCCGGAGTCGCCTCCCCAAGATATGTATGCTCATTGTTTCTTGAAGGGTTTCTTCTCCTTTTTGACATTTGGGCAATTTGATTTAATGTGCCCGATTTCTCCGCATCCATAGCACTTTACTTGATCTCCTTGTTGTTTGCATTTTCGTTCATACTCTTTTCGCATGAACTTTTGAAATCTCTTAATAATGAGTCCGACCTCGTTATCTCCGTCCTCATCATTTTGAGGTTGACTTGTGCTTGCCTTGAGGGCGATTCTTTGTTTCCTTTGATCATTAACAAGAGGGTTAAGTATAGTAGATTCATAAGTTTTAAGATTACCTCTTAATCCGTCGATGGTGGCATTTGAAATGCCAATAGACTCTTGAATCGCGTCGGCCTTGGAGCACCATTCCGGAGTGAGACTTCGGAGAATTTTTTGGACAAGTTCCTTATCCGTGAAGGTCTTCTTAAGAGCATGTAAGTCGTTAACGATTTTTGAAAATCGTTCGAACATGTCATCTACCCTTTCGCCTTCCTTCATGTGAAACAGTTCATATGCATGGGTTAGAAAATCAACTTTAGCCTCTCTTACCTGGTCCGTACCTTCGTACGTGATTTCCAGCTTATCCCACATTTGCTTCGCCGTTGTGCAACATGATATTTTTCTGTAATCATCAGTGTTTATAGCACAATACAATAAGTTGATGGCTTTAGTGTTGTTCTTCACTTTTCGGATATCATCCGCATCGTATTCATCTTCGGATTTTGGAACCCATTCATTTTCAACCTTTTTGGTTGGAATTTGTTCTCCCTTCATTATAACCTTCCACAGATGAAAATTATTCGATTGAATGAATATTCTCATCCTCTCCTTCCAGTACGTATAGTTTGTGCCATCGAATAGTGGTGGTCGGGTGGAGCATTGTCCTTCACCTATTCCTGCAAAAGAATCACGAGTAGAAGCCATGGATTGTTTCTCTCAAATGGTTAAGTTTTTCAGAGAGTTGGGCTCTGATACCAATTGTTAGAATATACGCTTAACGCTAGAGGGGGGGGGGAATAGCGTTATAATAAAAAACAGCGTAAACTTGCGGAATTTAAAAATTGCAGGAATGAAATAAGTGCGATAAGTAAATAATAAGGAACGAACGCACCGATGTTATCCTGGTTCACCACAACCCGTGGCTAGTCCAGTCCCCGAGAGACTCTCTTGAGATTTCCACTAACTTCGTTAAGCTTACGGGTGCTTAACAAACCGTTACAAACTGAGAACTTGAGTCACACAAGCCTCAACAACCTTTGCTCGAAGATACCACACTTCAAGACTTCAACCAAAGGAATCACAACGTTCCTTCTTACAATACAAGGGATTAACACTTCCCTTCAAGTGTATAAAAACACTTTGCACTCAAAACAAGACTCTCCTTAAGAGTAGATATGAGTAAAATAAATACGCTCAAGAACGCAACAACTTTCGTCAAGAATTTGGCTCTCAAAAACTTATGTAATGAATAGAAAATGATGAATAAGAAAGTATGCAAGCTCTAGCAATAATATGATCAGTTGTTGTACTTAAAAGACTGATTTTAAGATGTATATATAGTGTTGAAAACATGCACAACCGTTGCCTAATTGCCAATTAAGAATTGCTGATTTTGTGTTAAAACAATCGATTGTCTAAGTTGCATAATCGATTGTTTTCCAATCGTCCAAAAATCATTCCCAGATTTTACGCATAATAATCGATTATCTAAATCCTATAATCGATTATCTGGCAACGTTCAAAAAATCTTTTTCAGATTTTACTTAAAACAATCGATTATCAAAATCATATAATCGATTACTTGGCAACGTTCAAAAAATCATATTCAGATTTTACTTAGGATAATCAATTATTAGAATCATACAATCGATTACCAGACAGAGTTTGAAAATATTTTGGCAACGGTCATTTACATAATCGATTATGCTATATGTATAATCGATTATATTACAGTCTTGAAAAATCGAATAGACACTGCCTCAACACAATCGATTGTCATAAGGTGCACAATCGATTATTTTGTAGCTTTGAAAAACATGATGGACACTGCCTCAACACAATCGATTATCATAAGGTACACAATCGATTGTCTTGCAGCTTCCTTAGCATAATCGATTATCATAAGTACATAATCGATTATCTTTGTCCAGATTTTAGAGGCATGTTTAAAAATCATTTTGGTTAAAATAAATATACATAATTTAAAATCATTTTGCTTTAAATTAAATATGCATGATTTGATAAAAATGATTTTACGAGAGAAGCCAAGTCTTGAGTCAATTGTCGGATCAAGATCACAATTAAAGAACGACTCATGTATAACTTTATTTCTTTGCTTAATCTTGATCTTTGTTTGTCTTGTGCTTGAATCTCGTTATGTATCAATTGCGCGCTTGTGCTTGGACCTCGTCATATGTCAATTGCGCATCGTTTGTCATTTATCAAAACCTACAAATATGAACACACGTTTAGTTTAGTGCCTTGTGAGAACGTGTTTCAACATTTCTTACCTGATCTTTGTGCATTAATTGCTCTAGATTAGTCTCGAAATGCTTACAAGTTGCGCTTGATTGAGTTTGAGCGACAAGATGATAAATATCACAAATCGGCTCAAAATGGAGTGAAATATGCCAAGCGTCAAAAGATAACTGAAATGGGGGTCAAAATGACCTGCCCGGTCCGCACTGCTTTTCAACGCGGCCGCATAGGAAAGTTTAGAGGCTGAGTATAATCAAGGCTACCCTGCGCGGTCCGCACTGATTTACCATGCGGCCGCGCAGGTGATTTCAGAGATCTTGCAATTTTGAAGTATAGCTACGCGATCCACATTAAAGGAAGTTCAAAGACCCAGAAATCAAGGCAAGAGCCCACACGACCGCACATCAAACCAGTGCGGTCCGCATGGGTAAAAGTTCAGAGAGTTAACATTTTGACAAAATCTACTACGTGGTCGCGCCCCATTTCTACGCGGTTCGCATTTCTCAACCTATGCGGGCGCGTGACATTTGTACGCGGTCCGCATCCCCCAGTTCCAGAAGCAAAGATTTGAAGACCAAGTGCCTTTCGTTGCCGCATGACATTTGTATACGGTCCGCGCCAGATCCTTAGGGGTATTTTTGTCCGGTGTTTCCTGTGTAATATAAATAGACAATTTTACTTTTTTAGGTTAAGTTTTGTTTTTCAGAATAGCTGTTGAGTTCGAGACGTCATATTGTTAGCCTATTTTGGGCAATTTCTTCTAGTTTTAAAGTGGATTCAAGTAGATTATCATTTTAGTTAATTATTATATCAATTTCATCTATTATTTCTTTAATTTCTGTTACTACTATGTCTAGCTAAACCCATTAGCTATGGTTGTGGCTCAACCCAAGTGTGGATAATTAATGGGTGTGATTGTTTAGTGCATGAATAATGTTGGGTATTTGTTATTTGGATTAATCTTATGTTTTAACCAAGATTTGGTGGTTGTAAACACTAAGTCTAGCTTAGTGGGTCTTGACTCTTCTTGAGAAAGAGAGTCTATGATCCCAAGATTAATTCCAACAAAGAATTAGGATGGACCTATGAGAATGGTAGTCCTAATTAACGGGTTAAACCTCGAAAGAGTAATTACCCAACTTGAACCATAAGTTGCTTGGGCAAATTAGCATACCCAATTGGTCTCGAGAGATTCAATGGAAAAAATCACTCTCTCTAACGAGAGGTGTGAAATTGGGTGCAAAAGTGCAACGGTTATAGCATAAGTCCCATATTCATCATTTGTGCATTAGGAATCTTTACCCATTAGTTGACCACCTAGGTACATGCCACGACCCTAGTGCCCTTCTCTATATTGCATAAAACTTAGAAACATAATTTTAGCTTAACTTAGTTTTACAATTGTAGTTGATTAATTGTAGTTATTACTCAAAAGAAAAACCAAAAATGTTAGAAGATCAACTAGGAGCCAAAACGCACTTCTAGACTTAGCAAATAGTGAACTCCAAATCAAAGCTCTCTGTGGAAATTGACCCCGATACCACTATCGGGAAAAAGTATTAGTGCCCACACTTTCTTAGGATTGAGTCTGCACCAATCAATTTTTGGCGTCGTTGCCTGGAGCTTTACAGTGTTTGACTATTTGTTAGCTAGTTTTGTATTTTGCTTCTTTTTCCTTCTTTTTACTAACTTTGTTTGTGTTAATTCACTCAGGTACCAATGGCTTTAAACGCATAAGATGCTACTAATGTGGGAGTAGAGGAGGTGGAAGACGTAGACAAATAGGAGATTTTACCCCAAGCACAAAGACGGGGTAGAAATGCTAATGCTAATGACAACATACCAGATCCTCCTCCACCTCCACCAAGAGTAGCACCAAGAGTTCTACCCAATCAAGGGTACGCAAGTGCAATAGTTCCTCCCGGAACCCGGAAGGGGGACTTCCAAATCACTAATGTCATGCTCACTTTGCTCGAACAACGAGGGTACTTCACAGGCGCTTCGGACCAAATCGCATACAAGCATTTGAAAGGGTTTGTGGATACTTGTTGGGAGAGCAAGCAGACGAATGTTTCTGAAGATACACCGAGGTTAAGGCTTTTCCCCTTCTCACTACGGGGGAAATCATTGGATTGTTCGGAGAGACTGCCAAATTATTCCATCACTACGTGGATGAGTTGGCGGAAAAGTTCATTGCAAAATTCTTCTCGCCTAGTCACATGGCGGCTCTTAGAGATAAGATCCTAGCTTTCAAGCAAGAGCTAACGGAGCCTTTACATGAGATATGGGAGAGGTTTCAGGCGATAGTAAAGGAGTGCCCCAATAACGATATGAAAGATGTCATGATCCAACAGACGTTCTTTCGTGGTATAAATATAACAAATCAGTGCATTGTCAATCAGTTGGCCGGTGGTAACTTTATGAAGCTTCCATGCAACGAAGCTTGTGACGTTTTTGACGAAATGGCCGATACTTCATCGACATGGCAAAGTCGTGCTATTGTTCCTCAAGGTGATCCTCATATTATACATTTGCACAAGGAGCTACATGATCACGAACAAGTCATAACCGAACTCACAACCACAATCAACCAGTTGGCCAACTTCAACAAGTTCAAAATTCGCATCAAGTAAATGCCATGGAGGGGGTGAATATGTTGAAAAGAAGACAAAGAGGGCAACGACAACCTCAAGAAAATTTCAACAACTTTGATGATGGGAATGGTGGTTATTAGAATGAATGTCATGAGGACCAAAGTGAGGCAATCCAATATGTGAATAACTACCAAGGAAATAGAGGAAATCAAGGGAATCAACAATGGCATTCCCAAGGCAATTAGGGAAATCAACAAAATAGTGGAAATTGGAACAACAATCAAGGCAATTGGGGAAATAAACAAAATAGTAAAATTGGAACAACAATCAAGGCAACAATTGGGGAAATCAAGGCAATTGGAATAGGAACAATAACTGGAACAACAACAACAATGGTGGGTGGAACAATAATCAAGGAGGTAATCAAGGTAATCGGGGGCAAGGCTTTCAGAGGCCCCTGATATACCAACAACCGAACAACCCGCTCCCGTTCCAATCTCAAGGGTCGAGTTCTTCGGGTCAAGACATGGGTAAAATTGAGAATATGTTCGAACAAATTATAAAGAAGAATAAAGACTCGGATGCCTAATGAGCCTCCCATAATACTTCGATCCGTAACTTAGAGGTGCAACTTGGACAAATATTACAATCTCTCAACACTTGCCGGAAGGGTGCACTACCAAGTGATACGGTGGTGAACCCCAAGGGTGGGCACAATAACCATGTTATGGTAGTGACAATGCGTAGCGGGAGAGGTACTGGTGTGCAAGAAAGTCAAGTTATGTTCGAGTGGTTGAATATATTGTTGAACCTAATGTGAGGAATGAAGTGAGAATAGATATTGATGAGGGTGAGGAGGAGACCCAAGAGTCCGTGAACCCGTCAAGGGAACACGTCATTGATATGACCGAACTTGTGGTGCCAAAAGCCAAGGCACCCGTGCCTAGGCCTTCTCCGTCATACCCTTAAAGATTGACCAAGCAAAAAGGTGACAATCAGTTTAAAAGTTTATTGAGATGATGAAGAGTTTGACCATCAATCTGCCTTTGGTGGAGGCACTTGAACAAATTCCGGGATATGCAAAGTTCATAAAGGACTTGGTTATTAAAAAGAGATCGATGGAGTGTGAGACAATTAAGATGACGTACCAAGTGAGTTCCATTGTACACTCCATGGCTCCAATGCTAGAGGATCCCGGAGCATTCGCAATACCATGTACCATTGGAAGTGTCGATTTCGCAAAATCCGTATGTGATTTGGGGGCAAGTATCAATCTCATGCCATATTCGGTTGTCAAGACAAACAATTTCTATGAGGCTTCAAATGGCAGACCGGTCAATGAAGCGGCCTTTGGGAATTATTGATGATGTCCTTGTTCGTGTTGATAAGTTCATATTGCCGGCCGCATTTGTGATCTTGGATTACGAAGTGGATTTCGAGGTGCTTATTCTTGGAATGCCTTTCCTAGCTACAGGGAAGGCCTTGGTTGATGTAGAAGCGGGAGAATTGACCTTCTGTATTGGAGATGAAAAGGTGGTGTTCCACGTATGAAAATCAATAAGGCGACTAAATAGCACCGAGGTGTGGTCGTTTGTTAACATTGTCACAACAGTGATTGTGGATGACACAAGCATAATGGCAAATGTTGAGGACCCACTTGAGGACGTGCTATTGAACATGGATGTTGGTGATGATGTCGGAAGGGTGGAGTGTGTGAACGCATTACATGGCATGGGCTCGTATTCTTATGAGCCGAGGAAGTTATCTCTTGATCTTGAAAATTGCAAAACTCCACCCACCAAGCCGTCTATTGAGGAGCCACCGGTGTTGGAGTTGAAACCACTTCCTCCTCACCTCAGGTATGAACTTCTTGGTCCTAATTTCACTTTGCCGGTTATTCTTTCTTGTTGCTTGACTAACGTGCAGGTGGATACCACTTTAGCGGTTCTTCAAAAGTGCAGGCAAGCGATTGTATGGACCTTGCCAGATATTCGGGGTATTAGCCCCGCATTTTGCATGCACAAGATAATATTGGAGGACGATGCTAGGCCATCTCTTGAATATTAAAGGAGACTCAATGAGGCCATGGAAGAGGTGGTCAAAAAGGTAGTCGTCAAGTGGCTTGACGCCGATGTGGTATATCCAATTTCTGACAGTTCGTGGACTTCTCCGGTATAATGTGTGCCCAAGAAGGGAGGAATGACGGTGGTTACTAATGACAACAATGAACTTATTTCGACTCGTACTGTGATGGGTTGGAGGGTATGTATGGACTACCGGAAGTTGAACAAGGTGACTAGAAATGATCATTTCCCATTGCCTTTCGTGGACCAAAGGCTTGATCCTCTTGCGAGACGGGATTTCTATTGTATTCTGGATGTTTATTCAGGCTATAACCAAATTCTCATTGACCCAGAAGACAGAAAAAACAACCTTCACATGTGCTTATGGCACATTCGCCTTCTCTCGAATGCCATTTGGATTATGTAATGCACCGGCGACCTTCCAACGATGTATGATGGCTATCTTTACCGACATGGTAGAGGACATATTGGAGGTCTTCATGGATGATATTAGTATGGTAGGGGACTCATTTGGTGAATGCTTACAAAACTTGGATCCTGTGTTGGCCCGATGTGAACACACAAACTAGGTTCTCAATTGGGAGAAATGCCATTTTATGGTAGAAGAAGGAATTGTGTTAGGTCACAAAATTTCAAAGAGAGGGATTGGGGTTTATAAGGCGAAAATCGAGGTGATCTCAAGGCTCCCTTCCCCTACTTCTGTCAAAGGGGTGAGGAGTTTTCTTGGACACGCGGGTTTCTACCGAAGATTCATCAAGGACTTATCTAAGGTAGTTAACCCACTGTGTAAATTGCTAGAGAAAGATGCCAAATATGTGTTTGATGAGAGATGTATGGAGGCTTTCGAGCTTCTAAAGCAAAAGTTGACGACTACCCCCATCATTACCGCACCAAATTGGAGCTTTCCTTTTGAGCTCATGTGCGACGCTAGTGATATTGTGGTGGGGGTGGTCTTGGGCCAAAAAATCAACAAAATGTTCCATCTGGTGTACTACGCAAGTAAGACAATGAATCAAGCCCAACGAAATTGTACGGTCACCGAGAAGGAATTACTTGCCATTGTTTTTGCCATGGAGAAGTTTCGCCCATACCTTATGGGGGCTAAAGTGATTTTCACACCGATCACGCCACCCTTTGGTAGTTGATAACGAAGAAAGATTCAAAAGCAAGGTTAATGAGATGGGTGCTTCTTCTTCAAGAATTCTATTTGGAGATTGTTGATAGAAAGGGTAGTGAAAATCAAGTGGCGGACCACTTGTCTCGATTAGAGGAGGAAGGGAGGCCTTTGGACGGCCTTAAGATAAATGATGCTTTTCCAGATGAACAACTCCTCTCGGTTTCAATGCTAAACATGACATGGTTTGCCGACATTGCCAATTGTCTTGTTACCGGTGTGGTCCCGTATAAGCTATCTTCTAACCAAAGGAAGAAGGAAGCTCAAGCGGGATCATTTGGAATACTATTGGGATGAGCCGTATCTTTTCAAAATTTGCACCGATGGTGTAATTCGCTGGTATGTTCTCGAAGAAGAGAAATTGAGTATTGTGGAAGCTTGTCACTTCTCGCCTTATGGTGGCCATCATGGCGGGGTGAGGACGATGTCTAAAGTTTTGAGTTGTGGGTTCTATTAGCCCTCTGTATTCAAGGATGCCGGTGACTTTGTCAAGAGGTGTGATGAATGCCAACGTGCCGGAGGGATTTCCAAGAAAGATGAGATGCCCCTTAACACAATTCTAGAGGTTGACATTATTGATGTTTGGGGGATAGACTTTATGGGATCATTCATAAGTTCTTGTGGCAACACATACATCTTAGTAGAGGTTGATTGTGTGTCGAAATGGGTTGAGGCTGTCTCTTTGCGCAACAATAAAGCTCCAAGTGTGGTGGCATTCTTGAAAAAAAGTATCTTAACGAGATTTGGCACTCCACGTGCTATCATCAGTGACGGGGGTCCTCACTTTTGCAACCGGGATTTTAACTCTTTGCTAGCCACGTATGGAGTAAATCACAAGGTGACCACTCCGTATCATCCTCAACCGAGTGGCCAAGTAGAGGTTTCAAACCGGGAAATCAAGAGTATTCTGTCCAAGACTGTCAATGTAAACATGATTAACTGGTCAAAGAAATTGGACGATGCTCTTTCGGCTTATCGTATTGCTTTTAAGACTTTGATTGGTATTTCTCCATATCGGTTGGTGTTTGGGAAGGTTTGTCATCTTCCGGTAGAATTGGAGCATAAGGCCATGTGGACCCTGAAATAGTTGAACTTAAAATGGGATGTCACTGCAAATCTCCGAGTTGAGCAATTGAATAAACTTGATGAGTTTCAGTTTCATGCTTACTCCAGCTCGTCCTTGTACAAGGATAAGATGAAGTACCTTCATGACAAGTATGCTCGAGGGAAAGAATTCAAGGTTGGTGATATGGTTCTCCTCTTCAACTCCTGGTTAAGGTTGTTTCTAGGAAAACTGAAGTCAAAGTGGAGCGGTCCATTTGAGGTGGTTGGTGTTACTCCTTTTGGTGCCATTGATCTCAAAAACAAGAATGGTGAAGTATTCCGGGTCAATCGGCATCGTGTCAAGCATTAATTGGGCAAGATTGATGACAGCCACGTGGTGGCACTTACTCATTTGAAATGACTGTGATGGTAACATGCATCATGCCGCGACGTTAAGTCAGGCGCTTCTTGGGAGGCAACCCATGTCTTTTGTTTTTTTATTGTAGAGTAGGATTTTTGAGCTGATAGTTTGTGAAGTGTTGCAGGGATAATGTTGGACCAGTGCAGGAAAAAGATAAAAAATGAGCCGTCTCTGAATGTCGCCAACGCGGCAGCACACCAAAATAGTGTGGTCTGCGTAGGTTTGAGCAGTTGAGGACCAAGTCTCAGAAGATGCACTGTGGTCCGCATCAATTTCTGTGCGGTCCACTTGTGAGAACTTAAAATGGCATGCACTCTGATAATATCCCACGCGGTCGCGGACCAAAGCAGTGCGGTCCGCGTGGGAAAAGTTGAACTCACCAGGTCTCTGATAACTTCCATGTGGCCACGCACCAAAACAGTGCGGTTTGCGTGGCTCGAGCAGTTAGTGTGAACAATGGAAATCTTGTGCGGTCCGCGTGACATTTTTATGCGGCCGAGCATGTAGGTGAGTGCTGGGTCCCATGGTTTTCTATAAATAGAAGCCTTGGGCCTCATTTGACCTTTTCGCAAATTTTCATCCTAAGCTAAGATTTTCACTATACACCTGCTTCATTTTCCCACTTAGTTGAATTATCATTAATCCCTAGTAACAATTGTTATTCATTTCAATTCGCAGTCTAAATTTTGTTTGTTAATTGCTTTCTACTAGTATAACTTCTTATTTTCGTCTCTTTCCTTTTAATTTCATTGTTAGTATAGATTTTTGTGAACTTTTGTTGAACCATGGGCATGAATTCGTGTTAAGCAATTGAGTAGGGACAACTAGGACCCAAAATGTGTGCAAATATTGGGCTAAAAAGAACAAGATCCCTGCTCCGTTAATTTAGCCCTATGAGGCCGCACATCATTTTTGTATGGTACTCGTGTCTTGGATTGATATTTGATCAACCTCTTTGCGCGGTCTACATGCTACTTGTGTGCGGCCCGTGTGAGCCCAGCGCGGCCGCGGTCTAAAACAGTGCGGACCGCATGGCCAGAGTTCAGAGAGATTGACATTTGGGTGTTTGAACTGTGCGGAAAGCGTTCTTTTTTTGTGCGGTCCGCGTTAATCCTACACGACCGCAATCCAAAAACAGTGCGGACTGCGTTGGTCCTTTCAGAGAGTTGCATGTTGGAGTAATTGTCATGTGGGGACCGCGTGCGTTCCTGTGCGGTATGCATCTTTCTATCTGAATCACTCTATCTGCAATTGTGCAATGCAATTAAATTGTTTACTTCTCCTTCTGTGCTTCTACTAACAACTTTAGACATGTATCTCTTGCAGACAATGGTACAAAAATGAAGGCAAACAACAACAACGTGGGGGAAAAGAGAAACAAATTGGGAGAGGTGGTTCTTCCCGAGGGAAGACAATTAGAAGAGTTGTAAAACTCACTCCCAAGGACAAGGAGACCATAAATAAAAACAGAAAGATAATTTGGGAGGCCGATAGGGCTCCCTCTCATTCAACAGGGAGTGAGTATGCATCCTACTGGAGTGAGACTTCCGAGTCTGCCCCCACCCACATGTCAGTGCAGATTCTAGTTCCTGATCTTCTTCTTCTGAGCATGAGACTGTGTCCACATCCAAGAAGCTTGTGAATGTAGTCTCGGACTCATCTGATGAGTCTGGAGCTAAAAAGAAACTGAAGAGCAATACTTCACTTCTCCCACAGCTTCACTATCAGGGAAGAGTGGAGGGTATGCTGAGGGTGGTGAACCACACGTCCGAGGCATAGAGTGAACTAGAAAACCAGAGGCATGGGAAGACAAGTTCATCAGTGAGGTAGCCTCCCATAGATTCAGAGAGTGGTGGCCCAAGAGGAAACTAATTCCGGAGAGGCAGTTCATAGATGCCGATCTAGTTCCTCAAAACCCTCATGTGCAAGCACAATTCCGCACGAAAGAGGGTTGGAGCTTCTTCAAGGAACGTGTTGGGGTGTCCAATGAGCACATAGTGAAGGAAATTTATAGTAATGTTCACCACATAGTTCTGGACTCAAAAATGACAAAAGTGAGGGATAAGACCGTGCTATTTGATAGGAAGTCGCTGAATGACTTCTTGGGGTTTGAAGAAGAGGATGAATCTCAGTACTTGGAGAAGTTGGCAATGAAAGAAGAAGTCCGTCCTTGGTTAGCCGGGATCTTACAGCTCCAGGTATAGTCCCTGTGTGGTTGAAGGCACAGAAAAAGATATACAGAAACACTTTGAACTTCGACGCAGAAGTGGTTGACCTTTGTGTGCAGTCGACTTGACCCGACCACACATGATCATTCCGTCCCTCTTCCTCGTGCTGTCTTGGTTACATCCCTTATGGCAGGATTCCCTCTGAATGTTGGTAATATAATGTTGAGATTGATTTCTCAAGTCCGGTACGAGACCAAAACTAACTACCCATTCTCAAACACACTCTCCCTGCACTTCAAGGAATTGGATGTAAAGAAGAAGAAATATGATGTCAAGGTGCCTCCAGTATCCTCGTATTCGTGGTACGATCAGATGGGTCCGGACAACCCAAAGAAAGCCAAAAAGGGTCAGGCATCCATTTGTTCCACAGCTGGCCAGTCTGAAGATCCAGTTTCCACTGAGCAGCCCACTGAGCCCACTACTGATACATTGCCCCCAGGTCCTTCCACAACATCCCTTTCTGTTACTGCTGATCCGGTGATCCCGATATCAAATACTCACAGGTTCACTGCCAACCAGCTCATGCACTCATTAGCCAGTTTGAACGACTGGATGTCGGCTGCGACATCCAAGTTGTCAATATTGAATACAGCTGTACAGGCTCAGGGAGCGCCGATTACTATTGAGATCCTTGATTCCATTAAGGATACACTGAAGACGATCCTGGCTAACCAGGAAAAGATGATGGAGGAGGAGGGTAAATTGGCCAAAGCAGTTGGAGAGCACAGCAAAGCACAAAAGGACTTGGCTAAGGAGCACAAGAAGCTGAGGAAGACAAAGGCCTCGAAGGAGTCGGTGGCGAAATTGAAGGTGAATGTAGACAAGCTATTGGTGGTTCAGTTGCCAACTTGATTTACTATTTGGGGATCCGACCGTAGAGCGAGCAGTTGGGAAGCCACACGAGGAGCAGCACATGTCAAGGAAGAAGAGGAAACTCCATAGCACTGAGGGGTGATAGCAGTAGCTCCAACGCATGAGGGTCCCTTTAGTGCCCCTTCAGTTGATGAGCCATATCAGGAGCAGACACTTGTCCCAGCACCACAGCAGCAGTAGGCCGGGGACCAGTCTGAGGCCCCTGCCAGTATAGAGGACATGAGAGCCACTAACCAGCATAGGGCGACTGTGAGGCTTGAGGGGCCGCTCTATATCCTTGCTGTTTTATTTGATAGTTAGCATTAGGGACAATGCTAGCTTTTATTCGTAGGGTTGTGGCCTTAGTATTTTTGATTGACTGGATTACTGTATATATTTGATATTTTTAGTTATAGATGGCCTGTATATAACCTCCTTCATGTATATATTCATCGCCCCTAGTTGTATATTCTACTCCCCTTGTTTACATATTCATTTTGATTTCATTTGAGTTTTCTATATATGTTAAAAGATTTTATTTTCGTCTTAGTTGAGAAGTTAGGCTCGTAGCCTTTTTGGTTTGTTTTGGCATTTGTAATAAGCCCTTGGCTTTCTTTATGCTATGGTTCTTTCCAAGGGTAGAGTATTGTACGAACCGGGTGGCTTTTCCTAATGATAGATGGCGTAATAACCTTCTTAAGGGCTTGAGTCCGTTTTTGATTTTTTATTTTTGATTTTCAAGTTTTTTATAGTTAGGGGTACCTTAGGCAAAGCTTCACTTGGGCCTAGCATATTTGACTTTGATTTTATGGTCAAGGACATTAAGTTGTGTTTAGGATGGTGAAAGTGGTGGCCTTGAGACTCTTGTGTTGACCAAACAATCATCATATGGTCATTTTGGGCCATTGTGCGCTAGAATCATATCTAAGGTCGTTATGGGCCCTCGACTCCGTCTTTGGCAATCCTTGGGTGTATGTGGTGAGAATTAGATTTATTGAGCCCAAGTCTCGTGTCGATGGTCTAGAACTTGCCCGGAATGTTTTTTGAGGAGAAATCATAGGTGGAACTTGATTTGGGAAGTGATTATAGGCACTACTTGATCCAAAAATGCCAATTTGAAAAATTTCATGAACTACCAATCAAATGATCCCTAGTTCATCCCTTTTGAGCCTTGAACTTTTTTCTTTCACAAACCAAGTTACAAGCCTATAACCGATCTCAATTAGACCTTCTCTTGGCATCCAAATCTTCCCTTAAGTAATAGCAAATGTCTAAGTTTGGGGGGGGGGGGGGACAAGAAAGGCATTAATGTGGTAAAAAGGCACAAAATCAAAAGAAAAGGAAGGCAATGAAAAAGAGAAAATGACAAAAAGAAAGTCAAGAAGAGAATAAGAATAAAAAAGGGAATTAACGGACAACAAAAAGTGAAAAAGGGATGGAAAAGAAGAAAAAAGGAGGAAAGTTTTGAATTGCAAAAGAAAGAGTGATCATGTCTCTCTTACCCCTTGAAAGAAGTAAATTACTCAACTGAGTCAAGAAAGTGTGCCAAAATTAATCAAAAGAAGTGCTTAAGGGAATATTGAAAACATGTGAACAAAATCATATCATACCTTCACCCAAAAGCCTTCACAATGACTCCTCAAAAGCCTTATTTGATCTTGAGTTGAGGGAAACCTACATTAGTGGATACTTACATAAAGGGCAAGCAGATGGTACTTAGAGCCGGACTTAGGGCCTTTTCTTTGTGAGAAATGAGAGAGAGTGCATTCACCTCGATTTGTGTGCAACTATTCTAAAAGGTGAGGTTCACTTAGGGAAAATCGAGGATATATGAGTTTGGGTTCCACAATGACCAAAGTACTTGAAAAATGTTCCTTGATGAGATGTGTCAACCCTTGATGCTCTTGAGTCACACTTGATCCACAAGTTCTCAAAATTTCAAATGTGTTAATCATGCATTTGCATTGAGGGCAATTGTTAGTCCCAATTGACGCTTGTTGAGGTTACCATAGGAGGAACAAGAATTACTTGGGTGTTTTCCATTGAGGGGTAGGTCTCAGTTTGTTTGCTTGAGGACAAGAAATGGTTTAAGCTTGGGGGAGTTGATAGCTGTGAATTGTACATGTTTTATACTCTTTCTTACCTGAGCTTTGTGCATTAATGTCTCTAGATTAGTCCCAAAATGCTTACAAGTTGTGCTTGATTGCAGGTTTGAGCGACAAGATGATAAATATCACAAATCGGCGCAAAAAGGAGTGAAATCTGCCAAGCGTCAAAAGATAACTGAAATGGCGGTCAAAATGAGCTGCAAGGTCCGCACTTCTTTGCAATGCGGCAGCATAGG
Source organism: Nicotiana benthamiana (assembly GCA_034376525.1). NCBI lineage: Eukaryota > Viridiplantae > Streptophyta > Magnoliopsida > Solanales > Solanaceae > Nicotiana > Nicotiana benthamiana. The sequence goes on from CM067329.1 coordinate 118,362,106, forward strand.
AAAGTTCAGAGGCTGAGTATTATCAAGGCTACCCTGCGCAGTCCGCACTGATTTGCCACTCGGCCGCGCAGGTGATTTAGAGACCTTACAATTTTGAAGTAAAGCTACGCGGTCCGCAATTAATTCCACGCGGTCCGCACTAAAGGAAGTTGAGAGACCTAGAAAATCAAGGCAAGAGCCCACGCGGCCGCACATCAAAGCAGTGTGATCCGCATAGGTAAAAGTTCAGAGAGTTAACTTTTTGACAAAATCTACTACGCGGCTGCGCCCCACATATATGCGGTCCGCATGTCTCAACCTATGTGGCCGAGAAACATTTGTACGCGGTCCGCACCCCCAGTTCAAAAAGAAAATATTTGAAGACCAACTGCCCTTCGCTGCCGCATGACATTTGTATGCAATCCGCGCCAGACCCTCAGGGGTATTTTTGTCCGATTTTTTTTGTGTAGTATAAATAGAACATTTTACCTTTTTAGGTTTTGTTTTGTTTTTTAGAATAGCTACTGAGTTCGAGACTTCATATTCTTAGCCTATTTTTGGGCTATTTCTTCTAGTTTTAAAGTGGATTCAAGTAGGTTATCATTGTAGTTAATTATTATGACAATTTCATTTATTATTTCTTTAATTTCTATTACGACTATGTCTAGCTAAACCCATTAGCTATGGTTGTGGCTCAACCCTAGTGTGGGTAATTAATGAGTGTGATTGTTTAGTGCATGAATGATGCTGGTATTTGTTGTTTGGATTAATCTTATCTTTTAACCAGGATTTAGTGGTTGCAAACACTAAGTCTAGCTTAGTGGGTCTTGACTCTTCTTGAGAAAGAGAGTCTTTGATCCCAAGATTAATTCCAACATGGAATTGGTATGGGCCCATGAGAATGGTAGTCCCAATTAACGGGTTAAATCTCAAGAGAGTAATTACCTAACTTGAACCATAAGTTGCTTGGGCAAATTAGCCTACCCAATTGGTCTCGAGAGAGTCAATTGAGCAAATCACTCTCGCTACCGAGAGATGTGAGAGAGCGCAAAAGTGCAACAGTTATAGCATAAGTCCCATATTCATCATTTGTGCATTAGGAATCTTTACCCGTTAGTTGACCACCTAGGTACATACCACGACCCTAGTGCCCTTCTCTATATTGCATACAACTTAGAATCATAATTTTAACTTACCTTAGTTTTACAATTGTAGTTATTACTCAAAAGAAAAAACTCAAAATATTAGAAGATCAATTAGGAGCCAAAACGCACTTCTAGACTTAGAAAATACTCAACTCCAAATCGAAGCTCGCTGTGGAAATTGATCCCGATATCACTATCGGGTAAAAGTATTAGCGCCCGCTCTTTCTTAGGATTGAATCCGCACCGATTAGGCCTCAATATCAATATAACGCCGCTGCGGCGTGCAGCCCGAGCCATCCATATATTCAGAAATCACTGTAACACTGCTGCGGTGTGCAACCCGATCCATGCTCAGTCCAAAAATGCACATATTCCTTGGACAATATTAACATGATAATCCTCAGCTCAAATGGTCAATAAAATATTAATTAAGTTTTCAAGTCTTCAAAAAATGGCTGAGTTGGCAAACAATATTAAAACCTTGGACCGAGATCGAATAATATGCAAAAAATGCAAAAACAGTAATATCAATCCTCGAAGGGTTCACATAGCTGGCACGAAGCCCAAACATGGCAGTCAACCCAAATTATTATGATAAAAAATAATTTCAGTCAAATACACGGTAAAAATCAACAACCGGGACGGACCAAGTCACAATCCCCAACGGTGCTCTAACCCATGCTCATATCCGGCGTGCAAGTCACCTCAATACAGCATTATGATGTGCAAATCCGAGGTTTCAAACCCTCAGGATATCATTTACAAGTATTACTAACCTCGAACCGGTAAAATCTCTAGCCCGCGATGCCTTTGCCCCTCAACCGGCCTCCACGCACGTCGAATCTAACCAAAATCAGAGCAAATACATCACTATATGCTAAGGGGACAATACCCAATCGAAAAAATCGAGAAACTAGCAAAACCTGAGCCTCGGGACTGCTTATCAAAAAATTATGAAACTTACATTACCGGATTCCTAGTCTCGCCACAAGTCCATACATACCAAGAACTCCCAAATCCGAGCTCAAATGACCTATCAAATCCTAATTTGAAATATCAAAAACTCAAGCCCTAGTTCTTCCACTTTTGGCTTAATTCCATGAATTTCTAGGTGGATTTCACAATAAGAACGAGTTTAAGTTCAAAAATCTTACCTCCAATCAATCCTTCTTCAATACCTCTTCAATTTCCTTCGAAAAGCTCCCAAAAAGATGAACAATGTAGTAAATGAGCCCCAAAATCGCGGATGAAATGTTATAAAACATTCTGCCCAGGTCACTGTAGCTAACCCTATGCGATCGCGTCACAACCTCTGCGATCGCATAGCACAAAATTTCCAACCCTCAAAAATACCTTATGCGATCGCAACATATGCTCTACGATCGCAATACATCAACACCTAGCACGCACCTTCTATGCGATCGCATGACCCCCTCTGTGATCGCATAGAACTTAAGTTCTCTGCAATTTTCTGCTGCATTATTACAACTCCAAACTCTCCGTTTAACCACCCGAATTCACCCCATACCCCGGGACCTCAACCAAAAGCATATATATGATCCATTACCTTATTCAAACTTGAACCATCAAAACATTACCATTAACACCAAAATCATCAAATTCACCAAATCAAAGCCTAAGTTCTTCAAGAACTTCCGAAATGCACTTTCGATCAAAAACCCGACCAAACGAGGTCCGAATGACCTGGAAATTTGCACACATATCCAAAATACCTAATGAAGCTACTGCAACTCACGAAGTTTCATTTCGACCCTCGGATCAAAATCTCGCATACCAACTAGATTTCGCCAAAATCCTAACTTCGCCAAAATAGGCTAACTTCTACACCGATCCTCTAAATTTACTTCCGATTGTGCTCCTAAGCCTTAATCATCCCCCAAAACTAACCGAATCATCAGAAATCTATTCCGATCCCTCTAACTTACAAGTCAACTTTCGGTTGACTTTTCCAAACTAGCCTTCCCTTAAAGAGGCAGTATCTCACTTTCCACCAATACTAATCCTAATCAATTCTAACGCACCACATAATGATAATGAAACATGAAGGAGCATAAAATGAGGCAAAAGAGAGTGATAACGCATGAGACGACAGATCAGGTCGTCACATCCTCCCCAACTTAAACCAACGCTCGTCTTCGAGTGTACCTAGAGTTGTCCTAGAAGCCAACCAGTAGCTGAATAACCTTACCACGCATATACCTGGGGTGATCCCACGTCACCCTATCTCGTATAAGTCCGATAGCACAACATAATTAAATCTCACGACCCATCTAGACCATGACCTGTAGGATCACATTGCACTTTTTGAAATTTATATGCAAGACCAGAACCTCACATCTATACTCAGGATAAGTCTGAACCAGCTGTAATAACCCATACTTGTAACATTCGGTGCAATTCTATGATATGCCACATAGCTTAAACATACGCATCGATAACTCCTATTCACGACAGCTGTCCACAACAACCATATACCGATAGAAACCTCTTGTTAGCTAAAGTCCCATTCCAACACTTTCACATCCTACCACTGATAATGAAACACACATCAAACCGTAACCATTTCTAAGATTAACCATTCATGAAGGTATTTCTTCCTTTTTGACTAATACCACAGTAGATTCCGAGTCGAGCCTCGATATCATCCTTTTAACAAACTCAAATAAAATTCGGTCGCATCCATTAATGATCTCAAAGATCTCTTCTGACCAAACACACCACCCTGGTGACATGACACATCAATACGGCCTAAGCCTCAACTTGCGTAACTACGCGCACCCATAAACAACAGTCGGAATATACATCGATCATGACAAAATGACTCGATTGAAAGAGCTGTACCTCAAGCTCGCCAGTACCATCACAACACAAGGCTTAGAATCCATCTCACATCAAAGAATAGAGCACACAAATCTAACCCGCAGGGTCATACCTCCACATAGCCTCGCTATAGTGCACGATCCTATCCAACCACCGTTCCGCATAAGACACCTCAAATCGCTATACTCAAAATTGACAACCACGCATTATTGATATCTGGAACCCAAAAAAATTATTATATCCATGGTGAAGTAAGTGATATACACCATAAGATCCTGAAAGGACACAACCAGTGCGCCATTCGCTGACACTTGCGAACATTTGCGCCATTTTAAATGGTCCTAACCATCGGGACTTTAACTTACCAGAAAAAATCTCAACCTTGAATTATACAATAATATCTAGTCACCAGGTTTGAAATTTATGTCCACAATATGCTTGTCATGCAGCCTCTTCATTATTTCCGTGAGGAGCATCATGCTTTCAAAGGCTTGATATAAATTCCTCCAACTCATGCAACTCTGTTAGTCGATTTTCTCCAGCTGTATTAGGGTCTATGTTCAATTGCTTCAGTTTCCACCAAGCTTGATATTCTAGCTCCACAGGCAGGTGACAAGCTTTCCCAAATAACAATATGTATGGTGACATACCTATTGGTGTTCTGAATGCATTCTTATAGGCCAGAAAGCATCTTCAAGCTTTTTCACCCAATCAGTTCTTGTGGCATTCACAGTCTTGGTTAGCACTCTCTTTATCTCTCTGTTGGACACTTCAACTTGCACACTAGTTTGCGGATGATAAGGGGTAGCTACCTTGTGGCATACATCATACTTTGCAAGCGATTTCTTGACGACTCTATTGCAGAAGTGAGTGCCTCCGTCACTAATAATTGCTCTTGGTGTCCCAAATCAGGTGAATATGCTCTTTTCCGAAAATCCTACCACCACTCTTGCATCATTAGTGGTCAACACTACAGCTTCTACCTAATTAGAAACGCAATCCATAGTAACAAGTATATACTTATTTCCATATGAGCTGACGAAGGGACCCATGAAGTCAATCCCCCAAACAACAAACACCTCTACCTCTTGAATCGGGTTTATGGGCATCTTATGGCGATAGGAAATGTTCCTAGTCCATTGGCCTTCATTGCAACCCTTCACCCATAGGTGCGCATTTCTAAACACGGTTGGCCAAAAGAATCCGGCCTCTAGCACTTTCGCAGTTATCATGATCCCTCCAAAATGTCCTGCATATGCTGATGCCTGATAAGCCTGCAAAATAGAAGATTGTTCTATCTCGGGGACACACCTATGGATCATATTATCAATACATATTCTAAATAGATAAGTCTCGTCCTAATAATACATGCAGCAATCACGATAAATCATTTTCTTTTGTACAGATGAAATGTCATAGGGATTATACTGCCGGCCATGTAATTTGCAAAGTCTGCATACCATGGCGCTTCCTCAAGATTAGTAGCGCAGCTGCTCATCTGGAAAGGTTTCCAAAATCTCTTCGATCTTGACTTATTTTTTGGCTCCTTCAAATAGTGATAGATGATCAGCAACTTTATTTTTGTGCCCTTACGGTCATGGATTCGAGGTCAAATTCTTGCAATAGTAGTACTCGACTAATCAGGCGCAGCTTAGACTCCTTCTTCTCAATCAAGTGCCTGAGAGTTGCATAATCATAGTATACAATTATGTTGGAGCCTATTGGATATGATCTGAACTTGTCAAAATCAAACACCACCACCAACATCTCTTCTTCGTCACAGTGTAATTGAGTTGTGCACCGCTTAACATTCTGCTTGCGTCGTAAATCAGGTGCATCAACTTATTCTTTCGCTACCCCAAGACTGCTCCTATGGCATAGTCAGTTGCAATTACATATGAGCTCAAATCGTTGCTCCCAGTTGGGTGCAACAATGATAGGTGCAGTTACCAACCTCTTCTTCAGCTCCTCAAATGCCAACCTGCAAACATTAGAAATCACAAAGGGTTGATCTTTTTCAAGGAGTTTGCATAATAGGTTAGCAATTTTAGAAAAACCTTTTATGAATCGCCTGTAGAACCCAACGTGTCCAAGGAAACTTCTCACCGCCTTGACTAAATTGGATGGTGGTAGCTTTTCAATCACGTCAACTTTAGAATGGTAGACCTTAATTCCTTTACTGGACACTCGATGACCCAGGACTATCCCTTCCTGTATCATATAACGACACCTCTCCTAGTTTAGCACTAAATTTGTTTCCACACATCTTTTGAGCACTCTTCTTAAGATGTGAAGACAGTCTTCAAAAAAATGTCCTACCAAGAAGAAATAATCCATAAATACATCTATAATATCTTCCACCATGTCTGTGAAAATGGCTAACATGCATCGTTAAAGTGTCGACGATGCATTGCAAAGCCCAAAAGGCATTCTCGGAAAGGCGAAGATGCCATACATACAAGTGTGGGATGTATTTCTCTATCTTCAGGGGCTATTGATATCTGATTGTACCCCGAATATCCATCCAAGAAATAGAAGTGAAATTACCCGGCCAACCTGTCCAATATTTGGTCAATGAAAGGCAAGGGAAAGTGCTCTTTCCAGGTGGATGTGTTCAATTTTTGGTAGTCCATGCAAATCCTCCATCCCGTGACTATACGAGTGAGATTAACTCATTGTTCTCATTATGCACAACAGTCATTCCCCCCTTTTCGGCACACATTGGACAGGGTTGACCCAATTGCTATCAGAGATGGGGAAGATGATTCCCGCATCTAACCATTTGAACACTTCCTTCTTTACTACCTCTTTCTTGTTCGGGTTCAGCCTTCGTTGATGTTCTCTGTAAGGTTTGTGCCCTTTTTCCAAGAGAATCTTATGCATACAGAAGGTTGGGCTGATACCCTTTATGTCTTCAATGGCCCATCTAATAACAGTCTTACTTTCCTGCAGTAAGAGCTGTTCTACCTACACATCTAACAAACCGGATGATATAATAGCAGGAAAAGTAGAATCAGGGCTTAAGAAAACATACCTGAGGTTATCTGGGAGTGGCTTTAGCTCCAGCTTGGGTGGTTTCTCTATTGATGGCTTTGCTGGAGGTGTAGCCCTTATTTTTAACTCAAGGGACTCGAATTGAGGTTCCCTTGTCCATAATTCTTGGCCTTCAAGTTCCATGACCCATTCAGCTTACCCTTCACCATCCATCTTATTTAAATTTGTGAGACATGCCTCTAATGGATCTTTAACAGTCATGGTCACATCATCTTCTTGCAGGATCACATCATCTTCTTGTAGGATCACATCTACTGCCTTCACTAGAGAGCAATTAGCATATTCACTAGGTCTCTTTATAGATTGTTGAACATTGAATATGACTTCTTCATCATTCAGTCTCATTTTTAATTCACCAGTCTCACAATCGATCAGTGCTCTCCTAGTGGCCAAAAGTGGTCTACCTAAAATAAGGGGTATCTCCTCATCCACATGACAATCCAGAATAACAAAGTCTGCAAGGAACACGAACTTTCCCACTTGCACCAACACATAATCAAAAATACCAGTTGGCCTTTTCACCATGCCGTCAGCCAGTTGTAGTAGAATCGAAGCCGGTCTAGATTTGCATATGCCCAGTTTTGTGTACACAGCCAGCGGCATGAGATTTATACTGGCTCCCAAATCACATAATGCTTTTTCAAAGGCATAACTCTCAATTGTGCATGGAATAGTAAAGCTACCTGGATTAGACATCTTTTCAGATATCGGTCCTGTCACTACTGCGCTGCAGGTCTGTGTTAGAGTCACAGTGGAAAGATCCTGGAAATCAAACTTCCGTGACATTAGATCCTTCATCATCTTTGCATAACTGGGCATCTCCCTCAAGGCATCCATCAAAGGAATATTCAACTGAATTTGACACAGCATCTCCATGGATTTCTTGTATTTAACTTCCTTCTTTTGTTTTACCAGTCTTTAAGGGAAGGGTGCAGGTATCACCCTTTGTGCACTGCTTGTTGGCTTCTCTCTGTTAGATGGCACAAGAGGTGCCACCTGAGCTTGCTCATTCATCTTATCTTTGCCTTTTTGCTCATGACTCTGTTCAACCACCACTTCAGTAAGTTTTTTTGTTTCATCTACCTCTAATGGAACTGGAGTGCCTGGCGTATACTCTCATTGCCGGCTTGTATAATTTCCTACTTTCTGTCTAAGTCCCTCCCATTCCGGAGACTCACTGCCATCACCTGATTCGGATTTTTCTCTTTGGGGTTGATGTTTGTGTCTACAAGCAAGATTCCCTGAGGGCGGTTGTTTAAATCCTTAGATAGATGTCCCAACTGTGTTTCAATGTTCTTTATTGCCGAATCATGCACTGCCAACCTTTCTTGCACATTACCATTTGTCCCAATGAGTTGCTGAAGCATTCCCCTGATTTCCATCATCTTGTTATCTTGCTGCTGAGTAGGTGGTTGATATGTTAATTGTTGCTGATTTTGTTGTGGATAGTCATGTGGTTTCTGATATGGTACTTGCACCATTTGATCTTGAGGGTGCATACCACCAGGTTGTTGCATGTTTGGCCTATACTGCTGATTTTGTAGCGGTCTCCACTGTTGTCCACCTTGTCTCTAACCCCCAAAATTGTTGACATAATTCATATCTTCTCTTACCCCTTGCTTTTCAGCTTCTCCGCTCCATGAGCAAATATAAGACTAATTAATACAAGGTGTACACAGTCCTCCATTTGTTGTACAACAATGTACACCTATTTTGTACCCATCTCAACAATCTTATTTGTCAATATGCTCATCTAAGTCATGAGTGTGTCCATGTTCTCTGCATGTAAATTATTTGGATCAAGAGGAACTGAATGCACTATGCACTCGGTGAATGTCTTACTCAAAAATGAACCTCCACCTAAAGCATCCACATTGCCTTTAGATTGTTAGCTAACCCCATGTATAACCACTAGGAAATCATCTGGTATGGAATTCCATGATGAGGACACTTCACCAGCATCCCTTTAAATCTCTCCCACGCTTCTTGAAAGGTTTCAGTCTGCTGTTTGTATTGCAATATTTCATCAATCTGCCTTGCATTCTGATTGGGCGGGTAGAACTTATTCAGGAACTGCTTTTCTAATTCCTCTCAGGTGACAATGGAACTGATTGGGAGCGAACTCAGCCAGGTCTGAGCTTCCCCAGTCATAGAGAATTAGGACATCAATAGCTTGATAGCTTCTGGGGTCACATTTGGCTGCCTTTAAGTCACATAGATTGACCGAACATTTTTCAAATGTTGCTGAAGGTCCTCAATGTGTGACCCATAGAACAGTCCCTTATTTTGTAGTAGATGTAGCATGTTGTTTGTGATATCGACAGTCTCTGCTTGAATTGCGGGCACAACTATAGCAGTTTCCAGGTTGTTAGCTGTGAGTTGTGCCCAGTCATAAAGTGCAGCTTCAGGCACAAGAGGTACCACTACTCTGACGTTGGGGTTTGCTGGCGGATCCCTAATGTTTTCAATCACATTTTCTGTATCACCCATGTCAAATTCGAGTTGGTCTGGTTGTTGTGATTGTTAGATTCTCTTGTTGGCACGGTTCAATGCCCTAAACGTTTTCTCAGGGCTTGAGAGTCCTTCTATAAGTTCTCTAGTCCTTGAAAAATTTCTAGGCATACACATGAATTCCACAAGAGTTCAAACGTGAGAATTTCAATGAAAAGATTGGGTATAGAGAAAACTGACTACCCTAAGAACTTTTGTAATTCTTTCAATTATAATTGATAACACCGTTAATTCCTTGGGAACGGTGCCAAAATTTTAATAACGCCAAACTATGCTTTACAAAAAGACACATGGGCGTTGCAAATATAGTCTGAGTATTTATGCCCAACCACAAAGAATTAACCTATCAATTACTTTTGTTGGACTTACTAAATTCAAAAGAATCAATTTCCTCAAATATTGTGATTAACATGTGATGATATTTCTTACAACTAAAGCTAGAAACAAATAAACAACTGAAAATTAACTATGCTTGAAGTGTAAACAATTGGAATAAGGTCTAAGGTAATGGTTTCCCCCGTTGTTGATTTCCTTGGTTGCATATTTCTTATAGTTGTGACTTAGTTGCCTCTATCAATCATGAACCCTCTAGCTATCATAAATATCTCTCAAGCAATTATGATAATTTACTAAACATACTCTCTCAAGTTACGCTAGCAAGATACACTTTACAGTTCACCTAGATTGCACCCGAGGTATTGCTATCCTAATCCAACCTCTAAACCCTCAGTTATGACTCTCGTCTATACTCCGAGAGTGATGTTTTTCAAACAACTACCTAAATATGTACTCTCTCAATCATATACATAATAAATAGTAACGGCTAACTGAGGATCCTTTCAATAAACCATAATCAAAACGTAGTTGAACGAATAGAGATTAATAACTAATTCAAATCTATATTAATTATAACAACCAATTCATACCTAATAGGTTTCAGCAAAACCTTAGATTAAAATATTTAGCTACTCATAACTATGATGAAACTACAAGAAAAATATATAGTCATTGATAAAAGAACAAAGTAGGGAGATAAAAGTTGTTTTCCAAGTTGCCTCTATTGCTTCTTCTCAAAAACTCGTACTCTCTATTCTGTTGGACATGTTAAACCCTTTATAGTTTGTGTGGATTTTGTTTGGACTTTCGAAATTTGCCCTTTTTAAAACACCTTCCCCGCATCTGGACTAGCGCGAGCATGGTAGGGCCGTGCTACTGCCCGCGCTAGTAAGGTTTCATTCTGTTTCAGACTGTTAGACTGTACCCGCGCTAATGGGGTCTTCCACTACCAATGAGCTTTGCTCCCTTTTTCGTCCATTAACTCCAATTTTTTTCTGGGTCACCATCATAAGTCTTCATTTGATTATTACACTTCCGAGAAACATAAAAGTCATCATTAGAGCCAATTTTTGCATTATTTTCACACTTACAACAGTAAAGCATCCTTAAGATAGAACCCGAACGTAGGCTAAACTATACAATTTAGTCTATTATCAATGCACTATACACTGATATAACATAATTAATGTTTAATGAAGCAATACTTTATTTGACTACGTTAAATGATATACCCAATATTCTGGTATACAATAATTACTGTTTAATGATGATATTTCTAATACTTCTTTCTATACTACAAATTGGTACGTTAAAGACTATTCATAATAGTCTTGGTATACTACACAATAGTATACCAGGATTAGTATTGAATGATGGTATTCTCAATATTCTTGGTATACCATGGTTATTGTTTAATGATGATATTCTCAATATTCTTGGTTTACTACACATTTAATATACTATGACTAGTGTTGAATCGTGGTATACTTTGTTTGAGTATGTTAATGGTATACTCGATATTCTTGGTATACTACACATTAGTGTACCATGATATTACTGTTATTTTAAATTGTATCCACAGTGTTCTTTGTATACTACTGATAAGTAGGATTCTAACGTGTTTTATACCCCTATTTGCGATGCTTTGATTAAAATTTGCAACAAAATAGTCCCAAAATGCTTACAGGTTGTGATTGATTGCAGTTTTGAGAGACAAAGCTACGAAATATCAAATATTGGCTCCAAACAAAGTGAAACCTGCTCAAGTATCAAGGCCAAGTGAAGTGATGGAAAAAGAGCCTAGTGTGGACCGCACAAAAGTGCACGCGGTCGCACTAGGGGATTTAGAGATGGTGCTATTCAGAGCATTCACAATGCGGCCATGGTCAGATCTATGCGGCCCACGTTAAGCTTACGCGGCCGCTCTAATCATTCATGCGGCTCGCGTTAAGAGTTTTCAGAGAGGTGTCATTTTGGTCAAAAGCTATCCCATACGGCCGCGGTCATATTCACGTGGTCCGTGCCAGAGCTCATGCGTCAATGCTACCCTTATACGCGGCCCGCGCCAGGCGATTCAGAGACATTCAAAGATGAATTAAAGAGCTAGTGTGGTCGCGGTAGTGTTTGCGCGGCTTGCACTGACCCCGAGGGGTATTTTTATCTGATTTTTTCAACCCACTATAAATAGAATATTTTACTATTTTACGGTTAAGTTTTGTATTATCAGTACAGTTGCGCTCATAAGAACCGAAGCTTTGGCCTATTTTGGCATTTTGGCACTAATTTCTCAATAGATTGTTATAGTTTCTCTTTCACAATTAATTAATATGTTTATTTCTTCTTCTATTTCTTCTTCAATTATGTCAACTAAACCCATTGGCTAGAGTTGTGGCTCAACCCTAGTGTGAGTAATTGATGGGTCTTGCATTCTAATGATAGATTGATATTGGGTATTTGCCATTTGGGTTGATTTTATGTTTTAATTAAGGATTGGTGGTTGCAAATACTGATTCTAGCTTTATGGGTCCAAATCTTCTTAAGAAAGAGATTCCATGACCCAAAATTGACCCAACAAGGAATTGGGATGCACCCATGAGAAATGGCAGTCCCTATTATCGGGTTAAATCTCGAGAGAGTAATCACCCTACTTGAACCCTAGTTGCTTGGTCTAATTGGCCTACCCAATTGGTCTAGAGAGAGTCAATTGGGCATAATCACTCTCTTTACCGAGAGGTGTGAGAGTGGGTAAAATTTGTAATGGTTATAGCATAAGTCCCAAATATGTCAATCTATTATTAGTAGTTTCTACCCGTTAGTTAACCACCTAGGTGATTCCACGACCCTAGTGCCTTTCTCCCTATTAATTACAACCTAGCAATATTTCCTTAGCATAATTTAGCTTTAATTCTTAGTTCATAATAGTAGTTTTAAATATATAAAAGTCCAAAAATGTTTGAAGTGTAATTAGAACTACAAACTCAATTCTAGGCTAAACAGACAATACAACTCTACTCCAAGCTCCCTGTGGAAATTCGATCCCGAACCACTATTCGGGTTAAAGATGTTGCGACCCGCTCTTCGTACATTCGTGTAGTGTTGAATCGGCAGCAATCACTCTTTGGCGCCATTGCCGGGGAGCTTACGATATTGACTATCTGGCTAGATAGTTTTGTGTTTTGCTTCTCTTTCCTTCTTTTTACTAATTTTATTTTTGTCAATCACTCAGGTACACATGGCTTTAAATGCAAATGACCCTTTTGGCAATGTGGTCGTGGGGGAGGAGGTTGATGATCTTGAACAAGAAGATATATTACCTTAAGCTTCAAGAAGAGGTCGAAATGCCAACGCAAATGCCAATGCAAATAAGAACATTCCAGACCCTCCTCCGCCTCCACCAAGAGTGGACCCAAGAGTTTTCCCAAATCAAGGGTACACGAGTTCCATTGTTCCTCCCCGAATCCGGGTGGGGAACTTTCAAATCACAAATGTTATGTTGACCCTGCTCGAGCAAAGAGGATATTTTATGGGCGCCTCCGATCAAAATGCTTACAATCACTTGAAGGGGTTCGTAGATACATGGTGGGGTAGCAAGCAAACAAACATTTCGGATGATGCATTGAGATTGAGGCTTTTCTCGTTCTCTCTTCGGGGTAAAGTATTGGATTGGTTAGAGAGGATCTCTAATCATTCTATCACCACATGAGATGAATTGGCGGACAAATTCATTGCCAAGTTCTTTTCTCCAAGTCATATGGCGGCACTCCGTGATGAAATTTTGGCTTTCAAACAAGAGCCAATGGAACCCTTGCATGAAATTTGGGAGAGATTTAGAACTATGGTGAAAGAGTGCCGAAACTATGGCATGAATGATGTGATGATTCAAGAAACGTTCTATAGGGGCATCAACATGACCAACCAATGTATTTTGAACCAATTGGCCGGAGGAAATTTTATGAAGCTTCCCTACAATGAAGTATGTGATGTTTTAGATGAAATGGTCGATGCTTCATTGGCATGGCAAAGTCGAGCAAACGTTCTTCAAGGTGACCTTATGGTCATACATTTGCATAAGGAGTTGCATGACCAAGACCAAGCCATTGCCGAACTTACAACAACAATGAATCAATTGGTGAAGGCGCAATTGCAACAAGTCAAAAACCCGCGCCAAGTCAATGCCATGGAAGGAGTGAATATGTTGAAAATAAGGCAAAGAGGGCAACAACCACAATGAAATTGCGATAACTATGATGATGGCGGTGGTTATTCGAATGAATGCTATGATGATCAAAGCAAGGAAGTCCAATACGTCAATAACTACCAAGGGAATAGAGGAAATTAAGGGAACCAACAATGGCGACCCCAAGGAAATTGGGGCAATCAACAAGGTGGTAATTGGAACAATAATAACAACTAAGGTGGAAATTGGGGGAACCACAATTCAGTTAATCAAGGGAATTGGAACGGGAACAAAAACAACAATTGGAATAACAACAATGGTCAAGGTGGGTGGAATAACAATGGTGGTCAAGGAAATTGGGGGCAAGGCTTCCAAAGGCCTCCAATGTAGCAACAATCGAACAACCCACCTATGTTTCCTCCTCAAGAATCGAGTTCTTCCAGAAATGATTTGGTTAGAATTGAAAATATGTTTGAGCATATGATGAAAAGAACTAAGATCCCGATGCAAAATTGGCTTTTCAAAATACGTCTATCCAGAATTTGGAAGTGCAACTAGGACAACTTTCTCAAGCCCTGAATACTTGCCCTAAGAGCGCTCTACGAAGTGACACAGTAGTAAATCCAAAGGGCAGAATACCAATATAGTGATGGCGGTCACAACAAGAAGCGGGAGAGGCAGTAATGTGCATGCCTCAAGAGAAAAGCGTGTTGTGGATATTGATGTTGAGTTGCATGATGATAATGGACCATTGAATGTTGATGATGTGGTTGAACAACGTTTAAACAATGATATGTGGATTGATATAGATGATGAGGTTTAGGTGGTGCCAAAAGCCAAGGCACCTTTGCCTCCGACCCCTCCGCCATATCCTCAACGGTTAGTAAAGAACAAGAGTGAACATCAGTTCAGGAAGTTCATAGATATGATGAAGAGTCTTACCATCAATGTGCCGTTGGTTGAGGCACTTAAGCAAATGCCAGGGTACGAAAAATTTATGAAGGAATTGGTTACGAAAAAGAGGTCAATGGAATGTGAAACAATACCAATGACGCATCAAGTGAGTTAAATAGTGCATTCTATGGCCCCAAAACTTGAGGATCCGGGAGATTTCACTGTCTCGTGTACTATCGGGAGTGCGGATATCGCCAAAGCGCTTTGTGACTTAGGGGAGAGTATGAACTTGATGCCATATTCAGTCTTTAAGACCATGGGAATTGGGCAACCTCGATGAGACTTCAAATGAGGGATTGGTCGATGAAGAGACCCTTGGGAATAATTATGACGTCCTTGTTCGAGTTGATAAATTCATCTTGCTGGCTGACTTCGCTATATTGGATTTTGAAGTGGACTTTGAAGTCCCGATTATTCTTGGAAGACCTTTCCTAGCTACGGGGAAGGCATTGGTTGATGTCGAGGCTGGAGAGTTGACATTTTGAGTGGGTAATGAGAAGGTGGTTTTCCCAGTTTGCAAATCCATGAAGCAGCCTAATAACATCGAGGTGTGCTCCTTTGTTGATATTGTCACAACTATAATAATGGATGAGACAAGTTCTATGATTGAGGTTGAAGATCCCCTTGTATCTGCACCTCTAGATCGTGACATAAATGAAGATGCGAGTAGAGTGATTTGCATAGATGCTTTACATGTCATGGAATCGAGTGAGCCCAGTAAGTTGTCATTAGACCTTGATCATAGGGAAGCTGCTCTAGAAAATCCAACAATTGAGGTGTCACCGGTATCGGAAATGAAACAAGTTGAGCTACACTGATGCCTCACAATATTTGAGCCCGATGTTATCTTGAAAGATGATGCATTACCTCTTTTGGAGTTTCAAGGGAAATTTCCTACAATTAAGCATGCAATGATGCCTAATCTTCATGATGTGTGTCCCTTACAAGACCCGACACAGGTTGATGATTTTGCATGAACCATGTTGATTTGAACAAAGTGCCCCACAGTGATCATTATTCCTGGCCATTCATTGATCGGATGATTAACAAACTTGTTGGACGTGCATTTTATTGCTTCTTGGATAATTTGATGAGTGCCACGTGGTGGCATTTCTTGTTTGAAGTGGTGTAATGGTAATATGTGTCGTGTCACGACGTTAAATCAGGCGCTTCTTAGGAGGCAACCCATGTCTTTTTCTTTCTCTTTTATTTTCTTTGTAGATTAGGATTTTTGAGCTAATTATTTGTGAGATGTTGCAGGGATTGTGTTGAAGAAGTGAAAACAAAGAATAAAAATGCACAGTCTCTGAAGATTGCCAGTGCGGTACACCTTGTGCGGTCCGCGCTAGCATGAGTTAAGAATGTCTAGTCTTTGAAGATCTCCACACGGCCGCAGTCATTTTAATGCGGTATGCGGTGGGCTCACGTGGTCGTGTCCCTTTTGTGCGGTCCGCGTGGGAAAGTTATTGAAAGGTTTCATGAACAAAACCCAACGCGTTCCATGATCACTTTTACACGGCCGCGCTGGTAGGTAAGAATGGGGCTCCACGGTTTTATATAAATAGAGACCTAAGGCTTCATTTTACACTTTTCTCAAAAGTTGAAAGCCTGAACCATATTACTACTATTGATACGCCTTTGAGACAAATCTTCTTGTGCGGTTGCATAGAGTGCTTTTATTCTCCTTACTCCTGCTAACATTTCTTACAATTATCATAATTAGTGTTCATTTTTAATTTTTGTTTATTTCCCAGAAGTTGTAGCTTCTTCTTTCTTTCCGTGTTTCTTCTATTTAAGGATTAGGATAGTTTATATGTTGATTTTGGATGTTGGGCATGATTTTCATGTTGGGTAATTGAGTAGGGACAACTAGGATTCAAAAACTTGAACAGAAATGGACGAATCTGTCAAACCCTAACTCAGTCCTTATGATATCCTCAGTGTGGCGCGCGGTCATTCTCACGTGGTCCGTATGCCCTGACGAGGCCGCACTACTGATGGTATGGTCCGCGGTGTCTACATATTTTCTTCCAGCGTTACCGAGTCCCTAATTGTGTGGTCCATGCTTCAATTTTACATGGTCCGCGTTGGGAGATGCAGAGGGTGTGATTTTTGGTGTTTGATCAGTGCGGTCTGCGGTCTCTTTCTCACGGCCGCACCCTTGATTGTGCTGTCCGCAATGACCCGTTCTGCAATGATTTCTGCATTTTGTTCATGTACTGTGATGCACTTATTTCAAAAGCTAATTCATTTCTTGTGCTTAAAATAACAAAGTTGGACATATTTGGTTGCAGAAAATGGTAAAACAAAGAGGACGAGGTGTCAAACAACCCAGACGAGGTGACTCCTCCCGGGGAAGAAAAAGGAAACCAGCCAAAATCACTCCCCGACCTAAACTGAACACAAGGAAATAGGTTGTTATAGATGATGAACAATCAGAGAGTGAGTACCTACCTTCACAGGACCCCTCTACTGATTCCGGGCCAGCTCCCTCAGTCCCAGCTGCACCTACTGCCCAAGCTTCACATAGTGTTCATTCTGAGTCATTTGATGGCTCAGCGGCAGGCAGCGGTGAATACTCCACATCCTTTATAGCTTCATTATCTGGGAAGAGTGCAGATAATGGGACCAATGTTGACGAGGAAGTACTGGACAACGGTGTGCCCCAGGTTGGGGGTGTTGAACGAACAAGAAAATCGGGGGTTTGGAAGGATAGCTTCATTATCCAAGTGTCCTTTCACAAGTTTTGAAAGTGGTGGCCAGTGCGGAAATTAATTCCAGAGAGGAGTATTATTACAACTGACCTGCTACCCCTCCTCCCTAATTTACATAGACAGTTACCATGCTAGAGTTGGGTGGGAGCACTTTCAAGATGGGTTAGTGGATGCTAATGAGCAAATGGTGAAAGAGTTTTATTGCAATGTGGCCCACGTGAAAAAGGGCTCAATTGCAACCAAGGTGCGAAACAAAAATGATATAATCCCTGAGAAGGCATTCAATGAGTATTTGGGGTTCGATGATGAGGATGAAACCCTGTATAATAAGAAATTGGCTATGGGGGAAGAGGTTAGCCCTTGGCTAGCTAGTTACTTGGCCCACCCGAGTGATACTCCAGATTGGTTGCAAGTCGGAAAGAAAATATATCAGAAGACCTTCAACTTTGAGGCTCGAGGGTGGTTGACAATTGTGTGCAGTCGGCTTGACCCTTCTACCCACGATCAAACTATTCCTCTTCCACGAGCTGTGCTGATTGCATCTATTATGGTCGAGTACCCAATAAATGTGGGCAATATGATGTCCTGGGTGATTGCTGATGTGGGACGAGAGCATGACAGGAATTATCCTTTTCCCAAGATACTCACCATATATTTCTAGGACTTCAAAGTGAAGAAAAAGTCCTATGATGTGAAAGTTCGACCAGTGGCCCCATTCTCATGGTTCAGCATTCAGGGGCCTGAAATCGAAAGGACAAAAAGTACAAGCCGCCCACCTCCGCCCCGACTGGCCAGTCTAAGGAGCCAGTTGCGGTGGAGTCGTTTGTTGAGCCTTCCACCGAGCTTCCACCTATGCCTACTGCGATTGATTTGCCTCCAGGACCATCCTCTTCTGCTGGGCCAGTACTTCAGCTAGTCTAGGAGTTCCTTCTTCCCCGCCTCACGCTTTCATGGCCCATCAGTTGAGCCAGACTTTTTCCAGTTTGAACAACTGGATGTCAGCTGCGACATCCAAGTTTTCGACATTATCTGATTCAGTTGAGGCCCAGTAAGCACCTCCCTCGGTTCAGATTCCTTAGTCTATTGAGGATACATTGAAGACTCTCCTGGCTAACCAGGAGAAGATACTGAAGACTCAGGGTGCCTTTACTAAGGCGGTGGAGTCACATGGCAAGACATTGGCGGATCTTACCAGAGAGCACAAGAAAATGAGGAAGTAAATGGCTTCCAAAGAATCGGTGAAGAGATGTGGAAAGATGCAGACAAGATATAGGTCGATCAGATGCCTTTAGACTTACTATTCGGGGATCCAGCCCCAGCAGCACCACCACCACCAGTGCCACAGCAGTAGCGGGACCAGGCACCCAGGCTCTCGAGGAACAAGAGAAAGCTCCCCAGCACAGTTGATGTGGTGATTGAGCTAGCAAAGATTCAGGAGGGTCCCTGTAGTGTTGGACCCGACATTTAGCCAGTCCATGATCATGCCCCAGTCCCAGCAGCTGAGCAGCAGGAGACCGGGAACCAGTCTGAGTTTCTTGCTCATACAGAAGACCAGGGGACCAGTGAGGATCCCATGCATACAGACCAGGCCTAGGGAGCTCTTCTATATCATTTCCTTGTCTTTTTACGCTTATTTGTGTAGTTGGCATTGGGGAATGTCAGCTCTTATTCGTGGGGTGCGCCCTATTTTTCTGATTATCTGGATGACTGTACATACACATTCTCATTTTATGTTCTATTGATTTTATTTTCTATTTGGTCTGTATATAACTTTACAGTTTATCTACTTTTCTCATATATGTTTTTCTCTCTCTTGGTCTGTATATAAAGTTACATTCTGTATATCCATCCCTCGTTGTATATTCTACTTCCCTATTGTACATATTCATTCTGTTTTTCTATTTTTGCAAAAAATTTCATTTTTAGCTTTGTAGATAGGCTCGTAGTCTTGTTTTTTATTTTTGGAGTTTTCAATAAGCCCTTGGTTTTCTTAATGCCACGGTTGTTTCCAAGGATGGAGTATAGTGCGAACCGGGTGGCTCTCCCCAATGATAAATGGCGTGGTAACCTTCTTAAGGGTTTGAGTCTGTTTTTGATTTTTCTTTTATTTTTATATTTCATAGTTAAGGGTACCTCAGGCAAAGCTTCAATTGGGCCTAACACATTTGCCTTTGATCCCATGATCAAAGACATAATGTTGTATTTAGTATGGCGAAAGTCGTGGCCTTGAGACTCTTGTGTTGACCAAAAAATTATCATGTGGTCTTTTTGGACCATTCTGCACTTGAATCGTAACTAAGGTCGTTGTGGGCCCTCGACTTGATGTCTTTAGCAATCCCTTAGCATGTGCGGTGAGGAATCGAATTGTGATTCCAAGTCACCAGCCAATTGTCTAGAACTTGTCCTGAATGTTTGTTGAGGCGAAATCCTAGGTGAAATTTGACTTGAGAAGTGATTATAGGCTCTCCTTGATCAAAAATGCCGAGTTGAACAATTCCATGGCCTAGTAATAAAATGATCCCTAGTTAACCCTTTTAAGCCTTGAACCTTCTTCATTCAAGAACCAATGCTACAAGCATATACCCGTTCTTAATGATACCCTCTCTTGGCACCCAAATCTTCCCTTGAGTAATGATAAAAGTCTAAGTTTGGTGGGGGAGACAAGAAAGGAAACAAAGTGGTAAAAGAAACAAAAGCAAAAGAAAAGGAAGGCAATGAAAAAGAAAAAAAGGAAAAAGACAAAAAGAAAGACCAATGTGAATAAGAACTAAAAGGGAATTCAAGGAAAACAATAGTGAAAAGATGTGGAAAAAGTAACAAAAAAGTGAAATATTTTGAATTGCATAAGAAATAGTGACAATGTGTCCCTCTAACCCCTTGAAAATATGAAATACTCAAAGGAGTCAAAAAAGTGTGTCGAAATAAATCAAAGGAAGTGCTTATGGGAATATTGAACCTATTTGAACAAAACTATGTTCTACCCTTACCCAAAAGCCTTCACAATGACTCCACAAAAGCCCTATATGATTTCGAGTTGAAGGTAGTCTACATTAGTGGATACTTACATAAGGGGCAAGCATATGGTACCTAGAGTCGGACTTTTGAACTTCTTCTTGAGAGAGATGAGTGAAAGTCCATCAACCTCGGTTTGTATATCAATACTCTAAAAAGGTGAGGTTCGCTTAGGGAGAGTTGAGTATGTGTGAGTTTGGGTTCCACAATGACCAAAGTAATCGAGAGAAATTCCTTGATGAAATGTGTCAACTCTTGATGCTCTTGTGTCACACTTGATCCATAGTTTTCAAAATTTAAATGTGTTAATAATGCATTTGTATTGAGGGCAATTGATAGTCCTAATTGATGCTTGTTGAGGTTACTTTAGGATAGATGGATTTACTTGGATGTTCCTTTATGGGGTGGGTCTTATTTTATTTACTTGAGGACAAGCAAATGTTTAAGTTTGGAGGAGTTGATAAGTAGGATATTAACATGTTTTATACCCCTACTTGCATATGCTTTGAGTATAATTTCTACAAAAATAGTCCAAAAAGGCTCATGGGTTGTGCTTGATTGCAGGTTTGAGCGATAAAGTGACGGAATTTCAAAGATTGGCTCAAAACAGAGTGAAATCTGCTCAAGTATCAAGGCCAAATGAAGTAATGGAAAAAGAGCCTAGTGCGGACAGCACAAATGCACGCGGCCACACTAGGGGATTCAGAGATGGTGCTATTCAGAGTATTCACAATGCAGCCGTGGTCAGATCTATGCGGCCCGCGTTAAGCTTACGCGGCCGCGGCCGCACTATTCATTGATGCGACTCGCATCAAGAGCTTTCAGAGAGGTATCATTTTGGTAAAAAGATGTCCCATGCGATCGCGACCATATTCACGCGGTCCGTGCCAGAGCTACCGCGGCCATGCAACCCTTCTACGCGGCCCGCGCCAGGAAATTCAAAGACATTCAAAGTTGAAGTTAAAGAGTCAGTGCGGTCGCGGTCGTGTTTGTGTGGCCCGCACTGACTCTGCATGGGTATTTTTGTTCAATTTTTCTAGTTCACTATAAATAGAAATATTTTACCATCTTTAGATTAAGTTTTGTATTATCAGTACAACTGCGCTTGTGAGAACCGAAGTTTTAACCTATTTTGTCATTTTAGCACTAATTTCTCAATAGATTCTTATAGTTTCTTTTTAGCAATTAATTAATATGTTCATTTTTTCTTCTATTTCTTCTTCAATTATGTCTAGCTAAACTCATTAGCTAGGGTTGTAGCTCAACCTTAGTGTGGATAATTGATGGGTGTTGCATTCTAATGATAGATTGATATTGGGTATTTGTTATTTGGGTTGATTTTATGTTTTAATTAAGGATTGGTGGTTGCAAACACGGATTCTAGTTTTGTGGGTCTAACTCTTCTTGAGAAAGAGAGTCCATGACCCTAAAATTAACCCAACAAGGAATTGGGATGGACCCATAAGAAATGGTAGTCCCAATTAACGGGTTAAATCTCGAGAGAGTAATCACCCTACTTGAACCCTAGTTGCTTGGTCTAATTGGCATACCCAATTGGTCTCTAGAGACTCAATTGGGCATAATCACTCTCTCTAGCGAGAGGTGTGATAGTGTGTACAATTGTGCAACGGTTATAGAATAAGTCCCAAATATATCAATCTATTCTTAGTAGTTTCTACCCGTTAGTTAATCACCTAGGTGATCCACAACCTTAGTGACTTTCTCCCTATTAATTACAACCTAGTAATATTTATTTAGCTTAATTTAGCTTTAATCCTTAGTTCATAATAATAGTTTTAAATATAAAAACCCAAAAATATTTGAAGTGTAATTAGAAGTACAAACGCAATTCTAAGCAACACATATAATACTACTCCACTCCAAGCTCCCTGTGAAAATTTGATCCCGAACCATTATTCGGGTAAAAATTGTTGCGACTCGCTCTTCCTAATTTCGTGTAGTGTTGAGTCGACAGCGATCAACTACAAACTGGCATATCATAATACTGTTGAATGATGATATTCCCAATATTCTTGGTATATCATAATTACTATTGTTGAATGATGGTATTCTTAATATTTATAGTATACTACACATTGATATACCATGATTGGCATAGCATACCAAATTTTAGGATTAAATATTTAATTAAAAGAGCAAAAATATAAAAAGAATGATAAAGTTTTTATTTTAAAAAATCTAAAATTTCTTAGAAATCTACCAAAAAAAACTACAAATATTATAAAAAATTAAAATCATAAAAAGGAGTAAGATGGTAACTCTCGGTAATCATAATTGATTAGTAATTGTTTAAAAGGTATCCCAATACAAATGTAAGACTCATTTATAAAAATAAAAAAAATTAAAAATTGAAAGAAAGTGATAATAGTTTTTAGTTGAATAATTTACAGAAAAATAGCAGAAATAATTGAGATGAAAAATAACAATAAAAAAGAAAAAATAGTGAAAAATATTTTGAACGGAGAGATTATAGTGAAAACACAAAAATTAAGAAAAATAGAAAATACATTAAAAAAACTAAGATAAAAAATAAAGCAAAAAATACTGAGATGGTTACTGCTAGAAAGAATAAATATAAAAAGAGAAAATAACTAAGAAAAAATAGAATAAGAGTACATAATTTTATTACGAAAGACAAAAAATAGAGAAAAAAATAATATAACAAATACGAAAAAAAAGGACAAAAACGTGGGAAAAAATTAAGAAAAAAATGAAGGACCTTTGGTGAAGTTGTCTTCTCGTAAACGGTACAATTGAATTTATACATGGTTTCCCGACAAATGAACTAATTCGATTCTAAAATAATAAAATAATTGAATAATTATACAATACTTAGCCTCAAAATCTAGTTGAAATGGCTGAAATGACAATTCCGAATATAAAATTTTCGGACACAACAACAATGAGATCAAAAGCATGAAAGTAAAATTATATTAAGCTTTCTATAGAATGTAGTGTAAGTTAGTCAGAAAACTCTTGTCCCTTACAATGATAACTGGGCACACTATTTATAGATGTGTCTAGGGAAGGAGGTCCTAGGAGTCGTGCCCTCCTTTAATGTCAATTATGAGGGTCGTTGATGAAGATGTAACAGTGAACATAAATGTCAAATTCTCTATAACGGGGCGTAATCCTTAATACTGCCGAATATTCTTTATTAAATGATACTGGGCGTAAAGCATTTAATACATCTTTGTGAGTGTTATCCCTTTCGATGACAAGCGAAATAGCTGTGTTTGGTCTTCGGCCATCTCCATTTTGAGTTCCACATGTCTTTCCTTTAAATGACCACGTGTCCTAACATATTTTACCCTATACAAAAGCTTAGGCATACGAAGGAGGGGTCAGTCTGATCTTAAAATCTTCAAAAAGGGAAAGTTTTTTTATTTTGGTCATTAAATCTATAAAAAAAAGGCTCTAAGTATTCTATTTTATTTATTTGTTTGTTTATTCAACACATTTTGATCCACCTAAACTCAGTCCATTTTACCATTTAAAACGCAATAACACATAAATTGTAAATTTAGAATTTCCAAAGAGTAAAAAAAGAACTATATAAAAAATTTGTGTGCATATCTCATCTTTTGGAAACAATCTTTTATCTCTCAAAAGTATATTCTTTTCAAGTTGACTATAAAGAACTTGATGACACCTCTTGCTGATATAGGAAAGTTGAATGGCTAGCGAATAAGCACAGGAAAGAAAGAGACCCCCACTCCACCCGACAATGTAAAGTCGGTGCTTTTTGCTTCTCTTCTAGTATTCTTCACCTGGAAAAGTATGCTTTCCAGTTTCCACATCCCAAACAGAAGATTTTGACTCATTATTTTTGCTTTTCTTTCGAGAAACGAAATACGCGTTGGAAGAACTCAGCTACCAATTCTGCCTTGACCCTTTTCTTGTCATTATTTAGCAAAAAATGCAATTGCTCAAATGATTGGTGAAGGTTACTACTCTAACAAATTACTGTTGGGAAATAGAAAATAGAGGCTTTCACATCCAAGGGTATGAATATTCATGGAACACTTGCAAAGATTCATTCTACTTATCATGATAAACTATCCAATATCTTTTCGACCCAAAAAAAAAACTATCAAAACTTTGCATGTTATCTATCTAAGCAAAAAATCCAGTTCGAGATGATTCTTATCTCGCTCTCTTGATAATTTACTTGTAGTTAAATCATGTGTAAATATTACTAGCGAACTACCAAAGGACATGATGCAGTAGATGAGATTGCTCCTCGCTTAACCAAAGGTCTCGAGTTCTTGCCTTGGGTATAGAGAAATTCTTAGTAGGAAGTTTCCCCAAATGAAGCCATACGTGATGTGAATCCAGATATAATCGGGCTCCAATACAGATACTGAACACCGAGTAAAAACGGCAAGATTCATTATAACTCGACAAATTGTTTTCAAGTTTCTTTAATGAATTGTCGGTGGTGATGAAGTGCGACATTTGAAAAGAAAAAAAAAACCACCAAGGCTCTAATGTCAAGCAAATTTAGATCCAACAATATAAATATTCGATGACCATAATAAAAATATTATTAAAAATAAACTCAATTAAAAGACTCCAAAAAAATATAAGACCAATATTAAAATAAACGTACTAATAATATGATTAAGATAGTCCCAATCAACCTGTATCGCCTATATAATTAATCTTTTTTTTTTTTTTTCCTTTTTTCTGTAAATATGAAGAGATTGTGGGTTTTTCATAACAATTTTTTATGTGATTTTAGGTATACCTCATTTCTTCTTAACATATTCATTCACTACCATTTTCACCTAAAAGGCTAAAACATCACAAGGTTGATGCAACCATGACCATACAATTTAACACGATTGTATATGTCAAAATCTAACCCCCCCCCCCCCCCCCAAAATTATTTAGCGATATTAATTATTTCAAAAATTAAAGTAGAAATTACAAGTGGTCATATAAAATTTGACGCGATTGTATATGTCAAAATCTGACATCCCCCCTCCCCCAATAATTAGCGATATTAATTATTTCAAACACTAAAGTATAAATTACAAGTGGTATGACCACTTGCAATCATTAATAATTCGTGGGTACGGAACGTTATCAGGGAGGCTACGGCCTGTCTATCATCATACGAGCCATACACTGGCGTGGTCATGGCCACTTATCGCCATCTCATCCGATTTACAACTTTAAATACTAAGCGAAAGAACCCTAAAGGGGGGCTGCTTCTTCTTCTTCTTCACTATTCTCAAGAAAAGAGAGTATGATTGTAAGGCTCTGAACATCTCCATGGAGAGGGATACCAAATCAATACAATCAATAAAAGATCTCTACATATTTCTTTCAAACAAATAACACTTGCCTCTTATGTTTTTCATTTGGTCCCTCGATTATTACGATCTGTTATGACTGGCCCTCAATTTATTTTATTATTTTATTCTTGCAAAGTATGTGATAACTTTGAGCAATATAATTTGGCGCCGTCTATGGGGATTTCATAGTAGAATTGCGTAGTTCTTCCCTGGACCAAAAGGAAAGAAATGCCAAAGAACAACCCAGCTCAAACAAGTTGAAGTGGTATATCGGACAAAGGGAACTCGAAGATCTCGAATCGAGATCCAACTCCTCTGT
Organism: Nicotiana benthamiana; assembly: GCA_034376525.1. NCBI lineage: Eukaryota > Viridiplantae > Streptophyta > Magnoliopsida > Solanales > Solanaceae > Nicotiana > Nicotiana benthamiana. Next base: position 118,388,472 of record CM067329.1, read on the forward strand.
CACTCCTCTCTCCGATAGTGCAAGCAAGAAGAAAAAGCAGCCCCCTCTGAGGGAAGATCTCTGTAAGGCAACTCCAGCATCCCTGATATGGGATCCAGCCTGAAATCGGCATGAAGACATCTCGAACCGAGAGTCACGTCAAGCCATCCTACATACCCCGATTGGGAAGATAGTGCGTGAGATGCTCAAGATGTCGAATCAAAAATGAGCTTCAGCTCTCAAACACCGACATAACAAGATTCAGGCTATGCGCCTTCACTGAAATTTCAACTACAAGTTGAACTGGGACTCAGGCCATGCGCCTTCGCCATCAAAAATTGCAACATTCAACTACGGTAGAACAACAACTCAGGCTACGTGCCTTCCCCCAAAAAGGTTCAACCACGAGTTGAACTGGGACTTAGGCCATGCACATTCTCTATCAAAAATTGCAACATTCAACCATGGTTGAACAACGACTCAGGCTACGTGCCTTTGCCTAAAAAAGTTCAACCACAAGTTGAACTGGGACTCAGGCCATGCGCCTTCGCCATCAAAAATTGCAAAATTCAACTACGGTTGAACAACGACTCAGGCTACGTCCCTTCGCCCAAAAGAGTACAACCACGAGTTAAACTGGGACTCAGGCCATGCGCCTTCGCATAAAAAATTGCAAGATTCAACTACGGTTGAACCGGCTCAGGCTACGTGCCTTCGCCCAAAAAAGTTCAACCACAAGTTGAACTAGGACTCAGACCATGCGCCTTCGCCATCAAAAATTGCAAGATTCAACTACGGTTGAACGATGACTCAGGCTACGTGCCTTCACCCAAAAACGTTCAACCACGAGTTGAATTAGGACTCAGTCCATGCGCCTTCACCATCAAAAATTGCAAGATTCAACTACGATTAACCAACCACTCAGGCTACGTGCCTTTGCCCAAAAAAGTTCAACCACAAGTTAAACTGGGACTCAGGACATACGCCTTCACCATAAGAAATTGTAAGATTCAGCTACGGTTAAACAACGACTCAGGCCGCGTGCCTTCGCCCAAAAAGTTCAACCACGAGTTAAACTGGGACTCAGGCCATATGCCTTCGCCATCAAAAATTGCAAGATTCAACTTCGGTTGAATAACGACTAAGCCTATGCGCCTTTGCTCAAAAGTTCAAGTACAAGTTGAACTGGGAATCAAGCAGAGCGCCTTCGCCATAAAAATCATAAATCCAATCACGGTCGAATCAAGGCCCAAACTGTACGCCTTCTCCATCACGAGCCCAATCTCGCTCAAACAACAAGGCCGAACACATTCAAGTCTAAAGAGTGAAACCCTGTTTGAACCAAAACTCAGGCCAAACGCTTCCACCATTGGACACAAAAAGTCCTACGCCACAATGGACGGCAAGAAAAGTTAAGCTCCCTCTCCATTCAAGTAAGTACGCCAACTCGAACTAAGATTCGGGCCACGTAAAGTTCGGCCCCGGTCGAAATACAAGGCCGCGTTTCTTACCATCACGGCCAGTAGTTCCACCACGCTCAAACTGGGGCTTAAGTTAAGTTCTGTTATCGCCAAATAATAGCCACAACTTGTTCACACCAAGTAAAAGAAAACGATAAGCGAAAAGCTTTTAATCATGGACAAGGCCATCGCCGCTAAGCAGCCAACCAAGTTTCTAACTAAGTCAAACAAACGACTCGACAACCGTCAAAGTCACCTACCTTGCCAAGGCCATCAACATCATCATGGTCAAGGCCATCGGCGTCATTACGATAAAGGAAATAGGGGGATTAACACGCCTGCCAGAAAAACTATGAGGCAAAGCCCCCCTAAGCGCGTACAAAACGAAAAACTTGAGAACAAGAAAGATACAAAATAAACACCATGCAGAACATAAGAAAATAAAATTGCATATATTTACATCTTTAGTTACAATGAGTCATCCCCGTTTACACCCTGCCAAGGTAGGTAAATGAGAAAGAAAGAAAAGAAAGAACAACAAAAAAAAGTTAGCCAAACAACAACAAAAACAAGAAACATAATGTATCCTTTTCACTCGGCGCCGCCAGCGCCACCATCAACATCACCAACGCCTTTAGCGCCATCATCAACCCCTGGAATAGCTGGGTCAAACCACTGTTAATACGGGCTTCACGAGCCCTCTGACGGGCTACCTCAAAAGAAGCTTCCGGCACGATGCCAGCCTCCCACAGGTTCTTATAAATATCACGTTGGGCCTCGGCAAACGTCCATAGTTCACGAGCCTGGTTGGAAGAGCTGGCCTGGTCTCTTAAGCGCTGATTCTCTCCCTCCAAAGCCGTGACCCGATCCTCCATGGCTTGGGCGTCCCGCTCAAAACACCGATGCGGTCCTCTAGACCCGACTCTCCGAAGGACGCAACAGCTCTCTCCGACTCCAGCCCCGTCTCATGAACGCGGATCGCCGCTTCTAGCGCCACAGCCCTTAACGAGGTGCCCCTTGCTTGTAGCCCCAAAGCAGCAACCTCATTATTCAAAGCAGCCACCTTTCCATTCAAGGCCGCAGAGGCCTCCGCGCTATGGCTTGATTCTGGCGCCCCCTCTCAGCTGCAGCCCTCCTTTCGGTCTCGATCGCCTCATCATTTTAAAGAAGCTGCTCCTCGAGGGCACGCAGCCTATCAAGCGTCTGCTGTATGTGAAGCTCTCGTTGCGCCAGCTCTTCCACCAAGTCCCGACTATGAGGATTATTCCTTAGGCCCTCACTTATCTTGCGGCACCGATCCCGGTAGCGACGGTACTTCTCAAACGTCCGTAAAAAGATCCCTCTCTAGACATCAGCTCGACGGAGACCCTCCACCTCCAAGAGATAAGACTGCAAAGGAAATATAACGATTGAAGTGAAAACAAACTAGGGCTAAAGGAAAGTAGAAGAAGGTCATCATACGTACCCTCAGGCCCATAGCAGCCACCTTGTTCATCAATCCGACGTTCGAGACGTCCCTTAACGACCTATTTTCCGCTTCGAGCACAATAGCTCGAACTGCGGCACCAAGCTATCCCCTTGAATTAGCAAGTTCTGCTCCGTAGGAATCTTGGCAGAGAAAAATCGCCCCTCTGCGTGCACCGTCGAGGAGGTGAAGCCTTCATGGAACGAACAGACGTCCTATGGGTCCAAGTCAGACTCGGACCCATCTTCACCTCCTACAGCGCCCCTTACGCCTTTTGCTGCAGCCGCCGAAAGAGCGCTTGATTCTCCAATCAAAAAAGCCACTGAGGAACTACCTCCTACCTTAGCGGTAGGAACAATCAGCTGAGTTGCCGAAGCGATAGTATCATCATGGTCTGAGCTAACCGGGGCAATCCTCACTATTTGTCCGCCCTCAAGTCGAGCACCGCAGCCTCACACCCCTCCCCATCCGATGGGGGAAAATCTAAACTGATCACCACTGGAGGGGCCGGCGTGAATGAAACCCTCCTCCTGACCAGTGGCCTTTCCTCTTCCTCCTCATCATGTGAGGGCGACTCCGCCCTGGGACGCACCACCCCCGACAACCTTCGATCCGAAGTACGGTCCATGTTGGGGAAGGGGCTGCTGAAAATTCAACCGAAGATACCCTCGGCACTACGCGTGGCATTAGCACTGCAAAACAAGCGGTTGCACTCGGCCGGCAGAAGGCTAGCTGTGGAGTCCTGACACGACGTTCCCTCCCTACTAACAAAAAAACACAAGATCAGTAAATGGAGTTGGAAACTAGAACGAAAGAGAAGGATAAGAAGAATCCTTACCAGTTGCAGGCCTACAGCCATGCCTTACCCAGAAAGATGCCCACATGCATATTCCCGCTGTATGCGGAAGCACGGCCTCGACCCATTCACGTATCCCAGGCAGCGGAGCCAACAGTGGCCTGTCAGCAACAAAATTAACACAAGCTAATGCTTATGGGCATGAGATGTAGAGAAAAATGAAAAATAGAACTCGATGATTAGAGAAAACTCACGTGCATGATTCCAAGACATTGGCAACCCAGGTAAGGACGCCACCAAGTGATTGGTTCTGATGTAAAAGAAGTGCTCGAAAGGGCGAGGGTCGACCACGTCGTCCAGTTTGGCGGCCAAGCCCCTCGACCCACGAGGGCTCGCCCGAATCATCATGCCACGGGACCTCTGGGGGGTGTACAAGCTAAGTACGTGTTGCAGCATGACCTTCGTGTTAGCCAGCCCCGCATACTTGCTGAACATAGCAAGCCGCTTATAGAGAGAAGGGGTAAGCTCGCCAATACGTACGCCATAGTAGCAGAAAAAATCTACTACTAACATTGGAAGCGGGAGCATAAATCCCAACTTAAATGGATAGGCGTAGAAGACGCAATATCCCATGCGGTCGGTATGGACCCTCTCCTCGCTTCTAGCCAGAATAATGTCGGCATAGCCGTAGATACCCCATTGTTCCAGAAGTTGGGCCATCCCAACTTCCCCCATTAGAGGGGCTTCATCCACTGGATCTTCTCTACCATCGGTGATGAAGTCAGTCGTCGGGCCCCCGGTCAGAGTTAGAATCTCGTCAACCGACGAAACACCTCCGCCAGTTCAGCACCCTTTGCCACCAGTGATGGCCCTTCAGCCACCGGAGGGTTAACCGGAATACTTGTCGTACGAATGTTTTTGGAAGAACTGCTCGCCATTGCTGATCAGAAAATAAAGAGCATGATTCGACGGAAAAATTGGGATTGTAACGAATGAAGAAAACCTACAAAAATCAACTAGCAAGAGAGAGAACTTTTTCAGAGATCTTACTCAGAAAAATGATGAAAATGTGAGAAAGAAATACCTCAACCCCTTATTTATAGGCAACAAAGGTAGCTTTCACAAATTCCAAAAGCCATCATTAACTACATGACCAACTGCAAAACGGTTCAGTTCCACAGAAATGTGCGTCATTATGACAGACTCCAAGAAGCAAATTTTCAGTCACCAATCGACGTTTCCCTTCCAAAACGGTTGAAACGACCTATGAGCATTAAGGGAACGTCCTCTGCACCTCCAAAACTTCGATCGTCAACAATCACATACCAAGCGTGGCCGTGCTCCCTTCGGCCACACAATATATGATTCGTCCACAAAGGACGATGACTAAACCCTCAAAACAAACATAAATTTAAACACCATAGAGCTCGACCATGCCCGAAATAAGTTGAAAGGCTAAGCACCTTCGCCAAGGGGGAGGATTCGATCTCCCCCGAACAATGGCACAGTAACGCTAAAGTAGTATTAATACCCTATTAGGCTAGAGTTCGCCGTTAAAGAAGACTATGTCTTCGACCGAAACATCATACAAACTATGTATAAAAGGCTATGGCCATCTCCGGTATGCAAACGACTGAGGCCGTCCACAATATTAAGGCTATGGCCATCTCCAGTATGAAAACGGTTACGACCATTCCCCGTATATAAATGGCTACGGCCATTCCGAACATATAAACGCCTATGGCCGTCTCCGATGTACGAAAGGCTATGGCCCTCTCCCATGAATGAACAACTGAAACCCTCAACAAAATATAACTAAGGTCACCAACTTGACTCAATTGCGGCTAAGGTCGTCAACGCAAAATGTCTAAGACTAACGATTTTAACGGTACAACTTTCAATGTATAAACGGCCTTGGCCACCTTCAGTCCCGACTAAGGTAGCAGGCAAGAATTTTCGCTCATCAAGCTCGACCAGGGCACGACATCAATAAGCAGAGGGACTAACTGTATAGGTCAAAATCAGATCCCCCAATAATTAGCGATATTAATTATTTCAAAAACTAAAGTATAAATTACAAGTGGTATGACCACTTGTAATCATTAATAATTCGTGGGTACAGGATGTTATCAGGGAAGACACGGCATGTCTATCATCACACGATCCATACACCGGCGTAGTCACGGCCACTTATCGCCAGCTCATCCGATTTACAGCTATAAATACTAAGCGAAAGAACCCTAAAAGGGGAGGCCTGCTTCTTCTTCTTCATCACTATTCTCAAGAAAAGAGAGAACATGATTGTAAGGCTCCGAACCTCTCTATGGAGAGACAGACCAAATCAATACTTTCAATAAAAGATCTCTACATATTTCTTTCTAACGAATAACACTTGCCTCTTATGTCTTTCATTTGGTCCCTCGATTATTACAATCTGCTATGATTGACCCTCAATTTATGTTTATTGTTTTATGCTTGCAAAGTATGTGATAACTTTGAGCAAAACAACGATCTTATCTCATTTAACTCGATATATGCTTCTTACATCTTCTGTCAAATGTAATCATTTCTAAACTAGTATGATTGTAGCACTCATCTATCTTGTGAATATACCAAATTTTAGCGCTAAATATTCATTTTCACATTCCCTCCATTCCAGTTTGCGGGAACCTATTTCTTTTTTGATCTGTTCCAAAAAAAGGATTCATTTCAAAATTTAAAAATAATTTAGTTCAAAATTTTAATTCTATTCTTAATGAGAAATTTTTATAACCATAAAAATACACTACTAGAATTCCTGCAAAAAGCGACCAAATATTAGCGACCGCATTTGGTCTATGGGAAAAAGCGACCAAATTTGGTCGCTAAATTAGCGAAAATAATAAACAAAATTCTAGAAACAAAATAGCAACCAAAGTTGGTCGCTAACTTAGTCAAAATATTGACTGGCTTGGTCAGACTTGCTTTGTCAAACTTTTACTAAGATTAGCGACCAAACTTGATTGCTAACGTGGGACCATCTTACAAAATTTTAATAATTATATTATTATTTTGAAAAAACTATAAAATATAACTATATATATATATATATATATATATATATATATATATATATATATATATATATATATATATATATATATATATATATATATATATATATATATATATATATATATATATATATATATATATATGTTATGAATTAGCGACTAAAGTTGGTCGCTGAATAAAGGAAAGAAAGGTAGCGACCAATTTTGGTCGCTTAACTGCGTCCCAGTTATTCAATTTTAATAATTATATTATTAATTTATTATTATATGAAATATAATTAAATATGATTTAAGTTAGGGACCAACTTTGGTCGCTAATCTAAATTCATGATTAAATAGCGGACCACAATTGGTCACTATTGTGGTCAACAATGGTCAAAATAAAAAATCACTTTTGTGTTTACTATGTAAATAATATAATTGTAAGTCGTTAATACTTTAATATAAGGGATGATATACACTACGAAGCGGGCGTGTGTGTTTATATATACAATATATGTACTTACGCTATACTATGCACTAAGTATAAGTGTATGAGGTATTACCGTATCGAATACAACTTATATATATACAATATATGTACTTACGCTTTACTATGCACTAAGTATAGGTGTATGAGGTAATACCGTATCGAATACAGCTTATATTAACACAATATATGTACTTACGCTATACTATGCACTAAGTATAAGTGTGTGAGGTATTACCGTATCGAATACACCTTATATATATAATATATGTACTAACGCTATACTATGCACTAAGTATAAGTGTATGAGGTATTACCGTATCGAATACAGCTTATATATGTACAATATATGTACTTACGCTATACTATGCACTAAGTATAGGTGTATGAGGTAATACCGTATCAAATACAGCTTATATATATATATGATATATGTACTTAAGCTATACTATGCACTAAGTATAAGTGTGTGAGGTATTACTGTATTGAATACGGCTTATATATATATATATATATATATAATATACCTACGCTATACTACGCACTAAGTATAACCGTATGAGGTATTACCGTAATCGAATACAGCTTATATATATACAATATATGTACTTACGCTATACTATGCACTAAGTATAGGTGTATGAGGTAATACTGTATTGAATACAGCTTATATATATACAATATATGCAGTTACGCTATACTATGCACTAAGATTAGGTGTATGAGGTAATACCGCATCGAATATAGTTTAAATATATACAATATTTGTACTTACGCTATACTATGCACTAAGTAAAAGTGTGTGAGATATTACCGTATCGAATACAGCTTATATATATACAATATATGTACTTACGCTATACTATGCACTACCATCGAATACAGCTTATATATATACAATATATGTACTTACGCTATACTATGCACTAAGTATAAGTGTACGAGGTATTGCCGTATCGAACACAACTTATATATATACAATATATGTACTTACGCTACACTATGCACTAAGTATAGGTGTATGAGGTAATACCGTAGTAAATACAGCTTATATATATAATATATGTACATACGCTATACTATGCACTATGTATAAGTGTGTGAGGTAATACCGTATCGAATACAGCTTATATATATACAATATATGTACTTACGCTATACTATGCACTAAGTATAAGTGTATGAAGTATTGTCGTATCGAATACAGCTTATATATATACAATATATGTACTTATGCTATACAATGCACTAAGTATCAGTGTATCAGGTAATACCGTATTGAATACATCATATATATATATATATATATATATACACTATATGTACTTACGCTATACTATGCACTAAGTATAAGTGTATGAGGCATTGCCGTATCGAATACAGCTTATATATATATATATATATATATATATATATATATATATATATATATATATATATATATATATATATATACAGCTTATATATATATATGTATATATATGTATATATATATAGATAATATATGTACATACGCTATACTATGCACTAAGTATAGGTGAATGAGGTACTACCGTATCGAATACAACTTATATATATACAATATATGTACTTACTCTATACTATGCATTAAGTATAAGCGTATGATGTATTACTGTCACGACCCAAACCCGGTTGTGATGGAACCCAACCCTAAAGCTAGGTAAGCCTGACCAACAATCGCTTTGGACGAAAACATTTAAGTCTCAATACGAGGATTTATAAAAATAATAATTCAAGAATATTAATAATGTAATATAGATCGGTACGAAAATGGAAAACATACCCATATGATCTGGGGTCACGAGTCTAGAGCCTCTAAACAAAACTGAGTAATAAAAATAGTATCTGAATATCAATATAAAAATCTGGGAAAGTATATAATAATAAATAACTGAGAAAATAATGAAGAGCATCCAGGTCATGCGAACGTCATGCAGCTACCTCAACGATTCTAGAAATATCTCTGGAGACTACGAGAATCAGCTAAGCCTCCGATGTACCTAAATCTGCACACAAGGTGCAGGGAGTAGGGGTGAGTACTACCGACTTAGTGAATAATAAGCATAGAAAATGACTGAAAGCAAGAAATCCACAAAGTATCATAACGTAAAGCTATAACTAACAATCCTATAATTTAGCTACAGGCTAACAGCCTAACAGTATCACAACAACAGTCAATTACCAGATAAAGATGCAATGAAATGCACATGAATTCGCTGCGAAACGAGCAGCCCGATCCATTTAACGTCGCCGGCGCTCATTGGGGTTCTGTACAGACTCCGGAGGGGCTCCTTCACCCAAGCGCAATATCAATATATATTCGCTGCGGATCGTGCAGTCCGACCCATGCTCATTCCACAATATGCATATGAGTAACATAAACAGATTCAATCTAGTTTCCCATTTTTCGATTATTAAGGTAAATATAATTTAACTATTTAATTTCAGGAAAAGTGACCTAGCATTTCATTTCGGTGATTAATCACATGACTGAGATCAATGATTATGCATATCATGTTATCACATAGATATTCACCCTAGACGGGTACTACAGATCGGCACAAGGCCCCAAATATGGCATTAAGCCTAATTATCAACAACACAGGATGCGTATCAGACGACAGTCCTTTATTCAGCTCTCGGGATTGACCAAGTCATAATCCCCAATCATTTACAACCCCGCACTTGCCATGGAGTGTGATTCATGCCATATCATAGTGTCACGATGTGATAAATCGGGATTTCAAACCCTCAGGCCATCATCTATACAAACTACTTACCTCTAGCCGGTCGTAGACTGGTCCGCAATGCCTTTTCCTCTTGTATCGACCTCCTCGTGTGTCGAATCTGCCCAAAAATAACACAAACATCGATAAAGTACGATTTCTAAAAGACGGGGTTGTAACCCATATATATATATCTAAAATTCGTCCCTTAGTGCTACTACAATGATCCAATACAGTTAGGTAACTTAATTTACAATACAACATTCAATAGGACCAATATCGGTAATAACTCCATAACTTATGTCATTTAGGCATATTATCAAATACCTTGCAGGCATAGATATTTACACCTCCTAACTATAGTGTTGGTTCATCCAACTATCACCAATTAACCAACAAATTCACTCCACCATCGTTCCTAACCAACTTATAACTTCCAACAACATATGTATGACCATTCCTTCATACCCAACCATCAACCTCTTTATTTAAACCATTTTCACAATCTCTACAACCAACACAACCTAGGTTAGGCAATTATGGTTTCCATCATCATCCCATGAGTTCTAATGTATATATCATCCATAAATAATCACCATAGAGTAGTTAGAGATGATAGATATACCTCTTGTAGTAAGAATCTTGAGAATCCAATTTGGAGTGTTCTTGAATCAATTAGGGATTAGAATGAAATATATGGATTTTCAAGATGAATCCATGTTTAAAAAAGTGTTTAGGAGTATTAATCAACTTAAAGTACTCCAAAAATCTTACCTTGTATCACAGGGATGAAGTTTGGGACGAAATCCTCTTGAGAGAGCAAGCCTTTGCTCCAAAAATGACTTGGGAACACTCTAGACCGGTCTTGGGACATTTATAGGCCCGTTACTAGCGCGGCCGCGCACCTGGGCGCGCATTTGGGCGCGCTAGTTTGCCCAGTACTGTCTTGGACGTGCACATTTTGGCGCGGGCGCGCATCTGGGCGCGCTAGTGACACATGCCCAGTAAAATGGTCCTAACTTTCTGTGTACACCTCCAAATGATGCACGGTTTGTTGCGTCAGAAACTAGATGCAAAGATATTTAATGTGATAGGTTGTAGCTCAACACCTTATATAACGGGAGATATGATCGTCCAAAATGAGGTCTTGTGCACACTCATTTACAATATCGTCTATTATGAAATGTTCTAACTTCGAAAGTTCCCGTTAGCCATCCGAAATCACCCCGAGGCCCCCGGGACCTCATTCAAACACTCAAAAATATCTTAAAACGTTATTGAAACTTGTTCCAATCATTAAAATACCTCAACAACAACAAAACCATCAAGTTACATCGAATTCACACCTAAGTTCTTTCAAAACTTCCAAAATACGCATTTGATCAAAAACCCGACCAAATCACCTCCGATTGACATTAAATTTTGCGTACACATCTCAAATCACATAATGAAGCTATAGAAATTCTCAGAATTCCATTCCGACCCTCAGATCAAAATCTCTCCTACCAACCGGATTTCGCCAAAATCCTAACTTCGCCAAAATAGGCTAACTTATACACCGAACCTTCAAAATTACTTCCGGTTACTCTCCTAAGCCGTAAATCATCCCCCGAAACTGACTGAATCATCGAAAATAAATTTCGAGCCCTCTAACTCACAAGTCAACTTCCTGTTGTTTTTTTCCCAAATTGATCCTTTCTTAAAGAGACTAAGTGTCTCATTTCTTATCAAAATCACTCCAAATCAATTCTAACGCACCTCATACCGGTAATGAAACGTAAGAAAACAGAAAATGGGAAGAACAGGGTAGTAACTCATGAGACGACGGGTCGGGTCGTCACATTCGCCCCAACTTAAACAAGCGTTCGTCCTCGAACGTGCCCAGAGTTGTTCCAAAAACCCAACAATTGCTGGATAACCTTACCATGTATAAATCCGGGAGTGATTCCACGTCACCCTATCTCATATATGTCCGGTAACACATTTAAATCGAATTTACACAATCCAGTTTTGTCCATAAATCATAGCACTGCCTTTTTACTTAGAAACCATCAATATGATCAAAATCTCACACCTATACTTGAATAGTCTCAAACCAGCTGTAATGCCCATTCTTGCAACCTCGGGTGAAATCATACAATATACTGCATAATTCAAGCACTCCAAACGATAACTTCTATTTGCTGCAATTTCCCACAACAACCAAATACATATAGGAAATCCCTTATTAACTAAATTCTTATTCCAACACTTTCATATACTGCCAACGATAATTGGTCACGCAATAAATCATAACTATTTTTCAGATCAACCATTCATGATGCCATTTCTCCTCTAGCAGTTATCATAACAAATTTTTTTTAATCAAATCTCGATGTTTACCCATCAAACGTGCTAAAATCAAATCCGATTGACTCATTAATGACCCCAACGATCACTTCGGATCCAACACACCACTCTGGTGATATTGCACATTAATACAGGACTAAGTCACAACTTGCATAATATGTGCACCAATAAGAAACGGTTAGAACATACTCAAATCATGAAAATGACTCGACAGAGGGAGTTGTACCTCAAATTCACTAGCACTGTCACAACACAAGGCTGAGACCCCGTCACATACCATAGATATATGACACACAAATTTGACCCGCAAGGTCATGTTTCCACACAGCTTTGGTGCAACGCGCGATCTTGTCCAAATACTACTCCACAGGATACACCTTGAGTCACTATGCTTGAAATCGACAACCATGCTCAATTGATGTATGGATCCAGAGTAACTCATTACACCCACGGTGAAACAAATAACACATACTACGCAAACCTGATAGAACATAATCCAACTCACCTCGCCTCTCAACCCGTGGCATTTCCGGCATATCGCAGGGAACGATAGTTCAAAACTCCCCGACGCTGAGACAATCAGTCTAAATACTGACATCACATACAAAATCTAACATACCAGCGAGTAAAGATCCACTCGAGCCTCCAAATCCTGATAGCCGCTAAACAGTACCGACGCATACGATCCAAAACCATAATATAGCCTATGCATGAGAACTCCAATCTCCAACTCCATATAGCACACACATCATCATACCTGACCCCAGTATTATTGTGCGTCATCAACTTAATCGCATTGCCCCTTCTTTTTTTTCTTTTTTTTCTGAACATGTAACCTGTAATCGCCCATAGCTGCCCGTACCGCCTAAGAATGTTATGAGTTTCCATTCAAAACTGAACCATAGCCCTACACACGCAAATCTCAACCCTTCACAACATAACACATATACCATACCAGCCTAAGGTAACATGAGGACTTCACCTCTCTTCCAAACCATGAACGTTTACGTACTCAACTTAGTCAAGTACTTCCATTGATCCCATCTAGAAGAAAAATCATTACACTTCCCATGCTCTGCATGACATACATAGGTCTTGTCCAAACTCTTGCAATGCCGACACAACAGATAAGATCTGTATAAACTCATAACGCCGCCGAATCAACAATTCATTGGGTCTATACTTTCGGCAAGAACTATCGCCTCATTCTGAACCAAACAATGGTCTTAGCCCCTTAATTTACTTCATATACTCAGATTGCACTGATCTCGAATTCAATGATCTCGTCTCACCCATTACGAACTGCTCAGGAAATAAGCCACCTCAGACAAAATCAAAAGCCGCATATGATGCCCTAATATGCCAATGGGCTACAATTTGGAACGCGATACAAAGAGAAAACAGCCTCTAAAAGGAATTACCAATCCCATGCATTAATACGGAATTTTCTTAGAAAATAGGAAACAAGGCATACAAAATAGCATATAGTAAACTATACTAAGTATCACACTGTTGCGGCATGCAACTCGATCCAGATAACATACCCATGGCGGCGTGCCACCCGATCCACATATAGATCTCACATAAGGAGATGCACATCCATCCAAAATTTGCTCATTACAACATAATACCGAGTATCGGTCGCACGCATGCTAAGTGCATAATAATATCTCTGAGGGACATATAGCGTTATAAGCTACAAAACTCTCGCACAACTGAGGTGCGATGTACAATCTGGATTTAAAGAGCCAAGATGCTCATATAACGTCATCCCTACGTGGATTCTCGACACATAGCAATTTCTCAAGTCATCTCACAACTCACACGGCGCAATGCATCAATACGGGAAATATCTGACAATGAGACATCAACCTAACTACTCCTCCACGAGGACCGCATAACTAGAATGCACACATCTGGCCTGATATAGATCCATATTTGCATTAAATCTATCCATCGACTTCAGGTCGATTCTGATCACACTGAACTAGTCGGATAACCTTTCAAAGGTCCATAATAACTCCATTTTTTCTTCATAACACACAAGAACAACCATCACAAGCGGGGTAATCCTCCCCAGTTCACAACCCAATATGCCAAGTGCCCTCCAGGCATGAATCTTCAATTTAACCACACCATCTCGAGCTTTATACTTGGTTTACATCTTTAATCAATCAAGTGATCACATACCACACTTATATAATCTTCTCATGGTACACACTCCCGCAACATTTCACAATAGTATCTAGAGCGTACCTCCAAACCACCGATCGCACTAACGCTGAAGAGAGATCATGAATCATTAACCAAGATGCAAAACCCTTTATACAAAACACTGATCTTATGTGATGCTGAAGACAATACAATCTTACCTTGACAATCAAAACTTCTTTCCTGCTCATCCTAGCTCAGGACATCCTTTTCAAAATTTCCTTCACTCGTGCCATTCTCGGCCCAAATTTCCATAATTAGAACTGACTCACCAGTATGCATCAAATCGGAACTAACATAATACATAACCGTACAATCCGTTAACCAATAGCAAGCTCCCTAACTTAGCTCGAAGCCATAGATCACAATGCTTATACTCTAATGATGTCGTAATACCATAGTGAGATTAAACTCACTCCTTCATAAGCTCGTGGAAACACGAATCATCAGAAATTTTAACTCTTCTGCAATTTTAGCATTCACTCACACAATAGTTAAGCCCACTCTCTAGGCGACAAAATTTTTACTAAGTCCCTAATTTTTTAAAAATTTCAGCAGAGTCTCCTTTGTAATTGGGCCTATTCACCTGCTAGAGAATCACCAAGACAATCCTAACAACGCGTCCATAACTTGACAAAGCATCATAATGTATATTAACAACATTAATCTCAATACTACATGTATTATATTATCAAATATTGATACATGGACATGCGTTGCACCTATTTGAATCATAACACATGGAAAATACCTTTCAATTACACATGAAATCTTCTTGCAATATACATAGGAACCGCGTCAGTTCAGAACACTCAGCATGAGATAAACCACCTGCTTCGCCACAGTATAACATTTCTATATACATTCAGCCGCCATACACTTTACACAGATACTTAGTCTTCCTGAATCTGAACTCATATCGTATCACGCAATTTACTTCACCTCCATGAGGAGCCTTGAAAAGATTCTTCATGCACCAATATTCGGGCTACACATCGAACCACAATAGGAAATCAAACACTTAATGGTTCATCTATCACCTAGAAGACCTACTTCGACACTTACAAGTCATATAGACACATCAAACAGCACCAACATACTCATCACGTAGCTATCCAGCTGCCATCCCCACTATTAGGGATAATACTAAACATATTAGTTCGTAACACTAGTTTGTACAATTAGCACCTCGGTGCTCAAGCAATTGGAAAAGATCCAGCCTCAAGTCCTCCAGACTGGCCAAACATCAAACTCATAGCAATACCATATCGCCCCTCGATCGGGGAATTACAAGACATCAAGGCACATATAATACTGAGCGCTCGTTCGCACATACGTTCATGCGAAAGGAATTTCAACAGTTACTCTTTCAAGATGAATCAGGGACGCACGATAAGATTTCAAGAAAGTGAAGTGTTTCCAAAAGGTTATGTAGCCTCCTGCTTAAAAGTGTGGTGCGCGACACACCCATAAACAAGACTCTACTAAACCGGCTCATGACTCGTGAGGTCTAGCAACCTAGGCTCTGATACCAACTTGTCACGACCCAAACCCGGTCGTGATGGCACCCAGCCCTAAAGCTAGGTAAGCCTGACCAACAATTGCTTCCAACAAAAACATTTAAGTCTCAATACGAGGATTTAACAAAATAATAATTCAAGAATATTAATAATGTAATATACATAAGTACGAAAACTGAAAACACACCCATAAGATCTGGGGTCACGAGTCTAGAGCCTCTAAACAAAACTGAGTAATAAAAATAGTATCTGAATATCAATATAAAAATCTGGGAAAGTATATAATAATAAAGAACTGAGAAAATAATGAAGAGCAGCCAGGTCCTGTGAACGTCATGCAGCTACCTCAACGACTCTAGAAATATCTCTGGGGACTACAAGAATCAGCGAAGCCTCCGGTGTAGCTGAATCTACACACAATGTGCAGGGAGTAGGGGTGAGTACTACCGACTCAGTGAATAATAAGCATAGAAAATGACTGAAAGCAAGAAATCCACAAAGTACCACAACGTAAAGCTATAACTAACAATCCTATAACTTAACTATAGGCTAACAGCCTAACAGTATCACAACAATAGTCAAATACCAGAGAAAGATGCAATGCAATGCACATGAATTCACTGCGGAACGTGCAGCCGGATCCATTTAACGTCGACGGCGCTCACTGGGGGTGTGTACAAACTCCCCAAGCGCAATATCAATATGTATCCGCTGCGGATCGTGCAGCCCGACCCATGGTCAGTCCATAATATTCATATGAGTCACATAAACAGTTCAATCTAATTTCCTATTTTTCCGATTATAAAGGTAAATTAATTTAACTATTTAATTTCAGGAAAAGTGACCTAGCATTTCATATCGGTGATTAATCACATGATTGAGATCAATGATTATGAAAATCATGTTATCACATAGATATTCACCCTAGACGGGTACTACATATCGGCATAAGTCCCCAAACATGGCATTAAGCCCAATTATCAACAACACATGATGCGTATCAGACACCAATCATTTATTCAGCTCTCGGGATTGACCAAGTCACAATCCCCAATTATTTACAACCCCGCACCTGCCATGGAGTGCGATTCATGCCCTAACATAGCGTCACGATGTGATAAACCAGGGTTTCAAACCCTCAGGCCATCATCTATGAAAATTACTCACTTCTAGCCGGTTGTAGACTGGTCCGCAATGCCTTTTCCTCTTGTATCGACCTCCTCGCATGTCGAATCTGCCCAAAAATCACACAAACATCGATAAAGTTTGATTTATAAAAGACGGGGTTGTAACCCATATATATATCTGAAATTCGTCCCTTAGTGCCACTACAATGATCCAATATAGTTAGGTAACTTCAATTTACAATACAACATTCAACATGACCAATATCGGTAATAAACTGCATAACTTATGCCATTTAGGCATATTATCAAACACCTTGCAGGCATAGATATTTACACCTCCTAACTATAGTGTTGGTTCATCCAACTATCACCAATTAACCAACAAATTTACTCCACCATCGTTCCTAACCAATTTATAACTTCCAACAACATATGTATGACCATTCTTTCATACCCAACCATCAACCTCCTTATTTAAATAATTTTCACAATATCTTCAACCAACACAACCTAGGTTAGGCAATTATGGTTTTCCATCATCATACCATGAGTTCTAATGTATATATCATACATAAATAATCACCATAGAGTAGTTAGAGATGATAGATATACTTCTTGTAGTAAGAATCTTGAGAATCCAATTTGGAATGTTCTTGAATCAATTAGGGATTAGAATGAAATCTAAGGATTTTCAAGATCAATCCATTTTAATAGAAGTGTTTAGGAGTAGTAATCAACTTAAAGTACTCCAAAAATCTTACCTTGTATCACAGAGATATGTTTGGGACGAAATCCTCTGAGAGAGCAAGCCCTTGCTCCAAAAATAACTTGGGAACACTCTAGACCGGTCTTGGGGAATTTATAGGCCTGTTACTAGCGCAGCCGCGCACCTGGGCGCGCATTTGGGCGTGCTAGTTTTCCCAGTACTGTCTTGGACGCGCACATTTTAGCGCGGGCGCGCATCTGGGCTCGCTAGTGACACATGCCCAGTAAAATGGTCATAACGTTCTGTGTACACCTCCAAACTATGCACGGATTATTGTGTTGGAACTAGACTCAAAGAGCTTTAATTTGATAGGTCTTAGATCACACAACTCCTTATATAACAGGAGGTATGATCGTCCAAATTGAGGTCTTGTGCACACTCATTTACAATTCCGTCTATTATGTAATTTTCAAACTTCGAAAGTTCTCGTTAGCCATCCGAAATCATTCTGAGGCCCCCGGGACCTCATTCAAACACTCCAAAGTATCTTAATACATTATTGAGACTTGTTCCAATCATTAAAATACCTCAACAACAACCATCAAGTTACATCGAATTCACACCTAAGTTCTTCAAAAACTTCCAAAATATGCATTTGATCAAAAACCCGACCAAATCACCTCCAAATGACGTGAAATTTTTTGCACACATCTGAAATCACATAATGAAGCTACAGAAATTCTCAGAATTCCATTTCGAAACTCGAATCAAAATCTCTCCTACAAACCGAATTTCGCCAAAATCCTAACTTCGCCAAAATAGGCTAACTTCTACACCGAACCTCCAAAATTACTTCTGGTTACTCTCATAAGCATTAAATCATACCCCGAAACTAACCGAATCATCGAAAATAAATTCCGAGCCCTCTAACTTACAAGTCAACTTCCGGTTATTTTTTTCCCAAATTGATCCTTACTTAAAGAGACTAAGTGTCTCATTTCTTATCAAAATCACTCCAAATCAATTCTAACGCACCTCATACCGGTAATGAAACATAAGAAAATAGAAAATGGGAAGAAAGGGGTAGTAACTCATGAGACGACGGGTCGGGTCGTCACAATTACTGTATCGAATAAGCTTATATATATAATATATGTACTTACGCTATACTATGCACTAAGTATAAGTGTATGAGGTATTACCGTATCGAATACAGCTTATATATCTACAATATATGTATTTACGCTATACTATGCACTAAGTATAGGTGTATGAGGTAATTCCGTGTCGAATACAGCTTGTATATATACAATATATGTACTTACGCTATACTATGCAATAAGTATAAGTGTGTGAGGTATTACCGTATCGAATACATCTTATATATATACAATATATGTACTTACGCTATACTATGCACTAAGTATAAGTGTGTGAGGTATTACCAAATCAAATACAGCTTATATATATATATATATATAATATGTACTTACGCTATACTATGCACTAAGTATAAGTGTATCAGGTATTACCGTATCGAATACAGCTTATATATATACAATATATGTACTTACGCTATACTATGCACTAAGTATAAGTGTGTGAGGTATTACCGTATCGAATACAGCTTATATATATACAATATATGTACTTATGCTATACTATGCACTAAGTATAAGTGTATGAGGTATTGTCATATCAAATACGGCTTTTATATATATATATATATATATATATATATATATATATATATATATATATATATATATATATATATATATATATATATATATATATATATATATATATATATATATATATATATATATATATATATATATATTGAAATAGCGACCAACATTGGTCGCTATTTTGGTCATACGGCCAGAAAACAACGACCAAGGTTGGTCGCCATTTCTAAAAATTCAAAACTATTTTACCCACCAAAATAGCGACCAACGTTTGTCGCTATTTTAATTACAGAACTGTCAAAACCGGGATCCCCTCCCATTCTTTCTAAAAATTTCAAGAAATCCATCTTTTCTCTCTCACACTCAAACCCCACCCCCTTCCAACTCCCACCGCCAGGCCCCACCCACGCCACCAACGACCACCGCTCAGCTGCCGCCGTCGCCTCTTCTGTCACCTCTGCCGCCGTCGCCTCTACCGTCGCCTCCTAAAAATTAAAGGTTAGATAAAAATAATATAGACACATGATAGTATATTTGGATATTTAATATAGACACAAGATATATATTAGGATATAAATTGAACCTTTAGGATATGACTTGAACTTTTGTGGATATGAATTGAACCTTTTAGGTATGAGTTGAAGCTTTTAGGATATAAATTAAACTTTTTAGTTTAAGTTTAAACTCGTAGGATATGAATATAACTATTAGGATATAAATTGAACCTTGAATCATTCTTGTCTTGAAGCTTTAGTTATAAATAGAAATTTTAGGATATGACTTGAAGCTTTTAGGTTAAGACTTGAACTTTTAAGATATGACTTGAGCTTTTTAGGTATGAGTTGAAGCTTTAGGATATAAATTGAACTTTCTAGTTTAAGTTTAAACTCATAGGATATGAATATAACTTTTAGGATATAAATTTAACCTTGAATCTTTGTATTGTCTTGAAGCTTTAGTTATAAATAGAAATTTTAGGATATGACTTGAAGCTTTTAGGATATGACTTGAACTTTTAGGATATGATTTGAGCCTTTTAGGTATGAGTCGAAGCTTTAGGATATAAATTGAACTTTTTTGTTTAAGTTTAAACTCGTAGGATATGAATATAACTATTAGGATATAAATTGAACCTTGAATCTTTGTATTGTCTTGAATCTTTATTTATAAATAGAAATATTAGGATATCCCTTGAAGCTTTTAGGATATGACTTGAACTTTTAGGATATGACTTGAGCCTTTTAGGTATGAGTTGAAGCATTAGGATATAAATTGAACTTTTTAGTTTAAGTTTAAACTCGTAGAATATGAATATAACTATTAGGATATAAATTGAACCTTGAATCTTTGTATTGTCTTGAATCTTTATTTATAAATAGAAATTTTAGGATATGACTTGAAGCTTTTAGGATATGACTTGAAGTTTTAGGATATGACTTGAGCCTTTTAGGTATGAGTTGAAGCTTTTAGGATATAAATTAAACTTTTAGTTTAAGTTTAAACTCGTAGGATATGAATATAACTTTTAGGATATAAATTGAACCTTGAATCTTTGTATTGTCTTGAAGCTTTAGTAATGAATAGAAATTTTAGGATATGACTTGAAGCTTTAAGGATATGACTTGAACTTTTAGGATATGACTTGAGCCTTTTAGGTATGAGTTGAAGCTTTGGGATATAAATTGAACTTTTTAGTTTACGTTTAAACTCGTAGGATATGAATATAACTTTTAGGATATAAATTGAACCTTGAATCTTTGTATTGTCTTGAAGCTTTAATTATAAATAGAAATTTTAGGATATGACTTGAAGCTTTTAGGATATGAATTGAACTTTTAGGATATGACTTGAGCCTTTTAGGTATGAGTTGAAGCATTAGGATATAAACTGAACTTTTTAGTTTAAGTTTAAACTCATAGGATATGAATATAACTTTTAGGTTATAAATTTAACCTTGAATCATATAAATTGAACCTTGAGCCTTTTAGGTATGAGTTGAAGCTTTAGGATATAAATTAAAGCATTTAACAATGAGTTGAACCTTTAGGATATGCATTGAAATTTTGGTTTATGTTTTGGAAATTTAGATTGCGGGAGGTAAACGGTCAGAAGAGGTTGATGACGTTATTAGACATACAATGGAACTTTCACCAAGAATAACTAAGATAAAGTACCTGGTAGAATGTGTCTGTAATTGTTGTTCTAATTAGCGACATTGATGATGAGAAGGCAATGGCATGTGTTGCACTTAGTGATGGTGTAGGTAGGAATTTAGTATTTTCTAAGTAGATAAAAGAAGAGCTTATAGAATAATTCTCTACTTCATTTTCCATGAGGAAAATAAGTTTTATTGAGAGTGACGAGGTTGATACAGATAGAATGTGTTCCGTCGGTCATGACGGTTCCCATAAAAAGGGGATCATAAGATTGTATGATGACAAAGATTGTAGGAAGCTTTGTACTAGACGTTCTTCCAAGGTTAATAAATACAAGCTTAATGTGATATTGGTGATAGTTCGTCGGATTCAGACGATGATTTGACGGACAGAAGTATGGAAATTTTGATAAAAAGAATTAGAGGTTGAATGTTTTTACCTCTAATTCTTTTTATCAAAATTTCTATACATCTGTCCGTCTAATCGTCGTCTGAATCCAACGAACTATCACCAAGATCACATTAAGCTTGTATTTATTAACCTTGGAAGAAAGTAGAGTACAAAGCTTCCTAAAATCATTGTCATCATAGAGTTTTATGATCCACGTTTTATGGAAACTGGCACGACCGACGGAAAATATTTTATCTTTATCAACCTTGTCGCTATCAATTAAATTTTTTTCCCTCTAGGAAAATGAAGTAGAGAATTTCTCTATAACCTCTTTTATCTACTGTAGAAATATTAAATCCTACCTTCACCATCACTTTTTTGAAACACAAGTCGTTGGCTTCTCATTGTCATTGTAGCTAATGAGATCAACAATTGATCAAAGACACACCCTATCAGGTACTGTATCCAAGTTATTCTCCGTATGTAAGCTCATCCTGAGTAAGAGTACCACGAAGAGGTTGATGGTGTTATTAGACATGCAATGAAACTTTTACAAAGAATAACTAAGATAAAGTACCTGGCAGAATGTGCCTTTTTATTGTTATTCTCATTAGCGACAATGATGATGAGAAGAAAATGGCATGTGTTTCAAATAGTTATGGTGTAGGTAGGAATTTAGTATTTCCTAAGTAGATAAAAGAAGAGCTTATAGAGTAATTCTATACTTCATTTTCCACCAGGAAAAGAAGTTTGATTGAGAGTGACACGGTTGATAAAGACGGAATGTGTTCTGTCATTCCTGGCAGTTGATAAAGCGGGGATCATAAGACTCTATGATGACAGAGATTATAGGAAGTTTTGTTCTAAATTTTCTTTCAAGTCTGATCAAATAAGTTTAATGTGATAATTGTGATATTTCTTCGGATTCAGACACTGATTTGACCGGCAAAAGTATGGAAATGCTCTTAAAAAAAGTTTTAAGAGCATTTCTATACTTCTGTCGGTAAAATCAGTCTCTGAATCCGAAGAAATATCACAATTATCACATTAAACTTGGTGGATCATACTTGAAAGAAAATTTAGAACAAAACTTCCTATAATCTTTGTCATCATAAAGTCTTATGATCCCCGCTTTATAGGAACTGACACAACCGATGGGAAATATTCCGTCTTCATCAACGTTGTCACTATTAATTAAACTTCTTTTCCTCTTGGAAGGTGAAGTAGAAAATTTCTCTATAACCTTTTTTATCTACTTAGTACATGTTAAATCCTACTTACGCCATCACTATTTTGAAACACATGTCGTTGGCTTCTCATTATTATTGTAGCTATAGAGATAAACAATTGATCAAAGACACACCCTGTCAGGTATTGTATCCAAGTTATTCTCTGTATCCAAGTTCATCCCGAGTAATAGTACCGCGAAGAGGTTGATGACGTTATTAGACATGCAATGGAACTTCCACCAAGAATAACTAAGATACAGTACCTGGTGGAATGCGCCTTTAATTGTTATTCTCATTATAGCGACAATGATAATGAGAAGGCAATGGCGTGTGTTCAAATAGTGATGGTGTAGGTAAGAATTTAATATTTCCTAAGTAGATAAAAGAAGAGCTTACAGAGTAACTCTGTACTTCATTTTCCATCAGGAAAAGAAGATTGATTGAGAGTGACAAGGTTGATGAAGATGGATTATTTCCCGTAGGTCGTGTCAGTTCCTATAAAGCGAGGATCATAAGACTCTATGATGACAGAGATTATAGAAAGTTTTATTCTAAATTTTCTTTCAAGTCTGATCCAACAAGTTTAAAATGGACCATCAATATAGCTACCAGGCTACTTTGGTCGCTTTTTAGCCAAAAAACAGACTAAAGTTGGTCGCTTTTTGCGGTCGCTTTTTCTCGAATTTTTAGTAGTGATACTTTCAATCACTTTTTGATTTGTTCAGGGACCACAAATTTAAAAATCTTCATTTTTACTTAAATTTTGTATTTAATTAAACATGTTTACGTAAATTGTTTGAAATGAAGGGAATAGTAACATACAGCGATGTGCATGAGAAAGCGAAAAGAATTTTTAAATAGATGCACTTCCTAAAATGTGAGTACTAAAGCAGTACCCAATTAGAAGCTTGAGGGAAGTCAAGGAACGTGGAGCTTTAAAGATATTTGAATAAGTGTCTGTACGGAAAAGTACTACGTTAGATCCTACCTTAGACAGTTGTATATTTGCTGTTCTTCACGATTGACTTTTACTAAAGAAAGAAAAAACAGAGGGGGGATTTAGAAATTCTAATCAGTCAACAGTAAGGAGGGGCGTGGTTTACGGTGAAGCCTTAAATGTGAAGAAGCGCGTGAGACAGATGACAGTGTTATCTAAGCTGTCACTATCAGTCAGTCAACTTTTCGAAATACGGCAATAAAGCTTTTTACTCACTAGTAGGAATTAATTAAGATTATCGGCCCAAAAGATAAGAGACAGTACGCCGGTGAGTGGTGACACTACTTTTTTTTGAGTTTTTGGCAGGAAGGCCGAGAGAAATTTCTCCTTATTCTCCCAACAGATTTTGTTCAGAATATTTTTGGTTAATTTAGGTCTCGTACAAATTCTTACTTAACATGTTTCTTTATCAGCGTGTTTGGAAAGCCACCTAAGAATTAAATTTGGATATAATTATACAGTTTGACATATTTATTTGGTCAAGTAATTATTTGGTCATCATGAAATTTGGTGTAATTGAAAGGGTTTAATTATACTCTCCAATTATCAAAAAGGAGATGAGAATTGGTGGTAATTATACTGTATAATTACAAGATTATTTTTATTATTATTTTAATTTGTTTTCTTTATAACTTTATATTTCTATTATTTTAATTTTTAAAATTTTATTTTTACGTTTAAATTTCTTTTAAAATTTTAAAATATATTTTTCTTTTTACATTATTTACTTCCTTTATTTCTTGTTATTCCATGTAATTGCTTATATTTTATTTTTCTGTTTTTTGAAACTACACCTCCTAATATTATAAATAATAAGTCATTTACAAACTTGTCATATAATGAGTGATGTAATTAAAGTGAAATTTTATTATTGAATGTGGTTATAAACTTATTATGTTTCTTAATCTAAAATTATAGTGGAACTTACTATTATTATGTTGGAATTTGACATATGCTGAATAATATTTTTTTGAATTTTAAAATTGTATTAATTCATGGTTCCAATTTACTTGTTTTAGTAGTATTGGCTCACGTCGCATGTCGTTCATTTTTTTAGTTAGAATTGATAGATCAATTTTGTCAAATATTTGAATAATGTTATCGCGTTATATTTATAAATATTAATTTATTTTATCAAATATAAATTCCATGATGTTCTTACAAAACAACGTATATTTTTAATTTTTGTATGTATCTAAACTAATATTATTAATTTAAAATATATATATATATATATATATATATATATATATATATATATATATATATATATATATATATATATATATATATATATATATATATATATATATATATAAAATTTTAACAATATTAGTTATTATTATATAATTACTTATTAATGTATACTCACGAAAAATATACATCTTAAATATTAAATATAATATTATTTATACTTATAAAAATTTATAGGCATATATGTATTATATTAACTTTTAAGTTTTGATAATTATTTAATTTAAAATTTAATCTAATTAGGTAACTACACTTGTGCAACTAAATAGTAAATTTATAATTATGCTGTAATTACACCATAATAAATATACAGGTTATCATAATTATACAATTAAATAATTACTAGGCTATGTAATTACTACTTTAATAATTACGCTAATTTCAGTTACATGATAACTTTCCAAAGAGACTAAAAAATATTAGGTAAATGTGATCTATTCCCAGATATAATTATAAACTATCATTGTCAGCCTCAATTACATACAACCAACGTGTCCGATACTTTTGTATCATTAGCCACTTGGCCCACTTCTACCTATTGCAATCGGTAGTAGTCATTACTACCAATCACCATGTCACCACTGACGAAACTCGTCATCTATCACACCATTTCAACATTGCCGCAAGCTTTTAGAATGGGTTTCATCAAACAAATAACTGCTATAACACGGGATTTTTAGGTGGGTGATTACGTCCAACTCTAAAAGGATAAGCGGTTGATGTTGCTTTCAAATGCATAAGTATATGTAGTCGATAAATAATATAGAAATATAAGTTTAGATATCGTACCTAGGGGCGGAGCTAGCATAGGACTTGCGTGTTCAGCCAAACCCAGTAACTTTGGTACAAGATCTGTTTTTGTCTTGAAAAATTTATTGAATATGTATAAATTATTAATTTGGAACCCACTAGCATAACCCAACTAGAATCTCGAACCCACAATCTTTAAATCTTGGTTCCGTCTCTGATCGTACCCACAAAGACTTGCCATTAAGTATCAACTAAATTAAACCAAAAGATTAATCTATTCAAGCGAATCACAACGTTTGAATACTTAACTAAACGTAATCTATAGTAACAAACTAAGAGATTAAAGAAAATAAGTTGGCGAATTATAGAGACAAATTCAATGTGAGTGAATATTTTAGAGCTATGGTTCAACTAATAATCCCGTTGAGTTTTCCACTTAAATCGTCTAATTAATTTTTCTGGTTTATTGGTCGACAAGGTTAATATTGCTCGTAGCCTTCTCCCAAAGTAAAACTCGCATATTCAAGCTAACCTAACGCCTATATTCCTATGGAATTAGAATTAATAAGAATGCATTTATAATTCCCGTATAATAACCAAGCAAGGCGATTAGGTATATTCCTATCATAACCGCAAATTCGCCCTCCCTAAGAGTTAAGATCTTGCTCTACTCAATCTTATATGCAATCTAGTATTCCCTCTCCCGAGTTCAATCCTAAATTCATAGATAGTATTCAATTGGTGATCAAGCAATTAAATAATTAAGCGCAAGATTGAACAAATAAATCAATATGATAAAATAATAAAAACAATCTAAGCTTCAAACTACAACGTCCATGTAGCACCCAAATCTGTAGAACTAATAAACTATGAAATTAAAGGAAGAGAAGAAAAAAAAAACCTAGTTAGGAGCCTCCTCTAAGCGTGGTTTGTGTTCCTCCACGTCTCCTTAGGTCTAAGATGTGTCAAAAGTATGTTCTCCTCTCCAAAATAGCATTACATGTATTTATACCAAGTTGGGTCGGGCCCAAACGAATACACCTTCTCCCATGCGGCGTGCTAGTGGAAATTATCAGCAGCCTCAACTTTTCGCATCAGGCGGTATTTTACACTGCTGCACCGCACCTTGCGGTGCACCATGCGGCGCGGAAGTGTAATTTCCTTAGAGTGAACTTATTTCGTCCTCTTTTAACATTAGAACTTGGTACACAACCTCCAAATACGATCCCAGCTTAATTTCTTGGGCTTTTACCCAGACTTCAAAGCTCCAAATCACTTGAAGTCATTCCATAATATCTACATAGCTCAGAATCACTCCTATAAGGCATAAAATACATATTTAGTGTAAAACACTAGTGATTAAAACTCAAACTCAATTAAAGTGCAGTAAATTAGAGTGTAATAAGTGACTAAAATACGCAATTATAGCCTATCATCAGTCGCTGCAAATATAATCTGGTCTAAAAGTCCAGACTCGAATCTCACAGAGAATTAAGGCTTAGTTATATCTGTTTAATATTACTAGAAAGATAAGTTTGAATAATTTTTAAATTATAAAGATTGAGATTTATATTTCTAGCTAATTAACTAGCAAAATATTAAAAAAATGGTAAAATTATCAACTAACGAGACAAAGGGTTGGAGACTAAATTTAGGAGGTCTAGAGTTATGATTTCCCCAATTATCAGAATCCTTCTAGCTATGTTCCCTATAATTTTGTCAATGTATTCTCTCTTGATCGTGAGCACTTTAGATGTCGTAATTCTCTCTCGAGAAACTATAATAATTTACTAGGCATATTCTCTCGAACTACGCTAGTTGGCTTTATGACCACGTCAAGACCTTGTTATTTCTATACCTGACTCTAAGCCCACTGTATTGATTTCTCACATACGTTAGGAGTGACGTTGTCCAACAATCACCTAAATATGTATCCTTTCTCAAGAAACACATAATAAATAGGCACAGTCAATCGATGGCCATTCAATAAATAACAATAAATGCGTAGTTGAACAAGTAAAGAAAGCCAACGGCTCAATTATATAAAAATATAACAAGAATTTATCCTACAAAAAGGTTCCATAAAAACCCTATAAAATGAATTAGCTATTCATAATAGTACGTGAAAACACAATACTAGAATTCATAACCAATAATAGAAATATGAAGAAAGAAGTGAAAAACTCGTAGAAGAATACTCCGCCTTACTCCCGGTGTGTTCTAGACTCCTTAGGTCGAATCTCCGGTCTCCTTAGGTCTAAATTATGTCAAAAGTGTGTCCAACCTATCAAAATACCAATTTTTCATGTATATATACCTAGTAGGGTCGGGCCCAAATAATTATACCTTCTCCTAGATGAAAAAAATACTTCTCCCGGGTTTGACTAGGACGGTCACGCTAGTGCCCGCGCATATTGCCCAGTGTTCTGCATGACGATCGCGGCTTGAGCTAGAGCGCGTGTGACTCACACTTTTTACCCTGTTTTGCTTATAATTTGGAAAAAAGTAAAACATGAAAGTTGTAGCCCTCTGAGTCAGTTGTCCAACCATATATTGTGGAGCCTAAATGGAGTTCTAAGGAAAAAGTCATATCCATTTTACTAGACAGTGCGCAATATACCTACTCGATTCTTTATTCGCTCTAACTAACATCCGTTGACCCCCAAACACGATCCCAGCGTAATTCCTTGATCTTTTACTCATACTTTAAAACTCCAAATTATTTGAATTCATTTTCTAGCATTTACATAGCTCGAAATCACTTCTACAAGGCATAAAATATACCATTAGTGCAAAACACTAGCGACTAAAGCGCAAACTCAACTAAAGTATAGTAAATTTGAGTGTAATAAGCGACTAAAATACATAATTATAGCCTATCATCAATACCCCACACTTAAACCATTGCTCGTCGTCGAGCAATCAAACTACACTTTTTCCTAGACATGACCTTTTTAAACAATTCTCCTAACTCATCACACCATGAGTATTTAAAATAGACTAAGCACAAAAGCGTAACATCTTCACCTTAATATTTGACTTACAAGTACCACTCATTATTTACAACTCACCCACTTTCTTTGACATAGAGGTCACTGACATTACCTTTCCTTCATGAATCAAGTGCCCTCATGCAACAAAAGAGAGTAGTTCCACACAATAAAATTTAAGAGCACTTAGGAATTCAAAATAGAAAGAATTCACTCACTCTCAGAAATAACATTCATATGTCACAAAAGATGCACCATAGGCTTTCCCGTAGTGTACTACTCCACTAATCGAGCTTATTTAGTCTAGGATCAATTAGGACTTTATTTGGTTGTAATGTAGGCTGCGGGACGGGTATGATACATTTAGATATAAGAGTGACTACACCTCTCTAAGAATTATAATACATATACTTTAACATTTAAACTCCATATGTATGTCAAACCAAAACTCCACCTTCACACAAATGTATATTACCTCATACTTCTTTAAGCACAATTACATCAAAAGCCACCACTTATCAAGGAATATTTTTTTTCACAACAATCGAACTATTTTTTTTCTTTTTTTTTCTAATTGAAGTGGCTCTTAATTTTTTTCAAAACAATGCACCTTTCTCCTCATTTCATTAGTTCCACTCAAAAGCCAAACCAACCACCTCACACTTTAACTTTTACACAGTTCATAACCAATTCAAGTGCTCATGAGATGTTACAATAGTTCAAATAGATAGTTAATTCAAATAAATGGGTAATGCTTGTAATGTGGTTGCCAAAGAAACAAGATTACATGCTCAAAGGGGTTAAATACGATACATAACAATTAGACGGGTATATACATATTTGGATCAACAAAAAAGTGCCTATATCACTTCCAGGACTGAATAAAACTACTATTTCGCCTTGAAAACGCACGGGGAAAGTTCTAGACATCAAATTCAATGCACTAAATAACGTAAAATCTTACACACACATGGCACAAAAGTCATTCAGGATTGGATTTCTCAAGACACTCTAGTCAAAGTAGTTAAGCAAATTTAAAATCATACAATTTAAGGTACTTATACAAGAGTCAAAAACTAAGCCGAAGCATCACAACCAAGGTACTCATTATTCTCAAGGCATAACAAATTCAACAAAACAATGGATCCTACTCCTAAAAAAACTAACTACACCCAGTTCAAATAAAATCCTTGAAAAAGAATTGCGGCACAAAGAAAACCAAAGGGAAATTGCTATACTACCTAACAAAAGAAAATCTTTTTATTTTATTTTTTCTTTAGACTTAAATCCCTCAATAAAATTATCTAATAGATCTATCGCCGAGAAAAGTCCAATATTTTCTATTTAAAAAATAAAAATTTATTTAACTAAACTAACACACCTAAAATAGCATAGAAAGTCACACAGACAATCTCCTCACCCCACACTTAAAATTGCGCATTGTTCCCAATGCACACCATAACTAATAGAAGGGTAAAAGAGACTATCTCGTAGGCCAAAGGCCGAAGAACCAACAACTCATGGTCTACTCATACTTCTCCCAAGCTTGGTCCTTCGTGCGGGTACCTCACACTTAGTTCCAATCATTTGATTTGTTGTTGTATCCTTCCAATATCTTTGTTTTCCATGCTCATAGAAAATAAAAAACTGACAGTATAAAAATAATACAATTAAAAAAATAATAAATAAAAGAAAGCAATAAAGCTGGGTTGCCTCCCAACAAGCGCTTTATTTAATATCACGATACCACGCGAATCACTTTTTGCCTCCACCTCGAGCTTGTGAATTGAACCCCCAATTTGGCATCAAGTTTTCGGCTATGCTTCAGGGATGGAGGAACAAATCTAATTAGCCCAAGCATCCATTATACTATTCTACACTTCTTGGCTTTTAGAAGAGGTATGTATTCATGTCTTTCTGGAAAGAAAATTTTCAGAATGTAGGCACCTTGTTCCTCATTCCTTGACTTCTCAATTAGCTCGGATGACTCTATTTCCATATCGTCGTCCAAGAACAATGTCGAAAAATGTTTGGAGTGAGGATCAATGCGCTCACACACATGAACTTTAGGACTTTCAGCATCCTCAACATCAATGATATTAGAGTCAACAAAATTTGTATCCTCAATGTCCTTGGCTGACTCTAATCTCACTTCTTCAACATTGGTATCCTCAAATTGTAGTTGGCTAGGTTGTTGATGTTCTACTCGGACCTCCCCAATTAACACCTCAAATTCATGCTCTTCTTGGCTACTATCCTCAATATTGACTTGTTGAACATTAAAAGCTCAAACCCACTTGACTCAATTGAGCCTCCAACTTGCGAATAGTTGCCTCTTGCCTTTCTATCTGCAAATGTTTTTCATTAATTTGTTTCAGAAGGAACTTTAACATATCCTTGATCTCCTTCAGGTATGCATCCCCAGGTTCTTTATTCCTGTTAACTTCACAAGAAAAGGTAAAACATCATAGTAAGGGGTTGGGGGAAGACAAGAAATATAAGCACAACCATAAAAGTGACCATTTTTACCACCACACATACATTACACACATTCTACAAATAAGATTGAGTTGGTGCATATAACTCGCTCTCAGGAACGTTGTGAAAATTTTGCCACGGGTAGTTTCCTTCACAATATGTATGGAGATCAGTAGTAGAATTATTTACACCTAAATTTCCATAATTCCAAGATGTCATGTTTCATATTTCAAAAGTTATTAAAAAAAAGAAGTTCAAACTTTAAACCTAGCAATATATACAGCTACAACTACACCGTTAGTTCCCCGGCAACGGCACCAAAGTTTGATCACGCCCAACTCTATTCCTAAAAAGGATAAGTGGCCGCTACAAATATAATTTGGTCTAAAAGTCCGGAGTCGAATTCCACAGAGAACTAATGCTTAGCTATATCTGTTTAATATCACTAAAAAGATAAGTTTGAAAATTTTTCTAAATTATAAAGTGAGATTTATACTTCTAACTAATTAACTAGCAAATACTAGAAAATGATAAAATTATCAAAGCGTTGGAGACTAAATTAAGGAGACAAAGGTTGGAGACTAAATTAAGGAGGTCTAAAGTTATGATTTCCCCAATTATCGGAATCCTTCTAGCTATATTGCCTACAATTTTGCCAATGTATTTTCTACTGATTGTGAGCACTTTAGATGTCGTAATTATCTCTCGAGCAACTACAATAATTTACTAGATATATTCTCTCGAACTATGCTAGTTGGCTTTATCTAACCGCTCATTATGACCACGTCAAATCTTTGTTATTTCTAAACCCGCCTCTAAGCACACTATATTGATTTCTCACATACGTTAGGAGTGAAGTTGTTCAACAACCACCTAAATATGTATCCTTTCTCAAGCAACACATAATAAATAGGCACATTAAATCGATGTCCATTCAATCAACAACAAACAAGTAGATAAATCCAACGGCTCAATTATATAAAAGCATAACAAGAATTTTTCCTAAAAAGGTTCCAATCAAAACCCTAGAAAACGAATTAGCTATTCATAATCGTACGCGAAAACAAAATACTAGAATTTATAACCAATAAAGGAAATAGGAAGAAGGAAGTAAAAAACTCGTAGAAGAATTCTCCGCCTTAATCTCAGTGTGTTCTTGACTCCTTAGGTCGAATCCCTAGTCTCCTTAGCCTCCTTAGGTCTAAATTATG
Organism: Nicotiana benthamiana; assembly: GCA_034376525.1. NCBI lineage: Eukaryota > Viridiplantae > Streptophyta > Magnoliopsida > Solanales > Solanaceae > Nicotiana > Nicotiana benthamiana. Next base: position 118,421,500 of record CM067329.1, read on the forward strand.
TCAAAAGTGTGCCCAACCTATGAAAATACTGTTTTTTCCATGTATATATACCTAGTAAGGTCGGGCCCAAACAATTATATATTCTCCTAGATGAAAAAAACACTTTTCCTGGGTTTGACTAGCGCGACCGCGCTAGTGACCGTGCATATTGCCTAGTGTTCTGCCTGACGAGCACGGCATAAGTGCGACTGCACTATTGACGCGCACTTTTCTCCTTGTTCCGCTTAGAATTTGAAAAAATATAAAACATGAAAGTTATAGCTCTTTAAGTTAACTTTCCAACCATATATTGTGCAGCCCAAATGGAGCTCTGAGCAAAGGGTCATATTCATTTTACTAGATAGTGCGCAATATGCCTACTCGATTCTTCGTTCGCTCTAACTATTATCTGTTGACCCCCCAAACATGATCCCCAGCTTAATTCCTTGACATTTTACTCAAACTTCAAAGCTCCAAATCACTTTTGTTCATTCCATAGCATCTTCATAGCTCGAAATCACTCATACGAGGCATAAAACACACCATTAATGCAAAATACTAGCGATTAAAGCACAAACTCAACTAAAGTGCAGTAAATTTGAGTGTAATAAGCGACTAAAATATATAATTATAGCCTATCATTAGTGAGGAAAGGCTTTTCAAGTCTTAGGTTGGTGCCTGGTGGTAAATTTTTATCACACACAATATCGGAAGCGAGCTTCCATTTCATTCACTCCGCTTCAATACAATGGATGACATCCTCGTTAATCTCCTTGTTCACTAGCATAGCTGATCCAAGATACTTGAAATTTTTTCTCCCTTTTGAATCATGCCTCACGTCTTCGTCCACTTCCTGAGTGACATTATTAAATTTATACTCCAAGTATTTTGTTTTGGTGCTGCTCAGCTTGAAACTTTTTGACTCAAGGATTTACCTCCAAACCTTGAACCTCGTGTAACACTGCCTCATGTCTCGTCAATCAGTATAATGTCATCTGCAAATAATATGCACCATGATACCCCCCATTGAATGTGGCGTGCCAGGGCGTCGAACTCCAGGTAAATAAAAATAGGCTGAGGGCTGACCCTTGATGCAGCCCCATCACAACTAGAATGTGTTCCAACTCCCGTTCCACTTTCCTCACTCGAGTCTTAGCTTCATCATATATATTATTAATAGTATGTATGCAATAGGAACACCTCTAGACTTCAAAGATGTTCAAAGAACTTCCCTTGGTACTTTATTGTAAGCCTTCTCTAAGTCGATTAACACCATAGGTAAATCCCCTCGATACTTTTTCGTACTCCATCTTCATCCTTCGAGCATCTTCTTCATCCTTAAAATGACATTAAAAACCCTAGTGAGTCACTCCAAACTTGCCCTACCCGCGCTCTTCCAAAATTCCGCCGTTTTTGTACTACAATGAGCATTTAGTTAATTTAAATATTATATATTGATAGTATAAATAGATATTATACTATTAGGTTACATAAAAATCTACTGAATTTGCCGTGTGAGTTGCGGGAGGTTATGTGATTTTTAAAATAAAGTATGCTAATTACGTGTTTTTTGTGTGTAAGAGTAAGTTTGGATGATAAGTGATCAAAAGATAATAATTTGACAAAAAAAGAAGAAGAAAGAAATAGAAAGAAATGGAAGCTCGTCCAGTCATGTGCGTCTGCGTGAAGGCAGAAGCGCTAAAGGAGACAACTAAAGAGCAAAAATAGTAAAGTGGAGCGAAGGCGCGAATCGCTTTGCGGACTGAAAAAAATTCAAAGGCTGGTAGTTCATCTACGACAGCTCGATGTGCGAGCGTGGATACATATTCCAGCTTTTTCATCTACTAATTCCATCACATACAAATTCTAATCGATATAAACACACCCAAGAATGACTTTTTGAGGGTGACCCAATACTTTTGGACGCAAGATCACACAAAGAGCAAAGCGAAGAACTGTTTTATGAGTTTTTTCACTTCCTTCTTTTTATTTTTCCTGTTAGTTATGAATTTTAGTATTATTTTACATTCTATTATAAGTAACTACTTTCTTGTCTAGAGCTTGTGAATCTTTTGGAAGATGAATTCTCATTACATTTTAATATAATTTTTTTTAAAATTTTTTATTACTTGTTCAACTACGTATTTATTTCCGTTGGTTGAATGATCTTTAATTGTTGTGTCTATTTATTATATGTTGGTTGAAAAATGACACATATTTAGGTGGTTGTTGAATGTCACTCCTAACACATGAGAATTCGATACGGCAGGTTTAAAGATGGGTTGAGGAATAATAAAGCCTGAATAATATGGAGTACACCGTATAGGGTCCATGCCATCCACCCTCTCCCCGGCTTCTTCTTTCCTTTTCATTTAACAATTTAATTTTGGCAAAGGCTCTCCCTCCCTTACACAGTGGCAGACTCAGAATTTTGCACAAGCGAGTTCAATCGGAGAAGTCTATAACTAATATTAGCGGTATAAGCCGTATAAGGCGGGTTCAAAAATAATTTTTATATAAAATTTACCTTGCTTTAGCCATAATTTATACATATACATAATAACAAAGCGAGTTCAGTTGAACCCACTTCTCACCACTTGGGTGCGCCCTGCCCCACACGCAAAAAAACCTAAATAATACAAAAGCGAGAAAACAAAGGGAAGACTATACTAATTTTATTTACTTGATTACTTCTCCTAATTGTGTCTTGCATGATTCATAAAACCATTCAATTGCAATATTCACATTTGAATGATTCAACTGAAATTAAAAGAAAAATATACATGCTTGTCGGTAGTCAAAGGTGTTGTCTCTATTCGTAGTCATAGCAATAACAAGTAATTCCACCCCCAACTATGATTTAATATGACTTAAAACCCATAGAAATAAAATAATTCTTCATTCCTTTTCTATTTTGAGAATTAATAAATTTCAGCTGAAAGATATGTTGAATTTGATCCGGCATTAGTTTCACATATTTGTTACTGAACTTTATTTACTGTAAAGTGAAATAGATTATTTTTAATCATATTAAAGTATTGGATTATACTTTAATAAGACCATTAATCGTGAGAAGGCAAGAAAGAAAGGTCACAACTAGAACTAGCATCTTTGTTTGAGTATGACTGATTAACTTCTTTTTTTTTATCAGTCATTTCATAGGAAATAAAAAATATGATAATGGTACGTAATTGAACTCGTTTATTTCATGTTTGAAAATTCTATTGAAGTCAATGCTTTTGGCTAGTATGAACTTAGCTTAGATCAACATGATTATCTTTTAAATCCATTTTAGCCAATAACCTTTCAGATAAATTTTCTTTCACTACTAAAGGCCAGGTTGCCTTTTATTTAATCCCAAAAAAGGTTTAGTGGGTCAGCCAAGGAATCTAATTCCACTGCTAGGGTCATCAATTAGATCACGTCAAAATAAGTCCATGATTTTATCCACAAAACCTAACTCTTGTATAATTTTTTTTTTTTTTGGGTTTCAATTTGTTTGATTTTTTCGGGTGCGAGAGTCAAATTGACCAGTTCTTTTAGTATGGGTACATAAGTCGGGTTGATTCGGATTCTATAATTACCAAATCAAATCAATTGTATCGGGTTATTAAATCTAAAGATCAAACCAAACCAATAAAACTCGGGTTTTTCAATATCAGGTTTTCTCGGGTTTTCGGGTTATTCGGATTTTTTTTCGAATTTTTTTCCGGTAAAATCTTCGTAGAACAAAACATATAACGTATGTTCAAAATATTTCTGTAATCCTAGTAAGATACAATAAAGTATTTTTCAAGAAAATAATATAACATATGACACAATATTATCCTAAACTATTCAACAATAAAGACAATAAAATCATGTAATATAAATATTGCTAAATTAAAAAGTCATAATAAAAATAAACATAATCTAAAAGTACTAAGTCATGCTAAAATAAGTAGACTAATAAGGAAGTATTAACATGACTAAAAGCTAAAGCAAAATAAAAATAGGTTATGCATTTTTATCTAAATTATTGCAAAACAAAAATAGATATCCAATACTTTCCCGTTCGTAATATTGAATTGAATGTCTTTTGTTACCATTTGTATTGATTGTTAGTATTATTTAATTTACTAATATTAGTTGGCTATAAAACTTATTGGAGCATTCAAAAGTTCTAAGTCACAACCTTGAAATAATACCTTAAAAGATAAAATTATGAAATTTTTTAAGAAATATTTATAAATTACATTACAATAAGTATATTTATATATTAAATATATCTAAAATTTCAATATATCTAACGTTGGGTTGGTTTGGTTTCGGTTTGACTTTCTTTAGTTAAAACCAAACCAAACTAATTATGGTTGGATTTTTTTTCCAACCCCAAACCAAGTCAAACCAAACCATAATCGGGTTTTTTTTTCGGTTTAACTTGGATTATCGGGTTGGTGCGATTTGTCGGTTTCCCTTGTACTCCCCTAAGTATGACTTGTCAAATTATAAAAAGTTCATTCTTTATGAGACGGAGGGAGTAATAAAATATTTAAAGGTCATACTAGTAGGCTTTCAAATAATTGGTTTCCTATACTTTTGACAAATTCCTATATTCTCATTTTCAGTTATTAGGCTAATTTTAATTAGCTTGTAAATAATGTAACTCAATATGTTTCAAACACGTATGAGTGTGATGATTAAAAACCTTCTATTCTATGCTAGTTGATTAGTAATTAAAGAAAACATACTGATTCACGCATTAATAAAGATAAATACCTCTTACTTAAGAATTCGTTTTTTAGTTTCCTTCATAGGGTTCGGTTGACTTAATTTTATAATTATGTAAAGATGTTTAATGTTTTCACTGCACCGAATTTCACACTAGAAAAGTAAGTGTTAATGTCAATGAGTGGGACCTATTTACTGCTTATTTCAACTGCATATGGTTTACTAAAAAAAGACTTTAATTCATTTATAAATTCCACTATAGAGTAAGAGTTATCTAGATGGCATCACAAAATACACGTATGAATGTATTTAGCATTACCATTAACTTCCCATAATATATTTGAAATTTTTTTTAGTAATTGTCTTCCGAGTAGCGTTAAGTGATGACTTGTGAAGCAAAAGTTAATACCAAATGTCTCGGGTTTAAGGTCTGGATATGAAATTGTCTTTGTTAGGGAATATTTTATCCTTTAATATAGAATTTTTCTATGCGAATTCGGATTGTCGGATCCCAATGAGGTACCGAACACCGGACGGAAGACCAAAAAATAAAAACTTTCTGGTAAATGGGAATCTAGTGTTATTCTCCATGCCAAAGTTTTTCCTTTGTTAACAACACTGCAGAAATTAATTTTTTTTTTGTTATTTGTCTAACTAGAGAAAAAGATTAAGGACAATATAAAATTAAAATTGTATTCCCTTGAAAAACTGGAAATTCAAGTTTGTCCGGGCCCAGGGACATCTAAAGAAAAAGTTGAAACTTCAAAGTAAATGAATATTCTTCGTTGATTAAAGTAGGTGTTGAATTTTGCATGAGGGTTTTTTCTTATTCTGTAAACAAATTTTAATAAAATAAATTATATTCCTCCAATATCTTTTTTTGTGTGTGTGTGTTTTCCAACCTAATATAAAACTGGAAATGTCAAAATACACGTCATGAAATTTCTTTGTTGTCCAAGTCAAGTGGTGTTCGACATTGATTATGTCCTTACCTTCATTTGCAAGTTCTGATGATAAATATCAAGCTAAAGAAGAAAAAAAATAAGAAAGAAAAGAAAACGAACCCAGTAATTTTAAAGACTATGATACTTTAGCAATGTTCGAATAAGTTTGTGCAACACTGTATGCCATAGCTTATTCACATCAAGATAATTATGTTCACTAAAAATTGAACAGATAGAGTCGGACCAAATGTTTTACATAGCTGAAACTAAATTTGAAATATAAGCTTTGGGAACTAAAAAATTATAATATAATATATTATCAAAAGAAAAATTAAGTTAGCAAAAATTCGTTCTCTTGTTTTGCCGATGTGAGATTCTGTCTTAATTCTTGGATATTACATATACCGGACGGTGATATGGGACGGTTCGCCACATTGCGGTGATGTGGGACGATTTGCCACGCTGCATATCGACATGACTGACACAAGAATAGCTTTGTTACCATTTGTCTTACTGATTTAAAAAACGTTATTATGATTTAAAGCTTGTTAACTTTTATATCCATCATGTCTATTGTATTTTTAACGACGTGAAATTATGTCTACAGTCTCGTATTACATTCTAACGCAGCATCATCAATTTCCACGATTCATAAACACAAGCAGCTAGTAAATCAAATAACAAAATTGATGTAAATTTCATGTGAAACTTCGTAATGTAGTGAAGCAGAAGAACACGTGGTTGGAAAAGTATCTATCTGTTACACTCCCTTATTTTCTGTCATTTGTCGCCATACTTTTTATTTTAAATTTTAAAACTTCTTCTCTCTCTAATTTCTACCTTCCCTTATAAATATATGGTTTATTTGTTGGATTGAATAAACAAAGGACAGCTAAAGTACATTGCCATTCACCAACCAGAGTTAGTCACTCCATTCAAAATCTTTGTTAAGAAAATAAGCTCAAGGAATCCCAAATTTCTCTCAAAACCCCACATTTTTTTTCTCAACTAAACTCTTTGTTCCATTTTCTTTCTTCCTCTTCATTCTCATTGCTATTTCAAGATTCAATCTTTTCCTTTAGAATCTGACAAATTTGTCATTTTCATATCTATTGTGTAAGGTAAAAAGTTGTACCCTTTTCTCATGTCATTATTTTTGTTTTTGTTTGTGCAAACTGCTAGGTGTCAAACAGATTGCATTTTGTTAACATTGTATTCTGTTTCAGTTTTTGCATTTGTTTATGTCCTTTTCATATTAGATCAGACTTTTGTTCTTTTGAGAGAAATTCACATTCTCCATTTTCTATGGCATTATGTTCTTTTGTGTTTTTCTCTTCCTATCCCTTGCTATTTTCACAGAAATACGCAAATGATAAATAATTTCAGATGATGTTTTCAAGGCATTGAAATGGTGGTATATGATTGAATTTAATCTTAGGTCAAAATTTAGAACTCCATTCTACCCAAATATTTAATGTGACTAGTTTTTGTTGAGTTATCCCACATCGGAGGGATTTGAGGTCCTTGGTCTCCTTATATGGCTTGGGCAATCCTCACCTCATAAGCTAGCTTTTGGGGTTGAGTTAGGCCCAATGTCCATTCTTATCATGGTATCAGAGCCAGGCCCATCCCAATTATTGTTACCGATATACTTGATCTCCTTATATGGCTTTATAAGCTAGCTTTTGGGTTTGAGTTAGGCCCAATGTCCTCAAAAAGGACGAGTAAATTCTAATGCTTTATGGAATGACGGGTATCTATTGTAAAATTCTACATTCTTTAGGTTTTCCATTATTCTTTCTTTTTTAAGAACAAAGTTCACCACATTCTTATGTTGCTTTAGTAGTGTGCTTTTCTTTGAAATTGAGCATCTGTCTACTGCTGCTTTTTTTTAAAGCATTGTTGGATTAATGTCTTATGCTCTAATCCTTTTGTCTCTTTAGCCAAGGGTCTACTAGAAACAGCCTCTCTGCCCTTCGGGTAGGGGTAAGGTTTGCGTATATATTACCCTCCCTAGACCCCACTAGTGTAACTTGTGGGATTACAATGGGCCGTTGTTGTTGCTGCTCTAATCCTTTTGTCTTTATTTTTGCAGGTTTTCATATTTTGGAAATTCTTCTAGGAATAGAAATTATCTAGGTAAACTTATTTTAGGTAGATGGGCATATCGTTTTCCTGTCCATTTGCCAATTTGGATGATTTGAATAGTAGGTTAGAGTCGTATTTAGTGAGAACGATAAGTTTTGGAAGTGACGGTAGGACTACATTGCAGCCTATAAATTTCGACAACCAAATTCCTGAACAGTCAAAAATGTTGAGGTCTTTGGGTTCTGGGAAGATGATCATTGAAGGAACTCTTAGTTTTAAAAGGAGGGAATTGGAGGCTAAGTTGGCACTCAAGTCTCCCGTATTTGATAAGGAAGATAAAATGATGATAAGATCAGACAGCCATAGGATCAGGGACGAAACTCCTGACAAATTGTATAGCATCTCTGAGAAGAATAGTCAGATTGTGCCACCAGAATACGGTGAACACAGAGATCGGGCTGCCTTAAAGTTGCAGAAGACATACAAAAGTTTTCGGACTCGTAGGCAACTAGCAGATTGTGCTGTTCTAGTAGAGCAAAGATGGTATGATAGTTCAAATATAAGAGCATGATTTTTTTCATGCCTACTCCTTTTGTTTGCTGATTTGAATGTAATTTACAGGTGGAAGCTATTAGATACTGTTGAACTCAAGCATAGTTCTATATCATTCTTTGACATTGAGAAACCTCAAACTGCGGTTTCTCGTTGGTCTAGAGCATTAACTAGAGCTGCTAAGGTATGCTTGGGACATTACTATCTACAAAATCCTTGTATCGTTTCTTTTCCCGTACTGATCTTTTTGGTACTTTTTGTCTGTGTTTTGTAGGTTGGTAAAGGTCTGTCCAAAGATGAAAAGGCTTGTAAGCTTGCATTACAACATTGGCTTGAAGCAGTAAGTTCCGGTCCTAACAAAGTTTGAGTAACAATATTTTCTTTTCTTATTTGTGGGATTTGTGACAAGAGGGGTTGCTCTGATGGTAAGGACCCCCCACTTCCAACCAAGAGGTTGTGAGTTCGAGTCTCCCCAAGAGCAAGGTGGGAAGTTCTTGGAGGGAAGGATGCTGGGGTCTATTTGGAAACAACCTCTCTATCTCTCTATCCAAGGGTAGGGTAAGGTCTGCGTACACACTACCCTCCCCAGACCCCACTAAGTGGGATTATACTGGGTTGTTGTTGTTGTTATTTGTGGGATTTGTATTTATCTTTCACAATGTGGAAACAGATTGATCCCCGGCATCGTTATGGTCACAATCTTCAATTTTATTACAATAACTGGCTCCAAGCTGACAGTAAACAGCCCTTCTTTTATTGGTGAGGTTTCCTATGATTACCAAGAAATTCAAACAAACAACTTTTCTTCAATTACTTTTGCTGAACTAAAATTTTGCTTGCGATTTGCATTGCAGGTTGGACATAGGTGATGGTAAAGAAATTAATCTTGAGAAGTGCCTTAGGTCAAAACTTCATCAACAATGCATCAAGTATCTCGGTCCGGTGAGTTTAATCTTCTTTTGTAGAGATAGATTTCCTTTTGAGTTATCCCATGACAATTAGAGTTTAGATTTGGCATAGATATTTTCTTTGAATCAGTGAGGAGTGCTGAACATTTGTGTTTTGCCATGCTTGTGTCTATTTTTGCATGAATGTGTGCTGGAATTCCTAAATTCAGTTTCGAAAATAAACTAAAATCGGGGAGCAGTGCAAAATGGGCTGTAGATGTTCACAATGCTTAAGTTATGTCTTTGCTACAGTTTTTAGGTGGAAATGTATCTTTAGTGCAACTCACCAGTAATGAATAATCAATTGCAGATGGAGAGAGAGGCATATGAAGTTGTGGTAGTGGATGGGAAGTTCATCCACAAGCAGAGCGGGAAGCTTCTTGATACAAGGGGAGGCCCTCAAGATGCCAAGTGGATCTTTGTGCTAAGTGTGTCCAAGATCTTGTATGTCGGATTGAAGCAGAAAGGCACTTTTCAGCATTCGAGTTTTTTGGCTGGTGGTGCCGCATTGTCTGCTGGGAGATTAGTAGTGGAAGATGGCGTTCTAAAGGTACAAAGAAATTGCCGTGGTTTTGCCCAGCTTTGTCACAATTTCTGTCCCTTAACCTGGGAATTGATGAATCTAACTTATTGTATGAAATAGGCGGTGTGGCCTCACAGTGGACATTATCTTCCCACAGAGGAGAATTTTGAAGAATTTATGTCGTATCTTGAGCAACAGAATATCGACATCAGTGTTATCCAGGTAACCCTTTCCAGCCTTATCGTGTTTGGCACATTGATCGTAAAATAAGTCGTGGCTAACACATACAGCTTTCTCAGCCATTTGGATAAGATCAAGTGTAGATAAGTCGTGGCTAACGCATTGAGCTTTATTTAATCCTGATTTTGCAGAAATCGCCCAGTGATGGGGAAGAAGCACCTTTTATAAGGAAAGAGAGTGGTTCCAGTCTGCGTAATAGTTTATCGGCACCAGATTTCACCAATTCTAGTGAAGAGAGCAACTCCAAAAGCTCAGACAGGAAGAAGACACATTCTACTAGAAAGTATTGCAAGGACATAGAGAGTTCAATGCCACCATTATCGAGACGATCCCGAGGATTAAGACCCCAAATTGCAGTAGAAATACCAGTAAAGGAAGGCATACTTGAGCTGTTCAAGAAGGCAGGACAAGTGGAAGCGCCAAGGGACAGCATGCAGCAGTCAGTGGAAACTCCTGCAGATGGATACGAAACAGCAGAAGAATATTTATCAGATACAGAGTTGTCAGTTTCAAAGAAAAACTTATTTGATGAAAATGAAGAAGAGTATGGAGAACCTATCCCAAAAGAGAAGATAATGAAGAGAATAAATTCACACAAAAGAATGAAGTCATATCAGTTGGCTAATCAGTTATCATGCAAATGGAGTACAGGAGCTGGACCTCGGATAGGATGTATGAGGGACTATCCATCAGAGCTCCAATTTCGTGTCATGGAGGAGGTGCAATTGTCTCCAAGATCTCCATTCAAATCTGGTCGAGTTCATACTTGTTCACTTTTTTCTAGAGAAGCAACTGAGGAGAAAAGACCTCCAGGTTCTGAAACACTAATATATACTGAATTAGTAGAGTAGGGGCATATATGGTGATCAGTAGTTAGGAAGATAAGAAATGATTCTTACAACATTTTTCTTTCTTTAGGAAATTTCTGGTGGTATTCTTTGCAGTTTAGGATTTTGAGGTGTATTTGATTGATTGATTCTTTACAACTCCCATGTAGATTTGTGAAGCAATATGTAGCCATTCTTTATCCCATTCTTTTGTACATTATACAGAAGAAAAAGATTAATAAAGTCTCTCAAAGTCCGTTATCAGCTCATCATTCTGAGGTTTGTCTTGACACTTATTGGGTACCGTACTCATACTATGCTTCTAGACATTCTTTGTGCATATCCAAGTACTTTTGATCGAGCGGATTGATAGGGAGGCATCTTTGAGCTTACAGGAAACTTCAAGGTATCCTGTTGTTCCGTTCGCATGCCTCGAAGTCACCTTCTACTGTCTTCGTGTGTTCATCCGATTACATCTTTGTTTATTCTAACACTGTCACTGAATTTTAGTCCATTACAGCAAGTAGTTATACTATTTTTATCAGATTATTAATTAATGCTTATCACAGAATTTTACCTGTAATTACTTCATAAGTGATTTGACTTTAAATATCTTTTACATCGTACTGTATGGAAGTGAAACTCTATTAGTAAACATCTTGGAACGTCGGAATTCCTGGATTCAAACGACAATCATTCCATATTGAGCGTATGAAAAATTGTAACTATTGAGATGCAGTACAATTGCTGTGTATAGACAAAACTGAAAGTGAGGGTAACAGCATCTGGTGATTTTCATACAACATTTTTATTCAATAACAATTAAAAAATGACTAAGACTCATTCTTCGATTGATCGATGAATGTCCTAGAAATATACAACAATTGAAACAAAACGCATAAAGATATTCTCTACTCCAGCATCTCCATGCATACGGCTTACAAAACCTAACGTAGAACTGGCATTTTTCGACACACTTTTTCTTTGTCCTGTAGATGATAGCACCAAACCAGAAATAAAAAAACTTCCAATTCTCTATATTTACTCTTTGATATTCCCACGCCTTCTGGATGCTACTTGAGAAGATAAAGTCTATAGAAGAAAACACTTTTTTCGAGTATTTGTTAGATGAAAGGGAAGATAAGGTACTCAGCATAGAAGAGATTCCATATGAATTGATAGTATGCTGAGATTGCTTCCTGCAAAAAATTACAAAATGCAAATATCATACAGTGGTAAACTCCTCCTTCCCCCGCTCCTAGGGACAGTGGACGAAACAATTGCAAGCCTAAATCTTGAATTGACCGAGCTTGTGAATTTAAAAATTAAACCATCGATTGCAATCGACTTGGTTGTGGACTCTATTTTCTTTTGCAAAGAACAAAAGCAGCCGTGACAAGAAGATAGTATGAAATTGTACAAAGTGATTAATGAGATCAATGATTGCAAGTTGTAATTGTTTACCATCAGAATAAACATAATCTTTAATTAACAGCCACACACTCATGCAAAACTGCATTAGAATTACCTTAGTGTAATTTGCTTTTTCCAACAACCATGCCTGTAAATAGATAACAAACCGTTTTACACGTCTGAGGAAATATTTCTAGACTCCGAACACGGGAACCAATCATTTACTTGAAACCACAGCTTGTCCAACAAAGAGGTAGCAAACACAATACTATTATCCCCAGAATATCACAGAACCTATTTATTCTTCCTTTGGCATTTGCCGAGTTTTTTAAGTCTGAGATAAGCCAAATGTAACTTTCTAACTGTAGTTTAGAATCCACAACAATATGATATGCAAATTTTGGTCGAGTTTTGTAAGTAACATTTTCCTTGTGTATAACCACAAACATAATACAAATGAGTGGCAGTTTGGCAATACAGATCTTCTTCAAGCTGTACCAATAATTTAAAAATTACACATAGTTGAAGAGTATATTCTGCGATGGTATCCCAACGCAATGCTTGTTAGAGTTGACACTACTTGTCTCATGCATTTATTCATACTCTTGACCAAATGCAGAAATGCTCTGATCTAAGAGTAGAAATAAAAAGGGATCTCTTCACATAAACATTCAGCATACAGGCTTAACCAATTAGCAAAGATGAACCGATTATGGGACAAATGAAAATAACTGGGATATATGGTACTCTCAGACTTCTAGGTCATCATTATAGCAACCAAGCATATTCCATGTCATTGACAACTTTACTCATATTACTTGGTAGGTAATGGTTAGGTTTATAAGTCTACAGGAATCGGAAAAATTGAAGGCAAGCATAAATGTTCCAACACATTAGCGACTACTGTGAGAACCAAATGATAGAGCACGGTGGAAGCAAGTCTCGCTCTGCCACAACAATGATTTCGACTCAAATCTTAAACTAAGTACCTGGAAGACTAAACACAACGCCAAGATGGCATGTACAGGTATCATTAAGCTGCTCCTGAATGCCTGTAGCGAGTTCAATAAAGAGAATGATGTTATTAATCATTGCCAGCAGAGAGCAAAAATAAGGATTTCAGAAAATGCCAACATATATCAAACATAAAGTAAAATATCAAACAACCTATATGGAAAAATGAACTCACTTGGGGCATGTAAATTGCAGCAACTACAGCACCAATGTAGTTTGCCAACAAAAGCCCAGAGCCAAGGAATGCTATGTTTCTCACACCAAGCTTCGTTGCCAAGGTAGATATCTGAAACCTAGATAAGTACATGAAATGAAAAGGACGAACTCTGTAGATGTCAACAGTTACAAACTCTGCAGGTGTTGATGCTACACAAGAGGGTCTCCTTAGATAGGAGTTTTAATCTAGTAGGAATAAAAAAAATAAAAAATCTAGTAGGAATTATCCTCTACCAACAATAGTATATCATACAGATTGAATTTAGACCCATTCTTCTTCTTCTTTTTTCCACCACAAATTTAGACATTCTAACCTATAACTATATTAATTTTTCAACAACAGTAGAGCTTGAAATAGTTTCTTTCAGTAAATACGAGACAGTCAGAGAAATGCCTATCAACAAAAAGGTACAGGATGAATCACGTGAAAATTATAACCAAAATACAGAATTCAAGTAAGGATATATGGGTTGAGAGAAATAGATTCAAAACAGGTATAAGCAGTTAAAATTTTGCATCGCAGTAAAATTTCCAGTCTTAGTTAAAAACTTTCGCACTGAAATAAGGGAAAGAAGGAGAAAATTTGTTTAAAGTTTATAATATAACTTACTTGCGGTCACCCTCCACATCTGGCAGATCCTTTGTGATGGCAATGACCAGTGCAAACAAAGTCACAAAAGTGGTAATAAATGCAACAGGTGAGCTGCAGGTGAAAAGGTATATTATTAAATCAGATTATCAATAACAAAAATATACAAGAAAAGTTAGTTCAGTCAGTAAAACTGATTATGCACTGCAGTTAAGTTGAAAATTTGATCTTTTGTTTACCACTATTCTTTTCTTAATTTATCTATAGAAAGGGGCTGGGAGGCATCCTTACCATCTAATTTTTGGATAACCAAACCGCTCAAATTAGTGTATGCAAACTTCATATTGGAAGTGCAAAAGAATAGTTCGAATTAAATTCTGGGAGTTCATCCAGTGAACCAATGTATCAAGATTCGTTTTTTTTTTGTTGAGAAAAAGTAGTTTGAACCAACTTATGAAGATTATACCTCCTACTCTGTATGTTTACTTTTCCATGTCTCATTTCACATGCATGCAAGGGAGAAGATCAACAATGAGAGTTAAAACTCCTGCACTTCTATTTATTAATTTCGGTGCCAAAGTGTGAATTTAGATAGATGTTTTTTCCGACTTTTTGTTTATTTAGAATGCCAACAATTATTACTTAAGCCCTTGACTACCTTTCAGTATAGACGCTGCATCCATAGAATTGGTCTGATTTCCCACAAGAATAGCAAAATGGCTTCTAAAAACATGAGGAAGAGATTTGAAGTTGGCCTGTGGTGGGCTGTGTTTGCTTTCTCATATATAATTTAATGCTTTTTTAGCTTTGAAAGAAACATACTTTCCTCAATGCAAGTTTATATGTTAATAGGAAGGTTTTGTTTCTTTAGTTAGATAAATAAAATAGACAGATGGAGAAAAGGCAAATGTATCTTTCCATAGAAATAATGTGTGTAGCAAAAAACATTCACCTCCACTGAAAGCTTAGCCCCAGAGCAGCTGTTGTGGCATAATACACACCATAATTAAGAAGAAAACCCCGTACCTGCAATACATATCAATTATTGAATCCTTTAAATTATTATATTCTTAATTGCAGGTGATATTTATTGGCTAATGCAAAGAGATACAGAGCACCACCAAACACTCAAATTGTTTGGCACCACCAAACATTAAAATGCAAGGAATAACTCCGCTACATCAACCATTTAGAATTGTGAAAAGAAGTTAGACTTGTTATGGATGATAGAGTCTTATTGAAGGTAATGGAAGGTTCAACTAAATAATTCTTCATAGAAAGGAAGATCAAGCCATAGAAAAGGATATGGTTTGAAATATTATAAGATTAGGGGGTTCCATAACTTAAATTTCTTACGACTAATGATGAGGACATCTTCAAATGCAATTATGAACAGCTGCAAGAATACCTTAGTAATGACAATAAGTGTGGACTGAGATTTAATATAGTGGTTGCTATTACAAAATGCTGCTAGTAGTCACAGGTAGAAGCTGTTAGAAATCCTAATTCAAAGATGGTAATATTGTTCCCTAGACTGCACCAGTACATTGGATTGGAGTCAATTTGACCTTTGGGTAAATGCCCCTCTTTTGAGTTATGGTCTGAAATTGATACAGAGAGCAGGAGCTATTTAACCACGGAAGCAAGGAGAAAAACAACTTTGGGTAACATAGGTGGTCGTGCCCCTCGGACAACCATCACCAAGCATAGAAATCCTACAAGCCATGCTTACAGTCGGCTTCCTGGTGAAGAAATTTTCCACTGCCAAAATGGTACACTAACCCCGTTGCACTCAAGCGGACAGCTATACTGACTGTAGCTAGCCACCAAGTTCAAACTCACACTTGGCTACCAGTCATGTTTAACTACCTATCTTCTCTAAAAACTAGTGGCAAAAAATTATTTTTAAAAGGCAAAAGAAGAGAAACATTGTGCTGGGCACTAAACGCACTACCACCACCTGCCCTACACCTTCTACGCTTTATGTGAATACAAACTGTATCATGCTCCTTTTTTCTCACTATGCCATAGTGCTTTTCGTTTTATGAACTGATAACATTTGTATATATATTAATAAAATCAGTACATAGGTTTTACTGAAAACCATATTTCTAAACAGCCTCTCTACTCCTTCGGGGTAGAGGTAAAGTCTGCGTACACACTACCCTCCCCAAACCCCACTAGTGGGATTTTACTGGATCGTTGTTGTTGTTTACAAATAAGAGAACTGGTATGCAATCCTAGCAAGACCCTAAAATATCTAAGATTGACACAGTATCCTTTGTACAAGTCTGTTTACACCATAAACAAAAGAGTAGAACACAACTAAGCTTGACCTTCTGCACTGAGTTGCTTTTGTCCTCAAAACATACAAAATTCCTCTCTTTCCAGACTATCCACCAGATACATGATGGGACAGTCCTCCATCTATCTATGTTTGTTGATTAAGCTCTAGCTTCATCCCAACTGAAAAGAATAATAGTCCATGAAATACCCCTAGACTAATAAAGATTTTCCATAGTTGGTCTGTTATCTTGCAATGTAAAAATAGACGGCTAACTGTCACAATATTTTTCCCACATAGAAAGCATCTTGAGCACAATGAGATACCTCTCTTTATGAGATTATCCTGGTTAAAACAGTAGCCAAGTGAAACAAGCTACCTTGTAGGGAATCTTGATTCTCTATATATGCTTCTATGGCCAATTAGTTACCTGTGAATTAGTGTGATTCAAAATCTTATATGCTGCCTTCACCTTGTAAACTCCTCTGTTGTGACTTTGCCACCATAGTGAGTCCACCCCATTCTGTATTTCTTAAATGCTTCCAGACCCTTGTAAAAGTCAGTCAATCTTACTATCTCCCAGTCATACAACAATATTCTAAGTACAAGATCCCAACCTTGAGAAGTCCACATGTCAGCTATTCTCTTCTGTTGGTTTTGAGCCAGACCATACTTATAAGGGAAAAGCTCTTTTAAACATCCATGTCTCAACCAGTTATCATTCAAAAATGAAGTTTTGCTACCATTTTTCACTCTAACGAAAGAGTGGTTCTTCATTATAGGCCAGAGTGCCTTAATAGATCTCCACACACTAACTCTATATGATGTATTGACTTCCTTTGACACCCAGTTATCTTCATTGCCATATTTAGCGTTGATCACATTGCTCCATAAGGTTTGAGGTTCCTGGGAGTATCTCCCTTACCATTTCATTTGGAGAGCCTTGCTTTGATTCTTCAAGTTTCTGATACCCAAACCACCTTGACCTTTTCCAACTGTGAGAGATTTCCATTTGACCAAATAGAAGACCTTTTTCTCCTTATTCCCTTGCCAAAAGAAGGACCTTATGAGTCTGTCCAATCTCTGAGTAATTCCGGCTGAATTGGAAACAGTGACATTATAACACCCGATTGATCTATTTCTTATCTGAGTACCTTCTAATCATTTTGTATTGGAGGCTAGGGTCCACATCCTCCTTCGTGTACACTTTTTCATCCAATTGATCCATTTTTCCCCAAAACCCATTTGTTCTAACACTTTTAGTAGGAATCTTCGATTGACATGATCATAAGCTTTCTCAATATCTAGTTTACACATAATTCCTGGCTTTTTCTGTTTGATTCTTGAATCAACAAGTTCATTAGCAATCAAAAATGCATCCTTTATTTGTCTTCCTTTGATAAAAGTCATCTGTTCTGCCTCCACTAGTTTGTCTACCACCCTTTTTAGTCTTTCAGTCAAAAACTTTGAGATCAACAAGTAAAAACTCCCTACCAGAAATCTCTCAATTCCTTAGACAATGTCTTCTTAGGAATCAGAGCTATGTAAGTTGTATTGAAGCTCTTTTCAAACATTTCTTGGGAGTGGAAGTTGTTGAAAGCCTCCATAATATCCTGCTTCAAAATATCCCAACACTTGATGAAGAAGCCCATTGTGTTTCCATCAGGACCTGCGGCCTTGTAACTTGCACATATCTTCAGGCAACTCAAGACCTCTTGCTCCTCAATTTTGCTTTGTAAACACTCCTTTTCCTCTTCTGAAATTGTAGAAAACTTGTCAAATCTGACTAAAGGTCTCCACTCTTCAGGCTATGTGTATAAATTCTTATATAATTCAATAATTTCATTTTTAATTATATTTGGCTCCTCCATTGTTTCAATCCCGAATCACTAGTTGGTCAATGTTGCATATTTTGTGTGCATTGACAGTTCGATGAAAAAACTTTGTATTTTTATCCCTCTTTGAGCTAAAGGGCCCTGGATCTCTGTCGCCATGCAATTTCTTCATTCTTGAGGCGATCCTCATATTCGATGAGAATAGCTGTTTTCCTCACTGATTCCTCCTCTGCCAGAGCTCTTGTTTGTTGTATTGAATCAAAACCTACAAATTGACTCAACATCTTTGATTTTTGTGTTTCTAGGTTACCCTTATCGCTTCTACTCCATTCTTTTAGCTTGTTTTTGAGAGCTTTAAGTTAACAAGCTAAAATATAGTCCGTCCTTCCTGAAAAATCAAAAGATGTCTACCATTCTCTAATTTTGTCTATAAAACTTTCGGTATTTAGCCACCAATTATCAAACTTAAAATATGATTTAGTTTGCTCCCAAGCAATACAATGTAAAGGCACGGGGACATGGTCAGAAATCAACCTTTGTTGGAGAGTTTGCTTGATATTTATAAAATTGTCATCCCATTCTTCTGAAATTAGAAATGTGTCAATTCTAGAAGCAGCCGTATGATTATCCCCTTTGTACCAGGTATAAGAACCCCCTTCTAGTTGAGGATCGATCAGCTCCATGTCTTCTATAAAGTCAGCTCCATGTTTTCTATAAAGTCTGAAAATTCCACCATCGCTCTAGACCTCCTTAATGAGAAATATGGAAGCGAAGAAAGCGGCTTACCTGCGGGTAGTATAGAGCACGGGAGAGGAGGAGAAGAGAGCGCACAATGAGAGATATAAGGTTGCTAGGAGGGAGGCGAGGATTGCAGTTACGGAGGCTAAGACGTCAGCTTTTGCTCGTATGCATGAAGAGCTAGGGAACAAAGGCCGGGAGAAGAAGCTATTCCGACTGGCTAAGGTGAGAGAGAGGACGGCTCGGGATCTGGACCAAGTGAGATGCATAAAAGATGATAACGACAAATTTTTGATGGGGGATGAGCAGATTAAGAGGAGATGGCAGACCTACTTTCATAAACTTCTAAATAAAGAAGGGGATCAGGATATTGTACTAGGTGATTTGCGAAATCCCAATAGACCACATGAGATAAGTGATAATAGGGACTTCGAGGTCGAGGAGGCAATGCGTAAGATGAGGAGGGGCAGAACAACCGGACCAGACGAAATTCCGGTTGAACTTTGGAGGTGTGTAGGCGGAGTAGGCTTGGAATGGCTTACAGGATTGTTTAATGTTATATTCAAGACTAATAGGATGCCTGAAGAGTGGAGGTGGAGTATAATGATTCCGTTGTATAAGAACAAAGGTTATATCCAGAGTTGTAACAACTATAGGGATATCAAATTACCGAGTCATACCATGAAAGTTTGAGAGAAAGTAGTAGAAATGAGAGTGCGAAGTACGATTTCTATTTCAGACAACCAGTTCGGGTTCATGCCAGGGCGATCTACCACAGAAGCTATCCACCTTGTTAGGAGGATGGTGGAACAATACAGGGATAAGAAGAAGGATCTCCACATGGTATTTATCGATCCAGAGAAAGCGTATGACATGGTTCCTAGGGAGGTCTTATGGAGATGCTTAGAGGTTAAAGGAGTCTCAGTTGCCTACACTAGGGTGATTAAAGACATGTATGATGGAGCTAAGACTAGGGTTAGGACGGTAGGAGGCGACTCCAAGCATTTTCCGATTGTTACGGGATTGCACCAAGGTTTTGTGTTCAACCCTTTCCTCTTTGCCCTGGTGATGGATGCCATAACGCATAATATTCAAGGAGAGGTACCATGGTGTATGCTATTTGCTAATGATATAGTTCTAATTGACGAGACAAGACGCGGCGTCAACGGGAGACTAGAGGTTTGCAGACAAGCCCTTGAGTCTAAAGGTTTCAGGTTGAGCAGGACGAAGACGGAATATCTCGAGTGCAAGTTTGGGCTCGAGCCGACGACGCAGGAGTAGAAGTGAGGCTTGACTCCCAAGTCATCCCTCAAAGGGGTAGTTTCAAGTACCTTGGGTCAGTTATTCAGGGGACCGGGGAGATCGACAGGGATGTCACACACCGTATAGGGGTGGGGTGGATAAAGTGGATGTTAGCAACGGGAGTCCTGTGTGACAAAAAAGTGTCACCGTTACTCAAAGGTAAGTTTTATCGAGCAGTGGTTAGACCGGCCATGTTGTATGGGACCGAGTGTTGGCCGGTTAAAAACTCTCACATCTAGAAGATGCAAGTAGCATAGATGAGGATGTTGAGATGGTTGTGTGGGCATACAAGGATGGAAAGATTAGGAATGAAGTTATTCGAGAGAGGGTGGGTGTGGCGCCCATGGAGGACAAGATGCGGAAAGCAAGACTCAGATGGTTCGGGCACATTCAGAGAGGAGCACTGATGCACCAGTGAAAAGTTGTGAGCGATTGGCGGTGCTGGGCACGAAGAGAGGTAGATGAAGACCTAAGAAGTATTGGAGAGAGGTGATCAGGCAGGACATGACGCGACTTAGGTACTGAGGACATAGCCCTTGACAGGAGATTGTGGAGGTCGAGCATTAAGGTTTTAGGTTAGGGGGGAAGTTGGGAATATTTCTACAACGCGCTTGAGTGAGACTAGACACTTAGTAGTTAGGCTTAGAATCAGCTACTGATGTAGGGTTTCCTTATATTGTTGTTATTTTATTATTTATGTTATGTTGTGTATTTTATGTTACTTATTATGAGTTCATTGCTAGTACTAATATATCGCCACTTGTTTTTGTCACATGTTTCCTTCTTGAGCCAAGGGTCATCTGGAAACAGCCTCTCTGCCCCTCGGGGTAGGGGTAAGGTCTGCGTACATATTACTCTCCCCAGACCCCACTTGTGGGAATACATTGGGTTGTTGTTGCTTTAGACCTCCTCAAATAGTTCCTTTTTTCAGTTGGGTACCTTGTGACATTAAAGTCACCATAAACTACCCAAGGACCTTCCTTCAAACCCCTCACTGCACCAATTTCCCTCCACAGTATTCTCCTATCTATTTTACAATTGGGAGCATATACCCCTGTTATATGGCATGCACAATTCTGTAAAAGAGCCTCAAATTTGCATGTCAAAGTATAAGCACCAATCTGTAAGACCTCCCCTTTCCAAAATCTACAATCACATTGCATCATAGTGCTTTTCTTGAGTCTCCAAGTCTAAGTAGTAGATAAATTGGATGCCATAGTGCTTTTCTTGAGTATCCAAGTCTAAGTAGTAGATAAATTCAAGAAGTCTAACAAAATGCAAAAAAGAAAAGAGTGCCCTACGGAAAGTGCAGATTTGCAACTCAAACACAATTTCAAGCGTAAAGCTTCTTCTGTGGAGGTACTTCAGCACATGCATAACTTCTCAGTAAATCAACAAAGCAAGTGTATGGATGTAAGTGACTATTTTAGATAGTTTTACGCACAACTGTTGAAGAAGAAATAAGAAGTAAACAAATACATAAAGAAACAAGCATACCGTGGCAATTATTAAGAACGCTACGACAGCAAATCTCTTCATGCGAAATGGGGGGACCGAATAAATGGTACCTAGAAAGAGACCAAGACAATAAAGAGATGTAATGAAAGGGCCAAAATTAATCCCAACAATAAGAAGGCCAGCCACAGCGAACAATAGCACCAAGAGCCATGCAAGCTGAACTGAAAGATCTCCCGCAGCTATGGGTAAGTATGGCTTGTTTACCCTGCAAGCATTGTGAAAAATTAATTGCGTTATCTTATTGGGGAAAATTGGAACAGGCGAGTTGTGATTCCTTTATGCCCATCATGCATGAAGAGTCTGCCACTCAAAGTTACCAACAAACAATCTACACATCAACACCTAACAAATATTTCCACTCAACAATCACTTACTTGTCAATGCCAATGTCATAGATTTGATTGATGCCCACTATATAACCATTCCCACATATTAGAGCAATAAGACCAGAAAAAGCCTTCATTGCTAATGACCACCTGATTAGATTTGGATTCTCAATCAACGCTCTTGTAACCAATGAGCTGCCAAAGAAATCAAGTAAAACACAAGTTAGATCATAGATGTGCCTGTTGCAAGTTCACCTAAGTGTTCACTCATGATAAACACTTACAGGGATCCTAATGCTGTTCCACGTATAGTATGGGGCCTCAAAAATCTCCAAAAGGCATCTTTAAATTGTGAAAGCTTATCCAATACTGGTTCGGATCCAGCAGTACCAACTTGAGAGCATGCCTGGAAATGTTATCTTTCATGAAAATACTATTAATTGAATATTTCAAGTTAGTGATACCCATTACCCCTTTGTCAGAATATTTTATCTACCTTGATTATTCAATGCATATATACATATTTTCCATTAATAACTAGTGTTTCATAAGATAGATAATCAATCCGACATATATAAGCAAGCGATATAAAGTTGAGCTGATGGCATTGTTCCACACGATATTGCAGCCGTCAAGATTTTGAAGAGCGGCACTTAGTAAATCTTGCCTTGTCATCTTCAGGAGGATATAGGGTTTAACTGCAACTCCTTCAACTTTGGTTTCTTCATAATCTGTATTTACTTGGGAGGTTGGAATCTTTCAAAGAGTTATCAATTTCTTATTTTTATCTTTTCAAGCTGTTTGCTAGTGTATTTGACTAACACCAAAAAGATGAAACAGAGAAGAATCATTTCTGCAGAACCCCCCCCCCCCCCCCCGAAAATACCAAACTAAGCTGGAAGAGTTTGCAAGAAAATGCTAATTAATATTTTCACTTCTTTAGTCATTTGGGACTTAAAATTAACGCAACTTGACCCCCCATAAATATATCAACTAATGGAAGATATGAAAAAAGCACCACATTATTGAAATAATCCCAATTCTATACCATTAAATAGTGAAATTAAACATACCCTGATGGAAATGTGGCTGTATTTTCTATAAGAAACAGTCTTTGAAAAGTTTGTGTAACCATTGTGGAATCCAGCTGAAGATGACAAATTCTTGGAAGATTTGAGCACAAAGTTAGCAGCTTTACAAGAAGGTGAAGTGGGTGGTAACTTTCTGTAGCGGGAAGCAGCACTATCTTGGTGAGTTAAAACAGATGAAAATCGAAGAGAAGAGGAAGATGAACAAGCCAGCTCCATGCCCAGATACTAAATAGTTGGAGGAGAGATGGACCTTGTCTGTTCAGAACATCTTCAGTGGTGCTCCAAACTCCAAATTTTTGCTTTGGTAGTTATTTGTGTCTACTGACCCTTCACTTTCTGGTACTTTTGTTTCCGTCCCTTATAATGCAACAAATGGTTCTCTAGTCCCTCTTTGCCCAAAACACCTTGCTTCCTTTTATTTGGTGTAAATTAGGACTTATTTGACTGAATGTAGAGTTTTAAAAAAAAGAATTCATTTAAAATGTTATTTTAAATGTATAGTTCTTTAACCTTCACTATTATTGTAACGACCCAACATATCGCTTTGAGTACTAGCTTTCCTTTCTGTGTTTCGATACATTTCATAGCTTTATTTAATGATTTATAACTTGCGTGCGCGGTCCGCGTCGATTTCCAAAAAAATTAAATGTGTTTTTTTTAAAAAATTATAATTTTTGGCTTTAAAATGACTAGAGTTGACCATAGTCAACGTTTTTAGTAAACGGCCTCGGATCGGTGTTTTGACAATTCTGGTAGGTTTGTATGATATTTTGGATTTATGCATATGTTTGGTTGGGGTTCCGGGTGAACCGGGGCCTTTTCGGCGCATTACGTGAAAAGTTGGACAAATGAGTTCTAAACTTGAAAATCATGAGTTTTAATGATCGATTCTTGATGTTTGATGTTTCTTTGATGATTTGAACTTGCAAGCAAGTTTGTGCGATGTTATTACACTTGTGTGAATGTTCGGTTTGGAGCCCGAGGAGCTCGGGTGAGTTTCAGATGTGTTTCAAGTATTTTTGAACTATTGAGGAAAATCTGGTATTTTGAACCTGCAAGTCTCACATTTGCGAAAACATGTTCGCAAATGCGATCCTTGCATTTGCGAAGACATACTCGCAAATGTGATCCCTCATTTGCGATGTCCGGATCATATTTTCCATATGGGACTAGGGGACTGGTACTTCACTTCTATAAAGAAATAGTTGCATTTGTGATATGGAGGAACTTAATGCGAGATTACGCATTGAATTTCTGGTAGTAGATCCATAATCAAAAAAGTGTTTGCTATTGTTCCAGAAGAAATGAAACAAAAGATATGGTAGATCTAGGACAGTTATTGTATGAGGTTTACCCAATGCTAGATGCAGAGAAGCATAAAAGATCGATATGAACATCATGAGCTGTCCCGTAATAAAACTAGCCGTTGCTGATACCTTCTTCTCGGTTCCTTCTTCCATAACCAAAGCTCGGAGAAGGAAGAGATAAGAGGGACCTATAGAGAATGTGGTGAGAAATCCGTAATAGAGTCCGACCACAACGACCGAATTGATTATCTTCATGCATAAGGATACTAGATTACCTAGTAGAAAAG
The DNA here is from genome assembly GCA_034376525.1 of Nicotiana benthamiana. Lineage (NCBI taxonomy): Eukaryota > Viridiplantae > Streptophyta > Magnoliopsida > Solanales > Solanaceae > Nicotiana > Nicotiana benthamiana. Next base: position 118,446,230 of record CM067329.1, read on the forward strand.
ATTGAAAAATCATCACAAACCTCCCTTATTTCTTTTCTATTGCAATTTCTGGATTATTATATGATGATTTTTGAACTTTCCACAGAAAAGACGAGGTTTCTGTTGGAGGGTCCCTGACGCCCCGGGTCATTATGAAGTCTTGTTTCGGTAGTGGACCAATTCGTTAACATACCTGGGTGAGACAAAGCAGAATAATCTAACTGGAGGAGTGAAAGCCAGGATGGCTTGGTAAGCGGCATTGGGGATCGTAGACCACTAAGGAGAGAGAGGCCAGTCTTCCTACTCAGCATAGGACTTAGCTGGGAAGAGACTTTCTTCTTCTCCCCTTGTCGATCTGGGAGCATCCTTGTATTTTCTTTTTTCTAGATTCTACAGCAATAGTCCCTCGGACTTGGAAAGTAATAACGAAAGTAGCTAACCCAATAGCAGATTCCACAGCTGCCACCATTGGAACCAATGAAGCAAATGATTGACCCATCATATCATCCTAAGAAACAGAAAATACCAAAAAGTTCAAATTCATAGCTAATAACATTGATTCAATTGTCATTGACATAATAGGAATATTTCGTCTATTAAGGAGGATTCCCCGAATACCTTAAATAGAGATAATAATAGAAAATGTGAAATATTTGATAGGATCCATTTCGGGAACGTAGAATGTAAGAGAAATTCAAATGTGAAACAATATGTCAATGCTTCTACTTGAAATATCCTTAATTGAATCGGTCAAGATCAAATCTGTTTATCAAAGTGATTCTCCGATTGCTCAAGACATCTCTTTTCAACCGAGGAACAAAACAAGATCATTTCGTTCCATTTTTAGTAAAATAGTGAAGGATATTCCAATTAGTAAGGAAAAAAGGGGTGGAGGGATCCGTATATGTTGTTCATGTCGATTAGAAGGTGCAGAAATAGCTAGAACTGAATGCGGAAAGTATGGAAAAACATCTCGTAATGTATTTAACCAGAAAATAGATTATGCTCCTGCGGAAGTATCTACTCATTACGGAATCTCAGGTGTCATCACCCCCTAGCCAGATTCAATCCCAAGTGTCAATCAAGTCTTTAAAACTAGTGAAAATAGTCGTCACAATCATCCAGTCGGCAATCTTTTTGGCTTGACCAAGAAGTCTTACGTCATCCGAGTCGCACGACGTTTTAACCAAAAGAAATTCTTGCACAATTCATGCCTTTCTGTTTTTATGACCAGAAATTCTTTCTTTATTTTCATATAAAATTGTTCTCTGGACTTTTTATCAATATGAGGTGATCGTAACATAGTATATAAGACTCGTGATTCAGGAAATCCAAATGTCACCTGTAATCCGCGTAGGTGTGTCCGCACCCCCCTGAGTGGACGAGAAAGAAAGGATTTCTTGGAGCAACCCCCAGGTTCCAGACCCAGGAGTCAAATTTCCCGTATGAGCATTCGGTACATGTATCAGTCCCTGGAGGAGTGAAAGGGTCACCACTACTGAGGATCCCCCCCAAATCTTAGATAGGTCGTTTGAGGGTTCGTCGCGGTTCATTGATGTGCTTACACACAAGGCTACCCTTTTCAAAAGCTCCGCAGGACCACCTACCACTAGTCTTCGGCTGGAGGGAATTATTAAACAAAAATGCCGGTGCGCAGGCTCCCGAAGAGAGAAGCCCAACGAATGTCATATGCAAAGCCCCGCACATCAGTCCATGAATATGCCGCACCCAACAGTTCGAGGAGTTGGCCAGATAGGGGTCGAAGCCCTGCCTCGAAAAAGTCAGGACTTTTAGGCAGATTCTAGTATCCGACCCATCTCTTTTTGCCGATTCCCTGGTTTGTCGGAATCTATGGTTCGATCAGGACCAGACTTTCTTTAAGACGCTAACTTCCACAACATATAAGAATTATCTCAGGTTTTCCGTTAGTACGCTACGTAAAGAAGGAGAAAAGGCGAAAAAGGTCAAGTGATTTTCCCCTGACTACTGTCAAGTCAGGGAAGATAACTGCATAACCTAGGGAATAACTCTATTCTTGGGCTGGAGCGTTAATATAGATTTTCTCTTTATATGGGATAGGGCTTTGGAGAACTCCTAGAATGGGATTCCCCTTATGTGATATCCTAACTAGTACCAGTCTAACTAAGAGTCATCTGCTAGGCCATCTTCATGTGAGTAATCTAGTGCTAAAAAAGAGGCCACAAACCCCCCAATTGACACCAACGAGTAAAATCTCCTTCGTTCACCTATAATGTGACACATTCCCTCCCAGTTATATGATCAACGGGATCATTCGGCTAGAGAGCGGAGCTATTCTTCTTCCGTAGAGAAAAAGTCGTCCCTTCTACTGACTGAACCCTCAGTTCGGGGGCCTTCGGCTTCGCTTTCCTTTAGAATGAAAGTTTCTATGAAGCCCCTACTACTTACTTTGTTTGATTCAAAAGACGAAAAGCCCCCCAACTAGTTGTATGGGGTGGGTGTTTGCGAAAAGCTGCTTTGGATATGAGTAATTCCTAAAAAAAGGCAAAGTCCAGTATTTGACGAAGATCTTTCTATCAATAGATAGGAATGAGTGTTCGATATAGGGGATATGATCCATCTACTCTTTATCTCACAATTTTTTTGCTTAGGAAGGTAGCGCAGTTGAAGCAGCAATCCCTATTTCGCACAACCCTTTATTGGGAAAAGTGAATCAGAATAGGCGGTTTGACATTCAATTAGAATAACTGATGTTGTCTCTTTCCTGCTCTCCTCTGATACAGAATCCGGTCTTAGTTGAATAACCCTTGATATTGAATCCGATGCTCTAGAAGAAGGCAATGAAAATTTTCATGGTTGGGTCTTGGGGAAGGAAGGATAGTGATTGGCATGAAATAGGGCAGAAATGGGGGATTCAACTTCTTTTTTAAAAGGATTGGATTTGCTGGGTGGGGGGTGTGCTGTCCCTATTGGGCTGGGCCTTTCCCCATAAGGCCCCACCGTCGGGGCTATAGTCCAACCATTTCCCGAATTTCAAGGGTGGGATTTGTATTTTTTGGACGAAGTTATTTCATTGTCCCTTTTTTCCTTGATGGTCCTTTAGCCAAGGTATAGACCGGGTGTACTCACTCATAGGTTGCTTGACCTCTGGGACATGGAACACTACTTTAAGGCTGTTCGTGCCCCTTTTGACGACCAAGGCACAATGGCAATATGAGATCCTGCATTTGCGATGTTAGGATCATATTTGCAATATGGGACTAGGGGACCAGTACTTCACTTTTACAAAGAAATAATCACATTTGTAATACGGGGGAGCTTCGCATTTGTGATCTGGGAGAACGGCTTCTTCGCAATTGCTATGTTTCTCCTGCATTTGCGGAGGCCTTGACTTCGCAATTGCGATGATGATGGCACATTTGCGATAACTATGGAGCTGAGACACCGGTTTGCATTTGCAAATGTCGTAATTCGAACAAGTATTCGCAATTGCAACATTTACAACTAGGTAAAATATTAGAACTTTGGGACTTAACTCATGTTACACCATTTTTATACCCTAGACTCTATAAAGGCAATTTTTGAAGAATAATTTCTTCCCAAATTCATTGGTTCGTAACTTCAACTTATTTCATTCAATTTCAATTATTTTTTCATGAATTTCAAGGTAGAAATTAGGGGTTTTGGTCGAATTTAATTTTCTTATAAAATAAAGATTTGAATCTTAAATTGAGGTTAGATTTCGAAATAAATCACATATCTAGACTCAGTGATAAATGGGTAGTTAAGATTGGTCCTAATTTCAGATCGACCATGTGGGCGCGAGTTAACTTTTTGTTGACTTTTGAGATTTTGGCTAAGATTGAGCCTTTATTGATTGGGGATATTTTCTTTAGCATTATTTGACTTTCTTAGATGATATTTGACTAGGTTTTGTTTGTTTTGAGGAGTATTTCTAGGGAGACGATATTAGATTGTGGAAATTATTTCGGAGAGGTAAGTGTCTTGCCTAGCTGTCATGACCCAAGATCCAGCATTAGGCGTCATGATGATACCTAGTCTCTAAGACTAGATAAGCAGATTACTTACAACAATTAAACCAGTTAAACATGATATTTTAAAGCAATATTTAATATGAAATACCGAAATAAAGTAAAACAATCCTATGCAGTAATAATCACAATAACCACCAAAGACTAGCTAATACAATGTTATGAACTCTACTAAATACATAGCATAACTCAAGCACAATACTGTTCGGATAAAGATTTCACAGTACATTAAAAGGAACAGGACTTTAAGGAACTGCAATGATTAAGTAGCTCTACCTTAAATCCTTGTGATCAAGAAGCTAACTCTGCCTGAGTACGACATTTATAATGCCTGATCTGTACAAAAATATACATAAGTGTAGTATGAGTACACCACGGTCGTTACCCAGTAAGTATCAAGACTAATCTCGATAGAGTAGTAATGAGGTACAAGTCAAGAAACCTATTAGTCATAGTAACCTGTGCAGTATATAGGTATAAAGCTAACAATGAAAGAAAGAATTAGTAAAAGACAATGAGGAATAAACATGTGATATAAATAGTAAAGTAATCAGAACATTGTTAAAGCACTAGTGAAGCCAATTAAGCAAAACAATGTCAACCCTAATCAAGTCGTTCTAACACAAGTATCACAACAATATTACTTCGAGATACCTCATTTCAAAATCAAGAGTCACGAGTCCCAAATCACAAATCATGTGCTCACGGTATCTCATGCACATATTATCAATCACGATCTCATGGAAAACTCGCATGACAATATCTCAATCCCCGCAGCATGGTCACAGACTTACTATCATAATGGAAGAGGATAATACAAGAATACATGGACATGGTCATTGAATGTCAAGTTTCATACTCCTGAACCGGTGTAAACGACGTGCTACAGTGTATGCTTGTGCGAGCATACTAATATAGTCCACGTCAACAAGTATTATCAAAAACATCGAGTAGCTCAATAAAAGTAACACAACAAGTCACATAAGGTACATGACATACACAAGGGAAGTCACACCATCACACAAATATCATCAACATAATGCCCCCACGCCATAACATATCATCTGTGAGATGGACACCCTTATCTCTCTGTATTAATAACATCATAATGGCCAACCTTATCGCTCTGCCCAAACATTTAACATAATTGTCACCTGTATCACTCCCATAGACATCCGTATCACTCCGCCCTGACAATATCATTGGCCACATGTATCACTTCGATAGCCATCCGTATCACTCCGCATACTAGCCACACTTGTTGCTCTGCCTAGACAATAACACAATATCCACTTGTATCATTCCACACAATCAACAACAGTGAGATGTCACCCTTATGCTCTACATAATAATAATAGTGAGATGCTACTCTTATGTTCCGCATAACAACAGTCAATCCATATAACAAATTCACATGTGCTAACATAACTGCAACACGACATATCAACTCATACTAAAAGTAATCATAGGCCATAACCATTCCAAATAATAATACAAATATCACCACAATACATACCCACGACTCAAACACGACGTATACAAAATCTCAATAGGAACAAAATAAACGAGGAAAGTAACTCAACAATGAACAATACCCCATTAAACAACAACTTTAACTAAAATAACTTAATGACTTTCAATAACTTCAACTTTCATTAATTGCTTAAGAATAAACTCAATAAAGAAGATATTTTCATGACATGACAAACTTCGAATTCTAGTGTATGACATAAGCTAACAATGAAAGAGAGAGAATAAACTAGCAACTACGTCTAAATGCATGAGAATAACTGCGCAACGAAAGGATATCATGTAATAACAATTTCAATCAAGAATAACTCAAGAACAAAGGAGGTCATATTATAATAAATGGGGTAGCAACTTCAAATAAAATATATAAGAGCAAACTTGATAAGTAAAACATATGACATGTGCTAACAACTTCAAATAAAGCATGTGAGAGAAAATTTGCCAAATAAAAGATATAACATGTGCTAACAACTTCTAATAAAGCATGTGAAAAGAAACTTGACAAATAAAAGATATAGCATGTGCTAACAACTTCTAATAAAGCATGTGAGAGTAAACTCAACAAATAAAAGATATAACATGTGCTAACAACTTCAAATAAATACATGAAAGAAGCCTAAAAGTCTAAACCGATCAATTTCCACATATAAGTCGGAGTATGCACTTGTCACCTCGAATACACGTCTTTCACATAATTCAAATAATATACTCAACCCAAATCCAAAGGGGTAGTTCCTCCACATAATGTTAGGCAAGATACTTGCCTCAAAGAAGCTAAACCAGTACTCTAAAATGACATTCTCTATGAAAAAACCTTTAGACGGCTCGAATCTAGCTAAAATAACTTAAATATAATAAATAAAAGTCATAGAAAATAATTTCGGATAATAAAGCTTCGATCTTTAGGTCAACACAAAAGTTCAACTCCAGGTCCACACCTCAAAATCCGAAAAAACCAACAAATCCAAACACCCATTTTGATATTAGTCCAATCATACCAAAATCATTCAATTCCGACCTTAAATCGGCCTTCAAATCATCTTTTTATTGTTTAGAAAGTTTTTACAAAAATTTCCAAACCAATTCAAATTGTTAATCAAATGATAAAGACAAAGATGGAGTCATGACAACAACAACAACAACAACAACAACAACAACAACCTAGTTTGATCCCAACATGTAGGGTCTGGGGAGGGTAGTTTATATGCAAACCTTACCCTTACCTTGTAGATAGAGAAGTTATTTATAATAGACCCTAGACTCAGGAAGGGCAAGAGGAATAAGAGGGAAGCAAGGAAGGAAAACAACATCCAATAATAGCAACACAGAATGCAATATCTGAGGCGAACAAAACCACATACCGTAATAAAAATCAAAGAATATGAAGGGAAATGCATGCTACTATGCCTATCGGTGAACACTATAAACTACCTACTAAACTTCTACCTTAATCCTCGACCTCCACATCCTCTTGTCAAGTGTCATGTCCTCAGTGAGCTGAAATAGCACTATGTCCTGCCTAATCACTTCTCCCCAGTACTTCTTAGGCCTACCTCGACCCCTCCTCAAACTCTTCATGGCCAAACTCTCATACCTCCTGACAGGGGCATCAATACTTCTTCTCATAACATGTTCGAACCATCTCAGCCGCGACTCCCACATCTCGTCCTCCACGGAGGCTACTCCCACTCTGTCCCGGATAGATTCATTCATAATTCTATCTCACTTGGTACACCCACACATCCATCTCAACATCCTCATCTTCTTCACGTGGGAGTTCTTGACTGGCCAACACTTAGCCACGTACAACATAGCGGGTCAAACCACCACTCGATAAAACTTACCCTTAAGTCTTAATGGCACATTATTATCACATAGAACACCGCAAGTGAGCCTCCACTTCATCCACCCCATTCCGATGCAATATGTGACATGTTCATCAATCTCCTCGTTACCCTAGATAATAGACCCAAGATACTTAGAACCCGCTCTCTTGGAGATAACTTGAGCATCAAGCTTAACCTCTACGTCTACATCATGGGTCTCACTGAATTTGCACTCCAAGCATTCTGTCTTGGTTCTACTCAGCTTGAAACCCTTAGACTCCAAGGTTTGTCTCCAAACCTCAAACTTTGCGTGTTTGTCCAAGTACAAGTGATATTTTGAAGACTGACAAAGGAACTCAGACATGGACCAGGTCCATCTTGTGAAGCTCGGTTATAATCAACCCAATTATATGAGATCCACATGAAGGAGATAAATCTAACTTATCAGAAGTCATATCTCCTGATTTGATAGATTAGGTTGCATAATAAATAAGGAGAGAAATACTCCCTACACAAAGAGAACAAAATTTAGGAATAAGATAGTGTTAAAGTATGAGATCAACTAGAACTTTTCTACGATAGAAGAGTAGCATCTGAATTCCAGTCAATCCTTAATTACTAACCCATTACATATCAGTGTTGTTCTCTTTTACAGGTAATGCACATAAGCAGAAGTTAAACTTAAATTGAGAGAAAAAGAGCAAGGCGATTTTGCAAGCAATTTATGTAGAAGAACTAGTTCCAAGTGTCTATCTTTTATTCTACTTCAATTGTAGTAGGTGATTTTACATTGTACTTTTCAGCTTTTATAAAAGCAATTATATTAGGTACCTAGAGTGTTCAAGTTAGAGTTAACTTAATGTTGTCGCAAGAGTTAAGGCTGTGTGCCACAACGGGATTAGAGTTAATCCTAGGTTTACAAAAGAGTTTTTGTAAATGCAGTTTTTAGCTCAGTGATTATAGTGGAAGTTTGGAAAAATCCAACAGAGTAGTAGGTCGTGTTTTTTACCTTTTGAGCTAGGTGTTTTCCACATAAAAATCTCTGTATTCATTATTGTTTTACTTATTATTCCGCAAACAGTAGCAGTTGGAACACATAGAAAAACTAGGTCCTCTTATAATGAAGTTAAGCGAAAATTGGGTACCACACAAATTACCCCGCCCCCCTCTTGTGTGGTATTGACATATAAAACATCAATTGGTATAAGAGTGGGCTATCCTTGAAGAGGTTAACACGTTAGGAAAATATCAAGATGAGTGCACCACCTGGAAAGGGCAATCCACTTCTAGGCCTCCACTCTTTAATGGTCAGTACTATTCTTGGTGGAAGAACAAGATGAGAGATCACATCATAGGAGAAGACTATGAACTTTGGGAACTGATGGTCCCCTAGCTACTACAAAGAAAATGCTGAAGGAGTGGACGTGCCAAAGACAAGTGCTGACGGCACTGCTGAAGACTTGAAGATATATGCCAAGGCCAAGACATGGCTTGTGTGTGGACTGGGTCCAGAAGAGTACTGTCGGATTCAAAGATGTACCACTGCTAAGGATATATGGGACACTTTAAAAGTGGCTCATGAAGGAACTCCTCAAGTAAAGAGAGCAAGAGGAACACTAATATATTCTTCATATAAGAATTTCACTATGAAGGAAGGAGAAACCATCTAGGAGATATACACAAGGTTCACAACACTAACAAATAAACTTAAATCTCTTGGGAGAATTATCCTTGAAGAAGACAAGGTTGAGGAAATCTTGACAAGAGTCTTACCAGTAACTTGGGAAAGCAAAATCAGTGATATTCAGGAATCAAAGAACATTGCTACTCTCAATTGGATGAACTGGTTGGAAATATCACTGCCTATGAACTGAGAAGGCAAACCATGAAAATGGATGCACCCAAGAAGGAAAGGAGTCTGGCTCTCAGAATAGTTGAAGGTGCAGATCTCTAGGATGATGAAATGGCCATGATCACAAGGGATTTCAAAAGGTACCTAATGAAAGGAAATGGTTCTTCAAGAGGTACAACCTTCAACAAACAAAGGGCTTATGAGAAACAGACTAACGAGGGTTGCTAGAAATGTCGCAAGACTTATCATATGATCAAGAACTATCCTTAGTGGGAAATTGAATGGAAGAAGGAAAGGGCTGAATGAAGGAACACGATCAACTCAAAAGGAACAAAAGGTTAGCAAAGGCTATGTTTGCTGCTTGGGGATAAACATCATATGAGGATTCAGAAGATGAAGCTGGAGATGAACAAGCACTTATGGCCATCGGAAAATCAGATGATGAACAATAGGTAAGTGTGATTCATCTCAAAGACAAGATTAAATTTTTGTATAAAGAAAGGTTATTGAACTATTCCTAGGCTTCATCGATGAGTTTGAGATAATTAACAATGAGAAGGAACAACTGCTTAGGGAGTGTGTGATCTTAAAAGCCAGTGCAAAAATCTAGAATCTAGGGCTAATGAGAGTGACAGTAAAAATGCTGAGTTAAAGAACTAGGTTCTTGAACTCGACAACAGTGTCTTAGAACTTAGGTCTAAAAATTTAAAACTAAAATTAGGAACAGGTAAGAAGAAAGCTGATCACACACATCTCACCTTAGAAGAAAACCTAGGAAAAATGAAGGATGAGTTGTACAAAAAGGATGGGCAGATTAGAGTCTTAAAAGAAGACCTAGGGAAGGTAAACCATGAACTAAACAGAACTTGCAAATGGAATAAGGCTTCTGATGCACACTCCTGGTTACAAGAACATCACAGTAGCAATAAGAGTGGACTTGTCTATGGTACCCAAGGCCCTAAATGGGAATCCAAAAACAAGTACATCACTCTTCCTGAAAATAAAATCTGCACACACTATGGCAAGACTGGTCATTACAAAAATAAATGTAATGCAAAAGAAAAGGCCAGTCAAAAGAACAAGCCTTTGTTCAACAGAAAAATAGGCTGCCTGGGTGGGCCAAAAGGAACTTAATTTACCACTTTGCCTATAGAAACGGACCCAAACTAGTTTGGGTTCCTAAGCCTTACCCCTAATTTCTTTTTACATGTCCAAGTGTAGGGAAGTAGCCAAATATGGTACGTGGATAGTAGTTGCTCAAAACATATGACTGGATCAAGAACTAGTTCCTTTCACTTGAGGACTTAAAAGAAGGTAATGTCTCCTTTGGAAATGGTAAGAAAGGTGAGATTATCGGAGTGGAAGGTAGGTAAGACAGACTCACATTCCATTGAGAATGTCTACTTGATAGATGGCTTGAAATATAGTCTAATCAGTGTATCACAACAGTGTGATAGAGGTAACCTTGTAGCATTTACCTCTACCAAATGCTTTGTGATTAATCTTACCACTGACAAGATTCTTTTGCAGGGAAAAGAGTTAACAATATTTACATTGCAGATTTGTCCACTCTTTCAAAAAATGAACTCACTTGCCTAAGTGTGTTAGACAATGACCCCCTCCTGTGGCACAAAAGACTTTGTCATGCAAGTCTGAATTAACTCAACAAATTAATCCCCAAGGACCTGGTGATAGGGTTACCTAACATCAAGTTCAAGAAAGATAAAGTTTGTGAGGCCTGTGCATGGGGGAAACAGGTAAGATCATCCTTTAAAAGCAAGAAAATGGTAAGCACGACCAAGACAGTGGAACTAGTTCATATGGATCTCTATGATCCAATGAGAACTTTGAACATATGTGGTAAGAAATATGTGATGGTACTTGTTGATGATTACTCTAGATTTACCAGCGTACTATTTTTTAACATCTAGGGATGAAGCATTTGACATGTTTACTACCTTTGTTAGAAAAACTCAGAAACAACTAGGTAATTAACTTGCATCAATCAGGTATGATTATGGAACTGAATTTCAAAATGCTAAGTTTGCTAAATTTTTTGATGAGCATGGTGTAGATCATAATTTTTCTACCCCTAGGACTCCTCAACAAAATGGAGTAGTTGAAAGAAAGAATATGACTCTTGATGATATGGCTAGGACTATGCTTCTTTCTAGTAAACTGCCCATAGCTTTTGGGCAGAGGCTGTAAATACTGCATGTTACATCATTAATAGATGTATGAATAGACCTCTTGTAGAGAATACTCCCTATGAGTTACTTAAAGGGAGAAAATCAACTATATCCAATCTTAGGGCATTTTGATGCAAGTACTTTGTGCACAATAATGGAAAAGACTCCCTAGGTATGTTTGATCCAGAAGTGATGAGGGAGTATTCTTGGGCTATTCTTTACATAGAAAAGCTTATAAAGTGTTCGATAAAAGAACTTTTTGTGTAGAAGAAAGTGTACATGTAGTTTTTGATGAAACTAACACTCTTTCTGAAAGACAGAAACATGAACATGAAACTATTGGGCTGGTAAAAGACTTGAGTGAAGTATCAGCTCAAGCTAAAGTTGCACCAAAAGAAGGAACATGTGATGGAACATGCTCTTCTGCCTCTTGGAACATGTGAAAGAGGGTTGCTACAAATGTCGCAAGACTTATCCACTGCTAAGGCAGAATATGTTGTTTCTACCTCTTGTTGTGCTCAATTGTTGTGGATCAAACAGTAGCTGATAGATTTTGGCATTGAAGTTGGTTGCATTCCTATCTTTTGTGATAACACTAGTGCTATAAGTATGACAAAGAACCATGTTCATCATAAAAGGATTAAGTACATAGATGTTAAACATCATTTCTTAAGAGATAACTATGAGAAAGGATTGATCACCACAGAATTCTGTGCTACTAATAAATAAATTGCTGACATCTTTACTAAAGCACCGAGCAGAGAATACTTTGAAAGGAATAGGTTGGAATTAGGGATGATTAAGATCACCTAATAGGACCATCTCATAATTCACAATGAAAAAAATGAAAAACATTTGAATTCTTTGGTTAGGAAATCTGAACTTGTGTAAATATCTATTTTAATTTTTACTCAGCTTCATACTGTTATTAGTATACTCATGTGAAATGTGTTAGTATTACTCACTGATTTCTTACAAAATTTTCTCTATGGTGGTAAATTAAGGCATGGTAATGAGAATTCTAAATGAAGAACGTGGTTCATCTGAATGCTAAGGTATATTTTCTATACTCTGCACAATTAGAAATATAAATATTTAAATTATGAGCAGAAGTCCTACAATTGTTCAACTCCTTAGAAAATTCTATCCATTTGTTTTTAACAGCTTCGTCCACATTAGAACTCTAAACCACAAAAATTACCTAAAATTTAGGGAAGCTTAACCTTTCATTCAACCTGAAATTTCAGGTTGATTAGACCTCTAATTGGCTACTGCTAAAAGCTGTCATTATTCATTAAATGAGTATTTCTCTTTCAATATGCATTATTACCTCCTGCCATCTTCATAATTCTAAACCGTCAAAAACCCTTCTTAACTCTCAATTGCTTTCTTCTTCAAATTTCTAACATTCTCTCAAGAAATCAGACAATCCTGGAACTCCTCCACAGCCCACTCCCTTTAATTCATCTACCTATCCTCCACCTAGCATGACTCCCAAACCCAGGCTAAGAAGAGTAAACATGCATGCTCGCTAAATTGTGGCATCTGGTGCTCTCTCAAAGAAATTGAGTGAGCAATTGAAGGCAAGTCAGGCTCGTGACTCTGATCCTAACTTTGATTATGAGTCATACAAATCGGCTAGTTAGGGGAAAAGACCCGAGTCTTCTGACTCTAAGATGGCTCAAGAATCCCTTTCCAAGGTAAGTTCTTCATTAACTATGAATTTAGAAAATAGGTTTGTTTTGGTTGGACCTATCAGGGATGTGGAACTACCTCAATTAAGAAGGAGTGGAGGTAAAAAGAAATTTGAAAAAGAAAAAGAGAGAGGGTGGATGTGGTGACGAGAGGGTAAAAGTGAAAGGAGTGGTTGATCATTCAACCACTACTGATTTGTTTATACCTGTTATTTGTTTATACTGTTATTTGAAGAAAGTTCCAAGAAGTCAAGGGGAAGTGGTTCTGGTGAAGCTGCTAAAGGTTAGTTCATTTATGTTTACAAGGAGATGAACCTGGTTCATCAACTAAAGAGAACTTAGAAGACCTTTTGAAAAAGATAGGGGAAAGTTACGATCCAAAGAAAAGGAGAAATCCCACACCAAAAGCCCCAGTGCCCCTAAACCCTCCAAGAAAATAAAGGATCGCTCCCAAATAATTATTGAAATTTCCTTGCCCAAGGGAAGAGCCACAAGAAGCAGGGTGAAATAGAGTAAGAGTCCTCTGAAGCTGTTGATATTGAGGAGATAAAATAGGCCCATCACGAGAAAGTTACAACAGTGGAGGTTCAGACCCCCAAGCCCAAAAAGCCCAAGATTTTTTCCAAGAAGTCTTCCTCTGTGTCTGAGGCTGCTGAACCTTCAATGGCCAAGAGGACAAGGTCTGCAATGAAAAGTAAACAAGTTAGAGTTTTTGAAGATGAGGAATGGAATGGTGAAGAAGAAAATGAGATTGATGGTGAACAAGACAAGCTTGCCGTGTTTGACAAAAAATATATGAAAGGAAGATTGCTGAAAGATTTGGTGGAACATGGGATGGTTCGTTTGGTTGAATTAATGGCTGCTCAGGGCTGGAAGGACATTGTCCTTCATATGTATGGGAGATTGGCCAGAAATGAAATTATTAAATTCATGGAAAATGCTGAAGCCAAAGATGGCAGAGTTACAAGCAAAGTCAAAGCAATTCAAGTGACATTTGATGCAGAGAAACTATGAGAGATTCTACACATCCATCCTGAGGGATATGATGATTACACCAGGCAGAGATGGCCAAGTATGGACTCCCTTTCATCTTCCCTTACAATCACCAGGAGATTTTGTGACGAAGACGTGAATGAGGCTAAGTTTGTGCACAAGAGTGAAATGAAGCCATAACACAAAGTCATTTTTGAGTTTGTCAACAAGTGCCTACTACCCAGGCAGGAGAGAAGTCATATTGCAAATTATATGGACTTAGTTCTGATGGAGTGCCTTGAAAGTGGAAAGAAAATCAATTGCCCTACATTCATCATCAAGCTACTGGACATGGTTATCAATGGCTCCAAGGCTTATACTACCCCCTATGGCTTCATTCTAACTACAATTCTAGATAGGTGCAGTGTTCCTCTAAAGAAATGGGAAATGGCTATAGGCAAGGATTATTTTGGTATTAATACTCTTCTCAATTGTGACTACTTAGTTGATACCATTTCAAATGAACCTGGTTGATCCAAGAAGACTCCTATCAACAGTAAAGTCAGGGATCTTGTTCATGAAAGTCAAGGATGCTGATATAGCTAGGCTAATGGCTCGTGTGGCAGAGGTGGAATCTGAGAGGGATGCTCTCAGAACTGAGCTCACCAAGGAAAAGGAAAAGAATGACGGAATTCTTAAAAATATGCTGAATCTTCTCCAAGCCCAAAACCTACCCTCTAGCTCTCCCAAGCCTTAGAAATTCTAGCCTTTATCTAGTCAACCTTTCTAGTACCTTTAGTTACCCTGATAAGGGGTTTTTCTTTTTTCTCATCTTTTGAATATTTTTGCTTTCTGGTTGTGGATTGTGGTAGCAACATATCTTCTATCAATGATATCTACTATTTTTGCTCTTGTGAAATGTTAATATTTCTTTGATAGTTTAAATATGTTTGCTCGATTTACTGATGATTAATCCATGATTGCACTTGCGGTTTTCCTAGTGGCCATGAGAACTTATTAAAATCTGGGACTCACACTTTGTATGTAAATTTTCGATGATACCCAAAGGGGGAAGAGATATTGTGCTTTACATATTCTGAATAAGTTATATTTATGACCTAATTAACCTGGTCCTTAATGATAAGTGAATTTTCTAATCTTTGTATTGATGGTTAAGCTTAGTACTAATAGGATCCAAGTAAGTAAAAAGCACATCATTTGTCATCATCAAAAAACAAAAATTTGTTGGCCCAAGTACATGTGAAGTTTTGAAGACTGACAACAGAACTATGACATGGACCAAGTCCATCTTGTGAAGCACAGTCATGATCAACCCAAACATGTGAGATGCACGTGAAGGAGATAAATCAAACTTATTAGAAGTCATATCTCCTGATCTTATTGAAAAGGTTGCATATTGGATAAGGAGGGAAAGACTCCTAACACGAAGAGAACACATTTTAGAAATAAGATATTGTTAGAGTATGAAATCAACTAGAACTCTTCTATGATAGAAGAGTAGCATCTGAATCCTAGTAAATCTCTAATTACTAACCCATTAAATATCAGTGTTGCTCTCTTTTACAAGTAATACACATAAGCTAAAGTTAAACATAAATTGAGAGCAAAAGAGAAAGAGGATTTTTCAAGCAATTTATGTGTGATTCAAGCGTGCAATCGTGAAGCTACTTGAATAAGATAGAAGAACCAATTCCAAGTGTCTATCTTTTCTTCTAGTTCAATTGTAGTAGGTGATTTTATATTGTACCTTTTAGCTTTTATAGAAGCAACTGTATTAGGTACCTAGGGTGTTCAAGTTAGAGTTAACTTGAAGTTGTAGCAACAATTGAGGCTGTGTGCCACAACGAGATTACTGTTAATCATAGGTTTAAAAAAGAGTTTTTGTAAATGCAGTTTTTGGCTCAGTGATTGTAATGGAAGTTTGGAAAAATCCTATTGAGTAGTAGGTTTTGGTTTTTTCACCTTTAAGCCAGATGTTTATTACATATAAAATCTCTGTATTCTTTATTTTCTTTACTTATTATTCCTCAAACAGTAGTAGTTGGAACACAGAAGAACCAGATTCTTCTATAATCAAGTTAAGCAAAAATTGGGTACCACACAAATCACCCCCCTCTTGTGTGGTATTGACGTACAAAACATCATCGTGTTAACTCCACTACGCATCTCGTCTATCAACACTATATCATCAGCAAATAGTACATCCATCGCCATGGAAAACAAAAACGGACTAAGAGCCAATCCCTAGTGCAACCCAAGCACTATAGGGAAATAGTGTGAGTCACCATCCACAGTCCTCACCCGAGTCTTAGCATCATCATACATATACTTAATCACCCTAATATACGCTATCGGAATGTCGCTAACCTCCAAACACCTCCACTGACCTTCATCGGAACTTTATCGTATGCCTTCTCAAGGTCAATAAATACCATATGCAAATCCTTCCTCCTTTCCATGTACTGCACCACTAATTTCCTTACCAGATGAATCGCTTCCGTAGTCGAACGCCCCGGTATGAATCCAAATTGATTCTCAGAAATAGACACGCACCTCCTCACCCTAGCCTCCACCACTCTCTCCCAGACCTTCATAGAATTATGCAATAACTTGATACCTCTATAATTGTTGCAATTTTGGATATCACCCTTGTTCTTGTAAAGCGGAACCATTGTACTCCACCTCCATTCTTCGGGCATCTTCTTTTCCTTAAAAATAACATTAGACAGCTTAGTGAGCCACTCCAAACCTCCCCTCCCCCGTGCTCTTCCAGAATTCCAATGGGATTTTGTCTGGCCTCGCTGCTCTGCCCTTGCACATCTTACGCATCACTCCTTTCACCCCATCTACCGTAATCCCGCCGACTCTCGGAGTGCTCCAACTTACCCAGCATAATGCATCTATCCCCTCCTCATTCAACAGTTTATAGAAGTATGTCTACCATCTTCTCCTAATGAGTGCCTCGTCCATCAACACTTTACCATCCTGGTCCTTGATGTACTTGACTTGGTCTAAGTCACGGGATTTCCTTTCCCTCACCTTGGACAACCGGTACAACCTCTTTCCCCCATCTTTTCCCTCAAGCTCCTCATACAAACGAGCAAATGCTGCGTTCTTAGCCGTTGTAACTGCTAACTTTGCCTCTTTCTTTGCCTTTATGTAACACTCCCAATGAGTCCTTTTTTCCCTCCTCATTTGTACTCTTTACTAAATTCAAATATGCATCTTTCTTAGTTTCCACTTTACCTTGAACCTCTTCATTCCACTATCAACGCCCTTTATGATCCCCCGGAGAACCCTTCGTGACCCATAAGACCTCTATAGCAACTACCCTAATGAAATCCACAGTCATGGACCACATACTAGATGCGTCCCCCATACTCATCCAGGCCCTCATAGCCATAAACTCATCCCCTAACTCCTGAGCTTTATCCTTGGTCAAGTTACCCCACTTGATCTTACGTTCCCTGCACCCCACCCTCTTCCTCCTACTCCTCTTGACCTCCAGGTCCATAACTAGGAGCCTATCCAAAGTCGTAATGTGCTCACTCAGTATGACACTACAGTAAGTGCACATACCTTTATTGCGTTTCCTGCAGAGAAGGTAATCAATTTGAGTCTTGCCCATTGAATTTTAGAAAGTGACCAGGTGATCTACCTCTTCGGGAAGCTCGAGTTAACTATAACCAAATCAAAAGCTCTAGCAAACTCCAACAATGAATTACCTCCCCCATTCCGATCCCCAAAGATAGAATCATGAAATATATTTAAATCTGGATCATGAATACTTACCCAAATACAAGTAGTAAAAATTTCCTCCAAAATTGCCCAAAATCGAGCCCCAAAACCATGTAAGATAAACTAACTAAATTTTGAATCAAGAGAACAAAAAAATATAGCTGCTATCCTAGCTCGAATCATGTCCTAGATTATCTCGAAACACGTGTTTTATAAGTCCAACATGATCCTTGCGAGATTACATCAAAGATAGCCTCTTGAATCACTTAATTTGGCCTTAAATGAGGGAGATATAATATTTTGAAGTTTTAAAAGAAATATGAAAATTTGATGGATATAAATGGTATTTTCGTAATCACTTACATCAGAAAAAAAAAGAAAATCTTAATTTTAGCCCCAAAACTCATTCGAAACCTCTTAGACACAAACCAATTATGAATTTCAATCATAAAACATGTTATAAACCTGAAAGCGCATTGAAACACAGAAAAGAGGTCATCTTGATCTGATATTGACCATGGTCATACTTCAAATCCTTAACAAAACTAGTTTCTCAACTAATGATCCAGAACGCGCCCGAACCCCTCGGGACCCCCGTCCAATCATACCACCTAGTACAAAAATATCATCCAAACTTACCCAAAGCCTCAAAACATCCACATGAATATCACAACAAAGAATCAAGGCTCAACCCGAATAGAATTTCTCTTAAATTGTTAAATCTTCGTTCTTTCAAAAAGGTGTTTGAATCACACATAAACACTTCAGATTACTTCCAAACATTGAACACAGGTTCAATTCAATTATGTAGACCTCTGCAAAGTCTCGAAGCACCAATTGAGGTCCAATAATATTAAACTCAACTCTTAGTCAAACTTATGAACTATTAAGTTCTTCAAATTGTAAACTTTCAACAAATAGTGTCGAATTCTATTAGAACTTCCAAAACCAAATTCGAACATACGTACAAGTCCAAAATCATCATACACACCTATCAAAACAATCAAAATTCGATTCCGAGACCCCCAAAAGTCAAACCTTGGTCACCTTTTCCAACTTAAAGCTTCTAAAATGAGAATCATTATTCTAAATCAATCCCAAACTTCTCGAAAACCGAAATCACCCATAAAAGCAAGGCAAAATACATAATATGCAGCTATTCAAAATCTCAAATCACCGAATAGAACACTTAATCTCAAAACGATTGGTCGATTTGTTACACAAGATTTGTTGAGAAAAATTTTCCTACTAAATAATATTGTTTTCCACATGTGGGGTGATTCACATACGAGGTGACCAGTGTATATGCACGCGCCAGGAATTTCATGCTCGAAAGGGGGAATTATATACTTCTTTATATGTTGTTGAACTTTGTAATCCCTTAACTTATGCTTCACTTAATTCTGTGACTGATGAATTTAATTATATGTGTTGGAAATCATGTTAGAACGTATGGCATCTTAAAATGATTTAATGTGTTGTTTTTTGGATTGTTTACATACTTATTGATCGTGGAATTATGAACACCAATCTATACCTATTATTGTTGTGCTACTTGAGTTTCTTTATTCGTAATAAGAGATGATGATTGGGACCTTGAGTTTCGTTATTCGTAAATACATAAGAGTGCAAGTTAAAATAAATAAATTTATAAAGTGTTTATCATTTTTTTCTAATTAAACTACTAGGATTTTGACTAAGCTAGCAAACAAGTAATATTGAAATATTTTTGATGTATTTATCAAATAGAAAAAAAGCCTAGGGTTGTAATCATGACCTAGGTGTAAACCTAATGAGTAAAGTAAATTTATGCTTACTTCGTAGATCAGTGTTGGTATGACTCTCAATATTCAAGTACTCACTCAATACCTCTTAGTTAAATAGTGATTATGCCTAATATAGCTCTCTCAAGTCCAAATAGATAGCTATAAATGCAATGGAAAATGAGTCCAACTTTTATCTCTAGTTCAAATCCTTTAATTAAAATAATCAACAACTCAACTAGTTTAGTTTCTTGTTATCCAAGTTTTTCTAGATTAATTTCCTCTTTCCCAAGTGAGAACACAAATAAATAGATGTGAATCAGTGTTTGGAACCATCATTCTAACTTTAAATCATAAAAAAGGATAAATAACACTAATTCAATCAATATCAAGCATAATTTAAACACCCATAAGTTTTACATACTTGAGTTGTATCACAACCATAGATAAAATCCTTGCTACTCATGTTAATGGAAGTAAAAGGATGAAAAGAAGAATAAATTAAAGACATAAGACTAAAATAAAATGGAAGAGTAGATGATTCTCCTCAATTGTAGCTTAAACTTTCTCCAAATAGCTAAAAATACCGAACTACCATCTGCTACAATGAAAAGATGTCCTAAAAAGTCATAAATTCATATTTATATGGCTTGTGAAGGCTCTAACAAAAATGTCCTTCGGAGGGTTTTTCCACCACACTTTAACTTTTGCGGTCCGCACCTCAGTTGGGTTGACAATGATGTGCTATAAATAAGAGTTCTACGGTTGCACTTTAGTTTCTACGATCGCACATCAGCTTTTGCGGTCTGAGAATGCATAAGATAAGGAAGATATAAGACTAGAGAGTCTGAGAATGCCAAAATAAAAGTACTATAAGGAAGATAAGGAAGGAGAAGGCGGAACTGCAGTCGCCAAGCATCTATCTCGCAATCTCCACAGAAGGCCTCCTGCTTGCCAGATCAGCAACCACTATCTTGCCTCGAGATACTTGGATCTGCACACAGGGGTGTAAGGAGTAATGTGAGTACACCAACTCAGTAAGTAACAAGTCCAAACTATAGACTGACGGTAGTGAAGAACCAAACCTCAATCAGGCAGCAACAATTAATTGTACAGAAAAGTTTTGCTTACACTTCAAGTAAATTCTCAGTAGTGACTAAACACAGTCTGAACAATACAAAGTATAATGCTCAGGAACCTTTAAGTAAAAATACACATATAGTATGATCAATGCTAAGTAGAATACTTCCACTGAGAGTGCTTAACCCCTCAGGTCGTATATGGCCCATTCTGCCTAGGGAAGATCCATCCTGGAATATATATACACCACAAACTATAGGTCACCCAGTACCGAGGAAATATGCCGATCTAGCCTCATGGAGAAGATACATCTCCATACCAATACTTCGGACATGGATACAAGATCCATGTCTAGGGAAGATCCATCCCTCAATGTCATCAACTACGCTCACTAGGGGTGTAAAGACTCAAAAGGGGCTTCTCTGAGCACAAATGCTATATCAATGCCAGTAAAGGCATGATCAATATCTCGCTGCAGTGTGCAGCCCGATCCTATATTGTCAATCAATATCAAGCTCACAACCTCACTCAATCAATACTCTCCAGTCTCACATACATGGGCCAAAATGTCATGATACAAGCCCGAACAATGATATGATATGTCAAATATCAATAATCGATACTGAGGCATGATATAATATGCATGAACAGGACTGTGTATTGAATATAAATGAAAATAATGACATGACAACAAGAAACGACCATCCCAGGTCTTAACAGTATTGGCGTGAAGCCTTAACATGGTAATTAACATGATTTGTAGCTCATTGACTTAATCACATAGATACATCACATATATCAGCAAGAAAGAGTGACTAAGCGGTGCCCTGAGATGATCCAGGCTGATTTTCTCACAGTGCACACACATGCCCGTCACTTGGCATTTGTGTCACCTCAATAGTAATCATAGAACACATAGTTCGTAGTTTCGAACCCTCATATCCAATTTTGGAAGAGTTACTTATCTCAAGCCAAGCCAAACTCTAGCTCGCAACACCTTTTCCTCTCGATTCAGCCTCCAAACGGCCCGAATCTAACAAAAATCTGAACTATAACATCAATATATACTCAGGGAACAAAGCCTATGCAAATATAATCAATTACAACACAAATCCCGAAATTGGTCAAACCCAACCCCTAGGTCCATATCTCGGAATCCGATAAAATTTACATCAATAGAATCCTTATTCCTCCATGAGTTCATACATACCAAAAGTACCAAAATCCAACCACATATGACCCCTCAAGTCCCTAAATTTAGGTCTTCAATTCCTAAGCCCTAAACCCCCAATTTTGCTACTGATTTTCCATAAATTTCAAGCTTACAATGTTAAAAGAATCTTCGTAGAAACAAGTTTAGGGTCCAAAAAGCTTACCTCCATGAAACCCTCTTGAACTCCCTCTTCAATTGGCTCTCCAAAGCTTTCTCCTGAATGAAATATGGTGAAAAACCATTCAAAATCGCGAGGGCCAAATATATATGTTCTGCCCCAGCTAAACCGCTTTTGCGGTACAAAATCTTGCACCTAAGGACCCGCACCAATATATCTTAGATTTTAACATCAAAATTATGTGAATCAAAGTGAAAAATTGTGAAACTTTGTTAAGTTTTTGAAAAATAAGAATTATAGTTTTGAGAGTTGATTTGGAGTCAGATTTTAAAACTAACTTGTGGGGTCATGGGTAGTCGATATCTGCCATTTGACCTGGGTTTTGGCTATACGCCCTCCTATGTTGACTTTTTGAAAAAGTGTAAAAATCTTAAACTTATCTATTGTAATTAATCTCCTAGCATTGTTTGATGATATTGAGTCGGTTTTAGTTAGATTTAAACCGCGCATAGGTAAATTTTAGGGGAGAAACTATTTCCGAGATTTGAATTGGCCTAGTTGAGGTAAGTGTCTTACCTAACTTTGTGTGGGAGAACTAACCGTAGGATTGGTATTGATTTGATTCATTTGTGCTATGTGAAAGTCCTGTGCGCAAGATGATGAGTGGGTACATGGATTGTACGCGGTATTGGACCAGTTTAGGCTACCTATACTCTTTCCATGCTTTAATATAGATTTTCATATCATGTTATAAATTTTGATAGTCAAACTATTCTTATTTGTGCTAGTCCATCCTTACATACATTCAATGACTTTTTAACACTTGTTCTACACCCTACTTGATAAATTGCTCTCATGCTTTAGTTGAATTATTGTTACATGTTATCTCTTTCGTTGTTGATCACATTACTTGAAGTCATTGTGTGTGTTGTCTCTTCATTGTCGAATATCATTATTTGAAGTCATTGTTGCAAGTAATCTCTTTCATTGATATTATTCTCATTTGAAGTCATGTTATTTCTTCCATTGTGAGTAATTTATATTTAGTTTGTAGTTACACATTATCTTTATATTTGTTGAGTTATTGGTGTTGAAGTGGTGAAAGTCGTATCACTTTGAGGTGAAGTCGTTAATTGTTGAGATACCTTTCTTATTGAGAACTTTACATTCATTGTAATTGTTGATATTCTTTTACATGTTATGGTGCAGTCATAGGCTATTATTGTGGAAATATTAATATTTTTGATGATTAGCAAGTTGTGAAATATGGGCACTTGTGGTGCGAGTTGTTATTGTAACGTATTATTGGCGTGCATACGGTAGTATAAGGCTTGGGTTTAATGTGCATGCGACAGTATATGTGGGACTTATGTGTGTGTTGCTTATAAGGGAACCACATCAAGCCAGGTAGCATTATTAGGTGGGATAAAGTGCATGTCGCTATTTTGAAAAAAACTATTTTCAAAACCTATTTCGATTGTAAGGCTCACGTGACAATATTAGAAAATATTGTGATTGAGATTGTGAATTGTGAATATGAGGTGGTACCTAGGTTGTAAATCATGATATATACACAAGGCGGTACCTTTTTGTTATTCATGTTGTTTATTTCACGTTGCAAAGAGTTTGGTGGGAACACTTCTTGTTGTTTTGTTCTTCTGTGTTCTATCGGTTGTTGTCCGTACATGATCATTGTGGTTTTCTTTAATAGATTTTTGTATGTTATTTCCATGCTTACAATTTTGGTATTAGTTAGGAAAGCGCCTAGGGCCAGTTTTCATTAATAAAATTAAAATAAAAATTACAGAAAATAGGAAAAATAAAATAAGGGGGGGATAGCACCGGTATTGTTACTCATATAACAATAACCGGCGAAAACCTTACCTTATTAATCCTATTGAGGCAAATAAAAGCCTAATGAACTAATAAGCATGTAAAAAGAAAGAAGTAGCAAGAATTAAGAAAAGTATGATCATCCCAGAGTTTATAACATGCTCTGCGATGATATTACATTGAAAATTACTAATGAGATGGAAATATAAAAGTTGAAGAAACCATCTTGGTGCTCTCTTTTCTCCAATTTTGTAACAATTTTAATTGGTAGATTAAGGTCTTCGTCCACATTTTTCTCAATATGACTTCAAAATTCATGCTTTATTCCTCGATTGATTGGCCTTTGTAATAATTGTTTGAGTGACCTGTTTTTGTTTTGCATTTTTCATTGGAGGTCTTCTTATGTTTAAGTCTTCAAACATCCTGCCGTCCCAACTTCTATCCCTTTCACGAGACTTCTTACTTGTTTTACTATGCATTGGTGACAAATCACCTTTTCTTGATGCGTCTGCCCGACATTGCTTTAATATATCCTCTTCCTCCCCTTTTTCATATATATATGTCTTTCTTTCCTCGCATCCAGTAGTTTATGGGAAGTTTGCATCATTGCATCCGACATTTTCGTCTCCTCCTAAGTAGTGATTGATTTTATCGGTACAATCTGATTCTGGGTAGATGTTGGCAGTGTTGTTGCGATGCGAACAACAGCTGTTGTTTCGCCTGATTTTGAAAAGTATTTCGTGGAACAAATACTGGAGCATTATGGTTCAAGTTGCTTTTTGAGTTTGCTGCAGTTTTCATATTTGCAGGACCATTGATTGTCGCTGATTTCCATTGAAATTTTGGCTTGAATTGAGCATCCATGTCCTCTCCTTCACTGTCGTCGTCAAACTCTTGGTCGTCTTCTGAAGATGAATAACCAGAAAGTCCTTCTCCCCAGCCCTCGTCATCGTCAAATTCTCTTTGGTGTTTCCACAGTTTCGATTTAATGACCATGTCCCTCATGTTAGCAAATACTGGTTTGTTATTTCCAGTGGAAGTTCATGGTTTTCCATAATCTTTGAAAGTTGTCTCGACATGTGTAGTGGAGGAAGGTATGATTGGAGAAAATTGAACATTGGCCATCTGCCTATTCTGTCTAGTGAAGATTCCATCCTCATTATTGACTTTTGAAAGTGCAGCAATTGAGTTTGGAGTTGTGTGTAAAGCTAGACTCTTATCTGCACTGTGTGTTTTGAATTTGGATTTTGAAATTGCTTTTCCGTTGGACAAAGATGACCAGTTATTTACAGACTGTTGAGTAGCTTCACTTGTCTGTTGTGTAACAGTAGGAGGATGTGAATCAAAACTACGATGTAGAAAGGCTTCATTAGAAACTGCATCTGCTGTATCTATCAACGAGGTCACACTGCCTTGTTGAAGCATATCAGGATGATTAGCGTTATCTTGTCGAAATGTGTTCTGCGCAACCTTATCATCTGTAAGACTTGCTGATATTTGCAAATTTGTCTTAAGAATTTGATCTACACTAGCTGGTACATTATCCTTCTCTGTTGCCAGGTGCTGCACATTGCAGCTAAGATGCTGTCCTTTGTGGGTTTCCTCTTTTCTGGTATGCTCAGAGGTAACCAAAATTGCTACTTTATTCAATTCATTACAAGTTGTTGTCCAGGATTTTTTGAAGCATCTAGTAAAATTCTTAGTGTCGACTTTTCCCCTGGTTGAACTGTTAAACCAGTAGGATCTGTAGAAGATCTGAAGTTATCCGAAACCTCCACATTAGTAGCATTTGCTTGACTAAACTGTATTGTGTTTTTATTGTTAGTATTCTGCAAAATGTGTTGCTGCTCAATCAACATGTCTTCATGTATTTTTGTCTTGTCGGATTCTGGTAACTTAGATGGAACAGTAGGTTGCAAATTAGATACCAGCTTTTCAGTCACAACAGTAGAAGGACAAATCATTGGAACAGTAGATGCCATTTTACAAAATTGGGCAGAATCAGCCTTTGGCCTTGGGAGAGTTTCTGCAGGAGTAACATTTGAAGCAGATAAGGATTGAGCTGCATCAATAAGGTACTCCCTGGCCTCACCTCCTAGCTGCTGCACATTGAAGCATTGATTCTGTCGTTTGTGAATATCATTTGTACCAGTTGCTTGATCAACCAGAATAGAGTTCTGCAACAAGTACTGCTGGTCGATCAAACTATGTTCCTTACTTTTTGCATTGTCATGTGCAATCACAGAAGATAAATTTAACATCTCCTTTTTAGTTAAAACATTCAAGATCAGCTTCAAAGTAACAGTTGATGGCATTGTACAGGGCTGGGCAATATAAGAATTTGGGCTTAAGAGAATTTCTGCAGCTGTAACATTTGAAGCAGAAGCAGTTTTAGTAACCACAACATTCCTAGCCATTTCATATTGATCAGAATCTCCCCTATCATTCACAGAAGGTTGTGTAGTGTCAGCAGTCATTTTCATAACATCCTTTACCATACAGGTTTGTGCAGCAAAATAAATTGGATCAACAAAATCCGTTACTTGTGCATTTTTTTCCACAGTCACTCCTTCTGCACATTGTAAAGTCTGTTGTGAGAGTTTTGATAATTCAACTCCCGAATTACCATCTTTTTCTTGTAAATTCTTAGCTCCTTGTCCAGATCTTTTAGCATTTAGATAATCCCTTGCATCCCCTTGTGATTTGTCTAAAACATCGACCTCGGGACCAGGCAGATCACTGCCCAACTTTCATTTGAAAGGAAATGAACATAATCATTGAAGAGATCAAACCTGATTAACAGATGACGAAACTCCAACTGCCCAATGTTACATTAACCTTAAACATCAGATTGCGACGAAAATATTCTTCGCACTTCCGATGGATCACGTATGCCATAGGAAAATTGTAAAACAGCTGCTTGATGCAAACCTTCTTCCCTAATGAAGTTGTTAACCTCTTCCTTAGTGAATTTAATTACGGGTTCACCATGCTCGTTGATAACTGGACACAACTCTATTTTTTACGGAGCAGACTGTTTAGGTTGAAGAGTTGAAGCATATGATTGCTTAGAGTATTATTTTGGAATAGTTTTTAGAACGCTGTAAACCTCTCCCACAACCAGATGCTGGGGAGAGGGCGTAGCATCCATGGTTGTGTTTTACTTCAGAATAGATCCTCCATATCCACGCTATGACGCTGCTACAAAAATGCAGAAAACTGAATTGAACTGTCGAAGCTACAGTTCCTTCAAAGAATTTATTACGATATGTTCTTGCTTATAATAACAAAACTCTATCCAAACGAATCAATCTATGAACAATCCATAAACTTCACATCACAAAAGGGTGAAGAAAAAGTTTGCTGAAAATTCGAATCTACAGTGAGCTCGATCACTAAATTCAAGATTTGTTGCGATTGGTTTAGGATTTGCGAATAAAATCAAAAGGATTTGTTCACCACAAGAAGGAGCTTGTTGAGTGACTAATTTCGAGATGAAAACTGACGGAATTGTGCCCGATGAATAGTGACTGATTCATTATTCACCCTTCTTCCTAGAGAGAAGGCAGATAAATATTAAAGGCCACCTGAGATTATTTATATTTCAGTAGGTGTCTTGACCTGGCCTCGTCACTACTCTACCGAGGTTAGGCTTGATAATTATAGGGTACCGTTATGGTATACTGATACTATCCTTCTACATATCTTTTTGTGCAGATCCAGGTACGTCTACCCGTGTTGGACCCTAGAATTGATTTGAGTAGCTGCTTGTGGATACATCAAGGTATACCTGCTCTAGGTCTGCAGGCCCCGGAGTCACCTTCCTTTACTTTTACTATTGCTGTATTTTTTTCATTCAGACAGTTATGTAGTAACCTTGGCGTAAGTGGTATAGTCGTTGCTATGTGACCAGGAAGCCACAAGTTCAAGCCGTAGAAACAGCCTCTTATAGAAATGTAGGGTAAGACTGCGTACGATCAACCCTTATGGTTTAGCCTTTCCCGGACCTCGCGCATAGCAGAAGCTTAGTACACCGAGCAGTGATATAGTAAACGCTTTAGCTTACTCTATAGAGTTTATGATTCAACTCCACCGCTCTTGAGGTTTTTGTTGAGATTCTATTTTCAAAAGATTTTATGAATTTATTAGACTTGTTTTTAGTATTTTGTTAATTAAATCTATCAAGTTGTTATCAAATGTTAGGCTTACCTAATCGTAGAGACTAGGTTCCATCACGACATCCTATAGATATAAATTGGGGTGGTGACAAAAAGCCAACCTACGGTCAACTTCTAAACCTCAAATAACCAATTTTCAACAAAATAACACAAATTAACCTATGGACTTTCGAATTCGATTCTGGGCATATGCCCAAGTCCAAATCACAATAGAAGCTATCGGAGCCATCGAAACATTGTTCCTCCGGTTGTTTTCAGAAAAACGTCAATCACTAGTCAATATAAACAACTTAGGCTTCTAAGCCAAGAAACGAATTGTCCAAATTGATTTGAAACCTTTCCCGAATGAAACCAATCAATCCCATAAGTAATAAAACCATAAACACACATGTGCGAAGTACTAAAAGGGAAAACAATGTATAATTACACAAAACGATTGGTCGGGTCGTTACAAAAACCAATCCAAATCATATCTCAAAATCCCCAAAATTTTATTTTCTAAAGTTGTAGGAAAAATCCCCATATTTTCTTCAAAATTTCATGTTTTGGTCGTTAATAATCCATGTAGATTCTTGAAATAATACCAATAATGTGTAAAAATTACTTACCTTAAAGCCTTGTATGGAAATCTCTAAGACAAAATCGCTTCTCCTAAGTCTAATGTTCAAAATATGAGATAATAAACTAAAATCCCAAATTGGCTCTATAAACCCAACTGCACGTGTCACATTTACTATCAGGGTTTCATTGTCACGACACCAATTTCCTCCCTTCAGATATCGTAATGAACCTAGTCTCTAAGACTAGATAAGCCTAACAAACGAGAGAATAAGAAAGAAAGTAACGATTATAAATATAATATAAATTGATAAGTCTCATAACAATCTCAATACTGAACCACAATACAATATTCTTAGAACCAGGTGAGACCGAGTCATAATCTCTACAAAATATATCAAAGTTCTTTACTATAACGCTGTTTGAATAGAGGATAACAATAATAAGAGAGTGAAGGAAGGTGGCTCGCAGAGTGAAGGAAGGTTGCTCTGAGACTTGCGAGAGTTGGGCAGGTATACCTTGAATTCTTCTAAAATGACTGAATGCTCACTAACATCTGGTACGAGCAGATATACCTAGATCTGCACAATAAATATATAGAAGCGTATTATGAGTACACCACAATGGTACCCAGTAATTATCAAGCCTAGTGATAAAGTCAGGTCAAGACACCAACTAGGACAAGATAAATAGAATAAAGTATGACAAAAACCTATAATAGAAAATGATGAAATGAATAATAACAAAAGCAGGTATAATAATGTAGGTTAATAATAGAAATTAAGGCAAGAAAGGCAACAAGAAGTGAACAATTGATGAGAACAACAAGTAATCAAATACTGACAAATACAAGTGAGACAATGAAGAAAAAAATAAGAATGGTTCAACCAATAAGCCTCTTAGATCATAGAATGTACAACAAGAATCAAAACCTATGTACCACGCCTTATATTCACATTTCACAATTTTAATCACAATTTTTTCTCATATCACCGTGTCAGCCTTGCGTTTATTTTTTAAAAATAGTTTTTCGAAATAGCTACATGCATTTTACCCGCCTTATCTCACCGTGTGGATTCAAGTAATGCCCTTACTATTAACACGCATATAAATCCCACCTTATCCCACCACATGCGTGTCAAACCCTATCCTTATACCACTACATGCATATCAATATCACAACACAATACATGTTCCCATATACCATAACAGTTGCCAAATTAACAATACCAATGTTACCACAATAAATGGCCCATGACTCAATTACAATGTGTACAAGAATATGAATAATAACAAAATAAATGAGGGATCCTCAACGAAGAAATATATCTCAACCATTAACAACATCAATCTCAATGTGATAATGGATTTTACAACTTTAACACCAATAACTCAACAAGAAGATATTCCATGAAATAGTAATTTCAAGTAAGAGTAATTCAACAATAAAAGGGGTAACAAGACAATAAGGGAGATAGTAACTTCAACTAAAGCATATAAGAGTAATTACAACACTAAAGTATAGAAAAATTGCTAATAACGTCAATAAGAGCATATGAGAGTAAATTTAACAATGACAGATGTAACATGTTATAGAAAATTCAATTAAATATATGGAAGAAGTCTAAAAGTGTAAACCGTAACACATATATGTGTACACATTTTTCATCACGTATATTCACATATTACAATAAACACAAACAAGCCAAATCCTAAGGGGTAGTTCCCTCTCTCAAAGTTAGGCAAGATACTTATCTCAACTCGGCCAATTCAACTCTCGAAAATACATTTTCCATTAAAATTTACCTCCACACGACTCAAATCTAACCAAAAGGATTTAATGACATCAAACAATGCGAGAGAAACCAATTATATTAGATAAAGCTATAATCTTTACACATTTCCCAAAAGGTCAATAAAAGTCAATTCCTGACCCGCCCAGTCAAACACCGAGTCCAGGGGTAGATTCTGACTACCCATAACCGCATAGGTCCATAAATGTATTTTGTTTGCAAATCCGAGTCTAAATCGGCTCTTAAAATCCAAATTTTTATATTTTTTTCAAAACTTTTTTTAAAAAAATCCCCAAATTTCCTCTTTGATTCTCATAAATTTGATATAATCATGAAATATAGTTGGAAATTGATTAGAATCACATACCCAAAGTTTGAAGATAAAAATCCCCTCCCTAAACCACCTCCTACCGAGTCTCTAGGGTTCTAATATATGAAAAAAGAGACCTAAATCCTGATTCCCAACCTTTTTATCAGCTTCAGATGTCAAATTTTGAAGCTGGCTCTCTTTGCAAAAGCGACCAAAGGGGTCGCAAATGCTACCCAACCGAGGCCTTCCCAACTTTGGAAATCCGAAGGGGAAAGTCTCATTTGCGACATTTCACCTTAATTCCCTACCCGCTTATTAATTGCGAGGCTGGTGCTCGCAGTTGCGATATGAGAGCACCAGCGCACAAGAAAAGTTATTTCAGTTCGAACCTTTCTGAAATACGTTCGAAACTTATCCAAGCTCCCAGGGCTTCAAATCAAACATCCACATAAGACTAAAATAACATACGAACTCACCTGCATGATCAAAATACAAAATTAACATCGATAACTAAGAATGAAACATCAAAATGCATTATTTTCAAAGATAATTTCAAGAACACTAGAATTGCAACCAAGCGTCCAAATCCTATCAAATCAACATCAATGATACCAAATTTTTCAGAAAAATTCTAAATAGTATAACTAGCCTATTCTAGGTCCCAAAACCAAATTATTTACCATAAAAATGGTAACAACAATTAAATTTGTAGATGAAATTTTAATAATATGTGATCTATTTTTATGCTAGTTGTTTGGGCAGATGGTGCTAAGTATACGAAGTTTAACAATAAAATACAAGCTAAAATGGAGCAGTAATCAAACTGAAGGGCTTACTGCCTTGGCTTTGGACTGGTCGATGGAGGACATCGAGGTCGATATCTGGGCTCGATCTCGAGCTATCAGGGGTAGTCGGGAATGGGGCAACAGTTAGAATATAATCATGAAAGGCTCTTTTTGTCCAATACCAAGCAATAAATGAAGAACAAGTGAGAGAGTAGTAAATGCTAAGTGGCCTCAAGCTAGTAAGGATGCGCAAGTTAGAGAGAAAAAAAGAGAGAGATATTATTGATATTGTGTAGAGTAGATGGAGCTACATCAGCCAATTACAAAGTAGTGTGGGTTCCATTTATATAGGAGAGGAACCCGGTTATAGTACAACATGCATTAGTTATAAAGTATGGAGATGGGATGGCTAGATATGACACTTAGGCTCTAGATAGACCGGCTCTGTCAGACTTAGCCGTGTGCCTCGGGAAATTCCCCTTATGTTCCAGCCTCGACCTTCGTATTCTTCAAGTCGGGCCTTGACGAACCCCAAGGGAGGGGATTCAATCATAGCTCCACGCCCTCGGGTCTCTAGGCATTTTTCTGAAATAGCTTAATAGCGAGAAATTAAGTCCTTTGATTTTGCCGCATACAAATAGTCTCCGTGTTTCCCTGAACGAGGCGATGGAAAATGATTCTGACACCTAACTCCTCGAGCTTCTTACGGTGACATTACACCAATGATGCAACCTGTGGCGCGAGCTTTTGTGACAATTAGGGTGTCTGCTTTGAACTTGATGCAGATAGCTTTTTAAAGAGTAGTGGATAGACTTCTGTTGAGGGGTTGCCTATACTTAGGCGATGCCTCGAGACCTCCTAGATCCTTTATTATCAAAGCTTCATGTGCTTATTTTCCTTTTTAGAAAGGAAAACTATGATAACGAGTACCGCCTCGAGTTAAATGATGGCGTTGAAGGCTCCCTGAAGCTTGAATTTTTTTGGGTGCAATCCTCGAGGTCGGGCACTACCTCGAGATTGGAGACAATACAGTTGACTCATTAAGACCTAATTTATTGTCGATGGATGCCTATGGGGTCGGCTATCCCTCCGCCTTGGCACGGGTCCTTCACCTCTTCGGCCGCAAAATGCGTTAGCGCACGTCCTTGCTTTAGTTTATCAATTCTACCATACCCATGGTAGGTATTTCGAGGCTGGCCCTGCAGGGAGGGGAAAGTTCCACTCCTAGTGCTTAGGATCCATGGGAGTTCACTCTGAGGACCGTGTCTTTGATAAAAGAGGAACATCTAGAGATGGTGAGGAGATATTGCGGATGGATCAAGGGGATAACGCTACAGGTTCTTTCCTCGGATGAGAGTTTTACAGACTCTGCTGATGGATTATTGAGCGTATACCTCTATCTTTTTGCATTTTCCCCCTTGATATGGTCGTGCTTGATTTATGCTTGAAGTATCGGGTTACTTTGGTGAAATACATCCGTTGTTTTTGCGAGTGGTGCTGATGATGAGGTTCTTTTGGGAGAAGGTTGGGCTTGAATTTATGCTCAGACACCTCATTAGACTATACTGACCCTTTCATCACCGAGGCCTATTAACCTTGTGGTGTCATTATTCTGTGCCTTTTGTTATCGATGATGAAGAAGATTGGGACAAAGAGTGGGTCAGTCGATTCGTCTAGGTCCAGATGGCTGATATTATCCCGTGGAGTTCATGCCATTTCTCGAGGGATGGAATTATGCATGTGAGTGGAGCGTCGTGTGCTCCCTTAGATTTGCTTGTAGTGAAATCTAGTTGGGTAATTGTGTATCTTTGTTGGCCTAAGTAAAGATTAAGTTTTGAAGATTGACAAAAGAACTCAGGATGAACCATGTCCATCCCAGTGGTCCATCCCGCAGGTTCCTAAAACGGGCAAATTTCAAGCATGCGGGTTTCACGTGAAGGAGATATGCTTTACTTGGTGTATTTAATGTCTCCTGATAAAAAAGGTTGCATAATTGATAAGGAGAAGGAGTCCTTAATCAAAGAGAACACTATCCAAGATAGGGAAGGAGTTAGAAGTTGAAATCAACTAGAACTCTTTCACCAAGGAAGTGTTGCATCAGAACTCTAGTTGTTTCTTCATTTAATAACTCTATAAATTGCAGGATGTTCTTACATTAAAATTGTGGCACAAAAACGCAGAAGTTAAAAGTGAACTGGGAGAAAAAAATGGCAAGGCTTTTTGCAAGCAGTTCGTGTGTAATTCAAGAGTGCCAAAAAGAAGCTACTTGAACCAGATTGAAGAACAAGTTCCATAAAGAGTTTTATGTGTTTTCTTTATTTCTAGTTCAATTGTAGTAGGTGTTTTCATATTGTACCTTTCAGCTTTCATAGAAGCAATTGTAATAGGTATCTGAGTATTCAAGTTAGAGTTAACTTGAAGTTGTCATAACAGTTAGAGGCCGGTTGCCACAACGAGATTAGAGGTAATCCTTAGGTTTACAAAGAGTCTTTGTAAATGCTGTTTTGGCTCATTGATTTTTAGTGGAGTTTGGGAAAATCCTACTGAGTAATAGGTCGTGGTTTTTTCACCTTTTGAGCCATCTATTTTCCACGTAAAAATCTCTGTGCACTTTACTTTCAGTTCGTATTATTACGCAAACTGCTGTAGTTAGAACACTTAGAAGAACCAAGTTCTTCTCACGCGAAAATTAGGAACCACACAAATCACCCCCGTTCTTGTGTGGTATTGACGTTTATTACCATCAATTGGTATCAGAGCAGGTTATCCTTGAAGAGTCTAACACCTTAGGAAAATATCAAGATGAGTGCACCACCTTATAACTGGGAAGAGCAATCCACTCATAGGCCTCTACTCTTTAATGGCCACTTCTACTCTTGTTGGAAAAATAGAACGAGAGATCATATCATCGGAGAAGACAATGAGCTATGGGAAATTTTCACTGATGGTCCCCTAGCTACCATGATGAAGAATGTTGAAGGAGTAGATGTGCCAAAAACAAGAGCTGACTTCAATGCTGAGGACTTGACAAAATGGGAAAAGAATGCTAAGGCCAAAAAATGGCTTGTGTGTAGCCTTGGTCCAGATGAGCACACTAGAATTCAAAGTTGTACCACTGCCAAGGAAATATAGGACACTTTACAAGTGGCTCATGAAGGAGCTCCTCAGGTAAAGAGATCAAGAGGAACATTGCTGTATTCTCAATATGAGAATTTCACCATGGAGGAAGGGGAAACCATCCAGGAGATGTATACAAGGTTCACCACACTGAAAAATGAACTTAAGTCTCTTGGAAGGGTTATTCTTGAAGAGGACAAAGTTGAGAAAATTTTGACAAGGGTTCTGCTAGTCACTTGGGAAAGCAAAATCACTGCCATTCAGGAATCAAAGAACATTGCAACTCTTAAGTTGGACGAGTTAATTGGAAATCTCACAACCTATGAATTTAGAAGGCAAACCATGAAGATGGATGCACCCAAGAAGGAAAAGAGCATGGGATTCAGAATCACTGAAGGTGCTGATCTAGAGGAGGATGAACTGACCATGATCCTAAAGGAATTCAAGAAGTACTTAATGAGAGGAAATGGTTCTTCAAGAAGTGGAAGCTATAGCAAACCAAGGGTTACTGAAAAACAAACCAATGAGGGGTGTACAAGTGTGGGAAGACTGATCACCACATCAGAAACTGCCTCAATGGGAAATTGAATGGAAGAAGGAAATAGCTGAACAAAGGAAGAAGAAGAAGGAACAAGTTCAACTCAAGAAGAACACAGGATCAACAAGTGCAATGGTTGCTGCCTGGGGAGAAAGCTCAGATGAGGACTCAGAGGGTGAAGATAGAGATGAAGAAGCCCTTATGGAAATTGGAGAATCCTATGAGAAATCCGAGGTAAGTATAAATAATCTCAAAGACAAGATTAAATTTTTGTCTAAAGAAAGGATATATGAATTACTCCTGGATTTCATTGATGAATATGAGGATCTTAAAAAATAAAAAGGAACAACTGTCTAAGGAGTGTGAGATTTTGAAAACTAAGTGTAAAAATCTAGAACTTAGGTCTAGTGAAAGTGATAGTAAAAATGCTGAGTTAAAGAACCAGGTTCATGAACTTGACACCACAGTCCTAGAGCTCAAATATAAAAATCTAAAATTGAAATTAGGAACTGGTAAAAAGGAATCTGATCACACAAAACTCACTTTAGAAGAAAATGTAAGAAAAATAAAAGATGAGTTGTACAAAAGAGAGGAGCATATAAGAGTCCTTAAGGAGGATCTAAACAAGGTTAATACGAGCTAGATAGAACATGTAAATGGAATAGGTCCTCTGATGCACTTTCATGGCTACATGAATTCCATTGTAGCAATAAGAGAGGACTTAACTACGAGACCCCAGCACCTAAGTGGGATCCCAAAAGCAAATACCTCACACTTCTTGAGAATAAAATTTGCACACATTGTGGTAAAACTGGTCACCATAAATCTGAATGTATTGCAAAAGAAAAGGCTAGTCAAAAGAATAAAGAATTTGTTCAAGGGAAAAATAGGCTGCCAGGTTGGGCTAAAAAGAATCTAATTCACTCTTTTGCCTATAGAAAGGGACCCAAACTAGTTTGGGTTCCTAAAACTAACCCCTAATTTCCTTTTGCGGGTCCAAGTGAAGGGGAGCAGCCAAATGTGGTACATGGATAGTTGCTGCTCAAAGCACATGATAGGAAGCAAGAACCAGTTCCTTTCACTTTAGGACCTCAAAGGAGGAAATGTCTCGTTTGGAAATAGGAAGAAAAGTGAGATCACTGGGGTTGGAAAGGTAGGTATGATTGATTCTCACTCTATTGAGATTTCTAATTGATAGATGGCCTAAAATACTGCCTAATAAGACAATCACAATTGTGTGATAAATGTAACTTGGTAGTATTCACCTCTACCAAATATTTTGTGATTAATCTTACCACTAACAAGATTGTTTTGCAGGGAAAAAGAGTAAACAATATATACATTGTAGATTTGTCCACACTTTCAGAAAACACACTCATTTACATAAGTGTGTTGGACAATGATCCCCTCCTTTGGCACAAGAGACTTGGACATGCAGTCTAAGTCAACTTAACAAACTAGTCTCTAAGGATTTGGTGATAGGACTGTCTAACATTAATTTCAAGGAAGACAAAATTTGTGAGGCTTGTGCAAGGGGGAAGCAGGTAAGATCCTCTTTCAAAAGCAAGAAAATGGTAAGCACCACCAGAATGATGGAACTGGTCCATATGGATCTCTGTGGTCCAATGAGAACATTAAGTGGATGTGGTAAAATATTTGTGATTGCGCACATTGTTTTTACCATCTAAAGATGAAGCAATTGACATGTTTACTTCTTTTGTTAGAAAAGACTCAGAAACAACTAGGTAATCAAGTTGCATTAATTAGGCCTTATCATGGAACTGAATTTGAAAATGCCAAGTTTGCTGGATTTTTGCATACTACATTATAAATAGTTGCATGACCAGATTCCTTGTTAAGGAGATTCCCTATGAGTCACTTAAAAGGAGAAAGCTAAATATATCGCATCTTAGGGCATTTAGATGCAAGTGCTTTGTGCAAAATAATGGCAAAGACTCCCTAGGTAAGTATGATCCCAAAAGTGATGAGGGAGTATTCTTGGGATATTCTTCACATAGTAAAGCTTATATGATACTCAATAAAAGAACTATGTGTGTAGAAAAATGTATATGTTATTTTATTGAAAAACTAACATTCTTTGTGAGAGGCAGGAGCAAGATAATGAAGAGATTGGGGTGATAAGAAATTCAAATGGTGAAACCACAGTCCACCTGAATATGCATCACATGAAGGAATAGGTTCTTCCACCTGCGCAACATGACAGGGGGAACTGACTAGAGAGTAACTTATCCTCAAACCTCGAGGGAACCTGTCCATGAACCTATCCCTCATTAACAATAAGAGGAAGGAACATCCAAAGAAATTGACACTCCTATTGCAGCATCCACAAAATTGGATATGGATGAACCTGGTTCATCTGTTGATCAGAAGGTGCATAGGGTAATGATTGGTTCTCTTTTATATCTCACTACTGGCAGACCTGACATTGTGTGTAGTGTAGGTCTTTTTGCTCGATTTCAGAAAAAATACAAAGGAGACCCACTTGACTAATGTAAATAGAACATTGAGATACTTGAAAGGCACCCCTAACCTTTGCCTTTGGGAAAAAACAGGTAGTAATTTTAACATAGTGGGATATGCTAACACTGATTATGCAGGTTTCCTAGTGGATAGGAAGAGCACTTTAGGTATGGCACACTTCCTTGGTTCATGCCTTGTCTCATGGGCTATTAAAAAGCAAATTCAGTGGCCTTATCTACTATTGAAGCTGAGTATGTTGATGTTGCTTCGTGATTGTGCTCAATTGTTGTGGATCAAGCAACAATTGATGGATTTTGGTATTAAAGTTAGTTGCATCCCTATTTCTGTGATAACACTAGTGCTATTAGTATGACTAAGAATCTGGTTCATCATAAGAGAACTAAGCACATAGATGTTAGACACCATTTTTTGAGGGACAACTATTAAAATGGCTTGATCACTGTGGAGTTTTGTGCGTCTGACAAGCAAATTGCTGACATATTCACAAAAGGTTTAAGTAGAGATCACTTTGAGAGGATTAGGTTGGAATTAGGGATGATTAAGATCACCTAAAAGGACAAGTTCAAGGTTAAACGAAAAAAAGAAAAAAAAATTGAAAAAAAAATATTTGGTTAGAAAGTTTGTAAATTGTGTATAGTTAGATTAAATCTTGCTCAGTCTCATACTTTACATAGTATACTCTTGTGCCATGTATTAAAATGACTCATTAATCACTATTGATATTTTCTCTATTTTGGAAAATTTAAACTTACATAAGAGTATTTTCAGTGAAGAACCTGGTTCATCAAGATAACACGATATGTTTTCTACACTCTGCATAATTTGAAATTACTATATTTGGACCATGAGCAGAGTCCTATATAATACCAAAATTCTTTTGGACTTATCCATTACAAGTGAATCAGTCCAGTTTAAAAGAGTCCCAATTGAATGGAAGTACCTAGATTTTAGGGATACAGTCCAACGTCTCTTCAAAACTGAATTTCAGTTTGACTAAACTTCTAAGAGTCTGAAAAGCTGTAGTTACCCCATCAATTATTCCTTTATACATTGATCAGCTTTAGTGTATTTCTTACTTCATATTTCTCAAACCGTCAGAAACGCTTACTCTTCCTTCATCTTCCAAACACAATCTAATTCTCTTCTTTTCCATACCCTAGCCTAGATTGTCGAACACCATTGAAGGAAAGGAGATCAAGAAAATAAACAAGCAATTGAAAGTAGGTTGGGAAGAAGAATCCTAATATTCATTTAAGTAGGCTACTAAGGGGGAAGAAAGTAGGTCTTCTAAAACTGATAAGCTATCTTCTAACTATAAAGGTTCTCCAGAGACACTTTCTAAAGTTGTTGTAAATTTTAAGAATAGATTTGTAGGATGTATAGAAAGTGTTGAGACTGTATAATCTGGATAAGTTGGTGGTAAAAATGAAAACAAAAGAAGAAAAGAGAGCAGGGGTGCTAGGAGTACTGTAAGGGGAAAGGGTACAATAGTGGTTGATTCTTTACCTACTCCTGTAGGTCTAACAAAAGAAATTGGTGCAACGGTTTTTTGGGGAGAGGAATTTAGTGAAATAGAAGAGAGTGTGAGCAAAACAGGGGGAAGTGGGGTCTGGCGAAGCTGCTGAGGGATTGGTTTAACTTGGCAAAAATATTGATGAACATGTTCCATCTGAACAGGAATCCCTCGCAGACCTACTTATAGAGTTATCAATGGAACCAAAACTCATGCCATTCCCTATGGTTTCATTCTCAAAACTGTGCTGCACATTTCAAGGTATCTATGAAGAAGTGGGGTTAATACTTTGCTTGCTTGTGATTATGAAGTCAATTTCATTCTTAATGAACCTGGTTCATCTAATAAAGACACCTATCAATAAATAAGTCAGAGTCTTGGTACAAGAGAGTAAGGCAATGGACATTGAGATAGAAAGGCTGAAGGCATGATTGGTTAAGGTAGAATCTGAGAGAGCTGTTCTCAGAACTGAACATGCAAGAGAAAAGGAGAAGAATGATGGAATTCTTCAAGACATGCTGAAACTTCTCCAAGCAAATAACTCAGCCCCACCTCTTCCAAGCCTTAAGTCTCTTAGGCTAGTAAAGATCAACCAGTGACCTAGTTCGGGACATTTTGTTTCTTTTGCTCATGTTTTCAGTATTTTTATTTCTTCTTATGCTTTGTGGTAGAATCTTATTAATCATCAATGAAATTCACTATTTTTGCTCTAGTTTGTTTATATTTCTTTAATGGTTAAAATTCTTAGCTTGATCTATAATGATTAATCCATGATTGAATTTGAAGTAGCCCCAGTGGCCAAGAGTAAGTTTTAAAATCTGGTTATCTCACATTTTTTATGCAACTTTTCGATGATGCCAAAAGGGGGGAAAAAGGTTGTGCTTTACACTTTGAAAATTGATGTTTATAACCTAATGTACATGTCCTTGATGATATGTGATAAAAAGGAAAAATTTATAACATTGTGTTGATGTTGAGTTAAGATGAAACAAGGCCTAAGCTTATGAAAAGCACAGAGTTTGTCATCATCTAAAAGGAGAAATTTTTTGGCCCAAGTAAAGGTTAAGTTTTGAAGATTGACAAAAGACTCAGGATGAACCAGGTCCATCCCTCAGGTTCATAAAACGGGAAGATTCAAGCATGTGAGTTTTACGTGAAGGATATAATCTTAACTTGGTGTATTTAATATCTCCTGATCGAAAAGGTTGCATAATTAATAAGTAGAAGGAGTCCTTAATCAAAGAGAACACTATCCAAGATAGGGAAGGAGTTAGAAGTTGAAATCAACTAGAACTCTTCCACCAAGGAAGAGTTGCATCAGAACTCTAGTTAATTCCTCATTTAATAACTCTATAACTTGCAGTATGTTCTCACATTAAAATTGTGTCATAAAAATGCAGAAGTTAAAAGTGAATTGGGAGCAAAATAGCAAGACTTTTTGCAAGCAGTTCATGTGTACTTCAAGAGTGCCAACCAGAAGCTACATGAACTAGATTGAAGAACAAGTTCCATAAAGAGTTTTATGTGTCTTTCTTTATTTCTAGTTCAATTGTAGTAGGTGTTTTCATATTGTACCTTTCAGCTTTTATAGAAGCAATTGTAATAGGTATCTGAGTATTCAAGTTAGAGTTAACTTGAAATTGTCGCAACAGTTAGAGGCCGGTTTCCACAACGGGATTAGAGGTAATCCTTAGGTTTACAAAGAGTCTTTGTAAATGCTGTGTTGGCTCATTGATTTTTAGTGGAGTTTGGGAAAATCCTAATGAGTAGTAGGTCGTGGTTTTTTCACCTTTTGAGCCAGGTGTTTTCCACGTAAAAATATATGTGCACTTTACTTTCAGTTCATATTATTCCGCAAACTGCTATAGTTAGAACACTTAGAAGAACCAGGTTCTTCTAACGCAAAAATTAGGTACCATGCAAATCACCCCCCTCTTGTGTGGTATTGACGTTTATTAACATCAATCTTCCCATTTTTCAGCAACTTCATGGACACCGAGCAAAGTTCTCGATCTTCACGGCTGGGTCCAGAGGTTGGCGACCCATTCGACTTGCAATGAGCGTAGGTGGAAAGCTGTGTCCTGCGAAAGATGGGGAGCGAAATACCATGGTATGCGCGTACGCTACTCCCACCTTAGTCTTCATATACTTGATATGACATTTTCATATCTCTTTTGTACTAGCTTTGCTGTTGCAAATATCAGGCGATTCCTTGGGGCGAATCTTTGCTCCTCCGGAGATGGGAAGGAGTCGCCGGCCTCTGAGCTGATGAATGATGGCGATAAACATGATTTTCACCCGTAGTGTGATGGAGCTTTAAATGGGTCTCAACGGGACCATGTATTTGACGAGAGAACATTGCTCGATCCTGTTTTTCCCTGAGTGTTTAATTCAAGAACAATGGTTCCTCCAAGCAAATATGCTTTGCTCAGGGTTGGTTCTTTTGGGGCCGAAGGGGCAGGATCAACATGAGTATGCTCTGCCTTCGAGAAAGTATGTCGGTTCACTTCATTGTGAGTTTTGGTGTAGTCCTTATATATTCTGCGTCTTCCTTTCTTTATCGAGTTTTTCTTTTGTAGGCCTTTGATAGGATCAGGTATGAGCTGCTCCATCATGGAGCCATGCTTCAGAAAGCTCTAGAGAAGGGTAAGTCCCTTTGGCTCCTTAGCAATGAGAAGCAGGTTGACTTGGAAATATGAGGCGTGTCGAAGCTCAAATTATGAGAGCTATTTGATGGAGCAGGTAACCTTCCAGAGTACACACTTTGCTCTTTTTGACTCATAAGGTTAACCCTTTTGCCTATGTTAGCTGCAGAAAAAGACAGAGGCTTGGGAGTACCTTAGGGGCGAAGCCGACCGCGTTAGGAATGCTTGCCGTGAACTGAGGGCTCAAGCTTTAGAGGAGAGGGGCTCCATGGCCAAGTTCCCTGCCTTCGAGACCCAACTCCGCTTGGCTCAAGACAATGCTACAGTTCAAGCGGATATGATCAGGAAGATCCAGTTCAATCTCTCGAAGATCCATGCTGAGATAATCGATAACATATAGTTAAACTAAGGCTAATCAGGAGATAGAGATTCATATGAAGGATACCGCTGATGCCTAAGTCGAGTAGAAGCGGTTCCTCGATCGTGAGAACAGGATCAAGGAATATGTTCGTTGCAGATCCCGAAGAGAGGTACTCGATGAGATCGGCGCTAGGGGCTTCACTCTTGAAGGAGTTGGCTCGAGCAAGGGCAGACGAGCGCGATTCTCGATCCCTCCTTGCTTATGCCATGTAGAGGGAATGTGGGGCTAGCAAGCTATAGCCTTTTGGAGCGGAGGCGTAGATTTCACCATTTTTCCATTTTGCACTTGGTATTTGCAGAGCATGTTTGTAGATGGAGAACACACCTTTTGCGTATGTAAATAAGAGAAAACTTGAAGTTTTATCTTTTTTGTATCTCTTTCTTCATTGCTTTCGACCAGGCAGGCTGGTTTCAGTGTTTGGTGGGAGCACTGTGGTCCGGAGCTTACTGGATATGCCCGGAGGCTCTTAAGTGTGATTTCTAACATGAGTAGGCATCAGGGCGTTTATTCTTTCCCAGTTTTTAGGCCTAGTCTCTGAGTTGGGCCCTAATTCGAGCTTACCTGACCTCCAATCTTACGTTCTTGCATGGGCAGATGATTATTGTCTTTATTCCTTTCCCTTGGGCATATGTGTTTCAACTATTTCAGGTCCAGTCTCTAAATCGCGTTGCGACTTGAGCTTTAATTGACCCTCAAGTTTTTTCGTTCCTACATGGGAGGATGACGATGGCTCTTGTGCTTTAGGTTGAAGCTTTTATATGAGCGACCTAGAGGCTTGTTCGGCTGGCGAAAATGGCACTTGTGCCATGCCCTTAGTCATGTGTAGTGAACTATTTTGGATCCAGTCTTCGAAT
This sequence comes from Nicotiana benthamiana, assembly GCA_034376525.1. Lineage (NCBI taxonomy): Eukaryota > Viridiplantae > Streptophyta > Magnoliopsida > Solanales > Solanaceae > Nicotiana > Nicotiana benthamiana. The sequence continues at coordinate 118,489,283 of CM067329.1, forward strand.
CGGGTTACGACTCGAGTTCATTTTAATCCTCATGTTTTCAATTTTCAAGATGGCGACAGTGGCTCTTACGATAGCAAAGCAACGTACCCCCTGAGGAGGATCCGACAAGACCACATGCCTTCTTCTGCAATCAAACTGAGTTTCAATAGGAAATCATGTACTGTACCAAACGGTTCAAGGAGCCGCAACCGCACGGGCCGATCTCACAACAATAAAGTGATATGTATTTATTCCAAGCAATAAAAGAATATCTTTTAGCATCTCACACTCCAAAAAAGGAAATTTCAGCATACTCTCGGCAGGGATCCCTCCAGCAAATGCGTCCCGAAGTACTCGAAGACTTAGCGTCAATAATTTGACACTTGCACGACCCCAGGTTTGGAACTTCGGGCTCATAAGGCCCCAACAAGTAACTCTGAGATCACGAATAACGGTCTTCGAGCCTAAGCAAACTCGATGACTTGGATACTATCTCCAATCGTCATATACTGGAAAACCCAATGATGTATGACCCCACGCGGGCAGACTCGGTATAACCGTATCTATTTTACATAGCAACGAAAAATGTAAGACCTCAACATGCATGACAAACTATAAGACCTTAACAGGCATGAAAATTTTGTAAGACCTTACTACAGGCGTAATACTCCATCCCAAAGTTTAGGCTATACATCACATTTATAAGAATCCTAAAAGGGCATACCCTCAATGTAGATGCCTAAGCAATCACTCAGGTTCGAAATTGGATCAAGCCAAACACATATGACTACGGTCAAAACGGTTGCACCACCCGAACTAACGCGACTCGGGAATGCCTGACTGTCGCTAACACATTCGTAGGCCATTACTTAGAATATACTGTGAAAATAATTGGTTAAAATAGGCTTTCCTCAAATAGTAAAACAAGCTTCGACCATGTCAGCTCCAAAATACGAGGCTTCGAGCTACTCAGCCTACAAGCTAAGAATCTTTCGAGGTGCTCGAACATTGCTGCTAGTGATTTGAAATCAAGGTTCTTCCTGAACCGAAAATGGGTCAGGCAAAATATGTTCAAAAATGCCTTAAAAAGAGGAAAACAAAGCCTACAAAATGCCCACGGGCAAAAGAGTAAGATCCATTGTCGCCAGCCAAACGAGCCTCCGGGCCGCACACTAAAAGGTCTCAGTGATTTTCCAAGTCCCTTGTCAGGTTCATATCCGCTCCAATTCAATATGCTTTCAATTTTATTGTCCCACTATTTGTCATTACCAACGGTGTTGACTCGCTTGATATGGTGATAGGTCTCCCCACATATCTTTCTTCTTCCTCTAATCGCTAGGATGGTCTGGCGACTGTATATAGGATTGCTACCGTCGATGTTAATGATCACCTCTTGGTAATTCGATTCAAACTTCACTGCCTGATGTAATGTTGATGGTATAGCCCTAGAGGCATGAATCCATAGCCATCCCAACAACACGTTTATGATGCCGACACATCTATTACTTGAAAATAAATATTGAACAAAGTAGGCCCCATTTGCGAACATAAGCTAATTTCCCCAATTGGGGATCTTTGGGAGTCGTCGAAGGATTTGACGTTAATGGCCCCGTCCTTGATCTCATGCCGCCCTCTTCCCAATGTTTTAAGTGTTACCATTGAACAAATGTTGAGGCTGGACCCTCCATCAATTAGGACCCTGGTTATAAAATAATCTTCGCATTGCATGGTGATGTGCAATGCCTTTTTGTGACTCAATCCTTCTGGTGGCAGTTCATCTTCATGAAAATTGATTTTGTGACTCTCCAATACCTGCCTTACCATGTTTTCCATCTCTCCTCAGGTGATGTTTCTTGGTACATATGCCTTGCTCAATACTTTTATCAAGGTATTCTTGTGTGCATCAAAACTTTGCAGAAAATCTAGGATAGACATTTGTGCTGGTGTTTTTTTCAGCTGATCAATGACTGAATACATTTTGGCTTGTATCTTTTTCCAGAGATCATCGAGCCCAGTTTCAGTGATAGTTGGCCATCCGGAGGCCTGCTTGATTGATTTAGCCATATGTTCCGGGGTATAAACCTTACCGTTTCTTGTCATACCCATGCGACAACAGTTTCCTCAAACTTGGCTTTCCCTAAAGGGCACTTTTGCTACCAGAATGGGCACTTTTACTCCTAAAGGAACATGTGCATTGGAAGGAAACATATCAACTTCAAATGGTACTAGTGCATTTAGTGGGGATCCAAACTCGACTTCAATCGGTTCTGACACTTTGTAGGGGTGGTTCTTTGAATTCAAGTGGTACAAATATGTTTACCACGATATCCTTTAATTCCAGCAAAAACTAGAATTTACAGAAAGCCGGGATAATCGACTATCACAATGTGATAATCGATTATCTTCAGAATAATCGACTATCACAATGTGATAATCGATTATCTTCAATTTCCAGCTTAAACTGGAAATTCCAGAATGCCTTAATAATCGATTATCTAGAGTTGATAATCGATTATCAGGCCAGTTCCAGCTTTGGCCTGGAACTGAATAATCGATTATCTAAACTAGATAATCGATTGTCCCAACTAGATAATCGATTATCACTTGATAATAATCGATTATTCTAGTATCCGTTGCCTTCCAACGACTAGTTTTTTGAACGTTAATGTCACATAATCGATTATGCAAAGTCAATAATCGATTATCTGTTGGAAAATCAGATTTATTGTTTAACAATTGAGCAACGGCTATATCACCTCTACACTCTATAAATAGAGGTCTTTGGGACTCATTTCAGATGAACAACATCTCTCATTATTCTTGAACATATTGAAAATATTCTTGCATCATTTTTAGAGCTTTTGTTGAGCCATTTGAGAGACAACTTTGTGTTGTTCATTGAGCTAATATTGTATCTCTTTATCTACTCTTCTTAGAGTGTCTTTGTTGTAAAAGAGAGAAGTTCTTGAGAGGACCAATTCTTCTCATTGAGCGTTAGGTTTGCTAAGTTCCTTGAATCTTAGTGTTTGAAGTCTTGAGGTGAGGTATCCTTGAGCAAGAAGTCTTGTGGTGCGGTATCCACGAGCAAGTTGAAGTCTTGTAGAGCGTACATCTACGAGCAAGTGTAACGGTTTGTTAGGCACCCGGAAGCTTAACGGAGTTAGTGCATACTCGAGAGAGTCTCTCGGGAGACTGGACTGACCACAGGTTGTGGCGAACCAGTATAAATTCGGTGTGTCCTTTCCTTACTCTTTTATTTTCCGCACTTACTTTATTCCTGCAATTTTAATTCCGCAAAATTTACCGACATTCTCGTGCCTCACTATTCACCCCCCTCTAGTGACGGTCATAAATCCTAAAAGAGCTTAGGCGATATGCATCAAATAAGGGGAATGTATCTACGTTCTAGTATGCCTTATTTGAGGGGGAATTATAATTAAGGGGGAATAATCTGCATGACTTGTATGTTGAGATATAGCATGAATTTAGGGGGAATCCTATATGCATATCTACTATTGTTTGTCATTATCAAAAAGGGGGAAATTGTTGGAAATCATTGATGCCTTTGATATGTGTTCTTTGGTTGTATTAGCATGATTTCCAAGTACAGGTTTTGATGAATGACAAATGATGAAGTCAACTGTCAAACAATGATATTGTATGACAAACAATGAAGATGCATTAGCAAACGATCAAGATGGTTGACAAATCAATGATGATGAATCAAACAATCAAGATTGAATGCCAAGAAGCATATTGATGAAGGAATTGCCTTGACGAGCCAAAGAGTTCAAGACCGAAGACCCAAGACGTAGGTCGTTAGGTAGAACCAATGTAAGAGCAACATTTAAGTTATCTTATCTTTTGGCTCAACATTAGGTCATCATAAATATGCATCAAATCATTTTATCAAATCATATTTATCATAAACATTTTTGATATACTTCAAACAAAATGATTTTAACGTTTTTCTTTTAACCAAAATGGTTTTGAAGTAAGTTTACATTTCTGGACAGAATGGCCAGATAATCGATTATCCCATTTTGATAATCAATTTTCCTGTAATTGCAGCCAAAACTGAAATATACAGAAAGCCAGGATAATCGACTATCACAATGTGATAATCGATTATCTTCAGAATAATCGACTATCACAATGTGATAATCGATTATCTTCAATTTCCAGCTTAAACTGGAAATTCCAGAATGCCTTAATAATCGATTATCTAGAGTTGATAATCGATTATCAGGCCAGTTCCAGCTTTGGCCTGGAACTGAATAATCGATTATCTAAACTAGATAATCGATTGTCCCAACTAGATAATCGATTATCACTGGATAATAATCGATTATTCTAGTATCCGTTGCCTTCCAACGACTAGTTTTTTGAACGTTAAAGTCACATAATCGATTATGCAAAGTCAATAATTGATTATTCTGTTGGAAAATCAGATTTATTGTTTGACAATTGAGCAACGGCTATATCACCTCTACACTCTATTAATAGAGGTCTTTGGGACTTATTTCAGATGAACAACATCTCTCATTATTCTTGAACATATTGAAAATATTCTTGCATTTAAGAGACGAGCCATTTAAGAGACAACTTTGTGTTGTTCATTGAGCTAATATTGTATCTCTTTATCTACTCTTCTTAGAGAGTCTTTGTTGTAAAAGAGAGAAGTTCTTGAGAGGACCAATTCTTCTCATTGAGGGTTAGGTTTGCTAAGTTCCTTGAATCTTAGTGTTTGAAGTCTTGAGGTGACGTATCCTTGAGCAAGAAATCTTGTGGTGCCGTATCCACGAGCAAGTTGAAGTCTTGCAGAGCGTACATCTACGAGCAAGTGTAACGGTTTGTTAGGCACCCAGAAGCTTAACGGAGTTAGTGTATACTCGAGAGAGTCTCTCGGGAGACTGGACTAACCACAGGTTGTGGCGAACCAGTATAAATTCGGTGTGTCCTTTCCTTACTCTTTTATTTTCCGCACCTACTTTATTCCTGCAATTTTAATTCGGCAAAATTTACCAACATTCTCATGCCTCACTATTCACCCCCCTCTAGTGACGGGCATAAATCCTAACAGTTGGTATCAGAGCCTAACTCTCTGAAAGCCTTAACCGGTTGAGAGAACGATATATATTTTTTTGTTGAGAATGTTGAACGCAGGTATGATGAGCGAAGGACACTCTACCATTAGGCCTCCACTATTTGAAGGAACCAATTATACATATTGGAAAGAGAGGATGAGAATACTCATCCAATCAAATAACTTTCGATTATGGCAAATCATCAAGAACGGTGAACAAATGCCGACAAAGAAAGTTGGGGAAATCATGGTTTTAAAGGAGGAAGATGAATACAATGCCGAAGACATCAAGAAGGTTGAAAATAACGCAAAGGCCATCAATATGTTGTATTGTGCCGTGAATCCGGATGACTATCGGAAGATCTCTTGCTGCACAACCGCCAAAGAGATGTGGGATAAGCTTGAAATCACTTATGAAGGTACGCCTCAAGTCCGAGAAGCAAGAGTTGATTTTCTAACACATGAATATGAACTCTTTAGAATGAAGGAGCCTGAAAGCATCGATGATATGTTTGATCGATTCTCAATGATCATCAACGATCTCATGCTCTTGGGAAAATATATTCGAACAAAGATCTTGTTCGAAAAATCCTGCGGAGTCTCACTCCCGAATGGCGTTCCAAAGCCAATGCCATCCAAGAGTCGATGGGAATCACGGACGTCACAATTGATGGACTAAGAGGTAACCTCAAGACTTATGAAAGCACTATTCTTAATCCTTCATTTGGAAATAAGAAAAGTCCAGGTATAGCCTTCAAAGCCTCATCGTCTAAAAGAGTAGAAGTAAGTGATTCGGAAAGCGATGATGATACTATTTCCAATGATTTAATTGAAAAGTTTTATAAATTTATAAAGAAGGAAATGAAGAAGGAAGAACCAAGTCCTTCATGCCATAATTGTGGAAAACTTGGCCACACCAAGTCACATTGTCCAAAATCCAAGGACAAGAAGAAGAAGAAACACCAAAGGCGCGTGACATGGAATTCGGACAGCTCGGGTGATGAAACTGCCGCCCTATGCCTCATGGCCAACGAGGAAGAAGAGATAAGTACTTCTAACTCTTACTCTTCTGAAGAATTACAAGAAGCTTTTCAAGAATTATATGATGAATTGAAAAAATCTTCAAAAATCTCCAAAGAGGACAAGGCTAAAATTAAAGTTTTAGAAGAGAAAAATAAATTTTTGGAAAATGACAATATTGATCTTAGAAATAAAATTAAGGAGATGAATGAAACTTCTTCAATTGATCAAAATTCTAATTGTTCATCTTGTGATTCTTTGAAATTAGAGAACATAGAACTTAGGAAAACACTAGAAAAACAAAGAATAGAAGATCCTAAAACTGTTGAAGAAATTAAGAAGAAAAAGCCCAGGAAGAATAAAAGGCGTAAAAAGAATAAGAATCATGTTAGAAATTGCGATGCACAACCTAGAAATAATACTAGGAATTTTGTAAATGAGTCTAGAATTAATCATTTTAGACCACCTAGAAATGATTCTAGGAATTTTATTAATGAGTCTAGAATTAATCATTTTAGACCGCCTAGAAATGACTCTAGGAATTTCAACGCTTATAGGAATAACGACTTTAGATCACGTCGAACGTTTTTGGTTCAACCAAGACATATGCACAACCCGAATGTTATATGTCATTATTGCAACCGGGTAGGACACATAGCACCCGTATGTTTTTCAAAACATAGGGATTTATCTTTTAGCTATGATTATTATTTGCCTAACCCCCAAGGACCCAAAAGTGTTTGGGTACCTAAAACCTATTTTTAGGTACGTTTGCAGGTGTGCTTGAAGACTGGAATATCGTTGTAGATGCACCAAGCACGAAACCTTATTGCATCGAGGGGGAATTTCGGTTAGTTATCATATTTTTGATAAAAACGTAATAGTTGATATGTGTTAACGGTTGGTATGTTTTTGTTAACAATTGGTATCAATTATTTTTGTTAAAAATAATAATTGATTCATGTTTTGATGAATATAACTTTTGGTTTGAATAACAGTTGGTACATTTAAAAAAAAATTGATTCACGTTTTTAATACATCTATTGGTTTGTTAAAAATTAATAGTTGATATGATTTTAAGTAATATGATTTGCTAAAAGTAACATTTTACATGTTTAGTATGTTTTTCTAACATATGGATATGTTTTTGATAAAAATAACATTTGGTATGGATGTTATGTTTTTACTAACAATTGGTATCATTATGTTTTTCTAACAATTAGTATAATTTGTTTTCGGCAATATTCATCATGCATATTCCTCAATGTCTTTCCTATTTTATTTTGACAGTCGTATGACCAAAATGGGGAAGTGTCAAAAGGGGGAAGTAGCCTTTGTATACTCTTTTTGCTAATGCCAAAAGGGGGAACAACTTAGGCGATATGCATCAAATAAGGGGGAATGTATCTACGTTCTAGTATGCCTTATTTGAGGGGGAATTATAATTAAGGGGGAATAATCTGCATGATTTGTATGTTGAGATATTGCATGAATTTAGGGGGAATCCTATATGCATATCTCCTATTGTTTGTCATTATCAAAAAGGGGGAAATTGTTGGAAATCATTGATGCCTTTGATATGTGTTCTTTGGTTGTATTAGCATGATTTCCAAGTACAGGTTTTGATGAATGACAAACGATGAAGTCAACTGTCAAACAATGATATTGTATGACAAATAATGAAGATGCATTAGCAAACGATCAAGATGGTTGACAAATCAATGATGATGAATCAAACAATCAAGATTGAATGCCAAGAAGCATATTGATGAAGGAATTGCATAGACGATCCAAAGAGTTCAAGACCGAAGACCCAAGACGTAGGTCGTTAGGTAGAACCAATATAAGAGCAACATTTAAGTTATCTTATCTTTTGGATCAACATTAGGTCATCATAAATATGCATAAAATCATTTTATCAAATCATATTTATCATAAACATTTTTGATATACTTCAAACAAAATGATTTTAACGTTTTCATTTTAACCAAAATGGTTTTTGAAGTAAGTTTACATTTCTGGACAGAATGGCCAGATAATCGATTATCCCATTTGATTATCGATATCCTGTAATTCCAGCCAAAACTGGAATTTACAGAAAGACGGGATAATCGACTATCACAATGTGATAATCGATTATCTTCAGAATAATCGACTATCACAATGTGATAATCGATTATCTTCAATTTCCAGCTTAAACTGGAAATTCCAGAATGCCTTAATAATCGATTATCTAGAGTTGATAATCGATTATCAGGCCAGTTCCAGCTTTGGCCTGGAACTGAATAATCGATTATCTAAACTAGATAATCGATTGTCCCAACTAGATAATCGATTATCACTGGATAATAATCGATTATTCTAGTATCCGTTGCCTTCCAACGACTAGTTTTTTGAACGTTAAAGTCACATAATCGATTATGCAAAGTCAATAATCGATTGTTCTGTTGGAAAATCAGATTTATTGTTTAACAATTGAGCAACGGCTATATCACCTCTACACTCTATAAATAGAGGTCTTTGGGACTCATTTCAGATGAACAACATCTCTCATTATTCTTGAACATAATGAAAATATTCCTGCATCATATTTAGAGCTTTTGTTGAGCCATTTGAGAGACAACTTTGTGTTGTTCATTGAGCTAATATTGTATCTCTTTATCTACTCTTCTTAGAGAGTCTTTGTTGTAAAAGAGAGAAGTTCTTGAGAGGACCAATTCTTCTCATTGAGCGTTAGGTTTGCTAAGTTCCTTGAATCTTAGTGTTTGAAGTCTTGAGGTGAGGTATCCTTGAGCAAGAAGTCTTGTGGTGCGGTATCCACGAGCAAGTTGAAGTCTTGTAGAGCGTACATCTACGAGCAAGTGTAACGGTTTGTTAGGCACCCGGAAGCTTAACGGAGTTAGTGCATACTCGAGAGAGTCTCTCGGGAGACTGGACTAACCACATGTTGTGGCGAACCAGTATAAATTCGGTGTGTCCTTTCCTTACTCTTTTATTTTCCGCACTTACTTTATTCCTGCAATTTTAATTCCGCAAAATTTACCGACATTCTCGTGCCTCACTATTCATCCCCCCTCTAGTGACGGGCATAAATCCTAACACGAGTTCCTCCTATAATTTCAGCAGCATCTGCTTGATTTTGGATGCACTTTCTTTGGGGACCTGAGTACCCTGAGTGATTTCTACCCATTCAACCGAGGTTTCCTTTCTGATGTTACTCAAATCTTACACCTTTCCCTTGTTTCTGTTTCTAACGGGACTACGAGGGGGAGTGGGTGGAGGGCCCTTGGATCTTGTAGAGTAGGATGATGATGCCAGAGTGCACGAACTAACTTTTTGGGGGGGGGGGGGGGTAAAATAAAAAGTAAAAACAAAGGTAACAAGTTAGTGAGGATTATAGGAAAAGAAGTTGCGATATTTAAACACATAGTGTGAGAAAGTAAATCATGTCCTAAATTGGGAGCCTCATTATGCCCGAGGTAGGCCTAGCGACAAGTAGATTTGGAGAACTTATAATGCTAAATGCCTCTTTTTTCGATAAAAAGTAGACGAACCCCAAAATGATACTAAATAAGAGAAATAAAATGTCACTAGTGGCCATTGGTCTTATTAAATTTAAAGAAAAAAGAAAAGGAATCCTATCTATTTTGTCCCAGAAGGACCTTCCCTAGACTCGACATATTTGGCTCTATCAAACAGCTTCACAAGCTCACGAAGTCCTAGCAGCAAGTAGGCTTTGGCTAGATGTCCACCTTCGTTTCCTTCGGCATTCTGGCATTACTCGATCCTCTTAATGAATTTCCTTTCTAGCTCCACTAAACCCCGCTTCAAGTACCCCAGGCGCTTGTTGGCGCTGACAGCGATGTCTTTCCACTTTTCAATCAACTTTTGGTTGGATTCTTGAATTTCATGATGCTCACTTTTGCATTCCCGAATCCTCTTGCGTAGTTAGTTGTACTTAACCTGTTCATTAGCCTTTTATCGATGATCTTGTGACCTTGAACAAACTCAGGTTGACCTAGACCAATGTGATTATCTTCCAACCAGCCTGAATAGTATGGAGAACAACCAGTATGGTACCTATCCGGCTCAGTGGTATCTCTTCCAATGATGATTTTGCAGTGCCATATGTGTTGGGCTTGGCACTTGTAAGGGCTATTATCAGCTTGGAAATCAGTCCGGAAGTGACTTATCTTGTCGACCCTTGGTATAACCTGCTTCCTACCTGCCTGTCTCATAACTCAGAACCTCTGGCGCGGACCACAGGAATATGAACGTGGCCGCGTGGCTTGTTCTTGACCCAAACTGGAATCTCTCTGAATCTCTTAACGGGGGCCGCATGACAAAGTGGTACGGCCGCGTGAATCCAACCACGGCCACGTGGTAAAAGCCCTGAATATACACTTCTCTGAATATCCTAGTGCGGCCGCATGCAATTTGTCGGTCCGCACTAGGCTCTTTTTCCATCACTTTATTTGGCCTTTGATACTTGAGCATGTTTCATTCCATTTTGAGCCGATCTTTGACATTTTTTAACTTTGTTGCTTAAACCTGCAATCAAGCACAACCTGTGAGCATTTTGGGACTATTTTGTAGCTAATTATATTCGAAGCATAGGCAATTAGGGGTATAAAACACGTTAACATCTTACTTATCAACTCCCCCAAACTTAAAATTTTGATTGTCCTCAAGCAAATAAAATAAGACCCACCCCTTAAAGGAACATCCAAGTAATTCCAGTTATCCTAAAGCAACCTCAACAAGCAACAATTGGGACTAACAGTTTCCCTCAATACAAATGCATCATTAACACATTTAAACTTTGAAAATTGTGGATCAAGTGTGACACAAAAGCATCAAGAGTTGACACATTTCGTCAAGGAACTTCTCTCGATTACATTGGTCATTATAGAACCCAAACTCACACATCCTCAACTCTCCCTAAGCGAACCTCACCGTTTTAGGGTATTGACACATAAACTGAGGTTCATGGAGTTCCACTCATTTCTCTCAAGAAGAAGGTCACAAGTTCGGTTATAGGTACCATATGCTTGCCCCTTATGTAAGTATCCACTAATGTAGGCTCCCTTCAACTCGAAATCTTATAAGGCTTTTGTGGAGTCATTGTGAAGACTTTTGGGTAAGGGTAAGACATGCTTTTGTTCAAATGGGTTCAATCTTCCCTTAAGCACTTCCTTTGATTCATTTTGGCACACGTTCTTGACTCATTTGAGTATTTCGCTTCTTTTCAAGGGGTTAGAGGGATACATTGTCACTCTTTATTATGCAATTCAAAACATTTCTCCCTTTTATACTTTTTCCACACCTTTATCACTATTGTTTTTGTTGAATCCCCTTTTTGTTCTTATTCACATTGGTCTTTCTTTTTGTCTTTTTCTTTTCTTTCTTTTTCATTGCCTTCCTTTTCTTTTGATTTTGTACCTTCTACCACTTTGTTTCCTTTCTTGTTCACCCCCCCACCCAAACTTAGACATATGCCATTACACGATGGAAGATTTGGGTGCCAAGAGAGGGTATCATTTAGAATAGGTATAGGCTTGTAGCATTAGTTCTTGAAAGGAAAAAGGTTCAAGGCTCAGAAGGGTTAACTAGGGATCATTTCATTGGTAGGCCATAGAATTGTTCTATTTAATATTTGGATTAAGGAGAGTCTATAATTACTTCAAGTCAAATTTCACCTAGGATTTTGCCTCAACAAACATTCAGGGCAAGTGCTAGATCATTGGCTTGGAACTTGGACTCACAATTCTATTTCTCACCGCACATGCTAAGGGATTGCTAATGACATTGAGTCGAGGGCCCACAATAACCTTAGTTACAATTCAAGCGCTCAATGGTCCAAAAAGACCACATGATGAGATTTTGGTCAACACAAGAATCCCAAGGCCACGACTTTCACCATCATAAACATAACATTATGTCTTTGATCATAGGATCAAAGGCAAATGTGCTAGGCCGAAGTGAAGCTTTACCTGAGGTACCCTTAACTACGAAATATAAAAACCAAAAGAAAATCAAAAATGGACTCAAACCCTTAAGAAAGTTGTCACGCCATCTATTATTGGGAGGAGCCACCCTGTTTGCACTATACTCCACCCTTGAAAAGAACCATTGCATTAATAAAACCAAGGGCGTTTTGAATATGCCAAAAATATAGCACAAGGCTACGAGCCTATCTATGAATGTGTACAATAGGGGAGTAGAAATATAACGACGGATGAATATATACATAATTTAATTTTATATATAGACCAAAAGAGAATAAAAAGTACGATAAATATAGCTAAAAATTAAAGCTATGTACAGACCAACTAGAAAGTCAAATCAACAGAACATAAAATGAGAGTCTAATATGTACAGTCATCCAGATAGTCAAAAAGTAGGACGCACTCCCACGAATAAGAGATGGCATTGTCCCTAATGCCAACTATACAAATAAGCATAAAAAGTCAAGGAAAGGATATAGAAGAGCTCCCTAGGCCTGGTCCATCTGCATGGGATCCTTAGTGGTCCTCTATATGGGTGGGAACCTCAGACTGGTTCCCGGCCTCCTGCTGCTCAGTTTCTGGGACTGGTACCTGATCATGGACCAGTTGAATGTCGGGTGCAACACTTGAGGGACCTTTTTGAATCTCTGCTAGCTCAATCACTGCATCAACTATGCTGGGGAGATTTCTCTTCTTACTCAAGAGCCTGGGTGCCTGCTCTTGTTATGGCTGTGGCACTGGTGCTGCGACTGCTAGGGCTGGATCCCTGAATAGTAGGTCTAAAGGCATCTGATCTGCCAATAGCTTGTCAACATCATTCCGTAGCTCCTTTACCAATTCTTTGGAAGCCTTTGACTTCCTCATTTTCTTGTGCTCTATGATAAGATCCGCCAATGCCTTGCCATGTGACTCCATCGCCTTAGTCAAGGCACCCTGAGTCTTCAGTATCTTTTCCTGGTTGGCCACGAGAGTCTTCAGTGTATCCTCAATAGACTGAGGAACCTGAGCTGAGGGAGGTGCTGACTGGGCCTCAACTGATGCAGATAATGTCGACAACTTAGATGTCGCAGCTAATATCCAATTGTTCAGGCTGGCAAGAGTTTGGCTCAACAAATGGGCCAGGAAAGGGTGAGCCCTGGAAGAAGGAACTCTTGGGCCAGCTGAAGTACTGGGCCCAGTAAAAGAGTAGAACCCTGGAGGAAAGTCAACCACAGTAGGCATGGAAGGAAGCTCGGTGGAAGGCCTAATAGCAGACTCTATCGCAAATGGCTCCTCAGACTAGCCAGTCGGGGCAGAGGAGGATGGCTTGTACTTTTTGTCCTTTGGGTTGTCGGGCCCCTGAATGCTGAACTATAAGAATGGGGTCGCTGGTCGAACTTTCATATCATATGAATTTTTCTTCACTTTAATGTCCCAGAAATACATGGTGAGAGAATTGGGAAAGGGATAATTTCTGTCATGCTCTCGACCCACATCAGCAATCACCCAGGACATCACATTGCCCATACTTATTGGGTACCCGGCCATGATAGATGCAATCAATACAGCTTGCTTAAGAGGAATAATCTGATCATGGGTAAAGAATACAACACTTTTGTTTTGCACCTTGGTTGCAGTTGAGCCCATTTTGACGTGGGTCACATTGCAGTAAAATTCTTTCACCATGTGCTCATTGGCATCCACTAACCTATCCCAAAAGTGCTCCCATCCCACTCTAGAATGGAACCATCTATGTAAATTATAGAGTAGGGGTAGAAGGTCAGTTGTAATAATATTCCCCTCTGGAATCAATTTTTGCACTGGCCACCACTCTCGAAACTTGTGAAAATCCAGTTGGCCGATCCTCCCAAACTTCCGGTTTTCTTGTTCGTTCAACACCCCCAACCTGGGGCACACCGCTGTCCGGTACCACCTTATCACCATTGGTCCCATCATATGCACTCTCCCCAGATAGTGAAACTGTGGGGGAGGTGGAGTATTCATCGCTGCCTGTCGTTGAGCCATCAGATGACTTGAATGAAAACTATGTGAAGCTTGGACAGCAGGTGCATCTGGGATTGAGAGAGCTGGCCCTGAATCAGTAGAGTGGTCCTGTGAGGGTAGGTACTCACTCCTTGATTGTTCATCATCTATAACTATCTGTTTACTTGTGTTCAGTTTAGGTCAGGGATTAAGTTTGGTTTGTTTCCCTTTTCCTCCCTGGGAGGAGTCGCCTCATTCTTGTTGTTTAGCACTTCGTCCTCTTTGTATTACCATCTTCTGCAAGCTAACATGTCTAACTTTGTTAGTTTATGCACAGACAGTAAATCAGTTTTTGAAACCAAGTGCATCACAACAAATGAACAGAATGCAGAAATTATTGCAGAACAAGTCACCGCGGACCGCACAATCAGGGGTGCGGCCGCGTTAGAGGAACCACGGGCCGAATTAAAGGCACCGCATTCTACACTGGACAACACCCAGAAAGGCATCTCTCTATTTCTCCCAACGCAGACCGCAGAAAATTGGAGCGCGGACCGCACAAGTAGGGACATGACCGCGCTGGAAGGCAAATATGTTTCAGAATAAAACCACTAAGGACCACACCATCAGTAGTGCGACCGCGTTAGTGTAATTCGGACCACGTGAAAATGATCGTGGGCCACGCTGAGGCTATCTTAGGGACTGAGTTAGTGTATTACAAATTCGTCCATTTTTGTTCAATTTTTTGAATCCTAGTTGTACCTTCTCACTTACCCAATATGAAAATCATGACCAGCATCCGAAACCAACATATAAACTAACCTAATCAATAAACCTAAGAAAACAGAAAGAAGAAGCTACAACTACTGGGAAACAACAAAAGTAAAACATAGGAAATAATTAACGACAAATATGTGAAATGTTACCATGAATAAGAAGAATCAGGCACTCACTGCAACCACACACGAAGTTTAGTCTCTAGGGTGTGTGAATAGTAAAAAGTTAGGGCTCAAGTTTTCAAATGGAGAAAAGTGAAAAATGAGGCCGAAGGTCCCTATTTTTAGAAACCTGTGGGGCCCCGAACTTACCTACAAGCGCGGCCACGTAAAACTGACCCCGGACCGCACAGGGAATAATTTTGAATCCTTGCAGGAAGCAGCCCACGTGGACCGCACAAACAGGGACGCGGTGGCATGAGACCACCGCGGAAGGCATTAAAATGACCACGACCCCGTGGATAACTTCAGAGAACAGACACCTACAGCTTAAGCAGTGCGGACCGCACAAAACTCACCGCAGCCGCACTGGAACCTTTGGAGACTACGAGCTTTTACATTTTATTTTGCATTGCTTCAATATAAACCTTGCAGCATCTCACAAACCATTAGCTCAAAAATCCTAATCTACAAAGAAAATCAAAGAGAAAGAAAAAGACATGGGCTGCCTCCCAGAAGCGCCTGATTTAACGTCGCGACATGATGCATGTTGCCATCATATAACTTCAAATGAATGAGTGCCACAACATGGTTGTCATCAAACTTGCCCAAATAATGCTTGACACGATGCCCATTAACTTGGAAAACTTCAACATTTTTGTTCTTGAGATCAATAGCACCAAATGGGGTCACACCAACAACTTCAAATGGACCACTCCACTTTGACTTGAGTTTTCCCAGAAATAACCTCAACTGGGAGTTGAAAAGAAGAACCATATCACCAACCTTTAATTCCTTTCCCCCAGCATATTTGCTATGAAGATACTTCATTTTTTCCTTATACAAGGACGAGCTGGAGTAGGCATGAAATCTAAACTCGTGAAGATCATTGAGTTTCTCAACACAGAGATTCACAGCAACATCCAATTCTAAGTTCAACTTCCTCAAGGCCCATATAACCTTTTGCTCCAATTCCGCAGAAAGATGACAAGCTTTCCCAAACATCAACCGGTACGGTGACATACGAATGGGTCTTGTAACCCGGTAGGCCCAAAGAGCATCATCTAATTTCCTCGATTAATTGGTCCTATTGGCATTGACAGTCTTAGACAAGATACTCTTAATTTCTTGGTTGGAAACTTTCACTTAACCACTAGCTTGAGGATGATAGGGGTGGTCACTTTGTGATTTACTCCATACTTGGCAAGCAATGAATCAAAATCCTTGTTGCAAAAGTGAGATACCCCATCACTAATGATAACAGGGGGTGCCAAACCTTGTGAAGATACACTTTTTAAGAAAGGCCACCACACTTTGGGCTTCATTGTTGTGCAAATCCACGGCTTCAACCCATTTCGAAACATAATCCGCAGCCACCAAAATGTAAGTGTTCCCACAAGAGCTCACGAAAGGACCCATAAAGTCGATACCCCAAACATAAAAAATTGTCCACCTCTAGAATTGTATTGAGAGGCATTTCATCCTTTATAGAAATCCCACCGACTTGTTGGCATTCATCACATATCCTAACAAAATCACCGGCATCTTTAAACAAGGAGGGTCAATAGAATCCACAACTTAACACCTTAGAAGCCGTCCTTACCCGCCAAGATGGCCACCATAGAGAGAGGAATGACAAGACTCTAAAATACTCAACGATTTTTCTTTCGGAACACACCGACGAATGACACCATCAGTGCAAATCTTGAACAAATATTGCTCGTCCCAATAAAAATCCAAACTTTCCCGCTTGAGATTCTTCCTTTGGTTAGAAGAGAGCTCATACATGATAATACCGGTCACAAGATAGATTTTCACATCGCCAAACCACGGCATATCATGCATTGACATTGCGAGGAGTTGTTCATCCGAAAATGCATCATTGATCTCAACGCTGTCACAAGGCCTCCCCTCCTCCTCCAAATGGGAAATGTGGTCCGCCACTTGATTTTCACTCCCTTTTCGGTCCACAATTTCTAGATCAAATTCTCAAAGAAGTAACACCCATCTCATCAATATCGCCTTGAAGTCTTTCTTGGTCATCAAATATCTAAGGGCGGCATGATCAGTATGGATAATCACTTTGGCCCCCATAAGGTATAGTTGGAACTTTTCCATGGTAAAAACAATAGCTAGCAATTCCTTCTCGGTGATTGTGTAATTTCTTTAAGCTTCATTCATAGTCTTGCTTGAGTAATACATTGTATGGAACATCTTGTTGATTCTTTGGCCCAAGACAGCCCCTACCGCAATGTCACTAGTATCACACACGAGCTCAAAAGGCAAGCTCCAATTTGGTAAGGTAATGATAGGGGTTGTTGTCAACTTGTGTTTCAGAAGCTCGAAAGCCTCCATGCCTTTCTCATCAAAAACAAACTTGGCCTCTTTCTCTAGCAACTTGCACAACGGGTTAACTACCTTAGAAAAATCTTTGATGAACCTTCGGTAGAAACCCGTGTGCCCAAGAAAACTCCTCACCCCTTTGACAAAAGTAGGGGGAGGAAGACTTGAAATAACTTCAATCTTGGCCTTGTCAACTTAAATTCCCCACTTTGAAATTATGTGACCCAACATAATACCCTCTTCTACCATAAAATGGTCTTTTTCCCAATTGAGAACTAGGTTCGTTTCTTCACATCGGGCCAGCACTCGATCTAGATTTACCAAACACTCATCGAACGAATCCCCCACCATGCTAAAATCGTACATGAAGACTTCCAATATATCTTCCACCACGTCGGTTAAAATAGCCATCATACAACGTTAGAAATTCACCGGAGCATTTTATAATCCAAATGGAATCCTCCAGAATGCGAATGTGTCATAAGGACATGTAAAGGTCATCTTCTCTTGGTCTTTCAAGGCAATGAGAATTTGATTATACCCCGAGTACCCATCTAAAAAGCAATAGAATGATCGGCCCGCAAGATGATCAAGCATTTGGTTAAGCAATGACAACGGGAAATGATCCTTTATAGTCACATTGTAAGCTTTCGATAATCCATAAAAACTCTCCAACCCGTCACCGTCCGAGTAGGAATAAGCTCATTGTTGGCATTGGTCACCAGAGTCATCCCGCCCTTCTTCGGTACGCATTGCACCGGAGAAGTCCATAAAATGTCAGAGATAGGATAAACCACACCGGCATCGAGCAACTTGATAACCTCTTCTTGACCACGTCCTGTATAGCCTCATTTAGTCTTATTTGATGTTCAAGTTAAGGCATAGCATCTTCATCCTAAATGATCTTATGAATGCAAAAGGCGGGTCTTATACCCCGAATATCGGCCAATGTTCATCCAATCGCCTTCTTTCTCTTTTGAAGAACCGCAAAAGTGGTGTCAACCTGCACGTTTGTTAAGCAAGACAAAAGAATAACATGAAAAGTACAATTAGAGCCCAAGAATTCATACCTGAGGTGAGGAGGAAGTGATTTCAACTCCAACACCGGCGGCTCATCAATAGATAGCTTAGTTAGTGGAGCTTTACGATTCTCAAGATCTAATGATAACTTAGGCTCATATGAGTATGAACCCATACCATGCAATGCATTCGCGCACTCCACTCTCCCAGCATCCTCATTAACATCAATATCTAGAAGAACGGTCTCAAGTGGGTCTTCAACATTAATCATCGCGCTTGTGTCATCCACTATCACCGCCGTGACAATATCCACAAATGAGCACACCTCGGTGCTATTTGGTTGCCTCATAGACTTGCACACATGGAACACTACCTTCTCAACACCAACACGAAAAGTCAACTGTCCCGCCTCAACATCAACCAAAGCCTTCCTCGTAGCTAGGAAAGGTCTCCCAATAATAATCAGGACTTCAAAGTCAGCCTCACAATTGAGTAAAACGAAATCGGCTGGCAAAATGAATTTATCAATATGAACAAGGACATCATCAATTATACCCAAATGTCCCTTCATTGACTGATCCGCCATTTCTAGCCTCATTGAAGTTGGGAGAGGTTTTCCGATTCCCAAGGTCTTGAAGACCGAATATGGCATTAAGTTTATACTAGCCCCCAAGTCACAAAGGGCTTTCGCAAAGTCTGAACTTCCAATGGTACATGGGATAGTAAATGCACCGGGGTCCTCAAGTTTTGGAGCCATAGAATGTACAATTGAGCTCACTTGATAAGTTATCTTGATTGTTTCACACTCCATTGACCTCTTTTTCGTAACCAAATCCTTCATGAACTTTGCGTACCCCGGAATTTGTTTGAGTGCCTCCACTAATGGCACGTTGATAGTTAGACTCTTCATCATCTCAACGAATTTGTTCAATTGGTTGTCACCCTTTTGCGTGGCCAACCGTTGAGGATAGAGCGGAGGAGGCCTAGACAAAGATTCCTTGGCTTTGGGCACCACCGGCTCGGGCATATCAATCACGTGTTCCCTAGATGGGTTCACGAACTCTTGTGTATCCTCCTCAACCTCATTAATACTAATCCGCACATCATTTTTCACATTGGGTTCAACTACATCCTCAGCCACCAAAGGCATATCATCGCCTCGCAACTCATCTTCATAAACCATAACTTGATTTCCTCTTGAGGCATGCACATCACCGCCTCTACCACTCCGCTTTGTCACCACCATCACATGTTTGTTGTGCCCACCCATAGGGTTTACTACCGTATCACTTGGTAGAGAACCCTTTGGGCAAGTATTTAAAGATTGAGAAATTTGGCCAAGTTGCACCTCCAAGTTACGGATAGAGGTGTTGTGGGAAGCCAATTGAGAATCGGAGTCTTGGTTCTTATTCATCATTTGCTCTAACATAACTTCAATTCGACCCATATTATTGCCAAATAACTAGACTCTTGAGATTGAAATGGTAGCGGGTTGTTCAGTTGTTGATACATCGGAGGCCTTTGAAAGCCTTGCCCCTGATTACCTTGACCACCATTGTTATTCCACCCACCTTGACCATTGTTATTGTTCTAATTGTTGTTGTTGTTCCCGTTTTAATTCCCTTGCTTACCCGAATTGTTGTTCCCCCAATTTCCACCTTGGTTGTTGTTGTTGTTCCAATTACAACCTTGTTGATTTCCCCAATTTCCTTGGGGTCTCCATTGTTGTTTCGAAGAGTTACCTTGGTTTCCTTGGTAATTATTAACATATTGAACCTCCTCGCTTTGATCATCATAGCACTAATTCAAAAAACCATTCCCGTCATCATAGTTATCAAATTTTCCTTGAGGTTGTTGCCCTCTTTGCCTCCTTTTCAACATATTCACTCCTTCCATGGTATTTACATGGTGTAGGTTTAGACTTGTTGCAATTGTGCCTTCACCAATTGATTCGTTGTTGTTGTAAGTTTGGCAATGGCTTTGCCACAGTCATGCAACTTCTTATGCAAATATATGACCGTAGGGTCACCTTGAGGAATGTATGCTCGGCTTTGCCAATCCGAAGAAGTATCGGCCATTTCATCTAAAACATCACAAGCCTCATTGTAGGGAAGCTTCATAAAATTTCGTCCGGCCAATTGGTTTACAATATATTGCTTGGTTGTGTTGATGCCCTATAGAACGTTTGTTGAATCATCACATCATTCATGTCATTGTTTGGGCACTCTTCACCACAGTTCTAAATCTCTTCCATATTTTGTGCAAGGGTTCCGTTGGCTCTTTTTTGAAAGCAAAAAATTTCATCACGGAGTGCCGCCATATGACTTGGAGAAAAGAAATTGGAAATGAATTTGTCCACCAATACATCCCATGTCGTGATGGAATGATTGGGGAGCCTTTCTAACCAGTCCAACGCTTTACCCCGAAGAGAGAAGGGGAAAAGCCTCAATCTCAACGCATCCTTTGCCACGTTTATCTGCTTGCTACCCTAACATGTATCTTCAAACCCTTTCAAGTGCTTGTATACATTTTTATCGGAGGCGCCTGTAAAATACCCTCTTTGCTCGAGCAGGGTTAGTATAAAATGTGTGATTTGAAAGTTCCCCGCCCGGATACGGGGAGGAACAATGGAACTCGTGTACTCTTGATTGGGGATAAATCTGGGGCCACTCTTGGTGGAGGCGGAGGAGGGTCTGGCATATTCTCATTTGCACTGGCATTTCGACTCTCCTTTGAGCTTGAGGTAATATATCTTCTTGTTCAAGATCCTTGTTGATACCCAATTTTTTCCTATTTATTTTTATACTCAAAACACATTCAAATAGCATGTATATGCATATACAAGCATCCCCAAAGATTTTGGTATTTTTTCCAAATTATTAAAGATTTTTTAGAACCAATTTGTGGCCTATTTTGCACTATAAGATCCAATAATTATTCTCAAAACTTTTCATTTTGGTGAATAATTTAATTTATTCTCACATTTACACAAAAATATAATTTACATGACTTTTTACATAATTTTTCAAGTCCATTTGGTATTTTTAAACTAAAATTGCATGAAATTGTAATTTTAGCCCATTTCTCAATTTAATAGCATTTTAAATAACAAAATTATTCTCAATATTTTTAAATTAATACTTGCATATTGCTTATTAACCCAGTATTTTTAATATGATTTTGAACAGCTATTACTATTTTTTATAGCCTCTTTTGTTTTCAATTATAACCTAATTTCGACCCCAATCCCAGCCCCTAATTAAACGAACCACTTTGAATTTTACCCAACCCAGACCCAATCAAATAAACCTGCCCGGACCACATTTCAAATCGTGGCCATTGATAATTTTAATTAACGGTCCACGGTGTCCCTTTCCGTTATAACTCAGCCCAACCCCCAAACCCTAATCACTTCTCAAAAAATAGCCGTCTCTAATCTCTCATCCTCTCCGATTCTCTCAAATCCTCTCGGAAACCCTACCCCTTTTCCCACCGGTTTTCCTCTTATCCACCGGAAACCATGGCATCTCAGGCCCTAGATGGCCTGTACTCACACCCACGTGCCTTTATGCTCCTTTTACTCAAAGAACAAGATCTAACCTTGAAGACCCTGGCTCAGAATCTCTCCGATTCAGGTTCTATGGCCATCTCTGGCATGTCCTAGCCTTGCGATTTCATATCTGCCTCGGACTAGCCCTTTCCATGCCTAAGCTATTTTCGAGGTTTTCCTGTTTTATCTAAGGATCTACTTTAGATCCGTGCTATTTTTGATATTTTTAAACTGTTTTTACATCTTTTTCGACTTTGCTTTCAAAACTGTTCGTCTTCTCGAACCTAGGGTTCCTTGATTTCTACTTGTTCTACTATGATTTCTTACATTATTTTTTTTGCTATAATTTCTAAATGTTTTCACCGTGGTTTCCATGTATTTTCTTACTGTATTTTTTCTCCTAAGGTTTTTAGTGATTTCCTTTACCGTGTTTGTTTCCATGCAATGTCCATGTTCTATAGGTTTTCATGAGTTTATTTTGCCTGATTTTCTATGCTTTCATCTTTGTATTTAATTAGTGGAGGAATCCCTAGATTTTGGGGGTTTTCAACCATTTATGTGTGATTGTTTTGCTTCTTGTGTTGCTTCCTGTTTGATTTCTAAAACCCTAATTTCTAAAGCTCGTCTCATGTTCTCTGATTCTTGCTAAGCTTTGTAAGACCTTCTGATTTCTCTCATGACTATGTTCTTATACTTTCGATTGCATGATTACTTTGCCCTGTTTAATGCTAGCCTCTGCATGTCTAAGTTTATGCATCCTTTTATAGTCTGTCCTTTCCCTCTCAAAATAACCCTAATTTTGGGAATTGATTTTAGGCCACCATTATGTGGTCCTATTTGAGTTTTTCATTATTTAATTTAGAGCAGTTTTCTGACTTAATTCGTTATTAAGTTCGAATCCTTAATTCCTTAATTTACTATGTGTTAATTGATTTTATGCTTACCTTATTTATATAGAGCGTGTATTTTTAAAACTTTTCTTATGTATTTACCCTTTACTACAATGTGTTCTTGATTTTCTTGCCTTAAATAAAAACTCCACCCTCTCTTATTCAGATTCGAACTCCTTAACTAAAGGAGTTCCCTTTCCCTGATTGATTATGATTTATACCGAACTATTTCTTGCCTTATTTACTGCATGTTTCCAACTATAAATATCTCAATCCTTTTCTTTAAAAGACACGAACAATTGAGTTCAGAAAAACACACACACACCACACTCAAAGCTCTCTTCATTAAATTACTTGTGCTATTAATCTGAATAGCCGGCTGAAAGCCAAGGCTATACTTTGGAAAATATCTTGCTTTGCCCAAGTGTTTGCTGAAGATTTCCTGGTTGTTTCCTTGCTTTGTTTGTTCTATTGTTTGAAAATTACAACTGTTCTGTCCCTTTAAGTTAAACACTCTCCACAACTATGTGTTTAATTCTCCTTTTTGCATGTCCCTCACTATATGTTCAGCTTTCTCGACTATGTAATTGTGGTTTAGTCTGTTATGTTTATTCTTCATGTTTATGCATCTTTAAGTTCTGTTACTTGAGGTTTTTCCATGTGAACCCTTTACCCCTGACCCCTTTATGTGTGAGTACTGTCCTAGGTTAGGGTATCATCCCATTGCTATCCATGACTTGGACCAGGTCCTTTTGGACCTTTACTAAAATCAGTCCCATTCCCTTCTCCCCTTTATGTGTTAAGCCTTGACTAGGGTTTGTAGGTGTCATATTAACTACCCAGGCCCCTGTCTGACTTCTACAGTTTGCGCTTTATCTGTTTAAAACCAAGTAGAGGGTCAGGGTTGTGCCAATCTTACCCATGGCTGGGTATGACCACCCTTTTCTTTGGTTTCCCCTAGTCCCCTCACTTTACACTTATTCTTAATTCTTTAAGTTATGCCCCCTATGGTAAGCCATGCTCAGGGATCTTAGAGTTCCCTCTGAACTCGGATGCCTAAGGGGTGGTAATTCCACACATTGCATTACTATGCTACAACATTCAATCTTTAGAGTGTAAGCATTGCCTGGGTTCCTGAAAACCCTTGGAACTTTGAAATACTCTAAGAGAAGGCATTGGAAGCTGGAATCTGGATTTTGGAAACATATGTGTTGGATGTTGAAGGTTTCATTGAGCGTCCTCGGGTCTGGATTTAGTTTTTATGTATTTATTTCAGCCTATTAATTTCCAAGTTTTGTAATAACTATGTAATAAAACTCAGGGATAATATTAGTAATGGGTGTGGGATTGGTTAATATTGCTTGCATAAGTCAATGGGTAGAAATCATGTCTATAGGATCTTTTATACTTTAATCATCTAGAAATCATGCCTATAGTCTTTTATGCTTTCAATTATCTAGAAATCATACCAATAGGATGTTTTACTTCTTAACATCATCTAGTTGCCATGTCTATAGGTTTAATACTTACACATCACCTAGATAACCTGCCTATAGGGTTTTAATGTTTAATCATGTTACAAATCATTAGAGATCCTGCCTATAGGACTTTAACATTCGCTTAATCAATTGCATATAGAAACCATGCCTATGGGGAATGCATATGCATTAGACAACCTATAGGGCAACTGAACGTTTATCTGTTTACCAACTCTCTAATAGGCTTTTATAGAGACATCATGCCTATCGGATTCCTTCTCAACTTGTCTAATTCATTTTTAAATAATAACAAATCATTAATTGGCCCTTTAATGCCCTAATACAACTTTTTCCATAAAAACTCTTGTAAACCAACGTGTTTTTTATACTCTTCAAATCTGCATCTTTTAAACATTCTGCCAAAATGTTTTACTCAGTCCCTGAGATTTTCTTTTAATAGTCCTGTAACTCACTCTCTTTTTAAAGACATTCCTGCCTCTAAAAATCTTTCGTAACTCTTTAGCTTTTTTCCTACTCAAATGGTCTGCTGATTACAAATCCATTTAAAATTTACTGCAGTTTTTACTTTCTTTTAAACTCTTCTGCATTAAGACCTCAATAACTAATGAATCAGACCCGAGGGGTTGGATGCAGAATTTTTATGCCACTTTTTGAGTTAAACAGATTCGTCCGCCTCTTAAATTTAATTAAAGGCCAAATCAGTACGTGCAAGTCATGCTAAACTAATTGTTGTTGTGATCTACGGGGTTTGTATGAGCCTTTGAGGGTTTGTTTTGTACCCCCACTTATTTGTTATTTGTTTTTTACAGACGCCTAGTATTTTATCCTTTCAAACTCCATATATGCCTTCCCCTCTTCTCCCCCTTAGGATTAGAAGTCCAAATATCCCGGGACTGATAGGTCGGTACGGGTATTAGAATGAAATAAGTAAACGAGACTAATCGTCTTTAAATACCTTAACGGGGTGGCAAGGGTAGAATATGGAGATGACGACGGTGTGCTAAAATATCGTGTGAGAATGATTGTTGTTCATTTCACTGAATGATCCATATTACAATTAAACCTAGGACCCCTTCTTTTCTTGCTTTTCCTTTATTTAAATTAATATTTTTTCAAATTAAATTCTCTTTTCACTTGTGCCTTTCTTCTTTCAAAAATTGTCAACTCGTTTATATTTCATATGTCAAACTTTGCTTGTCCACTCATACTCTTCTTAAAGTCACAACCAAGCAAGGCCGGGAACCACACTAGTGGATCTTGAGGGGTGCCTAACACCTTCCCCTCGACATAATCTCAAGCCCTTACCCGAACTCTGGTTTTCATTCAAACCCTTCTTCATTTCTCTAAAAGTGTCATAATGCACTATATATCATTAGGGTGGCGACTCTCCAAATTCCATAGCCCAAATTCTCTAAAAGGGGATAAAAGAGTCATTCCACCCATAATGTCGTAAACCCGATTTCTCCTCAAGAAAAAGGGGGTGTCGACGGCATGGCAACTCTACTGATGATGTTCTTTAAGGATTTTACCGTTACTTGCTTTTATGACTTTATTGCTTCCTTAATCGCATTTATTTCCTGTCTTTAGTTATTTCATCATAATTACTAGCTTGGCTCTTCATGTTTTCCTTTTCCTTTAATCTCTTCCTTTACTACTTTACTATTATTTCAGTGTCGTTGTAATTCTTAGTATTTATCGTAATATTTATGAACGTGAAAATAATGTAATTTGTTTCATTATTGTAACTGCATTTCTCAACATCATATTTCACTCATACAAATCCTATAGCAACGCTTATAATGAGTGGTTGCGCCATTCCAATATTATAAAACCCCTAAATGTGGCAAAATCATATTTTCGGTAAAACTAGTCGATCAACGGTGTAGTCGACGATTCCGCGTCTTTCCCTCTTGAGTTGTCCGCTCAAGGGTACCTTGTCTAGCACTTCAAAAGTAGAAACCTTATTCCCTTGAAAGTGTTCATGCATCATGGTCAACCCTAGCCGAGTCAGCTATGTTGTCCGCATAATGACTCATTAAGATAGCCTAAACCAAAGACCATCGAGTTTCCCTGAAACCCAAACGGACACCTTCACGTTATGTGCATTCATTTGGAGAACTAAATGCCTTCTGCTAATTATTGATTAAAATAGTCAAATCTGGTGGGGTTAAGAGCCTAACACTTTGTTTTGCAGAAAATGAGGCACGAGATCCCCCGATTCGGTATGGTATCCAACATTCACCTAAGGTTGCTAAGATGGTGGGAAGATCTTCATGGCAGCGATCAAATCCGCGTCCACAAGTACTTAGGGAATTTCCCCTCACTTCTGGAAGTCCATCCCAACAACAAGATCATAGAGGCCACTTTGATTTGGGATAGTGATCGATCAGTGTTCCGTTTCTGAGACTTGGAAATGACCCCTTTGCTTGAAGAGATAGGGGGCCTAGCTGGTATCCCTTGGGAGACTCCGAGTTTGCTTATGCCAGAGAACTGCAAAAGTAAGGCTTTCTTAAGATGATGGGACTCAGGAAAAATCCCGACCTTTCTTGCTTGAATGACTCATGCATACCATTTGACTTCTTATATGAGAGATATGGCCACATCAAGTCCTATCTCACCTACGCGGACGAATTCACTCTCACTTCTTTGGGACATATACATAGAAGGGTATTTGTGTTCATGTTTTGCTTCTTGGGCATGATAATTTTCCCCATGAAAAAGGCTAGGATCCACACCAGACTAGCCATGGTAACCAAGACCTTAATGGAAGGAATCGACGGGTAGTCGTTCAGCATAGTGCCTATGATCATCGCTAAAATCTATCGAGCCTTGGGAAAGTGTCAGCAAGGGGCTCCACATTTCGAGGGTTGTAATCTGCTACTTCAACTTTGGCTCATAGAACACCTTTAGAAAGGTGACTACAGACAGGAAACCATACGCAGGGATTGGGATGACCATATCGCTTTTCATCACCCAAAACAAATGAACTTCATGCCCAACATGTTGGCTCAGCCAGAGGACGCCAGTGGATGGGTAGAGTTGTTCGAGAATCAAAAAGAAGAGCAAGTTCAGTGGATGTTCGAGTGGTTCCCAGCAGGGGAGTTCATTGTCCGTTCTCGACATGCAAAATTCCTCGTACTCATTGCTCCGAGGGAACTCGTCCTTATGTCCCCTTCCTGGCCATGAGGCAAGCTGGAAGAAAACAAATCATACTCATACTCATTGCTCTGAGGGAACTCGTCCTTATTTCCCCCTCCTGGCCATGAGGCAAGCTGGAAGAAAACAAATCATACCCAGGATAGAGAAAATGAGTCAATTCAGGGTGGACTTTCAAGATGATGATAGCACGCACATATGTCACGCTCAGCACATGTGGCACTGCAATCTAGTCTTAGGGAATGAGTCTATTGAACCAGACAGGTATCATGCCGGGTGTGTACAACACTAGACAGGTTGGTTGGAAGATGATCACATTTTTTTGGGTCATTCAGGATTCGTCCACGACCATAGGATTATTGATTAGAAAACTAAAGCACAAGTCAAATACAATCAACTACGCAAGAGGATACGAGAACTTGAGAATGAACATCGAGAAATACAGGAAGCCCACGAGAAGCTGATCAACGAGTGGAAGGACATGGCTGTCAACGCCAATAACCGCTTAGGATAATTGGAGTGAGGTATAGTGGAATCGGAAAGGAAGTTCTTGAAAAGAATTGAAGACTGTCAGAATGCTTAAGGAAGTGCAAGCGGACATCTAGCTCGAGATTATCTGCTTCTAGGAATGTGCGAGTTGGTGCAGCTGCACGAGGGAGGCAAGAGTGCCGAATATAGGGAAGGTCCCTCTGGGACCAAGTAATTAGGAATTTATTTTCATGCTTTCTTAATGAAATAAGGACACTGGCCATTAGTGACATATTTTATCATTTAGTTGTTTTAGACTCGTCTGGTTTTATCAATAAAATGAGGCATTTAGCATTATATGTTCTCCAAATTTAATTTGTCGCTAGGCCTAGCTCGGGCACAATGTGGCACCCAAATTAGGAAGAAAATTACATTCATGCATAATGTGTTTAAATATCGCAAGGATATATTATCAGAACACACACTAACTTCTTACCTTTTGTTTTTCTTTTATTTTTATTCCCCTCCCCAAAGGTTAGTTCATGCATTCTGGCACCCTCAGTATACTCCACAGGATATAAGGGTCCTCCACGTCCTCCTCCTCCAAGTCCTACCAGAAATAGGAACAAAGGCAAAATGGGAGATACAAGCGCCAGAAAGGAACTTGAGGAAACTTCTCAGAATGTTGCAATCACCAACGAGACTGCTGCTCATCTGGAGCAAACTTTGCTAAGATTCCGAGAGGAATTGGACCAAGCTAGAAACCTGGCAAGCCTATCAATCCCTCTTGCCGCCCCTAATGTTAACATCCAGAATCTCGCACGTCCACAAAACACCCCACAGCCTCCAATGCAGCCCACTCATAACACTTCACTGCTCATTCCTGAACCACAAAACACCACAAAAGACCATAACACTTTTTTCTTTGTGGACACTATACCGCACTACAGTCAGCCAATCACAAGTGCAGCCAAGTCATATGACAAGAGTTCCCTTATTCAGAATTTTGTCGCTGAGATCAAGAAGTTGACTAGGCGGGTTCAAGGTTTCGAAGGTAACAAAGGTGTCGAAGGGCTGAATTACGAAGATCTTTGTGTTCAGCCAGATGTTGAGCTACCGGAAGGGTACAAACCTCCCAAGTTCGAGTTGTTCGATGGTATAGGAGATCCCAGGGTCCACATTAGAATGTATTGTGACAAGTTGGTAGGAGTCGAATGGGACGAGAAAATCTGCATGAAGCTGTTCATAAGGAATTTGAAGGGTGATGCTTTATCATGGTATATTAGCCAGGATTCAAAGAAATGGACTAATTGGGTAAACATGGCGTCTGACTTTATGGACCGTTTTAGGTTCAACACTGAGAACGCACGAGATGTGTTCTATATCCAGAATCTCAAGAAGAAGCCCACAGAGACCTTTCACGAGTATGTTACTCGTTGAAGGTCAGAAGGTGCTAAGGTCATACCGGCCTTGGAGGAAGAGCAAATGAATAGGTTTTTCGTCCGTGCTTATGATCCGCAATACTACGAGAGGCTGATGCTAATAGAGGGCCAGAAGTTCTCCGATATCATCAATTTGGGAGAGAGGATTGAAGAAGACATAAAAAATGGTATGGTCTCTAACCTCAAGGCATTACAGGCTACCAACAAGGCTATACAGTCTGGTGGCTCGTCGAAGAAAAAGGATGCAAATTCCTTGATGGCTGCTGCGCAAAGGAACAATTCCACTATGAAGTACCAAACCTATCCCTTAGCTCCACTCACATATCAACCTACCCTAAATTACCAAACACCATCATCCACTTACCAAATTCCACTACCTTACCAATCATCTCCACAACCCATATATAAACCTACCTGACCCAGATATTCCCAACCCGCACCTGTATACCAAGCATATAACTCCCAACCTTCCCACTACCCATCACCACCTACACGCCAAATCTTTCCTCGACCTAGACGAAACTTTGATTGTAAACCTCGTAGACAATATACCGCCATAGCCTAGACAATTGACCAATTATATAAGAAACTCAAAGAAGCCGGAAACATTACCCCTATCCCAACCGTAACTCCAGAAAACCCTTCCCAATGGATCAACCCAAACAAGACTTGCGCATACCATTCCGGGATGAAGGGCCATATCATCGACGAATGTCGCTTGTTGAAAGATAAGATTCAGAATCTGATTGACAACAAGATCATCATAGCAAAGAAGCCCGCTCCTAATGTATGCGACAACCCTTTGCCCGGCCACAAGGGTGGGGGCATCCATATGATCGAGATTGAAGATAATTGGGACCCCAAAGGGTAAATCTGTATGATAGTTGAAGGAGATAACCTAAGAAGCCAGCAGTTACTCTCAACCCCATTGTTGTTCAGATTTAGCCCTCTAAGGGCGATGTGGTAAATCTGTCTGTGCCGCTCGAGTCTAAAGCACCTTCTGCAAAGGTGCCAAAACCAATTGAGGTTGGGTTCGGGGTTCCAAAGAAGCCTGCACCGTTTAAAGTTACTGTGTTACCGCCTAGAGTACCAATTCCAATCTACATAATAGACGTCACCCCGTTCAAGACAAATGCTATACCTTGGGATTACATTGCAGAGGCTAGAAGAAAGGGAAAGCCATATACCGGGGAAGCAATTGCCGCACAGGGCATGACTAGCACAGGCAGGGTATACACCCCGGAACATTTGGTTGAGTCTAGCAAGCAAGCCTCCGGGCGGGATGTTGAAACTGGACCCGACGACCTCTGGAGGAAGATATAGGCTAAGGAATACTCAATCATCGAGTAATTGAACAAAACACCAGCACATATTTCTATTCTGGCTCTTCTGCATAGCTCTGAGGCACATAAAAACTCTTTAATGAAGATACTAAGTGAAGCTTATGTTCCTAGAAACATAATAGGATGCGAAATGGAAAACATGGTGGGGCAGATACTGGAAAGCCATAAGATCACCTTCCATCAGGAAGAGTTACCACCGGAAGGGCTTGGTCACAACAAAGCACTGTACATCGTTGCGCAATGCGAGGATCATTTTATCACCAGGATTCTAGTCGACGTGGGATCCAGCCTCAACATTTGTCCATTGATAACTCTCAGGACATTGGGTAAAGGATTGCATGAGATTAAAGACGGAGCTATCAGTGTCAAAGCTTTTGATGGATCTCATAGGTCCACCATTGGAGAAATTAGCTTATGCCTTCATATGGGACCCACTTGGTTTGATGTTGAGTTCCAAGTCATTGACGTGCCAGCATCATACAATTTGTTGCTGGGACGACCCTAGATCCACGCCGCTGAGGCTGTAGCATCAACTTTGCATCAAGCTGTAAAATTTGAATGGGATCATTAGGAAGTAATCATTCATGGCGACGGTAAAAACCCTATATACAGTCGCCAGGCCACCCCGATGATCGGAGGAAGAAGGAAAAATTGGTGGAGAAACAAACCATCACATCGAGAGAGTCAACACCATAGACAAAGACAAGTGGTAGGATAAGAAAATTGAGAGCATTTTGATTTGGAGCAGGTACGAGCCTGGAAAAGGACTTCGCAAAAATCTCCAGGGCATCACCAAGCCTATCAAGTTAAAGAAGCATAGAACCACCTTTGGCCTGGGATACGAGTACACCTGGGAGGACTTCAATCATTGGTCACCACCGTGGCGCGGTCCACTGGAGCACCCTCTACCTCAGTTAGAGCAGACCTTCCAGCCAGCTGATGTCATATATGGATCAGAGGAAGATGAGACACTGGCAGCAATGAAGAACCTGTTTCTAGAGGATGATATGGATTGTTGTGTTATGTTCGAGGAGGAATGGGAGGAAGGCCCTTGCATTCAAGTTGTGAACCTAGGGGAATAGCTCATCAATTGGTCAATCTGAACCACCAGTGCCCGGATAGCTTCGGGGTAGCAAGAGTAAACGACGCACATGCATTGCATTTTATTTTTTAGTTGATTTTACTTTTCCGGATTGTCTTTACTTTTGAAAAGAGCTCCGATGTTTCGAACAGTTATGAATTCAAATAAAAGCATTTTTCAAGTTTATCTTTATATCTCGCTCATATTACTTTTCTCTACCATTTACTTTAGTGTACACAGCATTACTATTAAATATCTTGATGATGAACCAAAGAGTGTAACTTGCAACGAGGCAATGCGACAAACAAACATAGATTCAGAAGATGATGAAACAAGAATAAAGGAGCAAGCCATATACTACCTCAGCAAGAAGTTTAACCCGTACGAGGCTCGATATTACTTACTTAGTATGCTCTAACCTGGGTATCTTAGAAACTGAGGCACTACTTCTACGCTTACACCACTTATCTCATATCCAGGATGGATCCATTGAAATATATATTTCATAAGTCCATGCCTACCAGCAAGCTCGCTAAATGGCAGATACTGTTAAGTGAGTTCGACATTGTTTATATTACCCAAAAGGCAGTCAAAGGACAAGCTCTGGCAGATCACCTTGCCGAGAATCCTGTAGGAGGAGAATACGAACCTCTAAAGACATATTTTCTAGTGAAGAGGTAGCTTTCATAGGAGAAGAAATTGCAGAATCCTATGATGGTTGGAGGATGTTTTTCGATGCAGCCTCAATTTTTAAAGGAGTTGGTATAGGAGCAGTCTTGGTATCAGAAACCGGTCAGCATTACCCAGTATCTGCCAAGTTTAGATTCTCGTGCACCAATAACATGGCCGAGTGCGAAGACTATATTTTAGGGCTCAAATTGGCAATTGACATGAACATTCAGGAACTATTAGTGATCAGAGACTCGGACCTACTTATACATAAAATTCGAGAAGAATGGGCAACCAAGAATTTCAAAATACTCCCCTATCTGCATCATGTATAGAAGTTGAGGAAAAGATTCAGAAAGATAGAATTCCAGCAAGTTCCTAGAATACAGAATGAGTTTGCCGATGCCTTAGCCACTTTATCGTCTATGATCCAGCATCCAGATACAAACTTTATTGATCCCATCCAGGTCAAGATTCACGACCAACCATCTTATTATGCTCATGCCGAGGAAGAAGCCGACGGGAAACCTTGGTTCCATGATATCAGAGTATACTTGACAATAGGAGAGTACCCAGAGCTTGCCAATGCTACTCAGAAATGCACACTCTGGAGGTTGTCCAACAACTTCTTTCACAGCGGAGGAATCCTATATAGGAGGACTCCGGATCTAGGATTATTAAGATGTGACAAGGCAAGAGAAGCAACCAAACAATTGGAGGAAGTGCACGTAGGAACCTGCGGACCGCATATGAATGGTTTCATTTTGGCAAAGAAGATACTCCGAGCGGGGTATTTTTCTATGGAAACGGACTGCATCCAGTATGTCCGGAAATGCCATCGTTGTCAGATACATGCAGATATGATAAAAGTACCTCCAAAAGAGCTTGCTGCATCAAGCTTAACATGGTCGTTCGCCGCTTGGGGAATGGATGTTATTGGACCAATAGAACCCGCCGCATCAAATGGGCACAAGTTCATCCTGGTTGCAATTGATTACTTTACCAAATGGATTGAAGCAGCATCCTACAAAGCAGTCACCAAGAAATTAGTAACAGATTTCGTCTGTGATCGTATAGTTTTTCGATTCGGGGTTTTAGAATCAATCATCACCGACAATAGTTCTAATCTCAATAGCGATCTGATGAAGCCAATGTGTGAAACATTCAATATTAAACACAAGAACTCTGCGGCTTACAGACCTTAGATGAATGGAGTTGTAGAAGTAGCCAATAAGAACATCAAGAAGATATTAAGGAAGACGGTCGAAAAGCACAAGCAATGGCACAAGAAGTTGTCGTTCGCCTTATTGGGATATCGTACCACGGTCCGTACATCAACAGGAGCCACTCCCTACATACATCTATGGTACAGAGGCAGTCATCCCCGCTGAGGTAGAAATTCCGTCCTTGAGGGTCATACAAGAAGCAGAGTTAGATGATGCAGAATGGGTCAAAAGTCGCTGTAAGCAACTAGCTCTCATCGACGGAAACAAGATGATGTAGTCTGTCACGGTCAATTATAACAAAACAGAATGTCCATAGCCTTCAACTTAAGAGTTAAGCAGAGGAAATTCATGCCAGGACAGCTGGTATTGAAGAAAATATTTCCGCATCAGGATGAAGCCAAAGGTAAATTCTCTAAATTGGCAAGGCCTGTACTTGGTTCATCGGGTACTAACTAGAGGATCCCTTATTCTCGCAGATATGGACGGGGAAATCTGGCCGAAGCCTACAAACTGAGACGCAAAAAGATACTACATTTGATCATACACTTTTTCTTTCGTGATGTAATTTAAACTATGCCTGACATGATTCCCGTTTAAGAGGGGATACGTAGGCAGCCCTATGGGTTCGGTCACATATTAATAAAATCCCATCTTTTTCCCCGCAATTGGAACTGGGGCAGAATTTTGAGGAGGACCCTCAAAATTTCGAAGTAAGTTTTTGAGTCTTTTCTCCAGAACCAACACAGTAAACTGGGGCAGAATTTTGAGGAGGGGCCTCAAAATTCTAGAATCGTCACATGTTCATTTATCCAGCACATCCGTCTGTAGCGCCAGCCCAGTAAACTGGGGCAAACTTATGAGGAAGACCCTCAAAATTCCGGAGCAAGCAAGGTCGTCGTGTCTTGAACCACGTTTGAGTTGTTGGTTTATCCAAAATAAAATCATTTTATATATATATATATACACATATATATACATATATATATATATACATATATATATATACATATATATATATATACATATATATATATATACATATATATATACATATATATATATATATATATACATATATATATACATATAAATATATACATATATATATATATATATATATATATATATATATATATATATATATATATATATATATATATATACAAATGTATTTGGATTTACTAAGCCATGTACAAATATCATTTGCATCACCATCGTTTAGCAATACTACCCTTGTGATACGCGACGCCAAGAGCTGGAGGATACGAACTAACCTCCCCTCTACAAAACTCACGATTTTTCTTTGGATACAGGAATCCAGACCACGAATCAAAGTATATTCGCTCTTCAGAATCCAAATTCTCCGAAGGGTCACTATCCACACCCAACACTCCCCAGCAGTCCTAATATCACAAACCGTATACCAGCTAAGAAAACTTACTACTATTCGTTCTTTTACATTCGTGCATTGCATAAAAACTTACTACTATTCGTTCTTTTACATTCCTGCATTGCATAAGGTTATTATCTGCCTTTCGAGACTAAGCTCTGTCTCCATCTGCATTTTTTCATAAGGCTACTCTCTGTCTTCTGAGGTTAAGCTCTACCTCCATATCGCATAAGGCTATTATCTGCCTTTCGAGACTAAGATCTGTCTCCGTCTGCATTTTTTCACAAGGCTACTCTCTGCCTTCCGAGGTTAAGCTCTACCTCCATATCGCATAAGGCTATTATCTGCCTTTCGAGACTAAGATCTGTCTCCATATGCATTTTTGCATAAGGCTACTCTCTGCCTTTTGAGGTTAAGCTCTACCTCCATTTTGCATAAGGCTACTCTCTGCCTTCCAGCTCTACCTCCAAATTTCATAAGGCAATTATCTGCCTTTCGAGACTAAGCTCTGTCTCCATCTGCATTTTTGCATAAGGCTACTCTCTACCTTTCGAGGTTAAGCTCTACATCCATATTGCATAAGGCTATTATCTACCTTTCGAGACTAAGCTCTGTCTCCATCTGCTTTTTTGCATAAGGCTATTCTCTGCCTTCCAAGGTTAAGCTCTACCTCCATATTGCATAAGGCTACTTATCTGCCTTTCGAGACTAAGCTCTGTTTCCATCCGCATCGCATGAGGCTACCTATCTACCTTCCGAGACTAAGCATTGTCTCCACCCTGCATGGCTAAAATATCACCACCTTATTTTCCGATTGGCTGAAACATCGCCACCTGCACTTTAAATTTTCATTCGCTGAAATATTGCCACCTGCTTTTTAAATTCTCGCTCTGGCTGAAAGATTGCCACCCTTTGCATTTATCTGACTGAAAGATCGCCACCCTTCACATTCATTCGGTTGAGAAATTGCATCATTCTCATGGGTTGAAAGATCGCCAACTAGTTCAAAGGCACATAGTTCAGAGACAGCATTTGCATAGCCCGAGAACATCATTTCATGGCCCTGCAAACCCTTAGTTTTATGATGTTCATGGCCCAGGACATCATCGTCTGTGGACGTCATCCTAATCGTCCGAAGACAACATTCATGGCCCAACGGGAACTTGCATCACGTTAAAATTATGCAATATATACGCACATCACCCATTTGCAGGTACTCCGGCAGGCTCATGGCCGTCTCAACAGGAGTGATCCCGCTCCAGTTCTCTGTAGCCTGTCCGACTCCAAGCACCCTCTCAGGCCTAACCATCGCGTCCGTCTTTCTGTATTTCCGTCGACATATTCCATCAATAGTATCTGAACTACATATGGCTTGATTCCTGTAAACCAAGGATATGTAGGCAGCTCAGAAACTAGAGCGTGGTCAAAAACCTTTTACAATTGCCATTTCCGGTCAAAATTGGCCATCTTATCTTTACCCGACAACTCTTTCATCCTCCTCAGGTAAAGAGGGGCAGCTGTTGATACCCAATTCTTTCCTATGTATTTTTATACTCAAAATACTTTCAAAATAACATGTATATGCATATACAAGAATCCCCAAAGGTTTTGCTATTTTTCCAAAATTTTTGAAGATTTTTTAAAACCAATTTATGGCCTATTTTGTAATATAAAATCCAATAATTATTCCCAAAACTTATCATTTCGGTGAATAATTTATTTTATTCTGACATTTAAACAAAAATATAATTTACATGATTTTACACAATTTTAAAAGTCCATTTGGTACTTTTAAACTAAAATTGTATGTAATTACAATTTTAGCCTATTTCTCGATTTAATTGCATTTTGCATCACAAATTCATTCTCAATATTTTTAAATTAATACTTACATATTTTTTATTAACCTAGTATTTAAATTTGCTTTTAAATAGCTTTTACTATTTTTTATAAATTAATAATGAGAAAATTGGCTATTTAAATTATAGCCTCTTTTGCTTTCAATTATAACCTAATTTCGATCCCGATCCCAGCCCCTAATTAAATGACCCAATTTGAATTTACCTGACCCAGACCCAATTAAACAAACCCACTCGGACCATATTTTAAAACGTGGATGTTGATTGTTTTAATCAACGGTCCACATTCACCCTTTCCTTTTTAACTCAGCCCAACCCCCTAAACCCTAATCACTTCTCATAAAACAACCACCTCTAAACTCTCATCCTCACGGATTCTCTCAAATCCTCTCCGAAACCGTAGCCCCTTTCCCACCGATTTCCGCCTTATCTCACCGAAAACCATGGCATCTCAGGCCCTAAAGGCCTGTACTCACCCCCACGTGCCTTTATGCTCTATTTACTCGGAGAATAAAGGTCTTACCTTGAAGTCCATGGCTCAGAATCTCTTCTATGTCCATCTTCGGCTCACTCCGGCGTGTCCTAGACTTGCGAGTTCATCTCTGACTCGGACCAGCCCTTTCCAGGCCTTTCTCATTTTTCTAGGGTTTCTCTGAAACCCTAATCCATTTTTGAGGTTTTTCTGTTTTCTCTAAAGATATACTTTAGATATGTACTATTTCTGATATTTTCAAAGTGTTTTTACATCTTTTCCGATTTTGCCTTCAAAGCTATTCATCTTCTCGAACCTAGGGTTCCTTGATTTTTACTTGTTCAACTGTGATTTCTTACATTTTTTTGCTTTGCTATAATTCCTAAATGTTTTCACCATGGTTTATGTGTATTTTCTTTACTGTATTATTTCTCCTAGGGTTTCTATTGATTTCCTTTACTGTGTTTGCTTCCATGAAACGCCCATGTTCCTTGGGTTTTCCTGAGTTTATTTTGCCTTATTTTCTATGATTTCATCTTTGCATTTAATCTGTGGAGGAAACCCTATATTTTGGGGGGTTTTCAACCACTTATGTGCAATTGTTTTGCTTCTTGTGTTGCTTCCTGTTTGGTTTCAAAAATCCTAATTTCTAAAGCTCATCTCATGTTCTCTGATTCTTGCTAAGCTTTGCAAGACCTTCTGATTTCTCTCATGAATATGTTTTTATACTTTCAAGCATGATTACTTTGCCATGTTTAGTGCTAGCCTCTGCATGTCTAAGTTTATGCATCCCTTTATAGTCAGTCCTTTCCCTCTCAAAATACCCCTAATTTTGGGAATTGATTTCAGACCACCATTATGTAAGCCTATTTGAATTTTTCCTTGTTTAATTTGGACCAGGTTTTTGACTTAATTCATTATTAAGTTTGAAGCCTTAATTGCTTAATTTACTATGTGTTAATTGATTTTGTGCTTACCTTGTTTATGTAAACCGTGTATTTTTAAAACTTCTCTTATGTATTTACCCTTTACTACACAATGAGTTCTTGATTTTCTTGCCTTAAATAAAAACTCTACCCTCTCCTATTCATATTCGAACTCCTTAATTAAAGGAGTTCACTTCCCCTGATTGAATATGATTGATACTGAATTGTTTCTTGCCTTGTTTACTGCTTGTTTCCAACTATAAGTATCTCACTCCTTTTTGTTGAAAAGACACGAAAAATTGAGTTCAAAAACACACACACACTCAAAGATCTCTTCTTTACTATTACTTGTGTTATTGTTCTGAATAGCCATCTGAAAGCCAAGGCTAGACTTTGGAATCTCTCTTGCTTTGCACAAATGTTTGCTGAAGATTTCCTGGTTGTTTTCTTGCTTTGTTTGTTTTGTTGTTTGAAAGTTGTAATTAGTATGTCCCTCTAAGTTAAACACTCTCCACAACTATCTGTTTAATTCTCCATTTTGCATGCCCCTCACTATATGTTCAGCTTTCTCGCACTATGTAATTGTGTTTTAGTCTGTTATGTTCATTCTTCATGTTTCTGCATAATTAAGTTCTGTTACTTGAGGTTTTTCCATGTAAACCCTTTCCCCTTGATCTCTTTATGTTTGAGTACTGTTCTGGGTTAGGGTAGCATCACATTGTTATCCATGACCTGGGACCAAGTCCTTTTGGACCTTTACTCAAATCAGTCTTATTCCCTTCTCCCCTATATATGTTGAGCCTTGACTAGGGTTTGGAGGTGTCCTAATCACCACCCAGGCCCCTGTCTGACTTCTAAAGTCTGCTCTTTAACTGTTTAAAACCAAGTGGAGGGTCAGGGGTACGCCAGCCTTACCCATGGCTGGGTATGATCACCATTTTCTTTGGTTTTCCCTAGTCCCCTCACTTTACACTTATTCTTAGTTCTTTAAGTTCCTGCCCCCTATGGTAAGCCATTCTTAGGGACCTTAGAGTTCCCTCTGAACTTGGATTCCTAAGGGCTAGTAATTACACACATTGAACTACTCTGTTACAACATTCAATCTTTTGAGTGTAAGCATTGCCTGGGTTCCTGAAAACCCTTGGAACTTTGAAACACTCTAAGAGAAGACCTTGGAATCTAGAATCTGGCTTTTGGAAACATACGTGTTGGATGTTGAAGGTTGCATTGAGCCTCCTCAGGTCTGGATTTAGTTTTGATGTACTTATTTCAACCTATTTCTCTCCAAGTTTTCTAATAACTATGTAATAAAACTCGGGAAAAATATTAGTAAAGGGTGTGGGATGGGTTAATATTGCTTGCATAAGTCAATGGGTAGAAATCATGTCTATAGGATCTTCTATGCTTTAATTATCTTGAAATCATGCCTATAGGTCTTTTATGCTTTCAATTACCTAGAAATCATGCCTATAGGATGTTCTAATGCTTAACATAATCTAGTTGCCATGTCTATAGGTTTAATACTTACGCATCACCTCAATAGCCTGCCTATAGGGTTTAAATGTTTAATCATGTTACAAATCATTAGATATCATGCCTATACTTTAACATTCGCCTAATCAATTGCATATAGAAACCATGCCTATAGGGAATGCATATGCGTTAGGCAAACAATAGGGTAACTTGACGTTCATCTATTTACCAACTCTCTAACATACTTTAAAATTCAATAGAGACATCATGCCAATAGGATTCCATCTCAACTTGTCTAATTTGTTTTTTTTAACAATAACAGTCCGTTAATTGGGACTTTAATGTCCTAATATAACGTTTTAAATAAAAACTCTTGTAAACCAATGTGTTGTTTAAACTCTTCAAATCTGCATCTTTTAAACATTCTGCCTAAATGTTTTACTTATTCCATGAGATTGTCTTTTAAATAGTCCTGTAACTTACTCTCTTCTTAAAGACATTCCTGCCTCTAAAAATCTTTCATGACTCTTCTGCAGTTTTCCTACTCAAACGGTCTCCTGATTTCAAATCCATTTACAAATTTATTACAGTTTTTACTTTCTTTTAAATTCTTCTGCATTAAGACTTCAATAACTAACGAATTAGACCCGAGGGGCTCGATGCAGACTTTTTATCCAACTTTATGAGTTAAGCTGATTCGTCCGCCTCTTAATTTCTATAATTAAAGACCAAATCAGTACGTGCAAGTCATGCTAAACTAATTGCTGTTGTGATCTACGAGGTTTGTATGAGCCTTTGAGTGTTTTTTGTACCCTCACTTATTTGTTATTTGTTTTTGACAGACCCCTAGTATTTTATCCTTTCAAACTCCATATATGCCTTCCCCTCTTCTCCCCCTTAGTATTAGAAGTCCAAATACCCCGGGACTGATAGGTCAGGATGGGTATTAGCATGCAATAAGTTAACGAGACTAATCGCGTTTAAATACCTTAACGGGGTGGGAAGGGTAGAATATGGAGATGATGACAGTGTGCTAATATCTCGTGTGAGAATGATTAATGGGTATTGTACCAAATGATTCATATTATAATTAAACCTAGGACCCCTTCTTTTCTTTCTTTTCCTTTGTTTAAATTAATATTTTTTCAAACTAAGTTCTCTTTTCACTTGTGCCTTTCTTCTTTCGAAAATTTTCAACTCGTTTATATTTCTTATGTGCAAACTTTGCTTGTCCACTCTTACTCTTCTTAAAGTCACAACTAAGAACGGCTGGGAACCACAATAGTGGATCTTGAGTGATGCATAACACCTTTCCCTAGAGATAATCTCAAGCCCTTACCCGAACTCTAGTTTTCTTTCAAACCCTTCTTCGTTTCTTTAAAAGTGTTATAATGCACTATAATCATTAGGCGGCGACTCTCCAAACTCCATAGCCCAAATTCCCCGTAAGAGGATAAAAGAGTCATTCCACCCATAATGTCGTAAACCCGATTTATCCTCAAGAAAAAAAGGCGTCGACAATCCTCAACTTCCCCCCCCCCCCCCTAGACCACATTGCCAAGAGGGCCATATGCATTTAAAACCATGTGTACCTGAGTGATTGACACAGAAAAAAATTAGTGAAAAGAAGGAAAGAGAAGCAAAACACAAAACTAGCTACACAGATTGTCAACACCGTAAGCTTCCAGGCAATGGCGCCAAAAAGTTATCACTGCCGACTCAACGCTATGCGAATGTAGAAAGAACGGGTCGCAACAGCTTTTACCCAAATTGTGGTTCGGGATTGAATTTCCACATGGAGCTAGTAATGGCGTTGTATTGTCTGTCTAGCTAGAATCACGTTTGTACTTCTAATTACACGTCAAACATTTTTGGGTTTTATATTTAAAACTATTATAATGAGACAAGGATTAAAGATAAATTATGCTAAAGAAATATTGTTATGTCGTAATTGATAGGGAGGAAGACACTAGTGTCGGGGCATCATCTAGGTGGTTAACTAACGGGTAGAAGCTACTAAGAATAGATTGACATATTTGGGACTTATGCTATAACCGTTGCACAATTGTACACACTCTCACACCTCTTAGTAAAGACAATGATTTGTCCCAATTGACTCTCTCAAAACCAATTGAGTAGGCCAATTAGACCAAGCAACTACAGTTCAAGTAGTATGATTACTCTCTCGAGATTTAATCCGTTAACTGGGACTACCATTTCTCATGGGTCCATCCTAATTCCTTGTTGGGTCAATTGTAGGTTCATTGACTCTCTTTTTCAAGAAGAGTTAGACCCACAAAGGTAGAATCAGTGTTTACAACCACCAATCCTTAATTAAAACACACAATCAACCCAAATAACAAATACCTAATAGCAATCTATCATTAGAATGCAACACCCATCAATTACCCACAGTAGGGTTGAGCCACAACCCTAGCTAATGGGTTTAGCTAGACATAATTGAAGAAGAAATAGAATAAATAGAAGAATAACTAAAAATATTAATTAATTGCTGAAGATAAACTAAAAGAATCTATTGACAAATTAGTGCTAAAATGCCAAAATAGGCTAAAACTTCAGTTCTCACGAGCGCAATAGTACTGATAGTACAAAACATAATCTAAAAATGGTAAAATGTTCTATTTATAGTGGGATGGAAAAATCAGACAAAAAAACCCCTGCGGGGTCAGCGTGGGCTGCACAAACACGACTGTGGCCGCACTGGCTCTTTAACTTCAAGTTTTATCTCTCTGAACTGATTGGCACGGACCGCATAGAAGGGTAGTGTGGCCGCGGAAGCTCTGGCTTGGACCATATGTATATGACCGCGGCCGCGTGGCTTGTTCTGGACCCAAACTATCATCTCTTAGAATCTCTTCACGTGGACCATATGATAAAGTGGGGCGGCCCGCATATATCCAACCGCGACCGCGTGGTGAAAGCCTTGAATATACACTTCTCTGAATCTCCTAGTGCGACCGCGTGCACTTTTGTGCGGTTAGCACTAGGCTCTTTTTCCATGACTTTACTTGGCCTTATATACTTGAGTAGGTTTCACTCCGTTTTGAGCCGATTTTTGACACTTCATCACTTTGTCGCTCAAACCTGCAATCAAGCACAACCTGTGAGCATTTTGAGACTATTTTATAGCAAATTATACTCAAAGCATAGGCAAGTAGGGTAAATAAAATACGTTAAAATCCTACTTATCACCCACCATGATGACCTGAACGGCCCATCTGAGCATCTCTGAATGGATGGCCTCTGCCGTGTTAAGACTTACCTTCTAAAGGAACACCACTAAAGCTACCGGATCCGTAAAACCTCTTGGCCTCCCTCTCATCTCGCTCCTGGTGGCGAACTGACTCTATCTCTCTAGCAATGTCAACCACCTTTTCAAAAGGAGCTCCAAATATTCTCTCCCTGGTCAGAAAAATCAGTAGCCGATAGTTGAGGCCATCAACAAACCTCCTGATCCTCTCCCTATCCATGGGAACTAACCAGATAGCATGATGGGATAACTTGGAGAATCTCATCTCATACTATGACATGGTCATAACCCCCTATCACAGCTGCTCGAATTGCTTGCGCAACTTTTCTCTACGGGGATACGGTAGATACTTCTTTAGGAAGAGAATGGAGAACTGTTCCAGGTAAAGGGTGGTGCACCAACAGACCTACGCCTCTTATAATCCTCTCACCAAGTGAA
Source organism: Nicotiana benthamiana (assembly GCA_034376525.1). Taxonomy (NCBI): domain Eukaryota; kingdom Viridiplantae; phylum Streptophyta; class Magnoliopsida; order Solanales; family Solanaceae; genus Nicotiana; species Nicotiana benthamiana. Next base: position 118,532,789 of record CM067329.1, read on the forward strand.
GGCAGCACCAAAAAACTGAAAAGTAGTACACCACTAGTCTCTTGAATACCCATTGTACGCACTATCCTCTGACACTTATCGAAGAAACCCCCTTGGCATCCTCACCCAATGCACCATTGAAAGTCGGAGGCCAAAGTCTACCAAACCTCTCCAATCAATTCTACTTGTCATCAGGCACAACGGGAACCACAAAATCCTGAGAAGGTGCAACCGGCTGGCCAGGTGGTGCCTCCGGTGTCTGGAGTCCCTCAAACCTTGCTCAGGTGTAGGGGCGGCAGGAGATTGAGTGTCTCTCCCATTCTGAGAAATAGATGTTGTGGTAGAAGCTGTGAATGCTTGAGCAAGACTAGCGCACATGGTTAGAATCTGAGGCAAGGTCTCATGGTGACCCAAAATAACAATATGCACAGCCAGTGACAGAGTAGGTGCTGTTGGAGCATCCCCGATAGAGTTTGATCATGAACTGGGGCGGCGGGTGGATCTCAAGGTGCTGCCCTGGCTGCTGTACAGGCTACACCACTGCCCTTATACGAGGCTCGACCACTTCTCGGCCTCTAGTGGCCCCAACTGGTGGTATTGGTGGTCGTCCGTCCTAACCGGTGGATTGTGTCCTAACCATCTGCGAGAGAATAGAATAACATAATTTTAGTTCTAGAATTAACAGATTCACACGACAGGAATTCAAGAATGTCAAGTTTTCCTAAAGGTTCTGCAGCCTCCCGATGATGAGTACAAACATATTCGTACCGATCCGCAAGACACTACTAAACATGCTCATGACTCGTGAGACCTATGTAACCTAGGCTCTGATACCAACATGTTACGATCAAAAAACCAACACGGTCATGATGGCGCCTATCACATAACTAGGCCATCCAACTTATTTCCAAATTCTCAAATTCTCAAATTCATTTAAAGCTTAAGAAAAAAAATCATATTTTAATAGAAATCTGATACAAGGTAAAAGTAGAAATCAAAACAAGCGGAAAGAAATACAAGCCCGGCCTTGGATTCACTAAGTCATGAGCTAAATATTACAACTGTTCGAAATAAAGAAGACTAAATAGTATGAGGATATCCAACAAAAGTACTACAAGGAGGATAAGGAAAGAGAAGTCAGAACTGCGGTCGCTAGGCAGCTACCTCGCAATCTCCAAAGAAGAGTCTCCAACTGGTATGATCAGCAACCCCTACCGCGCCCCGAGATACTTGGATCTGCACAATGGGGTGTATGGGATAACGCGAGTACACAAACTCAGTAAGTAATATGTCCAAACTATAGACTGGCAGTAGTGGCAAACCTAACCGCAATAGGTATACAAATAAACTGTAAAGAAAAATAAGCATGTTTGCAGTTCAAGGAAAAGTTCAGCAGTAAGTAAATACAACATGACTAGTACAGAGTATAAAGCCAAGGGAATCTATACCTCAAAGGTTGGCACTCAGACCTTCGGTGACTCAAGGTTTCCGGCCATCTCCGACCTTGCACCGGCGTATCCTATCCTCCTGAGTTTGATTCCGACCTTATCCAACTTATATCGGGCCTTTTCCAAGCCTTTCTCACTATAGGGTTCCTCTGAAACCCTAGCTATTCGAGGTTTTTCTTTGATTCTTTTTAGATCCATTGTGTATCTATGCTATACGTGATTATTTTAACGATTTTCCTAAATTTTCCTTTGAAAACTACTTTCAAAAACCTTCTTTTTGATGTAGGGTTTTTTTGTAAAATGCTTAAAGAGTTTTTTTATGATTTTTCTTCTTTGTATTTGCCTCTGGTGTGTCCGTGTATCATCTTTTGCATATTTCCCTTGTTGTATTTTCTATATTAGTGTCTTGTAGATTTTTCTACTATATTTTATCATGTTCTTATATGTTTGTCGTACTGTGTTATCTTTTTCGGTGAATTTTGCATTTTTCTACTATATTTTTCTTGCTAAGTTCTTATGGTTCTTTGTCTGCCTTCTACTAAGCTTTGTTTAAGGTTTTTCTAAGCATATTTCTCATGTTGCTCTTATCAGTATTTGCCATTGATTGCTTTGAATCCTTCTACTGTGATTGCAACTTGCTTTGCTATACATGTCTTGACCCAATTGCTTTCAAACCTGGGGTCTAAATTAGGCTCTCCTTGGTTGGAGACTTTAATTTCTGATGTAATTGTTTTATCTTTTTCTTATTTATTCTGGTTTGTAATAATCTTGTAATAAAATGTTGTGGTGTTAGTGAAAAAAGGAGGATCAATCATACATGCAAAGGGTTAGATACCATATTCATAGGGAATTACTACATTTCTGAAATCTTACATTTCATATAGATACCATGGCTGTATATTTTTCTGCACTTCATATAGATATTATATCTATAAGTCATTTCTGAAATTCTTCATATCATATAGATAATATGCCTATAGGACTTCCTGCATTTTGCATATGCATCTGTCAGTAGGTAAACTTGTTTATAGGATTTAAATAACTAACTACATATAGATGACCTGCCTATAGGATTTTTGCATGACAATAATAGTGATTAAAATCAGTAACGCCTAGAAATCATGCCTATAGGAGCTATCAGCCAAACCTGAATCGTCAACTCGCTTATAAGTTAAAATCAGTTGCAATAATGTTTAATTCCTGCAGAACTTATGTCCCTATAATTGACAATTCGTTTTTTGCAACCATTTTACTTTTTTATTTCTGAAGCTAATAGATATCATGTCTATAGGTTTCGTTTAACACCTAGGCAAGCTTTAGGGTAAAAACTATAACTGCATCAGTCATTGATAATTACAACCAGCACGAGGGCCTAATTCGAACTTCTTATCTGAAAATATTTGATAAATCGGCCTGCCTTAATAATTAAGTTTAATTCAGACCTAATCGTTACGTGTAAGACATGCTAAACTATATTCTTTTCTTTGATTTAAGGAGGTTTATTTGAGTCATATCAGCTTACTTGCTTTCCCAATACTTGTTGTATATGTTTTTAATGTCGCTTTAGAATTTTATCCTTTTAAAACTGCAAAAGCCCCAATTCCCTCTCCTTTCGGATTAGTAGTCCAATATGCCTCTGGGACTGATAAGATTGGGACGGGTAATAGCATGCAATAAGTAATGATACTATTCCGCGCTTTAATACCTTAATGGGGTGGGAAGGGTAGATATGGATATGATGACCGATGCGAAAATACCTCATATAGCCCCTCTTTTGAGGAGTGATTACTGGGTATTGCATTGATGTTATCCATATTGTTCATAAACCTAGGACCCCTTCCTTTTACTTGTTTGTGTTTATTTTCAGACTTGTATAAAATTATTTCCTCAAAATTTCTGCTTTCCTTATTTTCTTCGAATTTTCCGTTTACTTACAAATTATGTGAGAACTCCCTTTATTTGAGCCTTAATTGCTTATTTGTAAAGTCACAATTAAAACATGGACAAGACCACACTAGTGGATCTTGAGGGTGCCTAACAACTTCCCCTCGAGATAATTTCTAGCCTTTACCCGAACTCTGGTTTCTTCAACTCAAACCCTTCTTAGTATCCTAATGCACTTTAATCATTAGGTGGCGACTCTTCAAAATTCCAAAACCCAATTCCCAAAAGGGAACGAGTTATCCTCCCAAATATCACAAGCCCGATTTCGCAAGAAAAAGGGGGCGCGATAGCATGGAGACTCTGCTAGGGAGTTCTTTAGGCTTTTACCATTGCACGTTACTTGTGACTTTATTGCTTCTTCATTTCCTTTACTTACGGTCTTTATCTCTTCTTCTGCTACAAAACTGACTTGGCTCTTTATGTGTTTTCTTTGTTTATTGCTTTCTTTTATCTGCTTCCTTCAATATTGTTGTATTTATGAGCAATTATTGCAAGCATTGCTTTACGAATGTGCAAATACATGACAGCTTGTTTAATTCTTGTAATTGTATCCTCAACATCATATTCCACCCGTGCCAAACAAAATACCATAGAAAAGCATATAATGAGTGGTTGTGCCGTCTGATATTATCACCCCCTAAATTTGGCAAAGGCGTATTTGCAGTAAAACCAGTCGATCTGCGATTCAGTCAAGAGTTCAGTGCCTTTCCCTCTTGAGTTGTCCACTCAAGGGTACCAGTTTAATACCTCATAGAAACCTTACTCTGTTCAATTGTGCATGAATTATGGTCAAACTTAGCAGAGTCAGTTATGTTGTCCATATAATGACTCTTTAAGATAGCCTTGTCCAAAGTCCACCGGGTTTCCTTGAAACCCAAAAGGACGCTACCATGTTCTGTGCATTTATTTGGAGAACTAAATGCTTTTCAAGCTAATTGTTTATATTTAATAGACGATTCTGGAAGAAGTGTGGCCTCATCCTTTTGTTTTGCAAAAATGATCGACAAAGTTCCCGACCGCGGTGTGGTCAATATACCTTCACTCTTGCAGACCTTGTGGAGGAACCTCCCATTAAGTAACCAAATCAATGAGTAAAAATAGAGAGTCACCAAGGCTAGTGAGAATCTGGAATACCTGGAATACAGCCTGTTGGAATTGGAAGGGAAAGTGAGGAAAAGAGTCACCGACTGTCAAAATACTGACAAAGGCGAAGGAGAACGTTTGGCGGTAGAATTTTTGCTGCAAAATCTGCACGAGCTGGAGGACTTGATCAACGAGAACATTCAACCTGAAGAAGGTCCTTCTGGGACCAAGTAGTTAGGAGTCTTTCCTTCTTGCTTTTAATTTAATAAGGCCAATGGCCATTAGTGATATTCTATTTTCCTGTGGTTTTTAGTGTCGTTCTGGGATTCCTCTTATTTTTTTCAATAAAATGTGGCATTTAGCATTATAAGTTCTCCAAATTAACTTGTCGCTAGACTTACGTCGTGCACAAAGAGGCTCCCAAATTAGGGCACGATTTATATTCTTGCACTATGTTTTTAAATATTGCAATGTTTTATTCTCATGATCCGCACCAACTTGTTATCTTTTGTTTTTACTTTCTATTTTTTTATTCCCCTCTCCAATAGGTTAGTTCGTGCACTCTAGCATCATCATCATACTCCACAATATCCAAGGGCCCTCCACCTCCTCCTCCTCCGAGTCCTATAAGAAATAAGAACAGGGCAAAATGGAGGACTTGAACAACATTAGAAAGGAAAATTCAGGTGAACGGGTAGAGGTTACTCAGGTTAGCAAGGAAAGTGCCGCCCAACTTGAGCAGAAGCTGTTGAAATTTCAGGAAGAACTGGACCAAGTTCGGAACTTGGCAAACTTATCATTTTCCCTCGCTACCCCAGATGTCAACTTCCCCAATGCTCAAAATCCTACACCTCCACAGAACATCCAGAAACCACAAAAACAACCCGCTCATACTCAACATGGAAACGCATGCCACACTTCAAAAATACCCCACTGCTTATCCCTAAACCACTAAGAAACACAAATGATCATCCCCACAATACCCCCATCTTTGTAGAAACCATACCACACTATACTCAACTAATTCCAAGCACACCTGAATCTGATGACAAAAGTTCTCTTATCAGAAACCTGGCCGCAGAACTCAAGAAGCTGATGTCGATGCCCTTTTTTCCAAATGGAGTTCGGAGTCAGGTATACGACATTTGGGAGGACAACTCCATTCCCCTACGAGAATTGGGTTTTGGAGTTTGAAGAGTCACCATCTAATGATTATAGTGCATTAGGACACTATTAAGAAAGAATTGAGATGAAGACCAGAGTTTGGGTAAGGGCTAGAAATTATCTTGAGGGGAAGGTGTTAGACACCCCTCAAGATCCACTAGTGTGGTTTCCGACCATGCTACAATTGTGACTTTAAGCAACGAAGAGGGCAAGTAGAAGTCTCAAATAAAGAAAAGGGTTTTCACATAGTATTGCAAACAAGTTTAAAAGTTTGAGAAAGAAAGGAATAGAAAGTATAGAAAGTTAGTTTGAAAGAAAACTTAAAAATGTTAACAAGTAAAGGGGAGAGGGGGTCCTAGGTTTACAAATAATATGGATCACATCAATACAATATCCAGCAATCACCCCTCTGAAGAGGGGTCGCACGTGATATTATCGCACCAGTTATCATATCCATATTCTACCCTTCCCACCCCGTTAAGTTATTAAAGCCCGAAAAGTTTAATTACTTATTACATGCTAGTACCCGTCCCGATCCTATCAGTCCAGAGGCACTTGGGACTACAAGTCCTAAACGGAAAGGGATCTGGGGCCTTTTGAGATTTTTCAAAGAACAAAATACTAAGGCGTCAATCAAAACACATAATGCAAGTGAAGGGGAAATCAAATAAACAAGTAGGGCTCAAATAAGCCTCCTTAAATCAGATAAAGCCATAGAGTTTAGCATGTCTTGCACGTACAGGTTTGGTCATTAAAACTAAAGCAATAAGCAGACTGGTTCAACACATGTTTATAGACAGGAAGTCCTCATTAGGCTCGCTCGAATGCAATCGTTAAAGACTGGGCCACTTGATTAATTAACCCACTTTTATCAATGTGTTGAACAGGACTAGCAATTTCGAAAAGAAAATCGATTATAAAAAGTTACCAGTGAGCTTCAGAAAAGCATACACTGTTTTGAAAAGGTTTAAAAGAAAAGAAAGGAACTTCAGAAGATATGCAGACTAATTGGAAAAAAAGAGTTCCATGAACCATATCAGAAAAGAGTGAATTTCAGAAAAATGCCATTTGTTTAGAAAAGGTTTATTAACTTACGAGGTTCAGAAAAACGCAGAAGACTGCCAGTTTTACCAAAGTAAATATTAATTTAAATGGTTGGTACTATTTTGAATAAATGAGACGGATTAGATTCGAAGTTACTATAGTCATGCTTTCTATGCGTTAACTGATTTTAACACTTTTAACAGGAGTCTTACAAACATGGTAACTATATGCAACTTTGTTGTTACGTCTACAGTTTTCCTAATGGCACCATTATGTGAAAAATGTAAACTCTTATAAGCATGATATCTACAAGCATAATCGCAGAAAATTTAGAAGTTAATCCCAATAGATATGCTTTCTATGTGTGAAGTTGCACATATCATAAACTAAATCCTGTAGGCATGGTCTCTACCCTTTTTGCGTACAATTAACCCCCTCCCTTCTTTCACTAAATCTCCATGAGTTTATACAAATTATTACAAACCAGTAACATAAACTGAAATTAAAAGTACATCTGAAAGCCATCAGCTACATACGAGAAGCCCAATTCAGACTTAGTGTCTAAAAATATGAGATTGAACCACTTCCGAGATAAATATTTTCAAAGCCTTCTCTTATCTAGGGTGTTTCAGAGATCCAAAGAGTTTCAGGAACTCCAGGCAGTGCTTACACCCAAGATGTTAATTATAATGAGTTATAGTGCATTGTGGAAGAGCCATCCTTCAAGTATCCAAGTTTAGAGGCAGCTCATGGATCCCAAAGCAAGGCTCACAAGAGGGGCCCAGAAGTTATGTTCTAAGAGTGAGTTCCAGTGCAATAAAGAGGGGTTAAGGAGTGCCAAGACAGGATGATGGTCATGCCTAGGCATAAGGTAGGCTGGCACACCCCTGACCAAGCCTGTTTAGCCAAAAAATATGAGCACAGACCTGTTGAAGGTCAAGCTATGGTCTAGATAATGATTAGGACACTGCTAGACCATAGTCTTAAACTCAGAATACATGTAAATGGGAAGGGGAATGAGAATTGAAAAGTGTTTAGCACTTAGGGAGTCCAGTCATACATATAAGCAACAATGTCAAGTATTATCATGCTTTCATAACCATAACTCAAGATACAAAGGAAATTGGGGGGGTAGGGATTCATGTTAGCACAGAGATAAAGAAGTAAGTAAACTTGCACCAATTACAACATCGAAACAATAAAACAAGCAAAGGAAAGGCTGAAAAATAAACATGTAGTGGAGAGGCAGAAATTAAACAAAGAGAGACATACCAGTTGCAGGAAAAGTAAGAAAAGAAAATGCAGGATTTCTTTCAGCCAAACCACAATCAGAGAAGAGAACTTTAAACTTGTGAGTTCAGAAAACTCGAATGCTTAAGAAATTCTAAGTGTATTTGAGAGAAGAAGTAGTGACTTGTTCTATTAGAACTTGTTTTTGAAAGAGAAGAGGTACATGTTGTTATAATTTAGAAAATGAGTAGAGAATAGGGTAACAAGTAAGGTTTTAATAGAAACATGAAAATAATCACAATCAAAATCAATTAACAAACGTATTTCCCTTTACTTAAAGGATTACAGCTCAAATGGATACTAACAGGATTAATATAAGGAAAGAACATTAATTTGTAAGCAGAATGATTGTAAAGAAGCAGTAAAACCATATAGTAAGTGATTAAGTCCAAGTACAGGAATGTACTTATTTTTGGAAAGGATATGGTAAGGCCAAACAAAGAGAGAGAATTAATTACCCCTTAACAAGCGAGTAAAATCAGAATTCATGAAGGAAAAGTTTTGAAAATCAATCACGAGTTTGAAAACCAATCACAGAAGGGACTCTAGATATAAATGAAGTGCACAAGTAATGTGAGGCCAAGCTATGCCACGAAGAAATAGCATATAGTATTAGCACAGAGTGAGTAGACAGTTGTCATATCTCCTTTTTGCCGTCCCGCGAGGGCGCAAGGGAATTTTTCCAATTAAAGGACAATCGAAACGGGATTATTTGTTAAAGATTCAGAGTCGCCACTTGGGAGATTTATGGTGTCCCAAGTTACCTATTTTAATCCCGAATCAAGGAAAAGAATGGCTCTATTTAACATTCTGCGCACCAGAAATCCGGATAAGGAATTCTGTTAACTCGGGAGAAGGTGTTAGGCATTCTCGAGTTCCGTGGTTCTAGCACGGTCGCCCAACTGTCGTATTTAGCTTATTTAACCGATTTTATTGCATGTGTAACTTATGTGCCAATTTTAACTTTTAACCGCTTTTATTCAAATTATTAAAGAAGATTGAATATCGTCTGAACTATGTCTTTGGATTGTGCCGCATGAAATGAACCCGCAATCATGAACATACCTGAGTCGATGTTTTGGAATTTGGATTTGGGTTGCAAGAAATGCACACCCGAGTTTAGGGATGTAAAATTATTAAATGCGCGCCTACAACGACTAGCGTATAATTATTTTGGGTAAGGCCATGTAATTTGCTAAACGGCCCGTCCTGAAGTCTAAGTATTTTTAATATATATAATTAACGAGGGCCCCGTAATTTGTGTGTTAATCGACGAGGCTCACCTCATGTGTTTTTTGATAGGGCAAACCTAGAAGCAACTATGATTCTCTACTTTACTTGTCTCTAAAAAAAACACTAATTTATTCACTGAAATTAACCGGAGTCGTTATAATCGGGTTACATGAAATGCACCCCTGAATTTTGAGAATTACAAATCATAACTACAATATGGAACTGTATCCGTAATCACGACAACTGCATGACTTGTTATCTCTGAACAAATAGTGTCCCAAGAGATTTAATATGATCCTTAACACCATACACAACACACTTGAAAATTTTCAGATTCAATAACACAATTTTAACAAGCAAAATTTTTTTCACAAATTCAACTACGCAACAGAGAATCCATTCACGTAATAGCAATTAACATAAGCCTTAAAAATCAACTTAACCACCCCATAAACTTCATATAAAATTGAACACTTTTCCAACAAAATGTAAATACAAATATAAAAAAAACAAAAAAAAAAACAATATTACCAAAAACTATAGTCTTCGGTTTTGGCCCCATGAACTGTGAGCAACAAAGTCACTCATCCTAACACACAATATATATATATATATATAGAATGTAAAACCAGCACCAAACAAGAGTAAAAAAAAATATAGAAAGATGAACCTGAATAGCACGAACCTGTATTAGCTTTGCCTGAATACAAACTATGAGTGAAGTTCGATGACAAAAATCGAAATGAACAGCAATGAAATTCGAGAAGAAAATGCGGACAGAATACTCGAACGACGCATCGAACTCAGATTCGACTGCAACGAACCTCGAACAGATTTGATAAGGACAAGGACGGGTTGTTTTGAGACAAAGTGAAGGTCGCTGGTTTTAATGGAGGGTTGCCGGACTGATTCACGTGAGGAAGACGAAGCACGACGGGGTTTGAGCTACTGTTTTTCGCATACCTAGAGCTGGTTTTACGATTGGTTGTGATGGATATTAGGTGGTCGACGGACAGATGAAGCAGGAGCAGCGATGGTGCACTGGACGACGGGTTGATGCTCGCTGGGCTGTCGAAGCAGAATCAGATGCGGTTCGTTTGGTTGTCGTCAGGAGCTGGCTCGTGAGGACTAGGCAACGACGAAGGGAGGTGGTCGTTTGGACGAAGCTTCGGGTTTTAGTTTTTTTTTGCCATTTTGAAGAAGATGACACCCTTTTTTTTTTTTTTTGGCTGCGGCACAATCTGTTCTCTCTCCCTTTTTTTAAAAAACAAATGTGTTGTAAGTCAAGGGAAGTGGTTGGGTTAGGTGGGGAGTGGTTGGAGTAGGTAGGAAGTTGTTGGGGTAGGTAAGGAATGGTTGAGGTAGGTAAAAAAATGGTTGGATAGTTGTAGGATAGGTCCGAAAATTAAGCCTAAAAATCGTTTCAATCCAAATGGTATTCTTTGTCCGCAACCGAGAAAAAAACACGATCTTATATAATTAGTCCTACGCAATCAAAATAACTATCAAAATAACACTAACAATTAAAATAAAACTATTTTTGGTATTTTTTCAAGATTTAAAATAACTACAAAACTATTATTTGCAATTTTTGTTTTTATATCAAGGTAAAATATAAAGTACTATTTTTGTATTTTTAAAATTTAAAATAACTACAAAACATTAATGAAACCATATAGTCCCTCCGTTTCAATTTATGTGAACCTATTTCTTTTAACGTCTATGCAAAAAAGAATGACCCATTTCTTTATTGGAAACAATTTACATTTATTCAATGATTTATAGCCACACAAAATATATGTGCCTCATTTTACACCATAAGTTCAAAAGTCTTCTCTCTTTTCTTAAACTCCGTGTCCAATCAAATGGGTTAACATAAATTGAAACGGATGGAGTATATATTTTTTGTATTTTCGAATTTATATTAAAATTAAAAATAAGCTGCTATTATTGTATTTTTCAAATTTATGAGAAATACATAAACTAAACTTCATATACCGTTTTTGTAATTTTTCCATTTTTTGACAAAATAAAGTAAAATAGTCAAAATTAGCTAAAATAGCTATATTAGACCTAAACTAAATATGCTAAAAATATGAAAAATTCTCGTGGAGGGTCAAAATCACACGTCTACAACAGCAAGCATTCATAGCATGGTAGTCACGTAGGTCAAGTTTCATTGGCTTGGTAATAGAGAAAAGGATCGGAAGCATGCAAAGAGTTAAGTTAAAACCTTTCTAAAAACATAGTCGAGTTTAATAGATATCAAGAACTCAGAACAAAAGAATCACATAAAGAAAACGAGATACTGAAGTAGAAGAATCAGACGGAGCAATTTCAAACAAGCGAGTTGCACAAACAAACTCAGGAACTCGAATTGGCCCCAAAGAACTAGGATTTTCGAAATCAGTAGAGTTTAGAGGCGATAAACAAGTGAAACAATAAACAGTCTCAGAGTCTCAAATGAACCCCAAAAATTAGGGTTTCCAACACTAATCAGGTGTAAACAAAGTAAATCAAACAGATTGACTCAGAAACTCAAACAAATCTCCAAAAATTAGGTTTTTTAACATCAATCAAACCTAGAGATGATAAGCAAATGAATCGAACAAAATATTAACAAACAGACTCAGAAACCCTAGTTTGAAATCAAAAGATTTTATAAAAGGAAATTTTGGGAAAACGCTTAAAACATTAAATATAGCACAGATCTAAACAAATAAACAAAAAAGAACCTTGAATAGGCTAGGGTTTCTGAGAACCCTAGAAACGAGAAAGGTTTGGAAGAACCAAGGTCATATCTGGAGTCGATAAGGCCGGAATCAGGCTCATGAGCACGTCCGAACAAGGCCGGAGCTGGATGTAAACCTCGAATTGATGAAGGTCTGAGCTAATACCCTTGAAGTCTGGCCTCGAACCTTCAGGTTTAAAGCACGTGAGAGAAGTAGGGGTGAGTATAGGTCGTTCATGGCTTGAACGACCATGGATTCCGGTGGGTTTGGTTCAAAGCGGCAGAAAATGATTAGGTTTTTGAGAGAGTTCAAGAGCGTTTGAGAGAAGAGGGAGTTAGATGCGGCGTCTCTGAAAGAATGGGGTAAAGTTTAGGGGTCGTTTGAAATTAAAAAGGAAAGATGAGGTGTCAGGCGTTGATCAAAATGATCAACGGCTTGGGTTTAAAAGGAAAACATGTTGGGGCCGGTCAAATGAGTGTTGGATCGGGTAATTGGGTTTAAATTGGGGGCTGAATTAAGTTAATTAAAGGTGCCAATTTGGGCTAAAATTGAAATGAAATAGGGCTAGATTTTAAATAGGCACTTTTTCTTATTTTATTTTATATAACATAATAAAAGGTTTTTCAAAACAAATTGAAGGTACTAAATTAATAAATAATATACAAATATTAAGTTAAAAATAGTGGAAGTAATATTTTAATTATAAAACACTGTAAATGATAAAATAGGGTACAATTGCAATTACACACAATTTAGCTTTAAAAATGCCAGATAATATGCAAAAATTATCTTAATTATATTTTTTTCATAAATGTGATAATAAATTGAGTTATCCACAAAAGATGATAATTTTGGGAATAATTATTGAATTTTGTGGTATTAAAATAGGCAATAAATTGGTTTAAAAATTATTAAAAATACCAAAACTCTTGGGCGTGCTTATATATGCACATATATGCCATTTTGAAAGTATTTTGGGTATAAAAATACCTAGGAAAAAATTAGGTATCAACAGCTGCCCCTCTTTACCCGAGGAGGATGAAAAAGTTGATGGGTAAAGACAAGATGGCTAATTTTGCCCAGAAGCGGCAATTTGAAAAGGACTTTGACCGAGCTCTAGTTTCTAAGATGCCTACATATCCATGGTCTTAAAGGAATCAATTCATATGTAGTTCAGGAACCATTGACAGAATATGGTGATGGAGATTTGAAACAGACGAGCGCGATGTTTAGATTGGGAGAGTTTTCTGAAAATTGATAGGTTGCGGGAACCGGAGCGGGATCGCTCCTGCTGAGAATGATGTTGCTAGCCGGTGTACCTGCAAGTAAGAAATACGAGCGTATATCATGCATAAACTTAAACGTGATGCAAGTTCCCTCGGACCATGAATGTTGTTTTTGCACACTTAGGATGACGACCTCAGACTATGATATCCCGGGTCATGAAGAGCGTAAATAAAGATTTTCAAGCTATGAAATGATGTTCTCAGGCTATGAGGATGGTGACTCCGAACTATGATGCCTTTGAATAGGTTGGCGATCTTTCAGCCCATGAAATGCAAAAGGGTGGAGATTTTCAGCCTATGCAAGAAATGGCAATATTTCAGTGGGTACAAAATTTAAATGAAGGTGGCGATATTGCAGTCGTGCGAGAAAAAGTAAAGAGGCAATATTTTAGCCATGCAAGATGCGGATGGAGACAGTGCTTAGTCTCGGAAGGAAGATAGAGTAGCCTTATGTAAGATGCAGTTGTACACATGGCTTAGTCTCAAAAGGCAGATAAGTAGCCTTATGCAAATGATGATGGAGGTAGAGCTTAACCTCGGAAGGCAAAAAAGCAGCCTTATGCAAAATGCAGATGCAGACAAAGCTTAGTCTCGAAAGGCAGACAAGTAGCCTTATGCAGAAATGCAGATGGAGACAGAGCTTAGTCTCAAAAGGCAGAAGATTAGCCTTATGTAGAATGCAGATATGGACAGGGCTTAGTCTCGAAAGGCAGAAGAGTAGCCTTATGCAGATAGATACAGTGCTTAGTCTCGAAAGGAAGAAGAGTAGCCTTATGCAGATAATGCAGATGGAGACAATGCTTAGTCTCGAAAGACAGAAGAGTAGCCTTATGTAGATAATGCAGATGAAGATAGTGCTTAGTCTCGAAAGGTAGAAGAATAGCCTTATGCACAAATAGGAATGGAGGTAGAGCTTAACCTCAGAAGGCAGAAGAGTGGCTTTATGGAAAAATGCAGATTGAGGCAGAGCTCTAGAAGGCAGAAGAGTAGCCTTATGCAGATAATGCAGATGGACGCCAAGCTTAACCTCGGAAGGAAAAGGAGTAGCCTTATGCAATGCAGAAAATAAAAAATGAATGGTAATGAAATGTCTTAGCTGGTAGATGATAGCTGGTAGCCGATTGCCTCATTGTGGCTACTGGGGAAGTTGTGTATGGATAGAAATTGCGAGTAAGTGATGATTTTGAGAAGTTGAATTCTTGGTGAAGTATGCGTACATAAATATACTTAATGACACTGCAATTCAAGTGCCTGCATCCAAAGAAAAATTGTGAGTTCTGTAAGGGGGAAAGGTTTGTTTGTCTCCCCTAGCTCCTGACGTTGCGTATCATTGGGGTCGCGTCGCTAAACAACAGTAATTCGGCTAACAGTTATGCATGATTTGGTAAATATAACTTAAGTATATAATCGAAAATAGTTTTCTTTAGATGAACCAACGACTACGACGTGGTTCAAGACACTGCAACCTCCTCCCACTACGGAATTTTGAGGGTCCTCCTCAAAATTATGCCACAGTTTATGGGCGGACACTTTTGACGGTTGTGCTAAACGACTGAAAAAATCATCTTCGGAATTTTGAGGGTTCTCCTCAAAATTCTGCCCCAATTTACTGGGCTGGCACTTCTAGCGATGAATGGACAAAAAATCAACTTCGGAATTTTAAATGTCCACCTCAAAATTCTACCCCAGTTCCAATAGCAGGGGGAAAATGGAATTTTTATTTAATTGTGACCAAACCTATAGGGCTGCCTACGTATCCCCTCTTAAATGGGTTTCAGGTCAAGCATAGTTCAAATTACATCACAAAGGGAATCATAAGTGGATACACATAGTATCTTTTCACTACATCTGAATTGATTGGCTTCGGCCAAACTTCTCCGTCCATTTCTTCAAGAATAAGGGCTCCTCAGGTTAGAACCCGGTGTACCATGTACGGACACTGACAATTGGGAGAGAACTTCCCCTTGGAGTCATCTTGATGTGGGAATATTTTCTTCAACACCAGCTGCCCTGGTGTAAACTTCCTTGGCTTAACTATTTTGTTGAAGGCTCTGGACATTCTGTTATGATACAACTGACCGTGATAAACTGCATTCATCCTTTTCCCATCTATAAGGGCTAACTCCTCGTAGCGACCTTTTACCCATTCTGTATCATCCAAATCTGCTTCTTGTATGATCCTTAAGGAGAGAATTTCTACCTCGACGGGGATGACCGCCTCTGTACCATAAACTAGCATGTAGGGAGTTGTTTCGGTTGATGTGAGGACTGTGGTGCGGTATCCAATAAGGCGAATGATAATTTCTCATGCCATTATTTGTGCCTTTCGATCATCTTCCTTAGCATATTCTTGATATTCTTGTCAGCTCCCTCCACAGCTCCATTTATATGAGGCATGTAGGCTGTAGAGTTCTTGTGTTTGATCTTGAATGTCTCACATATTGCTTTCATCAGGTCTCTGTTGATATTGAAACCATTATCAGTGATGATTGATTCCAGAATTGGTCATGGACAAAATCTACCACAACCTTCTTAGTTACCGCCTTATATGATGTTGTTTCGACCCATTTGGTGAAATAATCAATTGCCACTAAGATGAACCTGTACCCGTTTGATGCGCTAGTCTCGATAGGTCTGATAACATCCATTCCCCAAGCGGCAAATGGCCATGGTGAGCTTAGCTTGTTCGGAGGCACCTTTATCATATATGTATGTATTTGACAATTATGGCACTTTCGTACATACTGGATGTAGTCCGTCTCCATAGTCATCCAAAAATTCCCTACTCGGAGTATCTTCTTTGCTAAGATAAAACCATTCATGTGCGGCCCGCAGGTCCTTGCATGCACTTTGTCCAATAGCCTGGATGCTTCTTTTGCTTTGACACACCTCAGTAAACCCAAATTAGGAGTCCTCCTGTACAAGATTCCTCCATTGTGAAAGAAGTTGTTGAATAACCTCCGAAGTGTGCGCTTCTGAGTAGCGTTGGCAAGTTCTGGATATTCCCCCGTTGTCAAGTACTCCTTGATATCATGGAACCATGGTTTTCCATCTACTTCTTACTCAACGTGGGCACAATAAGCTAGCTGATCATAAATCTTTACTGGGATGGGATCAATGAAATTCATATCTGGATGCTGGATCATGGATGATAAAGTAGCCAATGCATCAGCAAACTTGTTTTGGACCCTAGGAACGTGCTGAATTTCTGTCTTTGTAAGCCTTTTCCTCAACTCCTGTATGTGATGCAAGTAGGGAAGTATCTTAGAGTTATTGGTTGCCCATTCTTCTTGAACCTAATGTATGAGCAAGTCTGAATCCCTCACTAGCAACTCCTTAATGTTCATGTCAATGGCCATTTTAAGCCCCAAGATGCAGGCTTCATATTCGGACATATTATTGGTCCAAGGGAGCCTGAGCTTGGAAGACACCGGGTAGTACAGGCCGGTTTCTGATACTAGGACTGCTCCTATGCCAACTCCTTTGAAATTTGTAGCTCCATCGAAAAACAACGTCCAACCACCATAGAATTCTGCAATATTTTCTCCTATGAAAAATACCTCTTCATCAGGAAAATATGTCTTTAGGGGCTCGTATTTTCCGTCCACGGGATTATCGGTGAGATGATCCACCAAGGCTTGCCCTTTGATTGCTTTCTGGGACACGTAAACAATGTCGAATTCACTTAGCAGGATTTGCCACTTGGCGAGCTCGCCGGTGGGCATGGGCTTCTGGAAGATATACTTCAACGGCACTACTACAAAAAGGGTCTTTGGTGGCAGTTATTTAACGGCAATTAGGTTATTGCCAATAATGAATTATTTAAGCTAAAATATTAGCGGCACATGACCATTAGCCAGTAAAAAATATATAATTGACGATAATAAAAAAAATTGCCACTAAAAATTACTAATTGAATTATATTTTTTATTATTTTAACTTTCCCTTTGTACAATCTTTCCCTCCAAAATTTTTGGGACAATAATTTACATTCCCTCCAATTAGAAAACCCCACAATTAAAAAAATAATAGGATAAACTGAACCCTGTAATTACAATATACAGAACTTTGCCTCTAATTAGAATGATAGGAAGAACCTTCGCTGAAAAACCTTCGCCGTGCACGCTCATCGGCATCTCAAGTCTCTGTCGATCAAGTTTTATGTAATTTTGGGTTGATGCTGCTCGATTATTATCAGTTTCTCTGTCAATCTTCTCCTTCAATCTTTGCCCTAAACGATTTTAACTTATGTTTCGTGTAGGTTTCAATAATTATTGCAGAAAGTATTCGTCTCCTTCAATTTCTGGTCTTAACCGACAGAAATTTTTGCATACCAGGTTCCAATTTGATTTTTTATTTTTGATATCCGACTTGCGATTAGCGAAAGCATAGCTTTTTTTGTGTTTACTAAGTCATTTGTGATATCAGATTATTGTTAGATTAATGGTCGATTGATTGAATTGATTCCTCCTCTGTTACTCTCTTGCTTTTGAATTGGTTCCTCTATTTTCAAGGATATTGTTATTTTTATGATTTTTCAGAAATTTTCTAAGTGTCAGTTGATGCATATTAATGTTTTAGTTGAATGCCGGTAGTTGAGATATAAATTCAACCATGTTCAATCTTGTGATTTGAATTGTTCTGCTGGTGGTACCGAAGTTCAACAAAATGATGATGAATCAGGTAACACTTTTCTATGGACTCATTTTCAAATCTTAATATTGTGAATACAATGGTTAATCTAACTATTTTATATAGCGTAATTAGAAACTGTAATTTTCTGTAATTTCTATTGTGATATCGAACAAGTTATATAGTGCAATTTGCAACAATTAATAGAGCTGTTGTAAATAGGAGGCTATATATATATATATATATATATATATATATATATATATATATATATATATATATATATATATATATATATATATATATATATATAGATAATGGACTACAATCTTGATCTAATATACTTGGATACTTGCAAGCCCAAATCCAAAACACATAACCCAAAATCAAGTTTATTTTTCAACAGCCCCCTCCCCCCCCCCCCCTTAAACTTGATTCCGTCACTCCGAGCGTATTCCGTAATCTCTGAAACGTCTCGTGTTTTAGAGGCTTTGTGAAAATATCAGCAACTTGGTCAAATGACTTTGCGTACTTTATCTGCACCTCTTTATTTGTAACACACTCCCTGATGTAATGGTATTTCGTATCGATGTGCTTGCTTCGATCATGGAAGACTGGATTCTTTGCTAGAGCAATCGCAGACTTGTTATCCACATATATCTCTGTAGCTTCCTTTTGAGAAAACTTAAGCTCATTTAGTAACTTCCTGAGCCACACTGCATGACAGGTGTACGATGTTGCTGCTACATACTCGGGTTCACACGTAGACAGAGTCACAATGGGTTGCTTCTTCGAACTCCATGTGAACGTCGTATCTCTCATATAACACGAAACAACTCGTACTCTACGATCATCTATGTCTCCGGCCCAATCACTATCAATGTATCCAACTAGCTTGAAGAGATCAGAAGGCGAATAAAACAGACCATAGTCAATCGTACCTTTGATGTAGCGAAGTATCCTCTTTGCTGTCCTCAAGTGATTTATTGTAGGTGCTTCCATATATCGACTTACTAGTCCAACTTCGTAGAGAATATCTGGCCTCGTGCAGGTTAGGTACCTCAGACGTCCAACCAAACTCTTGTATTGTGTTGGGTCCACCAGGTATCCTTCATCATCTTTTGACAACTTGAGATTGCAATCCACCGGTGTGTTCATCGTCTTGCAGTCATTCATCTTAAACTTATTCAGCACCTCCTTCGCATAACCTTCTTGGGATATGAATATTCCTTCTTTCTTTTGTTTCACCTCGATCCCAAGATAGTAAGCCATAAGTCCAATGTCGGTCATCTCGAACTCCCGAACCATTGCTTTCTTGAACTCCTCGAACATTTTGGGATTACTTCCGGTGAATATCAAGTCATCCACGTATAGACACACAAGCATAAAATCTCCTTCCTTGCTTACTTTGGTGTAGAGGGCATGCTCATGTGGGCATTTTGTAATGTCATTCTGCTGGAAATACTTGTCTATCCTGCTATTCCATGCCCGAGGCGCTTGCTTCAACCCGTATAAGGCCTTTTTCAATTTCAACACCTTATTCTCTTGGCCTTCACGATGTATCCTAAAGGTTGTTCTATATAGACATCTTCTTCTAAGTTGCCATTAAGGAACGCGGATTTGACATCCATTTGATAAATCTTCCAATTATGCTGAGCCGCAAGTGAGATCATCAATCTTATAGTTTCTAGACGAGCGACAGGATCAAATACCTCGTCATTGTCTATGCCGACTCGTTGACTATATCCCTTTGCCACCAACCTTGTCTTGTATCTTTCAACTTCTCCTTTGGAATTCTTCTTGGCCTTGTACACCCACTTTACACCAATAGCCTTATGCCCCTTTGGTAGAGTAGCGAGATCCCACGTATCATTCCTCTTGATTGCTTGAATCTCCTCGTCCATGGCACGTTTCCACTTCTCGTTTTTTGTTGCGTCTTCATAGCTTATTGGCTCACAATCGGCAAGAAGGCAGAACAATGTTAGATCCTCCATAGGCTGAGTTACCTCATACAACTCCTCAATGCTCCTTGTGCAATGTTGTAGCCTACTTGATTCTCCTCATGATGTTGGTGTCGCTTCATTTAGTGTGGTTAGAGTATGTAGAGAGTGCGGAGATGGTGTACTAGAAGGTTCTTGAACCTCTAGATATTCTTCGTTCCTTATAGTACTCTCGAACGGATAAGGGAGAAAATCGTAGTTCTCCTATTCGGGAACATTCCAATCACATGTTGCTTCTTCATCGAACACCACGTCTCGACTTGAGATTACTTTGCCGGTCTTGGGATTGTATAGCTTGTAACCCTTCGAACTTGGGTCATAGCCCACGAATATGAGCTTCTTGCTTTTATCATCGAGCTTCGTCCTCTTCTGATCTGGCACATGAGCATATGCCACACTTCCGAACACTCGTAGGTGTGATATGCCGGGCTTTCTTCCACTCCAAGCTTCAATTGCCGTTTTGTTCTTGACGCTTTTAGTGGACGAGCGATTTGCTAGATAGATCGCACAGTCCATTGTCTCGGCCCAAAACTCCTTAGGCATTCTTTTGCTCTTTAACATACTCCGGGCCATATCAAGGATGGTCCTATTCATTCTTTCTGCAACACCATTTTGCTGAGGTGAATATGGAAGAGTTAGAGGACGTTGTAAGCCATTGTTGTCGCAAAATTCCTTGAATTCCTTGGATGTGAACTCTCCTCCACGATCGGATCTCATCGCCTTTATGGTGAGACCACATTGATTATCCACAAACGCTTTGAACTTCTTGAACATTCCAAAGACTTCCGACTTCTCTTTTAGAAAATAGACCCATGTCTTTCGACTAAAATCATCAACGAATAGAAGAAAATATCTATTTTTACCGAAGGATGGTGGATGGATGGGTCCACACACATCCGTGTGAATAAGTTCTAGAGGTTTCTTCGCTCTACTAGAAGCCTCTACTGGAAAACTATTTCGAAAGTGCTTTCCTAGAAGGCATCCCTCACATATTTGATCCGGATGATTAATTGAAGGCAAACCCTTCACCATTCCTTTACTTGGTAATAACTTTAAGCCTCCAAAATTTAAGTGCCTATATCTCATGTGCCAAAGCCAAGAATTATCTTTGAAAGCTGCTTTTAAACATCTTGGAATGTCATGTTGAATATTTAGCAAAAACATCTTATTCGTTGACATTGGCACTTGAGCAATCAAACCTCCTCTTTAGTCTCTTATAGAAAGACTACGATTTATTATGTGAATATCATAGCCTTTCTCTAAGAGTTGTCCAACACTCAGTATATTAGACTTCATATTGAGCATATAATACACGCCAAAGATAAATTGATGCCTTCCATTTTTCAAGCGGATGAGGATCTTACCTTTTCCTTTAACCGGGACTTTAGAGGAATCTCCGAAGGTGATATTTCCACTTATTGCCTCGTCTAACTCCACAAACATGCTTTTTTCACCGCACATATGGTTGCTTGCACCAGTGTCGAGATACCACAAATTCGATCCTCCGTTGTCTCCACCTTTGCATGCTAGTAACAAAGTGTTTTCCACGGCTTCGGTATCTTCTTGTGCAAAATTTGCTCTTTCTTGCACGTAATTGTTTGATATCTCGCATTCCGAAGCATAGTGGCCAAATTTATGACAATTATAGCATTTAGTTTGAGAGTTGTCATACCTTGGCATTCTACTTGTCTAGCCTCTCCCGCGACCTCTTGTCGAGTGAAAATCTTGGCTTCTTTCTTCATTTTTGTAAGAACTATAGCCTCCATGTTTGATATATCCTTGCCCTCGTCCTCGGCCACGTACTTGACCACGACCTCGTTGACTCGTTTGATGAGTCTTTTCACTACTCTCTTCCTTGAAAAAGAGTTTTGCTTGTAAAGCTTGCTCCAAAGGCTCCTTATTTTTCTTATTGAACCTCTCTTCATGGGCTTGTATTGAACCCATGAGTTCATCGATAGTCATTGATTCTAGATCTTTAGATTCTTCGATAGCTACGACTATATAGTCGAATTTTGAATCTAATGATCTAAGAATTTTCTCAATGACTCTTATATCGCTTAGAGTTTCACCATTCCTCTTTAATGATTGACAATCGCCAAGACTATTGTAAAATAATCGGAAATTGATTCAAAGTCTTTCTTATTTATGGATTCGAACTCACCTCGTAGAGTTTGTAGTCGAACCTTTTTCACCTTATCAACTCCCTTGTGAGAATTCTCTAAGATTTCCCATGCTTTCTTGGTGGTGGTTGCACTTGCAATTTTCTCAAAAGCTCCATCATCTACACTTTGTTGGACGATGGAAAGAGCCTTTTGATCATTGATCTTGTCTCGCTTTTTTTCTTTCGTGAGCGAGCTCTTGTCTTTAGGCTCCTCATAACCTTGCTCCACAATCTCCCATAGGTCTTGTCCACCTAGGAAGGTCTTCATTTGGATGCTCCATCGATCAAAATTATCCTTTGTGAGGCGAGGAAACGTGATGACATTGTTGGCCATCATCTTGTCAAACCAAGCTGTGATACCAATTTGTTGTAAATAGGAGGCTATATATATATATATATATATATATATATATATATATATATATATATTATTTGTGGAAGAGATGATAGATGATTTAGAAGCTTGATTGATCTTGAATGCTTTGCTTATTGCTTAATTACAAATGAGGGGTGATACCTCTATTTATACTACACAATGGAATATTCTAGAACACTTCATCATCTATAGTATCAAGATAATTCCTAAGTATTCTCATAATAATTCTAGACTTAGATATTTTACAAGATTATTCTACACACTTTGACTACTACATATTACAGAAGTTTCTAGATAATGGACTACAATCTTGATATAATATACTTGGATACTTGCATGCCCTAATCCAAAACACATAACCCAAAATCAAGTTTATTTTTCAGAGCAACTTGGAAAATACGCAATTTAGTAGTTCATGTAAGTATTGTTCAAATAATGGAAGATCTGACAAGAAATTATAGCAGTAAAGCTTTTCTTTAAAATATTGGTTTGCTTATTCCGGTAAGCTTCATGCATACTTTGTATAGATTGCCTAGGTATTGCTCATGGGAAATCTGAAACTATTTTCTGGTATGTATAAATTCTTGTCTGTTCTTTTACTTTAATAATTGCTAGAAGATAATTGACCAAACGATTTAAAATATGTATAGCAGGATAATTCAATGGCTTTTGTTGTATCTTCAGTACATGGTTTTGCTTCCTGGTTTCTTCAATGTGCATTTATTTTGTTCTTGTAGTTGAGATTTTGTCATGGAAAGGTGTAGTTAACTTACTTCAGCTTGGCAAGGGTGCTTTGGCTGTAAAGTTGAATGTAGGAGATATTATTCTGACTCTTATATCTCTGGCTAACGGATCTTTGAGATGCACGGCTGAGACTTGGTCATCCACATTGGAAGAACCAGTTTCTGCAGTGGAAGCTAGACTAGTATTTCTTCCAGTCAAATTTTACCCGATTAATGCTGTACGGATTATATCTCAGTAACCATCCAAGGCAATTTATGTGTTCAAAGATATAGTATTATCTGTCATAATGATCTCAACCTTTAGAATTTTCCTCATAAAAAATGAGCTGCTCAAATTTGCTGGTGATGCAATAGCAGAAATTTCGGAGCCGACATCCTTTCATATGCTTAACTCTTTCCTTAATTCAGCTCAAGTGAAATCAGAGCAAAAGTTTCAAATTTTGGACTGGTTGTTTGGTCATGAAACTGATTTAGAAAATGTTCCTGGGTGCAGTATTAACGAAGGCGGTGGAATGGGTGCAATATTCTCTATAAGTTCTGGCACTATACAGGGAGCAAAGGTGTTGTTTATTGGTCGAGTAGCCTTATTTGCTAACCTTCTCAAAAACGCACCTGATATTGAAGATGATGCGAGACTAGCGATAGCCAGAAAACTTTGATGGTTATTGTGCATACTTACTGATGAAGATGTGTATTCTTCAGTTCTTGTCTTGGAACTTTCTACAATGTCTCGTATTAGTCAGAAACAAGAATCTGACGAGCCCCTGTTCCACTTCATAATTAATTCCTTGAAAACCTTCATGATAGTTACCTCTTCAAGTCAAGCTTGGTGTGACATAGTCTCTCCTGCTTGAAAACCTTTTTCATCCGCATTTTCTATGTCGAGAGGGGTTGCTCTGATGTATGCAACCCCTACTTCCAACCGAGAGGTTGTGAGTTTGAGTCTCCCCAAGAGCAAGGCGGGAAGTTCTTGGAGAGAAGGATGCCGGAGGGTCTATTTGGAAACAGCCTCTCTATTCAAGGGTAGGGGTAAGGTCTGCGTACATACTATCCTTCCCAGACCTCACTAAGTGGGATTATACTGAGTTGCTGTTGTTGTTTGTATGCCGTGAGATTGTTACTGAACTTTGGTGCTTTATCTCATGTCACGGTGACAGAGTTGTGGTGGATGTAATTATTGAAAAGCTTTGCTCATTAATGAAGTACACAGAAGCTTCTGGCTTAGCACTAAACCCTAATAGTATAGTGCCAAAACTGGCAAGATTTTTATGTGTACTGGTTACATGTGGTACAAAGTTTATGGTAGATAAAGCTTATAATACAGTTGTTGGATATAACACATCACAGTATTCACCAACCACTTACTTAGCACTGCTTATGGGGGGGATTCCCACTAAATTCACTTCAAAAATTTGAGAAGTGAGGCAAGGCAACGACTTGTAACTCAATACTTTGACTTCCTTGAGAGTTTTGGTGCTAAACTACCGAGAGAAGACGGATCTGTTATTTATGGTGCTCCAGTTTTTGCACACTCCGCCGCTTTGCAGTTTCAGTATGTAATCGGCTCCTTTTGTCTGAATTGGCTTATTTTCTCAAACTTAATTGGCTGCGCTACAAATGTCTATTCTTGTCAAACTAGCATAGAATGTTGAAATTTGCAGTTTTAAGCTTATCGCGGGATAGCACTTAACTATTTAAACCTTTTATTTTTCCTAATTACCTGCACTTAATGGTAAAACAAGAATAAGAAAGTTGGTTTTGTAATGATAAAGCAAATGATTAACAAGGTTATTGTTTTTTGTTGGCTTCTGCTTTTTAATGATAATAGGATTTTACTATTGATAAATTCAAGTTACCAACTTAGATTCCCTATGTCTCTTTTCCTCTTATCTTTTGCAGACTAATCAGCATATCCGATGCTGATATGAAGACTATAAAGTTCCTTGTTGCTATTATTCACAAATACAGAGATACTTCAGACATCAAAATAAAGGATAAATACCGCAGGCTTCTTAGTGAGACATTAGGAATCATTTCTAACATGAAGCATTTGTATACTTCCAAGGAAATGGAAGAAGTCATTTTGGCACTTCAGAACCTCTTCATCTCTGGACCAGCATTATCAGACGGAAAATCATTTCAGTGTAAACCAAACTTGTCATCTTTCCTGGCTGGCCTTGGTCACATTGAATTGGAAGACCGAGAGGACAGTGCAGTTAGTTCAGTTATGTGGGAGCTGTATCACATGTTGCTTAAAGAGCGTCATTAAATGTAGGAAAGGTGTAGTTAACTTACTTCATCTTGGCAAGGGTGCTTTGGCTGTAAAGTTGAATGTAAGAGATATTATTCTGACTCTTATATCTCTAGCTAACGGATCTTTGAGATGAGCGGCTGAGACTTAGTGATGGAGATTGGAAGACGTAGTTTCTACAGTGGAAGCTAGACGAGTATTTCTTCCAGTCAAATTTTACCTGACTAATGTTGTACGGATTATCTCTCAGTACCCATCCAAGGCATTTTATGTGTTCATTAATGTCTACTAATTCCTTTGTTTGCGAGGCAAGCATTGTATCTGTACTTATGATAGAGATGAGCTTTCATTACCTTTCTATTTCAAGCACCGATCAGTGTGATATCTGTAATTATTTGCTTTTCTCCTCTGAACTGAACTTATACACTCCCAATCCTTACGTCTCAAATTCAAACTGAAGAATTTGTGTACAGAATTAGGTAAATGCAGTAGAAGTTGAGTTTGTGCTATGGATTATTACAAAGATTTAAAAGTTGGCCTTGTCCAGTCTATTGGTAGTATTTTTTGGTATTATTTAGCTTATTTGTATAAACTATTGATACATTAGTTTCTTCTTTTTCTGCTGTAGGTGTCAGTACGTGATGCTATTGAGCATATCATGGTGCCATTTTCTGAAGCAAGGCTACTACAAGCAACCTTAAAACTGAAGCAAGTGGTCATGCGTTTCTTTAAGGATTCGATTGTTCCTGTTGTAGATGATTGGGGAAGTTGTTTTGGCATACTGCATCGTGAAGACTGCAATGATGTACTTTATCTATGATATGTATGATCTATTTGTTATCTTGGTTCATGTTGGAAATAGGAGGGGATATTTATATATATATTATTTGTGGAAGAGATGATTGATGATTTAGAAGCTTGATTGATCTTTTTTTTTTAAGCAAACACTAGGCAAAGCCTAGAGTTAGATTTTTATTGATAATATAAAATTAAAATTACAACATAATAACTTGAATGTCCGAAGTATAGCATGATCACCACAGAATTCATAACACAACTCTGTGGTGATATTACATATGAGGATATTAAGATGATAAAATGGAAAATGAGGAAGCGAGTAATGTGATGTCCTTTCTCCAACTTTGTGATGAATTCGAAAAGATCTTCACAATTCATGCTTTGTTCTTTGTTTTACTGGGCTTTTTAAAGGTATTTTGAGTAATATGCTTTTGTTTTGCAATTCGCATTGGGAGCTTCCTTTTGTTTGCATCTTCAGCCATCCTGCCGTCCCAACTTCTATCCCTTTGATGACTCTTTTTACTTGTTTTACTGTGCGTTGGTGACAAATCCCCAATTCTTGCAGCATTCTTCCGGCATTGCGTTAAGATATCCTCTTCCTCTCCTTCTTCATATATGTGTTTTCCTTCCATATCATTCTGGATTTGGTCTAGGGATATTAGCATTGTCGGAGGTAGTTGTTTGTACTGTGCTACTTGTGAAGATGCTACTAATTTGTTGTCCGTAGAAGTATAGTTCATTTGTGGCTGCCTGTTGTGTAAGACTATCTTCTGATTTTGTCCACAAGTTGGAAATGTTGTTTTGTTCCCTACAATTGATGATTCTCCCGAGAATTGGATTGCTTTTTGTGTTGTTTCTATTTAGTCGATCTGTGTTGTTGTTACCTTCAAAGTGCCTGATGTTGTATCATTTTTTGGAATGAAAACTGGCGCGTTATGGTTCAAATTGCTTGCTGTATATGACAGTTTTACATTCCCATTCATGTTTGCATAAATCCTTTGAACTTTTGGCTTGATCATAGCCTCACTGTCCTCTCCTGTGCTGTTGCAATCATCTTGTTGGCCTTCCTGATCAGATGACTAACCAGCAGAGCCTTCATCCCAGCTCTCGTCTTCATCAGAATAACATTGGTCCCATAGTTTCGATTTAATTACCATATCTCTCATGTTATCTAGAATTTGTTGTTTATTCTTTCCACTGAGACTTAAGAATTCCCCACTGTCGTTGATACCTCCCTCGGCATATATACTGGATATAGAAATTGGAGTATAGCTTTGGACCTTTTGAATGACCCCTCCAACTTCTTTTTCATCATCTTTATAGAAATTTGCAAGTGCGGCAGATGAATTGGAACTTATTGTTATTGTTGTAACCTTCTCTGCATTCTGTTTGTTGCTACTTTTGATAGTTTCATTTCTGTTGGACCTCGGTGAAGCCATCTTTGACGATAAACAGTCTGTATTGGCTGCTTCCTCTTCTGCTGTTAGCTGCTGACTCTTTTTCCTGTTTTGTTGTGGAATTGAATTCTGCTCAATGTCCTTATTTGAAGGTCTTGTTTTCTGTTGAAAAACAGCATCCAAGTTTTCATTCTCAGATGCAGCTTGAGCAGAATGTTTCTGTCCAGATTTGATGGAATCATCAATGTTATAAGAAACTGATGTCTTCTCTCTTGGTTGAAAGGCAAATCAGTGTGATATGTGTCCATTGCGTTGATGTTTTTTCCAGTTGCTTGAGTAGGCAGATTAGCATTGTCATTGTTAGACATCATCTTAGCCTGCTGCTGTTCAGTCAGCTCTGCAGTTTTCAAATTTGATGCATTTTCTCCATTCACTGCATTAACCGATCTTAGATACTGCAGATTGTTCCTGTGATGCTGTCCTTTAAGATAACTCATCTGTCCATCCTGTGCACACTGGCTGCTATCGGTTACATTTATGTGCATTGTCTCAACATTATTCTCAATCCTACAATGCATTTCCAATGGAACAGAGTTTTGCATTGTACCAACAGATCCAGAAGCTCCTTCAGTTATTGGCACAGATTCTGCAAATGTAACAGTTGACAAAACTTGCTGCTGCATATTGCATTTGGAGTGCTGTCCATCCCTTTCACCTATCTGCTCAGCACGTGTATTATTAGCAATATACTCTGCAGAGTCATATGCTCGAGCCTGAATAATAACCTTAGGATTATCCAGATTATGCACCTCCTTCACAAGTTCAACTGTAGGTTCAATATTAGAGGCATCTGGCATTTCAGTTTCTACAGCTACCTGTTGATCTGCCTCATTCCTATCCATTACAGCAAAATGAGTAGAGTTAAGAACATCCTTATGTATCAAAACATCTTTTCCAATGCCATGATGTACAATTGAATCACAAAGACCACAATTCTCATTCAAAACAGAATTGTTTTGTTTATTCACTGTTTTAACAGAATGTGTGGTGTGCTGTGCGATTTTTGATGATTCAACTCCTGTATTCTCCTCTTTTTCTTGTAGATCATTAGATCGTTGTCCAGCTCGTTTACCATTTAAGTAGTCCCTTGCGTCCCGTTGTAGTTTTACAATTTCATTCCTATCATTCTGGAGCAGATCCTTAGCTAGATTCCTCTCTATTACCTCGTCTGCTCCAGCATTTTGTTTTCTGATCTTGCAAGCCTTAATATCATGCCCTTGATGTTTACAGAACTCACAATACTTTGGCAGATTGTCTAAAACAATTTGTTGATGGAACTCGACAGATTTACTTGAGGCAGCATCCAAAATCTGCAGCATGACCTTTTTTGGATGATTTTTCAAAAGGTCCACTATAATCTTAACTTTTGCCGCACTAGGTCTCGTTCTGTCCTGCGTCGCTTTGTCAATAGCAAGAGGTTTCCCCACTGCTGATGCTATAGACATTAGCGATCTCTTAGCAAAGAAATTTGGAGGCAAGCCTGGCAGTGATATCCACACGACTGCCATTGATGTCTCTTCCCTCGGATTGAAACCGAAAGTCCATGGAAATGTTTTGAAAAAGAATTCTTCACCTTTGGATTTAATAAATCCAGACGACTTTGAGAGGAATCGAACATAATCATCGTACAGATCGAATCTGATTAAAAGATGTCGATATTCCAACTGCCCGACATTATATTGACCTTGCACATCAAATTGCGACGAAAACATCTTTCGCACTTCTTTTAAATCAGGTCTGCCATAAGAGAATATTAAAACAACTGCTTGATATAATCCTTCTTCCTTAGTGAAATTGTTAACCTCTTCCATGGTGAATTGAATTATTGGTTCATCATGGTCGTATATTACTGGACACAGCTCCACTTTAGTCGGAGTCGACTGTTTAGCTTGTAAAGATGAAGCATATGATTGCTTGATCCTTTCGTTTGAAACTGATTTAGTCGTTTGTTGGACAGCCTCTCCCACAGCCAAAGGCTGGGGAGAGGTCCTCGCAGACATGGCTGCCAAAATCAGAATGCGTTGATACAATTCCAGTAATAGCTACTTGTTTTCTCCATAGTTGTTATACCAGATGAAGAAAATTTTCGAGCTACAGTGATTTTAATCAAATTAAGATCTAGGAGAGATAGAGAAGGATTTGAGAATAAAACCAGTTGGAGAGTAATCACAGGGCGAAAGTGGTTCTTTGGACACCAAGATTGCAATTATCCACTGTCGGAATCCGGAGAACTGGTCGATGAATAGTGACGAAGTTACTGTTCACGCCACTACAGTACTGGGAGTTCTCAGGAGAAGAGTATTTTCACTTGCATATTTAATTGCTTGATTGATCTTGAATGCTTTGCTTATTGCTTAATTACAAATGAGGGGTGATACCTCTATTATACTACACAATGGAATAGTCTAGAACACTTCATCATCTACTAGTATCTAGATAATTCCTAAGTATTCTCATGATAATTCTAGACTTAGATATTTTACAAGATTATTCAACACACTTTGACTACTACATATTACAAGAAGTTTCTAGATAATGGACTACAATCTTAATCTGATATACTTGGATACTTGCAAGCACAAATCCAAAACACATAACCCAAAATCAAGTTTATTTTTCAACAGCCCCCCTTAAACTTGATTTCGTCACTCCGAGCAAATTCCGTAATCTCTGAAACGTCTCATATATTAGAGGCTTTTTGAAAATATCAGAAACTTGGTCAAATGACTTCGCGTACTTTATCTGCACCTCTTTATTTGTAACATACTCCCTGATGTAATGGTAATTCGTATCGATGTGCTTGCTTCGATCATGGAAGACTGGTTTCTTTGCTAGAGCAATCGCAGACTTGTTATCCACATATATCTCTGTAGCTTCCTTTTGAGAAAACTGAAGTTCATTTAGTAACTTTCTGAGCCACACTGCATGACTGGTGCACGATGTTGCTACTACATACTCGGCTTCACACGTTGACAGAGTCACAATGGGTTGCTTCTTCGAACTCCATGTTAACGCCGTATCTCCCATAAAGAACACAAAACCACTCGTACTCTTACGATCATCTATGTCTCTGGACCAATCACTATCACTGTATCAACTAGCTTGAAGTGATCAGAAGGCGAATAAAACAAACTATAGTCAATCGTACCTTTGATATAGCGAAGTATCCTCTTTGATGCCTTCAAGTGATTTATTGTAGGTGCTTCCATATATCGACTTACTAGTCCAACTCCGTAGAGAATATCTGGCCTCGTGCAGGTTAGGTACCTCAGACTTCCAACCAAACTCTTGTATTGTGTTTGGTCCACCAAGTATCCTTCATCATCTTTTGACAACTTGAGATTGCAATCCACCGGTGTGTTCATCGACTTGCAGTCATTCATCTTAAACTTCTTCAGCACCTCCTTCGCATAACCTTCTTGGGATATGAATATTCCTTCTTTCTTTTGTTTCACCTCGATCCCAAGATAGTAAGCCATAAGTCCAATGTCGGTCATCTCGAACTCCCGAACCATTGCTTTCTTGAACTCCTCGAACATTTTGGGGTTACTACCGGTGAATATCAAGTCATCCACGTATAGGCACACAAGCATAACATCTCCATCCTTGCTTACTTTGGTGTAGAAGGCATGCTCATGTGGGCATTTTGTAAAGTCATTCTGCTGGAAATACTTGTCTATCCTGCTATTCCATGCCCGAGGCGCTTGCTTCAACCCGTATAAGGCCTTTTTCAATTTCAGCACCTTATTCTCTTGGCCTTTCACGATGTATCCCGAAGGTTGTTCTATAAAGACTTCTTCCTCTAAGTGGCCATTAAGGAACGCGGATTTTACATCCATTTGATAAATCTTCCAATTATGTTGAGCCGCAAGTGATATCATCAATCTTATAGTTTCTAGACGAGCGACAGGAGCAAATACCTCGTCATAGTCTATGCCGTCTCGTTGACTATATCCCTTCGCCACCAACCTTGCCTTGTATCTTTCAACTTCACCTTTGGAATATCTTCTTGGCCTTGTACACCTACTTTACACCAATAGCCTTATGCCCCTTTGGTAGAGTAGCGAGATCCCACTTATCATTCCTCTTGATTGCTTGAATCTCCTTGTCCATGGCACGTTTCCACTTCTCGCTTTTTGCTGCGTCTTCATAGCTTATTGGTGCACAATCGGCAAGAAGGAAGAACAATGTTAGATCCTCCATTGGCTGAGTTACCTCGTACAACTCCTCAATGCTCCTTGTGCGATGTTGTAGCCTACTTGATTCTCCTCCTGATGTTGGTGTGGCTTCATTTGGTGTGGTTAGAATATGTGGAGAGTGCGGAGATGGTGTACTAGAAGGTTCTTACACCTCTAGATATTCTTCGTTCCTTATAGTACTCTCAAACGGATAAGGGAGAAAATCGTAGTTCTCCTCTTCGGGAATATTCCAATCCCATGTTGCTTCTTCATCGAACACCACGTCTCAACTTGAGATTACTTTACCGGTCTTGGGATTGTATAGCTTGTAACCCTTCGAACTTGAGTCATAGCCCATGAATATGAGCTTCTCGCTTTTATCATCGAGCTTCGTCCTCTTCTTATCTGGCACATGAGCATATGCCACACTTCCGAACACTCGTAGGTGCGAGATGCCGGGCTTCTTCCACTCCAAGCTTCAATGGGCGTTTTGTTCTTGACGCTTTTAGTGGGCGAGCGATTTGCTAGATAGATCGCACAGTCCACTGCCTCGGCCAAAAACTCTTTATGCATCATTTTGCTCTTTAACATACTCTGGGCCATATCAAGGATGGTCCTATTCTTTTTTTCTGCAACACCATTTTGCTGAGGTGAATACGGAAGAGCTAAAGGACGTCGTAAGCCATTGTTGTTGCAAAATTCCTTGAATTCCTTGTATGTGAACTCTCCTCCACAATCGGATTTCATCGCCTTTATGGTGAGACCACTTTGATTCTCCACAAACGCTTTAAACTTCTTGAACATTCCAAAGACCTACGACTTCTCTTTTAGAAAATATACCCATGTCTTTCGACTAAAATCATCAACGAATAGAAGAAAATATCTATTTTTACCGAAAGATGGTGGATGGATGGGTCCAGACACATCCGTGTGAATAAGTTCTAAAGGTTTCTTCGCTCTACTAGAAGCCTCTACTGGAAAACTATTTCGAAAGTGCTTTCCTAGAAGGCATCCCTCACATATTTGATCCGGATGATTAATTGGAGGCAAACCCTTCACCATTCCTTTACTTGATAATAACTTTAAGCCTCCAAAATTTAAGTGCCTGTATCTCATGTGCCAAAGCCAAGAATTATCTTTGAAAAATGCTTTTAAACATCTTGGAATGTCATGTTGAATATTTAGCAAAAACATCATATTCATTGACATTGGCACTTGAGCAATCAAACCTCCTCTTTGGTCTCTTATAGAAAGACTACGGTTTATCATGTGAATATCATAGCCTTTCTCTAAGAGTTGTCCAACACTCAGTATATTAGACTTCATATTGGGCACATAATACACGCTAGAGATAAATTGATGCCTCCCATTTTTCAAGCGGATGAGGATCTTACATTTGCCTTTAGCCGGGACTTTAGAGGAATCTCCGAAGGTGATATTTCCACTTATTGCCTCGTCTAACTCCACAAACATGCTTTTGTCACAGCACATATGGTTTCTTGTACCCGTGTGGAGATACCACAAATTCGATCCTCTGTAGTCTCCACCTTTGCATGCTAGTAACAAAGTGTTTTCTACGGCTTCGGTATCTTCTTGTGCAAAATTTTCTCTTTCTTGCATGTAATTGTTTGGCTTCTCGCATTCCGAAGCATAGTGGCCAAATTTATGAAAATTATAGCATTTAGTTTGAGAGTTGTCATGCATTGGCCTTCTACTTGTGTAACCTCTCCCGCGACCTCTTGTCGAGTGAAAATCTTGGCTTCTTTCTTCATTTTTGTAAGAA
This sequence comes from Nicotiana benthamiana, assembly GCA_034376525.1. NCBI lineage: Eukaryota > Viridiplantae > Streptophyta > Magnoliopsida > Solanales > Solanaceae > Nicotiana > Nicotiana benthamiana. The sequence continues at coordinate 118,566,371 of CM067329.1, forward strand.
CTATTGCCTCCACGTTTGATATATCCTCGCCCTCGTCCTCGGCCACGTACTTGACCATGACCTCGTTGACTCGTTTGATGATTCTTTTCACTACTCTCTTCCTTGAAAGAGAGTTTTGCTTGTAAAGCTTGCTCCGAAGGCTCCTTATTTTTCTTATTGAACCTCTCTTCACGGGCTTGTAGTGAACCCATGAGTTCATCGATAGTCATTGATTCTAGATCTTAAGATTCTTCGATGGCTACGACTATATAGTCGAATTTTGAATCTAATGATCTAAGAATTTTCTCAATGACTCTTACATCGCTTAGAGTTTTACCATTCCACTTTAATTGATTGACAATCGCCAAGACTCTTGTAAAATAATCGGAAATTGGTTTAAAGTCTTTCTTATTTGAGGATTCGAACTCACCTCGTAGGGTTTGTAGTCGAACCTTTTTCACCTTGTCAACTCCCTTGTGAGAATTCTCTAAGATCTCCCATGCTTTCTTGGCGGTGGTTGCACTTGCAATTTTATCAAAAGCTCCATTATCTTCACTTTGTTGGATGATGGAAAGAGCCTTTTGATCATTGATCCTGTCTCGCTTTTCTTCTTTCGTGAGTGAGCCCTTGTATTTAGGCTCCTCATAACCTTGCTCCACAATCTCCCATAGGTCTTGTCCACCTAGGAAGGTTTTAATTTGGATGCTCCATCGATCATAATTATCCTTTGTGAGGCGAGGAAACATGATGACATTGTTGGCCATCATCTTGTCAAACCAAGCTCTGATACCAATTTGTTGGAAATAGGAGGCTATATATATATATATTATTTGTGGAAGAGAGGATTGACGATTTAGAAGCTTGATTTATCTTGAATGCTTTGCTTATTGCTTAATTACAAATGAGGGGCGATACCTCTATTATACTACACAATGGAATAGTCTAGAACACTTCATCATCTACTAGTATCTAGATAATTCCTAAGTATTCTCATGATAATTCTAGACTTAGATATTTTACAAGATTATTCTACACACTTTGACTACTACATATTACAAGAAGTTTCTAGATAATGGACTACAATCTTGATCTAATATACTTGGATACTTGCAAGCCCAAATCCAAAACACATAACCCAAAATCAAGCTTATTTTTCAACAGTTCACTGCATGACATTATTCTCTAGTTTGTCTCCATGTACTTCTCAAACATTACACACTCTTGTACAATTACAATCTCTACTTTCTTAAATATCTTTAGCATTCGGTTATGTCGACACTGTATGTTTTAGGTGCTTGCAGAGACTGCTCATCTTTTGGCAGTTTGAGAATTTTATCCCTGATCTGGCTATCTGATCACTACCACTCTTCATGTGTGATAAAAAGCTCATACATCCTTGAAAATATAGAGCTCATCTCCATATATATAGAGTGATTGATCGCTGCATTAGTTATAAGATTGCCAACTTTATGCAGCTGCTGATTTGTACGACTTTGGTGCTGAGTTCCTTATGGACTTTTAGTTTCATAAACTCGTAAATTATTATCAGCTTTGTTGTTTAGTAACATTTACTTTCTATTGACATAGTTATTTTATAATTTCATGTCATACAGTGTAATGTTCGATAATTTAGCGGGTGGAATATTTTAATATGACGAAGAGTTTTAGAGATTATTTGAAGATTATTATTTGTTAAGATTAGTTATACAGTGATATTAGCTATTTACTTCAAACAATGAGTTATTTTTTAAGGTTTTGTAATATTAATATTTTGGATTAGTACTTCCTTTTGTTAGTTAAGATTTAATGAGATATACTATAGTTTTATGAATTAATATCAATATGTTTTGTTATTTGTATTATTTTTTGGTCGAATGTAGTAACTATTGTTAATGGTGGCTAAACTTACTGTTATAGCTTGTGAATTTTAGTGCCAATTTAACAGGATTAAGACATTTATACAGGGATATTGCAACCATTATTTTGCTATTAAAGATGATTTTAGCGGTAATTTAATTGACTTTGCTATTCATTATAATTGACACTAAAGGGGCATACTAATACGCTTTTAGAAGAGATATTGTTGCCAATTTAATTGCCACAAAACAATTACCGCTAAAGGTGTGGACTTTTAGCGACAAATATTTTGAATTTAGCGACTATAAAAATGGACGTTAAAGGAGCATTATTAGTCATTTTTAAAATGGGTTTAACAGCCATAATAATTGCCGCAAACAATTGCCGTTAAAGCAGATGAGTTTTAGCATCAATAAATCACACATTTTACCAGCTTTTGGCGTAAATGCCGCTAAAGGCTTTACCGACCCTGGCATCACCGGCTAAAGATCAATTGTCGGTAAATGATATAGTGGCTATTTTTATTGCTGCCAATGTTGTTTTTTATTGCCGTTAAATGTCCTTTTTGTAGTAGTGCGTGTCTATTGTTGATATGAGGTATGTAGTGTAGGCACAAAAATAATGCCTCAATTTCTGAGCTACCCAAGTCAGAGCACAAAAGTGCGTTCTAAAAGAGAATACTAGGTCTAGTACGGTGTGAACTTCTTACTGAGATAGTAGACGGCTTGCTCCTTTCTCCCCGTTTCATCATGTTGTCCCAGAACACAACTGAATGCTCCATCAAATACTACAAGGTAAAGCAATATGGTCATTTTGGCTGAGGCGGAACCAAGACTGGTGGCGTTGACAAGTATTCCTTGATTCTGTCAAAGGCTTTCTCACAATCATCAGTCCACTTGGTAGTAGCATCCTTTTTCAACATTTTAAAGATAGGTTCACAAATGACTTTGGACTGAGTTATGAACCGGCTGATTTAGTTGAGTCTTCCTAGAAAACTCATCACTTCCTTCTTATTCTTTGGCGGAGGCAATTATTGGATATCGTTGACCTTTGATGGATCCAATTTTATTCTTCGACGACTCACAGTGAAACCCAATAATTTTCTAGCGGGAACCCCGAATGCACACTTGGCGGGATTCAATTTCATATTGTACCCCCTCAGTCTATTGAAGAACATTCTTAGGTCTTCCATATGATTTGTGGCTTTCTTGGTTTTGATGATGATTTCATCCACATATACCTTGATCTCCTTGTGCATCATGTCGTGAAAAATAGTAGTCATGGCCCTCATGTAGGTGGCGCTAGCATTCTTCAATCCAAATGGCATCATTTTGTAACACTACATTCCCCACGGCATGATGAATCCATTTCTCTGCATCCTCCTCATCCATCCATATCTTATGGTACCCAGCGAAACAATAAAAAAGCTGCAACTCATGCTTGTTGCAGTTGTCGATAAGAATGTCTATGTTTGGTAAGGGGAAGTCGTCTTTGGGACTGACCCCATTAAGATCCCGGTAGTCGACACAAACTCTAACTTTCTTATCCTTCTTTGGTATTGGCATGATGCTGGCTAACCATGTCGGATACTCTACTACCCTGAGAACCTTCGCCTTGACTTGCTTGGTAACCTCTTCTTTGATTTTCAAACTTATGTCGGGTTTGAATTTCCTGAGCTTCTGCTTTGCCGGTAGACATGTTAGATCTGTTGGCAGTTTGTGATCCACAATAGATGTAATGAGACCACTCATATCATCATATGACCATGCAAATATGTCTTTATATTCCTTTAGGAACTCCATGTACTCTTCCTTTTCTAATAGTGATAAGTGAACACTGATGCACGTTTCTTTGACATTCTTTGTATCTCCCAAATTAACGACCTTAGTTTCGTCCAAGTTAGATTTAGGTGTATTATCAAGATTCTCAACTTCTCTAACGACCTATTCTGGTATATCATCCTCTTCTGAATCTATATACATGTGTTGCGTTGTCTCCTTGCAAGTCACAACCGTTGGTTCATCGTCAAGGTAAGTAATGGTAATGTTGTGTACAATAAAGTAAATGATATAGAAAATAATAAGAGCAAGATATATGATAAACTAAAACGGTTTGATTAAATTCATAATTGTTTGGAACATAGGAGCTCTTTTCAAAATTAAAGACAATGCGAAAAGAAAATCAGCTAGTAAAGAGTAAAATGTAATGCATGGTGATTTTGTTTAGACTTGCTACCCCGAAGCTTTCCAGGCCCTGGTGGTTCTGATTGACCAATTGCTGAGGCGTTCTCCTCGGTTTACAGCTTGTATAGAAGGGCCTTCCTCCCCTTGCTACTTGAAAATAACACAGCAGACCATATCATCATTCTCCAGAAACAGGTTCTTTATGGCTGCTAATGCTTCATCTTTATCTGATCCATATATGCTGTCTGCCGGTTGGAAAGTCTGGTCCAAACGAGGTATTGGATGCTCCAGCTGATAGTAGGGGCTTCGCCATGGTGGCGACCAGTCATTGAAATCTTTCCAAGTGTATTCATACCTCAAACAAAAAGAGTACGTCAGAGCTGTGCAGAAGAGCTAGGATGGAGACCTGCGATGGTGTTTTGTTCAACTGATCAACGATCGAGTACTCCTTAGCCTGTATTTTCCTCCAAAGATTGTCAGACCCAGTTTCAATAGATCGTCCAGAGGCTTGTTTACTAGACTCATCTAGGTGTTCTGGAGTGTAAACCCTGCCTGTTCTGGTCATGCCTTATGCATAAACTGTTTCTCCCGTCTTGGTCTTCCCTTTCCTTCTAGCTTAAATTGTGTAATCACATGGTATGAATTTTGAGTGTAACAGTGTTATATCTGACATTGCTGAAGGAATAGGTACCCTCGGTGGTAACACAACAACTTCAAAGGGCACGGGTGCTTTTGAAGCCCCAACTCAACCTCAATTGGTCCGACCACCTTCACAGAAGAAGGTGCTTCAAATTTGAGAGGTATAGACATGTTTATTTCATCGCCCATGGAGGGCTGATTCTACACAACAATTGGGTTAAGTGTGACCACCGGTTTCTTTGGCTCAACACACTCAGCAATCAATCCTATCGACCCCTTGGAGTCCCAGTCATCTTCGATCTAGATCATGTGAATGTCTCTGCCTTTGTGGTCAGACAGAGGGTTGTTGCGGACATTAGGAGCAGGCTCCTTTGCTACGATGACCTTAATGAGGATTAGGGCTTGAATCTTGTCCTTCGATGATCGGCATTCGTCCATGGTGCATCCTTTCATGCCGGAGTGGTACGCACAGGTCTTATTAGGGTTGACCAACTAGGAAGGATTTTATGGAGTTATAGTAGGGATGGGGGAGACATAACCAACAGCTTTAAGGGTGTGTTTGGTATGAAGGAAAATATTTTGCGGAAAATATTTTCTAATTTTTCCATGTTTGGTTGGCTTAAATGTTTTAGAAAATATTTTCCTAGTCAATTCATTTTTCTCTAATTGGAGGAAAATATTTTCCTTATCAAGAGAAGGGAAAACATTTTCCAAACCTCCTTCTCAACCTTTCCCACCCTTACTAACCCACCTCACCCCCTCTCCAAAAAAAAGATATTTTTTTTAAATTTCAGTTTTTCCGATACTACCCACCCTACTAACCCTCCCCCTATTCCTCCCCTCCCCTCTCCCCCCCTCCCTCCCCCGCAAAAAAAGAATATTTTTTTACCTTTTTTTTGTAATTTAATTTTTTGTTTTACTTCCCCCATCCCCCCCCCCCCTCGCGCCCCAGCCTCCCAGAAAAAAATTAAATATATTTTTTAATTTTAATTTTATTATTTATCGATTTAAACCCAAAATTTTATAATTTCCAAAATTATGAGTTCAGAAGTTTATGTTTTTGAAAGTTTACGGGTTTGAAATTTAGCGGTTCGAAAGTTTATGAAATTTGTAGGTTCAGAGGTTATTACTTTGAAAGGTTATGGCTTCATATTTATTATATCTAAATTATTTATGAATACTCTTGAGAAGTCATGTTCCTTAATTTTCATACCAAACACCGGAAAATAAATAAGATTACTACTTGTTTTCCAAGAAAATATTTTCTTGGAAAACATTTTTCACAGAAAAGGATTTCCGTTATACCAAACATACCCTAAGTCTCTCGTACAGCTGGTCAATTGGCTCAGTGATGACTGTATATTTTATGGGAGGTCTGCCGTCAAACTTCGGTCTAGGTCTAGGGAAATTTTGGAGAGTGGGAGGTGATTGGTAGTGAGAGGGTTGAGAATTATAAGCTTGGTATATATGTGGAGGTTGAGAGTATCTGGGTGAAGTGGGTTGATATGTGGGAGCTGGAGATGATTGGTAAACGGGTGGTGGATTTTGGTAAGAGGGTGTGGGTGCTTGGTAATTCGGGATAGGCTGATATGTAAGTGGAGGTGACGTGTAAGTGTGGTATTTTAGTGGTGATTTAGCTCCTTGTACGACCATCACGGAACTCACATCCTTCTTCTTGGATGTGCCACCAAACTGTAAAGCCTTGTTGGTGGCCTGCAACGCTTCTAGATTAGTAACCATACTATTCTGAATGCATCCCTAAATTTTTTCCCCTAGCTTGATGATATCAAAGAATTTATGACCCTCGATCAATATCAACCTTTCGTAATATTGTGGATCCTGAGCCCGGACGAAGAATCTATTCATCTGTTCTTCTTCTAAGGCCGGCCGATTAGCAGCCTTTAATCTCCAACGAGTAGCATACTCGCAGAATATCTCGGTAGGCTTCTTCTTTAAATTCTAGATGTAGAATAAATCTGGTGCATTCTCTGTTTTGAATCGGAACCGATCCATGAAATCTGATGCCATATCTACCCAGCTTATCCCTTTCTTGGGGTCCTGGCTGATGTACCAGGATAAAGCATCACCCTTTAGACTTCTCATGAAGAGTTTCATACAGGATTTTCTCATCCCTTCCTACTCCGACCAGCTTATCACACTATGTCCTTAAATGGACTCTGGGATCTCCCGTTCCATCGAGCATTTCAAACATGGGAGGTTTGTAACCCTCTAAAAGTTCAACATCTAGCTGAATGCAGAGGTACTCATAATTCAGCCCCTTTATACCTTTGTTTCCTTCCATGCCCTGGACTCGCAACTTCTTGAGTTCTGCTGCCAAGTTTTTGATAAGAGAGTCCTTGTCATCAGACTTGGGTGCACTTGAGATTGGTTGAGTGTAATGGGGTACAATATCTGCGTAGATGGGAGTGTTGTGGAGCTGGTCTTTTGTGGTGTTCAGTGGTTCAGGAATGAGTAGTGGAGTGTTGTTTAGAGTCTGCATGTGTTGCAGTGTTGAGCGTGAGTAGGTTGCATCTATGATTGTGGGGTGTTCTGTCTAGGTGCGGGATGTTAAGCATTTAGAAAGTTGACATCAGGAGCGGTGAGAGAGAATAATAAATTTGCAAAGTTCCGAACTTGATCCAGTTCTTCTCAGAACTTTAATTATTTCTACTCAATATGGGCAGCAGTTTCCTTAGCAACCGGGGTACCCTGAGGAATCTAAGTTCTTTCAATTTCCTTTCTGGCGCTTGAATCTCCCATTCAACCTTTGTTCTTGTTCCGGACAGGACTCGGAGGAGAAGGAGGAGGTGAAGGGCACTTGGATCTTGTGGAGTACGATAATGGTGCCAGAATGCACGCACTAACGTTTGGGGGGGGGGAATAAAAATAAAATAAAACAAAAAGGTAAAAAGTTAGTGCAGATTATGAGAGAGAGAGAGAGAGAGAGAGAAAATGTTGCATTATTTAAACACATTGTGAAAGAATAAAAATCGCATCCTAATTTGGGTACCCCGTTGTGCCCGAGGTAGGCCTAGAGGCAAATTAATTTGGAGAACTTATAATGCTAAATGCCTCATTATATTGATAAAAAAACAAGAGAATCCAAACGACACTAAATAACGGAAAGTAAAATGTCACTAGTGGCCATTGGCCTTATTACATCATTAAAGCGAAATGAAAAGACTCCTAACTACTTGGTCCCAGAAGGACCTTCCCCAGATTCGACATCTTTGTCTCCTTTGAACAGCTTTACCAGCTCGAGTAGTCCTAGCAGCAAATAGGCTCGGGCCAAATGTCTGCCTCCATTCCCTTCAGCATTTTGACAATCTTCAATCCTCTTGATGAACTTTCCTTCCAGCTCTACTAGACCCCGCTCAAAATAACCTAGTCGCTTGTTGGCGCTAACAACCATATCTTTCCGCTCATCGATTAACTTCTGATGGGCTTCTTGTATTTCCCTATGCTCACTTTCACTCTCGTATTCTCTTGCGAAGTTGATTGTAATTAACCCGTGCTTCCACTTTCTCGTTGATAAGTCTGTGTCCTCGAATAAACCCGGGCAGACCTAAACTATTGTGACTATCTTCCAACCAACCTGAGTAATGTGGCACACAACAGGCGTGATACCTGTCTGGCTCAATAGATTCTTTTACCAAGATGAGTTTGCAATGCCACATGTGTTGCGCTTGGCACTTGTTATGGCTATCATCGTCCTGGAATTCAACCTTGAAGTGACTCATTTTGTTGACCCTTGGTATGATTTTCTTTCTTCCAGCTTGCCTCATGGCTCAGCGGGGAACGTAGGGATAATTTTCTCTTAGACCAATGAGTATGAGAAATGGTGCGTCTCGGGATCGAACAATGAATTCTTCCGTAGGAAACCACTCAACCATCCATTATACCTGGTCTTCTTTAAGATTCTCAAATAACTCTACCCATCATCCAGCGTCCTCTGGCTGAGCAAACATGTTAGGCATATAAATTCATATGCCTTGGCTGGTGGAAGGCGATGTGATCATCCCAGTCTCTACGTAGGATCTCTTGCTGGTATTCTCCTTTCTAGAGGTGCTCCATGAGCCAGAGCTGAAGTAATAAGTTGCATACCTCAAAATGATTGGCCTTTTGCTGACAGTTATCTAGGGCTTGGTATATCTCACCAACGATCATGGGCACTATACTGAAAGGCTGCCCGCCAATTCCTTCCATCAGAGTCTTGGTTACAATGGCCAGTCTGGTGTGGATCCTAGCCTTCTTCATAGGGAACACTATCATTCCCAAAAAGAAGAACATAAAAATGAAGACCCTTCTGTGATATGCCCTAACGCATTGAGGGTGAAATCATTTGAGTAGGTGCGGTATGACTTGCTATGGACGTACCTCTCGTATAGATAGTCAAATGGGATGTAGGAGTCTTTCAAACAGGTCAAGTCTGGATTCTTCTTCAGTCCCATCATCTTAAGGAAACCCCTACCCTTGCGATTCTCTAGATAAGCAAACCCGGAGTTTCCCAAGGAATACCAGCTAAACCTCCTATTTCTTTGAGCAAAGGAGTCATTTCAAGGTCCCCGAAGTAGAACACGGACCTGTCACTATCCCAGAACAGTGTTGCAGCCTCTATGATTTTGTTGTTAGGCTGGATTTCTAGAAGGGAAGGAAAATTCTCTAAATATTTGCGGATAAGGGTCTGGTCACTGGAGTGGAGGTCTTTCCACCAATCTAGCAGCCTTGGATGAATGTTTGTCACCATACCAAATCTCGGTTCTTCGTGCCTCATTTTCTGCAAAACAGAGGGTTAGGCCCTTACCCCACCAGACTCGACTAATTAAACTAATAATTAGCATAGCAAGTATTTATTTCTCCAAATAAATGCAACAGAACATGTAGGTATCCATTTGGGTTTCAGGGAAACCCGATGGACATTTGGATTAGGCTACCTTAATGAGTCATTATGTGGACAACATAACTGACTCGGCTAGGTTTGACCATGATGCATGTACAGCTAAACAGAGTAAGGTTTCTATTGGGGTATTAGATATGTGCCCTTGAGCGGACAACTTAAGAGGGAAAGGCACGGAACCGTCGACTGCACCGCTGATCGACTGGTTTTTACCGCAAATACGCCTTTGCCAAATTTAAAGGGTGATAATATTGGAAGAGCACAACCACTCATTATAAGCATTGCTATGGCATTTGTTTGGCATGAGTGGAATATGATGATGAAGATGCAATTTACAAGAATGAAACAAATGTACATGTATTTCCATATTCATAAGATAAATGATTACAATAATTGCTCGTAATTACAACAGTATTGAAATAAAGAAGTAAAGGAAAGAAACTAAAAGAAACAAAAGACATGAAAAGCCAAGTTGGTTTCGTAGTGAAAGAATAAAAGACAGTAAATACAGTAATTGATGAGATGATAGAGTCACAAGCAGCATGGAGTGGTAAAAGCCTAAAGAATCCCTAGCAGAGTTGTCATGCTATCGACGCCCCCTTTTTTCAAACGGAGTTCAGAGTCGGGTATATGACATTTGGGAGGACATCTCTATTCCCTTGCAAGAATTGGGTTTTGGAGTTTGAAGAGTCACCACCTAATGATTATAGACACTTTTAAGAAAAAATTGAGATGAAAACCAAAGTTTGGATAAGGGCTAGAAATTATCTCGAGGGGAAGGTGTTAGGCACCCCTCAAGATCCACTAGTGTGGTTCTCGGTCATGCTACAATTGTGACTTTAAGCAATAAAGATGGCAAGTAGAAGTCTCAAATAAAGAAAAGGGGTTTCACATGGTATTGCAGATCAATTTAAAAGTTTGAGAAAGAAAAAGTTAGTTTGAAAGAAAACTTAAAAAATTTAACAAGTAAAGGGGAGAGGGGATCCTAGGTGTACAAATAATATGGATAACATCAATCCAATATCTAGCAATCACTCCTATGAAGAGGGGTCGCACTTGATATTAGCGCACCGGTCATCATATCTATATTCTACCCTTCTCATCCCGTTAAGGTATTAAGCGCGGAAAGTTTCGTTACTTATTGCATGCTAGTACCCGTCCCGATCCTATCAGTCCCAGAGGCACTTGGCACTGCTAGTCCTAAAAGGAAAGGGATTTGGGGCCTTTTGAGAGTTTTCAAAGGACAAAATACTAAGGCGTCAATCAAAACACATAATGCAAGTGAAGGGGAAAGCAAATAAACAAGTTGGGCTCAAGTAAGCCTCCTTAAATCAGATAAAGCCATAGAGTTTAGCATGTCTTGCACGTACCGGTTTGGTTTTTAAAATTAATGTTATAAGTGAACTATTTCAACACATATTTTTAGACAAAAAGTCCGCATTAGACTCGCTCGAATGCAGTTGTTAAAGACAGGTCCACTTGATTAATTTACCCACTTTTATCTATGTGTTAAATAGGACTAGCGATTTCGAAAAGCAAACCGATTATAAAGAGTTACCGGTGAGTTTCAGAAAAGAATGTAATGTTTTGAAAAGGTTTAAAATAAAATAAAGGAACTTCAAAAGATATGCAGACTAACTGGAAAAAAGAGTTTCACGAACCTTATCAGAAAAAAGTGAGTTTCAGAAAAATGTCAATTTGTTTAGGAAAGGTTTATTAACTTACGAGGTTTAGAAAAATGCAGAAGACTGCCAGTTTTACCAAATTAAAAATATTAATTTAAACGATTAATACTATTTTGAACAAATGAGACAGTTTAGATTCAAAGTTCCTATAGGCATGCTTTCCATGCGTTAACTGATTTTTACACTTTTAGCAGGAGTCTTACAAACATGGTATCTATATCCATCTTTGTTGTTAAGTCTACAGTTTGCCTAATGGAGTCATTATGCGCAAAAATGTAATCTTACATAAGCATGATATCTACATGCATAGTTGCAGAAAATTTAGAAGTTAATCCCCATAGGCATGCTTTCTACGTGTGAAGTTGCACAGATCAGAAATTAAATCCTATAGGAATGGTCTCTACCCTTTTTACATAAAAGAAACACATCTCCCTTCTTTCACTAAATCCCCATGAGTTTATACAAATTATTACAAACCAGTAACTTAAACTGAAATTAATAGTACAACAGAAAGCCATCAACTACATACGAGAAGCCTAATTCAGACTTAGTGTTAACAATATGAGATTGAACCACTTTCGAGATCAAGATTTTCAAACCCTTCCCTTATCTAGGGTGTTTCAGAGATCCAAAGTGTTTCAGGAATTCCAGGAAGTGCTTACACCCAAAATGTAAATTATAATGAGTTATAATGCAATGTGGAAGAGCCAGCCCTCAGGTGTCCAAGTTCAGAGGGAGCTCATGGATCCCAAGGTAAGGCTCACAAGAGGGGCCAGAACTTAAGTTCTAAGAGTAAGTGCCAGTGCAATAGAGAGGGGTTAGGGAGTGCCAAGGCAGGGTGGTTGTCATGCCTAGCCATAAGATAGGCTGGCACACCCCTGACCAAGCATGTTCAGCCAACAAATATGAGCATAGACCTGTTGAAAGTAAGGCTATGGACACTACTAGACCATAGTCTTATACTAAGAATACATGTAAAAGGGGGAAGGGGAAGGGGAATTGAAAAGAGTTTAGGACTCAGGGAGTCCAGTCCATACATATGAGCAACAATGTCAAGTGTTGTCACGCTTTCTGAACCATAACTCAACATACAAAGGGAATTGGGGGTAGGGATTAATGTAACCACAGAGATAAGAAGTAAGTAAATTTGCAGCAACTACAACATCGAAATAGTAAGACAAACAAAGGAAAGGCTGAAGAATAAACATGTAGCCGAGAGGCAGAAATTAAATAAAGAGAGACATACCAGTTGCAGAAAAAGTAAGCAAAGAAAAAGCAGGATTTCTTTCAACCAAACCACAATCAAAGAAGAGAACTTTAAACTTGTGAGTTCAGGGAACTCGAATGCTTAATAAATTCTAAGTGTATTTGAGAGAAGAAATAGTGACTTGTTCTGTTAGATTTTGTTTTTCAAAGAGAAGAGGTACATGATTTACTGTTTTGAAAACGAGTAGAGAATAGGCTAACTGTTGGAAACACGTTCTCAATGCAATATACTAAAACGTGTGTTCTTTTGTATAGGTTTTGATGAATGACAAACGAAGCGAAAATTGATATATGACGAAGTTCAAGACTCAAGCGCACAATTGATATACAACGAGATTCAAGCTCAAGACAAAGTTTTATAGTTTAATTGAGTCATTCTTAATTGTGATCTTGATCCTACAACTTGACTCGTAACATGGCTTCTCTCATAAAACTATTTTCCAAAATCATGCATATTTAATTTAATGTCAAATGATTTTAAATCATGCATATTTACAGTAGTCAAAATAATTTTTAGACATGCCTTAAAAATCTGGACTAAGATAATCGATTATGTACTTATGATAATCGATTGTTTTAAGCCAAGACTGCATGACAATCGATTGTGAACTAATGACAATCGATTGTGAGAAAGACAGTGAGCATCAGGTTTTTCAAACCTGCATGACAATCGATTGTGAACTAATGACAATCGATTGTGACTGAGGCAGTGCATCAAAGTTTTTCAAAACTCAGAATAATCGATTATAAACTAATGGTAATCGATTATGTTGAGACAGTGTCTTCAAGTGATTTTCAAATTTATTAAATAATTGATTGTTACATTGGACCATCGATTGTCAAAGAGACAGTGTCCAAAATGTTTTTCAAAAACTGATAAGTAATCGATTGTTGACTTTGTGCAATCGATTGTGAAGCTGACCGTTGTCGTAAAGTTTTCAAATACCGTCAGGTAATCGATTATTGATTCTGTATAATCGATTGTTTTGATTGAAATCCGGAAAAGATTTTTTGAACATTATTGGGTAATCGATTATTGATTTTGTATAATCGATTGTTTTGATTAAAATCCGGAAAAGATTTTTTGAACGTTGCTGAGTAATCGATTGTTGATTCTGGACAATCGATTGTTTATGGTAAAATTTGGAAAGGATTTTTTGAACGTTGCCAGTAATCGATTATGGATTGTAAGTAATCGATTATCAAGCGTAAAATCTGGGATTGAATTTTGATCTGACTGGCAGACAATCGATTGTTGGGGTTTGACAATCGATTGTCAGTGAGTAAAATCAGCAACTCTTAATTGGCAATTAGGCAACGGTAATGCCAAGGTTTTCAACTATAAATACAGCTTCACTTCAGTGTTTTAAACACAACAACATACTACAACTGATCATTACATTGCTATAAGCTTGCATACTTTTGTTTATCATTTTATATTCAATTTCATAAAGCTTTTGAGAGCCATATTCTTGTCCAAAGTTGTTGTGATCTAGAGCTTACTTCTTTTACTCATATCTACTCATTAAGGAGTATTTTGTTTGAGTGTTTAGTGTTTTATACACTTGTAAGAGAATTGTGATTCTCTTGTTGTAAGGAACTTGTGTTTCCTTGGTTGAAGTCTTGGAGTGTTGTATCTCCGAGCAAAGGTGTTAAGGCTTGTGTCCTTAAGTTGTAAAGGTTTGTTGAGCACCCGTAAGCTTGACAAGATAGTGGAAAATATCGAGAGAGTCTCTCGGGGACTGGACTAGCCACGTGTTGTGGTGAACCAGAATATATCGGTGCGTTCTTTCCTTTTTGTTTATTTAACGCACTTATTTATTTCCTGCAATTTTTAATTTCCGCAAGTTTACGCTAAATTTTATTATAACGCTATTCACCCCCCCTCTAGCGTTAAGCGTATTTTCTAACAATTGGTATCAGAGCCCAACTCTCTGAAGACTTAACAGTTTTAGAGAACCATCCATGGCTTCTACTCGTGATTCTTTTGCAGGAATTGATGAAGGACAGTGCTCCACACGACCACCTCTATTCAACGGTACAAATTACACGTACTGGAAGGAGAGGATGAAGATCTTCGTTCAGTCCAACAGCTTTCACCTTTGGAAGGTGATAATGAAGGGAAACCAAATTCCAACAAAGAAGGTGGAAAACGAATGGGTTCCCAAGTCCGAGGATGAGTATGACGCGGATGACATCCGAAAGGTTCAAAATAATGCTAAAGCAATTAATTTATTATATTGTGCTGTTAATGCTGACGATTACAGGAAAATATCGTGTTGCACAACGGCAAAGGAGATGTGGGACAAGCTAGAAGTTACATACGAAGGTACGGACCAGGTAAGGGAAGCAAAAATTGATTTCCTACCCCATTCTTATGAATTATTTCACATGAAGAAAGGTGAAAAGGTGGACGAAATGTTTGAGCGATTTTCAATAATCGTAAATGACCTACATGCTCTCAAGAAAACATTCACGGATAGAGAGCTCGTTCGAAAAATTCTTAGAAGTCTCACACCGGCATGGAGATCAAAGGCCGATGCAATCCAAGAATCCATTGGCGTTTCAAACGTCACCATCGACGCACTAAGAGATAACCTTAAGACCTATGAATCTACTATTCTCAACCCTTTTGTTGATGATCAAGGAGGCAAAGAATAGCTCTAAAGGCGAGCACAAGCCAACCGCAAATTGATGAGGAAGGAGACAACGAGTTTGGACTCGTTATCAAAAGATTTCAAAAGTTCATGCGCAAGGAGTATGAACGCAAGGGCAAAAAGCAAGGCGAACAAATCAAGTGCTATGAATGTGGTGAAACCGGGCACATCTCAAATTGCCCAAACATCAAAAAGGAGAAGAAACCTTTTAAAAAGCAACGTGCATACATTTCTTGGGGAGGCGACTCCGGAAATGAGTCAAGCGAAGGAGAAGAAGACGAAGCAGCAAATCTTTGCCTTATGGCACAAGAAGACAACAAAGATGAGGTATGTCAAATTTCGTCTAAAAACTTTACTCTTGAAGAAATGCGAACTGCTTTTGATGAATTATATGCTGAGTTTATTAAGGCTTCAAAAACTGTTAAGGGCATAAAAGAAAATGCTTCATTAAAAGAAAAGGATTTTCAAAAACAGCTTTCTTTGAAAGAAAATGATTTAGAAAAACTGGTTTTAGAAAATGAAAAGCTGAAAGAGGAAAACAAGTTTTTTGGAAAAAGAAGCGCCGATAAGCCCGAAAGTTCTACAAAAAATTGTTCTTCTTTCTTGCATCTCAAAAATGAGGTAGATAGACTCAAAGGTACCTTAGATAAGTTTAATTCTTCCCACAAGAATTTGAATGAGGTCCTTGTAAGTTTGAAATCAACCAAGCATGGCATAGGATTTAAGAATGAGGTTAAAGAAAAGGTTGAAGCCAAACCCCAACCACCTAAGGCTCTACCTAGGACTAATAAAACAAATGCTTATCCTAGCAATAGCAACCCTAGAACCAATATGCATGCTAGACAAAATGTTGAACATTTTAGGAGACCTAGAAATGACTTACCACCTAGAAATAGTTACCCTAGAAATGATGCATATTTTAGGCCAAATGTTGAACCTTTGAGAAGACCTAGAAATGGCCTTCAACCGAGAAACAATCACTCTAGAAATGCTGCCCATCCTAGAGCTCATAGTAGGAGAAATAATTCTCAGGAAATGCGAAATAGTCATAGTGTAAGAAATTTTCATCCGTCTAGTTACTATGAACCTAGAAGGATGCATAACCCAAATGTGACTTGTCATTATTGTAGACGTATTGGTCATATTGCTCCTGCATGCTTTACACGTCATAGACATATTACTCAATTGCATCATTATAATATGCCTAACCCCCAAGGACCCAAGATGGCATGGATACCTAAAGAACATTAATTTGTTTTGTAGGTGAGCTTGAAGGGATCAAGTGTACTATGGTACCTTGATAGTGGATGCTCCAAGCATATGACGGGAGATGAATCCAAATTCCTTCAATTAGAGCACAAAGAAGGAGGAAGTGTTATCTTCGGTGATAACAATAAAGGAAAGATCATCGGCATCGGCTCGGTCGGTAAGGATAAAAAATCCTCTATTAAGCATATATTACTTGTTAAAGGATTAAAGCATAATCTCTTAAGTATAAGCCAATTGTGTGACAAGGGAAATCTTGCTTTATTTGATTCGGATGAATGCTTAGTGTTCAGACGTAGTGATTTCAAAATTATCCTCCGTGGTTTTAGAGTGGATAATATTTATATGGTTGATCTTGCTAATTCCTTACCCGATTATGTTGATTGTCTAATGAGTAAAGAGGATGATACTTGGCTATGACATCGTAGAGTAGCACATATCAATATGCATCTTTTGAACAAATTGATTTCTCAAAACTTAGTTGTTGGTCTTCCCATTTTAAAATTTGAAAATGACTCTATTTGTGACTCGTGTCAAAAGGGGAAGCAAACAAAAGCATCTTTCAAATCTAAAAACATTGTTTCAACTTCTAGACCATTGCAATTGCTTCATATGGATTTTTTTGGTCCTTCTCGCATTGAAAATCTAGGAAGAAATAGATATGCTTTTGTGATTGTTGATGATTACTCGAGATTTACTTGGACTTTATTTCTTGCCAATAAAAGTGATGCTTTTCAAAATTTTAAATATTTTCTTAAGCGTGTTCAAAATGAGAAAGAAACAACCGTCACTTCAATTAGAAGTGATCATGGGGGAGAGTTTGATCACAATCTCTTTGCGGACTTTTGTGATGAACTCGAAATCGAGCATACCTTTTCCGCTCCACGTACACCACAACAAAATGGGGTGGTGGAAAGGAAAAATAGGTGTCTCGAAGAGATGGCTAGAACAATGCTCGACGAAGCTAAGATACCCAAACATTTTTGGGCGGACGCCGTGAGTACCGCTTGCTATGTTCTAAATAGAGTAGTAATTCGGCCGATACCCATGAAAACCCCCTATGAACTTTATAAGGGTAGAAAACCAAATATTTCCTATTTTAGAGTTTTTGGTTGCAAATGTTTTGTTCATAACAATGGCAAAGACCAATTGGGTAAATTTGATGCTAAGTCGGATGAAGGTATTTTCATTGGATATTCCTCACGTAGTAAAGCATATAGGGTCTTTAATAACAGAACCCAAATTGTGGAGGAATCCCCTCATGTTGTATTTTCCGAAAATAATGCTCGCTTGGCGAGAAAGGATTCCGGCTTTGATCTTGCAGGTATCTTAGATAGCTTGAAAGACAAAATACAAGAGGAACCACCCAAGGAAAATAAAGATGAAACTGAGGAACAACCAACGGAAGAAGCGCCACAATTGGAAAAAGAAACAAAAGTGCCAAATGAGTGGAGGACGATCAAAGATCCCATGAGCACATCCGATCATCTAGACAAAGATGAGAAAGGTATCGCCCTAAAAGTAGGGGGAATTATAAAGCATGACGCGCAAGAATCGAGTCCTCTTCAGAAAAATCTGTTTCCCTCATCAAATAATCGATTATCTCGTATCAATAATCGATTGTAATGCTATCATTTGAGCTATTATACTGTCTTTAGCATCTTATTATTATTTTTGCTAATGGCAAAAGGGGGAAGATAACGGATTTGATGCACTCTCAAGTAATAAGCTTAAATTGAGGGGGAATTCTCAAATTGAGGGGGAACAAATTGCATACTTGTTGCATGTATATACTTGTCTTGAATCGTCATTATAAATTGCTTGTCTTGCATATCCCGCTTAATGTTTGCCATTATCAAAAAGGGGGAAATTGTTGGAAACACGTTCTCAATGCAATATACTAAAACGTGTGTTCTTTTGTATAGGTTTTGATGAATGACAAACGAAGCGAAAATTGATATATGACGAAGTTCAAGAAACAAGCGCACAATTGATATACAACGAGATTCAAGCTCAAGACAAAGTTTTATTGTTTAATTGAGTCATTCTTAATTGTGATCTTGATCCTACAATTTGACTCGTAACATGGCTTCTCTCATAAAACTAGTTTCCAAAATCATGCATATTTAATTTAATGTCAAATGATTTTAAATCATGCATATTTACAGTAGTCAAAATATTTTTAGACATACCTTAAAAATCTGGACTAAGATAATCGATTATGTACTTATGATAATCGATTGTTTTAAGCCAAGACTGCATGACAATCGATTGTGAACTAATGACAATCGATTGTGAGTAAGACAGTGAGCATCAGGTTTTTCAAACCTGCATGACAATCGATTGTGAACTAATGACAATCGATTGTGACTGAGGCAGTGTCCATCAAAGTTTTTCAAAACTCAGAATAATCGATTATGAACTAATGGTAATCGATTATGTTGAGACAGAGTCTTCCAGTGATTTTCAAATTTATTAAATAATCGATTGTTACATTGGACAATCGATTGTCAAAGAGACAGTGTCTAAAATGTTTTTCAAAAACTGATAAGTAATCGATTGTTGACTTTGTGCAATCGATTGTGAAGCTGACCGTTGTCGTAAAGTTTTCAAATACCGTCAGGTAATCGATTATTGATTCTGTATAATCGATTGTTTTGATTGAAATCCGGAAAAGATTTTTCGAACGTTATTGGGTAATCGATTATTGATTTTGTATAATCGATTGTTTTGATTAAAATCCGGAAAAGATTTTTTGAACATTGCTGAGTAATCGATTGTTTATGGTAAAATCTGGAAAGGATTTTTTGAACGTTGCCAGTAATCGATTATGGATTGTAAGTAATCTATTATCAAGCGTAAAATCTGGGATTAAATTTTGATCTGACTGGCAGACAATCGATTGTTGGGGTTTGACAATCGATTGTCAGTGAGTAAAATCAGCAACTCTTAATTGGCAATTAGGCAACGGTAATGCCAAGTTTTTCAACTATAAATACAGCTTCACTTCAGTGTTTTAAACACAACAACATACTACAACTGATCATTACATTGCTATAAGCTTGCATACTTTTGTTAATCATTTTACATTCAATTTCATAAAGCTTTTGAGAGCCATATTCTTGTCCACAGTTGTTGTGATCTAGAGCTTACTTCTTTTACTCATATCTACTCATTAAGGAGTATTTTGTTTGAGTGTTTAGTGTTTTATACACTTGTAAGAGAATTGTGTTTCTCTTGTTGTAAGGAACTTGTATTTCCTTGGTTGAAGTCTTGGAGTGTTGTATCTCCGAGCAAAGGTGTTAAGGCTTGTGTCCTTAAGTTGTAATGGTTTGTTGAGCACCCGTAAGCTTGACAAGTTAGTGGAAAATCTCGAGAGAGTCTCTCGGGGATTGGACTCGCCACGTGTTGTGGTGAACCAGAATATATCGGTGCGTTCTTTCCTTTTTGTTTATTTAACGCACTTATTTATTTCCTGCAATTTTTAATTTCCGCAAGTTTACGCTAAATTTTATTATAACGCTATTCACCCCCCCCCCCTCTAGCGTTAAGCGTATTTTGTAACACTAACAAGTAAGATTTTAACACAGAAATGGAAAAAATCACAATTAAAATCAATTAACAAAGGTATTTCCCTTTAATCAAGGGATTACTACTCAAACGGATACTAACAGGATTAATATAAGGAAAGAAAATCAATTTGTAAGCAGAATGATTGTTGCCCTAAAAGGAGCAGTAAAACCATATAGTAAGTGATTAAGTCCAAGTACGCGAATAACCTTATTTTTGGAAAGGATCTGGTAAGGCCAAAAAAGAGAGAGAAACAATCACCCCTTAACAGGCAAAAAAAATCAAAATTTCACAAAGGAAAAGTTTTGAAAATCAATCACGAGTTTGAAAATCAATCATAGAAGGGAATCTGTATATAAATGAAGTGCACAGGTAATAGACATGTGAGGCCAAGCTATGGCAAGAAGAAACAACATACAGTAATAGCACAGAGTGAGTAGACAACAAGCGTTCATAGCATGATAATCACGTAGGTCAAGTTTCAATGGCTTAGTAATAGCGAAAAATATAAGAAGCATACAAAGAGTCAAGTGAAAACCTTTCTGAAAACATAGTCGAGTTTAATAGATATCAAGAACTCAGAACAAAAGGAATCACATAAAAAAAATTAGATGCTGAAGTAAAAGAATCAAACAGAGCAATTTCAAATAGGCGAGTTTCATAGACAAACTCAGGAACTCGAATAGACCTCAAAGGGTTTTCAAAATCAGTAGATTTTAGAGGCGATAAACAAGTGAAACAAATAAACAGTCTCAGAATCTCAAATAAACCCCAAATATTAGGATTTTCAACACTCATCAAGTGTAAACAAAGTAAATCAAATAGATTGACTCAGAAACTTAAACAAATCTTTAAAAATTAGGTTTTTCAACATCAATCAGACCTAGAGATGATAAACAAATGAATCAAACAAAATATTAACAAACAGACTCAGAAACCCTAGTTTGAAATCAAAATATTTTGAAATTATTTTTTGGGAAAACGCTTAAAACATCAAATATAGCACAGATCAAGCATAGATCTAAACAAATAAACGAAAAATAGTCTCGGATAGGCTACAATTTCTAAGAACCCTAGAAATGAGAAAGGCTTGGAAGAAACAAGATCAGATCTGGAGTCGATAAGGTCGGAATTAGGCTAATGAGGCTAAGACACGTCGGAGCAAGGCTGGAGATGGCTGAAAACCTGAAATAGATAAAAGTCTAAGTGAAGACCCTTGAATTGTGGCCTCGAACCTTCAAGTATCAGCACGTCAGAGCAGTAGGGGATGAGTATAGGTTGTCCATGGCTTGAAACGCCATGGATTTTGGTGGTTTTGGGGTTGAAAACGGCAGAAAACGATTAGGGTTTCGAGAGAGTTCGAGAGTGTTTGAGAGAAGAAGGAGTTAGAGGCGGCGTCTCCGAAAGAATGGGGTAGGGTTTAGGGGTCTTTTGAAATTAAAAAGGAAAGAGGAGGTGTCAGTCGTTGATCAAAATGATCAACGACTTGGATTTCAAAGGGAAACGGGCTGGGGTCGGTCGAATGAGTGGTGGGGGTTTAAATTGGGGCTAAATTGAGTTAATTAAGGGTGCTAATTTGGGCTAAAATTGAAATGAAATATGATCACATTTTAAATAGCCACTTTTACCCGTTCTATTTATAACAAATAATAAAAGATTTTCTGAAAAACATTCAAGGTACTAATTTAATAAATAATACACAAATATTAATTTAAAAATACTGGAAGTGATTTTATAATTAGACAACAATGTAAATCATAAAATAGGCTATAGTTGCAATTACACACAATTTAGCTTTTAAAATGCGAGATAAATTTGTAAAAATATACAAAAATTACCTTAATTATATTTTGGCATAAAGGTGAGAATAAAATGAGGTATTTACCAAAAATGATAATTTTGAGAATAATTATTGAATCTTGTGTTATAAAAATAGGCAATAAATTGGTTTAAAATCATTAAAAATACCAAAACTCTTGGGCGTGCTTATATATGCACATATATGCCATTTTAGAAGTACTTTGGGTATCAAAATACCTAGGGAGAAATTGGGTATCAACAGCTGACTAACCGAGTCCAAGGTGTCGAGGGAAACAAAGGTACCGAGGGACTGAATTATGAAGACCTTTGCATTCAGCCTGATGTTGAACTTCCCGAGGGGTAAAAACCTCCCAAGTTCGAGATGTTCGATGGCACAGGAGATCCCAGAGTCCGTTTGAGAACATACTGCGACAAGTTGGTCGGAGTCGGAAGGGATGAAAAGATACGCATGAAGCTCTTATGAGAAGTCTGAAAGGGGATGCTCTATCATGGTACATTAGCCAAGACCTTAATAAATGGACAAACTGGGTAAGTATGGAAACCAGTTTCATGGACCGGTTAATATTCAATACGGAAAATGCACCAGAAGTACTCTACATACAGAATTTGAAGAAGAAACCTGCAGAAACTTTCCACAAGTATGCTACTCATTGGAGATCAGAGGCTGCTAAGGTCAGGTCGGCCTTAGAAGAAGAATAGATGAACATATTTTTTGTTTGAGCTCAAGACCCACAATATTATGAGAGGTTGATGCTGATTGAGGGCCAGAAATTTTCCAATATCATCAAACTGGGAGAAAGGATCGAGGAAGGTATTAAAACTGGTACGGTCACCAACTTGGAAGCATTAGATGCTAATAACAAGGCTATATAGTCTGGTTGAACGTCCAAGAAAAAGGATGTGAGTGTCGTGATGGTTGCACAAAGAACAAAATCCCCAATAAAATACCAAACATACCCATTACCTCCACTCACATATCAACCTACCCCAAACTACCAAGAACCCTCACCATCCTACAAAATTCTACCACCCGCTTATCAATCACCTCCACCTCCCACATATCAGCCCACTATACCCAGATACTCTCAATCTGCACCTGTCTACCAAGCTTATAATACCCACCCTCCCACTACCAATTACCTCCCACTCGCCAAAACTTCCCTAGACCTAGACCTAACTTCAATCGCAGACTGCCAAACAATATACTTCCATTCCCAATGGACCAACCTGAACAAAACATGTGTATATCATTCCGGCATGAAAGGGCATACCATTGATGAGTTCCGCTCACTGAAGGATAAGATCCAAGCTTTAGTTGACAATAAGATCGTCGTACCAAAGAAGACTGCCCCTAATGTTCGCTACAATCCTCTGCCTGACCACAAGGGTGGAGACATTCACATGATCTAGATAGAATATGATGGGACCCTAAAGGGTCAATTGGATTAATTGCTGAGGATGACGAGCCAAAGAAACCAACAGTCATGCTTAATCCGATTGTCGTCCAGATCCAGCCCTCTGGGATGATGAATTAAACATGTCTACCACTTGATATTGAAGCACCTTCTTCTGCAAAGGCGCCCGGACCAATTAAGGTCGAGTTTCTAACTCTAAAAGCACAATGCGCCATTTGAAGTGGTTGTGTTACTTTCCAAAGCAAATGTGCCCATTCCAGTAGCTATGTCAGTCATAGCACCATTCCATATGAATGCCATACCTTGGGATTACACCGCCTAGGCGAGAAGGAAAGGGAAAACCAAATTAGGGTACGACGAGAACTGGCAAGATTTATACTCCATAAAACCTAGCTCAGTTCAGTAAGCAAGCCTTTGGATGACCGACCATCAGTGAAACTGGGCCTAATTACCTCTGGATAAAGATACAAGCCAAAGAGTATTCGGTCATAGATTAGTTAAACAAGACGCCAGCCTAGATCTCCATCTTAGCTCTACAAAGCTCGAATGCACATATGAATGCCTTATTGAAGGTGCTAAGTGAGACATATGTGCCCAGCAACATAATTGGAGGAGAAGTGTCAAACATGGTAGGGCAAGTATTGGAGAGTCATAAAATCACCTTCCACGAAGACGAGCTGCTACCGGAAGGGCTGAGCCACAACAAGGCGTTGCACATCATTGTTCAATGCGAAGATTATTTCATCACTAGAGTTCTGATCGACGGAGGATCCAACCTTTATATTTCTCCATTGGTAAATCTCAGAACACTGGCGAAGAGCCTGCATGAGATCAAAGATGGGGCCATCAATGTCAAAGCTTTTGATGGATCCCAAAGTTCCACTATTGGGGAAATCAGTTTGTGTCTAAAAATGGGACCGGCTTGGTTCGGCGTTGATTTTCAACTGATACATATTCCAATATCTTACAATTTGCTATTGGGGGGGCATAGATTCATGCCGCAGGAGTTATAGCGTCAACCTTACATCAAGCAACAAAAGTTTGAGTGGTATCACCTAGAGGTGATTATTCATGGCAGTGATTGTAATCCTACATACAGTCTCCAGACCATCCCGCCTATTGGAGGAAGAAGGAAAATAGGCAGAGAAACCTACCACCATATTGAGCGAGTCAATGTCATGGAAAAGGATAAATGGTGGGATAGCAAGATTGAAAGTATATTGAATTGGTGTGGATATGAGCATGAAAGGGACTTGGCAAAAACCGTGAATCGCTAAACCCATCAAGCTGAAGAAACATGGAATCACTTTTGGTTTGGGATGTGAATACATTTGGGAGGAGTTCAACCACTGGTCACCACCATGGCGCAATCCATACTACACGCTGGAGCATCTGATACCTCACCTGAGAAGACTTTTCAGCCAGCAGATGTCATATATGTGTCAGAAGAAGTGGAAGCATTAGAAGCAATGAGGAATATACTTATGGAAGAATACAATATGGACTGATGTGTCATTTTTTAGGAGGAATGAGAGGAAGGCCCTTCCATACAAGCTGTGAGCTGAGGAGCAAGCCTCAATAATTGGTCCATGAGAACCACCAAAGCCCGAAGAGCTTCATGGTAGCAAGGCTGAACAAAGAATATACATTACCTTTTACTTTTCGTTAGCTGATTTTCTTTCTGTATTTTCTTTAATTTCGAAAAGAGCTCCAATGTTCAAAACAATTACGAAATTTATAAAACCATTTCAGTTTCTTATAAATCTCCCTCTTATTATTTTTGCTATTATTTACTTAATTTACACAGCATTACTATTACTTATCTAGATGAACTGATTGTGACTTGCGATGAGACAACGCAACAAACGGACATAGACTCAGAAGAGGATGATATACCAGAAGCGGTCATTAAAAAGGTTGAGTATTTTGAGAATAGGTCTAAGTCTAATTTGGATGAAACCGAGGTTGTCAACTTGGGAGATACAGAGAATGTTAAGGAAACGCGCCTCAGTGTCACTTGTTACCATCAGAAATGAAAAAGTACACCGAATTTCTAAGGGAATATGAGGACATATTTGTATGGCCGTATGATGATATGACTAGTCTAAGGACATCTATCATAACTCACAAACTACCAACAGATCCAACATGTTCGCTGGTAAAATAGAAGCTCAGAAAGTTCAAACTCGACATGAGTTTGAAAATTAAGGAAAACGTCACCAAGCAAGTCGGAGCCTGGGTTAGGGTGGTAGAGTAACCAACATGGCTAGCCAAATTGTGCCAGTGCCAAAGAAGGATGGGAAAGTTAGAGTCCACGTCGACTACCGGGATCTCCACCGGGCCAGTCAGAAAGGCGACTTCCCCTTGTCGAACATACAACTATGCCAAGCATGAGCTGCAGTCATTTGTTGATTGTTTTGCTGAGTACCATCAGATATGGATGGATGAGGAAGACGCGGAGAAAATGACTTTCATTACGCTGTGGGGGATATATTGTTACAAAATGATGCATTTGGGTTAAAGAATGTTGAGGCCACCTACATGAGGGCCATGACTACTATTTTCCATGATAATATACATATAGAGATCGAGGTATATGTTGACGACATCATCATCAAATCCAGGAGAGCCGCTGGCCACATGGAAGATCTTAGAAAATTTTTCAACATACTAAGAAGGTACAATCTGAAGTTAAATCCCGCCAAGTATGCATTCGAGCTTCCTGCTGGAAAAATTACTAGGGTTCATCATGAGTCGCCGAAGAATAGAACTGGATCCATCAAAGGTTAAGGCCATTCAAGAACTACCACTGCCAAAGAACAAAAAAGACATGATTAGTTTCCTGTGGAGACTCAAATATAGCAACTGGTTCATAACTCAGTCCACTATCATTTGTAAACCCATCTTTAAAATGTTGAAGAAGGACGCCGCTACCAAATGGACTGATGACTTCCAAAAAGCCTTTGACAGAATCAAGGAGTACCTGTCAACACTGCCAATTTCGGTTCCACCTGAACCAGGTCGACCTCTATTGCTCTACTTTGTAGTATTGGATGGAGCATTCGGTTGTGTTCTAGGACAACATGATGAAATAGGGAGAAAGGAGCAAGCCATCTACCATCTTAGTAAGAAGTTCACCCCGTGCGAGGCACGGTATTCTCTTTTAGAGCGCACCTGTTGTGCTCTGACTTGGGTAGCTCAAAAGTTGAGGCATTATTTCTGTGCCTATTATGCTGTGCCTATACCACTTATCTCATATCAAGAATGGACCCGCTAAAGTATATCTTCCTGAAGCCCATGCCCACTGGCAAGCTAGCTGAGTGGAAAATCCTGCTAAGTGAATTCGACATTGTTTACGTAACTTAGAAGGCAATCAAAAGACAAGCCTTATCAGATCACCTCGCCGAAAATCCCATGGATGGGAATACGAGCCTCTAAAGACGTACTTTCCTAATAAAGAGGTATCTTTCATAGAGGAAGATATTGCAAAATCTTAAGATGGTTGGAGAATGTTTTTCGACGGAGCAGAAAATTTCAAAGGAGTTGGCATAGGAGCATTCCTAGTATCAGAAACCGGCCACCATTATTGGCATCTGCCAAGCTCAGATTCCCATACACCAACAATATGGTCGAATATGAAGCCTGCATCTTAGGGCTCAAACTGGCCATTGATATGAACATTTAGTAGTCGCTAGTGATCGGGGATTCAGACTTGCTCATACATAAGGTCCGAGAAGAATAGGCAGCCAAGAACTCCATGATACTCTCATACCTGCATCATGTATAGGAGTTGAGAAAGAGATTCACAAAGGCAGAGTTCAAGCATGTTCCTAGGGTCCAGAGTGAGTTTGCTAATACATTGGCTACCCAATCATCCATGATTCAACATCTAGATAAGAACTTCATTGATCCTATCCCGATAAAAATCTATGATCATCCAGCTTATTGTGCTCACGTCGAGGAAGAGGCAGACGGGAAAACTGTGGTTCCATGACATCGGGGAGTATTTGACAACAAGAAAATATCCAGAACTTGCAAACACTACTCAGAAGCGCACCCTTCGGAGGTTATCTAACAACTTCTTTCATAGCGGAGGAATCCTATACATGAGGACTCCTGATTTTGGATTATTGAGGTGTGTCGAAGCAAAAGAAGCATCCAGGTTATTAGACGAAGTACACGCAAGGACCTGCAATCTGCACTTGAATGATTTTGTCTTAGCAAAGAAGATACTCCGAGCAGGGTGTTTTTGGATGACTATGGAAATGGACTACATCCAGTATGTCCGAAAGTTCCATCGTTGTCAGATACACGCAAATGATAAAACTGCCTCCAAATGAGCTTACTGATATAAGCTTACCATGGCCATTCGCCACTTGGGGAACGGATGTCATCGGACCTATCGAGCTTGCCGCATCAAACGGGCACAGGTTCATCCGGGCAAGCAACATCATACAAGGCGGTAACTAAAAAGGTTGTAGCAGACTTTGTCCGTAATCGTAACGCTTGTTGGTTTGGCATCCCAGAGTCAATCACTACCGATAATCGTTCAAATCTCAATGTTGACCTGATGAAGGTAATGTGTGAAACATTCAAGATCAAACACAACAACTCTACAACCTACATGCCTCAGATGAATGGAGCTGTAGAGGCGACCAACAAGAATATCAAGAAGATACTGATGAAAATGATAGAAAAGCACAAGCAGTGGCATGAGAGCTTATCATTTGATTTTTTGGGGTACCGTAGCATAGTTCTCACATCAACCGGGTGACTCCCTATATGTTGGTTTACGGTACAGAGGCAGTCATTCCGGTCAAGGTTGAAAATCCCTCTTTGAGTATCATACAAGAAGCAAAACTCGATGATGCAGAATGGGTCCAAAGTCACTACGAGTAGCTGGCTCCTATAGATGGGAAGAGAATTCATGCAGTGTGCCATGTTCAGTTGTATCTGAATAGAATGTCTAGAGCTTTCAATAAAAAAGTCAAGCCGAGAAAGTTTACACCAGGGCAGCTGGTGTTGAAGAAAGTTTTTCCGCATCAAGATGAAGCCAAAGGGAAATTCTCTCCCAAATGGAAAGGTCCGTACGTGGTTCACCAGGTTCTAACCAGACGAGCCCTCATACTCTCAGAAATGGACAGAGAAGTCTGGCCAAAGCCGATCAATTTAGATGCAGTGAAGCGATACTACGTGCAGCCATTTGTGATTCCTTTATGGTGTAATCTAAACTATGCCTGACCTGATTCCCGTACATAGGTAGCTCTATGAGTTCGGTCACAATTTAATAAAATTTCCATTACCCCGCTATTAGAAATAGGGGCAGAATTTTGATGAGGACCCTAAAAATTTCAAAGTTGATTTTCAGCCATTCATCACAAGAAACTTTCAGAAGGGCCAGCCTTGTAAAATGGAGCAAAATTTTGAGAAGGACCCTAAAAATTCCGAAGCGATAGAGGTTGCAATGTGTTGAACCGCGTCGTAGTCGTCGGCTCGTCTAAAAGAACACTATTTCTATTTACGGTATACTTGCTAAAGTCGTGCATGTCTATCAAATTGTTTTGTTTAGCAATGCTACCCCAAGGATATGTACAGTATCACCAAAATAGAGATAAACAGGACAAGGGAAGTCCACAGGAATATAAACTAACCATACCTCCTTTACAAAAATCACGATTTTTCTTTGGGTGCAGGTACCCGAGTCGCAAATCAATGAACACATTTATACACTCATACTCTTAGGAATACATCTCTCTGAATTTTCATCTACATGTAATTGCTATCCATACACGATATCACCACCAACCACAATATCATAATCAGCTATCATCTAAGATATTTTACTACAGTTTGCCCTTTTACTTTTCTGCGTTTTCATAAGGCTGCTTTTCTACCTTCCGAGACTAAGCATTGTCTCCATCTGCATATTTCTGCACTGTATAAGGCTACTTTTCTGCCTTCTGCGACTAAGCGTTGTCTCCATCTGCATTTCATAAGGCTACTTTTCTGCCTTCTGAGACTAAGCATAGTCTCCATCTACATCTCTCTACATTGCATAAGGCTACTTTTCTGCCTTTCGAGACTAAGCATTGTCTCTATCTGCATATTTCTACATTGCATAAGGCTACTTTTCTGCCTTCCGAGGTTAAGCTTTACCTCCATCTGCTTTTGTTATGCACTGCATAAGGATACCTTTTCTGCCTTCCGAGACTAAGCATTGTCTCTGTGTACATATTTCTGCATTGGATAAGGCTACTTTTCTGCCTTCCGAGGTTAAGCTCTACCTCTATTTGCATATTTTTGCATTGCATAAGGCTACTTTTCTACCTTCCGAGACTAAGAATTATCTCCTTCTGCATCTCTCTGCATTGCATAAGGCTACTTTTTTGCCTTTCGATACTAAGCATTGTCTCCATCTGCATATTCCTAAATTGCATAAGGCTAACTTTTCTGCCTTCCGAGAGTAAGCATTGTCTCTGTTTGCATATTTTTGCATTGCATAAGACTACATTTCTGCCTTCCGTGGTTAAGCTCTACCTCTATCTGCATCTTTTTGCATTACATAAGGCTACTTTTCGCACGGCAAAAACATCGCCACTCTATTTTTCTTGCATGGTATATTTACATCTTTCATCGGCTGAAGGATCACACCTTTTGCATTTCATGGGCTGAAAGATCGCAAAACTGTCCAAAGGCGTCATTGTTCAGAGGCACCATTATCATAGCCCGAGAACGACATTCATGGCCTGAGGACCCCATTTTATCTTTTGCATATCATTATTCAAAGGCATCATAGTTCGGAGGCATCATATTCATAGCCCGAGAACATCATTTCATAGCCTGCGAATCCTTTATTATACGCTTTATGGCCTAGGACGTCATGGTCCGAGGACGTCATCTTAACCGTCCAAAGATAACATTCATGGTCCAACGGGAACTTGCATCATATCTAAATTTACGCACAATATATGTTTGTATTGCTCATTTGCAGGTACTGCTGCTAGCAATGTACGTCTCTGCAAGAGAGATCCCGCTCTGGTTCCCACGGCCTATAAGACTTCAACTACCTTTCTCAACCTATACATCGCGTCCGTTCTTTTCGAAAATCTCCATCGGCATATTTTGTCTATGGATCCTGACTACATATGGCCTGATTCCTGTAAGACTAGGGATATATAGGCAGCTCAAGAACAAGAGATCGGTCAAAATTCTTTACAAACTGTCTCTTTCGGTCAAAAATTGGCCATCATATCTTTACCCGACAACTCTTTCATCCTTCTCGGGTAAAGAGGGGCAGCTGTCGATACTCAATTTTGCCCTATGCACACAAAATACTTTCCGAATAATATATGTATGCATATATAAGCATACCCAAGTGTTTTAGTATTTTTCCAATTTTTAAATATTTTAAAAATCAATATTGTCTATTTTAGTAGTACAAATATCCAATAATTATTCTCAAGATTATCATTTTGGTGAAAAACTTATTTTATTCTTATATTTACACCAAAGTATAATTAAGGTGATTTTTCTATATTTTTACGAATATATTTGGTATTTGAAAGACGGTTGCGTATAATTGCAATTCTAGCCTATTTTAAGATTAATAGCATTTTATAATTATAAAATTGGTCCTAATATTTTTAAATTAGTACTTATTCCAGTGCTCTTAATTTTTTTAAATTATTTTTACTATTTTATAAAATAAAAAGGAAAAAGCTGGCTATTTAAAACCTAGCCTCATTTTGTTGCAATTGTAGCACATTCACATTTCAATTATAGCCTCCAATTTACCCAATCTTAACCCCCAATTGGACCGGCCTAATTTTAATATTAACCCAACCCGTTAACCCGTTTAGCCAACCCGCCCGAATTTCTTTTAATCCAGGCCGTTGATCCTTTTGATCAATGGCCACGATTACCCCTTTCCTTTTTAATTCACCTAAGCCAACCCTAATTCCCCCCCCCCCCCCATTTCCTTCTGGTAGCCGTCTTTGGATACTCTCCCTCTCTCAAACTCTCACGAAAGTTCCCTGGAACCCTAGCCTCTCTCATCCTCTCCGACCATAACCTCGCCCGAATCTATGGCTTCTCAGGCCATGGACGACCTACACTCACTTCCAATCACCCTCATGTGCCTGATGCCTGAAGATTCAAGGCTAGAGCTCAAAGATTTGCACTATGACCTTCACCGACTCAAGGTTTCCGGCCTTGCTCCGGCGTATCCTAGCCTCTTGAGTCTGATTCCAACCTTATCCGACTTAGATCGGACCTTTTCCAAGCCTTTCTCACTATAGGGTTCCTCTGAAACCCTAGCTATTCGAGGTTTATCTTTGATTCTTTTTTGATCTGTTGTGTATTTATGTTATACGTGAATTTTTTAATGATTTCCCTACATTTTCCTTTGAAAACTACTTGTAAAACCCTTCTTTTCAATTTAGGGTTTTCTGTAAAATGTTTAAAGAGTTTTTTTATGATTTTTTTTCTTTGTGTCTGCCTCTAGTTTGTCCTCGTATCATCTTTTGCATATTTCCCTTGTTGTGTTTTCTATACTAGTGTCTTGTAGATTTTTCTACTATATTTTATCATGTTCTTATATGTTTGTCGTATTGTGTTATCTTTTCCGGTGATTCTTGTGTTTTTCTACTATATTTTTCTTGCAAAGTTCTTATGGTTCTTTGTCTGCCTTCTACTAGGCTTTGTTTAAGGTTTATCTAAGCATGTTTCTCATATTGTTCTTATCAGTATTTTCCATTGAGTGCTTTGAATCCTTCTACTATGATTGCATGTTGCTTTGCTATACATGTCTTGACCCAATTGATTTCTCTCTTTTTGGGATCTTCCTGAACAAGGATTCTTATTTCAAAACCCCTAACTCGTTTATGATAATTTCGCAGTTTCCATATGATTCCGACTTTTGATAAAAACTCTTTTAAACTCTGCTACTGGATTTTTATGTTGATTTACACGATAATCTCTTTCATATTCACATGCTCCTTATATATGATGAATTTCCCTCTAAGTATGTCTTTAAATTTGCAATTAGCATAAAACCTCCTTCTGAATATAGCTTGATTGATTTTCCTTTCCATGTTTTACTGATTCCCTAGATGATTTGGCTAAGGTAGAACCATTTTTTATTTTGGGACTTGGTTCACTCATACCAAATTTCAGACCTTCGTGATTTACGGGCTGTCAAATGATTCTCTTGTCTTATTTGCATAAACTGTGTACTGTCAAGGCCCATCCTTAAATAACTTACATGTACTTGCTTTTGATTTATTGCTTTGGATGCGGGCTTGTTAAATTTCTTTCCTTAATTAGTTTGTACCATTTGAATCTGAATCCCTTAATTAAAGGGAGACTTATGTGATTGATTGAAAATCAGACTTCAATTATTTTCTTACCTTATTTCTCATGACTTTCACACTATAAATAACAACTCTCTTTTTTCACAACACGCTTTTTCAAAACACTCTTAGAACTACACAATCATAAGTCTCTTCTGAACTTATAATATTCTTGCTTCTTGTCTGGACTTTGGCTTTTACAAGACTATTACTTCTCTTTACTTGTCTCTCGAAACTGGTATGTCCTGATTTAATTTTCAGCATCACTCCAATGTGTTTATTTACAAGTCCTAGTATCCATATCTACTTTCTTTTTTTGTAAAGTTTAACATTTGACTTAAGATGTCTATATGCTACTGCCTGCTTCTATTCTTTTTGAATAACTGCTCCTTATCCCATTACCCCTGTTATGTGCTTGTGGGTACTTGGGGCATGGCAATAAATAATTGTTGTCCATGACCTAAGTGTTGACCCCTTAACCTCTAAGTAGGTTGGAAGGTGTGCCCAGTATGTCTCATTGCTGGTATGCCCCCTTGTCTGCTCTTTCATTGTATCTTGTTTCTAGTATGAATCCCCATATCTCACTCCCCTATGTGAGCTGAGTTAATGTATAGCCTGGCAATATCTAAATTTATTTCCAGGGCTGAACCTGACCTTCAATAGGTCTTAACTCTCCAATTTTAAAGTTGACAGGTTGGTCAGGGGTATGCCAGCATCTCAATTGCTAGGCATGACCACCAACATGTCATGGCCTTCCATGATTCCCCTCTATTGCACTTATAACCAAGACCTTCCCTAATTCCCCTTTATTGCACTTACACTTACTCATATTCTCTAAGTTCTGCCCCCCTCCTATGAGCCTTGCCTTGGGACCTTAAGTTTCCTCTAAACTTGGAGATTTGAGGGGTTGCCCTTCCACACTGCACTATAATCTAATTCTGCAATGATATTTGGGGTGTAAGCATTGCATGGAGTTCTTGAAGCTCCATGGAACTTTGACACATCCAAAATAAGAGAAAGGCTTTAGAAATATGATCTTTGCAAGTTGGTTTATTTCATATTTTGGACCTGGGTCTGAATTAGGCTCTCATAGGTTGGAATCTTTAATTTCTGATGTAATTTTTTTTATCCTTTTCTTATTCATTCTAGTCCGTAATAATCTTGTAATAAATTGTTGGGGTGTTAGTGAAAAAGGGAGGGTAAATCATGCATGCAAATGGGTATATACCATGTTCATATAGAATTACTACACTTCTGAAATTCTGCATTTCATATAGATACCATGGCTATAGGTTTTTCTGCACTTCATATAGATACTATATCTATAAGTTGTTTCTGAAATTTTGCATATCATATAGATAATATGCCTATAGGACTTCCTGCATTTATCATATGCATCTGTAACTAGGCAAACCTATTTATGGGATTTAAATAACTAACTGCATATAGATGACCGGCCTATAGGATTTATGCATGACAATAACAACTATTAAAATAAAAAATGCCTAGAAAGCATGCCTATAGAAGCTATCAACCAAACCTAAATCGTCAACTCGCTTAGAAGTCTAAAATCAGTAGCAATAATGTTTAATGCCTGCAGAACTTATGTCCCTGTAATTGACAATTCTTTTTCTGCAATCAGTTTACTTCTTTATTTCTGAAGCTAATAGATATCATGCCTATAGGTTCTGTTTAACAACTAGGCAAGCTTTAGGGTAAAAACTATAACTGCATCAGTCTTTGATAATTACAACCGGTAGGGAGGCCTAATTTGAACTTCTTATCTGAAAATATGTGATAAATCGGTCTGCCGTAATGTTTAAGTTTAACTCAGACCTAATCAGTACGTGTAAGACATGCTAAACTATATGCTTTTCTTTGATTTAAGGAGGTTTATTTGAGCCATACTTGATTACTTGCTTTCCCAATACTTGATGTATACGTTTTGAATGTTACCTTAGAATTTTAACCTTTTAAAACTACAAAAGCCTAAATTCCCTCCCCTTTAGGATTAGTAGTCCCATATGCCTCCGAGACTGATAGGATTGTGATGGGTAATAGCATGCAATAAGTAATGATACTATTCCGTGTTTTAAGACTAAGACCTTAACGGGGGAAGGATAGATATGGATATGATGACCGGTGCGCTAATACCTCATGTAGCCCCTCTTCTCAGGAGTGATTACTAAGTATTGCATTGATATGATCCATATTGTTCATAAATCTAGGACCGCTTCCCTTTTACTTGTTTATGTTTGTTTTCAGAT
This sequence comes from Nicotiana benthamiana, assembly GCA_034376525.1. Classification (NCBI taxonomy): domain Eukaryota; kingdom Viridiplantae; phylum Streptophyta; class Magnoliopsida; order Solanales; family Solanaceae; genus Nicotiana; species Nicotiana benthamiana. The sequence goes on from CM067329.1 coordinate 118,601,223, forward strand.
TTGTTTAAAATTATTTCCTCAAAATTTTTGCCTTCCTGATTTTCTTCAAACTTTCAATTTACTTACAAAATTTTATGAGAACTCCCTTTATTTGAGCCTTAATTGCTTATTTGTAAAGTCACAATTGCAACATGTTCGGGACCACACTAGTGGATCTTAAAGGGTGCCTAACACCTTCCCCTTGAGATAATTTCTAGCCCTTACCCGAACTCTGGTTTCTTCAACTCAAACCCTTCTTAGTATCCTAATGCACTTTAATCATTAGGTGGCGACTCTTCAAAATTTCAAAACCCAATTTCCAAAAGGGAACGACTTGTCCTCTTAGTGTCACAAGCCCAATTTCACGAGAAAAAGGGGGGCCCGACAATAATATGCATAAACATGGCTGACTATATAATATAAACGAATCTAATAACATGACAGCAATAAATGACCTCTCAGGTCTCAACACTGTTGGCGTGAAGCCTTAACATGATAATTAACATGATTTGCAGCTCATTAACTTAATCACATAATTTCAACACAGATATCAACATGAATAAGTCACTAAGCAGTGCCATGGAATAACCAAAGCCGCAAATTCTCACAGTGCACGCCCACACGCCCGTCACTTGGCATTTGCGTTATCTCAATAGTAATCATAGAATACATAGTTCAAGGTTTGAACCTCAGAACCTAAGTTTGAAAGTGTTACTTATCTCTAGCCAAGCCAAACTCTATCCCGCGAAGCTATTGCCTCTCGATTTAGCCTCCAAATGCCCGAATCTAACCAAAATAAGGACTATAATATCAAAATATGCTAAGGAACAAAGCCCACACGAAAATAATCAAATTACATCAAAATCCCCAAATTGGTCAAAACTGACCCCAGGCCCACATCTCGAAATTCGACCAAAGTCTCAAAATCCGACAACCCATTAGTTACGAGACTACCCATACTAGTTTCACTCAATTCTAACTCCAATTCGGCTTTCAAGTCCCAAAAATTTATTTTTTGAAGTTCCACATTTTTTTCAAAATTTTCATCCCAAATCTCTACTCAAATGATGAATCCAACGTTAGAATCATGTATTTTAGCCAAAATTAAGTAAGAATCACTTATCCCAATAGTTTTGAAAATCCCTCGAAAAATCACCAAAACCCGAGCTCTCTAGGTTAAAATATGGAGGAAAAAACCCAAATTCGTATTAATAGTGCACCTCTCTGATTCCCATCACCGCTGGCCGTGGTACAACCTCCGCTGCCGCGTTAAAACCGCTGACCGTGCTTTTGGTGGCTGCATAGACAAGCCTCAGTACTTTAGCCATAAATTTCTCTGTAGATGTCCAAAGTATGATTTCTTTACTTTTCTGGAAACTAGACACGAAGAGCTACACCTTTCAAATTGAATTATCTCAAAAATTTCTTGTAAACCAAAAGATATAGGCTACCGAAATCGGACTAACGAACCTACAGATTCTCCTCCTGGATTGCCCCATCACTTCTTTTTCACCCTATGATAAATTTAAGCACCAGAACCATTGCCTGAGGTCTGATAATTCTCGGACTCGCTCAAAATACACCCAAAACACACCCGAGGCCCTCGGAACCTTAACCCAAATATACCAGCACCTCCCATAACATCATTAAAACTTAGTAAAGCCTTCGAATCACTCAAAGAAATACCAATCAACTTTGGAATCAAGATTAAGAACTTAGGAACTTTCAAATTCCAAAAACGGTGCTGAAACCTATCAATTCAACTCCGAATGACCTAAAGTTTTGTACACACATCACAAATGACACTACGGACCTACTTCAATTTCTGAAATTTCATTCCGACCCCGATATCAAGATTTTCACCACCAACCGAAAAGTGTCAAAATTTTCAATTTTGCAAATTCAAGCCTAAATCTACCACGTGCCTCCAAATTACGTTCTGAACACACTTCTAAGTCCCAAATCACCTAATGAAGCTATCTGAATCATAAAAATTAAAGTTCGAGATCGTTAACTAACAAGTCAACTTCCGGTTGACTTTTCCAACTAAATGGTCAACTTATGAAACTAAGTGTCTCATTTCTCTATACAATCACTCTGAACCCGAACCAATCAATCCGATAACACATAATACAACTGAACAACATAATAAAAATTCGAAACGAAAAAAATAGAGGAGTAACTCATGATACAACCGGACGAATTGTTACACAAAAGCTATAATAATTGAATATTTCTTATATGCCTAAACATACAAGGCAACATTGCCTACATATGTAATATGTAAGGATAAGAAGGATCATATATTAAATGGATGAGCACCGACGTGCATTTAAACCAGCCGAAATACCATCACTTAAAGAAAATTGGAGTTATGTTTACGTGCATACACCAGGGATAACAGAGCAAATGCTTCTTTTTGTCGAACCAATCAAAACTTTAGAAAAGGCAATAATATCAAACATACTTCTTTAGCTACCATTATGAAATCAAATAATTAAACTAATAAGAGATAAGAGGGTAAGCGAAAATAATAATAATAATAATAATAATAATAATAATAATAATAATAATAATAATAATAATAATAATAATAATAACAATTTATCACATTTTTTTTTGTAATTGAATAACTCATAAAAGTATAATCACTTATTACAGAGTTACAATCATTGTACTTAAGAATCATTACAATAACATACTATTTTCCTTCTTTATAAAACTATGAGCATATGACATGTATTCCCGGAAAGATTCTATGGGAAAGCATTTCCCTTAACATTGTTTTTCTTCGAATGATAATTGATGATATCTGACAAGACCTCGATCTGCAAAAGAGAATAAACTCAATATCATTATATAACACACAATTTTAATGGATTATAGTCGCTAATTTCAATGAAGAAAAATGTTATAATAAAAGTTTACCCATTTCTTCATTTCGACATTCTCCTTTCGCATTTAACGGAGTACAATGAGGACAAACAACATGATTGAGCCTTTTGTTATGAAATAATATAAAGACAAGAATAATAATGCAAGAATAAGAACAATATAGAGAGAGAATAGGGAGAGAGAGAAGTATTCTTATTAATACTTAGGGTGATTTACAATGGGGTAAGACCCCTCTATTTATAGGAAGAGGAATGACTTAGCTTCAAGCTAAAACTCTTAGACATTCACTCTAAATAGACTTCTATTTTATAACACTCCCCCTTGAATGTCTATTCAATAATGTGCCTCATAAAACCTTAAAACCAAAACCCATTGGGAAAAATTAAAGAAAGGAAAAAGAGTACACATGTTTGAATATACGCCTATTGGTTGCCTCGTTAAAAACCTTGCAAGGAAAACCCGGTGGGACAAAACCTTGTAAGGGAAAAAGAGTGCAACGCGCCTTAACTCCCCCTGATAAGAACATCAATTTATGTCCTTACGTCTTCGCATCCCGATCTTGTGAACTAGCTTCTTGAAGGTTGACTTTGGTAGAGATTTTGTGAACAAATCAGCCATATTGTCGCTTGAACGAATCTGTTGAACATTGATATCACCATTCTTTTGAAGATCATGTGTGAAGAATAACTTTGGTGAAATATGCTTCGTTCTATCTCCTTTTATGAATCCTTCCTTCAATTGAGCTATACATGCTGCATTGTCTTCATACAAAGTTGTGGGTAGTTTATCACACTTCAAACCACATTTGTCTTGGATATGATGTATTATCGACCTTAACCACACACACCCCCGACTTGCTTCATGAATAGCAATTATCTCGGCATGATTAGATGAAGTAGCCACAATTGATTGCTTAGTCGATCGCCAAGATATGGCGGTTTCTCCACAGGTAAACACATAACCCGTTTGAGATCGAGCCTTGTGTGGGTCGGACAAATATCCAGCATCAGCATAACCAACAAGATCCGGGCTGCAATTCTTGCCATAAAATAAGCCCATATCGATAGTTCCCTTTAGGTACCGCAATATGTGTTTGATCCCATTCCAATGTCTCCTCGTAGGAGCCGAGCTAAATCTTGCTAAGACATTAACTGAAACGGATATGTCAGGTCTTGTAGTATTTGCAAGATACATTAGTGCGCCAATTGCGCTAAGATATGGTACTTCAGGACCAAGTAGCTCTTCATTCCTTTCTTGTGGTCGGAATGGATCTTTGTTCACATCAAGTGATCGAACAACCATCGGTGTACTTAAAGGATGTGCTTCATCCATGTAAAACCGTTTCAGTACCTTTTCTGTATAGGTAGATTGATGAACAAAAATTCCGTTTGCCAAATATTCAATTTGCAAACCAAGACATAGTTTAGTCTTTCCGAGATCTTTCATCTCGAATTCATCCTTTAGATAATCAATTGCCTTTTGGAGTTCTATAGGGGTTCCAATAAGGTTTATGTCATCGACATATACGGCAAGTACAACAAATTCCGACGTTGTTTTCTTTATAAAAACACACGGGCAAATGGCGTCATTTATATAGCCTTCTTTTAACAAGTACTCACTAAGACGATTATACCACATTCGTCCAGATTGCTTTAGACCATACAAGGACCTTTGCAATTTAATTGAGAACATTTCCCGAGATTTTGAGTTGTGCGCGTTTGGCACCTTGAGTCCATCGGGAATTTTCATGTATATCTCATTATCAAGTGAGCCATAAAGATAGGCAGTAACCACATCCATTAAGTGCATGTCAAGCTTTTCATGGACAGCAAAACTTATGAGATAACGAAAGGTTATCGCATCCATTACAGGCGAATATGTCTCTTTATAATCGACACCGGGCCTTTGAGAAAAACCTTGTGCAACAAGGCGTGCTTTATATCTTTGTACCTCGTTTTTCTCATTTCTCTTGCGTACAAAGACCCATTTATAGCCGACAGGCTTAACACCTTTAGGTGTTTCAACTATAGGGCCAAACTTCACGTTTTGCCAGCGAATTCAATTCTGATTGAATTGCTTCTTGCCACTTTGGCCAATCCTGTCTTTTTCGACATTCTTCAACAGATTGAGGTTCGAGATCCTCACATTCTTGCATAATGCTAGATGCTACATTATAAGCAAAGGCATTATCCACCACAATATCCACTCGATTAATATTTGCCTCAATATTAATTGGATTTAGGGATAGTTCCGTATTTTCCAGAGTCTCGGGCTCAATGGATTCTTCATGAGTCTCAGAATTTGTTAAATCATGAGATTCTTTCGTGGTGTCATTTTGATCGTTCTTTTTCCTCTTTCTAGGATTTCGATCTTTGGAACCTAATGGTCTGCCACGCTTCAGGCGTGCATTCGACTCATTGGATATGACACTAGATGATTGTCCAACAGGGACATCAATACGGATTGGAACATTTTCCGCGGGAATGTGGGATTTCGTTATCCTTTTCAAGTCCGCAAATGCGTCAGGCATTTGATTTGCTATTCTTTGCAAATGGATAATCTTTTGTACCTCTCTTTCACAAATAGAGGTATGTGGATCAAGATGAGATAATGATGCATTTTTCCACAAAATTTCCCGTTTGGTTTCACCAACTTCTCCCCCTAATTTTGGGAAAAGTGACTCATCAAATCGACAGTCTGCAAATCGTGTAGTAAACAAGTCGCCTGTCAATGTTTCGAGGTAGCGAATGATGGAGGGCGATTCAAACCCAACATATATTCCTAACCTTCTTTGCGGACCCATTTTGGTGCGGGATGGCGGTGCAATAGGCACATATACTGCGCATCCAAAAATCCTTAAATGGGATATATTGGGTTCATGACCCAAAACCAATTGCAACGGGGAATACTTGTGGTAATTCGTCGGTCTGAGACGAATTAGCATTGCTGCATGTAAGATGGCATGACCCCATACCGAAGTGGGCAGCCTCGTTCTCATAAGTAATGGTCTTGCAATCAACTGCAGGCGTTTAATTAACGATTCTGCAAGACCGTTTTGAGTGTGAACATGAGCTACAGAATGTTCAACTTTTATCCCGATTGATAAGCAATAATCATTAAATGCTTGGGATGTAAACTCAGCAGCATTATCCAGTCTTATGGACTTGATTGGATTATCTGGAAATTGTGCTCGTAGTCGAATTATTTGTGCCATTAACTTCGCAAACGCAAGGTTGCGTGATGACAACAGGCACACATGAGACCATCTACAGGATGCGTCTATCAAGACCATGAAATACCTAAACGACCCACTAGGTGGGTGAATAGGTCCACAAATGTCCCCTTGTATACGTTCCAGAAACGTGGGTGACTCAGTCCCAACCTTTGTTGGTGATGGCCTGATAATCAACTTGCCTTGATAACACGAAGTGCAAGGATATTCATTATTCGAAAGAATTTTGAAATTCTTTAACGGATGCCCATATGAGCTTTCTATAATCCGTCTCATCATGACCGATCCTGGGTGTCCCAATCGATCATGCCAAAGTACAAGGGTATTGGAATCAGTAACCCTTTGGTTTACTGTTGAATGTGCCTCAATTGCACTAATTCTTGTCCAATACAGGCCACAAGATAAAGACGGGAATTTCTCAATAACCCTCTTTTGGCCAGAGACATTCTTTGTGATGACGAGATATTCAAGATTATCTTCATCCATTGTCTCAATATGATAGCCATTCCGGCGTACATCTTTAAAACTCAACAAGTTTCTCTTAGACTTGGAGGAGAACATTGCATTCTCTATGATTAACGTCGTGCCCTTGGGCAGAGTTACAATTGCTCTTCCGGAGCCTTCAATCAATTTACTACTTCCAGAGATTGTAGTAACGTTTGCCTTACACATATTTAGTTGAGAGAAATACTTCCTTTCTTTGAGTATTGTATGTGTAGTACATGAATCAACTAGGAAAATACTTTTACAGTTGGATGTTGATCCAAGTTCGCTTTGTGAGATATCCATATTTGCTATCCCATAGTTTGACATACAAAAGAGATACAAGAATATAAGAATAAACAAGTTCAATTCTTTTGTGTCACATAATATTTTCAAAATCTGCTGCTAACAGTTGACTAACAAAATCAGATATGTTATCCATTACTTTGCAGTTTGAAAATTTCAGTTTAAACGTTTTCTTCAAACAATCGATTATTTGCTATTTTGAAAAACTTCTAGACCTCACTGTTTCGAGACAATCGATTGTTAGACAAAGACAATCGATTGTGGATGATTTTTGAAAAATTCCAGACCTCACTGTTTCAAGACAATCGATTGTTAGACAAAGACAATCGATTGTGGATGATTTTTGAAAAATTCCAGACCTCTGTTTCAAGACAATCGATTGTTAGTCAACGACAATCGATTGTTGATCAATTGTTTTTCAACTTTAATGCGAAAATAGTTGATAATCGACTAGTTTTTCAGGCTAGTCGATTACCCCCACTGGAAAATAAAAGTTTTATTGATATTTGAGCATATTGAAGATATTCTAAAGAACTACTGCTAACATTGCTTTATGAACTAACTAATACGAGCTAATACTAATGACTATTAGTTTATCCACTAACTAATACAAATAAGTAGAACAAAATCAAATAACTCCATCTTCTTTCATCACGGACCCATCGCTGATTAGGTGGTCTATTTTCCCATCGGGTTGCTCAAAGAAGTCTGCCACATCCAGGTGGGTGATGTCCTCATTGTCGTCATAGACAAAATTTGTTTCAGGGCCTTTTCTCTTTCGAGATGCTTGATAAAAGTCAACCAAGTGTCTTGGTATACGGCAAGTCTTTGACCAGTGCCCTTTCCCACCGCAACGATAACATATTGTTTCTGAACCATTTGCCTTAGGATCTTCATGACCCCGTTTCTGCTTTCGGCGGTTATCTCTCTTCGGGGGGTGACGGACTTCATTGGAATTTCTTCCTTGTCTACGTCCCTGGCTATGACCCCGTTTACGACCATGACCATGGTCCTTTTCATGTTTGGCATAATGAGAGTGCACCTTATCTGCTTCAGGCAGTGGTGTAGACCCAGTGGGTCGATTTTCATGATTTCTCATGAGCAGGTCATTATTTCGCTCAGCCACTAGTAGAAGAGAAATCAGTTCAGAGTACTTTGTAAAGCCTTTCTCTCTGTACTGTTGTTGCAGTACTATATTGGAGGCATGAAACGTTGTAAACGTTTTCTCAAGCATATCATAATCGGAGATATTATCCCCGCCATAGCTTCAATTTGGAAGTAATTCTGAACGTAGCAGAATTATATTCAGAAACGGACTTAAAGTCCTGGAGCCTCAGATGAGCCCAATCATATCGTGCTTGTGGCAGAGTGACCAACTTCAGGTTGTCATATCTCTCCTTTAAGCCGTTCCACAAGACGAGTGGATCCTTGACGGTGAGATATTCAATCTTCAAACCTTCATCAAGGTGGTGGCGCAAGAAAATCAAGGCCTTCGCACATTCTTGGGTGGATGCTTTTTCTCTATCTTTGATGGTGTCTCCGAGACCCATAGCATCTAAGTGGATTTCAGCATCCAACACCCATGTCATATAGTTCTTGCCCGAAATTTCAAGGGCAACGAACTTTCTTTTTGTAATGTCAGACATAATCGAAAATTAAATTAGGAAGAGGGAAATACCTTAGGTTTCTCGAGAATGGTTCTTGAGATGGTAGAGTCTCGTGCTGATAACGTGTTATGAAATAATATAAAGACAAGAACAATAATGCAAGAATAAGAACAATATAGAGAAAGAATAGGGAGAGAGAGAAGTATTCTTATTAATACTTGGGGTGATTTACAATGGGGTAAGACCCCTCTATTTATAGGAAGAGGAATGACTTAGCTTCAATCTAAAACTCTTAGACATTCACTTTAAATAGACTTCTATTTTATAACACCTTTCACGTAGTAGCTCATTTTGATAGAAGATTGTACATTATCAAGACGAAGTGTACCACTATCTCTCCTAGAGCTAATTAAGAAAAAAAATTATGAGCCCAATAAAATTTTAGGATAAACAGCACAAATGAAGGAAAATGAAAGATGAAATATAAAGAAAAGTGGAAACTTACTCTTTAAGTCCGTACTTTGGCTTAGGACCTTGACTCCCAGATGCCATTAATTAAGAGTTAAAGTTGAAAGAAAATGCAGTTTATCTAATAATCTTTCAACCTTTGTGTGATCACTAAATCTTCTTCAGCAACGGAGATTTAGATCAGAAAACTTGATTTTGACGAAACAAGAGTTACGATATTTATACTACTTATTAGTGTTAATGACTTACTAATTCCTTGAGAGGGACCACTTTTTAAAGGAAAAGATTTTTGCATGACATTTTGATAATAAAGATATGCATATTACTGTTGTAATCAAAAGATTCCAAAAAATAAAAAAAGAATATGGTATAAAAACACTATGGTAAGAACATTAATTCTTATGCTTTATATCATGTGCTCAGATTATGTCAACATACAATCATCATGACAATTCTAGGACTTTAATCAGACTGGTCTTCAAATGAATAGCATAAATAATGAATTTATGGCTACTTTCCAAATGGGAGTAACTAAATATTATTAGTGTCTAATTTTAATTTCATATTTAAACCACTAATCATTTTTGGACTCGGGTAATACTTGAACTACCAAACAACCTCTTACCAATGTTGACACTATTAATTATTAAAGTTAAATATATTTAGAATTTCTAATTCTATAAACATGTAACTTCATTTGAAAGTCACTTTATTTATTTGGATTTTAATATTTGAAATTTTTTAATGGAAATCGGCATAAAGTTACTTCTAAAATCACACTATATGAAAGATAAAAAAGATAAAGAAGTTATGGAGGTTTATAGGGTTGTAACATGCAACAATAGCATGCTATGTCTAACGTATAATACTATTATATGTGAATGCAGGTGGCTGATGTTCCAGCTAAAGTAGGTGGTGGTCGGACATTGCTTTAGATAAATAAATCGAGTGTCTTATATTTTGGAAAAGGAAGCTTCCAAGGTACCCACTCTACGAGGGCAGAGCTAGCAAATGACTTGCGAGTTCGGTCGAGCCCAGTAACTTTGGTATAAACCCTATATTTATCGTGAAGATTTATTGAATATGTATAAATTATTAATTAAAAACCCAATAATATAAACAAACTAAAATCTCGAACCCACGAGCTTTAAATCCTGGCTTCTCCTTTGCTAGTCTAAACCAAGCTTTGAGATTTGTAATTCCACCTTATCTTATCGAAACTCAATTCCTAGAAGACAAAGGTGGAACATACTTTGTTGGATTAATTTCAGATAATGTATGTGCTAGGTTGGCTAAACTTGGAAATCAAAATATCCTAAGTGGCATCACTATAGAATGTAATATGAATATTACTTATTAGTATTAATATTGTCATCATTCCAATTACTCAACAAAAAAAAAGTTATAACAATAACGCGGAAAGCTGAATTGATTAGTTTGGAAAAGGCCCTAAAACATCAACTATCTTATGTGA